>CAWUFW010000157.1:1250000-2492500 GCA_963921515.1 Calotriton arnoldi
CGGTCTTTTTCTCTTTTTCTGGGCCGGGTTTGTTATAGTAAGAGACTTTTCATGGTCTCAGTTCGCAGACCCTCCTCCGGGGATGGTAAGGCTTTGGCATTTGATTCTAAAGTAAGGAATCTGCGGCCAGATGTCTCTATCAGATGAACAAGTTACTTACCTTCGGTAACGCATTATTTGGTAGAGACCAGATCTACCTGCAGATTCCTTAACGAACCTCCCGTCCTTCCCACTCTTCGAATTGAGTCTTCTTTTGTCTCAAAGATTTCATTATAATCAGTCACACCCTGGAGAGAAAAAAAAGGAAGAATCCAGTGATTATTTGACACAAGGGTGTCTTTTATTTTAGCACACTGTTTCAGTAGGCAGTTTCTATATGTGGCTCCACGTTTTGAGTGCGGAAATTAGTCTTGGAAGAAACTGACGTCGGCGAGGGAGTTATATGGACTCCGTTGACATCACATCTGGTGGACGACATCGGTACGGAGTCGCACGACGCCTGCCTGACCATGCTAAGGGAAAACATTTCCGAATCCAGTCTCGCGCCTGGGGAGGATTCGAAAGTAAGGAATCTGCGGCTAGATCCTGTCTCTACCAGATAACGCGTTACTGAAGGTAAGTAACTTGTTCGCTATGCACCAAAGTGGAAAAGCTATATCCATTACTGTCTGAGTAAACAAATAGACCCCTTAAGGCATCTGTGCAAGACATTATCTACTATCTTTTACATCTGCAAAAAAGCGGGGTTGACATACACCTTGTTAGTTTACATTTGGGTGCGGTTGCACACATGCAGAACAGAGAAAATGTGTCTCTTTTCAAAATACATGTAATTGACGTCTTCATGGAGGGCCTTCGGAAGAGGGTGACTCCTCCAGTGCCAGCCTGGAACTTGAACATGACTGATGGGTCCTCTTTCTGTGCCACTACATTAGTCTAATGTGAAGTTCTTGTCCTGAAAGGAACCCTTTCTTGTTACTGTCACCTCTCTTATGAGAATCGGTGTGTTGCAAGCACTAACTTTGGAGGAACCTTTCATTCAGGAACATATAAATAGAGTGGGATTAACAAACCAGAGATTTCTTCCACAAGTTGTATCTCCATTTCATCAAAACTTGACAGTTATGTTGCCTATTTTCTTCCTATGCCCAGAGACTGTGGCTGAACAGGCTTTTCACACACTTGATGTCAAGAAAGCTCTAATGTTCTACACTGAAAGAACTAAAACGAAGGACAAACCAACTTGTCACTTTTGCAAAACCGTATACAGACAATCATATTTCCAAGGGTGATCTCTTCAGAAGGATTGTCAGGTGTATACAAAAGTGCTATGCTAAGGTTAAGCATACATTACATGTAATGCCTCAAGCACATCCAACTCAAAAGAAGACACCTGCCGTGGCCACTTAGAGAACATTCCCATAGTAGACCTATGTGAAGCTGCTACCTAGTCATCCCCACACGTTTTCCAAATATTACTCGGTTGACATTCAAGCCTGCCAAAAGGCTTTAGTTGGCCAAAGCATTCTGATAACTAGATTTTAAATATCTGCATCATTTGCTCACTAGACACCGCTTAGGGGAGATACTGCTTTACAGTCTGTGAAAAGCATGTACGTCTACAGTAATACATGCTGTAAACTGTCAATAGTACTTACCCTGTGAGGATCTGTTCGTAGTTTGCAGTGCTGTAGATTCACATGCGCCATGTCTCCTCCACTGAAGCCAACACATTTTCGATTTCCTGTCCCTTCACAATGCACAGCACATATATTCTGTACAAGTTCACTACATTCCGCTGTCATTACTGACGTGCATGGGAAAAACAATCTAAGGTGATGTCTTTGTCGTGGTACATTGTGGTACATCATGCTACATGGTACGTGATACATCTATAATATTATCAGAACCTCCCTCAGCACTCTCTTTATTCCACCTTGGCTTACCCGATGCTCCACTGATCAACAATCGAATGTATCAGGAGACCACCCCATGTTCAGGATCACCATGATGCCAACGACGGAAAAGAGAGGAACTGCAGCAGAAGAATTTTCAGAAAGTGCACGACAGCAGAGCTCTGCACAGAAACACAGCAGAATCACAAGGAGTGGATGGAAGACGTTCTTCATTCCTCAAGATGACAACCCTTGCAGAAGTTCTGCTGGCCTTGGACTGAGAGGATTAGATGGTGCTCCTTGGCCTACAGGATGCATACTTTCATGTGCCAGTTCTGCAGAGCGGCAGGAAGTATTGCAATTTTGCTGTGGGGGTAAGGCCACTTCCAGTTCTCTGCCCTCCCTTTTGGCCTTACATTGACCCCTTTGGTCTTTGCAAAGGTCATGTCCATCTTCAAAGATGCATGTATTCCTGTACCTGCTAGTCTCGGGTCACCTGGGGTTTTCAATGAGTCAGTTGGCATTGAATGTGCCTTGCATAGTATATCGGTGTACTCCCCTACCCTAATTGCCAAGCTGTGCCGTAGCTTGTGGGCATAAGACTATCCCTGACAATATATGGTCTGTCTTGTAACCTGTAGAGGTGCTGCATCAAGTGGGCCCTCATAGTAGGCGGAAGACTACTACTGTCCCTGTCCTGGGTGTAGCACATAAAGCAGTGGTGGCAGTGTATCATGTTTTGTGATTTATAGTGGAACAGACTTTATCTGTGTCAGTGAGAGTGTTTCCTACTACCCCTTCTGGTGTAAAGTTCCACTGTTTCATGAAATCCAAAACCTTGCACTGACATCCCTTGTGTATGTCAAGTGTATGTGCGTGTACAGTGAGCCTGTGATATATGCTTGGTAGTATGATTCTGTGTGTGAGTCTCAGTACTGAAGCCATTGGGATCTATTTTTGATATGCCTGACTCAGCATGGCATAAGGCCAGCTTCCCCAGACAGTGGAAGTACTTTGCTGGCATTCCTGTAATTGGAGACTAGTCATCCAGATACTGAAGTGAGGAGACTGAAGACCGGGCTACCCATAGAAATTCCATAAAGACTTTGTTCACAAGGGGCTGCTGATTAGTGGTTCCTGAACACTGCCATTTAGTAGATGGGAAGCTGCATTTTTTTGTTCAAGGGGAGGAAGGTTCTAGGCCAAAACTGCTCTTTTGTTGGTCACTGATAACTGCCTCAGAAATTATGGCAGCCAGGTGCACAAAACTCACACTTGATTGTGCCCTTGTGATCTGTGTGCTTGCTTGGAGACAGCCACAGTGCTACTTGCGGTGAGGAGCAGTGGACACAAATTCTGAGAAGCACATTTGAAAGGTGAGCTACCCAAACTGGTTCTGAAGTGTTCCTCTGTTTGGAAAAGGTGTAAAGAAGTGGAATCCCCCCCCCACCCCCACTCTCCATCCTGAGTTCTTATTGGCCAAAAAAAGGGATTCCAAGGCTGGTGTCTGCTTGACAGTCAGTCTTGTAGTCATGACGAGACATCACCTGAAGCATGCTGTGCAGCTGAGGGTTGGCCTAGTGCAGGCGCGCAACGCCCATTGGGCTCAAAGGGCTTCAGCCCCCCTCCCCCCCCCCCGTCGTGTGTGGCAGCCCGGGCTGAGACATATTCCCGGGCACACACACCCGAGTACTTCACAGGTCTTTAAAAGACCATTTGCTAGTAAATGAGGCTCTGTTGTTTTTCACCCCTTTTTAGAGCCCCTGCATCCCCACTCAGCCTATTGCTGGAAGAGTCAGCCCCCGAAATTTTTTCTTAACCCCCCCCCCCCCCCCCGAAATTTGTCTCTAGTTGCGCCTTTGGCCTAGTGCCTAGAAGCCTGCTGAGAGAGGGATGGAGTGTGCCTAGCATTGCAGGAGAAGCCCAGCGTTAGGGACACCAAGAAAGTGGACTGCAAAGGAGAGCAAAGCCAAGAGTGACCTGTAACAAGATTGTCTCCCGGTCCCTCTGCATGGGTCTTGGGTAAAAAACTGCCCTTGATAGTAAACTAAATTAAGTGCTTCTGTGTCCGCTGACAGCAGTTGTGGGCAGCGAGCTGCCACTTTTGCCATGTGCGTTTTACAACACATGACATACGCTGCATGGGGAGCTCTATGTATTGGTTCTGGTACCATTTTAATTGATCTGTAAAACTTCATAGTCCTACTATATTGCATGCCGACTCTGGACATTTATTCAATAGGAATAATATCAATGTGTTATCTGTTAATTATCATTATCTATCATTTTTGTACACATGCTTTGGGCAGCAAAGCCAAATATGAAGGAACTTGGTGTACATGTGCGCAAATAGTACATTTAAATCATTTTTCCTCTGAATGGCTCTTTCTCACTGTCAACATTAGGAGAAATTCGAGATGTAATTCCCAGTTGTGGTATTCCTTTATTCTAAGCTGCAGAACTCAAGAATATTCTTTAAAGAATTTGTTTTCCCCCCATACAAACGTTGTCATGTTTTACCTGGTGAAATATGTTAGGCTGCAAAGGAACATTGTGTGAGACTTACAATTTCTTTCTTTAAATGAAAGTCAGAAAAGCTTGTTTCACTACAGTACACGTTTTTCACGATATTAGCAAATGTATTTTATTTTTATTTTCTAGACAGTTATCTGCTTCTTCCAATAGTATGTTCAAAGGCTCAGCATCTAAGTGGAAAAGCCAAACAAGACATGACTGAAAGGCTTGCTGGTAAGAGTTTATATTGCTGTTTGAAATTTTACTTCCCATACCCATAAATTAGCCTCCTTTTATTTTTGCAAACTTTCTTCTTCAGTCAGTCTTGAACAACTTCTTTTCTAGGCATTTCCCACTGACTGAACAGGCTTAAGTTGCTAGGGCATATCAATGTGCCTTCTTTTCTCATTTCCATCGTTGAACAATCTAAATTTACTTTTATATGTTGGCTGAAAAAGCTACCAATATTGCATTTTCTTTAACTAGCAAACTAGCAGCTGATTTTGGAAAAAGGAACTGTGTTGCACAGTTTTGAGTGAATAAAGATTTTCAGTGGGTCTGAATCAGTTATAAAGCAATTGTTTATTCATTATTCTTTTCTATTGTTATGATCTTCAAACTGTATATATTTTTTCTTTCGTAAAATATAGGGGGTAGTTTTCTTTAAGTCCCAAAATAACTGGTGCACTTGGAAGACACCAGGTCATAAAAACAAAGCAATATTTTTCAGGAGCACCAAGTACACAAATATTCATATTATGTATCACTTCATAAGTCTTAAAAATTATACTGACCACCAGTTTGTCCAGTTACAAATGGGACTCTTTAATTCTTCTATTCATAGTGGTTATTCAAAGACACATAAAAAATATTGTTTCGTATTACAACTTCATCATGTGAAGTGCATCAAATTTCTTCAACGTATACTGTACTATACATGCAAAGTACTTCCTCTTTCTTTAGAAAATGCGGACTTGTGTATATATTGAAGAAATTGGAAGTACTTGACCTGTTGTCTATGCTGTATATGTTAAACTGGATGTACTCCACATTATGAAGATGTTGAAATATGAAATAATGACCTTTTTTATGTGCCTTTAGAATAGACTACTAGGAGAATGAAAGAATCCAATTTGTAACTGGACAAACTAGTAGTCAGTATAGTTTTTAACTAATGTAAAATATGAATATTTGTGTGGAAGGTGTTTTTTAGAAACTTTGTCTTGTACTTCTTCTTAATTCATATTTATTGATAGTATAATCAAGGCTCCTGTATCAATCAGATCACCTTTTTCAGCAATCAATACAGATGAACACTCTGAAAAATTAGAACTTCTAATAGAGACTTCTAACCGCAGATTCTTCATCTTTTGAATATTCCATAGGTGTCAAACTGGATTTGCAAACTTTTCAGCAGTACCTCTGTGCTCCTGTAGGTGGCACCTTCAGCTCCGCACTCATGCCTTTCTGAAAATGATGTGCGGAGCCTATATAGGCACCTCTCCAGCACATTGACGTCCGTTCATTTCTTTCCGCCCACAAGAGGCTGATCTGGAGCAATCTTGCATCTCTGTGAGACCCCTTTTACCTTAAAAAATTGTTAAACAATGTGCAAGGGAAATGTCACCTTCCAAAATGACAGGCTTCAACCTTGTAGGAACTGTTGTAAGCAAATGTCTGTGACAGACCCTCATCAGGTTTACCTGCGGTGCCTGAGGTCAAGTCATGACTCCTAAGGCCTGCATTGATCAGACCCTCCAGGATTTCGCGATTTGCAAAATAATCGCAAAATTGGCACTTTTGTAAAAAGGCAGCGCTTTTTACAAAAGTGCCCGCGAAATCAGGGCAGCAGAAAGCTTTCAGAACAGGAAATTCCTGAATTTAGTTCACAGCAACAATGTGCAGGCAGCAAGGGGGGCTTTTTTTTACTGTCACCTCCAGCTGCCTCGAAAATAAAGGCCAAGTTAAGGGGCCATCAGGCGGCTCCTTTTGATCGAGTATCAAAAGGATTAATGTTATTAGTTGAGCGCTTTGCCAGCCCAAACAGCTGTTCTGTGGCGTTTCGACATTCAGCCTTGGCCACCTTTTGCTCAATGAGAACTCTTCTGTAAAGCGATTAAAGAATATGATTTATTTACTAAAAACCAAGAACGTCTAAAGAATTATGCAGCAGTAAGCATTTCCCACTGTTTGTTTAGTATTCCTTTTGTATAGCATTCTTTCTTATTGGTGAATTGATGCTGTGAGCACTGCCGATCAAAGAGCAAGTGAACCAGTGTCCACACTAAGCAGGCGTTGTATAGTGTTATTTCAACAAAAATATGCTAATCATAAAAACGATTAAACCATAAATCAAAATATTTTAATTCCTTGATCTTCGTAGATAAAACGTTTTTTGATGGTATTTGGTCAAGCAATGTGCGGTATGACGCATAATCTATTTCATTTAGAAGATGCCACTTTCACCTTTATGAGGAAAGTAGTTTATTCTATAATGTGGCTGTGTGACATCACCATGTAATAAACACACAAACCCATAACAGGTCCAGTCAGACTCATTTAAAAACCTTTAGCTCAGTCCTGGCTAGCTGTGCACGTGCCCTGGAACCTCAAAATGCAAATACAACGGAGGGGAAACAAAAGCACACAGCTTGTTATCTCTTCACAGGTACTTAGGAGAGGCATGCTTTTGACTTTGTTCAGTCCCTTTATGTAAATAAGTGCAGGCACTGTAAGAATGTCAGATGTGTTGGTCTGTCCAAGTATTTACAAAAATAACAATTTAAATAGTATTATATTATTTCTTTTATAGCGCTACTCATCCCAATGCAGGGTGTCAGAGCGCTTTACATAACATACACTTTAGACATCGATAATCATGTAACAGTGTAAATCAATGTACAAGATGCGTTACATGAGTCAGTGAGGGTTATAAGGTGTAGGAGTCACATGTCCTTCACAGCTCACTGTGCTATATTAGAAGGATTTTAATTTATGAACTGCAATTAACAAAAGGATCTCTGTGTTAAAAGCAGCAACTTGCATACCTAGCCACATAAAATAAAAATCTCTCATCTGCATGTTACATGATGTGCTTTGCAGGAGACACATTAACCTTCTATACTACTTTGATGCAAATCTGGGACTACACAAAACACAGATCTCTCCAACAAATGCTTTAACCTCCAGAGTTATCTCACCATTATTATTATTCCCTGTGATTTACTGGGCACCTCTGTAGCAGATGCCTTAACACCATAAAATATTTAAAAATGCAGACTTTGCAACCAATTAAGCAGTAGAGATTTACTGCCATGCTACTCATTGTTGCCAATTTCTTTGTTGCAAGGCTTTGAAAAAAAAAGATTAGTTGAGGCCCAGATTTTGCATTGGGATTGCACTACTTATTTTGGAACAAGCCCAAAGCAAAATCTAATTTGTTAAATCTCAAAATGCGCTTAAATGTACTCATGATATACCTGATAAACATGTGTGAGGTCTTAATATCTGATGTCACTTCCAGAGAGATCACTTCCTGTGATCCCACGTGCAATGCCATGCGTCGTGGCGTCATGTGCTGTGGTGGCACGCGCCATGATGTCACTTGCAAACTACCTAACTTGGTTAGTCCCCCCACTTTTTTTTTTTTTTAGGACTTGTGCCTTGGAGGAGGCGGTGGTGGTAGGAGGAAGGTGGGGTCAGTCAGTATAATCACATGTGCCACTTGTTGTTTACTTTGCAGTTTTAGGTGCATGAGCATCCGGGAGAGAATTGAATTACAGCAAACCATGGTGTAGGCCTGTAAGCAGGGTCGGTGGTGGGAGAGTAGAAGGGTTGATGCCACTGGTCAGGGATGGGGTGCCTGTACACTGTTCAGGGGCGAGAGTAGACAGGAAGCGGGGAGCAGCGTTGGGCACCAACGCATCCCCTCTGTTCTTGTTTCGGGACCCAGCAGGGGTGCATTTAGGCTTGCAAGAGTGTCTTTGACTCTTGAGGGCACGCCAATTCAAAAGCAGAGAGTTATGATTGGCCCTGGGATCTTTATTTCCCTCGGGCAATCTCGCTCCTGCGGAAGTTAGAGTCCAGTAAGTTCTCTGATTGGCTGCCAGCAACATGAGAAAAATGTTGCTGCCAGCCATTACAGGACTAGGGGACTTAGCATAGCAAACAAATATTCTCAGACACTTTAAACATGCCTATTTGAAAGTCGAATGCTCTGCTAAAACAGTTTTCATTGATTTAAGACTGAAAAGGAATGATTACGAGTAAAATAAAGTGCCAGAATAATACCGCTAAATTTCAATTTTTGTGCCGCTAAATTTCAATTTTGTGCCGCAAAATTTGCAAATCTATGCCGCAATATCCTGGGGGGTCTGATTGATTGTGCATTGATGAACCCGAAGGCCATATGAGACCATGAGTCAAAACTCTACATCGCCAAACATTGGAAGATTTCGTGATGGCACTGCTTCAAGTTGAAAGTACGATCCCGGACCCTTTCCAGATCCCGAAGTCACAGGAGTGGTTCCAGGGGTCAGTCTTTGTCTTGATCAAAGTTGTTGGGTAAGTGAAAGAAACGAGCATTGGCAAAGCCACTCGGTTTCACCTTTGTAAGAGCTTTTGGCTTTGCCAATGTGTTTTATTCATGTTGTACATCAGCGTGGCTGCTGTTCAGCATGGCTAAAGGTTAATGGAGTAGAGGTGAATGGCGTGGAGTGTTGTAGAGTGGAATGGCGAAGAGTGGAGTAGAGTGGAGTGGCATAGAGTGAAATTGCATGGAAAGACAGAGTGGACTGGTGTAGAGTGTTGCAGACTATAGTGATAGAGTTCAGCGCTTAGAATTCAGCGGTGTACAATGCAGAGTCATCGAATGCAGTGGCATAAATTAGAGTGCATTGGTGTAGAGTGGTGCAGTGTAGAATATAGTGCCATAGAATGCAGTGGTTAAGAATAGGATGCAGTGGCATAGAGTGGAGTGATGTAGAGTAGTGTAGAGTGCATTGGCATAGAATGCAGTAGTGCAGAGTAGAGTGGCATAGAGGTCAGTGGAGTAGAGTGCAGTGTTGCAGAGTAGAGTGCATTGGCATATAGTGGTGTTGGGTAGAGCGATGTAGAGTGCAGTGGCTTAGAGTATAGTGATGCAGAGTGCAGCAGCATAGAATTCAGCAGCATACAATGCAGCATCACAGAAAGCAGTGGTGTAGCTGAGAGTGGTTCATAGTAGAGTGCAGTGGTGCAAAGTGGAGTGGCGTAGAGTGCAGTGGTGTAGAGTGGAGTGAATCAGAGTAGAGTGCAGTGGCATAGAGTGCAGTAGTGCAGAGTAGAGTGGCGTAGAGTCCGGTGGTCGAGAGTGCAGGGTTGCAGAGTGGTGTAGAGTGACAGAGTACAGTGTGCAGAGTACAGTGCAGTGCCATAGAGTGCAGTGGCATAGAGTAGATTGTTTCAGAGTAGAGTGCATTGGCGTAGATTGCTGTAGCATCGAGTGCAGTGGTGCAGAGTAAATTAGAGTGGTGTACATTGGATTGGCGTAGAGTGCAGGGTCATAAAGGTGAGTGTTACAGAGTAAAGTACATTGGCGTTGAGTGCATTGGCATAGAGTAGAGTGGTGCAGAGTAGAATAGAGCGGTGTAGAGTGCAGTGGCATGGAGCGGTGTAAAGTGGAGTGGTGCAGAGTAGAGTGCAGTGGTAGCACACAGCCATTACAGACAACACATTTTCAATTGAAATGGCCATCACATGTGCACAGACATACAGTTTTACTAATAAAACTATATAGCGTACAAATGATAATGTGTGGAAATGGCATCACCGAGTGGATTGATTTGTTTTATCATATTAAAGTATTTGTTTCCAATACACTACACAATTAACAAAAAATGTGCTTCATTTTTGCTTTCCTAATTCTGATATGTTTTGAAATACATGCACATTTCATTTAAATGTTATGTAGTGGAAGAAAAACTCTTTCCTACACCCAGTATCCAGCAACTTTGTCACATAAATCCTCTCACTTTGAAGTCAGAGAAATAAAATAAAATGTCAAGCTCCCTCAGAAGACAGAGCCTGCCATTTGACCTCTGTCTTTGAATGCACAGCAAATGTAACAAGATAAGAGCAAGATTTTCAGGCCTGTTTACAGAAAGTAGCACTTTTTGAAGAATACAAGGGGAGTTGGTTTGAAAAGGCTTTGCTCCTTGGGAGCCTGGACAGACTAAAACAAATAAAGCTAGCAAATAGAAAGCCAGAAAATGTGAGTTCTGCACTGTCTGGTACGCTTCGACCTAAAAACAGAAGAAATCTAAGTGGGACTTGGCCCTTTCCCGCCGCTCTCATTCTCCTGAGACGGTGCGTGGATGGCGCCATACTTCTCAGTCTCACTCACGTAGTCTGTTGATTTTGAAATCTACCCAGCAACTGGTATTGGCGCAGCTCAATTTTCTGGCGCTGTCTGCCACTCCAAAACAGATCAAAGAGCTCCATAAGGCCATGCTTCAACTCTTCGTTTCCTAGCAAACTCCCTCTGGAGAGGCTTTGGGCCCATGGAGCTGAGAGGCCCTCTATGTGGAATACCTCCAGCGGGTTCGGCATCTGCTCCAGTTGGTTCCTCTGGGCCCACCATGGGGCTGCCGTCAGGTCCAGTTCTGATTCCATCTCTGGCACCAAGGTCCATGCTGTTCCCGGAACTTCGACCCAGGCCGCGCCTGGCCACTGTTGAGGCAGCACTTCTTCTACCCGAGCCTTCTCAAGGGAGAACACATACTCTGCATTCCCTGTTTGGCACGGACGCGGAAACAGATTACCCCACGGATGATGAGGTTGGCCAGCTATACCACGAAGAGAAATGGTACAACCAATTACTAGTGGCTAGTAACCTCAATACGTGAGTTAGGGCTCCTCTCACCCCTTGGGCCTGCCACTGAAGAGTGTGCTTCTTATGCCATTGTAATGCGTTAGTCGGCCGAAGTCCTTGACCTCCAGCTCCCCACCTTGGAGTTCAAGACCAATGTACTTAAAGAAGTCCTGTCCTCCAAACATCCACTGAGCCCCTCTTACTCTTTAACAAGGCCCTTATACAGTACTTTGTTGGGCCATAGGCCAAACCTTGCTTTGGCCCCTTGGTCAATTGCCGGATTGCACAACGCCACCTCCCTTGCCTAGGTGACCCTGCATTTTTATTTCAGCACCCCTCCCCTGAAAGCTCAATGGTGCAGGTATCTGTAAACAAGACTATCTGAAAGAAACAGTTAGTTATAGATTCCTTACCTTAGAATTACCCCCAGGCATCAGACTGGATCCGGAAAGTTTTTCGTCAGCAGTACCCCTGCGCGTCGGAAGGTGGCATTGGTTGACTCCGCGTTCGTCGTTGGCGTCGTGGTCGCCGGGATGACGTCCCGGTAGCTACATAGACACAGACATCCTTTTGGGCACCTGGTCCAGGCCCAACACAGGGGCTCCTGTGGATAGGATCCCACTTTCCTCTCCCAGCACTCCACCCCTGAGAGCTTGGTGGTCCAAGCCTCCACCTCCAAGGGCGCATTCCCTACCGCTCCACCTGATAGGGAATCCAAAAAGCTGGACCATCTTGGGAAGAAGATGTTTTCTTCCTCCAGCTTGGGACTGCGGTCGGTAAACACCTCATGTCTATTGGGCCGTTACACCCACTCCGTGTGGGACACGGTTGCGCAAGTGCTGCCTCAGTGCCAGGAGGAGGCCCGGGCCATACTCTCTCGGGCAGTTGCCGAAGGGAGAGACGCAGCGAAGTTTACCATCCGCTGTGGGCTGGATACCGCCGACTCACTAGGCAGGACGATTTCCACGTCGGTAGCCCTTCGACGCTACGCCTGGTTGAGGTCGACTGGTTTTTCAGGGGATGTCCAAACCACTCTTATGGACATGCCTTTCGATGGCCGTCGCCTCTTCAGCGACAAGGCGGACAACGCGCTGGAGCGCTTTAAGGACTCTCGGGCTACGGCCAGGTCCTTGGGCATCTCCACCACCCGCCCTGCGCAGTCTGCCTTTTGCCCCTTTTGTGGCTACGGAAGGGGTGTCCCGCCTCGTCCCGCCCAGAGCCACAGGCCGGCGCAAGCTGTTCAGCCCCAGCGTGGGCCGGGGACGTGGGAACCACCGTCGTGGTTCTGGCGGCCAGCGGGTGGGCCAGTCCACCACAGCCCCCTCTGCAGCAGCCTCCAAACCTTCCTAGTCCTTTCAGGGCCACCAAACGCCAGTGGGCAGCAGGATTCGCCATCACCTCCCCCACTGGCGCACCATCACGTCGGACAGGTGGGTTTTGCAAATAGTCCGAAGGGGCTACTCCCTCCCCTTCGAGACTACCCCTCCCGCCATGCCGCCTCAGTACCATCGCATGTCGGAGGATCATCTGGCCCTTCTCCAACAGGGAGTTTCGGCACTCTTGGCCAAGGGAGCCATCGAGCGAGTTCCTGTCCCAGAAGTAGGTCGTGGTTGCTATTCCCACTACTTTCTGGTGCCCAAGAAGGACAAAGGCCTGCGTCCTATCTTGGATCTCAGGAACGTCAACCGCTTCCTCCGGAAGGAGAAGTTCAAAATGTTGACGCTAACTTAGGTCCTGTCTGCCCTAGACCCTGGAGACTGGATGGTAGCGTTGGACTTGCAGGACTCTTATTTTCACATCCCCGTCCTGCCGGCCCACCGGCGTTACCTGCGGTTCACGGTAGGCCATGAGCACTTTCAGTTTACCGTGCTCCCCTTTGGCCTTATCAGCGCCCCTCGGGTGTTCACGAAAGTGATGGCGGTGGTCGTAGCTCATCTGCGCAGATCAGGGGTTCCAGTCTTCCCCTATCTCGACGACTGGCTGTTGAAGGCGGGTTCGCCCCAGGCTGTCGTCTCCCACCTCCAGACTATGGCCGACATCCTGCATTCGCTGGGGTTTTCCATCAACGTGCCGAAGTCACACCCTATTCCCTCTCAGTAGCTCCTCTTCATCGGAGCGGTTCTGGACACGACGCAGTTTTGGGTCTATCCTCCTGAACAGCGAGTCCGGGATATTCGGGCTATGATTCCGATCTTTCAGCCTCTATCCCGGGTTTCGGTCAGGATGACCCTCCGGCTACTGGGCCTGATGGCCTCCTGCATCCTGCTGGTGGACCATGCCAGATGGCATACGCGGGCTCTGCAGTGGGACCTGAAGTTCCAGTGGACACAACATCAGGGGAACCTGTCCGATTCCGTCCAGATCTCGGAGGGCACTGCACACCAATTGCAGTGGTGGCTAACGAACCAGGATTGGGTCGACGGCAGATCCCTCTCCCTTCCTCAACCAGAGTTCACAGTGGTGACCAATGCATCACTTCTGGGATGGGGCGGCCACATGGGGGAGGCGGAGATCAGAGGCCTCTGGTCTCCGGCGGAGTCCGAGCTCCACATCAACCTTCTGGAGCTTCGGGCGATTCGTCTTGCACTCAAAGCATTCCTTCCCTCTGTCCAGGGAAGAGTAGTGCAGGTGTTCACGGACAACACCACCGCCATGTGGTACTGCAACAAACAAGGCAGGGTGGGGTCGTGGACCCTATGTCAGGAGGCCCTCCGCCTCTGGACATGGCTGGAACATCAGGGCATATCCCTGGTGGTTCAACACCTGGCAGGTTCCCTGAACGCCAGGGCGGACGAACGCAGCCGCAGGTGCATGATGGATCACGAATGGCGTCTTCACTCGGAGGTGGTGCACGGTCTCTTTCAGCAGTGGGGAGAGCCTTGGTTAGATCTATTCGCCACCGAAGAGAACGTGCAATGTCAGCAGTTCTGCGCGTTGGAATTTCCAAGGCGGCACTCGCTAAGCGACTCTCTTTTTCACGAGTAGAGTTGCGGTCTTCTATACGCCTTTCCGCCTATACCACTTCTGCCCAGAGTGCTGAAGAAGATCAAGCGCGACCGGGCCCAAGTCATTCTTGTGGCTCCGGACTGGGCACAAAGAGTCTGGTATCCCGAGCTGCTCAACATGGCCATCGATCCTCCGATCAGACTGCCTCTTCGGGAGGATCTTCTGTCGCAGCAGCAGGGGACGGTCCTCCACCCGAACCTGTCCAGCCTCCACCTCCTTGCGTGGAGATTGAGCGGCGGCAGTTGACGTCGTTTGACCTGCCTCCCGAAGTCTGCGATGTTATCTTGGCAGCCAGACGTCCCTCCACTAAGACGGTATACGCCTGCAGATGGAACAAATTTGTGGCATGGTGCACAGCAAAGGCTGTGGATCCGCTTTCCGCCCCTCTTTCCGAGGTTCTATTGTTCCTCCTTTCTTTGGCCCAGCAGGGCTCTGCTCTGGGTACTCTAAAAGGTTACCTCTCAGCCATTTCAGCCTTCCTTAGGCTTCCTGATCAGCTTTCTCTTTTCAAGTCCCCTGTTGTAAATAGATTCCTTAAGGGCATTACTCATCTTTTTCCTCCTATTCCCTTTGTAATGCCCCAGTCGGACTTGAACTTGGTTTTTACATATTTTATGTGCGCTCCCTTTGAGCCGTTACATAACTGTCCTCTCAGGCTTCTCACTTTGAAAACTGCCTTTCTGGTGGCCATCACCTCTGCACGCAGGGTGAGTGAGCTACAAGCTCTTTCTTCCAAGCCTCCCTTTCTGGCTGTCCATCCGGACAAGGTCGTCCTTAGAACTAGACCTTCCTTTCTTCCCAAGGTGGTTACTTCTTTCCACATTGGCCAAACCATCACTTTGCCCACCTTCTTTCCGCCTCCGCATGCTTCAAAAGAGGAGGAGAGGCTCCACCGTCTGGATCCAAAACGTGCGCTTTCCTTCTGCTTGGATCGCACCAAACAATTCCGGGTGGATGACCAGCTCTTTGTTGGTTACGTCGGTGCTAAGAAAGGTCAGGCCGTGCACAAACGGACCGTCTCCAGGTGGGTCGTTCTGTGCATCAAAGCCTGCTGTTCTTTGGCTAAGAAGGAGCCTCCAGTGGGGCTGCGCGCCCATTCCACCAGGGCGACCGCAGCTACTACTTGTAAGAAAGTGGCTCTGTATATACTGAACCAAAGTAAGGTTCAGTGTGCACAGAGTCCACAGTCCCCAGAGGTTTGGCAGAGGCTAAAGTTAGATATAACCTTACTCTCTAAAGTGGTAGCTTGGTCGAGCAGTAAGGCAGTATCAGAGGACAGTGTAAAGCATTTGTTGTACACACTCAGTCAGCAAATGGTCTCACACACTCAAGAACTGAACTCTAGGCCAATGGTTTGTATATAAAAATATATGCTTGTTTTATTTTAGAACCAACAATAGGTATCAAAATATACTTTCTCAGAATGAGATACTTCAGAGAGATACTTTCAATAGGCAATAGACTTTTGAATGCAATGGTTACAGTTGTTGCAATAGGCAACACAATTTCAAACACAATTTAACATTGAGCTCAATGGGAATTTCCAGTTAAATGCAATAGATTACTTTTTGGATTACTTCTCTTACCACAGGACTGGATCCTAGATTCAGTCTTGGGATATCTCCTGTAAACAGTTGAGTAAAAACGTTTTGGTTACAGTTGTGATTTTTAAGGAATATTATTGTATTTTAAAAGTTGGCACTTAGAAACTTTTTCACATGGAATCACCAATGTAATCCTATGGGAGGAAATTCACGTAGCAGGTAAGTAGTGTTATCGTTACTTTTCTTACTCAGTGTTGGATCCTGGATCCAGCACTGGTGCATCTCCTGTAAACAATTGAAAGAATGCGTTTATGTCACACAGGCGATTTTTAACGAATATTTGTAAGTTTGCAAAATCGACACTTAGAAACTTTTTCGGCAAAAACCAGGCAATGTTATCCTATGGAAGGAAATTCAAGTTACCGGTAAGTAGTGTTATCGTTACTTTTTCTTACTCAGTGTTGGATCCTAGATCCAGCACTGCTGCATCTCCTGTAAACAATTGAAAGAATGCGTTTACGTCACACAGGCGATTTTTAACGAATATTTGTAAGTTTGCAAAATCGACACTTAGAAACTTTTTCGGCAAAAACCAGGCAATGTTATCCTATGGAAGGAAATTCAAGTTACCGGTAAGTACAGTTATGATTGCTTTTCAGGGTCAGTGCTGGGCACCAAGATCCAGCACTGGGATCTCTCCTGATAACAGGTGAGTAAATTCGTTTTCGTAATTCGGTTGATTTTAGATGAATATTTTAAAGTTTCAAAACTCCACACTTAGAAGAATTTTCAAGTGAAACCAGTCAATGTTACCCTATGGAAGAAAAGTGAGTTATCGGCTTTTGGGTAAGTACTCGACTGGCAGAGTTAAGGTTCTGGGCATAGACTCAGGGGTCCCCCAGGGTCAGGTAAGTACAGTTGTTACACCCTCAGCGGCACAGGGGCGGCCGGGTGCAGAGTGAGTAGGCCCAATGTTATCCTATGGACGGCAGGGGGCCTTTGGTTGGTGGCTGCTGGCTAGCAGGCCACTCGGCTGTGGGAGCAAAGCTCCTGGTCACTTACTCAGGGCAAGTGGGGAAGTCGAACAGGATAGTTGGTGCACCCTCAGCGGCACTGGGGCGGCCGGGTGCAGTGGGCTTTTGGGCCGTCGGGCGCCCCATGGTTTTCAATGGGAAAGCTGCGTGACGAACAAAGACTGCAAGCTCGGGGACGGTGATTCTTCAGGTGCGACCACCACTTCGAGAGGTAAGTTGGGAAGCTGTGGGTAGGGTAGGCACCCAGGAGTTGGGCACAGGAGGCCGTGGGGTGTCGGGTGCAGGGGTGTCTTTAGGCGTCGGAAATCTTACCCTCGGCTGGTCGCGGTTGGAGGGGTCCCTGGCTCTAAAGCTGCAGGTGTCGTCAGGAGCGTCGGGGAGGGTCTTTGGGTGCTGGATTCTGGGTCACAGTCGCCGGGGGGACGTCCTCGTGGTATTTGCCCACTCAGGCACAGGCCGGGCTCGGCAGGTGCAGAGGGTGCAGGATTCGCGGTTCCCGGTTGGCACCAGGGGTTGTTGCTTGCTTTGAGCAGTACCACTGCTCTTGGGAGAACCAGGTAGTTAGAGTCACGAGGCAGTCAGGTCCTCCGGGGTTTGTGAGGTTGCTGACCACTGGAGACGCCGGGGTTTAGCAGGAGCAGGTTCGAGGGTCGACAGGCCGGTAGGGCTGGGGCCAAATCAGTTGGTGTCTTCCTCTTGTGAGCAGCTGCACGGCAGGTCTTCTTGTTTCTTGTTCTTCCTTCTTGTTTCAGAATCTGGAACTAAGGAAGGAAGGTTCAGGGTGCCCCTAAATACTAGATTTAGGGGTGTTACAGGTAGGTAAAGGGCAGGGACCAATGGGTCCCTTCCCTGGGGTGGGTACACCCCTATCCTGCCACTCTCCAGTGGGAGGGGGCAGGAGCCTAGTCCTGATTGGGCAGGGCTCCCCATCTTCAAGATGGCGAGAGCCCGGAGATGTGCTTCACCTCGCCTCCCCCACCTGAGGGGTGGGGTTGGCAGAGGCTGGCACACCCCCTCTCCTCCCTTGGTGTTTCCCGCCAGTCTTCCCGCCAGAGTGGGGGCTAGAACCAGTGGGGACCAGTTGCTGAGTACAGCAAGTGGTCTGGGGAAGTTCACAAAGGCGGAATGCCTTTGACGCTTCCCCATGCCCATCCTGGGGGGAGGGGGCCTAGCACCTCGCCCAGGACGTGCATTGTTGCAGTCCCGGGAGAGCGGATGGCTCTCTACCCAGGGGTCCAGCAACATGTCTGCTGGGTGGCAGCCTAGGCAGTCCCTCAGACAGGACGTGGATTGTAGGTTAGGTTCAGGGGGTAACTCTAAGTTGCCCTCTGTAGTGCATTTTACATTAAATCTCACACTGGCATCAGTGTGGGTTTAATGTGCTGAGAAGTTTGATACCACACTTCTCAGTCTTCAGTGTAGCCATTATGGTGCTGTGGAGTTCGTAATGACAACCTCCCAGCACCATATACTCTTAATGGCATCACTGCACTTACAGTGCCCAGGAATGGCCCTGGGTACTGTAGGGGCACAGGTCTCATGCACCTGTGCCCACACCACTGGCATAGTGCACCCAGCTAGAGGGGTGACTGAGGTATGCCAGGGCAGTGTGTTTGTGGGCATGGCACACAGGGATGTGTGCCATGTCGACTCTCTGTTTAGTTCTGCACCAAGACACTCAGCCTGCAAAGGCAGGGTGTGGGTGTCAGGGTACAGGGCCTCTAAGGGTGGCACAATAAGTGCTGCAGCCCTTAGGGGCCTCCTCTGGTCACAATGCCCTGGGTACCTAGGGTACCATTTACCAGGGACTGACATGTGGCCAGAGGTGCCAATTGGGTTTAGGCTGTAATGCAGTTTTAGGGAAGGAACACAGGCCCTGGGCACCTGATTGGCAGGAGCCCAGGGCACACTCAGTCGAAGTACATCAGCAATTCAGCAAAAAGTGGGGGGCATACCATGCAAGAAAGATGGCACTTTCTCACACAACTGCTTTGGGACGAGGAGTCCCCCTGAATGACATCTGTCAGGCAGCTACGTGGGCATTGTTGCACACATTTACGAGACACTACTGCCTGGACAATCAAGTCCGGAGAGACGGCTTCTTTGGCCGTTCTGTTCTCCAGGACTTTCTGGTGTGAACTTGGTTCGCAGACCCACCTCCGGGGTTGGTATTGCTGGGGTATCTATTCTAAGGTAAGGAATCTATAACTAACTGTTTCTTTCAGATGAACAAGTTACTTACCTTCGGTAACGATATATCTGTAAGAAACATAGGTTAGTTATAGATTCCTTACCGCCCCACCCATCCTCTCCGTTCTGCGAACTGACTTCTCGGGTTAAGGACTTCCTTTCAGAGCCCTAGTTTTTGTGCACCAGTGGTCAGTGTCTTGCATGGCTCTGCGCTTCTGGCGTGGAAAGTCCTGTACAGAACTGACGTCAGCGCGCGAGGGCGGCGTCTATGTACTTACCGGGACATCATCTCGGCGACCACGACGCCAACGACGAACGCGGAGTCGACCGATGCCACCTTCCGACGCGCAGGGGTACTGCTGACGAAAAACTTTCCGGATCCAGTCTGACGCCTGGAGGTAATTCTAAGGTAAGGAATCTATAACTAACCTATGTTTCTTACAGATATATCGTTACCGAAGGTAAGTAACTTGTTCAACCGCAACATGTTCCCAACTATTCCACCCCATTAGGGAGTCAGCATGGGTGGAGACGTTCAAAAATATAGTCTTATCATCTACGAGCTTGTTGCTTTGCTCTTTAAAAGCCTGCTGTGGCACTGTTCCCATGCTCTTTGGGATTCGATGGCTCCAGTCCTCCCAAGTATTCCCGAAGATCTCTGACCTGTCTTTGCCCAGGCTAATCAGGATGGTAATGACACGGCCAAGTTCACAGTTAGTTGTGGCTTGAACACCGCTGATTCCAACGGGCAGAGCATTGGCACCAAAGTCACTATTCCCCGCCACGCTTGGCTGCAGTCTACTGTTTTTTTCAGGCGATCTACAGTCGTCCCTCATAGACATTTCATTGTATGGGACTCAACTGTTTGGGGACAAGGCAGACTCTGCTTTCGAGCTGTTCAAGGAGAGCAGGGCCAGTGCGCGCTCCCTGGCTTATCTGCTCCACCTCCCCAGCCACATCATCCCTACTGCTCCTTTTGCTGTTTCAGCAGGGGTGCCCCGTATCGCCAGCCAATCCAACCTCCACAAGGTACCTAGCAGTTTCGAGGCTGAAGTGCTCACCGCTCCCACTGTCAAGGTCCGTCCAGTACCCTTCCTGCAGGCCCACCTGCCAAACCTCTTTAGTGTGCCCTTAGCTCAGCACAGCCACCCAGTGAGAGGCATCTGAAGATTCTTGCCTGGTTGGTAAGCCACAAGTTCAGACAGGTGGGTCCTACAAATTGTTCGGCAGGGATACCCAACCTTTCATACTTTTGCTGCTGCACCTTGCAACGTCCCACTAGTGACAGATGGAGCACCATCTCTCCATTTTGTGGCTGGAAGTGCTAGCCCTTTTGGCCAAGGGGACTATCAAGAGGGTTCCCATGCCAGGAGTAGGACGTGGTTTTTATTCCCACTACTTAGTGGTGCCTTAGAAGGATAGAAGTCTTCGTCTTATTTTAGACCTGCGCCCTCCCAGCGCCTTCTTCTGGAAATTCAAAATGCTCACACTGACCCAGGTCTTGTCTGCCCTCGACCCTGGATGGGGGTGTTGGACCTGCCCGATGCATATTTCCACATATCCGTCCTGTGCTCCCCTTTGATTTCACCACTGCCCCTTGGGTGTTCACGAAAGTGATGGCGGTTGTTGCAGTGCACTTTCAGAGGTCAGGATTGCCAGTCTTCACCTACTCCAACAATTGGCTGTTGAAGGCGGACATACCCCAGGCTGTCATTAACCATCTCTAGGCTAAGGCGGACCTCCTGTCATCCTTGGGGTTCACTGTCAGTATGCTGAAGTCACACTTCACTTCTCCTCAGAAGCTCCCCTTCAACTGAGCCATTTTGGCTACAGTTCAGTTTTGTGCTTTTCCCCAGGAAAGAGAGTCCAGAACATTCAGGCTATTATTGCAATCTTTCAGCTTCTGTCCTGGATTTCAGTGAGGTCAACTCTGAGGCTGCTGTAACTGTTGGCCTCCTGCATCCTGCTGAGCAAGCACGCCAGGTGGCATATGCGGACTATGCAGTGAGACCTGAAGTCTCAGTGGGCCGACCATTAAGGGAACCTCTCCGACCACGTTCAGTTTGTGGATGAGACTGCAAACATTCTCGATTAGGTCATAGGCAGAGCCCTCACGCTTCCCCATCCAGAGCTGACAGGGGTGATTGATGCATCGCTTCAGGGTTGGGGTACTCATCTGAGAAACATGGAAACCAGAGGCCTCTGGTCTCCAGTGGATTCCCAGCTCCATATCAACCTTCTGGAGCTGAGATGCCACCGCTTGGCGCTGAAAGCCTTGCTTCCATCCATCAAAAGGAGGTAGGTATAGGTGCTCACGGACAACACTTAGGCATTGTTACTATAACAAGCAGGGTGGGGTGACGGAGAAGAGGCCCTGCACCTCTGCAAGAACATTCCTTGGTGGTAAACCACTTGGCTGGATTGTTGGAAGCCAGAGCGGACAAGCTCAGCTGTCAGCTCCTAGCAGATCTTGAGTGGCAGTTAAACCCAGAGCCGGTGCAAGATCTCTTGCGTGAATGGAGGGAAACTTGTCTGGATCTGTTTGCACCACAAAGAACATGCAGTGTCAGCACTTCTGCACTTTGGAGTTTCCAATGTGTCTCTCACTTGGAGATGCATTCCATCTTGATCAGAACTCTGGACTCCTGTATGCCTTTCTGCCAATACCACTCCTGCCCTGAGTTCTCAAGAAGGTCAGGACCAACCAGACCCAAGTCATCCTAGTGGCCCAGTTTTGGCCCAAAGAGGATAGTATCTGGATCTCTAGGGGCTGAGCAGCTGTCCTCCGATCAGGCCGCCCCTCCGGAAGGATCTGCTGTTGTTCTGCACCCGGGCCCTCGCAACTTCCACCTTCATGCTTGAAGATTAAGCAGCGACAGCTGATCACCTTCAACTTTCCTCTGGAGTTGGTTAATGTCATCTTGGCAGCCAGGCGTCCCTCTACAAAAACTGTATATCTGTTGTTGGGACAGATTTATGATTTAGTGCAGTACTTGGCAGTTAGGCCTCCTCCAGGTAAAGTTATCTGATGTTTTGTTATAAGTTTTGTCTCTAGTGTGGCCCAGCTTTGCTCTGGGCACAGTTAAAGGGATACCTTTAGGGTTTTTTTGCGGTTGCCAGTTCCGTCTTCATTGTTTAAGTCTCAAGCTCTTCTGCGCTCCTTGAAAGATTCACAATATTTGTTTCTTTCCTCTCCCTTTGCCATGATATAGTGGGACCCTAACTTGGTCCTTACATTTCTGATATACACTCCCTTTGAGCTTGAGCTTCACAGCTGCTCCTTCAGCTCCATCAGCGCAGCGTATGAGTCAGCTTCAAGGTCTCTTTGCCAAACTGCAGGACACCACTTTCTTCCCAGACACACTAGTTTTGTGGACACAGGCATCTTTCTTACCTAAAGTTGTGACGCTGTTACACGTCGGCAACGCATCACCATGCCAGTGTTCTATGCTCTGCCTCACCCCTCTAAGGAGGAGGAGAGAGTCCACCATTCGGAACCCCAGAGAGCTCTCAGCTTTTATATTGATATACCAAAGAACACCGGGTGGACGATCACCTCTTTGTGGGGTTCTCTGGAGTGTATAAAGGCAATGTTGTGCAGAAGAGACCATCTACCACCTGAACATGTTTTGCATTATGACCTGCTACGCACTGGCCAAAATGCAACCTCCATGAAGGAATACGTGCTCATTCTACCCAGGCCAAAGTTACCACCACTGCATTGGCATGTGGAGTCCCTGTCCTGGACACTTGCCAGGCAACAGCGTGGGTGTCCCTCCATACGTTCACGTACCACTATTGTCTCGATAGTTGGGTTTGCCGAGACGGGCATTTTTTTCCAGTACGATCTTGCAGGACTTTCTGGTTTGAGTCCATTCTCAGACCCATCTCCGAATAAGTACTGCTTTGGTATCTATTCAAAAGGTGAGGAATCTGCGGCTAGAAGTCTCTTTGAGAAGAACAAGTTACTTACCTTTGTTAATGTTGTTTCTGGTAGAGACTCTGTCTAGCCGCAGATTCCTCACCGATCCTCCCATTCTCCCCGTTCTGTGATTGGTCTAGGAATCTGCACACTGATCACACCCAGTTTGCTAAAGGGGCTCAGCGTCTGGGGTGCGGATAGCCTTGAAAGCATCTTACGTCAACATACTGAAGTGGTGCCTTTGTAGGCTCTGCACGTCATTTAGTCATATCCAGAGCGGAACGGCTTCAGTGCGGAGCCGCAATGCTCTAGCTACCTGCACACAGAGGTTATGCTGAAATGTTTCCCAATCCAGTCTGACGTCTGGGGAATATTCAAAAGGTGAGGAATCTGCAGCTAGATAGTCTCTACCAGTAAGTGCTTTACTGAAGGTAAGTAACTTGTTCTTTCAGTAAATTTTTTCCAACCCTTTTCTCCAGAGTACATTCAGGTATGCCATCTGACCCACATGAATGCTCTCAGCAGTGTCCTTGTGTATGACAGAAAAGCTCATCTTGTCTGACCACTTCATCATAACACCTGATATCCATGTGATCAACAGGCATATTTCTTTTGCCATCGTTTTGTGAACAAGATCATACAGTCTTTGTCTGTTTCCATGTTTACAGAAAACGCAGTAATACCTTTCATTTACTCCACATGAAATCAATGTATTTAGGTTCTCAGTCTAATCCATGTTACACTGTGCAAACCTCAATACGCAGTTTCCCCTCTGGGCATATGCTCAACTTCCAGTACTACCTGAAATTTTTATTTGGTTGTCGTTATGCCCTTTCTCTTTAAAATGCTTTTCAGTGGGAGATTGTTCATTCTGAAGTATAATATTTGAATGTTGTTCCCTGCCTCAAAATTTTACTTAACTTTGTATCATGCCTACATAATGTAGACCAAAGTAAAAATAATTTTAAATTCTTTGTCCTGTCCCATGAGCAACCAATTTATCCCTATAATCCCTTTAATTTGGTTTCTTTGTTTAGAGTACTCAGTCACAAATGTTAATCCAGAATTCAGTGTTTTTCGCTTTGTATTGCAGTAAAATTTGTCTCTTCATATGTTCATTATTTGCACACTTTTCGTTAACACTTCATTCATATATCCTATTTGCCTGAATTGTTTTTTCAAGTGAAAAATATGTTCTGCAAAATCTGTTTCTTTTGAAATAATTTCTTTTAAACAAACTATGTGGCTGCATGGTAAGTTACTTTTTAGTGGCAAATGGTGTGAAAACTCGAATAATACACACGTTATTACAATACGTTGTCTAGTTGTATACGTTTGTCTTAAATTGTGTTTTCATTACTCATTGCCGCTTCTTGAGTCCAAATTATTCAGTTCATCAATGTTCCTTATTAAAAGCATTTTGATACCGAGCAATACCAAGAATAACTCATCAATATCTTACATAATCAATTGTTAATTACATTTAATCTAGTTATAATGTATTGATGCCTCGCAAAGGTATAATATTCACTGAAATGCATTGAATTCTTGCAAGAGTGTTGAATTGAACAGTTAGCTGATCAATATTGAAACATTTGAATATACAATATATAATTATGATTAAAGAAGAAATGCTGTGCTCACATAAAAATGTTTAAAAATAAAGAATAAACATTTTCTTTATAACTGATTCATACAAATTGTAAATTTTAGTTAATCTAATAGTATGCAACATGGTGCTGCTTTAATGATTATAAAGGAATACGATTTTGGAAAATATATGCTAATTTCTGACACACCCAAGTTTTTTCAACAAGGATTAAATGGAGAATTTAAAATATTGATTGGGATTCTGGTTTAGAATTTGGATTTTAGTGTGGGGAAAGGCATATAAACCAATTTCTTTTAATGGAAGTTTCCAGACCAAAACACAAGGGTATTGAACTGGCCCTCATCTTGATTTTAATTTAGTAATCTGTTATTCGTCTTCATTTAACTACCAATTATGTCTGGTTTTAAATAGTTCTAATGCTGAATATGTTTCCCTCATTACAGATATTGTGATGGATTTGTACCCCAGGAAACCTCATGCTGTAGAGCAAAAAGTTTTAGTTGTTCTTTGGCATCTCTTAGGAAATCTTACAAACAGTGGCTCTCTTCCTGGAGCTGGAGGAAATATGCGGACAGCCACAGCTAAATTGTCAAAAGCACTTTTTGCACAAATGGGTGAAAGTCTTTTGAACCAGGCTGCCTCCCAACCACTGCACATCAAAAATACTTTAGAAGAATTTCTAGAGCGATCTACCTAAGTGTAATTTAAGAACGTGTAAAATATCTGTATATATTTATATATAAATATATTTATATGAAGAAATATCTAACTAAAGCAGATGTGATTAACTAAAAACTGTTTACATGATGACAAATGGAGCACTTCCAAAAGTTGCTTTTTCACAGTGCCTGCACTTTCCTTGTACATAAAACTGATGAAAATGCCTGCTTTTTGTTATCAACATGGAACGCATCATTTGTCCTATACCGGCACAACATGTATACCAGATCAGTATGACAGACTAAGATCTTTTTGCACATGCTTTTTGGAAGAACAACATGGAATCAGTCCTCCACTTCTCCTAAAAGGAGAGTCAGACCTGCTCATTTGCACTCTTAAAGATACAGATATACCTGACCACTTGTGTTCTATTGGATGTCAACTAAGTACTTTTGAGAGACAGACAAATATTCATATGTTATGACAGAATCATGTTCAAACATTTCTTAATGCAGCCTTCCCTTTTATAAATACATTGGAAATAATCAATGGAAACTGTATTTGAAGAACTGGGTGTACATGTTGGAAAGAAATATTTATGAATTAGATCCTTTCATGATTGTGCAGTATTAGTTTGCTTTGCTGCTTTGTTGGTGTAAGTTGCTAAATTGCTGAGCTCTATAATCATATGCTTAACATTGTCAAGTTAATTTAGACTGAATTGAAGCATGGTGGTCAAAATGTCTGAAGACAAAAATTAACTATACTGTCCATCCTGTCAAAAGAAAAAATGTACATGTACTCAATGTAATTTCTGTATTTGATGTAAGTACTAAAGTACATCTGATGTCTTAAGAAGTTACAATAATTGTTCAATTCACCACAACCATAGAGCCAGGTTTTACATAGTTTTTTCAGTGAGTTATTCAAATGCAAGTCCTGTATGGTACTCAATTTTCAGAAAAAAGCAGTATGGTACAAAAATAAATGAATTTATTTCTTAAAATGCATACCTGTCTCCTGCAAGCAGTGTGCTTACATTTAGACTGCCTTAGGGGCATAATGAAAAACTGTCTGCAAATTATTTTTTTACCTGTTATAATTCATATGAAATAATCACTACACAAGTATCTCTCTTCCTTTAAGGCAATACTGTTGAGGTTCTAGATTAATTTTAACACACTGAGTAATTATCAGAAAGTAACATATAGTAACATTGTTAAGAGCCTGTGTGAAAGGTAGCAAAGCTGGGTGTATGAGATCAATTTGCCCTCTAAGGGACCCCAAGATCTTCAGCTTATCAGTACACCATATTGTACCCTCCATTTTCTTTGTTTTATGTACTGTTATCCCAAACCTCTTTAGTTACTGTTAAAAAGACAATCCTACATTTAAAGGTGGCTTACCTTAAATTAAAAAAAAGCTTGTTAGAACAGAATCGAACAAGGACACCGTGTATCTTTTACAAAATGTACTAAAATACTGTGATATATTTTCCTAATGTCTCTGTGTTGTTCCTTCAGTTTGTACTCATAGCAAAGTTAATATGGTGCATGCAAGCCAAGTACAGATACTGTTACCACACTTTATAATTTGCAGTAGAAGAACCACACTGTGTCAGCCCCTGGTGTGTTGTTTCTGGAGCACAGCTAATGCTATTGATAAAACCTATAATTCTGATAGATGATTCTAACTGCAGGTTTCTCACTTTTTGAATTTCTCCAGTTTACAGACTGGACCTAAAACTCTTTCATAGCAATTGCTTTTGCTCACCAGTAGGTTGCATCATCTGTTTCCGCAGCAGCTGAGTTCCACCTATAGTTTAGACGCCACACCAGAATGATTACATCAGTTCCTTCTTTCACACACTCCTACCAGAATACAGAGACTTGCTCCAAAATATTTCACTTTTCACCAAGGCCAACATTTTATTTATCAGCAATAAAGCAGTGTGTTAGGGAAATTTTCACTCCAAAAAATACAAGCTTCAAACTTTGCCGTGACAGCAGAAAGCAGATGCTGGCTACAGATCTGTGCAATTTCTACCTGTGGTCTGAGCATGAATTGATGAGACAAATGCCCTCTCAGGTGAAGCTATACGTCGCTGATCACAAACAGCAAGGTGGGTTGCACATCAAATTTCTTCCGGAAAGTTGAAAACCAAGTCGAAGTACCAGTCGCACCACAAGCGCGCAAAGTCTATGTGGGACTCATCCCGGTCCTGCCACTCTCACTCCTCGGAGAACTTGCTCAGTCAGCACTCCAAAGACCTGACTCTGAGCTAGTTACGAGGTTGGTCTGAGCGTTCCACTAGTTTCTTGGGCTGTCGTCAATCACGCAGCAGATAGAGACCTTTAGGGAGGCAATACTGCAACTGGCAGATCCCCTGAAGCTCCTTTGGGCACCTTTGAGCAACATGGGCTCAGAGCTGAACTCCAGACATTAGGTCTTGCGCCATCTCACCCTGTTGGGCCTCCATCCGACTGATGTTGCTGGCCCAAGTCTCCACACACAGTTTCTGATTGCGCCAGCCCTGACTCCAGCCAATTGGACTCTGATGCCATTGTCGGCCATGCCAGGTCTGTGTCTCGCTATGAGATTATTGCGGTCCAGCCCCCAGCTTTAGTTGATCTCCCTCCAGCCTCTACCACACCAGTATCAAAGTAGGCTAGAAACCTTGTTCCAATCGAATTCTGACACCGTTAAAGGGCTCCCAAACATTCTACACAATGATGATGATGATGATAAGGAGACAAACAATTTTCTCTCCCCTCATTACCCTAATGGTGGCCTGCATTTAGATCTGTGAATGCCAGTGGCCTAAATGTTTCCCCAATACTGAGTTGGACTCTCAACCAGGGCTCCCCTACGGACTAAAATTCCTCATTTGTGATAGTAGTCCACAGAGCAGCAGAAGCATTGGACCAGCAGCTACCTACCATGGAGAATAAAGCTAGCTTGCAACCTGGGCCTGCTACTTCAGAGTCCTAGCTGCCTTGTAACAAGGCCTTGATGGAAACCTTGATTGTGACTTGTCTATGTAGTGTTCAACTCCCTCAGTAAGTTATCTAGTAGCTAGGTGTCATTGACACCAGGGTGATGATAAACCGTCATGCCTGAATGAGCACCTCAGGATCTTCCGGGGACATGGAGGCATCCCTTTTAGACATGCCATTTGGTGGGTATGGGATTCTTGGAGAGAAAGCCGATTCTGCCTTAGAGTGCTTCAAAGACAGCTGTTCCCTGCCTTAATTCCACCAACATGATTGGAAATTCAGAGGATACTCTTAGGGTTTGACCTATTGCCAGTGGCAGCCCTCACACCCTTACAACAGCCAACAACCCTTTCTTGGCTCAAGAAGACGTGGTGTTGACAGAGGCTGTGTACACCACCAGGGATAACAGGCTTCTTCCTCCTCCTCCCCTGCTGCAACTGCGGTTATATGTGACAGGTGGGGGGGGGGCAGAATTTGTGTTTTTTTTTTTTCCTGTTTGGCTGGTATACTATAACTTTAGACTCGTGATGCAAATTGTTCAACACAGTTGCACCTTCCCCTTCACTTCCATTCCCCTGACATCCCATTTGTTTTTGCTCAGGCTTCAGTGGGTCATGCCTCCATCCTTGTGCAGGATGTTCGGCCGCTATAGAGATGGTGGAGAAGGGGATGGGGCAACTCTGGTTATTTTTTAGGTTTCCAGAAAAGATGGTGGATTCAGAACAATTCTATACCTTTGACTTCTGAACGCCTTCCTGCGGAAGGACGAGTTTAAGAGGTTGACTTTGGCCCAGGTTCTTTCCGCCCTGGATCCAGGGGGACTGAGTGATGTCCTTGGACTTGCAGGACATGTACTCTTATTTTTGCATCTACTGTACTACCACAGACTCATTCAGCCGTTTGTGGTGGTGTCATAGCACTTCCAGTTTGCCATTCTATCCTTCAGTTTCACCTCTGTCCCTCAGATCTTTACAAAGGTGATGGCAGTGGTCGTGGCCCACCTTCACAGGTCAGGCATACCTATATTCCCATACCTTAACGACTGCCATTTGTCAAATTATGATCCTGTTGCTTCAGGCTCGCTCGTGTGTTCCAGTGCAGACAATTCCGAGGCTTTTTGTCCTTGTACATTCTGCTGGTCCACGTGCTTGTTGACTCATGTTGGCCTTATAGTGGATCCTGCTTGCAGCAAGTCGCCTTTCGAAAACATCTGCATTTCAAAGGTGGCAAAAGGTACTCTTTCTGGTGGATACTTTTACTGCAGATTCCTCACTGCCCTCCCTCCTCCAGGTTCTGTGTAGGGGACCTTGAGAGTTCTAAAAATGTCTGAAGTTAGATTTCGCACACTATCAATCTTCCAATTTGTCATGGGTGGTCCATATATGAGGCCATGGAAGAATTAAAAAGTAAGCGCAGTCACTTATGAAGGCTGAGTGAGGTTGCCAGGAAGGTCTGATAGCTCCACCTGCCGGTGCAGGGGAGCAATTGCCATGAATAAGTTCAAGATTCAGTCTAACCCCTTTTGAAATTAAATAAGTGGGGAATCTGCAATTCGAGGATCCACCAGAAAGAGTGCTAATGAAGGTAAGTGACTTGTTCTACATCTGGGATTTTTCTAGATTATTTCTACAAGTTTTTGTTGAGTTCTTTTTATTTATTTTTTAAACACTTTCCACAGCCCTCTCATTCATGTGAAATGAGCCTATTGGTTGTATATCAGAATATCGTTGTCGGAAATATCATCTAACATAAATAGTGTGTCATAAATATTGTTTACAAAATATATCATCCCACTGGGTGCATGTTTCCTGCTAATAACTTCGTATGTTTATCAACTATATTTAGGGCATGATATTTCATACGATATTCTGGCCAGAGACCTGGTTTGTGCCTTGAGCTGGAGGATGGGTGTGCAACTGTTTTTGTGGTTCAGCTCTAACCTTCACACCCAATAAGGCTCTGAACCAATCCAGCAGCCAAGGAGGGGTTACATCTCTGGTGCCTGGTTTTCAGGCACTTTAAGATGGCCATTAGTAAGGGCCAAGAAGAGGAGTGCAAAAAAAACTTTCTGTGGTGGCCATTGTTGCCTAATATTTTGGTAGGGAGTAAAAAAACACTGGTTATGGTTCTTGAAGCCTACTCTGCATTAAGGAGGGAGAAACGTTTCCCACTGTACAGTTACGAAGGTGGAAATCGTACCAACTACAGGATACAATTTGTTTATCTATTCCAAGATGTGTAATACCATGTTGAACTTATTTACAGTACACTTGCCAGCTGGCAAGTTGAAGAAATGTCATCCTCAGAAAGAGACTTTGCAAATTGTATTCACAGTTAGTGAGATGGTCTAACGTTTTTTAAAGTTGTTGCAGTTTAGACTGCGAAGTGCCTGAAAGACATGAAGATTGGTGCTTTGGTGACCTGTCCCTCTATCAAGTGATTGAACAGAGAAGACGCTAAGTAAACCGGGAGGTATGCTTAGTTAGACCAGCAGAAGATCTTGTCGCAGCTATATGGCCATTGCATTTAGGTGATCTGTTTAAAATATAGTCAAAGCTGAAAATTGACACAAAGCATATTATTGATAGTACTGTGCTATACTTCAGATGTGAGCTGTTTGGCCATTTGAAAAAGCTTTATAATGAAGAAATTGTGGTTCTCAATTTACTCAGTTTAGAATTGCAATTTCTAAAGTCTGCTCATCCACCTTAAATTGGCTTCATTGACTTCATGGAAACTTTGAGTGGAACAGACTTGAGTTGGAGAACAAAAAAACTATTGTTAGAAGGTGCTGCTGGAGCCATATTGGCAGTTGTTAGAGCCACATGGTATGTTTCTCCCAGTCTAATCTCTGTGGGGCTGCTGTGCGGAGTAAATTTCACTGCAAACCTCAAGCATTACACCTAAGATTACAGTTGGGGGAGCCCCCATTCTAACATGTGCCTTCATTTTACAAAGAATAAGCAACCTCTTAAGTGATCTCTGAAGCACAGCACAGGACGCTTGGTAGACATAAGAGAGCAGTGTCCTTGGAATTGAAACTAAAATTTGTAAATACTTGACACATATTAAAACAAAAAATAAATCATTGATCCATGTGCCGAATTTAAGGTGGTACAAACTGAAAACTATTTGCATAATTGCTGGCAAATGTATTACATGTGTTGTCTATCCAGCCAGAAAACCAGTTTCCAAATCCCTGCTGCTGTAAATATCATCTCAGTTGATGGAGGTAAGAATTTGTTGCAAGCCAGTAATTTCTGTTGGATACTACTAAACTCTTGATTCCTCACCTTGTGAATTTCCCAGCCACCAGACTGGATCTGGAAACCCTTGCAATAGCTCCTGCTGGCAGTTGACACTATTTTTCTCCGTTGAGATTCTATCCGTCCTCCGGGCATGACAACACGGAGACCTACATGCACCATGCGCTTTTTGTGGCCATTTCACTTTGTTGCGCAAGAACTGATTTTCTGTCTGTAGAGCAGCAGCCTCGGATTTCAATTCTTGGAGGATTGTGGCCAAGTCAAACAAAGAAAACCTTTTCTTCCTTCAGAATGGCTTTCTCCAAGCTTTTGTCTGTAATTCCCAACTTCTCTACATAATTCACATCTTCAAAGTAGAAGTGAAAATTGCAAGGTTTTTAAAGGTCGAGATACTTCTGTGTTGCCCTACGGATTGTACACGTGAGGTGGGGTTAAATTAGTCGTTTTGAAACGACCACTGCATGATCTCTCAATCATTGGAATAATGGGAAAAGTAGTTATTTATTTGCAGTGTTGTTTGGGGTGGCTAACAACAATTGGGTCTTCTCAGCATGACCATAGACTGTCAAAAGCATCCTAACCATATAAGAGTAGTCAGTCCTGATTCTCGAGAGAGTCTCTCTAGGATTTGCAACGTCATTTCAATGACCTAGTAATGTTGCATTTTTGTATGTGAGGTATTTGATTATCCATCTAATGGCATTTGCACATCCCTATGTGGTCTTACATGTTAATGTGGTTGCATGAGCAATGCTGGTGCATTGATATCTGAAAGAGACACGTTAGTGACAGATTCCTTACCTTAGAATATCCCCAGGCGTCAGGCTGAATCCGGAAAGTTTTGCGTAGCAGTACCCCTGCGCGTCGGTAGGCGGCGTCGTGCGGCTCCGCGTCCGTCGTCGGCGTTGTGATCGCCGGGATGACGTCGCGGCCAGTACTTAGACGCCGCCCATGCGCGCTGGCGTCAGTTCTTTCTTTTTCCGCGCCAGTAAGCGCAGATCCGGATTGAGCAGTGCCCCAGTCATTTTTTGACTGAGTATTTTTTGAGACTTTTTTGTCCAAGTTTTCGAGTCGTTTCGACTCCAAGGTGTCAGTAGGGATGCCCGGCTTCAAGCCATGCGAGGTCTGTAATCGCATGATGTCGATTACGGATCCGCACCGAGAGTGTCTCTTCTGCCTGGGGCGCGGCCACGACCCCACGTCGTGCCCCGAGTGTCGGTCCCTCGCCCCGAAGGCTTTGCGAGAGCGGTCTCGAAAGCTTCTCGAGGCCCGGCACTTGGCTCCGCGCCGATCGAGGTCCCGGTCCCGGGAGAGGTCGAGGGGCCGGTCGCGGAGCCGTCGTCATTCGTCGGGGGTCGAAGTCTTCGTCTTCAGGTAAGGCGAAGCACAAGAGGTCTAAGAAGCGTCGCTCTAAGACCTCCCCTCGCCGGTCTCACGACTCGGCTGAGGGTCCTGTTGGTACCGCCCCCGCGGCTCCGGGAGTACCCGATGAGCCGACGCCGGCCTACCCGCCTGTTCCGGGTCCAACGTCGACTCCGGCCGACATCCAGAACTTCTTGTCAGCCATGGCTTGCATCTTCGGGCCTAAGGGTTACCCCGGTGCGCCTTCGGGCCCCGCGGGCCCCAGTGGGGGTCCTCCTTCGGCACCACCGGCGGCCCCGGCGGCTCTGGCCCCGGCGCCGCAGGACCCCTCGGATCCAGGCCTGGATCCCGGTCGACGCCGGTTGACCTGACAACACCTCCACCGGCGCCGACCTCCCCGGTACCACTCACGGCGCCGTCCGAGGTCCCGGGCGACGCCGTCCCCAGGTTCTCCCCGGAACCGGACACGGAGCCGGATCGACGTCGGCCGACACCGACGCCGATGGGACTTTTCTTCCCTCATGTCCGCCCTCCATATTTTTCACCTGTTTTGGAGGACGGGGAGGACTGGGAGGGGTCGGAAGACCCTCTCACAGCCCAATGTGAGCCCTATCAGGACTGGGCAGAGGAACTGGGTGATGCCAGTGGCCTGGACACCTCTCCAGACCTTGGCATGCTGTTTCCTCCTTCCGTGGCTACGGAGGAGGGAGCAAGTTATGCAACGGTGTTGCGTAGGGCGGCCGCGGCCTTGCGCCTCGAGCTCCCTACAGTGGCTGTCAGGACTAACCTCCTGACGGAAGTGCTTCAGCCGGCGGCTACCTCCTCGGAGCCACTTCTGCCGTTCAACGACGCACTTTCTGACGTTCTTTTGGGCACCTGGTCCAGGCCCACCACAGGGGCTCCTGTGGACAGGAACGTAGCCCGACGCCATCGCCCGGCCCCGGGCGACCCCTTGTTCCTCTCCCAACACCCCACCCCGAGAGCTTGGTTGTCCACGCCTCTACCTCTCAGAGCGCATTCCCTACGGCTCCGCCGGACAGGGAATCCAAAAAACGGGACCAATTTGGGAAGAAGGTTTTTTCTTCCTCCAGTGCTGGCTTGCGGTCCGTGAACACCGCTTGCCTTTTGGGCTGTCATTCCCACTCTCTGTGGGATTCGGTGGCGCAAGTGCTGCCTAAGTGTCCTGAGGAGGTCCAGACACTACTCACCCGTGTTATTGCAGACGGGAGAGACGCGGCGAAGTTCACAATACGATGTGGCCTAGACACCGCTGACTCGCTGGGCAGATCGCTTGCTACGACAGTGGTGCTTCGCTGTCACGCCTGGCTGAGGACCACTGGTTTCTCGGGCGATGTCCAAAACACCCTTATGGACATGCCCTTCGATGGTATCCGCCTTTTTGGCAATAAGGCAGACAGCGCGCTGGAGCGCTTTAACGACTCGCGGGCTACGGCCAAGTCCTTGGGCCTCTCCGCCTCGCGCCCTCCGCAGCAGTCTGCTTTTCGCCCCTTTCGTGGCCACGGAAGGGGCGCCCAGTCACGTCTATTGCCCAGCCACCGGCCCGCGCAGCAAGCGCCTTCGCATGGCCGAGGACGTGGCTCCCGCCAAGGCGGGTCGGGTAACCAGCGTGCGGGTCAGGCCACCACCTCCACCCCGTCCACGGCCTCCAAGCCCTCCTAGTCCATCCTTTCAGGTCCACAGCACGCCAGAGGGGGGCAGGGTCCGCCATCACCTTCACCACTGGCGTACCATCACATCGGACAAGTGGGTCTTGGACATTGTCCGAAGGGGCTACTCCCTCCCCTTCGAGACTACCCCCCCAGCCATGCCACCTCAATGCCACCGCATGTCGGGGGATCATTTGGTGCTTCTTCAAAAGGAAGTTGCGGCCCTCTTGGCCAAGGGGGCCATCGAGCGCGTTCCGACCCCAGAAGTAGGGTGTGGTTGTTACTCCCACTACTTTCTGGTTCCCAAAAAGGACAAGGAGGACATGCGTCCTATCTTGGACCTCCGGAACGTCAATCGCTTCCTCCGGAAGGAGAAGTTCAAGATGCTCACCCTAGCTCAGGTCTTGACTGCCCTCGACCCTGGAGACTGGATGGTAGCGTTGGACTTGCAGGACGCATATTTTCACATCCCCGTCCTGCTGGCCCACCGGCGTTACCTGCGGTTCACGGTAGGCCTCGAGCATTTTCAGTTCACCGTGCTCCCCTTTGGCCTTACCAGCGCCCCTCGGGTGTTCACGAAAGTGATGGCGGTGGTCGCAGCTCATCTGCGCCGGGCAGGGGTTCCAGTCTTCCCCTACCTCGACGACTGGTTGTTGAAGGCGGGCTCGTCCCAGGCAGTCGTCTCCCACCTCCAGACTACGGCCGAACTCCTGCACTCGCTGGGGTTCTCCATCAACGTGCCGAAGTCGCACCTGATTCCTTCTCCACAGCTCCTTTTCATCGGAGCAGTTCTGGACACAACGCAGTTTCGGGCCTATCCTCCCGAACGGCGAGTCCAGGATATTCAGGCTATGATTCCGATCTTTCAGCCTCTATCCTGGGTTTCGGTACGGATGACCCTGAGGCTGCTGGGCCTCATGGCCTCCTGCATCCTGCTGGTCAATCATGCCAGATGGCATATGCAGGCTCTGCAGTGGGACCTGAAGTTCCAGTGGGCGCAGCATCAGGGGAACCTGTCCGATTATGTCCAGATCTCGGAGGGGACTGCACGACAGTTGCAGTGGTGGCTTTCGAACCGGCAGTGGGTCACGGGCAGATCCCTCTCCCTTCCCCAGCCAGAGCACACAGTTGTGACGGATGCGTCCCTTCTGGGATGGGGCGGTCACATGGGAGAGGCGGAGATCAGAGGCCTCTGGTCTCCGGCGGAGTCCCGGCTCCATATCAACCTTCTGGAGCTCCGGGCGATCCGACTTGCACTAAAGGCATTCCTTCCCTCTGTCAAGGGGAAGGTAGTGCAGGTGTTCACAGACAACACCACCGCCATGTGGTACTGCAACAAACAAGGCGGGGTGGGGTCGTGGACCCTATGTCAGGAGGCTCTGCGTCTCTGGACATGGCTGGAACATCAGGGCATTTTCCTGATGGTTCAACACCTGGCAGGTTCCCTGAACGCCAGGGCGGACGAACTCAGCCGCAGGTGCATGATTGATTGATTGATGGATCACGAATGGCGTCTTCACTCGGAGGTGGCGCAAGGACTCTTTCTACAGTGGGGAGAGCCTTGGTTAGATCTATTCGCCACCGAAGAGAACGCGCAATGTCATCAGTTCTGCGCGTTGGAATTTCCAAGGCGGCACTCGCTCGGCGACGCTTTTCGTCACGAGTGGAGTTGCGGTCTGTTGTACGCCTTTCCGCCTATACCACTTCTACCCAGAGTGTTGAAGAAGATTCGGCGCGACCGGGCCCAAGTCATTCTTGTGGCTCCGGACTGGGCTCGAAGAGTTTGGTATCCCGAGCTACTCAGTATGAGCATCGATCCCCCGATCCGTCTGCCTCTTCGGGAGGATCTTCTGTCGCAGCAGCAGGGGACGGTCCTCCACCCGAACCTGTCCAGTCTCCACCTCCTTGCGTGGAGAATGAGCGGCGGCAGTTGATTCCTTTCGACTTGCCTCCCGAAGTTTGTGATGTGATTCTGGCAGCCAGGCGTCCCTCCACTAAGGTGGTATACGCCTGCAGGTGGAACAAGTTTGTGGCATGGTGCGCAGCAAAGGCTGTGAATCCCCTTTCTGCCCCTCTTTCTGAGGTTCTTCTGTTCCTTCTTTCTCTGGCCCAACAGGGTTCTGCCCTGGGTACCATCAAGGGCTACCTTTGTTCAATCTCTGCCTTTCTCAGGCTTCCTGATCAGCCCTTCCTTTTCAAGTCCCCTGTTGTTAACAGGTTTCTTAAAGGCATTACACACCTTTTCCCTCCTGTTCCGTTTGTGATGCCTCAGTGGGACTTGAACTTGGTTCTTACCTTTCTTATGTGCGCTCCCTTTGAGCCTCTCCATAACTGTCCTCTTCGTCTTCTCACTCTGAAGACAGCCTTTCTGGTGGCTCTCACCTCCGCTCGGCGGGTGAGTGAGCTCCAGGCTTTTTCTTGCAAGCCCCCCTTTCTGTCTGTTCATCCAGACAAGGTTGTTCTTAGGACGCGTCCGTCCTTCTTGCCAAAGGTGGTTACTGCCTTCCACATTGGGCAGACCATCACTTTGCCCACCTTCTTTCCGCCTCCGCATCCTTCCACAGAGGAAGAGAGGCTCCACCGTCTGGACCCAAAACGTGCGATTTCCTTCTATCTGAACCGCACACAACAGTTCCGGGTGGACGACCAGCTCTTTGTTGGCTACGTGGGCGCCAAAAAAGGTCGGGCAGTACACAAGCGGACCATCTCCCGCTGGGTTGTCTTGTGTATCAAAGCCTGCTATTCTTTGGCTAAGAAGGAGCCCCCTGTTGGGCTACGTGCCCATTCCACCAGGGCGACAGCCGCCACCACGGCTTTGGGACGTGGTGTCCCATTGCAGGACATTTGTCAGGCAGCTACGTGGGCCTCGCTGCACACGTTTACCAAGCATTACTGCCTTGACAGCCAAGTCCGGAGAGACGGCTTCTTTGGCCGTTCTGTTCTCCGAGACTTCCTCGTCTGATCTTTGTTCGCAGACCCACCACCGGGGTTGGTATTGCCGGGGTATCTATTCTAAGGTAAGGAATCTGTCACTAACGTGTCTCTTTCAGATGCACAAGTTACTAACTTGTGTAACGATATATCTGTAAGAGACAGTAGTTAGTGACAGATTCCTTACCGCCCCACCCATCCTCCCCGTTCTGCGAACTGATTTCTAGGGTTAAGTTCATCCCTTTCAGGGCCCTAGTTTTCAGACACCAGTGTCAGTTTCTTGCATGGCTCTGCGTTTCTGGCACGGAAAGTTGTGTACAGAACTGACGCCAGCGCGCATGGGCGGCGTCTAAGTACTGGCCGCGACGTCATCCTGGCGATCACGACGACGGACGCGGAGCCGCACGACGCCGCCTACCAACGCGCAGGGGTACTGCTACGCAAAACTTTCCGGATCCAGCCAGACGCCTGGGGATATTCTAAGGTAAGGAATCTGTCACTAACTACTGTCTCTTACAGATATATCGTTACACAAGTTAGTAACTTGTGCGTTTGGGTTTCATGACACCTCTTACAACTGTCCTCAAGATAAGCAGTCAGTGGCAGACTTATCAGTAACAAAGAACCTGACTTTAAAGCAGCCATCTATATAGCGCTTGTTGGTTTTGTGCTGAAAACATCAGAAGAACTTGCTCAAGTCTCTTTATACAGATGTGTGGTTGCATTGTGCTGAGAACTAGTGTTATTGTTGATGGCTACTGGATAGCCAGTCAAAGCCAGAGGTGCTGGGACATTGGGCGTTCATTGTGCTTTTCCCTTTGCCATTATATGGTCAAACTCACTCAATTGATGGTCCCCACGTTCTCTTGTAAGCCTCCTTTTATTCACTGTTCCTAAAAGCCATTTTGGGGGACTGCACTGAATCCATTTCTTATCATTCTTTGGGTTGTTGCCACTTCAGTTGCATATTTATTGACAAATCATCAGTCCACTTTATGACCAGGGATAGTCAGATCCTGGTAGAATCTACAGTAGATTCTGAAATAGCTCCCAATGGTTATCAGTTTGTTAGGATACTGGCACCAACAAATATGAACTAACAGAGGTGCCATTTCCTCCCTGATGCTTCTGACACTTTGGTTTAAAAGGTGTGAGGTGATTTTTCAGTCTTAACTGCATTGACAAATTTGACTTCTCATGGTAATCCAGAAGGGTATCTTCGGTCCCCCACACTCCTCTTCTTACCTCCCACTCCCAGAGTTACCAACATTACAGTCTGGGAGAGGCCTTTCAGGATCTTAGACAGTGTTATATATCCCATTTGAGTGTATGTTTCCACTTTGTCAAAAACTATGAATGTACTACATTTCTGCTCCTATTCTCCTCCCACATCCCAAGAAGGCATTTCAGCAGAGCAGCAAGCAACATAGTCCCATTAATGTGTCTTTGTAGAGAACATTTAACATTTAGTTTGTAAGACTAACTCCCAGTTTAAAGATATGTGGTCTTGTAACTGCAGATAAAGGGAGAGGCTTAGAATTCATTCTTTTATTTCTAATCCTAAAAGGCTAATGGTTTGGCGGTTACTGATAATGTTTTGGATAGTTTTCCACTGTGTATTATTAACTGTTCAAATGCACTCAGTGGCTAAGTTTAGTACATTTCTTTTATGGCCATTTCTGCTCAACTAAGTCACTAAAGGATAACTGGTGAACTCTGTACGAGTTCTGAATGCCTGCCTTTGGTGCTTTTAAAATTTCAGATGACTCTCTTTTCAAACAAGTGGTCTGCATTCCCAATTGGAGTTCTTCAGCCCCTAATAATAATAATAATAATAAGGCAGATTTGTAAAGCACATGGCTACTTCTTTGAGGTGTCCCAGTGCTAGGAATCCGCTCTAGTAAAGATGATGCAAGTAAAAATTACAGATTAAGAACCAGAAATAAAGAACCAGGTTTTTAGCTCTTTCCTAAAGGAAGCTTCAGAAAGAGCCTATCGGATAGTTTGAGACAGGGAGTTCAGATCTTGGGCACCAGATAACTAAAAGAGCTGCCTCCGATTCTAACTGTTTTAAAATTTAGGAACAGAAGAGGGGCGTGGCCAAGCCGACGATGGAGTGAGACGCGTGTCTCCACTCTCTCTACAGCGTTTTCAGCTCTATCCCTCAGCATCGGGACCCCAGACCACTACCCCACTGGAACCCTGAACACACCGCTGCCTCCCGCTGGGGCCGGCTCCCGCCTGGCAACATTCTCCCGGCAGCCTTTGGCTGAGGCCTGCTCGTTCTGATCTGCCATCTTGAAGCCTGCTGTGGTGCCTCTCAACGCCCTGGGTGGTCCGTTGGGGACAGCACGTTGCGCCGCAGGCCGCCCCTCGGACCGGACGGGCGGCCCACCCTTGACAATCTCCGATTACCTGCATTCTGCCCAGCGTGCTGGTGGGTGACTAGAGCCCGGCGCTGAACTCGGCAAGGCCGCTGTCGGCCGATGCCACCCCAGACCGTGGACTACTGCAATCTATGCACCCAGGTGCGGGAGGACTCCTGGCTTCCCTCGCCGACGCTGGGCCTAGGCGATGCGCTGCTGGAGGGGTAAGTGTCAGCCGTGAATTTGCACAGCGGGGCCTGGTGTGCGCCCCTCCTTGCCTGAGGCTCATCTGGACTCGAGTCGGGACTCGACCCGGTCGCACTGTCAGTTTGGGGGCCTTCTGCCCTGCTCCTCCCAGTGCTGTACTTCTTGACTAGCTTCACTCCAAGGCCTGGGCTACACCCATACGTGGATACCCTCTCTGCACTGAACTCCACCCCCCCCTGTTGGTGATCTGCCCTGGGGGGGTAAAACCTAATCCTGGTTGGCGCCCGTTTTCCCTGGCTTCTTCTACCTGCAGGGGCGCGCTCTGTCTTGCGAAGCTGGGGGCTGTGGCCTCCTGCTTTGCTCCCGGACCACCCAGAGGCCTATACCCGGCTGTGACATCACGCAGCATAGCCTTTCTAATATCCCTGGCATCGCCGTGCTTCTCATCAGGGACACATAAGAATACATCTGGTGGCTTTCTCCCTTCAGCTACTGAATACCATGTGTTCCAATCATAAGACACACCTGGCTTGAACACACCGTGAACTGCCACTCTTGGGTTTAACCAGCCATCACATCTGCCTCCTGAGCCTGGCCAGCTGTGAACTCTTCTGCAATAGGGCCAACTTTTCTTCTCCTCCTTGCCATTTCTCGATTTGTGGGCTTGTGGGCATCGACTCCGCCCGCTTTCTCACCTACCATCCATCGAATACGGTAACACGCCATGCCACGAGGCAAGTCCATCAAAGAGACTCCCTCCAGCCTCTCTAAAGACTATCCTGTCACCTCCCTGTGGAAAACACCCCCTTCGACCATGAGCTCCTCTGACCCTTCCTCAGCAGTTGCATTCAGGGATCCCTCTACTTCCCCTCTCACCCAAGCCTATATGAACAACTTCTTGCAAGAAATTAGATCTGAAATCGGTTCCCTCAAGTCAGAGTTCAAAACCTGCTTACATGAACTTAAACACGACGTTACAGAGATAGGTGGATGCGTTGACAATTTGAAACGCATAGTAGAAAGCCGCTTAGAAGACCAGGAAAATAATGGTGTAGAATGGCTACTCTAGAGGAGCAACAAATTGAACTTCAACTAAAGCAGGAAGATTTGGAAAATAGGATCAGGAGGAACAACCTTCGTATCAGGGGAATCCCCAGGGGGCAGAGGAATCGGACATCATGACGTTCACGGCCGATCTCCTACAGGTGATCCGGGGGGGGTGACAACACCTCCCCTCCTGCCCTGGATAGAGCCCACCGAGTGGCCTTGGCCCCAGGACGCCCGGACATTGTCCCAGACATTCTCACACGGCTGCACTTTTTCACTGAAAAAGAAGCTATTCTGCAAGCCTTGCATCATAAAGCAGACCTGGTCTTCAGGGGCCATTCCATTAAAATATTCCTAGATCTCGCTCCTGTAAATTCTAGACAGCACAGAGACTTTAAACCTGTCAGACAGGCTATACAAACTTAATGTCAGGTATCAATGAGGCCACCCTTTTGCACTTATCTTCACATGGGAGGGCAGACACCAAGTTGTTCGCTTTCTACGGGAGGTTAAGAAACTTGTAAACATACAATCTGAGTCCAGAGAGGCCAGCCCGTCTCCACCACATGCATCAACCCGCGAGACCCTATGCCCAGAATGGTCCATAGTGAAACCTTCCCAACATAAAACCACGCAACAAAAAACAGATTTCTCTCAAAACTTGTGCCCTCTGTCTAACATACAGGACTCAACGCATTTATGCGCGCTCCTCCTCAACTTCTTTATGACTACACTCTTTGGCGATAGCACAGTTGCCCTATGGTCCACTAGCCTACCACAATGCCTAGCCAGATTTATCCGCTCTCGGGAACTATTGATTCTATCCCACGGAACATTAATTTGCTCAACAACCGACGATTGGGACATCACGCTGGGGCTGACCTTGGACTCATCCTCCCGAGACTTCTGTGAATGCAGCGGGGTTGATTCCCGTCCTCAATTGCGCTAGCTGCAGAGGTGGAGCCTTCACGGATTTGTCCATCGTTTCCACGACCCCCTACTCGATTAGTCCCTTTGGAGAGTGACTTCTCCAGAATGACGTGTGCACCGTTACGCAGGTCATTCCAGGACTTGAATGGAGTTATTTGACCTGGTATTGTTTGTACTGTCCTTTCTCTTTTTCTTTCTGAATGGTCGGGGGATGGTACTCTACATGCTTTGATGGCTACTCTCATTTCTTTCCAAGTGACAGCATTCCATGTCCCCTGGCACTGGGAGCGCCCCCATACCTCCCCTCTATCATCCTTTCTATCCCCTGCCAGGCCGTATCCCCACCTTTTGCCTGTCTTGCACCCTCACAGGGCCCACAAAGGACACCTCTGTACACCCGGGGAATATACCCACTCCCTCCATCGTCCCCCCACTGGCTAGGTTCCTTGACCACGACTGTCGGCGATACCCTCCGCATCTTATTTCTGTCTCTCAACATCCGGGGATTAAACACTCCAATTAAGAGACGCAAGGTATGGCGCTATCTCCTCCTACCAGACCCAGACGTCATCTTTCTTCAGGAAGCTCTTCTCCTGTAAACTGACATATCGAGTGTCCCATCCTAATTACCTGGTTTGCTATTAGGCATCCTCCACAATTAAAATGGCTGGAGTTGCTATCCTGTGCAAAGTGGGTTTCTGCTCTAAAGTATTGCCGGTGGTCAGGGATGGTGAAGGTCACTTTTTAAAACTCTCGATACAGCGGGGCACCCACACCCTCACAAATATTTTTGCCCCTAATCAATCACAAGACACGTACCCTAGAACTATACTACGGGATCAGGCGACACAGGAGGGGTGACCTGGTGGTGGGAGGAGACCCTAACCTGGTTAGGGACCCGATTTGGACCGCAGCACTTCCTCCTTCCAGGACACAGGAGCGATGTCAGCTGCCCTGAAGAGGGACTTTACCGACCTGGGCCTTATTGACGCTTGGCGTTATAGATTTCCTGATATGCGTAACTACTCATTCTACTCACATGTTCACCATTCCTACTCCTGCATCGATTACCTTTTTCTTTCCCACTCTTTACTGCAGGACCTGGAATCTGCCCACATCTCCGACATTTCCTTCTCCAATCATGCCCATTTGGAATTTATTTTACACCATCGGGGGCCCTTATCGCAGTCCTGCCCTCGCTGGCGGCTCCCCCCCGCCTGCTGAGATATCCCGTTGATGTAGCTGAAATCGGAGGGAGATCTCTGCGTACTTTGAGGCTAACTCCCTTCCTTAGACCTCGGGCTTTACCCTTTGAGATGCTTTCAAGGTGACAATACAGGGTGCCATGACATATATAGCTATTGCCCGCAGAAGAGAAGGAAGATTGGTTAAATCGGGCCTGACTAGGGACATTAAGTCCTCGGAACACCTTGACCAATCGACCCCATCTAGACGCCACAAACGACAGCTAGTGCTACTTAGGGCACTCCGAATGAACAAGGTGGAGAAATCCCTGCTGGCTTTAAAACAGAGGTATTACGAGGGGGTAGGGGGATAAAGTGGGCTCCATCCTTGCCAACAGACGGCCCGTGCCCATATATCCAAAATGAAACTTGGGGACGGCATCTGGGCCGTCGCTGAGAAAGCCAAGCAACATGCGTTCCAAACTTTCTACAGTACCCTTTATGAGAGAGCTAACCCCCCGCCCCCTCCCCCCCACCTCCCCGGGAAGATATTAACCCTTTCCTGGACAATTGCCCGTGGATATCTCTTGACTCCGAACACACACAACTCCTGGAGCCCCCTATTACTTGGGGCGAAATACAATGTGCCCTCTGAGAACTACCAGAGAATAAAACTTTGTGACCAGATGGCTCACAGTGTCATTCTACTGCAAATACCTCCCCAGCTCCAAGACCACATTCTACAGCTCTTTCATTCATTCACAGAAGGCACAGGCTTTACCCCCCCCTTGTCCACTGCCGAAATAGTGCTCATCCCTAAGTCTGGCAAAGACTTATCACTATGTGCCTCTTATCGTCTCATTGCACTGTTAAATACAGATGCCAAAATGTACACAAAGATTCTGGTGAACTGCCTAGATCCGTACCTCCCCGGCTTAATCGACCCAGATCAGGTCGGCTTCATTCGCCATTGTCTGGGTGCGGACAATATCTGCCATATTGCCCACATAGTCAAGAAAGCACACCGCCGTTACATCTCAACTTGCCTTCTCTCGTTAGACGCGGAGAAGGCCTTCGATCGAATGAGCTGACCCTTTTTCCGCGCAGTCTTATATAAGATAGGTTTGGGGCAGGGAATGATTTCTCGGATAATGGCGCCCTACATCTCTAAACTCACAAACAGAAACCGGACGATTTAGCTACTAACCTAAAGATGTGAAAAGTGGGGTGTAAAAAGAGGACAATTCATTTTGTAAAGACGAGAACCCTCACTCACCAGCAGGTGACATGCTTCATTATTGGGTTCCCTCTTGCACACTGTGCTCGCAAGGTGCACAGTGTGGTCTACAACTCTCCCTCAGGAGAGGAGCGTGAGGTGTTTTAAGCATCCAATGATGCTGGGAGTGTGGGGCAGAGTGCAAAACTTAAACAAAATTGTGATTTAAAACTAACTTACTGATGGACTAAACAAATTTACTAGGGTCCCCTACATCTCTCCCACAGCACAGATCCAGATAAATGGACAGCTCTCCCAACCTATTCACCTGGCGAGAGGCACTAGACAGGGCTGCACGCTTTCACCTCTGCTCTTCGCCCTGGTGTTTGAGCCCTTGGCAATATCTATTAGTCTGGTGAAGGACATTGTGGATATCCCTTTTGGTGGTTGCGAGCACAAGATTGCTCTCTTAGCCGATGACCTCTTACTCACCCTTACCCAACTGTCGCAGCCTTGAATCCTCAGGGTCGTATGTTGCTCTTTATGGTCCACCTCTCGATACCACCACGGTCTGATTTAATACACAGACTCCATGGAGTGATCAAGCGGGGGAAGGGAAGGATGGGGACAGCGGGGAGGGAGACCTGCAAGACAATTACATTCAGGTTATACCCCGTAATTACACACAACCTGGTTCATACTACATATCCACCAACAGCATAGCATATGACCTATATATACCTGTAAAGAAAAATCCTTTGTTTTCTAGTCAGCATATATTGTCTACCATGTTGCAGCGCATATCTAAGAAAATGAAACAACACTTTAATAATATGGGAGCGCTAATTCACCCGTACCTCTCTTCTGGCTCCCTTGACACCTACCCAGTGATATGCTGTGTGTTGCCTTACAGGGGTGCCGGGCTGACTTTAGTGATTTCAGATTCCCCTGTAGCAAAGAAATACAAAGAGGGCCCCCAGACATAGACATGTACACATACAGTGCATGAAAGTGACAATCCTTAATTTCAGGACATATGCGATATCCAATTCCAAAGGTAAACAATCTTTTTAAGTGAAAATAATGTACTCCAATTTCTGATGATTCTCAGAACAATAATGTTTGAACAGATTGTCATGCATCTGCCTCACTAACCACGTGAGTATAGAATAAATGCCAATAATATTAAGTACCAGTGATATATCCTCCTTATGAGCCGTAGACTCCCTTGAAGGTAAGATGTAGAGCAATTCACAAGGATACTTTAGGAACGTATCCGTGGATAATCACAGCTAGGACAAAGTACACCAAGCGAACTCCCTTGGACGAATAACCACTCCTCAATGAGAGAACGCCTTCAAAGAATAAAAAAGGCAATCCAGAACCATCAGCTGGCTCACATTGACAAACGGGCTCTTTCCGCTTTCCCGCACGAACCCGGAATGAGGTTCAGCCAACGGGATAGCGGTAAACCCAAGCAGGAAATAGAAGTATGCCGCAACCGCTGAGCGGCTAAGAATAAAGAAGACAAGGAAAGCGGTGCAATGCTGCACCCTTACCAGACCTCGAGGACTCGACGACTCAGCGGGTAGATTAACCGGCACCCGCAGCTCCCTCTGAAGAGTCTAAATAACGCCCATCCGGCAGCGTGATGACGTCAATAACGTGACCACCGCATGGAATCATGGGATTTGTGGTTCCTGTCACGGGCGTAAACATTGTCAGTGTCTTCCCTGATGGAACCTGACACCAACCTGAATCTTCCTTACCTGCCCTAGTAAACACCCTTGCGTCTTCAGAGGGTCTCTGGGTTTAAAATCAATATGGTCAAATGCCAAGCACTGAATCTGACAGGACCTAGCTAATCTACAGTCCCTTACACCCCTTCCAGTGGGCGCCACGCTCACTCCGATACTTGGACTTGAATTTAACCCCATCTTTGATAACCTGGACCCACGCCAGTTGGTCAGAATATAGGAGATTGATCCTAGAAGACCTACGCAGATGGAAACCACCCCAGGTGTCTTTTCTCTAGGCTGCCTTAACTCGGTTAAAATGTCCATCTTACCGAAAATCTTATATATATTCCAGACACTGCCCATCCCCATTCCCCATTCCCCAGGATGCAATCCTTCAACGCGATCTTCACACCTTCATCTCGGCGGAAAGCGTCCATAGTTCTTAAATGCGATCCTCCTGCTCTCCAGGGACCAGGGGGAGCTTGGCATGCCCCAATCTTTTGGAATACTACTGGGCGGCACACTTACGTTCTGTCACAGAGTGGGTTGTCCACTAGCGAGAGAAACACTGGTTCCACCTGGACCGTGTGGTGGCGTGTCGGCCCCTCTGGGACAACTTACCCCTTTTGAAGTGCTGGTTAGATATTTTGACGAGACACAGGGTCTGATCTCACGCACCTACCAGGTATTACAACACTCCACCCCTGTACATCCACACAACTACCAGGTGCATTGGCAGGCTGACTCCCCAGAAGGTATCTCACAGAAACAATAGGAACAACTTTGGTGTGACATCCCCAAGATACACAGAAACATCTTCCAGTGCGAAACAGCCTACAAATTAATGACTAGGTGGTACCACACCCCGACATGACTATGGAGATTGTTTTCCACTTCCTCTCCTCACTGCTGGTGTTGCCAATCAGCAACCAGTGACTTCTTCCACATCTGGTGGTCCTGCCTCCTCCTTACCCTACATTGGAAAGAGGTTCTGAGCCACATTAAAGCAACCATAGGCTTCCCGCTCCCGAACTCTTATAACACCATCATACTTGGCATTTGCCCTTTAATACTGACAGCAATGACGCATTCTGACTGGCACCTCATATGTAAGGCACAGCTGAACAATTACTTGCTCTCCATTGGAAGAAACCTACTGCTCCACCAATCACCCAGTGGTTTATGCGTCTTTGGCATATCATGGCCATGGAGCTTCTATCCCACAGGGTAACACACACCGATAAAAAATTTGCCCGCATCTGGCTGCCCCTAATAGCTTACTTTTCCAGAATGAAACATTCCTGTTTTATACCACCCCGGCTTAGAGCTCTTCAACTATTCGAACACACCTCCCCTGGATCTGAAGACTCCATCCCATAGGTTGGGGACTGGCCCTCCCCCGACATGCCATCAATTTGCATTACCCTTATACCTATATACAATCTCTAATGCTCCCACTGGAGATATCCCCTCGCCCATATCCTTCCTTGGAAGGAACACTCTTCATATTGCTGTACCTTTGACCTACATTTGATTTCTCCTTTTATCCTATTTTTCAACTCTTTTCTTCCGAATTTATCCCCATTTACTACTTCTGTGAACTCTGTCGCACCTTTGTTTGCTTTAATATCCTACTGCTTGACTGATCCAATGCTTAAAGACCTTCCTGGCCACAAAGTTTATGTAGCCTTGGTTGCCTTAATTGTTACGACGATGTTGCCATTTGCAAAAGTTGATGTCCAATATATGCGGATTATTGCACTGTTTGTATACACTCTTTCAATTATCTTCAATAAAAAGCCAAAGTAAAAAATAAAAAAAGTAAAAAATTAGGAACAGAAGCTAGTCTGGCACCAGATGCTCTTAAGTTCCTAGCTGGAGCTTATGGTGCCTCTAGAAGTATAAAAAGTCATATTGGATGAAAGTCTCATCTACAACACAATTCTCTGGATGATCAAATTTGTTTGTTGTCTTCTTCACCTCAGTGGAAGATCAGACTTCCGAATTTGGTGCAAATATTTTCCATGGTGTAACACCGAACTGGACTAAGGCCACTAATGTGCCAGCTCTATCAGTTCCTGTGAAGGCAGAGATATATTATACCATACATATTGTTTACTTTCAAGGACAAAGTGGCATGTACGCCATGTCATCCGCTCTTTAGAGTGGACCTGTAAAGTATACCCTCACTGTATCACATGCGATAAATCACATTACAAAAGTATTGCATCCAATAAATTGACCTAACCACTACATCACAAGATTAAGCCAAAATAAGCAGATCTCGAGTTTTGGAAATTAAATACTGTGGAGTGGTCTGATGGGGCCTTCTACTGTACGCTGGAGGGAAAAGTCAGAGAGCTGTTTTGTGGTCATAAATGTGTTTTCCTCTATTCCTATCGCTTCCCCTACCTTTTCTGTTTTTTTAATTTATATATAATGGAGTTGAATTTCAGTAAGTGTTACCTTTACAAGAGGCTTGCTAATTTACACAGTGTCACTGGTGAACTAAAAATTGACTCTGCCTTTAAAAGAAGAAAAGTTCATTAACTCTTGAATTATGTTGCTGTTAAGTTGTTGGAGGTAATAATGGATATTCCTTGTTTAAGGGCAACTTTTTTTTGTACAATTATATGTAATAAAAAGTATATACTTACCTTGACGTTCCAATGGTAGCTGTTGTAGTATGGTTTTGTAGGTCAATGTGATCTACAACCAAGTGTGGTAGTCAATACTGAGGCTCTGGCTACACTTGGTTTCACTGTCAAGCATTCTAAGACTTTTGCAGATGTCTGGAGCCTCTTTGTAGTTCGGTGCCAGAGAATACTGTTTATACTGCTGTTCTATCCTGTACTCTGTTGCTGCTTATAGACTAGGGGCCACCATCTTCAACTTTACCCAGTTCCTTCAGTTTGAGCTTTAATTTAAAAAGTACATAAACTCCCTATATCACTGATAACCTGAACTTTTATTAGAATACTACCATAACATTTTAAGAGGCAGTGTCTATCCCCAGACAAATGCATTAATTTGCAAGATCTACAAGTTGTTTAGTTGCTGTGACACATCATTCGATCCTTTACTTAATGAAAAGTCACTCCTCAATTCATGGATGGAATAGTTGCTTATGTGTGACTCATAGAAAAGTGTAGCAGATCTTCTTAGTCTTTTTGTATTCTCACTGAGCACAATGTTTCATATGTGGATAGCTTCTCCAGTGTTAAGGAAGAAGACAGTTGGTAAGCTTCCTTCCTTTTCTCATTCTTTCAGTTTTGTTATTTTTATGGTTACCCAATTGCTGACATAGTGACCATCCACTCCAAAAATGCAGTGAGTTGGCTGGCTTGGTGTCTTTCCTTCACTTCTTTCCAACAGGGAATCCAGGAAGATGGATGAAGCAGTAAAAAAATGGCATATTCTTCAAACTTAAGGTAACTTAGCAAAATATCAATATGGGTCATGGGAGTTGTCAAAATACTGTAAACCACTTCCCATCAAGGGGGGGCGTGGCCAGGGAGACCAAGATGGCGGTCGGCTATTAGGTGAGCTCCCGACACCTGATTGTCTTCTTTTCACATCCTGCCTGGCAGCACAATCCTGGCTCGTAGATCAGGGGCCTTCGGGGCTGCTGGTGGGGCGGACCCTCCTCGGGATTCCCTCTGTGGCTCCCGGTGGAGCACTGGGGCCACCTAAAGACGTGTGGTGCGTGGGACCAGGAGCCTCAAGATGGCAGCCGGAATGATGAGGCGGCAGCCGGCCGGGAAGTGCTGCGGACCTTCTCTGCTCTGTTGCCCGGGAGATACCCGCCAGAGGTCTCTGGCTGTAGAGGGAGCATGATTCCCTTCACTTGCTCCACCTCTCTGTTTCCAATGGCAAAGGCCTGACACTGAAGCAGACGTACAGGTGAGGCTGCGCCATACCGGGCTGCCGCCGTAGTAGATTGCAGAGTTCTGAATAGGCCTTGCAAGTGTCCTCACGGTGCGAACAGAGGTAGGGGGCAACTATTGGGACCTGTGTGAGTGCTTCTCCTTTTTCCCCCCACCTCCTCCCATCGGCATCGTCTGCCTCCCCAAAGGCTGTTTAGGATCGTGGACTGCCTTTCTGACATTCAAGACCTGCTGCACTTTGGGCCTCTTTGGTGCTTGCGGGGCCCCCTTCCACTGTTGCATGTTGGAGATCTGGAGCAAGGCTATGCTGTGAGGGGTGCCCGTGCCCCCCGTGATGGATTTCTTGCCCTGGTGGAGCTGCGGGAGCAGTGGTGCCAGATGCCACTGGGGGGGGGGGGGCGGTGGTGGCTGCTGGGGTGGAGTTGGGGAGCCATTGGCGGCTGCTCGGCTATCTCACTCTGTTCGGGGGCTCGTGTCCTCCCCTTCTACACCCCTCCTTCTGCTTTTCTCTTGTGGACAGAGAGTACTCTCCCTTTTGAGAGACTTGTGTTCTGCCAACTGCTTGTGATGCCTGGTGACAAGCGGGTCGGCCTCGGGCGGGACCTCGTCAGCTGTCGGACTGATCCGTCTGAGAGGCCCCTGCGGAAACTTGAGCTGGGGTTTTACTTCAGTCTTTTGCTCCGTTGTTGCCTTGAGCCGAGGGGACTGCCCCCGACCATCTGTGTTTTCTTCTCCCTCTGGTGGCCCCTCTCTCTTTGGACCTGACCATGGGCTGAGACAAGCCTCCTCCCCCAAGGGTGCCCAAACTAAAATGGATCAATACACCACGTTGATGACCGAGACTAGAGGCGCCGCTGGGGACTCTTCCACTACCTCCACAGCATCAACACCGGTCGACCTATCAGCTATTCTCGTAGCAATTCAGGCCTAAAGTGGAGGGTGTTCATATTGATCTTTTCCTTCTGTGCCAGGACCTTCATAAGGTGGTTGAGAGGGTCACGGAAGCTGAATTGCGGATTTCGACAACCAAGGATGACGTGGGTACTCTCAAACGCCAAGTCTCTCAACTTCAGTATTCTGTTGTGGTCCTTACTGATAGGGCTGAGGATGCTGAAAACCGTTCAAGACAGAATGACTTGCACCTAATTGGGCTGCCGGAGGAGGTGGGGGGGATCCAAACTGGACGATTGTCTGGAAGACTGATGTGCGCTATCCATGGTCTGACTATGGGGTCGCTTCCCATCCAGTGGTGGCACGCATCCTTCACCACAGAGACCAGGATGCTATCCTTCGGGAGTCCCTCGCCTAGCCTGATCTGCAATACTCCAATGCCAAAATTCGGATCTTTCCGGATTATATTAGGGCTGTCCAGCAAAAACGCCGTACCATTGAGGAGGTCAAGCAAAAACTCTCTGTGCTCAACATCTGCTATATGCTCCTTTTCCCAGCCAGGCTCAAGGTCCTGTTTGCATTCTCCACTTTCTTCTTTGAAACCCCTGAGCAGGCCTGGGAATGAGCAACGGAGCAGAGGCCACTCAGTCTGCGGAGCATGGAGGATCAGGATGGAGCTGCATTGAGAGGTTCACATAGCTCACCCCTGGAACAAAAAACTCGCTGACACCGTACTAAATCTCGAAGGCTGGAGCGGGCCCTGGGGGACAGACAAACCTCTTTGAGTCCTGCTCCGGCAGTGGAGTCCTGCCAAGACCTAGACCAGGAGGCCTCGTTGTCTGCTACCCCAGCAATCTTTAAATCAACGGAGAGCTTGCCTGGCTCCCTGACTTGAACAACCAATGTCCTTACTCTAAATATGCCTAGGCCCCATGACAGGGGATCAGGCTCCTCAGCTCAGATGTGCACCAGGATCGATGCTTCACATAGTTTCTTGTTTACTTGACTTGTGCTGGGGATGGAAGGGGGGCTCCCCGTATTAACATAGTATGAATCATTTGATGTTTAGTATTTGAGCATTGCTGCCAGGCCAGATTATCCAGTATTGGGCTAATGATGCTCCTGATCGTCTGCTTTTCTTTCTCCCCCCACAGTTCATTATAAAAGTTTGTTATAAGGGCAACAGATGCTGCTGGTTCAGAAGTATGGGGTGCGGGTGTTGGGGATTTTGTGCAATGTTTGATTGTACTGTTGTTTTGATATGTTTATTTTTCAGGTATCTATTACACAAGCGCTCTACCTCTGTTCGCTACATTCCTGGGTTGGACTGGAACGCTGGCTCGCCTTCCGCCTCGCCTCTTAGGGGGTTGGGTTACTCCTGCTCTCTTCCTTCACAGTCCCACTATGGTTAAAGCCATATCATGGAACGTAAATGGTCTTCTGGATCGTATTAAAAGATCGGCTGTCCTACGCTATATTAGACGTCATAGACCGGACGTAGTGCTGCTCCAGGAAACACACCTTATGTGAACTCACTCCTCTTTCCTGGGGCGCTTTGGATATGACCTATTGTATCATGCCCACTATGCCAGGGGCTCATGCGGAACTGCCATACTCCTTCACAAGACATTTCCTATTACTATCTCTAAGACTCATTGGGACACTCGGGCGATATGTGGGCATAAAGGGGCAGCTGGAAGCCAAACATTTCAATTTTGTATCCTGTTATGCCCCCCCAAAACTCTTACAACCTACACTGTGAGTGGCCCAAACTCTCGTCACAACCCTTCCTCCTAGAATAGCTTTTATTGGAGGGGACTTCAATGCAGTTTCTGACCGTGACATATCCAATGTTTCGCGACTTGGTAGGAGGGCGCGCTCTGCATGCCTTGCCTCCTGGGCTGATTGTATGGGGCTTTGTGACGCTTGGCGGAGTTCGAACTCCATGCGTCATTCCTATACATACCTATCAGCTGCCCATGGAACTGAATTGAGGATTGACCTCTTCTGGCTCCCAGCCTGTGACCTACTACAAGTTCAGACCTTCCAAATATTGCCAAGAGACATCTCAGATCACGCCCCTCTCCTTCTTGAGTGGGATGCCTCCACAAATCTCCGTCTCCAGTGTGGCATTTAGTGCATGGTATTTAACAGACCAGAAGTGTATGGAATTTGTATAACAGGAGATACAGAACTTCTTCCACAAAAACCAGGATTCTGTGGCTTCCCACTGTACGTTATGGGCAGCAAGTAAACCTTCCCATCAAGGCAGATTAAAGGGATATGTGCTATGTGAGGAGCAGCAGAGGCAGGCTCATATTATTGAGCTTGAAGCACATATTCTTGACCTTGAGAGCGCAATGGAGGGATCCGCATCAGAGGCCAATGCCCGCTTGTTGGAGATGGTGTGGGCTAAGCTCCACCGGATTTCTTCGAAGGAGGCACGACAATGTTGGAGCGAATTCACTCAAAGGATGTATGCCCTGGGGGACAAATCGCGTAAGTTACTGTACTGGCTGGCAACCCGGGAGGTTTCCAACAGGGTGGTCCTGGCTATTAGATATGATTTTGGCGCCCTCTGGGAGAAATTGTCTGCTATAGCATAAGTGTTTGCAGCCTACTGTCAAGGTTTATAGGTGGCATGCCCACGTCCTCCAGAAGAGTCCTGCTGCCCTCTTCTTGGGGATATTCCCCTACCGGCTATACCCCCCTCCTTGGCATGTGAGCTGGATTCGCCACTGTCGATAGAGAAGGTAAAACTGACAATCACTGATCTCTAACCGGGGTAGACCCACGGCCGTTGGTTTACTATTGAGCTTTTTAAGCGATACTGCGATCTCTTGTCGCCACATCTAGTAGCCTTTTATGCCGATCCTTTGAAACACGGTTCCTTTTCCTCAGACCTCGGCGTCACTCTATTGTGGTTTTACCCAGAGCTGGTCAACCATTGTTCATCATATCGTCCCATATCATTTATTAATGCTGATATCAAGATATTTGCAATGGTATTGGCAACCATGATTGGCTGAACCCTCTCATATCTGGTGCACTCGGACCAGTGTGGCTTTATGCTGGGTAGTGTTGCGGGGATTCTGCACCTACACAGAACTATGTGCAGGAAAACAGGACCTCGGTGTATAGGGGTGTACCAACCTATCACCTTAGTACCCAAAATCCCAAAACCGACTAGCTATAGTGTCTCATTCGTTCTCCTTCAAAATCACGAAGCTACAAATGATTAGACAACCCAGAACACAACACTCCCGACTCTCTCAGGATTCGCGGTAGCAAGACATACCCTTTCGCTCGCTCACTCGTACTTGTCCACAATAAGAATTGGCAGAGTTACGGTAATAATTTAAAATATTTATTTTAACTATTGTGCTCTATAATGCACTACCAGCATCAAAATGCATAAACTCGGAACAATTAGCATTGTTACAATTCCATAGAAATTGAAGGGGGATGTCATTATATACAGACAGTGGAAAAAGGACTATAAGGCCTAACCAACCCTCCCCTTGGCTGGAAGAAGTTTATTATATAAAAGAAGATCTCTGGGCTTTGTCAGCAGACCCCATACCTTTAAGCCTAGATGGAAGGTTTACATCATAGGAACAGTATAGCTCTTCTCCATGGAAAGGGCTCTCTCCAAGTGTGTGTTGAAACAACATGCATCCCCGTAATATCAAAGCACAAGTCTCCAGCAGTGCAGCTGTGTTTAGCATGTTTTGTCTAGGTGCTAGGGACTGACCAGAACAGAATAACAAGGGGCATTGTTTATCGACCTTGCACATCGTGTTCAGACTAAACTCCAGGAACTTAGCAGAGAACGCGAAAAGCAGGCAGTTCTCATGTGAAAGGCATAAACAGAGTCTTGCAAAATAAAGTCATGTAGTAACGTGCGCAAAAGCAGCAACATGGCAGCAAAGCTCATGCTAACTTAGCAATGTCGACAATGACCCTAATGGCCATATAACACCCTCCCCTTGGTAAGGTCATAGAACATAGACAAAGGACCAAAACAGAGTTCAACAGCTAAGCAGAGTTCAAAGGCGTTGGAAAAAAACAAATTGCCAAAAATTTGAAGAAAAAAAAAATATTTTATTTTTGACGTGCAAAAGCGTGTAGTCTCCAAGAAAATAGTATTATGAAGGAGGTGGTAAATCCATCAAAGTACGTGAAATTAAGAATGCAATTCCCTCCAAAAGATCATCCCTATCGTTAGTAGAAAAAAGGGATGCCATCCAATCAAGTAGGTCGAAGGAACAAACGTGCTCCTCGTAATGTGATGCTTCCAAAAGCATAACCGGGCAACTTGCGTGTATTCGATGAAACTCCGATGCAAGAGGTCCTGCGCAGCCGCACAGATATCCCATTCAGCCAATACTCCAAGTGCTGCTGCACGCGCCATACGACCATCCCCAGAACAAGCCTGGTCATGGGCCTCTAAGGGACCCATTAACTGGTTCAAATCTGGGACTGGACATGACGTGTTGGAGAGGCATAAATCCATAGCCCAATAGTAGGGACACCGTCGACAGTAGAATACTGGTTGCATGCAAGTAAAGTAGGCAAAGCGAAAAGTTAATCCATAACTCACACCAAGCGTTGCTAATGGCAAGCATCCAAAAACCTGTTGCATTCGATCACGGTACAGTTGCAATTGGCCTGGTCTGTGCATTACCACAAGATGAGCAGCCATTGCGCAGCAGGAACAGAAGAAGCAGGATTCCACCAGCTAACGCTAGTAATAAAGGGAATACTCCGAAGACGCTGGAAAAAATAGAATGAATAAAAGCCGGTATTACTCCAAATATCGTCTGAAAGGAAGTCACAAGGCCGGATCCCACATGTTTAAAAAAATGTGCAAGGCCTTTAGTGTCAGACGCATTAAATATTTGATGTATAAGCTCCCCAAAGTGAAGTGGGAGGTTAGTGTTCAGAAGTGACTGAATCTCGCTAGATGTTCTAGCCACCTGTAACTCAAAGGTCTCTCGAGCCGGAGTGAGAGCCACTTCTTGTTGGAACAATAGCGCTTTGAGCCTGCTTAATTTGTTGAAATCTGTTTTCAAAGTCAGAATGGAAGGCCAAATGGAACTATCTACACTCCCATGCGGGGGTGGAAAAAGCACTTTGCTACAACAAGTAACACGTTGTGAAACTGTTACTAAATACGGGATTCCTGCCCGTAAACCACAGCAGTCTTGGTTGTTCAAAATAGGATAACTGCCGTTAGTAAGCAAGGTAAAAGCGGGAATTATTGATGGCACTGGAGTTCCATTCAAAAAACAAGCAAGATTAGGCGCAGATACATTACAAGCACCCTGCAACTTAACTTGTTTACAAACCAGGGAATGTCCTACTGTGGAATCGCAGTCCTCCCCTGTTAGGAAAACTTCCTTATCCTCCCGCTGAAATCTGTAAGTGAAAGGTAGGGACCATAATTCATGGAGAAATGCACTACCCAGTGGTTCAAAACGGCCAATCCGGAAATGTTGCAAGCATGATTTAAATTGAAACAGCGAAAAAGGGAGAGAGATAACCCCATGAATTAACCAAACTGCAGAATCCGTTTCCGCCACAGAGAGCGGCAAGGGCTCCAATTGTTCAATATGCAACAGTGTATGCGGCATCTTTCATGGACATAAATCTCTGTTTATCAGTCAGATTAAATGGTAAAACAAAGCAGAAGCATTCAAATAATCCCAAGGGACTTTTCCCACTTTGAGGGTCTGTAACGTCCATGCAAACTGCATAACTGATCGTAACTGATTTTGACCATGATATAACACAGATACATCATTCTGAACAATATCAATAACGGAAGAAACAATATTATCCAATGTATAAATGCGTGAAGAAAGTGTATTGATGCTATTGTCGACCACGGCAAGGACTTTTTCTAAATTTGCTTGATCAATTTGGCGTAGACGAAGCGATGCCTCAATCTGCGAAAGTTTCCAAACTTCATTGTAAGCTGCATAGATAAACCTCTTAGATCTAGGAATCCTAGGTCCTAAGATAAAATGAGCCAAATTGATGTCACTCGACAAGAAAGTGGGTTGTTGTTTCACTGATGATAAGGTGGAATGTTCCAACCATTGTTGGCATAATTTACCCACCGAGTATGTGGTAACCGAATGTGAATGCGGATAACGAGGATCCGGTCTATTCTGTGTGAAACCAGGTGTTACATTATAAAACGCATTTGACATGCTTTTGAATTCATTTGCCACACCAACCACCCGGATGAAACTATTTCAGAGACATTGAAAGTGTCATTTCAAAACAAAGCCTGCAATGCATCAATAGTATAATTCGTTTGCGCACGCCAGTTGTCATATTCCGCTAATGACGGAATGGATAGGATATTCAAATTTTTTACAGTTGTCAAGCCAAAGCAAGTGGTTTGGTACACTGTATCATTTAAAAATAAAATTTGAGTCGGGATTAGGCAGGCACGATTCAAAGCCTCAGATCCTTGAACCTGCCAAGACTTCGTGCCCCAGATTGATTTTAAATCAATGGTCTCTTTCCAGTGATCATAACCCTGTGTGGCCAATTTAGTCCTAAAAGAGTTGGAGTAAATCAATTTAGTGTGGGTTGAGATAAATTTGGATTGAGATGATCATTGTAGGTTAAAGAAATAGGATTCCGGATTAGACGTGTCATAATCTGTAAAATATATGAACTTATCTCGAAGAGTTTTAGAACTCCCCTGTATGGGAGTAGGATAATGTTCCCATTGAGTGTAATTAAAGACAGGTCTTAACGTGTTAGTTTTATGCAAGAAATGATGCCCATAGTGTTGATAACAGAATAAATCAGCATAATTGGCAGAATTTAAATACAAATCTTCAGCATCAAAAGCAGCATAATACTTTAAGTCAGAAAACAATGAATGTACTGCTTGCACATTCCAATCATCAGAATGTATGTCCCGTGTTACCACATCTCCTAATGAGACGCAAAACACGTATGGCACCCTGAGCACCTCCGTCGGGCCGTAAATTTCGAAAGCTACTTTATCCCAAACGATGCCATCTGCAACCGGGAATGCTGAAATGTTCACAAGAGTCTGATCACGTTTCATGATATGGGACGATGTGTGTGGGGCCAGAATTCCATCGACCAAGTTCACAGCAGAGCGTTCTGGCAAATAATGACCATTGATGAGTAAGAAGAATACTGTCACAAATCCAATCGACATAAAGAGGAAAATTAGGATAAGCACCAACCAGATGTAGGTCCATGGGGGGGACCAGGTAAGTCTTTTTAAACCAAGAGATGAAAACACTTAATTTCGTCGGTGGAACTGCAAAGGTGGAAGACTAGGAGGATGAGTCATAAGAGAAGCTGGCATGGCCCCCAAAATAACCGCTTGCACACATCGGTATTAGAGGTGGGTGGGATGTATCAGCATGATGTTGTCGAGGACCGCTCGGCACTTCCCTCTGGGACTCATCTGTGGGATATGTATACTCGACATCTGCGGTGGAAGAGGATGGAGGCAGAACAGGCGAAAGGTCAATAGTAGTTTCCATCTCACCCTCACCGGTACGGGCATTAGTCGTAGAGGTTGAGGTTACCGTATTCAAAGAGATAGCGTTGCACGAAACTGCAGGTGTTACACTATTTAGAATCGGCCAGACGGTGTAACTTGACATTGTCCACTGAGATGTATCTGTTGTCTTTGCGACCAGGTAAAGGTGGTAAGATGACTGTACGAGTACCCTTCAATCCAAGTACTGGAACTGGTGCACGATATGAGGGACCAAATTCTTTTTGGTTCTCTAGCTTTTCTCGTACCAGATCTCCAATCTTGGGAAGCCAACCGGCAACCGGAATCAGCAGTGCCGCATCATTGGAAGAGGGTAAATGTTCAGTTGCGTAGCTGTCACGGGTCTTTTGTAGATCCTGTAACACAGTAGAATGATTATCTACGTCAAAGGTTGCGGCCGCCGCCACAACATCTAGACCATCAAGGTCTGGCACAAACATTTTAATGCCAAAGAGCATTTCGTATGGGGTCCACCCACCCAGAGATCTTCTAGGGAGATTATTGAGTGCACGTTGAACACCATACAAATGGGCCAGCCAGTTCCTGCCAGTACCTAAGACCCTAACTGTCAAGGATTGCTTTAAGTCACGGTTCATTCGCTCCACTATAGAATTGCCCTCAGGCCTGTATGGAGACGAAAACAGCACCAGCACGCCCATTGACTTCATCGCGTCCTTGTACGCCTTAGAGGTGAACGCTGGACCTTGGTCCGAATGGAAGGTGCCACAGGCAAACATCCTGACAAAGACACGCAAATCCCTGATGACATTTCGAGCGTCAGCACTGCGTTGTGGCCAAACCCAAAGGAATCTAGTGCACAAATCAACTGCAACAAATATATATTGATACGCAGTATCAGAAGAGAATGGACTGCAGTGATCAAGATATACACAGCCAAATGGTTGATTAGAAATACTCAGCTGTGTTTGAGGTGGGCGTGTGACCGTAGAGGGTTTAATCTGTTGACAAATGTCACAAGAAAGTACATAATTACGGGTTTGTTTATATAAACCACGCCACCAATAACGTTGCTGTAAAATCGAGACTGTCGCAGACACCCCGGCATGTGCAGAAGCCATGCCCTCGTGCGCGGCTTTGATCAAAGCAAGTCTGCGGTCCATGTTGGGAATCAGCCGATCCCCAACAGATGGAATCTTAGCATAAGGAACTTGTTCGGGAGACGTGGCTACTGCAGATTTGGCCGCTTTATCAGCCAAAGAATTACCAAGAGCATGTGCTCCCACACGCTGATGGCCAAGAGTATTTATAACTTGTGTGAGGGGCAGACGTTGTTTAAGGTCAGCCACTCGAACCCAAAGCGTTTTATGCTTAATTGCGCTGCCTTTAGAGTCTCGATAGTCATTTTGAGACCAAAAGAATAAGTTGTCATTAAAAGATTGAACACAGTAATAAGAATCGCATACAATGAGATTATTCACTTTAGGGTCTGCAAACTCAAGGCACAGAACAAGAGCACGCAGCTCCGCTAATTGTGCCGTACGGTCCCCAAGTGCCTGGGTATGCACTATGAAAGACTTAAATTCTCCATTGACAATCGAACCAGCCACAATAGCGCAAGCCATCTTCTATAAAAATAAGTGGGACCTTCATAAAATAGAACTGGCTCCTTGGGCTGGTGGAGAAGTGCTAGACTTCAGTATTCGGATTTCGAGCCACGTTACGGTTGGTGGCTCTCTGGTCTATAGATCTCCGGGTCTGGCTAGCTCCTTTATCCAGGCGAGTGGTGATGCGATAGCCCTTAGGGCACTAAAGTTTTCGCACTTCATTTTATTAGGTGATCTTAATATTCATCTAGATCAGGCAGACAGCAAAGATACTCGAGAGTTTCTAGACACCATTTATATGGCGCATCTAGAGCAATACGTCTGCTCTGCCACTCACCAGGCAGGTCACTTGATAGATCCTATCTGCACAAGCTTTCCTATTCAGACCAACAGCCCTTGCCCTGTCACTTGGTCAGATCATTTCTTAATTCGCTTCTCATGGGAGCTAAAGAGTGGTTCACTGACAAGGAACACCTCCCGGACTCCGACCTTCAGGAAGGTGGATCCGGTCGAATTCATTAGGCCTCTGGATGCTTCCAGACCCACTCTCTCAGGTAATCTGAATGATCACTGGGAGGGCTTTACATCTTGGATCTGTGAGGCAGTCGATATATTGGCCCCCCAACCCTCCCTACGCCTCTCTCGAGAGTCCCCGTCTAAACCTTGGTTCAGTCCAGAGCTGAAAGCTCTGAAGCATGACTGCAAGGTTCTGGAGCGTACCTGGCGTCGCAGGGAGTATTGCCCTATTGCCAAGCTGGAACTGAGAACCCAGCAAAAAATTTATTATGCAGCTATAGTTACTGCAAAAATTCAGTTTTACACCAACCGCATTTCCGCCGCCAAGAATAACGCGAAAGAAATTTTTGCGATTGTAGAAAGCTTCCCGACCCCCCCGCTCTAACTATGGCTACCCCTACCTCCCCTGTGTGGTGTGAAACTCTATCGCACTTCTTCCTCGAGAAGATTTGCGTCATCCAAAACACTTTCTCCTATAATGTTGAGGTGGTGGCCGATCTAGTAATGGGTTCTCTAGTTACCAAAGAGAAAGAGTGTGAGCTGACCTTCTTTAAGTCAGTCGCTCTGGCTGACTCGTTAAAAATCTTAAAGAGTCTGAAATCAGGGTCCCCCTCTGATCCGTGCCCTGCCAGACTGCTCGCTGCAGTGGCAGAATCAATAAACGGTGAGGTTAACGGGATCATCAATCTTTCGCTCCAGACAGCGCAGATCCCGGAGGCCTGGAAACAGGCTAAGATCCTACCTCTTTTGAAAAAACCGTCCCTTGACCCACTTAACCCGGTGAACTACCGACCCATATCTCTGTTGCCGGCTGTGTCTAAAATCTGTGAAAAGGTCGTCAATAGCCAACTTACCGATTATATTGAGAGAGAGAGAGAGAGAGAGAGAGAGAGAGAGGGCCTTCTTCACCCATCACAATCTGGCTTCCGCTCCTCACACAGCACCGAGTCGGTTCTGGTAGAGGTGGTGGAGGCGATTCGGGAGTGTCGAGACGCCGGGGGGAGAGCAGCGTTAATCCTGCTCGACCTCTCGGCGGCCTTTGACACGGTCCCCCATTCCCTTCTCTTACAGCGCCTGACCCAGGTCGGTGTCTCAGGCACGGCCTGGGGCTGGATTAAGTCCTTTTTAGAAGGGCGGACGCAGCAGATTTGGATCCCTCCTTCTTGCTCGACTGCTCAGCCGGTGACCACGGGTGTCCCTCAGGGTTCCTCTTTGAGCCCCCTTCTTTTTAATGTATATCTGACACCCCTGTTTTTTTTGGCTGAAAGCCTAGGTGCCAAGGTAATGGCCTATGCTGATGACACCCAGCTGCTTTTTACCTGGGACAACAAGGATGAATCAGTAGTGCAGATTCATCACTGTCTCTCCTCCATTTTTAAATGGCTAGCAGCGGCACAACTGAAGTGCAACGAGGAGAAATCTGAGATTCTTCTCTTTGGTAAGTTCCCCTCGGATTTCCGTGCCACTCTTTGGCCTTCTGAATTCCCTGTGCCTGCTTCTGTGGGAAAACCAGCAAAGAACCTGGGTATTTGGTTTGATGAGAGTCTATCCTTCTCATACCACATCAATAGGCTAGTAGGAGGCTGCTTCGGCATTTTAAAAACTCTAAGAAAATTCTTTCCCCTCCTCCCGCTGGCAGCACGCAAAACAGTCACCTGCGCTCTCATTCTGTCTAGACTCGACTATGCCAACGCATTGTACGTGGGTATACCTGGATATTCACTCCAACTGCTCCAGGTCATTCAGAATGCAGCAGCTAGGCTTCTGCTGGACATCCCCTCACGGGAAAGTGCGCGATCTCACCTATACTCACTACACTGGCTGCCGGTAGCGGATCGTGTGACATTTAAATCTTTGACTCTTGCCCATCGGGCTCTTCATGGTAGTGGACCCTTATACCTCCAAAAACGGCTCTCCTTTTATACCCCATCTAGACAGTTGCGGTCAATGTCTCTTCATCTGGCACAGGTCCCTAGATTTAAACTTCACAGACTTGGAGGTAGATCTTGGTCTAGAAAGGCAGCAGACGCTTGGAATGCCCTCCCACTGGCACTTCGTTCCATTTCTGACACTGCAATTTTTAAGAAGAAATTAAAGACTTTTCTCTTCGCCTAATTGAGCACTGTTTCCCTTGGGTTCTGCTCGCGCCGGGACACTCTCGAGTATCCGTGTGCGCTATAAGTTAAAATAACATAACATAAGCGTGTTTGGAGCCGGTGGCCAAGCCATCGGTATAAATGATACATTTGTACTCATCTAAAGGAAGCAACGACAGCGGTGGAGGATGAACGTGCTCATACTGTAAAAACTCCTGTGTCTGAAGTGCAGGGTCAAAGATAAACGTGACATCAGATGATGTCAAAGAAGTAGCCCATTGTATCCAACGGGGATGCAGTGCCTTAGAGTTGGGTACACTTGCCTTAGTTACGGCCTCCAAAGCAGGGAAAGGCGTGACCATAAGAATGCATTTACCTTGCGCCATTGAGCGTTCTTTCAGAATCGCCATTTGGACCGCTGTAAAAAAAAAAAATCTACATTGGAAAAACGCATTTCAGCTGCAGTGTACAAATGTGATTTGTATGCAATATGTACTGTGTCCCCCTCATTGAACGTCAAGTAAGTGAAACCCACCTTCCCTGGTACTATACGTATCACCAGGTTCGTGGTGTTATCACACGTCAACAAGTAGTTAGTTGCAAGCATGTCAGATTGCAAACATGGTAGGATAGTGGTATGTTCCGGAAGTCAGCTGGCAGAAGAATATGTTGGTTGTATCAACGCATAAAGCGGTTTGATACGCTGGGCATAATCGGGAATGTATGTCCTCCCGAAATTCAAAAATCCCAGCAAAGACTGAAGTTTCTTCAGCGTAGAGGGAGGTTGCAATTGTGCACATTTCTCTAGGAAGTGGGGTGCTGACCCCTTACCTTCATTATTTAGCTCATAGCCCAAAAAGAGTACTGCCAAATGAGCGAGGTGTGATTTTGCAAAATTGAATATATATATCCATAGTCGGCAAACGGTAAAATGATGCGGTCGACTCGGACAAGATGCGGCATAAGTTCGTCGTCCATCAGATAAATGTCGTCAACGTACGAGAACGCATCTGGATCCATGTCGTGCAACAAAGACACAACACATGCAGCAAATGCCCCGGGGCTGTTTTTATACCTCATAGGCAAACGCGTAAATTTTTTCTGATTTCCGACGGCGGTAAATGCTGTCAAGTCACGGCTCTCAGGAGCCAGATTATGACTGTAGAAACCATTGGAAATGTCCAGCATAGTTTTGTATTTTTTACGAACAAGGTTGTTCACCAGCGCAGAGCTGTGTGTGTTTTGTACTGCAAAAGTGCGGCAATGACTATTCAAATTTTGGTAATCCAATACAATGCGATATGAACCGTCAGGTTGATACCGGAAAAAGAGGATTATTCATCGGTGATATACAGGATTCAATCACTCCTTGATACTCCAACTGCGTTAGAATGTCACAAACGTGGGCCTTAGCTTCACGTTTGATTGGATATTGCGGTTGTGGCTGTGGTATAGATCGTAAAGGTATCTCATGTGCCGGTGAATCAATATCCCAGCCTACCTGATTACGGTACACCGCTGGGGCAAGGGCCAAAGCCCACTCAGCGGCGAAAGCCTTTGCATGCTCCTCGGGGACGTAACGCAAAAAACTCAGAAGTATCACGTCCTCCCCTCTAGAAGCGGCTAGCACAAAGGGTGGAGGCCAATCTGCCTCCGCCAGCAAAATGTCGTATGAGGAGGTGAGATTTTCCCAGAAAACCGCTCTGATTGGACGCTGTATATCACCTTCAATTTGGAAGACAATCTCAGAGTCTATCTGGTGGGGCAACCCGGGTATCTGCTGTTTCTACTGTAATGAATGTATCAGTTGCTGTCGCCTCCAGACAAGGACGCAGTGCCTCCCGCACTATGGTAACCTCCGCTGCGCTGTCTAGCAGAGTCACCGCCCAAGTCCAATCTAGAAGCCGTGTTCTCACCGTCTGAGGCATTTTTCGCTGTTAAAGCGGTAACTTTCTTCTTCTGATACGGGGGTCTAAAACGAGGCAGATCCTCTTGTTTGGCTTTAAAGTCAAACTGTTGAGGCTGATCCCGTCCCTGTTGTGTGGCCGAACCTTTGCCACGATCCTGCCGTTCCCCACCACCGACTTGAGAATCCGATGTGTCCTGTAAAGAACGAGGAGAGCGCTGATCAGGGACTTGAAATCTATCAGGAGTCTTAATTTTCGTGCGGTCGCGCAAATCATAAGTACGCTCAGAAGACTCGGGTGTTGGTGAACCAGCACGCGAACCTTGCTTCTGCTGTTGCTGCCCCTGTTTTTTATTTTTCCAGTTCTTTTTAGGAAAGAACGGGCGCCCGTCTTTATCAGCTTGGGCCTTTTGCGTTTGAGATTGCGTCTGCGTTTGAGTAAAAGGTTTAACTCCCAGACTATTGCAGCCTATGGTTTTATAAGCCTTTGCAATAATCTTCGGTAATTCGCGCAGCTTGTCTGCGTCTCCGACAGCCTCCAAGCGGTAAGCCACTTGTAAGCTTACAGCATCACCCTTAACATTAGCAAGGATCATATCAGCAACAACGTCGAACACCCCCACCAGTCTCATTCCCAATTCCAGAGCCCCTTCGGCTCCGTGCTCATCCTGAACACGTTTTATCACGGAAGGGAGTACGGTCATGGAGGGGGTGCCGAAACACATCGAATATACAGTTGCAAACACTTTACCCCAAGTGTTACAATCCGCTAATTCGGGAACTAAGCCTTTAGGCAAACTTATGCTCAAGATCCTGTGTTTCTCTACAGGAGTGGTATTCGGAAAAACAGCCTCGATGTGGCCAAATTTTTCAGCAAGCCAATGAGGGAATTCATCCTTATTCTGTGGACGCTTGGCCCATCACTGAATTAACCATAAGAGGACTGATGGTTACACCACCAGGTCCAGCTGGTTGCGCAGCAACGCCAGGTGGTCCCACCTGAAAGTTGCGCGACATGAACTGTATAACAGCCCTATGTACACGTATCAAAGAAGTATCTAATACGCGGAGTTCTGCAATCGTTGCAGTTGTTAGATAACGTGGGTGTGGGGTATACCCAGCCAAAATGGGCCACGTGGCCCCCTCTATCGATAAAGGGCCTAAACGGACCGGCGTTATTGGGTGAGGAAGGGCGCCATTAAACCATATTTGGTGTTGCCAAGCTGTGAGCGGAACCTCAAGATTTCTATATGGTCTATATTCCCACGGAGTCGCGGTGGCAGTATACTCGTGAAACAAATTGTCTGTTCCATCGACTGCCGGAAAGGTGACCCAAGAATAAAATACCTCAAAGCGGAAAGCTGGATCCGCCTCTACAACAAAGATAAGCTCAACACCTGCATCAGGTACTCCATATTGATTTAAATAAGCCCTGAGCGGTGCTCGGTTAGGAGCTGTTATGGCAACCGCCATAATGAATAGGAGAGAATAACACCCTATGCGTGGAAGCGCAACAAAGGGTTAAAAGAAAACGAAAGACCTTTTAAAATTCAAGCTTGAAAAACCTATAATATATCACCATATAGGAGGCAACACTGTCACAGCTGTCTCCGGAAACAGAAGTGAGGGGTTTGTGGAGAAGCACAAGCACTACTCAAGAGTCTCGCAGATAAGAACCAGACCAAACGTTGGCGGCGCCATGTTGCGGGGATTCTGCACCCACACATAACTATGCGCAGGAAAACAGGACCTCGGTGTATAGGGGTGTACCAACCTATCACCTTAGTACCCAAAATCCCAAAACCGACTAGCTATAGTGTCTCATTCGTTCTCCTCCAAAATCACGAAGCTACAAATGATTAGACAACCCAGAACACAACACTCCCGACTCTCTCAGGAATCACGGTAGCAAGACATACCCTTTCGCCCGCTCACTCGTACTTGTCCACAATAAGAATTGGCAGAGTCACGGTAATAGTTTAAAATATTTATTTTAATTATTGTGCTCTATAATGCAGTATACGAGCCACTACCAGCATCAAAATGCATAAACTCAGAACAATTAGCATTGTTACAATTCCATAGAATATGAAGGGGATGTCATTATATACAGACAGTGGAAAAAGGACTATAAGGCCTTATCACCCTCCCCTTGACTGGAAGAAGTTTAATATATAAAAGAAGATCTCTGGGCTTTGTCATCAGACCCCATACCTTAAAGCCTAGATGGAAGGTTTTCATCATAGGAACAGCATAGCTCTTCTCCATGGAAAGGGCTCTCTCCAAGTGTGTGTTAAAACAACATGCATCCCCGTAATATCAAAGCACGAGTCTCCAGCAGTGCAGCTGTGTTTAGCATGTTTTGTCTAGGTGCTATGGACTGACCAGAACAGAATAACAAGTGGCATTGTTTATCGACCTTGCACATCGTGTTCAGACTAAACTCCAGGAACTTAGCAGAGAACGCGAAAAGCAGGCAGTTCTCATGTGAAAGGCATAAACAGAGTCTTGCAAAATAAAGTCATGCAGTAACGTGCGCAAAAGCAGCATCATGGCAGCAAAGCTCATGCTAACTTAGCAATGTCAACAATGACCCTAATGGCCATATAACAGTAGGAGTACTCGCCATTGTATTCGCAGGGTGCAGCTGGCCCTCTCTAGAGCGCCTCATCTGGGGGGAGAGCTTGCTCACCTCCTGATTGATTTTCAAAAAGCCTTTGGTATGGTCTCCTAGTTGTTTCTCGAGGCAGTACTTCAGCATGCAGGCTTCAGCTCTGTTTCCTGCAAACTGGTAAAACTGCTATATACTGCCCCGTCTGCGAAGGTCCGTGTCAACGTGATTCTCTCCTCACCATTCCCGATCCGTAGGGCCACGCACCATGGCTGCCTCTTATCCCTGCTGTTTTTCGCTTTGCCATAGAGCTGTTGGCCCGCCTAATACGATGCAATGCACTGTTTCAGGGCTGGAACTAGTGGGGAACTATAGAAGACCGCATTGTCTTATATGCAGGTGACATTCTGCTTTTCCTCAGTGACCCTCAGACGACAGGACCCCGATGCCTCGATATCCTTCGATTGTACGCTGAGGTGTCAGGCCTTCGGTGAATGCGAGTAAATAAGTCTTGGTATCAGTGGTCGGTGATGCGATGGGACGAGTCTGGTGCCCCGATATCCCTACTAGACCGAACTCTTTTCAGTACCTTGGGGTCCACGTCTCTTTTCTTCCGGACCTGGCCTGGTCTCTCAATTTTCGTCCTCTTCAATTGACACTGGATCGAGACTTGCGTAAGTGGAGTCGCCTCCCATTTAACCCTATGGAGCATTTTGCTTTATTTAAAATGATGTGTTTGCCTCAATACCTCTACTTCCTGGCAAATTATCCTTACCCCATTACCAGGGCATGGTTCCGCTCCCTCTCATCAAAATTAACCTCTTTTATTTGGGCACGTGGTCACCATTGAGTGGCCTTTGCATTGGCCAGGAAGTCGATGTCCGATGGGGGCCTTGGTGCCCCAGACATTTACGCCTATTATCTTGCTGCTAATTCAGTCCTCGTGAACGAGTGGCTCAGATGACCCAGCATATCAGCTTGAATTACATCTTTTGGGCTTTGACGGACTTCTGGACCTCCTATGCAAGGTGGTTCTGTCTTGCTTTGCTGGAGGGCGGCCTTGTGCCTCACATGCTGGTTGTGCTGCATCACAGATATGACCCCCCCCCCCGGCTGGGTACCTGGTTAGGCCAGGTAGCCGGCTTGGCGGAATTCTACCAAAAGGTTTGAACCTGCATTATCTACTTGGGTGACATTTGAAAAGGAGGGATTCTGATGTCTTTTCAAGAAATGCAGGAATAATATAACTTTTCACAAACACAGTTTTCCGTTACTTACAGATACGTCATGACCTTTTAACTCTCATCCAAGCGGACGTGCTACCTGAATATAGCCCTCTTAAAGCGAAGCTATTAATGGGTCGCCTAAGGAAGGGAACAATTTCAACAATTTATCAGTCCCTGATAATTAACGCCCGGACCACTTTACACATTTACGCCATAGGTGGGAGGGCAGGGTGGGACAACTAGATGATGACTGGAGAGATGCATGCCTTGGTTACCGAGAGCTGGCCGTTTCCTCCAAGCTACGAATGGTCCAGGTCAGCTACCTTCATGCTACATACTTAACTCTGTCCTGCATGCAGTGGATGGGTGGGGGGGAGCAGGCCGGCTGTACACGCTGTCACGCCCCAAATTCCTACTTCCTTCACATGACATGGTCCTGTCCGCTCCTCAAGCCCCTCTGGGAGAGAGTGACACAGGAGATTTTTGTGGTCCTAGAACATAGCATTGAATTGGGTCCCTGAGAGCCATTACTGGGACTATTGGAGGGAAACAGTGAGTCCCATGCTGAGAGGAGATTCACTGGGGTGGTATCCCTGGTGGCGAAAAGAGATATAACCCGCTGCTAGAGGCGCCCGGAGGCCCTCTCCCTGGAGGTGTGGTGGAGGGGTGTCGACTGGTGTGCGCGCCAAGAGCGACTCATCTATGAGGCCTATGATTGCCCTCAAAAACATGAAAAGTTATGGGGAAAATGGTGTGCATATTACAGAATGCTTTTGTAAAGTTATATTGTGGTTGGGGAATAGCCGGATCTCCTTGATCAGATCCAGTGGAAAGTTCTTTTATGATTATACTTATATGTGGATGCAGCTATGTAATACAAGAATTAAATAAAATTTGGTTATTAAAAAAACGGAAAAAAAACACTTCCCATCAAATCAGTGACTTGTAGCGAGTTGGTCAGGCTAGTTTGGACTGCTCAAAGCAGATTACAATAGAAGCATCAGACACTTCAGCTTCTGTAACTAAATCAGTGTCCCTGCAGTTTAAGTGCAATGGCACTTGATTAAGACTTGTTTCTGGTCCAGAGAACACCTGGCTTGGCAGTTTGAGCTGGACTGTTCCCATGAGGAACAGGATCAAGACAGATTTGCATACGGCTGGGTCTGATCTGTGGTGGCGGAGTGAGCTAAAGAACGATGCTGGATTCAACCCAGATCTGTGACTGCGGGTGAGTGTCTGAAAAGTTTCAGCGCTCCGTCCATCATCTTCTTGTGTTTGCTTGATTAAGACTGTCTGGATTTCTCCCCCAAGATGCAATCTAAACTTCTTGGACTTACAGGGAAGGTGAATCATATACTTGAAAAAAAAAAAAAAACTTCTAGACAAATAGGTTTATTCATGTGTTTTTCTGTCCCACGTAAAGCATGCTGTACCACTATCACACACTCCTTGCATTCCACCATCACAGATTTGGGTGGGTAATAGCTGCTGAAAAATTAAACAGCAAAAAGCCTTAAAGTTGTATAGAAAAGTAAGAGATAAGCCTGCTGTGGAGCCTAACTCCGTTCAGCAGTGCACTGCATCTTTGAAGCACTTCTCTGAACTTTCCGCTCCCATGTTTTCAAAGCGTATGGGAAAAGGGAGGATTCCATCGGTGACTAAAGAAATTGACCAAACGTGTGGTTGAGTTCTCCTGAATATATATAACGGTGTGAAATTAAAAATACAAATGCTTACCTATATTAACTCGTAACCACTATGTTTCCTTCAGTTAACTCTACTCACTGAATAAGCCATCTTTGAGGCTAAATAAGCCTTGGCACCCGAGATGTGAATTTTGCAAATAGGATTGCTCAGCCGAAGCTGTCCACATTGTTTTTGCATCTAAAAGCCATCTACAAGCTCTCTCACAAGCTCAACTATGCACCTACTTGTGTTTTGGTGAGAATTTCGTCATGTGACCGCTACTTTAACCTGTTTGTGACAGGGTAAATGTTTGCTTCTTGCCTTCTCTCAGGACGTTTCTCTGTTACCGGTTTATGGGGATCTCCTTGTTAGTTTGCTCTCTTACTCGCAGACTATTCATTTTTGCTATAAATAATTTTCATGCTCAATCCAAAAATGAGAAGGAGTTTTCTTCAACAGGTCTTGGTGCACTGGCCAGGAATTGCACCGACCTGACCGAGGATGGCCCCGGTGCTGGACCAGACATCCACTCGACTAACCTAGATGCCAAAGATCAGACTGCGGTTTCTACCTCTAGACTAATGGGTGGGGGGGTGGCCATTTGCTCAGCTTGTAAATCAGGACAGACAGTTTTGCTCATTTTTAATTTTAAAATGGGAGCTTTTATGGATTAAACTCTTAAGTACTATTTAATTTAATACCTTTTCGACAAAATTGTCTGGGAAGAAATTGATGGTTACGAAAATGGTTGAGTAGGAGGTAAAGGTGTTGGTGATAATTCCCGGAGAAACATAAGCAAACATGCCGTCACTCCTGAGCCTGCTCTTATGTTCCCAGTATAGACCGCAATTGATGAATGCTATATCCGATAGAGACATCTAGCTACAAATTCCTTAACTTTGAATTTCCCCCAGGTGCCAGTCAGGATCCAGAGATTTTTCCGCAGTGCCTCTGCGTGCCGGGGGGCGTTGTCGTACGGCTCCGTAGTGCCGTTGTCATCGGATATCACGTCAGTGGTTCATGACGCCACCTAAGATGCAGAACTAGAATAATAAAGTAACATTTTCAAACTCACTCTTCTTACACACCAACTTCTTCAGTGGTCTTGCCCTCTTGCGTCTCATCTTTTTTTCTTTTTTTTAATTTCTTAATTTGCATTTTATGTTATATTCAAGTACATTAACCGCATGATATTCTGTACACATTGAGTTTCAACATTTGGCATGTATCTGTTACATTTTACAGCATAAGTTTGACATATCTTACATACTGCTGTTACTGAGTACGTCTCGATTATCTGAGGTACCGTGATTAGATGTAAAGGGAGAATAGAAAACAAAATACAGAGGTATGCGTTATTGGTACTTCATATCTTGCATCTCATCTGTTGACACCATTATAACATGATGTTCTTGCAAGAGGGTCGTCGAAACGGAACATCCTGTTGGAGGCTTGCAACCATTTTAGAGACATGGCAACCAAGAGCTGCTCCGAAACCACTTTTACTTTGGTAGCAGGGCTTGTGGGTGGCTTGCACAGGAGAAGCTACTCCACTGACACTGAAGGCTGCAACACAATTTCTCTTTAAAGCAATACATACCACCACAACAGGATTCAGAGGTCCTCCAATCAGACACAAACCCAGGCTCTGGATTCGTTACGTTACATCAGAGAGACACCGACACGCCTCCGCACTGGAGACAACAACTGTTACTAATCTTATAGGCAAGTGTCATAGAGAGATTTGGGAGGGAATGAGGTCCTTCTTTGATGAATAGCTTAGACATCGGCAGCAAGATAACCTCAAAATGTTGAACAGGGGTTCCTTGGTTTCAAACAAAGTAATGCAGCTGTGGTGGATTCAGCTGACCTAGCTGTGAAGGGATACTGCCATGGGGTGTATCTACACCGTATTTTGCAGCATGCTGACGACGAAATGGTAAACATAAAAAGTAAGGTGGAGACCCTGAATCAGTTAGCCTAGAGGGCCGTAACAAGTTCTACAAATAACAATACAAATCCGGGGAGAGAAGGTACTTTCCATGGAGGATTGTTTCCTCTTGATTAGCTTTATCAGCTGCAACACCAAACAGCAGCAAGGCCAGAGCTATAAGTAACAACGAAAGTCATCCAAGCCAAAATTCACACAGGCTAAAGAATCCGATTCTAAAAGAAGGCATTCCTCAGGAAACAAGCAACGACAGCCTAATTCCTCCCCGTTTCCCACTCCTTTGGGGGTGACAGTAACTCTATTTCAGGAAGAGTGGAAACGCATTACAGAGGAATGGATGTTAAAATATTGTGTGTTATTGATACTCTCTATGGTTCAAGGCTCCACCACTGCTGGCTAACCCAAACCCAACATCGAAGAACCAGATTCCCATCTTGAGGAACAAAACATCTGTCCTTTTAAGAAAATGTGGAATGGAGCAGGTACTATCTCATCAAAAAGGTCAAGAGTTTACTCCAGGTGCATCCTGAATTTAAAAGAAAGGCCCAAAGGATGAATACAGACCATTTCCAAATATTCTGTTCACAAACAAATTTATCAAGAAAGAAAGATCTTGAATGCTCGCTTTGCACCAGATCTATCTTTGTATGAAACTACATTGGTGGATATGTGCAGTAGATCTGCAAGCTACGTATTTCCACATCCCTATAGCAGGACATTACAAAAAGTGATGTTTGCGGTAGGTAGCAAAGATTTTCAATACAAGTCCTGCAGTCCACCTAAAATCAGCAGCACACATGTTCGCCAGATGCATGGCATTAATAGCAGCTCACCATCAAAAGGAATCTTCACCTGCCTTTACCTGTATGACTGGCTAATTAAAGCAAACAGTCAGTCGAAGGTGGAACAGGCATTCAAGACAACTTTCAAGCGGCTTCACAAATTAGGTCTCCAAGTCAACCTTCAGAAATCCTCCTAGCTAGGAGAAACAGTAGATACGGTAGAAGGAAAATTGTATCTTTCAGAGAAGAGTCATGTCATCAATGAGAGGCAAGCGTAATCTCCAGTGGAATACTAGCAACATAGCTGTCGGCATATCTCTTCACTTCTTGCCGCTATGGTTTTTTGTATCAACATTGTCCTAAAGGCAAGGCTTCATATGAGACCCCTACAGCAATGCCTAGCAGATTAGTGCTGCCAAAAACTGGATAAATGGAAGGACAGGCTTCAATTAACTCTTAGAGAAACAATCCCTTGCATGGTGGTGCAAGAGCCTGAGTCTACTAAAATAAGTTCCTTTTCAGAGGGAGACACCATCAGAAGCTATTATAACAGATGCATCTTTTGTAGCATCTGGACGACAAAGTTGTAATAAACATCCTTGAAAAATTAGGGAGAGTATGGTTGCATATCTGGATCTCTTTGCAGTGGTGCAAAACAGAAAATGCAGAGACTTCACATTCAGAGTATCGGAACCAAATTCTTTGTGCAGTGCCCTTTTGTCCAGCTGGTCCAGAGCTTTTCTTCATGCCTTTACAGCGATCACATCACATTATTACCAGTGAACTGCGCAAGTCTTGAGCAAAAATAGTTCTGATGGCACTAGACTGTCCGAGACAATGGTAGTAGCCAGACCTTCTTCAGATATGCACCAGACTGCACAAGAGACTGCCATGGAGGCTAAATCTGCTAACCAGGCTTCAGGGATAAACTTAACATCATTTAATTTGGCAGCGTGGCTCCTCTATTCAGATGAAGTCATTACCAGTACTGATCAATAAATTTCACCTCACGTGCTATAACTATGCAGATGACAACCAAATACTCCTTCAACTGGAATGCCCCAAAGACATTGGAAAATCACCAATTTTCAGCTGTCTCAGAGCAGTGGATGACTTGGAGCCATCTCAAATTGAATACTTTAAAAACGGAAATACTCACGTGTGGCGATTGGAAACATTACAACCCGCTTGCCGCATGGCCTAATGAACTGGGATCACCACCTAAAGTATCGAAGGAAGTAAGAAACCTCGGAATGACCATGGACTCTAAGCTGTCGATGAATGCCCAAGTGGACAAACTAGCAAGATCAAGCTTTGTCACTATAAAAACGCTGCGACGAATTTTCCCTCATTTGGGATTTCCGCACAAGGTCCAAGCTACCATCTCCCTTGTTCTGTCCAAACTCGATTACGCCAATAGCCTCTACCACGGATCACCTTTAACAACCATGAAAAGACTACAACGGATTCAGAACTCGGCTGCCAGACTACTCTTGCATATCAAACCGCGAGACCACATCTCCCCTGCCTTGAAAGCCCTGCATTGGTTACCGGTTGCCAGAAGATCCAAGTTCAAGCTGCTTTGTATCACCCACAAAGCAATACATGGAATGGGACCGCTCTTCATCAGGAATAAAATCACCAAACACATTCAACAGAGGAACCTCCGCTCTAAAGGAGCATCTCGCCTCAAAATCCCAAGATACAAGAAAAAAACCATGGGTGGCACATCCTTCTCTGTTCAAGCAGCCAAACTATGGAACTCTTTACCCCCCCAACATAAGATCCACCGACAACCACCTTATCTTCAGAAAACTACTCAAGAATTGGCTGTTCCCCACATAAGCACCATACGCAAACAGAAATTTACAGCATATCCCTCTGTATATAAGCATTTGTTTTCACTATAGACATGTACCTATCTTTGTGTATTGCTTTGTATAAAGATGTAGAATAATTATGTTTTGAGAGAAAAAAAAAAAAACAATAATAATAAATAAATAAATATCATCTTTGGTCTACATGTACTTACTTCCATTGTGCATCTATGTACCTTCCATGTACTTGGATCTGTGTCTCTGTTACTTTTCTCCTGAAAAAGCATATCGAATGCACTACCCTATTTCTCATCCTGTGCCTCTATCAATATCTTTAATCTACATATACTTACCTCCTTTATGTATCTATATACTTTCAATGTACTTATGGATCTATATATTTATCACTTTCTTCTAATTTAGCATTTCCAAAGCACTACCCTAGTTCTCAGCCTATACTTATCTCAATATATCTTCTAGCCCAACCTTCTGACTCATCTCAAACTTCTTTCTACTACTCTTTCCAATGCACTACCCTATCTCTCATCCTATACATTTATCAATATATCCTCTACATCCACAGTCTCATTTATCCCAAACCCCATACCACTACTATGATCCCCAAAATAACCCATTCTAGACTCTCTCCTACTCTACCCTCCTTGCATCATCTGACACCTCTTTTACTATACCGATCCCCTAAAACAAACCTTTCTAAACTCTTCCCTGACTCCTCCCCTCCAAAACCCCTTTTACTCATCCAAAAGCCTCCTCCTACTGCTAAGACCTAAAAAAACCCACAAAAAAAACAAAAAAAAAACAAAAACAAATCCTTCACTCTTTTATCCCTCCACTATCCTTTTCAATCAAAATTAACAGACTAACATGTTCAATTCTCAAATTCCATTTTCAACTATACTAATTCACCACTAATCCTTTATGGGTTCCAGAGTAGCGTGCTACTCGCCAATAAAGCGTCTCAACACCCCATCAGGGTTACAAGCGCTATATAAATGCAAACCTTTTCCCTTTCTACCCTCCCCAACCCTTCTCAATCCAAATAACTGACTAACATATCCACCACTAAAATTACTTTCATGTTTCACCATACTAATTCAACACTAATACTTATGGGTTCCAGAGTAGCGTTCTACTTGCGCTTCAAAACCCCATCAGGGGTAGCAAGCGCTATATAAATACAAACCTCTTTCCCTCTTCTATCCCGCCACCTACCCTTTTCTACCCAAATAACTGAATAACATATCCACTACTCAAATTACTTCATTTTTTACTATACTAATTTTCAACACTAATCCTTAATGGGTTCCGGAGTGGCGTGCTACTCGCCAGAAAAGCGCTTCAAAACCCATCAGGGGTAACACGTGCTATATGAATGCAAACCTTTCTTCCCTTTTTATCCCTCCGCTATCCTTCTCACTCCAAATAACTGACTAATATCCACCACTGAAACTACTTTCATATTTCACCATATCTGAAAGAGACACGTTAGTGACAGATTCCTTACCTTAGAATATCCCCAGGCGTCAGGCTGGATCCGGAAAGTTTTTGCGTAGCAGTACCCTTGCGCGTCGGTAGGCGGCGTCGTGCGGCTCCGCGTCCGTCGTCGGCGTCGTGATCGCCGGGATGACGTCGCGGGCAGTACTTAGACGCCGCCCCTGCGCGCTGACGTCAGTTCTTCTTTTTCCGCGCCAGTAAGCGCAGATCCGGGAAGAGCAGTGCCCTAGTCACTTTTTGACTATCTTTTGTGAAATTTTTCACTGTTCTCTTCAACGAGTCTTCACGACTCCTAAGGTGTCGTAGGGATGCCCGGCTTTAAGCCCTGCGAGGTATGTGGTCGTATGATGTCCATCACGGACCCCCACCTCGAGTGTCTCTTCTGCCTCGGCCGAGGCCACGACACGAAGTCGTGCCCTGACTGCCGGAAACTTCATCCGAAGGCTTTGCGAGAGCGGTCTCGAAAGCTCCTTGAAGTCCGGCAGTCGGCTCCGCGCCGCAGCAAGCCCCGGTCCCGGGAGAGGTCGAGGGGCCGGACGCGGAGTCCCCGCCGTTCGTCGGAATCCAAGTCTTCGCGCTCCTCCGGTAAGTCGAAGCACAAGAAGTCTAAGCGGCGTCATCGCTCTAAGACTTCGCCTCGCCGGTCGCGCGACTCGGCTGAGGTCCCTGTCGGCACCGTCCCCGCCCCCGCGGCCCCGGACGTGCCTGTCGAGTTGCCCCCGCATTACCCGTCCTTCCCGGGTTCGGGGGCGACTCCGGCCGAAGTACAGAAATTCCTGTCGGCCATGGCCCGCCTCTTCGGGCCTCAAGGTCCCTCCGGTGCGCCTTCGGGCCCCGCGGGCCCAGATGGGGTTGCTCCGGCGTCGCCGTCGACTCCGGTCCCGGCGTCGCCTGTCCCACCAGCCTTCGTCCCGGCCTCGGCTCCGGCCCCGGCCTCGACCCCGGTTCCGGTGGTGCCGCAACCTCCATCGACGCCGGTTGACCTAACCACGCCTCCGCCGACGCCGACGTCCCCGGTGCCGTTTCCGACGCCGTCCGGGGCTCCGGGCGGCGTCGTTCCCGGTTCTCCCCGGGTCCGGACATGGAGCCGGACCGGCGTCGCCCGACGCCGGTTCCGGCGCCGATGAGGCCTTGGGTCCCTTATGTCCCTCCTCCTCCATCTTTTCAACCTGAGGAGGACCAGGAGAGCTGGGAGGGGTCTGACGACCCTCTCACACAACAGTGCGAGTTTGACCCGGACTGGGTTGAGGAACTTGGGGATGCCAGTGGGCTGGATACCTCCCCCGACTCTGGCATGCTGTCTCCTCCCGTGGCAACGGAGGAGGGGGCTAATTTTGCAACGGTGTTGCGTAGAGCTGCTGGAGCCTTAAATCTCCAGTTGCCTACAGTGGCCGTCAGGACTAACCTCCTGACTGAAGTGCTTCAGCCGGCGGCCTCCTCTTCGGAGCCTGTGCTGCCGTTCAACGATGCACTCACTGACGTTCTTTTGGGTGCCTGGTCCAAACCCACCACAGGGGCTCCTGTGGATAGGAACGTGGCCCGACGCCATCGCCCGGCTCCGGGCGACCCCTGTTTCTCTCCCAACACCCCACCCCTGAGAGCTTGGTTGTCCAAGCCTCTGCCTCCCAAACAGCCTTCCCTACCGCCCCTCCGGATAGGGAATCCAAGCGCCTGGATCACTTTGGGAAGAAGGCTTTCTCTTCCTCCAGTGCTGGCTTGCGGTCTGTTAATACCGCTTGCCTCTTGGGCCGATACACCCACTCCCTGTGGGATTCGGTGGCTGATGTTTTGCCGCAGTGTTCTGAGGAGGTCCAGACACTGCTTACCCGCGCTATTGCGGAAGGGCGTGATGCGGCTAAGTATACCATCCGCTGTGGCCTTGATACCGCCGACTCGCTGGGCAGATCGCTTGCAACGACGGTGGCGCTGCGTCGCCACGCCTGGCTGAGAACCACTGGTTTTTCAGGGGATGTCCAGAATACTCTCATGGACATGCCCTTTGATGGAGTCGGTCTCTTTGGTTCAAAGGCGGACCATGCGCTGGAGCGTTTCAAGGATTCACGGGCTACTGCTAAGTCCCTGGGCCTTGCTGTTGTGCGCCCTCCGCAAACGTCTGCTTTTCGCCCCTTTCGTGGCCACGGAAGGGGCGCCCAGTCACGTCCACAGCCCGGCCAACGGCCCGCGCAGCAAGCGCCTTCGCGTGGCCGAGGACGTGGATACCGCCGTGGCGGTTCGGGCAACCAGCGTGCGGGTCAGGCCACCACCTCCAACCCGTCCGCGGCCTCCAAGCCCTCCTAGTCCCTCCTTTCAGGTGCACAGCACGCCAGTCGGGGGCAGGGTCCGCCATCACCTTCACCACTGGCGTCCCATCACCTCGGACAAGTGGGTCTTGGACATTGTCCGAAGGGGCTACTCCCTCCCCTTCGAGACCACCCCCCAGCCATGCCACCTCAATTCCACCGCATGTCAGGGGATCACTTGGTGCTTCTACAGAAGGAAGTCACGGCCCTCTTGGCCAAGAGGGCCATCGAGCATGTTCCGACCCCAGAAGTAGGGCGTGGTTGCTACTCCCACTACTTTCTGGTGCCCAAAAAGGACAAGGAGGACATGCGTCCTATCTTGGACCTCCGGAACGTCAATCGCTTCCTCCGGAAGGAGAAGTTCAAGATGCTCACCCTAGCTCAGGTCTTGACTGCCCTCGACCCCGGAGACTGGTTGGTAGCGTTGGACTTGCAGGACGCCTATTTCCACATCCCCGTCCTGCCGGCCCACCGGCGTTACCTTCGGTTCACGGTAGGCCTCGAGCATTTTCAGTTCACCGTGCTCCCCTTTGGCCTTACCAGTGCCCCTCGGGTGTTCACGAAAGTGATGGCGGTGGTCGCAGCTCATCTGCGCCGGGCAGGGGTTTCAGTCTTCCCCTACCTCGACGACTGGCTGCTGAAGGCGGGCTCGTCCCAGGCAGTTGTCTCCCACCTCCAGACTACGGCCGAACTCCTGCACTCGCTGGGGTTCTCCATCAATGTGCCAAAGTCGCATCTGATTCCTTCTCCACAGCTCCTTTTCATCGGAGCAGTTCTGGACACGACGCAGTTTCGGGCCTATCCTCCCGAACGGCGAGTCCGGGATATTCAGGCTATGATTCCGATCTTTCAGCCCTTATCCTGGGTTTCGGTACGGATGACCCTGAGGCTGCTGGGCCTCATGGCCTCCTGCATCCTGCTGGTCACTCATGCCAGATGGCATATGCGGGCTCTGCAGTGGGACCTGAAGTTCCAGTGGGCGCAGCACCAGGGCGACCTGTCCGATCACGTCCAGATCTCGGAGGGGACTGCAAAACAGTTGCAGTGGTGGCTCTCGAACCGGCAATGGGTCATGGGCAGATCCCTCTCCCTTCCCCAGCCAGAGCACACAGTTGTGACGGACGCGTCCCTTCTGGGATGGGGCGGTCACATGGGAGAGGCGGAGATCAGAGGCCTCTGGTCTCCGGCGGAGTCCCGGCTCCATATCAACCTTCTGGAGCTCCGGGCGATCCGACTTGCACTCAAGGCATTCCTTCCCTCTGTCAAAGGGAAGGTAGTGCAGGTGTTCACAGACAACACCACCGCCATGTGGTACTGCAACAAACAAGGCGGGGTGGGGTCGTGGACCCTTTGTCAGGAGGCTCTGCGCCTCTGGACAAGGCTGGAACATCAGGGCATGTTCCTGATGGTTCAACACCTGGCAGGTTCCCTGAACGCCAGGGCGGACGAACTCAGCCGCAGGTGCATGATGGATCACGAATGGCGTCTTCACTCGGAAGTGGCGCAAGGACTCTTTCTACAGTGGGGAGAGCCTTGGTTAGATCTATTCGCCACCGAAGAGAACGCGCAATGTCATCAGTTCTGCGCGTTGGAATTTCCAAGGCGGCACTCGCTCGGCGACGCTTTTCGTCACGAGTGGAGTTGCGGTCTGTTGTACGCCTTTCCGCCTATACCACTTCTACCCAGAGTGTTGAAGAAGATTCGGCACGACCGGGCCAAAGTCATTCTTGTGGCTCCGGACTGGGCTCGAAGAGTTTGGTATCCCGAGCTACTCAATATGAGCGTAGATCCCCCGATCCGTCTGCCTCTTCGGGAGGATCTTCTGTCGCAGCAGCAGGGGACGGTCCTCCACCCGAACCTGTCCAGTCTACACCTGCTTGCGTGGAGATTGAGCGGCGGCAGTTGATTCCTTTCGACTTGCCTCCCGAAGTTTGTGATGTGATTCTGGCAGCCAGGCGTCCCTCCACTAAGGTGGTATACGCCTGCAGGTGGAACAAATTTGTGGCATGGTGCACAGCAAAGGCTGTGGATCCCCTTTCTGCCCCTCTTTCTGAGGTCCTTCTGTTCCTTCTTTCTCTGGCCCAACAGGGTTCTGCCCTGGGTACCATCAAGGGTTATCTTTGTGCTATCTCGGCCTTCCTCAGGCTCCCTGATCAGCCCTCCCTTTTCAAGTCCCCTGTTGTTAACAGGTTCTTAAAAGACATTACTCACCTCTTCCCTCCTGTTCCGTTTGTGATGCCTCAGTGGGACTTGAACTTGGTTCTTACATTTTTAATGTGCGCTCCCTTTTAGCCTCTACATAACTGTCCTCTTCGTCTTCTGACTCTGAAGACAGCCTTTCTGGTGGCCATCACCTCCGCTCGGCGGGTGAGTGAGCTCCAGGCTCTATCTTGCAAACCTCCCTTTCTGTCTGTTCATCCAGACAAGGTTGTTCTTCGGACGCGTCCGTCCTTCTTGCCAAAGGTGGTTACTGCTTTCCACATTGGGCAGACCATCACTTTGCCCACCTTCTTTCCGCCTCCGCATCCTTCCAGAGAGGAAGAGAGGCTCCACCGTCTGGACCCAAAACGTGCGCTCTCCTTCTATATCGACCGCACAAAACACTTCTGGGTGGATGACCAGCTCTTTGTTGGCTACGTGGGCGCCAAAAAGGTCGGGCGGTGCACAAGAGGACCATCTCCCGCTGGGTTACCTTGTGCATCAAGACCTGCTATTCTTTGGCTAAGAAGGAGCCTCCTGTTGGGCTGCGTGCCCATTCCACCAGGGCAACGGCTGCTACCACGGCCTTGGGCCGCGGTGTTCCGCTGCCGGTTATCTGTCAGGCAGCTACGTGGGCCTCGCTGCACACGTTTACAAAGCATTACTGCCTTGACAGTCAGGTCCGGAGGGACGGCTTCTTTGGCCGTTCTGTCCTCCAGGACTTCCTTCTCTGATCTTTGTTCGCAGACCCACCACCGGGGTTGGTATTGCTGGGGTATCTATTCTAAGGTAAGGAATCTGTCACTAACGTGTCTCTTTCAGATGCACAAGTTACTAACTTGTGTAACGATATATCTGTAAGAGACAGTAGTTAGTGACAGATTCCTTACCGCCCACCCATCCTCCCCGTTCTGCGAACTGATTTCTAGGGTTAAGGACATCCCTTTCAGGGCCCTAGTATTTTTCAGACACCTATGTCAGCTTCTTGCATGGCTCTGCGTTCCTGGCGCGGAAAGTCGTGTACAGAACTGACGTCAGCGCGCAGGGGCGGCGTCTAAGTACTGCCCGCGACGTCATCCCGGCGATCACGACGCCGACAACGGACGCGGAGCCGCACGACGCCGCCTACCGACGCGCAAGGGTACTGCTACGCAAAAACTTTCCGGATCCAGCCTGACGCCTGGGGATATTCTAAGGTAAGGAATCTGTCACTAACTACTGTCTCTTACAGATATATCGTTACACAAGTTAGTAACTTGTGCATTAATTCACCACTAATCCTTTATGGGCTTTCGGAGTAGCGTGCTTCAACACCCCATCAGGGGTAACAAGCGCTATATAAATACAAACCTTTTTTCCTCCTCTATCCTTCTGCTATCATTCCAAATCCAAATAACTGACTAACCTATCCACCACTTAAAATGTACTTGCATGTTTCACTATACTAATTCAACACTAATCCTCTATGGGTCCCGGAGTAGCGTGCTACTCGCCGAAAAAGCGCATCGACGCCTCGTCAGGGGTAGTAAGCGCTATATAAATGCAATTACAATACAATACAATATAAGTCCCCTCCGGCGCACTGACGTCAGTTTTCTTCTTTTCCGCGCTGTAGCGCAGATCCAGGAGAAGCGGTTCCTCCGGCCCCTTTTTGTTTGTGGCCTATTTGACGCCTTTCGCGTCTGGAACAGTGTGCCGATGCCTTCAGGTTTTAAATCGTGCGGGACCTGTACGCGGCAGATGTCGGCGACAGATCCGCATGCCATTTGTATGTGGTGCTTGGGAGAGCACCACGACTCCGAGGAGTGCGATGCCTATAAGAGGCTGAAGCCCAAGTTGTTATGGGAACATTGGATGAAGTTGCTGCCAGCTCCGCTGTCCCGTTTGGAGTCCAAGCGCCGGTCTCCTTCCCGTTCTGAGGCTCCTGCTCAGTGCAGGTCGAGGAGCCTTTCCCGTTGTCGTTCGTCAAAATCAGGTAAATTCCATCAGAAGGGATCGAAGACACAGAGGCCTTTGGCCTCGCGAGGTCGTGACGGCGGTGCCAGTTCCTCCCGGTCCTTACCGGAGGCAGTTGAGCAGGAGTCGACCCCGAGCTTTCCACCATATCCTGGTGAGGGGGCGACTAGGGCCCAAATGGAAGTATATTTCCAAGTGTTTCAAGTCTTTTTTGGGTCAACACCTCTCCCTGGTGCGCTTTCGGGCCTCAAAGAGGTTGAAGGGACTCTGATTCGGAATTTGCCAGCGGGTTCCCCCTCAGCGCCGATCGAGGACTCTGGCTCCGTAGCTGGAGTCGCTACGACGTCGGAAAACAGCCCGGTGCGACTTCCTGTTATGACGTCGGTGGCGTCCGCAGAGGGGGATTTATCACCACATCGACGCTGTGCGACCCCGAAGACCTCTTTAGTGGTGGACGTCGATACGACGCCGTCTCAACGTCGGTCGGCACTGGAGACGTCGTTTATTGCCACTGAGGCTTCTGCGCCATCTCCTCTGCAAATTGAGGATGAGGCTACTTTGGTTGCCATTTCCCCAGTGTTGCAGGAAGAGTCTGCAGCTACTGGTGGAGTTGAGCGTTTGGGTGCTCTTGGCCAGCCTCATGCAGGTGGTTCTTTGGCTTTTGGTGAGGACGTTAGTCTACACCCATCCCCTACCTATGATTTACTTTCACCACCTAGAATAGCGACAGAGGCTACTGCATCTTTTGCTGGGGTCATTAAAAAGGCTGCTGATATTTTAAAGTTCCTGCTTCCTGTGGTGTCTCTGTCCTCTGATCCCTTATTGGATCTGCTCCATTAAGGAGACACTGGGGTTGAGCCTTTACTTCCTGTTGGAGAGTCGCTATACGACATTCTTCTGGGGACTTGGGCAAGGCTAACGTCAGGAGTTTCTGTTGAGCGTGCCATTGCACACCATCATCGACCTGCTCCAGATGATCCTGTTTGTCTTTGTCAACACCCTAAGGTTACAGGGCTTGTTGTGCAGGCAGCTTCAGCTTCGCTGAATTTCGAAGCTCCTCCATTGCTTCCACTGAGCAGGGAGTCTCTGTGGTTGGAGACGTGTGGCCAAAATATGTTTGCGTCCGCTAGTTCGGCCCTAAGATCTTTATAAACGTCCTGTGTGTTTGGAAGGGCTTCTTTTGCCCTATGGGATTCTGTCGACCGTTTACTTACTTCTCTCCCTGAGGGAGTTAGAGCTGAACCTTTTCAGCTGATACAGGATGGTTGTGAAATGGCTAAATTCACTATCAGATCAATGATGGACACAACGGATTCCATTGGTAGAGCTATGGTTAGATCAGTAGCTCTGAGGAGGCACACTTGGTTGCGTGATTTCAGTTTCCCCAAGAATGTTCAGGAGAGTCTAAAGGACTTAACTTTTGACTGCATCAATTTATTTGATAGCCATGGCTGGCAATTTGTGATTCAACCTCATCAGGTCTTGTTAATTTATCCTATGGTGTCCACGGCTGTGGTCCCTATGTTTATGTCCTTCATTGAATTAGTGGAGTAGAAGTGTAAAGCACTGCTTTAGACTTATAATGAGAGTATTAGTCTCCGGGTTTGGGTCTTTAATTCCCGGATGGTGTTTGCAGCTGAGTCGCTGGTTTAATTTTATTTTCAATTTTCTCTGATTAAGAGCTAGCCTCAAGCTCCTAAAGAGCTAGTCTCAAGAGATTATACCCCTTTTATGGGTATGTGACTCATTCTATGTGGAGTATTGGTAGCGTATTTCTCTCCTATAGAATCTCTCCGTTCTACAGCCGTGTCCTACTCTGACTTGGCGTTATGTTCTTCTAAGGACTATTGTAGTGAGCTAGGAGCTCTATTTTCTTCTTGTGATAACCTTTCATAGGGTTCTGTTGCACCTTCACGCATCTATGATTTTTTCCAAACCAGTGGACTCCGGAAGATATGTTTTTGCTTCTTAGTGTCCTACGTGTGTATTTTGAGTGCATCAGCACTTTGAAGAGGTTGAGCAGGTTGGAACGTTGCTCTAGCTCAGAGTATACATTTGCATTCATTGGATGCTTTTCGCTTGTGAGTTCTTCCTTTAGGGTAAGGAACAGGGCCTTCTATAGACGTGATTATCATCCTCAATTATAGGTAATACCTATTCATGCTCCACGTTGTGGTGCAGTATATGGCAGCTGAAGGTTTGCGATCGGTCCAACTTGTCCCAAAGTTACCACAAGTTTGGTGCATTCATCCATCCATCCAGTTTTGCAAACTATTCTCTCTTTTTTGGATGTTCCTGATATATGCAGTTCTATCTGATCTACATTCCCTATCTTCTGGAGGGAATGTACTTATTTCTTTCAGCATTTCTCACTTAGTGAGGATTCCTGACTGCCTTTTCTTGTTTTCAGTTATACCAATTGACAGACAGCAATTTTCTTTTGACAATCACCTGCAGTGTTGTGGTGGTGGCATCGTACCTTCCTCTTTTTGCTGGGGGCAGTTTAATTTTTTACTCAATCTCTCATTTGAGAGATGGTATACATGGTGATATACGGAGTATACATGTTAATATTATTAATACTTTCTTGATATAGCGCATGGCTACCCGTAGGCCTCCCAGCGCTCAGGCCATCACTGTAAATGTTCACTCTTGCTACAAGTGCTGAAATAGCCACGTTTTCAGTTCCTTCCTAAATTGTAGATGATGGGTCAATTTCCTCATTTTAATGGGGAGCGAGTTCCATAAGACTGAAGCATTGAGTGAGAACATCCGGCCTCCTGTTCTAGATCTCTTGATCCTTGGGACTGTGGCTTGCGTTGGTCCGCTGATCTCAGATTCCGTGAAGGGTGGTAGAGCGACAGCATGCTCTTGAGGATTTTGAGGCCGGTTCCCCTCAGTGATTTATGTGCTATACATAACGCTTTGAATTTTATCCGTTCATTAATAGGCAGCCAATGAAGCGCCATCAGCGCCGGTTTGGCTGACAGGTTTCTAGGGACATTATATAGAAGCCTAGCAGCGCAGTTCTGTACTATTTGCAACTTGTTAATGGTGGTCTTTGCCGCCCCCAAATATAGGGAGTTGCAGTAGTCCAGCCGTGTAAGCACCATAGCTTGTACCAGAGTTCTGCGTGCAGTTTGTGGGAGCAGAGGTAGAATTTTTCGAAGCTGTCTGAGCATGCCATAGCATGTGGCCACAGCTTGAACTGCTTGATATTCCATATTTAATGCAGAGTCAAGCCAGATTCCCAGGCTTTTGATTCTGTCTTTAGGTTTAGGGGGCGCTCCTAAAAGACTCGGCCATTGTACTGGAGTGGGTGTATTATGTTTATCCCCGAGGATCATTAGCTCCGTTTTCTCTCCATTCAATTTTAAAAGGATTGGTCCATCCAGGCGGCAACCGACTTCAAACATGCCTCTAGGTCGATTACAGTTTTCTTAGGGTGGTTGAGGGCTAGAACAAGCTGCGTATCGTCCGCGTATGTCACAATCTGTACTCCGTAGGGGAGGACTATGTCAGCCAAAGGTTTAATATATATATTAAAAAGGGTCGGGCTCAGCGAGGATCCCTGGGGTACCCCACACGCAAGAGGAATTGAACTTGAGGCGTGTGTGCCATCAAAGACCTGGAAGGTTCTTTCCTCCAAGAGAGATCTGAGCCAAGCCAGGGCTTTACCTGTGACTCCTACCTCCTTGAGCCTATCCAATAGGGTGCTGTGATTTACGATATCGAACGCTGCGCTTAGATCAAGGAGGATAATCGCCACCGTCCCTCCCTGATCGAGCAAGCGCCGTGCCTCTTCCATTACCATGAGCAACGCTGTTTCCGTCCCATGCTTCGGGCGGAACCCAGTCTGAGTAGGGTGTAAGATCTCATGTGCTTCTAGAAAATTCGTAAGAGTTATATTTATATGTTTCTCTAAAATTTTGCTCATCATAGGCAATAGGGAGACTGGACGGTAGTTGCTCCAAACCTCTGGGTTAAGGTTAGGCTTTTTAAGAAGTGCTTTCACCATTGCATGTTTCCAAGTTTTAGGCACTTTGGAGGAGTGGATGGATTGAGCACATTAAGGAGAGCCGGTAAAATGACTTCTCCCACTTTCTTCAATAGATACACTGGGGCTATATCGCCAGGGGAACCTGATTTAATTGAATTCCATAATTGTGCAAGTATGGCGGGGTCTAGAAGTGGGAAATCTTCCAGTACAGCCTTGTTCTCCACCAAAATAACTGGGGCATCCAAAGTCTGGTGTGGGGTTTCTCGTGTTATGGGTGGAAAGGCATTATAAATATCTAAAATCTTATTATTAAAAAATTCTGCCAACTCTTTACATATGTGTTGCTGTGCTTATTCTATAGTCCTGTATCACAGGTGTCGTATGTACCTGTTGTTGGCAGGGCTGTACTTGTATCTTGAACTGCACTTTTATTTCCCCCCCCCCCTTTTTTTTTTCTACAACTTTTATGTGTTTCACATATTCATTTATTATTATCTGGAAAAATAAAAGGAGAGAAGTTTCTTTCTTGCTTGCCCTGGTATTTTGATACTGAATGTGGGCAAGTTTTATATGTCCCCGTGTTTTGGGAGTATTCATTGGCCAGTAGAATTCTGTGAATGGATGGGCCAATAGGAGTATAGGGTGATACGTTTCTGTATATGTTCGAGGCATGTGTGCTGTGGATGCACATGAATGCATACTCCTGCCATTTTGTGTGGGCACAGGATGTTTGCAAGTTGTTTTTCTTCAAAGGAGTATATATAGATATATAAATAAATATATATATATTTTTTTATTTTTTTTATTTCTATATATACATTTTTTGTAGCATTGAATGATTGTGGATGCTACTTGTGTCCACACTAAATTAATCATGACATAGGATATTGTTAATCTTTCCCTTGGGGAAATGGGTCCTATTAGGATTTCGGCAGGACGGCTCTTTTTATGATTCTTTTTTGTCAGCAACAATACAGATTATATGACTTCTGTCATGCATTTGATCCCTTTGGTCATCCATTTTCTTTTCCCTTTTTGAGGGTTAGGGGTTCAAGTCTGTCTTCTGACGGGAGATTCCTAAAGGTTTTTAACTCTTCTCCTTCAAGGACCGATTTTCTCGGAAGTGTAAGGTTGCTTTTATTTATAATGCTATATGACAGAGGTCATAGTTTCTATTAAGAGCCAGCTCTTGTTTTACTATTCCCACATATACTTGGTCAGTCATTAGTCGACCGGCTACTTCTCTTTGAGAACCTTTGTGGGATTAGTTCTCAGACCCTCCTCCAGTGGGGTATAGCTATGGTATTTAATTCGAAGTTAAGGAATGTGCGGCTAGATGTCTCTATCAGATGGAAAAGTTACTTACCTTCGGTAATACTATATGTGGTAGACACACAGTCTAGGCGCAGATTCCTTAACGCCCCACCCATCCTCCCCGCTCTGCGAAGGTCTTTTGAGATAAGGGTTATACCGATTCAATGCTGGATTTATATGCCAGTGATCACTATCTCAATCTATGTTTGGTCTAAACAAACTCCTTGACCTGGTCATTTAGCTTTTGTTTAAATGTTCCGTTCACTGCCCTTTTTCGAATGGGTGTGGTTGGCAAAGTATGTGTTCTTCTTTTGCACCCTGGATCATACACCAGTGAGCAGTTTTAAGTTATTTCTTCTTGGTACCATTACACTTTGACACTGCTGATGTCGATAGACCATCTACTGGTGTGACATAACAAACAGTGTTGTTGTTGTAGGTTCTGTTTAACTACTACATACCATTCATTACTTTAATGATTGCTTCATAGAGGGTATGGTCTCCCCCTCTTATGGGTTATTCTCTAGGGCGCACAGTTTCTTGTGGCTCTGTGTTAAATTTATTTTCTTGAGTATTTTCATGCCATTTGTTGTGAATTGTTATTGTTGTTTCAAAGATTTTTTGATCTCTTTGGCACACTGTTTCCACAACCAATTCTTGTAGTGGCTCTGCGTTATGGCGCAGAAAGGTTTGACAGTAGAAAACTGACGTCCGTGCGCGGGAGGGGACTTAAATGGCTCCACTGACGTCATATCCGATGACGACGTCACTACAGAGCCATACGACAACGCTCCCTGGCGCGCAAAGGTACTGCTGAAATATCTCCAGATCCAGACTGGCGCCTGGGGGAATTTCAAAATTAAGGAATCTGCGGCTAGACTGTTCCTCTACCAGATATAGCGTTACCGAAGGTAAGTAACTTTTCCTTCAAGGCGTACACTTGTTCAGCAGCCCAGGAACCTCTGCGAATACTAACATCTTGTCAATAGAGGTGCTCCTATTGCAAGGGGCCAATCGACATGCTTGAGAGCACTTTCAGTGATGGAAAGCTGCAGAGAAGGTACCAGCATACCCGATCTCTTAATACACTTTTAATATTTTTTATCACTTTGCTCTTATTTCTTTTTGGCCATTTCTTATTCACGCTTTTCTGGCTGCTAATGAACATAGCCGCAGGGGCTATTTATTTCTACTTAGTACTTACCGGCTTCCAGAGCTAGCCGCTTGCTTTCATTCCTCCCGGTCCACTGCAGCACCTTACTGTGGGTCTGAGCTGTAGACCGCACGTCAGTTATGTTGAAGGAATAATGTTCAATCAAGCTGGGGCCAAAGTAACAGTGACTGGGGGCAAAACCCCACCCGTGGACACTAGTCTGCACGGGGGCGTATGATGAAGGCTGAAAGAAATGGTGATAATTACATAGAGGTCGAAGGGCCTCTCTGTCACGGCTAAGGAATCATACCAAAAGGTAAGCCTTGGCCGCCCCGCATGATTCCTTAGCCGTGACAGAGAGGCCCTTCGACCTCTATGTAATTATCACCATTTCTTTCAGCCTTCATCATACGCCCCCATGCAGACTAGTGTCCACGGGTGGGGTTTTGCCCCCAGTCACTGTTACTGTGGCCCCAGCTTGATTGAACATTATCCCTTCAACATACCTGACGTGCGGTCTACAGCTCAGACCCACAGTAAGTCTCCACCATACTACGGTTCTCCTCACCAGTTTTAGCTAATGGATGACTTACGAGTCGTCTCCAGGTCGTCATTCTAACACCTCCACATATTACTTTACATGGATTAATAAGGTTGCACGAGCGTGTTGATTGGTGTACATAGTTTCACTCATTTTCCCCATATCTTCCATTAAGCACTCCAATTGAGTACACTGGCTTCACCCCTTAGCCTTCCCTTAACTTCTCCCAAATTTCTTCTGGGAGTGACAAGGTTGCACGAGCGTATCGACTGGGGTATATAGTCCTCAGTTTTATTCTTCTACTAGCACTCATCTCGAGAATACTGGTATATATCCCGTAGCCTTCCTTAACCGCTCTCAATTTCTTCCTTCCATCTTCTCTCTCTCCCCTCTGCCTTTCTCTCCTTCCCTCTCACCCTAACCCGTTGCCTTACTAAGGCTACCTCTCAGGCTTTTAGATTGACCAGTCCTGATGATGATCCCATAACCGCTGTTGGGGATCGAAACGTCGTCGACAACAACATCTTAACTCCGTCCCAAAACATTTTTCATTGTTCTGGAGTACAAGATGTGTTTTCTATCGTGACTACTGTAATCTTTATCATTGAAAAGTCACCTTACCACTACATGCCTGAGGTCAGGAAATCTTTTGATTTACAGAACCCATTCACTTGTTGCTCACTTTATTGTATGTTTGTTCTTGTTTATCGAATGAATAAATAAATGTAAATAGGTCCATTGGGACAACAACACACCCAATGCTGATTTCAGTTTTGTGGTTATAGACTAATACTGTCCATAATAGGGACCGCTGTTTCTAATAATATGCAGAGAAGGTACCAGCATACCTGATGTCTTAATACACTTTTAATACTTTTAAAAACATTTTTAATCACTTTGCTTTTATTTGGTGGGTCCCGTGCTCTCCATGCCACTGGAGTCAAGCTATCCTGGCTGATGAGGGCTGAAAGCCCGAAACCGGTCCTAGGATGCTTGTTTCCAATCCAGGGAGGACCTGGCCTGGCAGTTCGGGCTGGACTGTTCCCATTAGGCGCAGGGTCAAGACTGATTTGCATATGGCTAGATCCAAACTGGAATGGCATGGTGAGCAAAAAAACGATGGATTAAGGCCCAGATCTCTGTACTGGGGTGAATGTACGACATTGTTCTGCATTCTGTCCATCAATTTTTGTTTTTGCATTTGTCACCCCGAGTGGGACGGGTATGCCCAGACGTGGGTCCGGTGCTCTCCATGCCACTGGAGTCAAGCTATCCTGGCTGATGAGGGCTGAAAGCCCGAAACCGGTCCTAGGATGCTTGTTTCCAGTCCAGGGAGGACCTGGCCTGGCAGTTCGGGCTGGACTGTTCCCATTGGGCGCAGGGTCAAGACTGATTTGCATATGGCTGGGTCCAAACTGGAATGGCATGGTGAGCAAAAAAACGATGTATTAAGGCCCAGATCTCTGTACTGGGGTGAATGTACGACATTGTTCTGCATTCTGTCCATCAATTTTTTGTTTTTGCATTTATTTCTTTTTGGGCATTTCTTATTGACGCTTTTCTGGCTGCTAATAAACATAGCCGCAGGGGCTATTTATTTCTACTTAGTACTTACCAGCTGCCAGAGCTAGCCGCTTGCTTCCATTCCTCCCCGGTCCACCGCAGCACCTGCGTGCTGATTGAGTGGAGGGAGGACAAGTAGGTTTACTCGCTTCCGTTTTGCCATTTTCAGACGCCATCTTGGGAGAGAGATGGTCTAGTCTGTCCCTCGGGCTCATTTCCTCCGAGGATAAAAATGGAGGATGGCACCGACGCACAGCGGGCGCGCCTATTGCGTGCCAAAGTCAAGCCCGTCTGCGCCCGTCCGCACCTGGATCGCGCCCAGCGCCCATCCCCCTGGTCGGACAACTCCATATTCAGTGTGGAATATTTGTTATTCACGAGAAGCCCTACTAGCATTAGGACCCCGTGGTAAGTGCCCCCCACATACTATGCCTAATGCTTTTTCCCTGACCACACCACTTTTGACCTAATCACTCCTACTCCAGATGCTCAAGATCGAAACCGGCAAGGAATCTAGTTCAAACTGAGATACCTTATCAGCAGAGCAAAAAAAACACTAGCTCAACATACACGAATGTCACATGTATGCTTTTAAATCCGAGGTCCCCAATGAAGCATCACTTAGAGTTTTCTGATTTAGTTCAGGCGTAGCACGCAGATATTGTGTTCGTAACTGAAACATGGGCAGATTCAAACTCAGGCCCAGAAATGATTGCGGCTACGCCCCCAGGATATGCTGTCTATCGGCTTGACAGGCAAACAAAAAAGAGAGTTGGGCTGGCTATATGTTATCGAAACCATTTTAAAGCTACCTTTGAGCCTTCAACATCTCCTGGTTTTGAGGCCCTAGCATTCTCAGTGCAACTGCCTAATATGCAGCCATTTAAGGGCTTGTTAATTTACCGCCCACCGGGACCTAGATGCGGCTTTGTGGATAAGCTTAGTACAATCCTCAAATCATCCATCTTCAATTCCAACTTCTCAGTGCTGGGTGATTTTTAATTTCCATTTGGAAAATGAGACTGATTCGGACTCCACAAAGCTGATCGAAACTATGAATGGGTTTGGACTATCCTTAATTTCCAGAGGCCCGACGTACAGTGCTGGACATATGCTAGATGGGGTTTTTTCCAATCATCCTTCTATTAACATACTACCATCTCTTCCTCTTATATGGTCCGACCACTGGGCAGTTAATTGGCAGCTAAAGATTCAGAAGACTCCTTTGCACAGACATGTAGTTCAACAAACCCCAGGTGGAGCCTGGCATAAAATTCAGCCAGTCGAACTGAAAGCCATCCTTACAACCACAGTTTGGCAATCAGCCGATAACTTGGAGCAGAGTGTTGAAAACTTTTCGCTCTGGTTAAGTTCGGCTTTGGACACTTTAGCCCCAGTCAAATTAAAAACCACAACAAAGAAAGTCTCCCAGCCATGGTATAATGAGACCCTTAAGACATCAAGACGAGACTGTCGTAGGCAAGAACAGAAGTGGAGGAAAAGCTATGAGTCTGAAGAAAGAACAGTCTACAAAATTAAACTAGCCGAACATAACAAACGTATTCTAGCTGCTAAAACTTCTTATTACTCTGAGCAGATAAAATTAGCATGTGACACAAATAAAACTCTCTTTCAAGTCTTAAAAAAATTGGTAGTACCAGCTACCAGCTAATTCCAACCCAGCAGTAACTAATCAAAATTTTTGTGATGCCCTTGGCGGCTTTTTTCAAGAGAAAGTAGCAAATATCTTTAACAAATTCTCCAAAAGCAGGACACCCTTACAGCCGGAGAGGCAAATCTCAAATGTAGCAATAGGTCAAACTAGATTCTTAACTTTCAAGGTACCCTCTAAAGAACAGCTTATGAATTTAATTCCATTAATCAAATCTGGTGCTCCGCAAGACCCTTGTCCTCCAAAAATAATGCATATGATTCCAGCACAAGTGGCACAACATCTGGGGCAAAATTTCAATATAATGTTCACGGAGGGTGCTTTCCCTGCGAATTGGAAATCTGCCTCTGTTCTGCCTCTTCTTAAAAAGGATAATCTTAATCTGTGGATCTGAATAATTATTGCCCTATTTCAAGACTTCCCTATGCCACTAAGTTGGTAGAGAAAGCAATGAATGAACAGTTATGGGAGTATATTGAAGAAAACTGTCTGTTGGATGACACCCAATATGGGTTCAGGAAAGACCATAGCACAGAATCTCCCTTGGTGGTAGCCACCAAGGAAATCCATGAAACGCTCGAAAGGGGAGGGACTGCGGCTCTGATTCTGTTGGACCTCTCCGCGGCGTTTGATACGGTCAAACACGACATTCTGGTTGATCGTATGCGGAGTTTGGGGATAGAGGATACAGCACTTGGTCTCCTCCAATCCTTTCCAGCTAACAGGCAACAAAGAGTGACGTTGGGCAAATTTATTTCCAGGCCCTTCTCTCTGCCTTGCAGAGTCCCACGGTGCTCCTCACTGAGCCCGACCTTGTTCAATCTTTGTCACGCCGTTGGCTACAATATTAAAAAAATATGGCTTTTCTTTAGCCTCAAACGCAGATGACACTCAAATTGTGGTGTTACTGGCGGAACATGAGACCAACTCGGGCCTTGCATTTAGAACTTGCATGACCGATGTGAGTAATTGGATGGACAACAATTGCCTTAAGTTGAACGCTACGAAAACTGAGGTTATCATTTTTGGCAACAATCCATCATTCTGGACGCTGGAATGGTGGCCTCCTGAGTTAGGCCTTCTCCTAAAACCAGCAAATAAAGTAAAACACCTAGGTTTTTTGCTGGATAAAGAACTGACGCTTAAAGATCAAGTGAATAAAGTTACATCTGCCTCATTTTGCTCTCTGAAGCTTGTGAAACAAATTGCAAATTTTTTGCCATCAGAGCTTTTGAAGACAGTAATCATCACGCCGGTACTTTCAAGGCTCAATTACTGTAATAGCCTATTTCTTAATCTTGCATCAGGATCTCTGAATAAGCTTCAGACTTTGCAGAATGCAGCACTCGATTTCTATTTAAAATCCATAATTTTGAATCAGTCAGAGGAGCCATCAGGAAACTTCATTGGCTCTCAGTTAAACAACGTGTTAGGTTCAAGGCACTATGCCTGGCCTACAAATCATTGCAGGGACCGGGGCCAGCCCGGTTCAAGGATAAGCTCAAATGGTATACCCCAGGAAGGACGCTATGTTCAGGCTTAGCTATGAACCTTGTAGTCCTCCCCCTCAACTCCCAACCCCCCCTTCCTGGAGGACAACCTAGGGTGGTAAGAGCTTTTTCAGGACCACAACTCTGATCTGGAATAGCCTACTTTTGGAACTCAAAGCAGCTCCCTCGCTATTTACCTTTAGAAATGCCTTGAAAACTTGGCTCTTCTCTCAGGATTAGGAGATAATAGAGTATCTTTAAGGGCTACCATTTTTGTATCTGTACCAGTCTTTATAGCGCCAAGACGCCCCTGGGCAGGAGTTTGCGCTTTATAAATCACTCTCATTCATTCAATACTCACTTCTAGGTTGAGCTGGCAGGGTAAGCTGCAGCACCTAATCCTTTCACAGTGAAACCCATCTTCCTTTCACTTGGATGAGCTGTGGTGATCAGTCGCAGACTACCTTAACCTTAATCAGTGGAAAGGGTGACAGTACCTTGGGTGAAATGGGACCTGGAGAATCTAAGCAAACTAGAGGGACTCACACACATCATGTATTACCTGTCCAGTACAAGCATGTGTAGGTTTATAGTGAATTGAGTAATGTGCACTTAGGAGGACAGGCATGTTTCCTTTGAGAAGACAATAATGCATACATAACCTTAAATGAAAACTAAAGGGACCCAGAAATAAAACTACACTAGAGCTGTGTTGGGCTTTTCTGAATTGTCTTGAGGAAGCCTTGAAATGCTGGCAAGAATCTCAAGTGAACTGAAAGGGCCTGAAGGAAGTGGCCCGAAAAGGGCCACCCGGGTTTTCTACAACCTCCTAATCGCCTTCCACCAAATGAAGAGTCGGTCAGACAGTAGAGAATACAAAACAATCGTTTATTACCAATACTCTGCAGAGGAGTCCAATCTGACCTGCACCCTAAGATGTCTGCCGAGGGACTGACCCCCCAACAGTCTGCAACGCATAATCATTCCTCCCAAGGGCCTCCCAACCACGCCCACAATGGAAAGTTACCGGCTTAGGCCGAACATGAACAAAGGAGTCACGGAAGGATAGGCTACCACCTGCTAGATGGGTACACGCTATCACTATCTCAAGGTTGCCGTGCTGGGTTTCGGCGTCTCCTAACGTGGGAGCAGAGCTACACACAAGGATAGGTATGCAAGGGCAGAATGGCCTATTCATTAGCAAGTCAGAAGGCAACCTTGAACAGAAAAGAAAATAATTATTGAATACAGTGTTCTGCTGAGGCAAGCAATACGAATAATGAGGCCTAGTACAGGCACAGCCTAATAGGGGTTACGAAATTCAAAATGGAGTCACACTCGCTAACTGAAGCTCGCACATTGCAGGGATAACTCAGCGGGTTGCATAACGGGAATACGAATGATGTCTAATTTAGCCGCACACTGCTAACCTAATATAACGTAGAACAAGTGTATGACGAGAATGGGATTTTCAAACCTAACAGACCCTCCTTTTAACAGTGGAGGCTAAATGCTTTATTGACGCTATCGGGTAGGGTCTTTACAATTCTAAGCAGGGTAAAGAGAAAATGCATAGTCACCTTGATATCAAAGGAGAAGTAAGCAACACATGTATGGCAAGATATGTTTAGTACTCAAAAATACCCTCATCTATCTGCATCATATCCTGTATTTCTTCCATCATCATATTAGAGACTTTATCATTACGGCCTGGCAATTTAGGGGTAGGGGTGAGTTTGCTCACACAATAGGTGCAGCAAGCTGGAAGGCAATTGACACATAGGCAGCACGTAAAAATGACACCTGCAATAGCGACTAGGAAAAGAAGTATCTTCCAACCCCAGGATGATAGCAGACCCCAAAACCACCCTGTGAAGGACCATGAACCATTATCCTGATGAATATCGGATGCAAGCCTATGTAGTTTCTTGATAGCTGAGTACACATTAGGGGCGTGGTCTGGGATGTAAACGCAGCAACTGCTGCCTATGACGCGACAAGCTCCACCCCTATCTGCAAGTATAACGTCTAAAACCATCCTATTTTGAAGAGCAACGAGTCTGGTAGCCTGGAGCTCAGCCGTGATGTTAGTGAGTATGCCTGCTGTAATGCTGATAACCCCTTCAACAACCCTGGTGAGACGACGAATGTTAACACTGCTGTACATAGGTCCTCAGAAAGGCACAATACCCTTCATGGTATCCATGAATTGCTGTAGAATAGTATCAGTTTGATCGATATCTGCTGTTTCAATAACTCTCCTTACCTGGGACAAGTATACGCCTCTCCCCTGCAACCTATGGTCTTTGTGATAATTGGACAGTGCAATGTAAACGGGAGGTAAAAGAAAAGAGACATAACACCGGCCAGACCATCCCCTAGGGAGCCATGTATAAGCCTGTTCCCCACAAACAAAGTATACATTTGGAGGGGTGAGCAAAGGTGGGCTACTAGTAGTGTTTAATCGATAGGTGTAGTTGCATCTGCTCTGTCCCACTGGAATATTCCCAGAACCTTCGACACAGAAACTAGCTGCTGTATGAACCACAGGTACGGGCATGGCTTTATCTTCAGTGATATTTCGTGCATGGAAACATTTAAAGTATTCGGTAACATTGAATCCCTGAAAATCCAACATTTCATTTTGCAGCCATGTGGCATTCTTGTTACCCTCGTAAACATTCATGCAAGCATGTGGATGTAAGCTACCCTCCTTTCCCCCTGTTCCAGGTGTATAACCCTGGTGTACCACTATATATTCCAACACTGCTTCATAATCAGACTCCGTCATATTCATAGCATCAGTATGGTAATGTATATACACCATGGAAAGCAACAGGAACCATGCCTCACAACTACTTAGGTACGACAGGGGTAGAGACACCAGTAAATCATTCTTGTGCATAACTGAGGGGAGTAACCCACACACCCAACAATTCGTGGCATTCGTTGTATTATGTACTTTGTGAAGCATTTGCAGGAAAGCATTTTCAACATATGTCTGTCTATGTCTCTCTTTATGTGGGGCCAACGTAACGAACAGATGCTCAGGTGGAGACGGGGTAGTCCCTATCAAAGTGTGCACAGGATGCTGTTCTTCTAAATACCATACTACCCCAAACAGTATTATCATTACTATGAGAAGGAACACTACCACCACTATCTTACTCCTAATAGACCAGCTAGACCACACAGGACTACTCTGCCCTGGTGGTGGTGCCGCTAGGGGCTGTTCCTCTTCCATGATAGCACGGCCAAATAGGAACATGTGAAGAGCCTTATGAACTGGAGCCACAAGAATACAACCGACCAGAGGGGCACTGTTTACCCAGCGCCCGTTTAGAGCCTCGCTGGCAGGCTCCTATCGTTCATCAACGATGGTGCTCTGAAGCACTCCCTCGAGGGGGCCACTCGATCGCGGCCCTTGCTGGAAACAAATCCTTCTTCTTTCAGGATAGGGCACCCTCCCTCCTGGGCAAGTACCCTCAACGATCCAGTGTCTCAGGCAATGCACCAGTGTGGCTCACCCTAATCTATCGCAGGCACTGCAGACATAGTACCTACACCCTAATCTCAAGTCCTTCCCTAACTCCTGGACTGTCCCTCTGGTGCACTGTCCTTCTTTCGGGGGCGCAAGTTATACCTGTCAACTCCAGGCACTGTTTCATCAACAAAAAGGGGGTGAAACTCAGGCTCAGAAAGGCATGGGGACTCAGGTGCCAGTGGATCAGATGGGACAGAAACCGGGGCTGCCCTTATCTCCGGAGGGACCACCTCAAGCAGGGCGGCGTCACTCTCTGATTCCGTCCACGTCCACCTTAGCCAGGCGTCAGAGAAGGGAACAAAGCGGGGCACCCTTTCCCCTTCCTGATCAGCAATGCCGTCGGGCACCCACTTGTCGTAGGGAAGTGGGAGAGGAACCCTCTTGCAGTGTGTACCATGCACCCAATTTTTCCGGCCATGGAGTTTCACCGCTGTTCTAATGGCAAGGAGGACCAACAGGGGGCCCTTCCAACGGGGCTCCAGGCAGCTCTTCCTCTGGAAGTTCTTGACGAGGACGTAATCTCCGGGCTGTAGCTGATGCCCGGGCCCCTCTGGTACCGGCTGCAGTGTCTCCTGAATCTGTTGATGAAGAGAACGAAGATCTTTAGTTAACTCATACAGATAGTCTATAAGCAAAGGGTGCTCTATCTCAGAGAAGCGCTTTGGCCTGGGAACGCCCCAGATATTGGCAGGGCGGCCAAACACTACCTCATACGGTGACAACCCTGTCCTAGAGTGTGCCGTCGCCCTGGTGGATAACAAGGCCAGGGGCAACGCATCTGGTCATCGCAATCCTGTGCGTTCCTGTATCTTTGCTAACTTCTGCTTGAGAGTAGCATTATATTTCTCAACCAGACCTGCTGACTGGGGGTGATTAGCTGCATGAAACTTTTGCTTGATGTGCAAACCTTCGCACACCAGTTGGATGACCTTGGAATTGAAGTGACTTCCGTTGTCACTCCAGATCACACGCGGCAATCCGAAGCGCGGGAAGAACTCTTTCATGAGTGCCTTCGCCGTCGCCATAGCCGTATTCTCTTTAGTGGGGTAAGCTTCAATCCATTTACTAAATGCACACATCACTACCAGCACATACTTCAGATTGTTGACTCATTCCATTTCGATGAAATCCATCTGGAGAACCTCGAAAGGGAAGGAAGGCGGTGCAAAGTTACCAGAGGGTGTAGGAGTACCTTTCCCAGGATTATGTGTCATACAAATCATACAGTGTTTCACTAAATGAGTGGCTGCTTTGGAAATATTGTCATTCTGCCACACTGGGTCCAACACCTTACATATTCCCCTGGCGCTAATGTGGGCTGGGCCATGGGCCATGGTAACCACAGGAAGTACATAGGCATTAGGTAACATCCATCGCTGTTTCTCTGACTTATCAGTCCAGCACCCATCCTCATCCAGACGCCCTGTACTCTCCTGCCATATTGCCAGTTCATCTAGGGTCGCCACGCTTTGTATCTCCTTGACATTTTCTGATGTGTCCTCGAACATTCCATTGTCCGGGACCCACCAGCAGGACCTACCACAAACATCTTTTTCATCTTTGATCTCGCTGTCTCTTTAGCTGTTTGATCTGCAAACGCATTTCCTCTCCTAACATCATCTGTTATTGCTTTGTGGGCACTACATTTTATTATTGCTAACCTTTTGGGAAGTGTTAGAGCTGACAAGAGTCTATCTATCAATGGGCCATTCTGTATTTGTAATCATTGTGATGTTAAGAACCCTCTCTCCGCCCAGAGGCGTCCAAAATTATGGGCGACCCCAAAGGTGTACTGGCTGTCAGTATAAATATTGACAGTCAGTTCCTCACTCAACTCACAAGCCCGAAGAAGGGCAACCAGCTCTGCAGCTTGGGCTGATTGGTATGGGACACGGGATGTCTCAACTATAGTGTGTAACGTTGTAATTGCATATGCTGCAGTGGTGGTGGCCATCTGGTAGTTCGAAACAAGAGCCATCAACATATAGTTGCCCTTGGGGTTCAGATAGGGGAACATCAGTCAGGTCTACCCGTCCTTTCGTCTCCTCTTCCGTTCTGTACACACAATCATGTACATCTGTGTCATTACTCATCAAAGGGAGGGGTAGTAACGTGGCTGGGTTCAGAGTGGCACATCTTTTGATGGTAATGTGTGGAGCAAACAAAGTTAGTTCATATCCAGTCAGACGTGCACTAGTAAGGTGCTGTGTCTTTGTCTCATTCAAAAGCGTATCCACAGCATGGAGTACCATTACCGTAAGAGCAGTATCAAGAACGAGCCCCGCCGATTGCCTGATAGAAACTGCCACCGCCGTGGCAGCTCTCAGGCAGCTCGGGAGCGCCCTGGCTACATTATCCAGTATAGCAGAAAAATAAGCGCAGGGTCTTTGCTTACCACCAAAACCCTGTGTTAAAACAGAAAGCGCGCAACCGTCCGCCTCATGTTCGTAAAGCACAAAAGGCTTCTGGTAATCAGGAGTACCAAGCACAGGAGCAGAGCAAAGCGCAACCTTTAATTGCTCAAAAGCTTGCTGGCATGCGGATGTCCAAGGCAGGGGTTCATGCACTTCTTTGGTGGTCAGTGTTGGAAGCCGGAGTCCCCGTCCCGCGCCACTGTCACAAATGCGAGACCCGGGACTCCTCCCTCAACGTTAGGCCAAGTAAGGACACCGTTTGAGATAGCCCTGCTCACCCCCTTAGTAGCTTGGCACGAGCAGCCAGGCCTATCTCCAAGGCACGAGTGTACAGTATGTGCAACCACACTCACAACAACCCACTGGTGACACCACAAATGGACTCCACACGAGTTTGATAAAACGAGTATAAACTTTATGTAAAAAGATATACGATCAGACCACACGATACATAAGCCAACACATAATAAAGGGTAATATTCGTTCCGGCTGGTTGGTAGGTTCAAATCCCAACCACCGCTTTCAAAATGCTATGCTGGTCGTAATGCTAGAATCACACACGTTGCAATGGACAAACAATAGTGCACTGCGTAACGATACAATCCTGTGCTGGGCAAAGGAATAATAATACAATGCGAAACGATACACCCCGGTACCTGCAATGGGAGAAATAATGCAATGCGTACCGCTACAATCATGTACTGCGCAATGAAGGAATAATGCAATGCGTCACACCCCAATCACGTACTTTGCAATGAAGAAATAATGCAATGCGCGCCGCTACAATCATGTACTTTGCAATTAAGGAATAATGCAATGCGTAGCTACAATCATGTACTTTGCAATGAAGAAATATTGCAATGCGGGCCGCTACAATCCTGTACTTTGCAAGGGAGAAATAATGCGTAGCGCTACAATCGTGTACTTCGTTATGCAAAAATAATGTCAGGCGGCATAAGACAGTCCGGCAGTTCGTTAGCAGCAATATTGACAATGTGTATTACGACAGTCAGCCTCTTCGATAACAGATGCCCCCCACACGTATCAACAATAACATAAAGTACAGCTTCTCACTCTGGCCCCAGTACTTCCACTCCTTTACGCAGTACGGGCCCCAATCTGAGCCGAAGCAAAGGCTCACGTCGCCAGAAGGACTGAGAAGCCGAGAGAGTGTCCCTCCGAGCCCGCACCCCGCCACTCTCCTCTCCTCCTTCAGCGAACTGGGCCTTCCGTGTAGAACTTTTTCAATGGGCCTCAGCGGCTCGGCCTGGCAGCTCAGCTCCTCCGGGGATGCTGGTCCGGGCCGCGACTGTTATGAAGGTCTCAGGCGGCCGCGGGGCACACGTACCCCACGCCTCTGAGATTACGTTACTCTGGGTGCACGTTCACCACAGCACCCTCCAGGTCTCCTCTGGCACGAAGCCACACACACAACGCTGATGGGACTTCATGTCGACTCCGAGTGCACGTTCACCAGGCACTCCTTCCTGCGGTCTCAGTTGGCACCAAGACCCACACACCACGTTGCAGAGACTCACTTTCTTCCGGTGCACACGATGATCAGCCGATCACCTCCACAGTCCCAGGTTGCACCAAAGCACGCACGCTGCTTCACTGAGACTTACTCCAACTCCGGTGCCCTGATATCCAGGCGCTCTTCACCAACGCCTTCGGCCGCACCCCGACACGCTCACCGTGTCCGAGCCTCACTTCTCCTCCGGTGCACTCGATGACCAGTCGCTCTTCAATAGCGCCTCCGGTGCACCCCGACACGCACCCTGCGCGTCCGAGACTCACTCCACTTCCGATGCACACGTTGATCAGGCGCTCCTCACCAATGCCTCCTGTGCACCACGACACGCACCCTGCATGTCCGAGACTCCCTTCACCTCCGATGCACCCGCCGACCAGGCGCTCTTCACCAGTGCCTGCGGTGCACCATGACACGCACCCTGCGTGTCCGAGTCTCACGTCACCTCCGATGCACACGCTGACCAGGCGCTCTTCACCAACGCCTGCGGTGCACCACAACATGCACCCAGCGCGTCCGAGACTCACTTCACCTTCGATGCACAAGTTGACCAGGCACTCTTCACCAACGCCTCCTGTGCACCACGACACGCACCCAGCGCGTCCGAGTCTCACTTCTCCTCCGTGTGTCCAAGATCACAGGGCACACCTTCCGAGGGTCTCAAGCTGCCACAACACGCGCCCACCGCATCGCTTGAAACTTCTCCAGAAACTTTTATATTCCTGTGTTTCCAAACAGGGAGCCAGCTCACCTCGGGCCCTTGGGGTTACAAGACACAGCACAAAGCACAGTCTTCTTCAAGCAGGGGGACCCAGCGCACGAAGCACAGTCCCAACAGCCTCTTCCTTGGTTAAAACAGCAAACTGCAGACCAGCCCCAGATCACGAAGCAAGGGTTGGTCCTTCCCAGTAGTCTCTTCAGTTGTTCCTTCCTTAGCAGAGGTTCCTCTTGACTACGAAATGGGTCCAAGCCTTTTCAGTCTCAATCCATTTCTATTCCAACGTTCAGGGGCTTCAGCTCTCATAGTTATACCCCTAAATGTCTTTGAAGTTCGTTGTGCTCAGGGGTCCCTGACCCCTGCCTAAATCAGTTCTGGGTGTCTCCCTCCCAGTGTCACCTTTCTCCCTTTGATACTGGGGGTCTGGATCCTTAATCACTCAGCAGGAGATGGGTCAATTGTTTTATAGCTGCAACCCAGGCCTCTTCACCTCCCGGGGTTTCTCCTCGCATATTCTCCAGATGCAGGTCAGCCTGGTGCCATCTCAACCCCTTCCTGGGTCAAGACCTCCCCTAGCTCCTCTCCCCTCTCAGATCCAGACAGTCAATCCACATTTAGCAGAGACACACAAAAATGCTTAAAGCACAAAACTCAGCCACTTTCTAAAAGAGTGGTTTCTGAACACACAGTGACAAAACCACTTTCATAGAAAGATGTGTTATGACGCTGTGAGTTCATACATACTAAACTTCACCTCTCCATTTCAAACTTATGGGAAACTAAGCTAACAAACACAATACCCAGCCTCCCCCATTCTGTCCTATGGGCAGGATGGCCTTTCACCAGTGAAAAACTAAATGGAGTGTTTTTCACTGTCAGGACATAACACACACCTCAGTATATGTCCTGCCTTTTACTTACACTGCACCCTGCCCAGGCGTTACCCGGGACCTACCACAGGGGTGCCCACTGTGTATGCAAAAGGGAAAGTAAGGCCTGACAAGTGGTTGCACTTGTCAGGACAACATGCTAACTTAGCAAACTGCGCGCAGGCCCTACACTGCAGGCCTGAGTTCCCTTCTCCGCGCACCTTTGCATTACTGGCCCTGGCACACACAGTGCACATCACTAGGGACTTTACTAGTAAGGCAAACATACCAATCATGGCCAACCAATTCCCATTACACTTTACACAGGGAACACTTGTACTTTGACACTGATCAGCAGTGGCAAAGTACCCAAAGCATCTAAATTGGCAACTCTATGTCAGGAAAACGGTCTAGGGGAAAGCAAAAAGTTTAGGGAACTTTAGTCAAAAAGGCCAAGTCCTATACAACCCCCTCCCAGCCAAAAGCCAGGGTAGACCAATCATTACCTTGATGGACTTCCCAGCTTTGGGCGATAGAACCAGGATGCAGGCCCTCTACCACAGGGACACCCTCCTGTTCCACGCCTTCCGGACCCCAGGGGGTCTTCTTGATCACTACTCCCTGAGCCAACAATGCTGTTCCATGGATCCCTCCCGGCCAGGGGGACCCCTCCAGGGGTGCTGGACCCATGCCAACCCCACCCTGGAGTGGTACCTGGGGAAGGCCCATCGGTCAGGATACTACCTCCAGTCATCCTGCCCTCCAGGTTAAAAGTGGGTTTACCCTGGTCACTTCTAGGGGACCCAGCCCCACTGGCTGGACACTGTCCCACGGGTGTTCCCACTGGGGAACACAACCCTCTTTTATCCTTCCACTTATTTTTCTGGGCCTGCCACTTAGGAATGGCACCCACAAACTTCAGGACGGCAGGAGCTCTGGCTACGGACTCCCCACGCCCTCCTGACGCTTGGTGTGCTTCCTCACACCTTTGGCAAGTAGGCACTAGGCCTCCACCCGGGGGCTCTCCTACGGCCCCCCCCCAGTTTCCTGGGTGGTGCTGCTGATCCCTGGGGGTGCTGCTTACTCTTCCTCCCCCTCTTTTGAGACAAGGGGCTAGCCAGCAACCCCTCCTCACTACTCCGGGATCTCCTTGCGCCACTTGGCCCTTCTTCCCTCTCTGGGACCTTTTCAGGCCCCTGGACCCATGACCAGGGGTCCGGTTCTCGTGCAGGCTCCCGGGAATCAAGGAGCCCACACCTTAACCCGGGGTGGCGCAATCCTGGAAAATAATTTCTGAGCCTAGGCTCCCCTGGGGCCAAATTGGACAACCCCTCCAAATCATTTACCATGCTAACCACTACCCAATCTTCCAGTGCACACTTGTACTCATCCACACTTGGCACTGGCTGTGCGCTGCCACCATTCAAACTGGACTCTGCTTGTTTACCCTTAATTTCCAGTTCCCTCATGCTTAACTCATGAGCGAAGAGAATCCGTTTCTCTTCCAACGCGAGAGCGTTCCTGCTCTCCTCTGCTTGAGTTTTAAGTTTTAACACCTCCAACTCATGCAGTCTGACCCTTTGGTTTTCCTCCAACTCCTCTGGTGAAAAACTCCTCCCTGAATGGCTACTACCAGCCCCTGCGGCTGGTCCCTCCACTGGCAAATCCTGTGGACCAAATCCATTCCCTGGGTCATCCTCAATCACCTCAACATCACCCATCTCCTGAGCCTCTTTGGCTTCCCACCAGGCCCTCAAGGCCACTTGCAGCTCCTCCTTCTTGGCGCAACCCTTCATGGCGCTACCCTTCATGGGACATCCCAAAGCTCTGCAGAATTTCCTCAACTGATCAACCTTGTAGGTAAACAATGCCTCAATGTTAAACTCTAATTCTGCAGCCGCAGCCTCACCGGCTATCTGGCTCCTCTCCTGAGACATGATGTGTGGTTTAAAGGTTACTCGACAAAAGAACCAACAATTCAAAACAATATGTTGTTGCGTCGTGGTCTGCGATCAATTTATGATGTACACCAATTACTGTGAGTGGTTTTGCGCACACGCGTTTCAATTACGTTAGGATCGTATCCCACCGCTCTGCCGCCAAATGTTGGAAGCCGGAGTCCCCGTCCCGCGCCACTGTCACAAATGCGAGACCCGGGACTCCTCACTTAACGTTAGGCCAAGTAAGGACACCGTTTGATATAGCCCTGCTCACCCCCTTAATAGCTTGGCACGAGCAGCCAGGCCTATCTCCAAGGCACGAGTGTACAGTATGTGCAACCACACTCACAACAACCCACTGGTGACACCACAAATGGACTCCACACGAGTTTGATAAAACGAGAATAAACTTTATGTAAAAAGATATACGATCAGACCACACGATACATAAGCCAACATATAATAAAGGGTAATATTCGTTCCGGCTGGTTGGTAGGTTCAAATCCCAACCACCGCTTTCAAAATGCTATGCTGGTCGTAATGCTAGAATCACACATGTTGCAATGGACAAACAATAGTGCACTGCGTAACGATACAATCCTGTGCTGGGCAAAGGAATAATAATACAATGCGTAACGATACACCCCGGTACCTGCAATGGGTGAAATAATGCAATGCGTACCGCTACAATCATGTACTGCGCAATGAAGGAATAATGCAATGCGTCCCACCCCAATCACGTACTTTACAATGAAGAAATAATGCAATGCGCGCCGCTACAATCATGTACTTTGCAATTAAGGAATTATGCAATGCGTAGCTACAATCATGCACTTTGCAATGAAGAAATAATGCTATGCGGGCCGCTACAATCCTGTACTTTGCAAGGGAGAAATAATGCAATGCGTAGCGCTACAATCGTGTACTTCGTTATGCAAAAATAATGTCAGGCGTCATAAGACAGTCCCGCAGTTCGTTAGCAGCAATATTGGCAATGTGTATTACGACAGTCAGCCTCTTCGATAACAGATGCCCCCCACACGTATCAACGATGACATAAAGTACAGCTTCTCACTCTGGCCCCAGTACTGCCACTCCTTTACGCAGTACGGGCCCCAATCTGAGCCGAAGCAAAGGCTCATGTCGCCAGAAGGACTGAGAGGCCGAGAGAGTGTCCCTCCGAGCCCGCACCCCGCCCAGGCAGTGATGCACGTTACCTGGGGGCGCGACCCCACTCTCCTCTCCTCCTTCAGCGAACTCGGCCTTCCGTGTAGAACTTTCTCAATGGGCCTCAGCGGCTCGGCCTGGCAGCTCAGCTCCTCCGGGGCTGCCGGTCCGGGCCGCGACTGTTATGAAGGTCTCAGGAGGCCGCGGGGCACACGTACCCCACGCCTCTGACATTACATTACTCCGGGTGCACGTTCACCACAGCACCCTCCGGGTCTCCTCTGGCATGAAGCCACACACACAATGCTGATGGGACTTCACGTCGACTCCGAGTGCACGTTCACCAGGTACTCCTTCCTGCGGTCTCAGTTGGCACCAAGACCCGCACACCACGTTGCAGAGACTCACTTTCTTCTGGTGCACACGATGATCAGCCGATCACTTCCACAGTCCCAGGTTGCACCAAAGCACGCACGCTGCTTCACTGAGACTTACTCCGACTCCGGTGCCCCGATATCCAGGCGCTCTTCACCAATGCCTTCGGCCGCACCCCGACACGCTCACCGAGTCTGAGCCTCACTTCTCCTCCGGTGTACTCGATGACCAGGCACTCTTCACCAGCGCCTCCGGTGCACCCCAACAGAGAACGTCTTGGGCGTGCCCTGCAAATCCGCAGTGACATAAGGTCCCCGCTGATCTACAGGCACCGGAACTGGTCCCTTACCCTGTCCCTGGCTGTCCTAGCTGTGGGACATCCCCATCACTTCGTCCATGTCATAGTCGTCATGATAGTACTGCCTTCCCCGGGGTTCGTCGAAATAGTTCTTGCTCTGCTGAGCATACGATGTATCCTCAGACTGTCCCTCTCTTCGGCCCCCTCCCCCTCTACCACGTCCTCTAAAACCCCTACCTCTCGGGCCTCAACTTTCTGCAGCAACTCCGGGCACTCACTTCGCCGATGCCCCTCCTTTTTACAGTACGCACATTGGCTGTACCCCATGGGCACACCCGGTGTACTGTTCCGGTCAGACCGGGACCCCCGCTGGGCCGGACCTGAACCTCTTCCTCTTCCATTTCCCCTCGCCACTTGCTGCATCAACACCCTTGTCTTCAACTCCTTTGCCTTTTTCTCCACCTTCTCTTTGTCCTCATTCTCTCTATGCTCGTAGTACTGTGCCATACTCAAAATTACTGACGGGGATGAGGTGGTCCAAGTACTTTCCGAAGCCTGCAACCTAGTCGCAATCTCGGGAAGCAAATTAGTGACAAACCTGTTGACAAACAAACGAGCACCACCCTCCAGCGACAGATCTTGGCCACTAAAATCCATAAACACCCCTTCGAACCTAGTAAAGAAATCGGACACACTTTCATCCTTCTTCTGACGACATACAGTCAACTTGTCCCAATCCACTCATCTCGGCGGGATAAGGGAATGCATGTAAGTAATAATACGCCCCGGCAAGGCTAATAACTCTGCCTTCGGTTTCTCGCCAGGCTTGCGCTCCTTATCCCATGCCCTGATCTCATCCCATGTTCCACCCAATTCCACCACATGATCCTGCGTATGCACCTGTCTCCATATATCTGCCGGTACTAACAGACCAAAAAACAACTCTATATCAGCTAATGTCATCACCGTGGAGGAGGCCGCCTCTGTCAATTCTTTATAGTACGCAGTTGGATTTTTCCGAGGGTCCGGCAACTGTCCTTTTAGGGATATTACCTCACTCCTCTTCCAAGGAGTGTAGATCCATTGTTCCTGGAAATGGGCTGCCACTCGTGGGCGAGTAACAATATTATTCCCATCTCGCAACTCTGGTATTTCGGGGTGGTAAATGGGATGAACTTCCCCCATGGGAAACTGTGACACTCGTCGGGACCTTCTGGAGCAATCTACCCCGATAACCCACCAATGTCGTCACATTACTAAAAACCTCATTGGGGGCCATATCTGTAGTATATACCCTATCCTGAATGTCATAAATTATCTGCAGTGCAATACCCTTGAAACACTGTTCCCACAATCCTATCAGCGTAGCCGACATATGTTTAAGTGCATGTTGCTGTATAAACGGCTCATAATCTTTCATCACGCTCCACACATCTTCCACACTATAAATCGAATTCCAGGCCCACTGTGCAGCCTGGTCAGCCCCCATTCTCTTTTCCTCATCACCCACAGCAGAGCGCACCAGCACTTTATCCATACGTTCACGTGCCGCTGCCCAATTCACTTCATGCACTCCACGCACAGGCATCTCGGCATTTCGCAATGTCTGAGGTAACACACTCAAAGGGGAAAGAGCAGATGAAGAAACAGGTACCATCGTGAACAAAGACTGTGTTGCAGGAGTAAGAGGAGGCGTGACCACAGGTACGGAGTAAGGAGACAGAATAGGGGAACTGACGGCTCCCGCCCCTGTAACTTGCGAAAGTGGGGAAGAAGTAGGTGGGGCCGGGGCCGAAGCAGTAGAGCCAGAAACAGGAAGCGTAGGAATAGCAGAACCAGAGGCCGAAGGCTGAGGTGTTGGGATTATGGTATATATCCGTTCGGGAGCATAAGGAGGTGGGGGTCGAGAATCCAATAACTCCTCAACGAAAACGTCACCTTCCTCTCTAGCAACATAACACTTATCACTCTGCAATCGAAACTTCCTATCTGCACACTCTATGCCTTTCTCGATCTTTTCTCTCTCATACGCTATTGCTTTCTGCGTTATCGTTTGCGTCTGTCCCCTCCGAGCTTGCTTCTCTGCCCTCATACGTCGTTGCTTTGCTTCCTTCTGCCATGTCCTCAGAGAATCAAACATTGACTGCCTGCTCTTTTTGGCGAACAATTTTTCCTGCAAGTAATTCATCTTTTGTTCATCAAATGTGCCAGTGAGCGGCCACTGTAACTCAACATTGTCCCTCGTATATTTATTCCACAACGTGCTAAACATAATAGGGCCAATGCCATGCTTGACGTATACATCAAAATTTGGGGTACCCTCTGGAGGCGCCGGCTGCCTTTCTTCCAATCGAGCTTCAGTGGAACAACACCGACATCCAAAACACCCTAACTTACTTAGACAAGGCATCTTAATATAAGACACATACACTGTCCCCAATGGACAAATATAACACCAACCAACAAATGGTCCAAGAACCAAATCAAAGCGGTCCAGAAACCGCACACTACAGTCCGCAGACTGTACCAAGACAAGACAGTCCGCAGACTGTACCAAGACAAGAAGACAGGCTCTAGCCCCAGACCTTTTCATGAATAAGCCGAATTTCCAGTTGGCCTGGCAGTTTGTTCGCAAACAGCACCAAACCTTTTCAAGAATGGGCCGAATTTCCAGTTGGCCTGGTAGACCGTTCACAAACACTCTGTGTCCTTCAAGGGTCCGCAAACCCACCAAGTTCAAGACAAGACAGTCCAAAGACTGTACCAGACACAGCCCGTAGGCTCGTGCTGTTCAACCATGGCGCCACATTTTCCAAGAATTCAAGTCACTGGGGGGCGCGGTCTGGCCACGCAGGAAGATGGCCGCCTGAACGCCGAGCTCCGCTGCGGGTGGAACTCCGGTCGGAGGCGACGCTCTCCTCAACGCGCCTAGGATCTCAGCGCCGACGATTTTAATCAGCGGAATGTGGCGGCAGCGACTGGGTTGATTTTTACGAGTCTCTGTACTCGTTAAGTGCCCATATTCAGCGCCCCGGTCTTCTCCTCACAAGACGCGCGCTCGGCCTTTCCTGTCAGATGAATCCCCGGCTCTTGCGTAGCTGGTGCGCGCCATCCTCTCCTCATGTGGGGCCCCTATCACCGTGAGCGCAACTGAAAAAAGGCACGCTCTTTGACTCTCGCTCCTCACTACATCCTGGTAAGGCCTCTTCATAAATTCATTTGCACATTATTGTGCCGCTCATAGCCAACTCCTACATGCCTCTCTGGAGCCTTAATAAATTACTTTTTGACCAGTAATTCTTAAACATGGAGCATTTTACTCAGCGTGCATGCCTTTCTGGAGCTCCAATACACCACATTAAATAAATGCTCCTCCTGCATTATTTATTAACTGTGCTACTCATGGTGCCTCCTGCAATGCTTCATTAACTGCTGATGCTGCTGACTCTTGTCCTGAGGTGACTTTTTCCGACTATTTTCACTCATTATTTTTGCAAAACTTCTGCAATGTATTGGTAAGAACAATTCTTTGTGACGCATTTTCCATATTGTCTGCTCATGTGGTTTCTTCTAATTGAAAGCGCAACATACCGACGGATACTTGGGGGCCGATTCCGATCTCGGTCGGAGGCGCACCCAATACCATTCGGTCGGGAAAAAAGCCATGCGAAAGCCTGTTTCCCGACCGATCCGTACAGCACACCGAACGAGTAAGTACGATGCGCACAACAGCACAGAATCCGGCCGAGCCGTACTCACCCAAACCAGGTCCTGTTCCCCAACCGAGGCGAATCCGGAAACGCTGAATCGAGTCGCACGGAAGGGAAAATGCAGCTCCGTCCGGCCGAACAAGTACGATGCGCTTCCCGTACGCGCCGAACCCGTCGCTACGCACGGCACGTCAAAGCATCCGGGAGAGGAGCACATAAGCTCCGATTCGCGCCACAACACGATCCACGGCTACGAGACGAACACGCCAGCGACGAGGACGAGGCGAAGCGACGAGGACGACGCGAAGCGACGAGGACGACGCGAAGCAACGAGAAGGACGAACGACACGAACCAACCATGAATCCCTTCGTCCCGATCATACCAATATTCTACATTTACTACCGGAACAGGCACGGACGCGTACGGCGCAGAAGGTAAGTCAGACACCAACCACAAAACACATACAACACGTACACGACACATCACACACACACAGAGGGATGCAGAATATACTTACACCAGCAACAGCAGCACCATAGGGGCGGGATGCCCATCACCAATGCCACATATGCACACAGGGGCCTGGATGCGCACCACCACCCCTACCCAGGGGGGGCTGGATGCCTACCACTACTACCACCCATAGCCAGGGGGGGCTGGATGCCTACCACTACTACCACCCTTAGCCAGGGGGGGCTGGATGCCTACCACTACTACCACCCTCACCCAGGGGGAGCTGGATGCCAACCACTACTACCACCCTCACCCAGGGGGGGCTGGATGCCTACCACCACCCTTAGCCAGGGGGGGCTGGATGCCTACCACTACTACCACCCTCACCCAGGGGGGGCTGGATGCCTACCACCACCCTTAGCCAGGGGGAGCTGGATGCCTACCACTACTACCACCCTTAGCCAGGGGGGCTGGATGCCTACCACTACTACCACCCTCACCCAGGGGGGCTGGATGCCTACCACCACCCTTAGCCAGGGGGGGCTGGATGCCTACCACTACTACCACCCTTAGCCAGGGGGGGCTGGATGCCTACCACTACTACCACCCTTAGCCAGGGGGGGCTGGATGCCAACCACTACTACCACCCTCACCCAGGGGGAGCTGGATGCCTACCACTACTACCACCCTTAGCCAGGGGGGCCTGGATGCCTACCACTACTACCACCCTCACCCAGGGGGGCTGGATGCCTACCACCACCCTTAGCCAGGGGAGCTGGATGCCTACCACTACTACCACCCTTAGCCAGGGGGCTGGATGCCTACCACTACTACCACCCTCACCCAGGGAGGGCTGGATGCCTACCACCACCCTTAGCCAGGGGGCTGGATGCCTACCACTACTACCACCCTTAGCCAGGGGGGCTGGATGCCTACCACTACTACCACCCTTAGCCAGGGGGCTGGATGCCTACCACTACTACCACCCTTAGCCAGGGGGCTGGATGCCTACCACTACCACCACCCTTAGCCAGGGGGCTGGATGCCTACCACTACTACCACCCTTAGCCAGGGGGGCTGGATGCCTACCACTACTACCACCCTTAGCCAGGGGGGCTGGATGCCTACCACCACCACCACCCTTAGCCAGGGGGGCTGGATGCCTACCACTACTACCACCCTCACCCAGGGGGGCTGGATGCCTACCACCACCCTTAGCCAGGGGGGCTGGATGCCTACCACTACTACCACCCTTAGCCAGGGGGCTGGATGCCTACCACTACTACCACCCTTAGCCAGGGGGCTGGATGCCTACCACTACTACCACCCTTAGCCAGGGGGCTGGATGCCTACCACTACCACCACCCTTAGCCAGGGGGGCTGGATGCCTACCACTACTACCACCCTCACCCAGGGGGGCTGGATGCCTACCACCACCCTTAGCCAGGGGGGCTGGATGCCTACCACTACTACCACCCTTAGCCAGGGGGGCTGGATGCCTACCACTACTACCACCCTTAGCCAGGGGGACTGGATGACTACCACTACTACCACCCTTAGCCAGGGGGGGCTGGATGCCTACCACTACCACCACCCTTAGCCAGGGGGGGCTGGATGCCTACCACTACTACCACCCTTAGCCAGGGGGGGCTGGATGCCAACCACTACTACCACCCTCACCCAGGGGGAGCTGGATGCCTACCACTACTACCACCCTTAGCCAGGGGGGGCTGGATGCCTACCACTACTACCACCCTCACCCAGGGGGGGCTGGATGCCTACCACCACCCTTAGCCAGGGGGGGCTGGATGCCTACCACTACTACCACCCTTAGCCAGGGGGGGCTGGATGCCTACCACTACTACCACCCTCACCCAGGGGGGGCTGGATGCCTACCACCACTACCACCCCCACTCATAGGATGGACAATGCATGACACAACCAGCACACCACAACCTAGGGAATGCAAGAAAAAGACATCCCCCCAACACCATGACAAGCGTGTGTAGACTGTGTCAAATGCCTACAACACCGAACATGACTTTGAACATACAATGTGACCCCCTAGCACATGTGCCACACATATATGTGTGTGGCACCCACAATGCAAGCAGGCCATGACCATTGTGGCAATCGGGTCCAAACCCCCATCATCACAGTGACCAAAATGTAAGTGTGGGGTCCATAGCTGAAGCACATTTTGAACATTGTGGCAATGGGGTCTAAACCCCCATCACCACAGTGACCAAAATGTAAGTGTGGGGTCCATAGCTGAAGCACATTTTGAACATTGTGGCAATGGGGTCTAAACCCCCATCATCACAGTGACCAAAATGTAAGTGTGGGGTCCATAGCTGAAGCACATTTTGAACATTGTGGCAATGGGGTCTAAACCCCCATCACCACAGTGACCAAAATGTAAGTGTGGGGTCCATAGCTGAAGCACATTTTGAACATTGTGGCAATGGGGTCTAAACCCCCACCATCACAGTGACCAAAAGGTAAGTGTTGACAAAGAAAGAGGTGCAACTGCCAAACTGCATGGATGAATCCTGGTCACAGAACAAAAAACACATCAGTGGCAAAGTAGTGTATGTGTCCCATTGCAACATAAATTGGGTGAGCCAAATACTGCAGTGCAAATAAGACATACCTTTGGCCATGTGCAGACAAACAACACCCATGGGGGCTGACACCGTCAACATTCATCAATGACACAATGACAGAAGTGACCATCAGAATGCAGACCCACATATTTGCACCAATGGGCACACAAATGCAGATACCCTGTGGAGACTGCAGATGTGAGGTGAACAGATACCATACCATGGCAGCAATGGGACACACAAACCATGATCATTGTGCTGACCTATGACCTAGGAGTCCCAGGGACAGCAGGGGAAACCCACCAAACTACATACAGCCAATGGCACACCCAAGATATGCCAATGCATTGGTGCAGATGCACAAACACAAACAGGCAGACCCACACTGCACAACATACACAACAGGTGAGGGGGGGTGCCAGTGCAGAAACACATCACACATGGCCACTCAACAAGACTCCTGAATGTCTGACACACTGCACACTACGCTGTACATGGACATGACGGCAATACCACACCAACCAATGGGATCCCAGCCACAGTCACACACCAATGAAGAAGCCAAGGTCACCCACAAAGAACACACATAGACAACAACCAACATTGCAGCCCGGACCCTGAGGAGTGCCAGCAGTCACACACACAACGTGTCACAATCACTGAAAGATAACACAAACTGGAAATCACATGACAGGGGCAAACAACAAGTGCCAAGGGGAAACCTGACTGTGACCCATCTGCGTCTGCACACAAACTCAGCCCTGACAGCAAACACACCTATGGGTGACACCCTGATGAACAGTAATGTGCCATGAACCCACATCACAGAGAACCCAGGGAGAAGACTTTGGGGGAACATAGGTCAACTCAGCTAGCATCACAAACAGGTACAACACTAGGGATCACAGCATGCACAGCTAAACGGAAGTGAACACACAGACATGCACATACAACACACACCTTGGGCGCAGGCAATGTCACAGGAGTACACACTGCCATGAGGGGACTCCACTCCTGTGTGAGGAAAGCTGTGCCATATGTTGCCTCAGTAGGGCCCCATCATGTCAGCTGAGCACTTGGTCACACAATCAACAATTAGCACCAAATGAGGGCTCCCGTCACATCAGCCTGGTCATGGAAGTGCCAACGGAATCATCAGCACAGATCCAACACACTTGTATAGCAATGTTGCACTGACAACACAGATGAGTCCTTCCCCAATGATGCCCAAACCTGCATGTCCAGTGGAGATGGCCACACGGTCAGGGAAGTAGACGAATTGAACAATGGCAGGCACAACAGATGTGCAGGGGTGGAAGCCACAGATGTGAAATAGCTAATCCAAGTAGGAAATCCCATTGCCAAATACTGAACACATGACACCCTCAGATGCTGCTATGGATGACATGGATACACCACAGGATAGGACACATTCCCCCTGGACCACATGGGTTCCTGCACAGTAACACTTCATTATCATGAGACCAAATATCACCATCACTGCAGCAAGGGCATGGTTAGCATCATCAACAACATGTACATCAGAAGCATAAGCACTAGAGAACAGAAAGTTGCTTTATTCAGCATATGTGTGGAATGAAAACAAAGTCCAGAAAAAACACAAAGGCCAATGGCCAGTCCATTGTAAAAGTCCAAACAGGGTGACAGTGGCAGATGTCACCCTACGCATGCCTGCACAAAACCAGGGACAATCCACTAGGAGGGGCAACCGGGGGGTAGGCCAGGCACCGCAGGGACAGGATCAGGGCTCACCAGGAGGAAGCAGGGAAGGGGTGGTGGGTGCTGGAGAGCCACTGACAACTGCAGTGGAGGTGTCTGACATGGTGTGTGCCGGCACAACTGGGGGGCATGACTCATATGTTGTGGGTGCCGGCACGACTGCAGTGGACCCTGCAGATGGAGTGGACAGGTCCGCCACTGCAGTGCCCAAGTCAGACAGGGTGGTAGTGGACTCCACTGCAGTGCCTACCACCAGGGGAGGAGAATGGGGAACAGGCAAGGTGGGCTGGACAGAGGGGGAGGACACCCTCACCACATCAGTGGCACAGACAAGCGCAGCGGGGGTGTGGTGCTGGGAGAGCAAGTGCCAGGGGAGAAGGCCGGATCCTCTTGGGGATGGTATATCTGTGGGTGGGGGAACCTGGGGCAGGGTGTGGTGGGGGCACCTGTGGAGTGGGGGCCTGAGGGATGGAGGAAGGAGACCTGGTGCCTGAGCTGCAGGGTGGCAGCGGGGTCTTGCTCTTACGAGTCCGGGGGCTTGCGGGTGGGGGCCTCAGTCTGTCTGCGCCTGGGGAGGGTGTCCGGGGGCGAGGGGCACTCTGCTCCGTGTGGGGGGCTTCCTCTTCCCCCTGGATGCTGGAGCAGCTGGATCGGAGGGGAAGAGGCCGAGGTCACTGAGGAAGAGGCGCTGGGTCTTTGGGGTTGCAGGTGAGGCAAGGGAGGGTGTTTTGGAGGGAGAGGCAACTGAGGACTGTGCAGTGCTCGTGGATGCGTGTTTGTGTTCCAGGGCCCCATCCCCTGTGAGTCTGGTTTCAGTCCCCTGACTGTGCGTGCGTGTGCATTTTGTTTGTGGCGTGTGTGTCTGTGTGCTTGATGTGTGTGTGCTGGTGTGTGCCTGTGCCGGTGTGTGTGTGCTTGGGACGGGTAAGGTGCTGGGGAGTGTGGATGGAGCAGAGGCAGGAGGGGTGAGGGACTGTCTGAGGAGGGATACTGCTGCCGTCAGGGAGGAGTCCATGGACCTATTGCCCCTCTGTAGGTCAGACATGCCCGATGAGATGCCCTCCATGAACGACACCAGCTGAGTCAACAGAGCGGTGTGCGCATGGAGGACACTCAGCATGGCTGTCTGCCCTACATGGAGCTGGCGAAGGAGGTACACAGACTCCTCACTCAGGGCAGCAGGGGACACAGGGGCAGGGGGTGCGGTGCCTGGCCCAAAGGAGACACGCTCCCGAACATGGGAGCCTCCACGGACCTGGGGAATGGGAGCCGATGGGAGGGCGGTGGTGGTGCTGGTGGTGGCGGGGACAGCAACACTAGCTGGGGTGTGGTGGCTGCTGACACCCGCCTCCATAAGGGAGTCATCCTCCGAGTTGCTCTGGTCCTCAGCTGAGGTGGATGGTGCTGAGGACTCCTCGGTGTGGCTCCCCTCGCCCTCCGTGCCACTGGGTCCCTCCGACCACTCCTCGGCTGCTGACCCAGTCTGGCTCTCCGGCTCCTCCTGGTCCGTGGAGCTGTCCCCTTCCGTGGCCGTGGATGTATCTGCAAACAATGGGGAAACAGACAGACATCAGTCACCTGCACCAAACGCACACACCACTGTGAGCACAGCACATTACAGAGCAAGCCCTGGCATCATTAGTTGAACATTGCTAAAAGTGCCCTAACTGAACAGGAGAAGCCAATTGTCAGTCTGATGCCAACCATGGCACTCACATCCCACTTGGCCTTGCACCCATCTGTCTGGTGTCTGTTGGATTGCAACACCCCAGTGTGGACACATGCACCAAGTACACAGTAGTTGGACAGTGCAGAGGACACGGTGTGGCATGTGGACTTGCACACATCACAGCTCTTGCCACTGAGTCAGTACAGGTTTCCGGATGAAAGGGATGCCCAGAGTCAAATAGGAAATGCATGTGATGCATACCAGCGACAGACACCATGATGCACCCATGTCCTGATAGCCATCGCCACAATGGTGTGCATGTAGCACATGTCACTCCCCTGCAGGATCACCAATAAGTAGACACATGCCATGGCGGAGGCATGACTGCTAAGTCATACCTCACTGTCTCAGTGATGTATGACTTGGCAGCCAGACAACAACACTCTGCACTGTGTCACAATAGTACGTCATGGGGAATGCAAGTCCTGGAGCTGCACAAGTGCACATGTACATCCCCCACACAACACATCATCTTAACCCTCATCTGTCCAGGTCATACCTAATGGACATATGGGAGACCTGTGACACTACCCTCTGTACCTGAGCCCCTCACAATCTGCTGTGAATGGGGAACAGCTGCCTGAACTTCACATTCGCATACCCCAGTCTGCACGGGCAGCTGATCAAACACCTATGTGACACACAAGTATCGTCTCCTATGGTCACATCTCCAGGGGCATGCTGAGCCCCTACCAAGAAACACCCCAGCAGTCCTGGCAACTAATCCACAGCACACTGACACAGAGGCAGACACCTGAGGGGTCAAATCACTGCGCACAATGTGTCAGCTGATACACGGGAGTGGGAGTACAGAGTGCATTGCATGGCCTGGAGTAGGCATGACTGTCCTGCCCCACATGAATGAGGGATGAGCCCTGGACAGTGGATAGCTGGCTATGTATGTGTGACACACGTAATCTGCACACTCCTGGGGCCCAAACATTGTTCCCACCCGCTGCATGGGCGTGTGCCACATACCCCAGGCACATGTGGTGGCTCAGCTCAGCAAGTGGACCGCATATCAAAGCAACACGCAGATTACATGTCCGAACACAGGCGTAGTGTGAACAATGGACCCACCCATGATGCCCACAACAGAGTTAGGGAAACAGATGCTGTCCCCCACCTTTAGTGAAGCAAACTGCAAGGACACAGTCCCAAGTGACACAATTCCCTGAATGTAAGGGCCACACCTGGGTATCAGATGAGCAGTGGGCAGTGCACAATAGAGGGACATGGCTCCTGGACAACATGACTGCTGCACTGTGGCAGTTGAACCAGGCCAGAGGAGGGCACACAGCATGTAATACAGAGTTCACAGTGCAGTCTTTGACTCACCCCCTCCTTGCTGCTGTCTGGCCTTCAGCTGCCCATCCAGGTCTGGAAACACCACCGCCAGGATCTGGAGCATGTGGGGGGTCAGGGTCCGTGTTCCGCCCCTCCTGCGAGGAGGCAACAGCTTCAGCTGGACCCGTGCAATCCTCCGGGTCCAGCCCCGAAGGTCCTGCCACCTCTTCTGGCAGTTGCGGATCCGGCGCTTGTAGACCCCCACGGACCGGACAGCCCGGACGATGTCCTTCCAGATCTCCTGCTTCCGATGGGCATTAACCTGTCAGGATGACAAAGTGAAAAGGCCATTACTACACATGCAACATATCCGTGCCTGACACAGTTGTATATACATGTCTCAATCACAGGGGCACATGATGTACACAGGCAGTGCAAAGCTGCCCATGGACAGTTTGCCAGACGTCACTACATGGTATCATTGCATGGGAAGTAAAACCTTGTTCAAATGCACTGTCACTGCACCATACCTGTCCAGTGCATGTCACTACACACTATGGGGGGTGACAACTACTCAGTGAGCCTGCTAGCCAGTGGCGTGCAGACTTTCAGCCTTGCTAGTCAGACAATATGCACATTCAGAAAGGCAGTGCACAGAACACTCAGCTGCTCCCCTGGTGTCCCATACAGCTTGCTGTACTGTGGAAGTAGGCTGTCCAGCAGGGCCTGGTTCTCCTCAAGGCTGAAGGCTGGGGCTCTCTCCACAGTACGTGCCATTGCAGGGTCCAGAGGGGCAGAGACAGCAGCAGTGCAGTGGCAGATGTCGTCCTGGAGCATGTAGTGCAGGCAAGTGAGCTCTCAGGGGAACAGCCAGCAATATATATGTGCTGGAGAGGCAGATACTGTCCCTTGTGTCCAAAGTGATAGGTCCAAGTCGTTTGCATCTTCTGAATCTGGCCAATCCATGGAATAGCAGCACCAAAACACGCCCACAGCATCCTTCAAATCTTCAACTTCATGACATACATGATTTTGCAACATTGTTGTGGGTGACCAACTGAATTTCCAGCAACCGACTCGTTCGAAATTCGAAAAAGCGTCCGTTGCCAGGCAAGGCCATTGTCAATGGGTGCGCACCGATCGGTCCATTGCGGTACAACGCGTACAGGGGTACAACGCGTACCCGCACACATTGAATGCAATGGGCCGGCCGGGGGCACCGATCGGTCCATTGCAGTACAACGCGTACAGGGGTACAACGCGTACCCGCACACATTGAATGCAATGGGCCGGCCGGGGGCACCGATCGGTCCATTGCGGTACAACGCGTACAGGGGTACAACGCGTACCCGCACACATTGAATGCAATGGGCCGGCCGGGGGCACCGATCGGTCCATTGCAGTACAACGCGTACAGGGGTACAACGCGTACACGCACACATTGAATGCAATGGGCCGGCCGGGGGCACCGATCGGTCCATTGCGGTACAACGCGTACAGGGGTACAACGCGTACCCGCACACATTAAATGCAATGGGCCGGCCGGGGGCACCGATCAGTCCATTGCGGTACAACGCGTACAGGGGTACAACGCGTGCCCGCACACATTGAATGCAATGGGCCGGCCGGGGCACCGATCGGTCCATTGCAGTCCAACAGCGTACAGGGGTACAACGCGTGCACCGCACACATTGAATGCAATGGGCTGGCCGGGGGCACCGATCGGTCCATTGCGGTACAACGCGTACAGGGGTACAACGCGTACCCGCACACATTGAATGCAATGGGCCGGCCGGGGCACCGATCGGTCCATTGCAGAACATGCGCGTACAGGGGTACAACGCATACCCGCACACATTGAATGCAATGGGCCGGCCGGGGGCACCGATCGGTCCATTGCGGTACAACGCGTACAGGGGTACAACGCGTACCCGCACACATTGAATGCAATGGGCCGGCCGGGGGCACCGATCGGTCCATTGCAGTACAACGCGTACAGGGGTACAACGCGTACCCGCACACATTGAATGCACTGGGCCGGCCGAGGGCACCGATCGGTCCATTGCGGTACAACGCGTACAGGGGTACAACGTGTACCCGCACACATTGAATGCAATGGGCCGGCCGGGGGCACAGATCGGTCCATTGCGGTACAACGCGTACAGGGGTACAATGCGTACCCGCACACATTGAATGCAATGGGCCGGCCGGGGGCACCGATCGGTCCATTGCGGTACAACGCGTACAGGGCTACAACGCGTACCCGCACACATTGAATGCAATGGGCCGGCCGGGGGCACCGATCGGTCCATTGCAGTACAACGCGTACAGGGGTACAACGCGTACCCGCACACATTGAATGCAATGGGCCGGCCGGGGGCACCGATCGGTCCATTGCGGTACATGCTGCGTACAGGGGTACAACGCGTGCCCGCACACATTGAATGCAATGGGCCGGCCGGGGCACCGATCGGTCCATTGCAGTACAACGCATCACTGTACATGTGACTGGCATATGTCAGCATGCCTGTCTCAGATGGACATATGCCAGCCACAGATAGCTCCCAGGGAGTGAGGGGCACACCTACATCACGACAGCCTGTCCAAACTTTATCATAAGGCATGTAAGGCTGCATTTCCTATTGTGTGTATGCTGGTGTACATGTTGTCCTGTGGGTGTCACCTGTGGGCAGCCACCCCCAGGCTGTGCACGTGTTCATGGGGACATGATCCTGGGTGTTACGTGTACATGACCACTGTGATGTGCAACTGTTCATATCTGTGCATGTGCCATGGTCACATTTCACGGTGGTGTATGTGTATGTCATGTCACATACCCCGTGAGTCCCATGTGGGACGGTATGTTTGAGCCAGGGTGTCCCGGTGGCACAATAGTGATGGTCCTCCACAGTCTTTGTGCATGTAGTGTTTACAATGTCTCTGATTTCATGTGCACAATGGGAGACAGTCTCCACATCCACGTTGTGTGTGCATGGACTTTGATGTTGTGCGTGTGTGTGTCACAGACGTCCATGTCTGTCCTGCCGTGGCAAGTGGGACCACTACCTGTGGGGGTCATGGTTGTTTTGCTGTGGTGTATACATGATACTCCATGTAATGCCAGTGTCCATGTGGCAATACAGGGTCCCTGGGAATGTACCTGTCGTTGAGCTGTGGTGCCTGGGGCACATCTGTCCTCACATGTCACTGTGGGGGGTGATTGTGACACGGCAGCAGGAGATGGGAACTGTGACACGGCCTCATGATATCCAATGGGCCAACCTGGGACTAATTGATGCCACTTGTTGGACCGTGTTGACAGATGTTGGCCATGTATGTACCATACATGTCCTTACGGAACTGCACACTTCATGTAGTTGTGCCTCATGATGATGTATGTTGGGATATTGAGTGTGTTCAATGCCGCATATGTGGGCTGACTGACAATCTTGCTTACTTCTCCTCTGCACTGCAGGGCTCCTGCTGTCCATCGACCATTCCCAGACCTGGCAACGATGGTGGAACGGGACAGCATCCGACGGTACCGCTTCACCAGGCAGCTGATTGAGGATTTGGCAGTGCAGTTGTCCCCACATTTGCAGCCTGGCCGGCCGTATCCTACAGCGCTGACCCCCAAGGTGAAGGTGATGGCAGCCCTACACTTCTTTGCCACCGGTACCTTCCAACATACTGTGGCGACTGCTGGTGGGATGTCACAGACCATGTTGAGCCGTGTGCTCCGCGATGTTTTGGCGGCAATGTTGCTCTTCCTGAACCGGTACATCTATTTCCCTAGACTGCGACGACTCACTGACGTGAAGAGTGACTTTTATGCCCTGGGGAGGATGCTGCATGTCATTGGCTCCATTGATGGGACACATGTGGCTTTGGTACCACCACAGGCCCAGGAGCAGGCCTACAGGAACCGCAAGCACTACCACTCGGTCAATGCACTGGTGGTGTGTCTTGCAGACATGACCATCACACACGTGTGTGCCCGTTTCCCTGGTTCAGCACACGATGCCTTTGTGATGAGGAGTAGTCGCATCCCCAGGATGATGGCACAGATGCAGAACCAGCGTGCCTGGCTTGTCGGTGTGTACTGACTTTGTGCCATTGTGTGTGATCTGATCTGTAGTATTCCGCCCACTTTTCCAAGTCAGCTAATGTGCACTTGTCTGTCCGTAGGTGACTCGGGATACCCCAACATGCCGTGGTTGCTGACACCCCTCAGGAACCCTGTGACACCTGCTCAGATGCGCTACAATGAGGCACATGGTCGGACCAGGAGAGTGATTGAGCGGACATTTGGTCTCCTGAAGAGCCGCTTCCGCTGCCTGGACAAGACCGGAGGGTCCCTCCCATATGGCCATGCGAAAGTGTGCAAGATTATCATCGTCTGCTGCATGCTCCACAACCTGGCAGTGCGGAAGGAGTTGCCTCTCATCCAGGATGACAATGACCAATCAATCAATCAATCAATCAATCATGTCACTTATAAAGCGCACTACATACCCGCGAGGGTCTCAAGGCGCTGGGGGAAGAGGGGGGTGGTGCTGCTACTGATCGAAGAGCCAGGTCTTGAGGAGTCTTCTGAAGGCCAGAAGGTCTTGGGTCTGTCGGAGGTTGGTGGGGAGGGTGTTCCAGGTCTTGGCGGCGAGGTGGGAGAAGGATCTGCCGCCGGCGGTCGTTTCCCGGATGCGGGGGACTGTGGCGAGGGCAAGGCTGGTCGAGCGGAGCTGGCGGGTGGGGGTGTAGAAGCTGAGTCGTCTGTTGAGGTAGGCTGGTCCGGAGTTGTGGAGTGCTTTGTGTGCGTGGGTGAGGAGCTTGAAGGTTATCCTCTTGTTGACAGGGAGCCAGTGCAGGTCTCTCAGGTGGGGTGTGATGTGGCTGCGTCGGGGGATGTCGAGGATAAGACGTGCAGAGGCGTTCTGGATGCGTTGCAGCCGTCTCAGGAGCTTAGCCGTCGTTCCTGCGTAGAGGGCGTTTCCGTAGTCCAGCCTGCTGGTGACGAGGGCCTGGGTGACTGTTTTTCTTGTTTCGGTGGGGATCCACTTGAAGATCCTGCGGAGCATTCGGAGGATGTTGAAGCAGGATGAGGAAACGGCGTTGACCTGCTTAGTCATGGAGAGGGTGGGGTCGAGGATGACCCCTAGGTTGCGTACGTGGTCGGTGGGTGGCGGGGTTGTTCCCAGTGATGTTGGCCACCAGGAGTCGTCCCAGGCTGAAGGGTTGGAACCAAGGATGAGGACCTCCGTCTTGTCCGAGTTCAGCTTCAGGCGACTGGTCCTCATCCATTCGGCGACGGCCTTCATTCCTTCGTGGAGGTGGGCTTTGGCGGTGTGAGGGTCTTTGGTGAGGGAAAGGATCAGCTGGGTGTCGTCGGCGTAGGAGATGATGTTGAGGTTGTACTGTCGGGCGACGTGGGCGAGGGGTGCCATGTAGATGTTGAACAGTGTTGGGCTGAGGGAGGAGCCTTGGGGTACGCCGCAGATGATCTTGGTGGCCTTGGATCGGAAGGGGGCGAGGCGGACGCTTTGTGTTCTGCCGGAAAGGAAGGATGTGGTCCAGTCCAGGGCCTTCTCTTGGATCCCGGCGTCGTGAAGGCGTGTTCGTAGTGTGTGGTGGCAGACCGTGTCGAAGGCGGCTGATAGGTCCAGGAGGATGAGGGCTGCTGTTTCTCCGTTGTCTAGCAGGGTCCTGATGTCATCGGTGGCGGCGATGAGGGCGGTTTCGGTGCTGTGGTTGCTGCGGAAGCCGGACTGGGAAGGGTCCAGGATGTTGTTCTCCTCGAGGTAGCGGGTCAGTTGTTTGTTGACGATTTTCTCGGTGACCTTCGCGGGGAACAGGAGCAGAGAGATGGGTCGGAAGTTCTTGAGGTCCTTGGGGTCTGCCTTGGGTTTCTTGAGTAAGGCGGTGATCTCGGCGTGCTTCCAGCTTTCCGGGAAGGTTGCTGTCTCGAAGGAGATGTTGATTATTTTCCGGAGATGGGGCGCGATGGCTCTACTGGCTTTGTTGAAGATGTGGTGAGGGCACGGGTCTAGCGGTGAACCGGAGTGGATGGTGTTCATGATCTCGCTGGTGTCCTCGTCGTTGATGTTGGTCCAGGAGAGCAGGCGGTTGGTGGTTGTGGGGGCAGTGGTCTCGGTGGTTGCCGGGACCACTGCCCCCTGCCACCTGTGGAGGATCCTGGCCTGGACCACGATGCCAGTGACGATGATGATGATGATGATGATGAGGGTGATGTCCGCACACAGCTCATCACCAACTTCTTTAGCTGAATGTGAGTATCCTGAGGTGTCATGTCAATGATGTGAGTTGGCATGATATGTGTAGGTAGTGCTCTGGTGCTGTTGGAGTGTGTCCATGGGCAACTTGACTGGATGTGTGTTGCGATGTGTGCTTACAGGTGGGCTGTACTCCCCAACAGTGTTGGCATGCTAACTTGGTTCTGGGTGGGTATCTTGTAACATGTATTGTGCATGAGTTTTGCTGTTCTGTCCTGTACTCCATTGCTTTTGACTGTGTGTCATTTCTGTCCTTCACAGGGTACTTTCAGATTCGTTTGGTCAACTGTGTCCACCGACGACGTGATTGCACTTCCAGGCTGGTAGCTGTTGTGTCCCTACAGGTGATGTGCGCCACACCCATGGACTTCCTTCCGTCTACAGTTGTTGACTGTGTGCCCGCTGCCAGGTGGGATTACCTTGCATCTGTAGTGGTTACGACATGTTGCAACTGTGTAATAAACCTGTGCTTCACTTTGTGATGTGCGTTGTCTGTGGTCACACATTTGACTGCCATTTGCTTACTGCACCTGTGGGCTACTTGACTACAACTGGGAATGGGTGTGGTGTCTGTGCATTGCACCGTCTTCCCTGGCAACATCAGTGTAGGCAATGAGTCAGATGTCCTAGGTGTGTATGTGTTGTGTAGCCCTGGTGGTGTGTCTCCCTCATATGTGTCACGTTGCCTTTACTCACATGCCTGTGTTGTACTTGCTGTTGCAGTTCGCATACACAGTGTAATTTTGCAGTTCATCATCCCCATAACAGCACCCACGTTGGAATCACAACAGAGGCAAGTATGGTGTATTAGTGTGTTTATTGTGATACATTTGTGTGAATAGTGCATAGGATGGGTAGTGCTGTACATAAATCTTGCAATCAGAAGTTCCTAGGTGAATTGAAAGTCCTGGTAGACAGAATCCCCAGTATCGGGGCCACAGTTGTCTGACACATTGGTCCAACTTGTACTCCCCATGCAATGTGTGGGAGTAGTGTTGCCGTCAACAGGGTGAACAGTCTGTGCACAAAGGTGAACATCCAGAACAGGTTCAGGCTTCCTGGGAGTTGCGCTTGGCCATCGGCCTCTCACTTGCCCCTCTTCGGACGACCCCTCTTCTTGGGGGGGGGCCCCTCAAGTACAGGCTGCTGCGGTGCAGGGGACTCTCCGCCAGAGTCATCCTCCCTCCCTGTGGCAGTTGCAGTTTGGGCAGCACCAGATGTTGTTGGCACACAGGGAGGTGTGGACTCGCTGTTCATCTGGCGGAGGCATTGTAAAATGTCCCTGTGCACCGCCGTCATCTCATGCAGTGCATCCCACTTGGACTCCACGCGGGACATGTGTGACTCCACGCGGGACATGTGTGACTCCACGTGGGACATGTGAGAGTCCAAGCGGGCATGATGGGCAGCCTGCTGCTGTTTCATGTCTCTGAGGAGCCCCACTACCTGGCTGAGGTCTCCGGTGCTGGACTGGTACGCATCAGCTATGCGTACCAGTTGTGGGTCATCATGCACACCAGCAACCTCTGCAAGCAGCGACCTCTGTCTCCCACCCCTCCCACCACCCCTGCTGACATGTGCAGTGCGTGCAGTGGCACGCACAGATGACCCTGGTCCACCTTGGAGGTTGGTGGTGGTGGTGGTGTCCATGGCCCCAGGTTGGTCCAGGGTCCCTGTGCTGGTGTTGCTCCTTGTTCTGTCCATGTCGGCAGGGATGGTATTTGTGTTGACAGTCGTTGGAGGGGTGGGTGCAGGGGGTGCAGCTGGTGGTCCTGCTGGTGCTGCAGCTGGTGGTCCTGCTGGTGCTGCATGTAGACTTGCACCGGATGTGCCAGGTTGGTCTTCTTCGTCCGAGGAGGGCAGAGGCTGTACGACACCAGTAAGCTCCGCATCCTCTTGAGCCTGGGACTGGGACTCCTCAGCGTCTGCTGCTGTGTCACCATCATCACCTGTTTTTGGGAGACACACACAATGTATGTTATGTTTCTGCAGGCATCAATGGTTGACACACATGACAGTTGTGACTGTGCCTCTGGGTGCGGGCCTGTACATTGCATTGTCCTAAGTCGTCACAGTCAGGGGTTGATATTGGTGTGGCACATTGTCCTGCATTATTTGGGCATTTCTATGTATTTGTTGGGGTGTGAACATGGTCTGCATTGGTTGTGTTTGGTTGACAGCCGGCCCTCCTTCCCACCCACCCAGCCAGTCAGTTATCCCACCATGGACTGTGATTGCATTGCAGGGAGTGGAAGTTGTCTCTCAGGATGTCAGTCAGTGGTGTCCTGCTGTTTGTTGGTGCACAGTTGCCAGCAGGGCCTTGTGCTCCCCACAGCAGTAGCCAGTGTCAGCCATCTTGTGAGTCCTTATCCACTCCCTGTGATGTGAGCATGGTTCAGGGTGGTGTTGATGGGACAGTTGTGGGGGTGACCAATATCAGTGACTGCCACTCCCATCATGCTATTGCCTCCACCCCACTTGCCAGCATTCCCATACTTACTTGCTTTTGTGGGGAGTTCAGTGTGTGTGGGTGTGAGGGCAATGGCAAGATGGCTGACAGTGGTGTCCTGCTGTTGGTTGGTGTGCAGTTCCCAGCAGGGCCTTGTGCTCCCCACAGCAGTAGCCAGTGCCAGCCATCTTGTGTGTCCTTATCCACTCCCTGTGATGTGAGCCTGGTTCAGGGTGGTGTTGATGGGCCAGTTGTGAGGCTGAGCAATGTCTGTGACTACCACTCCCATCATGCTGTTGCCTCCACCCCCCTTCCCAGCATGCCCATGCTTCCTTCCTTTTGACTCTGCTTCCCTGTGGGGTGGGCTGGCTGTGCTGACAGGATGGCTGGGAGTGTTGTCCTGGCAGTTGTTTGGCTACAAGTCCCAAGAGTGTCCCTGTGCTTCACACAACATAACCCAGGGTGGTGGTTCTTTGTGGGATCTTGAGTTAGGATGGGAGGCATTGCATTCTACCAGGTGGGTTCTGTGGAGTTTGTGTTGAGGGGGGGTGTGAGGGGAGGTGCTTGTGACTATGGTCAGTGCTGCAAGTCCTCCTTCCCACCCAGCCAGCCAGATATCCCACCATGGAACGTGCTTGCATTGCAGGGAGTGGAAGTTGTCTCTCAGGATGTCAGTCAGTGGTGTCCTGCTGTTTGTTGGTGCACAGTTGCCAGCAGGGCCTTGTGCTCCCCACAGCAGTAGCCAGTGTCAGCCATCTTGTGTGTCCTTGTCCACTCCCTGTGATGTGAGCCTGGTTCAGGGTGGTGTTGATGGGCCAGTTGTGAGGCTGAGCAATGTCTGTGACTACCACTCCCATCATGCTATTGCCTCCACCCCCTTCCCAGCATGCCCATGCTTCCTTCCTTTTGACTCTGCTTCCCTGTGGGGTGGGCTGGCTGTGCTGACAGGATGGCTGGGAGTGTTGTCCTGGCAGTTGTTTGGCTACAAGTCCCAAGAGTGTCCCTGTGCTTCACACAACATAACCCAGGGTGGTGGTTCTTTGTGGGATCTTGAGTTAGGATGGGAGGCATTGCATTCTACCAGGTGGGTTCTGTGGAGTTTGTGTTGAGGGGGGTGTGAGGGGAGGTGCTTGTGACTATGGTCAGTGCTGCAAGTCCTCCTTCCCACCCAGCCAGCCAGATATCCCACCATGGAACGTGCTTGCATTGCAGGGAGTGGAAGTTGTCTCTCAGGATGTCAGTCAGTGGTGTCCTGCTGTTTGTTGGTGCACAGTTGCCAGCAGGGCCTTGTGCTCCCCACAGCAGTAGCCAGTGTCAGCCATCTTGTGTGTCCTTATCCACTCCCTGTGATGTGAGCATGGTTCAGGGTGGTGTTGATGGGACAGTTGTGGGGGTGACCAATATCAGTGACTGCCACTCCCATCATGCTATTGCCTCCACCCCACTTGCCAGCATTCCCATACTTACTTGCTTTTGTGGGGAGTTCAGTGTGTGTGGGTGTGAGGGCAATGGCAAGATGGCTGACAGTGGTGTCCTGCTGTTGGTTGGTGTGCAGTTCCCAGCAGGGCCTTGTGCTCCCCACAGTAGTAGCCAGTGTCAGCCATCTTGTGTGTCCTTATCCACTCCCTGTGATGTGAGCCTGGTTCAGGGTGGTGTTGATGGGCCAGTTGTGAGGCTGAGCAATGTCTGTGACTACCACTCCCATCATGCTGTTGCCTCCACCTCCCTTCCCAGCATGCCCATGCTTCATTCCTTTTGACTCTGCTTCCCTGTGGGGTGGGCTGGCTGTGCTGACAGGATGGCTGGGAGTGTTGTCCTGGCAGTTGTTTGGCTACAAGTCCCAAGAGTGTCCCTGTGCTTCACACAACATAACCCAGGGTGGTGGTTCTTTGTGGGATCTTGAGTTAGGATGGGAGGCATTGCATTCTACCAGGTGGGTTCTGTGGAGTTTGTGTTGAGGGGGTGTGAGGGGAGGTGCTTGTGACTATGGTCAGTGCTGCAAGTCCTCCTTCCCACCCAGCCAGCCAGATATCCCACCATGGACTGTGCTTGCATTGCAGGGAGTGGAAGTTGTCTCTCAGGATGTCAGTCAGTGGTAGCCTGCTGTTTGTTGGTGCACAGTTGCCAGCAGGGCCTTGTGCTCCCCACAGCAGTAGCCAGTGTCAGCCATCTTGTGTGTCCTTGTCCACTCCCTGTGATGTGCGCATGGTTCATGGTGGTGTTGATGGGAGAGTTGTGGGGGGGGGCAATATGTGTGAGTACGACTCCCATGATGCTATTGGCTACACTGACTTGCCCAGCATACACAGAATTCCTTTCTTTCAGTGGTCTTCACTGTGTGTTGGTGTTGTAGTGGTGGCTACATGTCTGGATGTGTTTGTTAGTTCTATTTGTGCCACTGCCTAGCTGTAGTTGTAGTTGTGTTTGTACATGTGATGACACGGTTAAATGTAACTTTGAGATGGCATGTGTTGTGTTTATCTGACTGACATACACATTTTGGGATGATTCTGTTCTGGTTGCTGTGTAATTGCTATGAGTGCATGGTTTGACTCTCCCCTTGACAGTGATGTGTGTGTGTATTGTGGCAGAATATTGTGTACATTTGTTGTGTACTCACCAGGCTCTGGGATGTTCTCTAGTCCATATACGCTCACTGGCGGAAGGATGGCCCGCACCTTCTCCTCCCAGGGCCTGAGGTATACTGGCTTGGCAGGAGGGCCACTGCCGGTGTATTGGCTCAGGAGGTAGTCTTTCTTGAGCAGCTCCCGGACCCTCCTGCGCACGTCATACCACCTGTTCTGGATGTCGGTCTTTGTGCGCAGACATGGTGATTGTGCGTTCACCCTGTTGATGATCCTCTCCCACATCTTGGTTTTCTGGGAGATGGGGGTCTGTTGGACCAGTGCGCCAAATAGCTGTGGCTCTACCCTGAGGATCTCATCTACCAGGACTTCCAATTCACAATCTAGGAACTTGTGATTCTTCTTGGGGGGCATGGTGATGGGTGGTGATGGTGAGTGATGTGTGTGTTGGTGTGCAGGTGAGGGTGTGTGAGTGTGTGTTTTGCTGGGTGTATGTGAGGTAGGTATTTGTTGGTGTGCTGATGGTGTGTGGCTTGTGTGGGGGATGAGCTGTGGGTGTGTGGTTGCTGTCTCTTGGGTGCTGGCAGTGGAATGGCATTTGCAAAGGATCATGGTTGTGATTTGTGTCCTTTATATGGGTGGAGTTGTGGGTGTGTCTTTGTTCTCTGTCCACACCCCCCCCAGTATTTATTGGCTTTGTAATTGCTTGTTTGGCCTTTTTTTGTGTGATTTTTCCTTTGTACTGTCTGTGCATGTTGGAAACGTTCTTGTGACCGAGTCGGACCCTGCATTTGTCTCGTACGGTGTTCTCCGTTTCGTTCACGCTGTGTTTGTGCAGTTTTCTATGCTGAGTACGCGTCGATCGCGGTGTTTTGTGTTGCTTCGGCTCGGTTTTGTATGCGTGTCGGTCGTACGGCTTGTCCTCCGTCCGACTCGGTCGTGGTTTTCGCGCCTTGCATCGTACTTTGCGGTTTGGAGTTCGCGTGTACGTTTCGGTCGGATTTGTTCCGGGTGCGTGTCGGTCGGTTGGATTCGCGTGTTTTTCCGACCGGATTGCTGTTTTCCGTGCGGCTCGGTCGTTCGACTTGGGTTCGGTACGTGTCGGTCGGATTTTGCACGCCTTGCATCGTACTTGGCGTGTCGGGCGCCACAGGTACGTGTCGGTCGGTATAATTTCCGGCTCCGAGTCGGTCGGTGCTTTTTCCGGCCCGAATCGGAATCGACCCCTTGGTCTCTACAAAGTGAAGGTACACTAATTTTGCAAATATGAGATAAATACCCTTGCTTGTGACTTCCTGGATTTTCTGATTTTGTCACAGATTATTGTCTCATTAATGTTGTCTTCCTGAATTCTTTCAAATACACGTACTGTCAGACTTAGTCACTGTTATAATCCAGACAAGAGGACTAGTGCTACTACTATTAATATTTTATTAATATACAACAGCCAATTTCCAAATGCCTAATCATAAGAGTGAGCACAAAACTTCCAAGCAACCTCTCTTCGCAGAAGTTCTCAAACAATCACAAAGTGTTGCAACGAAAGGCTCAGCCTCATCAATGTCTAATCCGTCTTTGGCCACCTCCTCTGCAATGTCAGGAGAAACTATGGATCGTATTTTACAAGAAATATCAACTATCAGTTGTCGTTTGACAGATATGGACATTAATATTTCTTCTCTCGCCGCAGAGGCCAAATCCATACGAGCAGAGATTGTACAATTTAACACTAAGACGGATGAACTAGACCAACGCTTATCAGTGGTAGAATCCAAACTTAACTCCACACAAAACAAGGATCAGGATCTCTTGTTTCTTCGCAGTAAGCTAGTTGATTTAGAAGACCGTAGCCGACAAGACAATGTCCGTTTTTTTGTTTTCTTGAAAAGATTGAAGGTCAGAATGCCAGACTCTTCTTATATAATGACCTTCCTAAGCTCCTGGGCATCGCCTTCCATCCACCGCTTGAAATCCAGCGTGCTCATCGAATCGGTGCTCCACGCACTGCCTCAGATTCTCGACCACGACCCCTTATTGCTTGCTTCTTGAGGCATGAGCAAGTACGACAAATATTAATGGCACCACGCACCCAAGGCTCATATATCTATACTGGCCATGAAATCCACATTGCAGCTGACTTTTCGCGAGAAACTAATGAAAGGAGAAAGGCTTTCCTCTCTATGAGGCCACAGTTGCGGAGATTGGGCATTAAATATGGTTTGTTTGACCCTGCCCGTTTTCGCATCACCAAAAATGGCGAATCCAAAGACTTTTACAATCCTGAAGACCTACAACACTTTATAGATGAACAACGCATTCAGGACATGGACGTACAATATACCCCTATTGAACAGTCTTCCCATGGTTCTCAACATCCTCCACAGTTCTCAGATACCCGGCAACGCAATGCTAGTGAAGTTCGTCCTCGAGGCAGAGACACTGAACGATCAATTTGTAAGCATGAAGACAAAATCTCTGCCCTTCAGTCAGTATCTACCTTCACTCAAGATCTGCATAGGGACAAATCCCGATCTCCCTTAAAATCTGCTCCGGATGAAGAATGACCTTCATAATATTTATATTTCGCTACAGATATGGTGGATAGTTCATATCCTTTTTATAACTCTTTTCTAGTTCTTCACGTCAGAGTTTACCTCCAGTAGTGGGGGTTTTCTGTCTTATCCATGTAATTGTTTCTCAACTTAGAATGGTTACAGGATTATTTATTACCTGTCATTTATTGCAATGTACTATCAGATTTTGCCTTGCATAACGTTTATTCTATCTGATACTCAGTACTCAAATTTATTGTTTAACTTTCAACATGCAATTTATCTACTCCTCTTTACGTTTTTAGTCATAGAGATTTTACTGTATCCTTTCACGTCTTATTAGCTTTGATCTTCTCCCTTTTAATAAGTCAATATTAAATATGTTATTATATATTAGATAATCTTTCTATTTATTAATGCATTTCATCCTTCCCATTATTTATTTAATAATATTTATATTTATATTTGTATCTAAGTTTATACTACCAATCTTAATATAATATGTACTTATTATCTGCTGTATTTTATTTATAGTTATACATTCTTACTTACTTTTTTCCATACTCTATGCTTATACTTATTTGTTGTTGAATTTATATATATCTGGTGTCTCACTACCTATCCTATTTGGTAATTCTTCTCCTTCACCTTTTTCACTCATTTCTCTATTATTATTCATTCATCTCTTAGTTTATACTATTATTCTTAATTCAACTTATTTATTGCTTGCTGTATCTTATTTAATGTTATAAATTATCAGTCAAGTGTTCAACATTTTATACTTTTACATTAATGAACCCATGCATCTTTCTAATGTATATTTATATATTCTATTAGCGTTTGTCCTCTCCTTTTACAGATGCTTCCCCCATTCTCCCCGATACTATTTATATCTATATTTGTATTTACTTTTTTCTCACCATTTTTAATATTTATATATTTATTGTTCAATATATCTTATTTCCAGTTGCCAATATTTAGTAACTTGTTCTATATTATGGATTATATTTAGGTAATCTTGAATTCATATATATTTTTTAATATTTATGTATTCTGTTAATCTTTGTCTCTTCCTTTCAGCAGTCATTTTAATACATGCTTGGCTCTTTTCATCTTCTTTTCGCGCACTTGGCTCTTCAGATCTTTACTTTATTTTCATACACAGTCCTCATTAAGTCTCAACCCTCTGGACGGAGTTCCTACCCGTGGTCGTGCTCTAGTGAGCCCAGAACATCGGCTAAAGTTTAAAATTTCTTGTTTTCCTTTACACTTTCCATTGTCACACTCTTTTTTGTTTATCTTTCTTATTTCTGATATTTTTCTCTTTGTAATTTTCTCCTACTAAATCTTATTGTTTAACAAGTTATTTTAATAGTATTCTCTTATTTTCCTTTCCCCCCCACCACACTATATTATTTATCTAGGCTATTTCTTTTTTCTTCTTGATTGTTCTCCTAATATCAACATACTGGTGTCTCTGTGGTAAGCCAGAGTACTCTTTTCTTATACTGCCTTTTCCCCTCTTATTGTATTCTCTCTAATTTATTGCTCTCTTTACTTTGACAAATATATTGAATCTCGAACCACTACCTCATTTTGACATTACTTCAGCATGACGAGCACTCACCCTCTAAGGACCATTACATGGAATGTCCATGGCCTCACCCACTACATTAAAAGGAAGAAAGTACTTTCTTATCTCCAATCCAAACACGTAGATGTGGCTCTATTACAAGAGACTCATTTAGATACACTAGAATCTGATAAACTCTGCAGGGATTGGGTGGGAAAGGTCATCCACAGCAGCATTCGAAAAGGTGATCCCACAGATACTAGTCCTATCCGCAAATGTGGAGTTGCAATCCTTATTCGCAAATCCCTCCCAGTCACGGTCTCCAAAACATGGTCAGATCCTGATGGTCGATATGTATTTGCTAAATTACGTATTGGGAATTCTTACATCTGCCTTGGATCAGTTTATGCTCCGACAGGAACTAAAAAATCATTCTTCCTCCAGTTGAACCGTCTACTAACGGAGATTGATGCCTCACAATATCTCATTGGCGGGGATTGGAATTTGGGACGAGACCCAATTCTGGACAAAACAGGTCCGTTAGATAAAGGAAATGCGGCGGATAGAGCTATACTAGATAATATGATTTCGGACAACGGATTAGTTGATCATTGGCGTCTTAGTCATCCAACAGACACAGAATACACATTCTTTTCTCCCACTCTTGGCACATTCTCTCGCTTAGATTACTTTCTGACATCACATAAAGCGGTTCAATTGGTCACGGAGTCTCGCATATTAGAAGCAGCTTTGCCGACCACTCTCCTGTCCTTTTGTCTCTTGATCTAGGACTCTCTCAGCCAGGGCGCAAACCATGGCGTATGAACATCCAAAGGCATAGGACTCCCAAGGGTAAACTTCAACTGCAATCCCATCTCCAAGATTATCTTTCCATTAATCAGGGTTCTGTAACTTCCAACAGGACTATTTGGACTGTGGCTAAAGCCTCTATTAGGGGTCAGCTAATGCGTGACGCAGCACTCGCTAATAAGCACAATGCTGTCCGACAAATAGAGCTAGAACGCGACATTCAATCTTACTCTCGACTATACACAAAAACCCCAACCTTGTAAAATCGTAAATCACTAGAGCAAGCACGAATGGCCTTAAACAGCCTTTTTACTTCAAAAGCTGAATATGCTCTGCAGAGAATAAAGGGGCGACATTACGAACAGGGAGAAAAGGCAGGGAGATTGTTAGCTGCACAACTGCGTCAAAGGGAGGCAGCCATGGCCATTCCAGCTATTCGATCAGCACAAGGTGACATACTCACGAGACCTCAAGAGATTGTCAATGCATTCGCCTCTTTCTACCAATCCCTTTATACTCCAGGCAACCAAATAGATCTAGATAAGATGACTTCCTTCCTCACAGGGGTGACCCTTCCCCGCCTCTCTGATGAGGGTAGAGCTCTACTTGAAGGTGAAATCACCAGGGATGAGATTTCCAGAGCCATTTCTGCCCTACCATACCACAAAGCTCCTGGGGAAGATGGATTCCCTGCTGAATTCTACCGATGGACAGGACACAATATTATTGATACTTTACATGCTGCATTTCAGGAGGCAGATAGTGAATCTTCATTGGGCCCTCTTTCTAACAAGGCAGTTATCGCTGTGCTACCCAAGCCTGGTAAAGATCCTCTGCTATGCAGTAGTTACCGTCCCATCTCGTTATTAAACTGTGATATCAAAATATTAGCCAGCATCCTAGCGTCCCGTCTCCGCAAAGTCTTACCTTCCCTAATACACTACACCCAGGTGGGCTTTGTCCCGGGGCGTTCTTCTCGGAATCATCTCCGTACATTAGCCCATACATTGTGGTCTGCTAAAAACCTCTCAGAGGATGCATTAGCCCTCTCACTTGACGCAGAAAAAGCGTTTGATCGCATTGAATGGGAATATCTTTTTACAATAATGCAACGCTTTGGGTTAGGTGACCAATTTATAACCAAAGTACGTTTATTATATGACAATCCTTCTGGTCAAGTGAATTGCGGTGGTTTTCTATCTGATACATTTCTGATTCGGAGGGGAACGCGCCAGGGTTGCCCTTTATCCCCCCTTCTTTTTCTTTTAGCAATGGAGCCACTAGCTGCCACAATCCGCCAATCTGCTGAAATTACAGGTGTTCCCCTCCCAATTGGACACTCTAAAATCTACTAATATGCAGATGATATCCTACTTACTCTTACAAATCTCCCCCGATCTCTTCCGCCTCTACTTCAAATCATTGATGACTTCTCTTCCTTTTCAGGTTATAAAATTAATTGGGACAAGAGTGAGGCGTTACCCATTTCTGATGGAACTACAAAGGCAGCTATATACGGTTTTCCTTTTCATTGGCAGTCTTCACGCCTTAAGTCCCTAGGAATTTTAGTCAATAAGGGCTTGGATGGCATGGTTACAGACAATTTGGCTCCTCTGCTTTCTCAAATGCAGCGTGATTTTGACAAATGGAAGACTTTAGGGCCATCCCTTTGGGGCAGAGTCCAAGCTATTAAAATGGTCACTCTTCCGCGTTTCATCTATATTTTAGGTATGCTTCCTCTTCAGATCCCTCTATCTATGCTTCGATCAATAGATTCCAAGATCAAGACCTTTATATGGGGTTCAGCTAGGCCTCGCCTTGCAATGGCAAAACTAAAAGCCCAACAACTATATGGAGGAATGGGTCTCCCATCCATTGAACATTATTCCCTAGCATTGCACATCTCTCAATTCTCTTATTTTTTACCAGGAATCAAGGACATTCCGCAATGGGTTCATATAGAGCGCCATCTTTTATCCTTGGATTCAGGTCTCTCTCTTCTGTATGGCAGCGGCACTAGTCGTTCTGATCCCAAAAACCCAATTTTATCAGTTATGCATAAATCTTGGCAAAGAGGACATCGTTTATTAGATTCAAACTCACGTATTCATGTCAAGGCTCCCTTGTGGAATAACTCAGGTATACGTATTAATGGTCGTACATTATCTTGGCCTTTATGGCAAGCAGCGGGCATCCATTCTCCAGATCAACTTCTTCATAACGGCGACTTCAAATCCTTCTCACAACTAAGGGAGGAATGTAATCTTCCTATGCAACATTCTTTTAAATACATTCAACTCCAACAATGTTTGAAAAAACATTTAGGGTCACCCCCTTGGTTGCTTCAAACATCTCCAATATTATCCTACTTAAATATATGGGGGAAACATAAAGGAGTGACTTCTGGCCTTTATAAAACCTTTACGCTTCACCTCTTTTCACAAACCCTCTCTCATAATCTTCAACTTAAATGGCAATCCCGTTTGTCAATCCCTTATACAGTTATTGAATGGGAACAGATACTGGAGGGTCTGCATAAAGGAGTCCGTGAAGCTAGACTTAAATTTTGTCTGTTTAAAATTCTCCATGACTGGCATTGGTCACCGGTCAAACTGCATAAAGCTGGTTTACTTTCGCACGCCGATTGTTCGAGATGTTCCATCTCTGGTTGTGACACAACTCATATTATTTGTGAGTGCTCAAGAATACAACCTTTTTAGAACTATGTTGGTAAAACCTTACATTCTACAATGCCCTTACATTTACCACTTACACCTGCTAACATTCTTTTACATGATTTACGTCACTCTCCAAAACTTTCTAAATCACAACTCCGTCTCTTCCACACTGCTTTAGCTACAGCTAAAATTTGTATCTTACGACATTGGAAGTCATCATCCCCACCATCACAGGAAGAATGGTTAGTGGCAATGATACAGACGGCTTCACATGAACGAACGATCTATAACCTTCAGGATCAACCTGATATGTTTCTCCAGACCTGGTCACCTTTTCTAAAAGCTAAAATTGATGATATTGATGATACTGATAATTCCTCTGTCTCTCCTAATACATCCAGTCAAGCAGACTAATTCATTGTTTTACATCTTTGTACATTAAGTTTTCCCATTATTACTTGCTTTATTTCTTTCATTTTCCCATATTCTTTTCCTACTACTTTTTTCTCCATTCTGCTTCTTTTTCTCTTCTTCTTCGTACTCTGGCTCCACTTCTTCATATTATTCCTCAATTTTACTATTTTCTTCCTATCTTCTTCTTTTCCTTTTCCCTCCCTTACATCAATCCACTACTCTCTTTCAAACCTATTGTGTTCTAAACTCCTGCTAGGTGTGTATTTTCTACGATAACTCATTTCTCTATTATTATTATGATGATCTTATGTATAGTCATTGTCTCATATTTATATTTGATCTATCTATATTCCATCAATTAATAATATATGCTTTATCAATTTCTTATTTATGTCAATTTTCACTATTTATCTATTTATTTAACTATATATTTACAATATGCCTATTTATATAGTCCATATTTATACGTTTGTATCCACCAACAGATGCTATATATCCAATGTTATTTTTCATTTTATAGTATTTCTCAAGTATCTATTAATAATGTATTGCTGTTTCTTCATCTTTGTTATTACCATGTATTTTATTGTAAAATTCAATAAAAAATTTCAACACAAATTGAGAGAAAAAAAAAAAAAAATTCAAGTCACTCACCTGGTGCACTCAGGTCGAGCAATATTATTCTCCACTGCTGACTCTTCAGACCAAACGGTCAAATCCAAGGTTCTGCCTCCTCAGGACCCCAGCCGGTGACCACTAGATGAGGAGTCGCCCAATCAGACGGGCGGGGCAGCCAAGAGAACCGGGCTCTTATCGTGTGGGGATCCCCGATCCGCCCGACCGACCGGACGCAACCCCGACCCTACAACCTGATTACGGGCGAGTTGGGTCACCTTGCGGAGTCCCTGTTCGGGCGCCACTGAAGGAAGTGGCCCGAAAAGGGCCACCCGGGTTTTCTACAACCTCCTAATCGCCTTCCACCAAATGAAGAGTCAGTCAGACAGTAGAGAATACAAAACAATCGTTTATTACCAATACTCTGCAGAGGAGTCCAATCTGACCTGCACCCTAAGATGTCTGCCGAGGGACTGACCCCCAACAGTCTGCAACGCATAATCATTCCTCCCAAGGGCCTCCCGACCACGCCCACAATGGAAAGTTACCGGCTTAGGCCGAACATGAACAAAGGAGGCACGGAAGGATGGGCTACCACCTGCTAGATGGGTACACGCTATCACAATCTCAAGGTTGCCATCCTGGGTTTCGGCGTCTCCTAACGTGGGAGCAGAGCTACACACAAGGATAGGTATGCGAGGGCAGAATGGCCTATTCAATAGCAAGTCAGAAGGCAACCTTGAACAGAAAAGAAAATAATAATTGAATACAGTGTTCTGCTGAGGCAAGCAATACAAATAATGAGGCCTAGTACAGGCACAGCCTAATAGGGATTACGAAATTCAAAATGGAGTCACACTCGCTAACTGAAGCTCGCACATTGCAGGGATAACTCAGCGGGTTGCATAACTGGAATACGAATGATGTCTAAATTAGCCGCACACTGCTAACCTAATATAACGTAGAACAAGTGTATGACGAGAATGGGATTTTCAAACCTAACAGGCCTCCCTTGTGATTTTGGTTTTGGTTTTGGGTGGGGGCTTGGCAGTCACTGGGACTCATTGAGGGAAGTGCTGTCTTTCGGGACCCTGGACGCCATGAAATCGGAGGGAGGAGCAACTGCGGAACTGAGTTCTATATAATTGTTGTTTGAGAAAGTCATTCGAAATCTCCTGTCCATAAGTATGCCACAGCAACCGGGAGGGATAGGGGTGTTGACTGTTTGATTGTTATGTCTTGCGTATTGGTTGTTTCTGATAACTGCACAATAAAAAGATTATTATTTGTTTTTTTAATAATGTCAATTAAGGGTTCTTACAGAGACCCAAAAAATATTGAGTAACCTAATTAGTTACATGGTGGGTTGGATTTCAGCTTGCTCCCACTCTAAACAACCTCCCCCCTATATATTTACGCAAATTATTGATGAGTTCCCAGAAGACATAGAGAAGGCTCTCCGAGATATTTGGAGTTTTCCTATCCCGGTTAATAGACCTGGAGGCACCAGTGGCGATGTCAGCTGGTGGCATAGCACTAGCTGAGCAGCGAGCAATGGAGTTCAAACAGGGGCCGCACATCTAGCAAGGGTGCAGGTGGGTGAGCGAATGCAACAAACTTGGCAAGTGGTGGAGTGACGGACGTTAGTGTAACAAGTGTAGACTAGAGGATGGCATCCAAGTTACCACCTACAACACAGATGTGATAGTTGCCTCACCATTCCAGTTCATATGCTTTGAGTGGTCTGGGCGTTGTCTTGTTACCCATGATAGTCTGTGACTGACTGCTAAATGGAGAGGTAGGGGCACAGAACATGTACCCCAACCTAGTAGAGGAATCCCATTCCCCAGTGATGATAACAATGACATATTGCGTAGTGTCCTTTTTAGTATCCACAAAGATGCTCTCCTGTGCTTTAGACAGTATCCAGGCCCAGGAGATGAGGTAGGTTCACCATACAAGCCCCTTGAACTCCGTCCAATCTTCTGAATATCACTAGACCGGTTCCCAAAATCCTGAGAATCCCCAGAAATTTAGAGAAGAACCGCAAAGACCGAAGTAAGCCAGTTGGTGCATGTTAATATACTTGGAGAAGTCTGAGATAGGTTGCTTCCCAAGGCCAACTGGTTGCAAAGGTTGCTTTGGAACTGTAATACTTTGACCCCTGTTGTAGATGCAGTTATATAGTTTTTCCATTCTAAAATTGACTGGATGAAAAATAACAATTGTAAACAAAATATGAGCAACTTTGCTGCTGATTTACTTGACCCATTAAAGGATCTTTTGGACTGTCATTCTGGTAAACGCTACTGAAAGCGCACAAGAGGCAGTGGGGGCAGCTATTGCTCAAGAATAGTTACCAAAGGTGCCATAATATTTTTCTGGGTTGGCAAAATAAGAATTTGTCAGAATTGGTTTCTATGGCTAATCATTGTGTAGTTATTCAAGAAAGAATCTAACATAACAAGATTTATATCTCTACAAGGGGAAGAAAGGAACATGGGGCAGGAACGAGGAAGCCAGCTCCTCGTGGTAACACTTCCTGTTTCAACTGTGGTAATTTGGGACATTGGAAATGAGACTACCTGAATAAACCTCATGGCACACACAATCTGCATAAATAGTCCAACTTGTCTCTGCTTCCTCCAAATACATACCGACCATTTTAAGAAAGCCCTAGAGAAGCAGACTGTTCCATGCGGCCTTTAATCATAATTAGGGCTCCCGGTTTTATGGTATTTATTTTTTTGACATTTCCGTCTGCATTTATCCATATTTATTTTTTGTCAACTTTATCTGCATTTCTCCATATTTATTATTGGTTTTGTGAGAAAAATAAAGCTGAAACTGTTATATTTCCACATTTATTTAACCAATAAATATGCAGTCATGCTTGAATGCCTGCCAGGTTTCAGTAATATGAACACCCGCAGAAGATAACTCAATGCACTTATATGAAAATATGCACATTGCAGTATCAGCCTTGTGCATATCTACTGCTGTTAAAGCCTCTTTACTAAAATTCCTTTCATTTTTATCCCCCCCCCCTTACCTATCAATCCAAACAGTTATTGGCCTGGCAGTCATGGCAAAGTGTATCTAGAATCACTCAAAAAGCACCCAATTTCTGTTTTTATCCACATTTAAAAATAAATACAGACAAGCAAATAAATGGTTTTTTGTCTGTATTTATCTGTAAAAATCAGTAAAAACGGAAAACAGGGAGCCTTAATCATAGTGGATCAGAATTTGCTGCAGGTATAATTTGTAATAAATGTAAAGCCTACCTCCTTCCTTATTGTTACTTGTATGAGTCTATCAACCCTGAGTTACTCTTTTTTTTTTTACTATCAGGCAAACAAGCAATGCAGTTGGCATAACATATGCTTTCCCCGCTCAGTTGTCAGTCCTGTGTGTATTTCCTTGAATCCTATTACAGATCACTATGCTTTCCTTCCAAAACCCGCCTCATGGGCTAACTTGCTAGGGCTGGACCTTTTGTGTAATTTGAAATGTACTGTGTATTACACTAGTGATGGTATATTTTTAAAAGTTCTAATCGAAAGTTATAATGCTGTTTCAGCTGTGTTAAGTGAAATTGAATGTTCAACTACAAGGTGATGATGTCTTCTCAAGAAATGTCAAATGTTTCAGTGCAAGTTCCTTCATCTTTATGGTCTCAACACGCTAGTGATGTAGGCTGTATTTTGACCATTGAGTATTCTAAGATTCAACTGCTCCCAATGAAGAAGCTCCCCTCAAACAGTAGTACCCTCTCTGGCCTGAGTCGGTGGAGGGAATCCACGTAGTCACTGCTGCCCTAATGATGCAAAAGATTTGATTCCCCACTGTTAGAATATGCAATACTCCTACTCTAGCCATCAAAAAGCCTAGTAAATCTATTGTTTTGTGCAAAACATGTTGTCCATTCATGCTGTTGTAGTACCCAGTTTTCCTGTTGTACCAAATCCAGACACTTTCCTTTTATGAATTCCGACCACAGCCATCTGTTTTACAGTTATTGATTTATGTTCTGTTTTTGTTTCTGTTCTAATAAATCCTGAAAGCTAGTTTGTTTTTGCATTCTCATTCAGAGGCTCTCAAATGATGTGGATTCCACTTCCAGATGGGTAAGAGACAACATTTTTACAAGCACTCAAAGAATAGGACGATGGTCCTCCCATGTGGTTCTACCCAGGTTCAGAATGTTAAAATCATGCTGGTAGCTTCTGATTCCATGGCCCAATGTGAAGGTGATTCCAGTTCTGTTTGTCCTGTGTTTGATATTTATGTTACAACAACTCTGCAGAGAAAGGGCGCCTGTGTGCTGACCGTATCCAAGCTATCCTTAAGTTAACCCATCCAGTCACCATATCTCAAATACACACTTTTTTAGGATTGGTAGGCTACTATCATTCTACCATTGTGAAACTTTCAGGGGAACTTATGAAAAAAGAAACATTTAATCCTTTGCTATAGTCTTTAGTATCAAGCCAAGCGTTTGTGCCTGATTCACAAAGATAACTAACCCTTTTTGAGTAATGCACACTTTTGAGTATGTTTGCAACTTTTAGCTATTCACAAAATCAGAGTGTAAGTTACTACAAAAAAAAACATAAACCATAGTAAGTCCAGCATCACCCATGGCAAACCACAGGTATTCCAACAGCCTGCCATAGAAAGTTGTGGAAGTAGAGAATTAAAATAAAACCCCATATAAAATATTATTAAATTATTTAAACAAAAAAAATGTAAAGGCTTTGGTTAATGGGGCGTCTGCTGAGCCTCTTGGCTCTCTTGTCCCTCTGCGCCCTGGACTTAAAGGGCATCTTGTTTCCTGGTAACAACTTTGCAAACCATGTCTTTTAAGTTTGTCTCTCTTTTATACTTATGTGAGGCTATTTTGTGTACTCCGGCCCTAATGCTCAATGTAGCTTAAGTGCCTCCGATGGAATGCTGAATTGAGATGACCTGTATGGAACATTTCAAAACAAGTTGTTAACATGAATGTAACATGTAGTAATGTGGGCTTCTGGAGGTGGGTGTATTTGTCTCTAATACCTCTGTGTCTCCTCGAGTCTGGCTGTTTGCAGGATGCACCTACTATTGGTCTCTCCACTATGATGTTGGGTGTCAAATCCACTCTTAAATACTCCATCCCTCTGTAGTTCACTAAAGTCTGGTGGCTAGCCTCGCAATGGTACATTGGTCTCTTAGGCCTCATGGTATCTCCAAGGGGCATAGAGGAAAATTCCTCAGTTCGTCTCCAGGGAAGATCTCACCTGCCCATTCTCTGGGCCCCACGCTATGTGTAGAACCCACCAGAGGTGGAATCAATTGATCTTATGACTAGCCCCAGTGTGCCAACTCAGAGTTAAAGTGCTGTCTTCAGGTATGAGCCATTCCTTTGTAGCCTCTGACCACAACACCCTGCATGGGATGAGCCCCTCAAGTCGCTCTCACAAAACTGTCCCTTGTATGTGTTTGTTCTGGTCAGAGGCTAGCAGACTTTCCCAGCACATCTCTGGGTCCTTTTTGCACTAAGGAGGAGATGGGTTTGCCAGAGAGCCATGTATTGGACCGCACTCTTGGTCAGGCACTGATCCCTATGCACCATTTATATGCTCATTTTGCTCACATGGGTCAATCTCGCTTACTGGCGGGAATGATAACTGTTAATCCCCTTTATGTCCAAGGGGGATGATTTTGCCTACCACATTGTGAGACCGTAGTCAGGCCCCAACCAAGCGTGTCCTCTCCACTGGGGTCTGTTCTCTCACATGCCCAAAAGCATCGGCTAGTTCCCCTCGTGCTCATTGGTGTTCGGGGTATATTCCGCTTGAGCGTCAGCGGGTGTTCCGCTTCTTCACCTACCCACGCACTAAGGGTTATCGCTTCTCTCATTGCATGCCCATGCCTCATCTTCACTGTGCCTGTTCCCAGGCAGAAGCCTTACGTTACATGGCCATCAGTTCAAGCTAGGTGTTCCGCAACAAGGCCACTGGCCCCTGGTTGTGTCAGGAAGCTGACTGCAATGAAATCTACCCCAATGTTTGTAGAGTCAGGACGGAGATTGGCAGTTTAGGGTCTGGGCGCAGAGATGCAGAAGGGTGCTTTCACTCTGTCGCCATCTTGGTCATGCCCCCATCTTTAAATATTTATAGGATAGACATACCATGTCTCTTTCTTTGTATGTACATGCTGGTCTGCCATGTCTAGCTACAAATTTCTTTTGATCCAGTTTTGCCTTAATTAATGGTACCACTGCCCTCTTGTGTGTTTCTTGAATTATTTGTAACAACTCCTTGATAGAGGGGAATGAAGTAGAACTAAACTGGGAGGGCCAATAGCTAGGGTGAATTCCCAAAGTACGGAAAAAGGGAGAGTAGCCTGTAGAAGTGTGCATGGAAATATTGTATGCAAACTCTGCCAGTGGAAGCGGCTTTCCGCATTTATGAGAACAGTTCATCAAAAAGCAGTTAAGATATTGGTTTAATGTCTGATTCACTCTTTCCGTTTGACCACCTATCTGAGGACGATAGCTGGTTGACTTGAAATTGATGGTACCTAATTTACTCAACAATTCATTTCAGAACCAAGAGATTAATTGAACTCTTTTGTCGGAAATAATCACTTCTGGTAATCCATGTAGACGTTTAAAAACAATTCTGCTAATTTGCGAACTGGTGGCAGTTTTTGTAAAATCATGTAATGATCCACTTTTGCAAAAGAGTCCACAATCACCAGAATGGAGGTCAGGAGGTAAATCCTTTATGAAGCCCTTGGAAATATTCCAGATCAAGGTTGTCTGGAAACTGGGAGAGATTGTAACTGCAAGTTTTTTCTGAATGCATTGTTCCATGGTTTTTTGAATATTAGGCCACCAAAACATATGTTTTAGTAGTCCTTTTTTTCCTAATGCCAGGGCGATTGGCTATTAGGACATTGAGATAGAGGGGGAGCATTCTTTGTTGTAAATATTTTCCGGCATAATTTTCTTTGCTTGTGTATTAAGAATCCACCTAAGGACGTTCTGTGCTGTGGATCTTCCAATTACCACTCTTCTTTATTCAACCTAGATTGCTGTTTTTGAATCCTCCCTAATAACATTATAGCTTTGTCTTAACATTCAGGTTGAACTGCTAATATAGATGGATTAGGAATGACACATTCCTCTCCCTGCCCATACCGAGACAAGGAGAAAGCTGTTTCTCCCCTTTCCCTGAAACTGTGACTACACAAATATATAGATGCGAGTTTAGAGTGAGATCTAGGGAGAGTTAATTATTTGATAGACAACCAAACTTTGTCTCGCTTCTGATAATCTAGTACCTTTCGCCCGTGTCTTATCAACAAATCATTTAAAGGCTGCTTTTTCCTGCAACAAATGTTGGTGTGTGGCTTTCTGTATGCTTTGAGATTTTTCCAAGAGGGTGGTCACAGAGGGAACAGTTGAAGTGGATGTCTTCTGGGATAACAGTTGAGGATGGTAACATAGGGACAAAAGTAGGGTGATCTTCTCAAGCTCAAGTCAAATGTTATATGCAAATTTAGTTAAGGCAAGTCATTGATATGAGGCATAAGGGTGCTCCATGAGCAAACATCATATTAACTACTGTGACTGAATCAATCATTCTGTTTGTCCATCGAACTGTGGATGATGACTGGCAGATTGAAAGTGCCTAGCAACTACTCATTTCTATAGTTCACTCCAGAACAGTGCTGTGAACCTCTGTCAGTAATGATGATTTCAGGAAGGCATGGAGACAACAGATTTGGATAATGGAGAATTGGACCACTGTTGAAAGATTCTTCAGTGGAATGAAATGTCCTATCTTGCTAAAAAAAAAAAAGCCAACTACAACTAGTATGTTTGTATAGCTATGGGATGGAGGTAGATCAAATTTAAAGTCCATAGATATTATTATTCATGGATGATGGGGAGTTTGGCGAGGTTGAATTACTCCAGCTGCAGTCATATGCAAGACTTTGGCCAGAGGACATATGGTACACTTTTCTATGTGTTCTTTGATGGCTGACAATACCAGCCCACCAAAAGTCCCTCATGAAAAGTTCCACCATCTTGCTGTTACCAAGTTGTCCATCTGCCAGAGAGTCATAACACCACTTCATTAGTTTAGATTGTATTTTCTTCATCTGAGGGCAAGGGTCCACTTTGAAGTGATCTTTTCGGTGGTTCTTGCTGTATACATTGCTGTGCCAGTTCTAACTTTTGAGCTTGCCTTATGCTTTCTAAAAGATCTTTTGTGGGTGCTGAAGAAAGGGCTGAGGTACAAGGTGCATTATCTTTAATTTTGTAGTCAGAATCCTTCTGTTAAGAATGGTATTACATTGCGAAAGCAGTAAAAGAACGTGGTCCTTTTAGCATGGCAGGCGTTATCACATTTCATTGTTGTTAGATACACCCAGATTTTTATGATCACTCTATGTTGTGATTTTATTACGAGCCCTCTCCAAATGTCTCTAACAAGAACGTGCCTTTTTAATCCTAGGAATTTCCCATCAGAGATGGTGTCCTTCTCTGTGTCAGTCAGTGCTTGGGAATAATGTGCAACAGGATGCAACTCACTGGTCTCTGAATGCCTTTGTGACAGCACTGCTCCAATGTAAAAAAAAAAAGCATCAGTTTCCACCAGACAGGAGCAGATGGGAATATTTCCTTCAAGTGATTGATGGCTTGTTCCTGCTCTTTACTCATTTGAATTTCATGCCCTTCTTGGTTAACTGCACAATGGGCCATATGCTGGTTGGAAAGTTTGTATACATTGTTGATATAAGTTGGCAAAGTCAATTAGTTGCTGTACTTCCTTCACATTCTGCGACGAGGGGTGTTCTAGATCTGCCTCGACTTTGGAAGGATCCATACCAAAACCTTGCCCAGAGATATCGCAACCTAGAAAAGTAATTTTAGGTACCTCTAACAGATACTTTTCCACAAAAAAAATGTTTCCTCGATCTTGTGCATATATCTCATTAATGACAGTAATGTTCTACTAAGGTGGTGGAATAGGTTAGGATATTTTCCAAATAAACTACCATGAACACACCCTAGAGAGCCCTAAAATATTGTTCACAAAGTTCTGGAAAGCAGCATTACTGAAACCAAACTACATAATGAGGTACTAAAAATGTCCGTAGGTGCAATTGAACGCCTTCTTCCACTCATCCCTCCAACGGATCTATGTTAGAGAAAATGCCCCGCTAACTTTAGTTTGGTGAAACTATTGACTTATTTTAATTTGATCTACTAATATGGAAATGAGGGTGAGATATCATCTGTTTCGAATGACAGTGGAATGCAGCCCTCTATAATCAATGTGAGATCTGTGGTCACCATTTGCCTAGGCCACAAAGAAAATCCGTGGCCCAGTTGGTGACTTTGGGTGCTGAATAATCCAATCTCCAAGTTCTACTATAAATCTTGCCAAAGAATATAATCCTCTTTTACTGTCCAGCAGTAGATTGTGCCATGTGGGCCTGAGGTCTATCCAGCAGTCATCCTCTTGAGGTGGAGGAAGAGAATCAGTCCCTTTTTTTCTCTAAAGACATCAGTGAGTTCTTGATACTAATAAGGAATAGCACACTATTCGCCGCTACTCTTGTCAATGAAGCTAAAGAGATCAGCTGCAGGGCGAAGCAAAACAATGGCTGCATTTTCTCAGGAGATAAAGTTAGAAAGCAATGTTCAGCACAATATGACAAATTGAATGACATCTCTAGCTTTTCCCAATTGATTTGATGGTTATGATGGGCAACCATGTGGTGCCTGATACAAAAAAACATTTTCTGGCAGCCGGGATGCCCTTAAGATGGCTGCTGCATAGAAGAGCTCCTACTCCTTGGTCCAGATTCCTTAATTCTCTGCCGCCCTTTACCCGTGTGATATTCATAAATCACACTAAAGGGCAGCGGAATGACAGAGGCCTGCGGCGGTGAGTTTTCTTTCTGGAAATTTACCATCAGCCTTTAATCAGGTAATGATTCACTGTGACTCGCCTCAGCTGGCCTTTTTCCCGCCACCTCCGACGCTGACAGGAATCCAAGTGCCCGCTCGTCAATTAGCGCAGCTGCTCCTGGCAGGATTGATGTTCCTCTCTTGTTTGGCACTCGCTGGCATAAATTACTGCTATTCAATTTTTATTTGCACTAGTTCGACACAGGAAACATTAAACCTCAGTCTACGACTGTTTTTAACATCTGCTACACCAGACTGTATTCCTCCACATCTTTCATTGCTGCAAGATCACCCTTTGCTTCTCTCAGTTTTTTCAGTTATTGGCGGTATCATCTCATTCCACTTCATTGCTGGTGCTGTTTTGCCCTTTTTTTTGGTTCTATATGCTATTATATTGGCAGTGGGGGGGCAGCTTAAATATAAAAATACCTCCTTCATCAGCGGATCCCCTTCTTCCCACAAGGAAGTTACTGGTGGAGGAGGTAAATGCCTTAAACAAGACTCACATTCTGAAAGAATCTCTCCTTACCCTATTACTATGGAAGACTTAATGGAGGAACTGAAAATGCTAAAACCTTTCATGATGAACACTACTACTCTTCAACGTCTTGAGGATAAGTGGTCGTCTCTTGAGTCAAGGGTTTCGGTTATTGAGTCACAAATGTCTGTGACACACAACGTTACCTCAAAAATTACTAACATGGCTCAGGAAATTGCATCCCTCAGGAGACAGAACGAGGACTTAGAAAATCGCAATAAACAAAACAATCTTCGCGTTTATGTTATTCCAAAGGGGGCAGAGGGAGGTGACATCACTGCTTTTCTTCAGTTGAATCTACCAAAGTTGGTGGGCCTTTTCAGCGGCTCACCATTGAATATTCAAAGAGCCCACCGCCTTGGCCCTAGAGCTTCTACTACTAACGCTAAACCCAGAGGCATAATCATCCTTTTCCTCCAATGTACAGATTTGATGCAGGTTCTAGCTGCCTCCAAGCAGGGCAAACAAATGATCTGGTCTGGACACAAGGTTTTTCTTTAGCAAGACGTCTCTTCTGTCACACCACCTCGCTGTAAAGAATTCCTAAGTATGCGCCCTTCGTTGCATGCTATGAATGCAATATATGGTCTTCTTCACCCTTGCACGGTCAAGGATGCCTACAACGTCAGAACCACTTCTTTTGACTCGCCTGCAAAACGTAAGGAATTTATTCACCTTCACAAGAATGACTCTATGGATCCTGGCGTCTCTTGAAATTATTTCTACATTCTAAATCCTTTTCAATTCTGTTATAATTCATGAATGACTTGTTTTTGTTGTATTTGTTTTTATTGTATTATGATTTTTCCTTTTCATAGTGGTGTTGTCTCTTTTTCTTTCCAGGTCCTCTGTTTGTCGTCATTAGAGTCCTTACGTCTTGCGTTGCTTCCGTGTTGACTAGCCTTTTCCCACTGAAAATCCCTTCCATATGTTTTCTTCTTAATAGGTAAGATCTTCATTTTTAATTTTTCGGTTCATTTATGTATTTATGGCAGTACCTCATTTACATTTCCGTCCTTTTTCTTCATTCTTCTCCTCCGGTCTCTGTTGTTTCCTTTTCCTTTTATCTCCGGACTGGGTTCTCTGGTTGGTTCATATCATATGGTTTCTCACCGTGCTTCAATTCACAATTTTTCTCTTTCCTTCTTTTTCTTTAGATGGCTCTGGTCTTTCAGATCTTTAGTCATCCTTCTACTGTTTGTCTCCTTGTGGGACCTATTGGAACCCGCATCCTCCCCTTTATCTTTTTTTTACTTCTGGTCCTTCCTTTTTCCTTTCCTTTCACACATATTCATGTTTTGTTTGTTTGCATTGGATGCTATTCAGCTATGATATTTCCTTTTCTTTTTATTTATGTGAGGTTATTATTTTATTGTATATAATGCTTTACTGTATTTCTCATGAATAGTTTTCAGATTATTTTTTGGAATGTCAAGGGTCTCAGAAGCCCTATTAAGAGACAGAGGGTTCTTACACACCTCTCTTAATTGTCCTGTCTTGTTGCTATGTTGCAGGAAACTCATCTCCTTGAAAAAGATATTCATATGTTAAAGAAAAGTTGGGTAGGTTCTGTTTATTGTTCTCCTGCTAGTAATAAAAACAAGCATTTACAATGCAATAGGTCTTGCAATGACATTATTTTGAGCTATTGACATTGTAAATGGCAATGCCTTTAAAAAAATTAAAAGGCATTGTTATTTACAATACCAAAAGCAACACCTATTGCATTGCATAGCGCGGTGTCCGTGAAGACGGCGCCGCGCTTATTAGATCGAAAAGAAACTACAGTTGATTCAAAATGCAGCAACCGACCTGATTTGGGGCCTGAAAACGATGACAATATATTAGCCTTGCTTCGTAAATTCCTCTGGCATCCATTCATAAAATATGTGTGTCTGAAAGCCATGAATTTGGCGCACAGGGTTATACATGCCACAGGGTTATATATGGAATAACCCATAGTTTAGCCTTTTAAAATGAGGTGATGTTTTCCATCCCTGGTCTTAAGATCGGTAAAGTAAAATCTTATAGGGTGGCAGGCTTCTCATTACTAGTGCCCAAATATATAACTGGTAGCTTTGACCCTCACCACCCCACCCATGTTAATAGTACCAGGTGTACCAGTAACTCTGTAGGTGTGGAGTTACTGAAGATTATAAGCGAAACCCTGAGTTTCCACGGTGAAATTACGAATTCCGGGCAGAAGTGAGCACACTCTGAAAATCTGGCTTTTTTAATAATGTTTAGAGGGGGTGAGTAAAGTCTGTTGTACTGTTTAATATCCCTTAGCACCAAGAAGCCTTGGCGTATGCGTACTTCAGGAGCAAAACAGAACATTATGTAGCGGAGCAGTGGGAAAAGATGGGGGAATATGCATTTTGTGGCACAGAAGACAATGGTGGTCAATGAAAAATGAAAGTGGAACAGAAGTTGGAAACCTAGTGAAGAGGAGGACAGGATAGATGAGAAAAGAGACAACAGCAAGACAGAGAGAGCGTAGGAGTGAGTAATTTAAATATAAGAGCATGAAAGAGATACAGAGGAGGTACACAAAAGGAGCGCTGACTTGATATTTTGGCGCTGATATAAGCTGCCTGAAAATATCACTTTTATATGCGTGAACGTCTGCAGTGAATCATATCTCATAACATTAAAGGCAATCCTTTTAAGGATAATATTTCAACGTTTGTCCCAGTTTGCATCACCAGATATCGTCAAAGATGCACATTGCTCATCCCTACGGCTCTTCTTGGCATTTCTTTATTACACGATGAGAAAACGACAGTGACATTTGCGGGGCTTGTGATTAACATTCGTGTTTCCCTCAGTGATCGGTTCGCTCGCGCCGCGATAGCATCTTGCAGCCCCGAGGGCAGTGGCGCCGCTGAGTGATTCCGAGCCCCGCCCCAGCACGCGAGGACGAGCCGCGGACAGCCTGCGTGTCTCGAGCACAACAATGCCTGGTACATCGCGTGCTGTGACATAAGAAGTGCTTGAGAAATGATGATAAAGATGTCTTGCAATGTGATTATGGATTTGCAACAAAAAAAAACACCGGCTAAGAGGTGCACAACACTGAGGCAGGTGTTAGATGAACAGTTCCCGGCCGACCCAAACATAAAACAGAACTTATGAGAAAGCAAATTCATTTATCACGGTTGGATGTGAAAATAGCTTCAATTAGCACGTCTCTTCTGTCGCCCAACGTTTGTAAGTAAGTAAGTCCGTTTTTATATAGCGCAGCTACTCACCCTTACGGGTCTCAAGGCGCTGGGGGCCGGAGTGGAAATTAAGTGAGCTATTGCCCAGAGTCACATGGTGCTGAGCTGAGCTGCCGCTGGAGCCGGGGATCGAACCGTGAACCCTGTGCTCTGAAGTCAGCTGCCCTGGCCGCTGCACCACACCTCTCCACTCGTTTGGATTTTTATCAAGAGGAAAATCAGTGCAGCTGCCGTCCTATTATTCAAATATGCAGGTACCATTACAAAGGCAGACAAGCTGTTGCCATTACGCAAAGAGAGCCGCGCGGGCTCGCTCGCACGGGCCTCAGTGTGCAGGGTAGTGCCTGCAGACTTTCTTATCTTTAGGGGGGGCCATCTGTTTCTAATTAGCATGGCCGCGCTAAGGCCATGCTAATTAGAAACAGATGGCCCCCCCTAAAGATAAGAAAGTGCTTCACGACAGCCGTGAAGCAGACGACCCAGTCCGGATGGGCCGTCCAAAAGGGCGAAAGGGCAGTGACCCAAAAGCATCCTTTTCAATGGGAAGCCAGCGTTTAGCATAAACGCTGACCCGACCCAATGAAAAGGATGGACGGGGCTTCAAGTCCCCTTCTGAAATCTCCTCTCTCACTATAAGTCTCGCCGAGCGAGCAGCGCATGCGCTGCAAAGCTAGGCGAGACCTAAAAATGGTGTGGTTATTTTGTTCCATAAATCTTTAAATGTTACTGTTTTAAAGCGAGAAATCAATTCCAATGGCAGATGGCTCCTTCTCCTTGTCAATATTAATGGTAGTCCATTTTCCTTTTTTAATGTTTATGGGGCTACTGGGACAGATACATCCTTTTGGGATTCTCTCTCACCCAAACTAATGTCTGTAATGCATGCCAGTTTAGTCTTGGGAGGCGATTGTAACCAACTTATGGACCCCTTTTTCGATCCCAAGTCTATATTTAAATATATCCCTAATAATATGGAAAAAGCCTTTTACAGAACTATAACACATAGAGGATTAGTTGATGTTTGATGTCTTTATAACCCTGACTTTTTAGAATATTCTTTTATTTCTCCTACCCATCAATCCTCCTCCAGAATTGATTATATCTTTCTGGATAAGAACCTTTCTCAACATCTCGTACATGCTGAACTAGGTCCTATCTTGGTCTCTGACCATGCACCGGTCATTATTGACTTAGAGCCCTCTCATTCTTCCACTTGTTCTAGCAGATGGCGTTTTAACAATTGGCTGTTACAAGATCAGCAATTTATCAAGGGTTTTGAGAAATTCATTATTGATTTATTTTAAGTCAATATTACTCCAGATACCAAGTTTCAGCATGTTTGGGACTCTTTCAAGGCTACTGTGAGAGGTTATATTATAAATTACGTATCGAATTTAAAAAAAAAAGGCACTGCCAAACAATCCTCCAATCTTTTACAACATATAAAGAAATTACAACATGCTTATCACTCTTCTACTCATAAGGATGTCTTAGATCAGCTCATTCAAGCCAAACTTGATTGTAAGAGAGCTTCCATCACTAATGCTAGCAATACTCTACTTAAGCTAAATTCAAAATATTATAGTGCCTCTAACAAAGCAGGCAATACACTGGCCAATTATCTAAAATTTAAAAAACTGAAATCTAGGAGAGAGGTAATACATGACGCCTCTGGTAATAAATTATTTAAAGATCAGGAAATGTTGTCTCATTTTGCAGAATATTATACCCAACTCCATACCGAGGACACTTTACCATCTGATGATCCTATGGATTCTTTTTTTGACTCTATTCTGAAACCACAAACCCCACACGCTGACTTTTCTCCCCTGAAAGCTGATGTTTCTCTTGCAGAGATACGTGAGGCCATTTCTAAACTCCCCAAAGATAAAGCTCCGGGCCCAGATCGCTTTACTGTTGAATTTTATTCTAAATTTTCTTCTCTTCCGGTTCCTCACATGTTTTCTTTTTTTCAACACATTTTAGCTATTGATACACAGGCTGGTTCTTTACTGAAGCCATGATTTGTTTGATCCCCTTGTTTGAAATTAGAAAGATAAAGATTTGGTGGAATGTAAGAACTATAGACCAATTTCCCTTATCAATACGGCCTGCAAAATTTCTCCAAACTTTTCGCTATGCGGGCCAAGGATTTGATCCCTTCTTTAGTCGGCATTGAACAGTCCAGTTTCATAAACAGCCATAATATTTCCGATAAATCTTGCACTTTCTTAAATATTATTTATGGTGCGAGCAAAACTAAAAATTCTTTGACTGTAGTCACCTTGGATGCGGAAATAGCTTTCGACGAGTTAACTGGATTTTCTTTTTAGAGCTCTCAAATGGTACAGCTTTGGCCCTAAATTTCTACAGTACATTAAAACTCTACATTCTTATCCATCTGCCTCTGTATTTCTTAATGGTCTTCAGTCTTCATACTTCCCCTCACTAGAGGCACCAGACAAGCTTGTCCCTTTTCCAGAATCCATTCGTCTCTCTCAAGCCCTCACTGGTTATACCCACAAGCATTTGCATTTTAAATGTACTGCATATGCTGACAATATATTACTCTACGTTTCTAAACCTCTGATCTCTATCCCTGAGTTCTTCCGCCTTTTGTCCCGCTATTCCTTGGTATCTGGGTATCGATAATATTGATAAGTCTGAAGTTATGCCTTGTAATACAATTTGGGGCCGATTCCGATCTCGGCCGGTAGGGCTCCGAATCGGATTCGGCTTAACCGGATCCGATTCGGAGCCCTATTTCCCGACCGATTCGTACGCGTGTCCGGCCGAGCGAGTACGATGCGAAATCGCCGACCGACTCGTTCGGGCGTCCCGACCGCTCCGACCGACTCGTTCCCGGGTCTAACCGCACCGACCGACTCGCTCGGACACGACTCGCACCGCACAATGGAGACGTTCCCCGGCCGGGTAAGTACGATGCGTGCCGCGAGCAGTCCGACCGAGCCGCGCACTCCGGCTCCAAAGAGCAGTCGGAGCCGTTCTTTGGGAATCCGTGTCGGACCCCCCTGTACGCGTAGCCGCGCGAGTCGCACACAGGGGGGACCCATGGGTCCCCCCTACCTGTGCATGTACGGCGCGAGTCGCTTCGCCGCGTACCCGCTGTAGGGGGCGCCCCTGTTCGCCTCGCACCCATTGAGGCAATGGGAGCCCGCGTACGCGTTGTACGACCGGCTCCCATTGACTTCAATGGGAGTCTGACCGACTCGAGTACGATAGCATACGGACGCATCGTACTCGTTCGGTCGGGCTGCACGGGTCCGATTCGGTCGGAAATCTCTCCGGGTCCGGCTCGGTCGGAGAGATTTCCGGCCCGAATCGGAATCGGCCCCTATGTCTTTAAGATATTTTAAAGATACTGGACTCTTATGGAATTCCTCCAAGATTAAATGCTTAGGAATTCTTTACTCCCCATCCCTTAAAGAAACACTCAAGGTCAATATAGAAGCTCTAAAATTGAAACATCTCCCTCTCACTGGCAAATGGTCCCTTCTTTGTCTTTCTTTGTCTTTTTTGGTGGGGCAGACCAACCACTATTAAAATGATGCTCTTGCCCATAAACTTTTATTTACAAATGCTCCCTCTTAGGCTTCCTCACATCTTTTTCCGTTCTATAGATAGTTCGCTATCTAAGGTCTTATGGAACAAACGTCCAGCTCGTATTTCTTTATACAAACTCAAGAAGTTGGAAATATATGGTGGAGTTAACTTTCCAGACTTCTCACAATATCAATGGGCTTTTCTTTTTAAACAGATCTGGTCCTCATTATGTACTTCTAACTCTTCTTCTTCTCCCCTTTGGCGATATCTTGAACTTTCTCTCATCTCTCCCTTTACATTCCTTCAATTTGTTCTTATTCCTCAAAAACCTAGGCATATGCCTTCCCCTTTGTTAAACCACTCCAGTAACATCGCCAAAAAGTATATTTCCCAGAAATATTCTCCCTCTCAACTCTTGTTTATACCCCCCATTTGGTACAATCATGCTATCACTCTATCTAATAAAGGTCTTAATTGGCCCACTGGGCTAGCTTCTGGTACAACTTCAATTTTCCAAATTATTTCTAACAACAAGTTTATCGTTTTTGAGGAATTACGTATCCGTTTTCATATTGCTCTTTCTCATAGACACAAATATTCTTTCCTCATACATACTCTTCATCAAAACATTACTGATCTCTTTCCCAGCTCCATTAAAACCCTTGGTGTTCTTTTGCTTTCCAAGGAATTCTCTATGGGTGTTAAGGCTGCTTTCTTATACAAGCAACTTTCTTTTCAAGTTCCAGATAAGATCAAAACCAAAACTGGAAACAGGACCTTCTGCCTACTTTTTCCATCTCTCTATGGAACAAACTTTGGCATGGATCCATTATACTTCTTGTTCAGCTAGTACCACTCAGACCATGTATTTCTTTTTATAATAGGCTGTTTTAACTCCTTCCTCTCTTTTACAACGAAACGTTTACCTAAGAATAATTTCTGGTCTTTTGGCTCCCCTAATGGTTACTATCTTCACATGTTTTTTCTTTGCCCCAAACTACTTAATTTTTGGCAGCGACTATGGCATAAAATCTCTTTTATTCTCAGTCTCATCTCCTTTCCACATAGTTATTCTTTTCATGGGCAGCTTTTCGGATATATGGTCAAACGACAAAACCAAAGGCACGTTAGCAGATCTATTGGCGGTTGCTTTCCAGGTTATTGCTTCTAATTGGAAAAATTATGACAGGGTTTCTTATTTGACATGGTGGAACTTGGTATTTCATAATCATAGATTGGATACCTCTTGCTCTTCCGTATTGTACACAGCCATCAAGAGAGATTTAATTTGGCTTTCCTTGACGTCATACCTTTTCACGCACTTTCTCTATTAACGTTCAAACAGTCGAAGTCTCCAACCCTCTTCGAATTCATTTTTACTTGCATCTCTCCTTCATTCATTTCCTATTTCTCTACATAGCAGTTTGTATACTTCTCATGCCCACATTATTTTCATTCCCGTGCTTTTTATCTATTAGGTCATATACTATTTAGTTTCTCATTTTCATTTTTTTTTCTTTATCAACCCTTTTATGAAATACAAAACATTTATAAAATGATTTTTATATAGTGATGCAAAACTGTTTTCTCATTTTCATTATAAAATTTGTCTTATTTTTTATAGCCTCTGTAATTGGATTTTATGCATTTCCTTATTGTATATTTTCCTCCATAACTAATACTGTTTTCCTTATGACATGTCTCAGTTTTAAGTTTATCTACATATTTTGCTGTATTTTCTCTTGAATGTTCTTAAATAAAGCATCTTAAACTAAAAAGGATTTTTTTCCACACGTCTTCTCTGTGTTGTCATGAACAATGGTAAAGTGTTGTGATACACTGCCCCCGATGTTAAAGCTGTTCCCTCAATACCTTAAATCTCTTCCTGCATTAGCTTCTTTGAATTTGTTGTGGGGCTTGAAATTTGGAATCCACAAAGTACCCGGATGCCCCTAAAATCCACTTGGGCGTATACCCTGATGGGGCCTTGATGTTAGCAATAAATCTTCCAACCCTACTCAGAGCGACGCAAAGAAAACACAGACACACAGGCAGGCTCCGAAACAGATGAAATGTATTTGCAGCTACCAATTATTATTGGCATGCCAAGGCAGACAGCAGACGCGCATCTCAGTGTTACGTCTTGGAACAAGCTTTTTCTGCCCTGGTCTGACTTTGTGGGGAGCTTATATATGTAAGAAAGTGCTGTCACCAGTAAAAACCCCAGAAGGGGACGAAGTCCCTATACAGATATATAGAAAATAGATTTGCCATGCAAGCACAAGACATAGGGCAAAATATACTTGTTGCAGTATAAGCAAACTAGGGAACAGAAAATAGGTTGAGCTAAACTTGTAAGAAACAGAGTCCTCAGAGTGTGTATGTTGACAGCTGTTAACCAAGAAGGTGTCAGAGAGGGCAGTAAAGGCCCTTGGGTCAGGCTGGAATAGATTTGTAAAGGGAGGGGGGACTTTGGAGGACAGAGCAAGCAGTTTGGCCAGAGACAGACATAGCTATCTTAATGAGTCTGAGATAGTGTGGGGGAGAAATGGAATTGATTCCCCTATCTGGGCGATGCATACATATGGATATACATTTTTCTCCACAATATCCCCCCTTTATAATAGCAATATCATATACCATTGTAAGAAAAATATGAATATATATGTATGGTAGACATATAAAAGTATCAATAAAGTATGCATATATTGGTGCGTAGACACATCTAAGAGGTATTCATTATTCAACATAGACAAAATGATATATTAGTACTCAATGCATTTATATGTTTTATATCTATAGCCATTAATTCAAACGCTTCTTTCTGTGCTTTCTCTATGTCCTGTTGTATTTTAAGATATCTGCAGGCTAGCTCCTGCAGGAGGTAGAATTTTAACTGCAGAAATTGAATGGATGCTTTTACTACACAATTGCTGTCCCATGGAGCAACACCACTGAAGACAACACAATAATATCACTATTGCTACAAAGATACCCAGTAGTGCTAGAACTAAGTTCTTTAACCATCCTGTTGCTAGCCATGACCATAGCCATGACCAATCATCAGAATCTGTCATTTTCTCTGCTCCACGGAATATTTTAACTGCATGCTTAATTTGTGCCACATCCCTTGCTATGTTTCCACTATTATTAAAAAAATAACAGCAAGAGGAATTCATTAAAACACACGAGTCCATCTTGTTGTAGTGTCAGGAGGTCAAGTGCATTTCTATGTTGAATAGTCATGGCAGCCACTGAATTAATTTCCATCTGTAACTGTTGAAGTACATCTCTTGTTGCATTGAATGCTATAGCTAGCTCAGCAGACATGTTAACAAGGGCCAATTCTAAATCATATATCCCAAATCCAGGAATTAATATATGCATTGGCTCAAAGAATAGACCTTGTCTAGCCTCCAGAATAGGTGCATGTATATCTCTTTTATCTCTGAGCGAAACTCCCCAAATTTAAATGGCTCATGGGCTGCAATGTGTGGCACGACTGAAATGTTGGGTGTAAGATAAGAAATAGCGCATGTGCCTTCCCAGTGCCTGGGAAGCACCTTGTATGCTTTAGTGCCACAAATAAAATACATACCGCCCTGTAACTGTATGTCCAATGTGTGATATTTACTGAGAGGATAGCCTTCCCCTTCAGGAAAAGTGTTTTGAAATTGATCACACCATTTGTAATCAATCCATGAAGAATTTATAAGCGTAACATTTGCCCAGGGTGCCATGTATGAGCAGCGAGCGGACAATAAGGGATATTCTAACATCTTAGAAATCACATTTGGCACCCTAGCATAATCGTTCTTTTTCTCAATTAATGGATCGTATATAAGACTATCAGGTGTTATTAATAGTGTCTCTCCATCTACAGTGATATTCCAGTAATGTAAAGTGTAGTTCACTTGTTTCCCTTGTACCTTAGCTGTCCAGTTCCTAGTTATTAACTGTCTGTCCCTTATGTTCCAATTACCTTTGGTATCATCAAATTCTAATATGTTAGGACACTTGCTACTTTTTAAATGTCGTCAGTATCAGGAAGCTGGGTTACATTCTGAAACATGATGCTTTATACATACAGGAAATTGGCATTGTGTTCCACCATAGCTGACACTTGATATTGTGCTTGAATATTTGGCAGTATGGTACAGCGTGGATACCATCCAATCCTTCCTTCTCCACAGTCCCAAGTGACATTGGATATGAGGCATCGTTTTCCTTGCGCATGATTTTGTATAGGCACAGGTGTTTCATATAGGCCAATTGGGTCGCTGGGGTGTCTGGATAATTCTCTACAAATCCAGCAATTTGCAAGACCTAAAGCCTGGGCTACTTTCTCATGTACTGTAATAAGGGGAGGGTCAGCAGGCTGTTGCAATACAGGTAGCACACACATAAGTAAGGTACTAGAAAATATTGTTTGCACAATGCGATGCATTTTCTGGAAAGTGATAAATATCGTTAGGCACTGTCTTTCTGTCTCAGATTCAGGGCACTTTCTCTAAGTGTCAATAATGAAAATGCTCGGAGTGCACTTTCATATGCTTCTCCTCCTGGTCCATAGTCGTCTTGTTCAGAGAAGGTTTCACGGACCTGCCCTGCGTTGTCCTCGCCAGTCTATTTTTCGGCAGGTGCAGAGCATCACCTTTTTTCGAGACTGCGTTGCATGCTTCACTCAACAGCATCCGTTGGTGTCACTGTCCCTGTGACACTTGATGATGGACACTCAGCATTGTTCTTTGGGATGGTCGGGTCGGCCTCCTCCTTGTCCGGTGTTTCGCGCTGGTCCACGGGTGGCCGGTGCACATCTGTTATAGGCACCTGTGCCTCAGGTGGTGTTGATGCAGCTCTGCATCGTGATCCGTACAGCCACTCATGACAACCCTGCACATTTACCACTATTCGCGTAGCTGGATGTGGGGTCCAACCCACCTAAAACTAAGTGAAACCTCTTTTATTTGTCTCACCATGACCATGACTCCAGGTTTAAAAGGGTGTGAATGTTCTAAGGAAAGATGGGGCAAAGCTTCCTTCACCTAGAGATGGTCATGCCTCAAGACCACTGACCACTGTACGGCGTAGTCAGAAATATGTTCATACGTCCACAGCAGTGCTGCTTGGAATGCTGTGAGAGGCAACCTCAACCCCATTGACATAGGCCGCCCCATCAATACCTCATGGGGGAATAAGAGAGTTGTTCTAGACTGTGTCGCTCTTATGGCATGCAGCACCAAAGGCAGCGCATCTAGCCATTTCAGGCCTGTTGCATCAGTTGTTTTGGCTAATTTATGTTTTATTGTGGAGTTCATTCTCTCCACCTGGCCTGAACTTTGGGAGTGGTAAGGGGCATGCAGTTTCCACTCTATTCCCAAACAGTCACATATCTTGTGCACAACTGCAGCCACTAATTCACCCCCTCTGGCGCTGTTTATTCTCTGGGGAACCCCAAGCCAGGGTATGATATCTTTCATCAAGCATTGCACAACAGTTGCTGCATCATTCTTCCTTGTGGGAAATGCCTCCACCCATTTTGAAAATTGATCCACACATAACAGCAAATATTTGAATCCATTCACTGGGGGCATTTAGACGAAATCTATTTGAATGTTGGTAAAGGGACCCTGTGGTACTGGCAAGTGATCATGAGTAGCAGGGGACCAACTTTTAGCATGTTGGGCACAGACCAGACATTGGGAGAAGAATTGTACGGTGAAAGCTGTTATCCCTGGTGCAAATCATTCTTGTCTAATCAAAGCATTCATCCCCCCTTGAGCCACATGAGTGGGTCCATGAGCAAGCCTTGTAAGGGGCAGGAACTGTCCCTTACTGTGGTATTATAGAAATAATACCACAGATACAACTCTCTGTCAGCACAGAAGATAGCAGAATTTATTGGAGACCAATAGATAATGCAAATACGTGCAGCACGGAGACAGCCAGCATAGTCACTGAGTGTCTATAGGGGCGACGCCCTTGCACAGCTTTTATTGTCACAAACCACATAGGAAGCATCGTCATAATACACGTAACACAAGTTAGGCAGAGTGTACCTGTCCAATCAGCAAGGGCCTAGACTATGCTATACCATGTATGGTCCGAACAATACTGTTGCTGACCACGTGTCTGAAGTACGTGACAGTTTGGGACTTTCCACTGCAATGCATTTGTATTAGCCTTGGTACTTTTCCACTGAAATGATTGCAATATCATAGCACGTACGAGAAATATTGCTAAATGCGATATGCTGAAATCTTGCGGCTAAGCTAGCATCCTGCTCTTGTTCTCGCATGTTTCTCAGGCAAGCCTTGCGTTACAGCAGCAATTTTTATCTAAATGGTGTAGAAAAGTACAAGCGTCTATATGCTGGTTCTCATGTCAACTTAACAGGGCCTAAAGCTTCAAGCATTTGGTATCACATATGAAAGATGGCTTCAACATTGCCCATCTGATACCAAACCATTACTTCGCATCCTTTCTGTATTCCATCTCCTGTCCTTCCTCACTTGGGTCAGAGTCTTAATTGTGACGTCCGTGCCTTTTGTGTCTTGGCATACAGTGTGCACAGCTGGAAGCGAAAGCTGCGCAGCATGCGGGACAAACCTGGATCATTATGCACAGGGTGATCAATGCTGTTATAAATATAATGATCACCTCCAATATCCATGATCCCCAGTTTCCCAGCCATAGCATTAATCGCTCCCACATGCTTCCTGTGTGTATGTTGTGTGCCTCGTCTTTAATTTTGTTTATTTTATGTATCGCATTGTCTATATTGCGGCTGTTGTCAGGTACATATGAACAGCACACCTGGTGGATGACGTGGCATACTCCACCCTCCTTGGCCAGGCTGATTTCTAATGCAACCCTGTTCTGTATCACTACAGCCCTCATGGCAGTTAGTTCTTCAGTGATGTTTCCTAGGGCTGCTGCTGTTGAATCCGCTAGATCCTCAATCATCCTTGCTAGCTGGTGTATCCTTATTGATGTGTATATTATTCCTGCACCAGGCACCATTACCCCTAATCCTGTCATTAGGTCATCTTGCCATTCTGCTGTCCTCCTAACTCTTTCCATCCGGTGCCCTTGGCGCTCAACCGGTACTAGGTCAGCGAAATGGGTAATTCGGGGCAAGATGGAGGCAAGGTAGCAACTACCATACCATCCCGGTGGCAAATAGAAGTATGCCCATTGGCCAGAGGCAAAAAACAGTCCCTTGTAACCCACTAGTCCAGGTGAGGGCCGTTGATCACTCTTCCTAATCCGTGATATTTTTGTTGTGTGTGCAGTTACTTTCACCAACGAAAATTGATGGGATTACTGAATATTCTCCTTCTGAAAGTCCTAGGGCTTCATCATTCCTTTCCTCACATTCCCTCAATCCTTGCTCACCATTTGCTAATTCTGCAATGGTACACCCGAAGCTGCATTTCCCCCATTCTTCCCTTCCTTTGAGTAGTTGTAATAGTGTGCAAGGTGGTTTAGGTAGGCGCATCTGCACGGCTGGTCTTTTAGGGGCCGTCCATTTATCATTCTGAATGCAGGATGGTGCGGTAAGTCTTATCCTAAATCTTGGTATTTTTATCTCAGCCCCTTTGTCCCAACCAGCCCTATTTCCCACTCCTCATTCCTAGAAGTTTTGTCAAATGTGTTGAGCATTGCTTGATCCCTTTTTGTTAGTTGCATGTTCATGCATGGCACTCTTTGGCCTTGCTGTTGCCTGCCCTGTAACTATCTCGCCCTTCCTAGGAAGTGCAACAGCTATGGACATGTTATGCTGCCTAAAAAGCATGTCTCACTTTAAGACATATCCTACATATTTTGAAAAGGGTATCACATTGTAACTCATCCTCTGTTCAGTGTCTGTCGGTAAGTGTATGCAAACATAGCATCCTGATATGTTCATAATGCGTACATACATTTTTATCATTTCAACATATTGATTTCCCTGGTACTCATCCCATAATTCCCGTCCTCCATCTCCTTTAATGTCAACCTCCCCCAAAATGGCTTGCTCAGTCATGTTCATTTTCCTCTCTCATTATGTTACATTTGAGTCGCTGAAGATACAAAAGGTATGCTGTTCCTAATATCGAGACAAGGGAAAACTGGTTTTATGTGGTCATGAAGTGTAGGAGGATGAGGATTCCGCCTCTTGGAATATAGGGCCCTCACACACCCGGCAAGGTGTCATGCTTCATCATATGGGCTGCTCCTCATCAGGTCGGCGCTGCAATACCTGACGGGCTCCCTATGAGGGGCTCTTTGGCGGAGATCTTTTATTCCAAATGCTGTTTGGTGCCGTGGGGGTGAGGGGCCTAATTAGTGTAGATGAAGGTGTGGAGGTGTACAACCTGAAAGAAATTTTCAAACAGTTAAGGGAGTACCAGCGAAGACTATTTTAATCAATGGGTCTCCCACCCTGATTAAAAGAAACAAAGGCGCATGTCTGAGATTATGTGTCAGGTAGGGCGCTCTATTGTGCGGTCAACATGTTTCTCGCCTGGTAGTTAAACAATCTGGTGGCCATTCGTCAGGACCTAATAAAATCAAATCTATCTACACGTGGGTGGTTGTATGGTGTGATCTACCCATTTAAATCAACCTAACACATGCTATGTGTAGTACCTGATAGCATATGACCAGCCCTAGTTGGATTTCTCTATCTACTTCATCGATACCCGGCAGGTATCTCACAAGGAATTTCCTTGTGTGGTTTTGCAAAGTCCGCAAAAGGCCGGCCGGCCGACCTACCCTCTTCTGCCGGGACATTTTAGTCGCTCCCATCCCCCACCTGGCCATTAAGGAACGGTATTTCAAGATCTTTTGCATATATTATTATCAATGCAGTCACTATTATTCCTGGAACTGGCGATAATATTGCCAGTAGCACCGCTGGCCACTTTCTTTCCTCTTTCCTTATGCTTGGCATTGTCCTGGATATTATATAGGTGTTCTATATGTCAAAGAATACTTCCCTAACTCTGTTCTCTTCTTCTTGGGAATGGTCCCTAATTTTATTCTACTTCCACTCGGACCTATGCTCAGGGATGTGGAATTCCTATAGCCCGACGCCTAGGACATATTGTTTGGGGTCAAGGGCAACAACTTTTCATGTGCATTTTGTCCTTGGGACAAGTAGGCCCAACCCCCTGCAGCACAAACCCTTTGGCTGCCAGTTTGCAGTACCACATTATGGATCAGGGAAGGGCACTGTCTGCAGTTAAGGTAATTTTTTTGTCCATATGTTAATGCTGTTCAAACTTGTATTTATGGTTCATTAATTGACAGCCTTTATTATTAGGGTGAGTGCTCTAAGTAAATGTTGTAAGCTCTGACTGCACTACTGACAGTTCCAGTATAAAAATGTGTACACAAGTTTTCAAAGTTTAGCAATATGAGGCTATGTAAAATGCTCTCTGATTTGATGCAAATATTTGCAGAAGCTTGAAAGCAAGATTGATGATTCTTTGTTTTCAAAATAAAATGTTCATAAAAAAATGAAAGCAGGGAAAAAAAAACATTTCGCTAAACTACTGTAAAATTTCTGGTACCATTTCTTTGCAGCACCATTTAGTAACATGTGTTGATGCATGCTAGTAATTCCCTAAAATATTCATAATGGAAAATCAATGTAACCAGTTTCAATAAGATTATAGGAAACAAAAATAAACAAGAATTGGCAAAGCCAGTAGCTCTGAAATTGGTGGTCAGCTTTTTAGTTTTGTCAATGTGTGAATTGTTTTGGCATGGTTTTTGAAAAACCTTATTGGCGTGGGAGCTGCTGGGCCCTCACTATTATAACAAACATTGGCAAAAGCAAAAATTGTTTTTGATCTCAAAAAGCACGCTCTGCCACAGTAGTTACTGGCACTGAACAAAACTACTTTGTGTGCCGATATGCTCCTTGTGAAAGAGCAGAATGCTGTCACTCACAGTGAAGCCAGCCGATACAGAGAGAGAGACAGAATTTTAATAAACGCAAAAGGTCATGGTCAACGCCAGACCAAATTAGAGGCCCAATTTTTAAAGAAAGTCTCAAAAGTGCACCCTTGGTATATGTCCTTGCATTAAGTGCAGCTATACGGCTTTCATGAACTCCCAAGAATTTACAGAAGTAGGACAAGAAATAGTACTGCTGGAAAATATTTGTGAACTGCATTTTAGAATAAGTAAATATGCATGTGTAAATTTGCTCATGCAAAAATCTGAGTGTTTGCAAGTTCACTTTCCCTCCAACCACTTTTTTCCCAACTCTGGAAGAAGGTTTACGTCTTCCATTGTCAAGAGTAAATTTCCAACATTTCTCAGTATGGGAAAAGATTAGAGAAGAGTTGTTGAAAACCCCTAACAAACATGCAAGTTAGTAGGTTTGCACAGACTCAAAAAGGTATTCTAACCCTGGAACTATTGCTTACCACTACCTTCAGCCCCAGAATGTAGATCTGCAGAAACGTGGCAACATAAGGGGATTGCAAGTTTTCAAACACTACTATGGTATGAGCCCTGGCATATTCAGAGAGGCTATATCAGAGCTCTTATATAATGAGATTGCTGCCATAATTTGTCGCCGCACTACATGGCACCAAAGGGACAAGTGGATTTTGTTACAGGACAAGTAGATTTATGAAGCAACCTGCCCCATGGACAAGTAGATATTTTGTTAAATTCCACACCCCTGTGCTACCTTTTTCCTAAAGTCTTGCGTGTATTTCACTGTTCAGTTGACATCCCTTATAAGGCCAGATCCAATGTCCTCTATTGCGTAAATCACACACTCTAAAATGTCAAGGCGTGTTGCCGCACTGTTTTGTGCTGGTGGCTGATATCCGAAAGTGGGGAATAAAAGATCTTGCAAAATTAGGTGTCTTAAGCCACTCAGTAGCGGAGGGTTTGGCACAGTCAATTGCAGTACTCCATGTATTTCCAACCCGGGGATAAGTAGTTCTACACGAATCACTAGCTCTGACTCTCCTTCTGCCACTTCTAGAGATCTGAGCCTTCCTGACCTTATTACTGGCATTTGCAATCCGATGAGCCTACTGATGTCTTGGGCGTAGCCCTGGCAATGTTCATTTGAAAGTTAAATATTTGGTAGTCTCTGTGCTGAAATTTTCTGTTTCTTGTTTCTAACTAGGAGGTCCTGCACCCCTATTGATGTATTGGTGCAGGCTCCAGCAACACTCTACCTAGCAGGTCCTGCACCCCTATTGATGTAATGGTGCAGGAGCCAGCAACACTTTGAAAGGAAATCGTTGGTGCCTTTTATTGTGTACCGCCAGAGGTTTACCAGCACATGACGGCACTGGCACATTGAAGAAAACAGGTGTCTTTGGAAAATTGAGGTCCGGAGCAACAGGGAGTTGTCTCTTTGAAGGTGTACTTTCCGTTGGAGGCCACGCCTGCAACTAGCAGGGATCTGCCTCTTCTTTAACGCTTGTCTGTCGTTGCTTGTCCGGTGGAGCGAAGGTGGTACCTGGTGGGAGCCTCAGATGCCACTGGTGGTGTTGGTGAGACTTGCTGTCCTTGATCAGGCCCTGTTGCTTTCTTGGTATGGGAGCTGTTGATCCAGGATGTCAGCCCCTCGCACTTGACAGCTGTTGCTGTTGTCAGCAGGACCTGGAAGGGGCCTCTCCACCTTGGCTGGAGGCAGTGTCCTCTGGTGTGAGCCTTGACCCAGATCCAATCACCAGGCTGCAGGTCATGTGACGGCGGAGTTGCTGCTTCTGGAAGAGCCTGCAGAACCTGGCGATGAAGATAACGTAATGTCTCTGTTAATTTCTTACAATAGCACAAAAGCAAATCGTCTGCTTTTGATAGTGGAGCAGTGGACATATGGCCTGCAATGTTCATTGGGCGGCCAAACAGAATCTCGTGAGGGCTTAGCTTTGTCACCCTGTCTGGCGTGCTTCTCATTGCTAACAGGGCTAGAGGCAGTGCGTCCACCCATGAAAGTTCAGTTGATGCACAAATTTTGCCAATTTTGTTTTTCAACACCCCATTCTTTCTCTCCACAGCACCAGCTGCTGGTGGGTGATAGGCACAGTGTAGTTTTTGTGTCACCCCAAGCCCCTTACATGTTCCCCCTATCACATGGGAGATGAACGCAGGTCCATTGTCTGAGCTTAGAAGTGATGGAATTCCAAAACGCGGTATACGTTCTTTCAGAAGGCATTTAGCAACAGTGTGTGCATCACAGTTCTTTGTTGGATAGGCCTCAGTCCATTTGCTAAACATGCACACTATTACCAACACATGTCTGTATTTCTGGGTGGGGGGCATGTCGATAAAATCTAATTGAAGGCTTTCAAAGGGTCCGTGGGGCGGTGGAAAGTGGCCAGGTGCAGTTGGTGTACCCTTCCCAGTGTTATATTGTGCACAAACAGTACATTGCTTACAAAGTCTCTCTGCTATTTGACGGAACTTGCAGTTGTACCAACATTGTGAAAACAATCTGATCATGCCGTCTCGGCCCACATGTGAGGGACCATGAAAGAGGCGTGCAATAGAAGGGAGCATTGATGAAGGTAAGCATATTTTTCCATTCGGTCCTGTCCACAACCCCTCCTTTGTTTGCACACACCCTCCTTTTACCCATTCCTCCTTTTCATGTTCCTCAACCTTTTCCTGAATGTGTATAGGGTCAAAATGTAGCGAATCATTGCTAACATGAATGTCCTTGTTCTGGCTAATCATTTGTACCATTGCATTGCCCTTTGCTTCCCCATCAATAAAGGCGTTGCCTTTTGACACATAATCTTTTGATGGGGTGTGTGCTGCACATTTTATTATAGCTACCTTTGATGGCAGTAACAGTGCGTGGAGAAGGTCACTGATCAATTGTGCGTGTTGTATTTGTTGGCCTGCTGATGTGAGGAATCCCCTCATTGACCACAGTTGGCCAAAGTCATGGACCACTCCGAAGGCATATTGGCTGTCCGTGTATATATTTGCTCTTTTTCCTTTAGCCAATGTGCATTCCCTCGTCAGTGTCACGAGCTCAGCCGCCTGTGCACTTTTGGCTGCTGACAGCCTTCCCCCTTCCAGCAACTTGTTGGCTGTGCCCACTGCATAGGAGGCCTGCAGTGTCCCTTTGTCGTCCCTGAGAAATGACCCATCTTCAAACAAATCCCCTTGGGCGTCTGGGAGGGGTGTGTCTTTCAGGTCTGGGCGCACCTTTGTATGCCTGTCTATAGCCAGTGCACAGTCATGGAATGCATCATCTGACTTCAAATCATCTAGGTCATGCTCTGTTGGCAAAAGGCAGGCTGGGTTTAAGGTGGTGCATCTTTTGATGATAATGTGTGGTGCTAATAGTTTCAGCTCATACCTGGTGAGGCGTGCATTCGTCAAATGCTGAGTCTTAGTGGATGTGAGAAGTGTGTTTACTGCATGGGGAACGTGCAAAGCCATGGTGTGTCCCAACACTATATTTTCTGACTGTTCTACTGCCAGTGCTGCTGCCGCCACTGCTCGGAGGCAAGGTGGGAGCGCTGATGCTACTGGGTCTAGTGTAGCGGAATAGTATGCCACTGGGCGATAGAAGGATCTGTGCTTTTGGGTTAACACCCCCAATGAGCACCCTCCCTTCTCATGGCAGAACAGGTGGAAGGCCTTGCTGTAATCTGGGAGGCCTAACGCTGGTGCCCCACTTGGTTCAAATTTTAACTTGTGGAATGCCTTGTCACAGTCCTGCGACCATCGCACAATGTCTGGAACGTCTTTGTGTTTTAAGGCCTGCAAAGGCTTGGCAATCAGGGAGAAGTTTGGGATCCAGTGCCGACAGTATCCCGCCACCCCCAAGAAGGCCCGAACCTCTTTTTGTGTGCGTGGTTGGGGAAAATGGGTGATGGTGGATATCCTGTCAGGCAGTAATTTTCTTGTTCCTTCGGACAGTTCATGGCCTAAATACTTCTCAGCAGTGAGGCAGAACTGTAATTTCTTGGGGGGGACCTTGTAACCTTTCAGCGCTAGGTGGCGCAGGAGGGTAACAGTGTCCTTTGCACAGGCGTCCCTTGAAGGTGAGGCCAGTAGTAAATCGTCTATGTACTGGATAAGTGTAGAACCTTCCTTTAGTACTAGGGAATCCAAATCTGTCTTTAATGCATTCGTGAAGATGGAGGGGGACTCTGTATACCCTTGTGGGAGTCGGCCCCAACAAAAGCGCTTTGATCTAAAGGAGAAACTGAAAAGGTACTGGCTGTAAGGGTGCAAGGGGATGGTAAAGAAGGCGGAGCTAAGATCCAACACTGTGAAGTGTGTGGCTGTTACTGGGATATTGGACAATATTGTTGCTGGGTTTGGGACCACTGGGAAGGAAGGTACCACTATTTTGTTCAATTCTCTTAGGTCTTGTGTGAAACGATATACAGGGGCCCCATCCGGGCCCTTAGAGGCCTTCTTAACAGGAAGTATCGGTGTGTTGCATTGGCTAGAGTGTATATCCTTTATAATTCCCTGCTTCAGAAGGTCTTGTATGACTGGTGTATTGCCTTCCTCCCCTCTTTTGAAATCTTGTATTGTGGTACTCTTGGGAGGGGAGCCCCTGGCTTTAATTTGATCTGCACCGGTGGATAGTTTAACACCTGCCCTACGTCATTGGTACTCCGGGTCCACACCTGAGGTGGCACGCAATTGCGCAACTCTGGAGGTATGACGGGGTCGGTGCATGTCATAAAGGCCTGCAGCATCAAACCATTTGTCCTGCTTTCAAGGAAAACCCCTGTTGGTGAACAGTGTATGGTGCATTGTAGTTTGCAAAGCAGATCCCTGCCCAGTAAGTTCACGGGGCAGAATCTGCTAAGGATGAACTGATGGTTGACAGCTATGGTGCCTACTACTAGTTTTAATGGCTGTGTGAGATATTCATCTATTGGTTGTCCTGTCATTCCGACTGCTGTTACTTGTGTTCCCGAAAGTGGCACCTCGGGCATCTCAGATGCCTTTAGCATTGATCTTTGAGCTCCTGTGTCTACTAAGAATGGTACAGTTTTGCCCAAACCTGTTCCCTCCACATATGGGCCTGATTTGTCCACTGCTATTGCTGGAGCTATTAGGCAGTCTTCCACTCTCAGGCATCCCTAGAATGTGCCTTGAGGCGGTGGTGGGAAAGCACCGTCCTCTTGCACCCATTCGTCCCCCCCCCTGTCCACTGTTGTTTGGGCTGGGGCGTGTCATTTGATGCATACCCTTGCTGGTCATTATTTCTGTAATCTGTACGCTGAGTGTTATACTGGTATTGTTGTTGGCCCTGTCCATTATTGTTTGTTTGTCTATTTTCCCCATTTTTCTTCCTTAATATTGGACAGTCTGCCTTCCAGTGGTTGGGATCTTTACAGTAGGAACATGCTGTTCCTGGTGGAGGTAGGGAAGCTGACCTGCCATTCTGTGGTCTTCCTGTACCCTTCCCTTTCCCCCTACCCCTGCCTCTTCCTTGCTGGCTTGTGTAAAACCTCTCTTGATCTACCATCAATCTTACTTTTTTTTTCTCCAATTTTCACTTATCTGTTTCTTCGCCATCTCATTCAACAACTTATTCTTAACGTCTAACAATTCTCTATGTACCTTACTTTTTATATTACTCATTGCGCACATATCGAGCAGAACCAAATCCCACTGATAAAACAATTCCCACTCAGCCGGCCTTATTTTTTTCCCTTTCAACTTTAACATTTGCCTCAAATAGGACAATTTATTCATGTCGTAAGTTCCGGAACACGGAAATTGTAAGTCAGGTCTCTTTGCTGTCAGGTCATGCCATTTATGTATAAAAAGAATGGAACCTAGTCCTTGGCGCAGGGCCACATAATATGCTGGGGAGTCTTTAGGCGGAGCTGGCTGACTGCTATTTAAATCGTTTTTACTCAGGGGATTGCCCATTGTGTGGTGGTGGTGTGAAGTGCAAGTACTAACCCTTGTTGCTTTGCGACAACAATTCAAATATACCAGACGCAGGGAAGGTGGGGCGTCGCGCTATAATGCAAACAGACAACACAATGGGTGAACGAACGTTATCATGCACTTTCAGCCGGTCTCCAGCTTTTGCAGCAGCAGAGGAAGCCGTTCGTCAGTCAAAAGACAGTTCGATCGGTACTAGTTCACCAAAGCATCCACAAGTGGGAAGGGAAAGAAAACGTCCTGGGTGCTGGTAGCTTACTGGCGCTCCATGGACAGAAAAAGAAGATGACAGGAAAGATTTTTTTTTGAAGAAAGAGTAGTAATTCCGCCTCCTTGCAATCTCCCAGAGTTCCCAAACGGGCAGGAGGTGCAGCTAGACGGAATTGAAGATCCTTAGGACTGTGCCGGGAGGGTTCAGGCATTCATAAAAACAAAGCAGAGGTGGTGAACTCTTCACGCAGTTGATACATACACATAAAACATAGAAGCAATATTTAGCAACCCTGCGCTTCAGCGCTGTATTATGAGAGGTGGGTGTGTTGTGAATTTGTGCGGTGTGCCCATGTTAATCCCACAATAATAATAGGGAAAATAGGAACAATATAATTGGTACTTCAAAGGTCATAAGAAATAGCACGCAAATGGGAGGTAACATACAATATAGGGCAAATATTAATAGGTCAGCCAGCCAGTCCATTGTGGATGGGCTGGAATATTAAAAGACATTTTATTAGGGCTGCAATAATTATTAAAGGGGGGGTTCAGTGAGTTGTCAGGGAGGTATCAGCGTATTAATGTCAGTCACGTAATGTCTACAATACCCAAGTCAATGATAGCCTGACAATCACAGAGAACACCCTGCAACAATATGGAGGTGCAACCCTAACAGTATTTGACCACAATATAGGAGAGAGACATCACAATAATACAATAAAACAATGCAATAAAACCCCAAATGATAGACAATAACACAACTGATACCCCCTCCCTGTTGTGCCTAGGTGGACCCCTAGGCACAGCTGGAGACCACCTCTGGCGTCCAGCAGGAGGCGGCGCCCCGCTGGGTACCTGTGGCCAGCGACGCTGAGGTGAGTTAGCTGCACCCAAACCTGAGTTCATGGAAACTTATAAATCGGCGAAAACCTGTTGCAACTAAGGGAGGAGCCCACCTGGCTACAACTCCCACGAATTCATGTCCGCACAACAACTGTGTGCAACCTCAGGGGAGCCTAAACTGCTACCACCTGTGCCTGGGGAGCAAAACTGCTGAAACTCTAAAACGAGGGGCTACCTGCTACAACCCAACCCGGAGGATGGATATCCCCCCAACAAAACTCACCGATGGGTGCTGATTCTGGCAATGCCTACCGATCTAAGCTCCAGTCACTGGGAAGTAGCTGTAAATCTCCACCACCCCCTTAGGCCGAGGACTCTCCGAAGGCAAGACAAGGGACTACAGAAGTTCGCCCTCCGTGGTACACCATCAGCCAAGTGCTGCCTAACACCAGGGAGTCACTGCGTGCAGGGAAAGTGCGGATGGTCGCCGTCACCGGCCTGGCGGGGTGGGTAGTAGAACCAGATACTGAAATGGAGAGCAAAAATGCACATTAGAGAAATTTGGTAGAGGTCGGCAGCAGTGTCAGAGGTCAAATACCGCGAAAGGTGCAAGGAAACAAGGCACTGTCAGCACCACGTAGTAGGTGCTAACCTTAAACAGAAGTACAGTCTTCAACAGAATGGTGACAGACCGAGATATAAATTATTAAAGCCACAAAGAGGATGCAGAAGAAAGTGACGATAATTATTGCTATGATAGCCATGTAATCTTGAAGGCAAGAAACGTGTATATCTCCTGGACACAAACACACCGTCATGAGAAGCGCAAAGTAGAGGGAGAAAGAGGAGAAGAAGAGCTTTGTCAAATTGTCAAACAAAGTCCGTACAAATGTGCTGAGAGAGAGAAAGCAGGAGCCAGAGATATGACACAAACCAACCCACGGCAGGCAGGTAGGCAGAGTCCCTCAGCCACGGAGCGGACGGAGAGAGGGAAGACAAATTTCAAGAGTCATCAAACCTCAAGCCTCCGAGCTCCGAAAGAAGCTGTGGTCCAGCAGCCTGGTGGCCGGTAAGGTCATTGATCCTGGAGCCGCATTCTCCACCAAATGTGGGAGCTGAAATAGAAATATAGAAATAATACCACAGATACAACTCTCTGTCAGCATAGAAGATAGCAGAATTTATTGGAGACCAATAGATAATGCAAATACGTGCAGCACGGAGACAGCCGGCATAGTCACTGAGTGTCCATAGGGGCGACATCCTTGCACAGCTTTTATTGTCACAAACCACATAGGAAGCATCGTCATAATACACATAACACAAGTTAGGCAGAGTGTACCTGTCCAATCAGCAAAGGCCTAGACTATGCTATACCATGTATGGTCCGAACTATACTGTTGCTGACCACGTGTCTGAAGTATGTGACAGTTTGGGACTTTCAAGTGCAATGCATTTGTATTAGCCTTGGTACTTTTCCACTGAGATTATTGCAATATGATAGCACGTACGAGAAATATTGCTAAATGTGATATGCTGAAATCTTGCGGCTAAGCTACCATCCTGCTCTTGTTCTCGCATGTTTCTTAGGCAAGCCTTGCGTTACAGCAGCAATTTTTATCTAAATGGTGTAGAAAAGTACAAGCGTCTATATGCTGGTTCTCATGTCAACTTAACAGGGCCTAAAGCTTCAAGCATTTGGTATCACATATGAAAGATGGCTTCAACACTGCGTGGGGCCACAGGCCTCCCATCCCGGTGGACCCACAATCCCTCATCATTCTGCTCACATCCAGCATCAATCCACGCTCTTTCTTCCTCTGGTGGTGCAGACCATTGTGCATTCTTCACATCAGCTAACAACAATTGTGTCTGAATGAGCTGTATTTTTGGAATGCTTTTTGCCATTAAAGGCACCATCTGTACTGGCTGTAACATGCTCTCTCTTGCTGCTGTGTCAGCCATGGCGTTACCTCTGGCTACCTTAGTATTAGCTCCTGTGTGTGCCACACATTTTATTACTGCTATTCTGTTGGGTAGTAGTATTGCCTGCGGCAAGTTTTTTACTAAGGGGCCATTTTGAATGGGGCGTCCTGCTGCTGTTATGAAACCACAATACTACCACAGCTGGCCAAAATCGTGGACAACTCCCAAGGCATAACGCGAGTCAGTGTAAATGTTAACATTTTTTCCCCTCAGCTAGGATGCATGCTCTTGGTACAGCATACAGCTCAGCTTGCTGGGCAGATGTGCCAGGGGGTAGAGCTGCACTTTCAATTATGGTGTCTACTGTTGTTATAGCATACCCTGCTCTGTAATCTGTGTCTGTTAGTCTGCTGGAGGAACCATCAGTGTATAGTCTGTCTTTTCTAATGGTGTTTGCTGCAAATCTGGCCTTGGTGTGGTGCATGTCTCTACAACCTCAACACAGTCATGGTCAGGGGTTTCATCTGAATCACCTGTTGGAAGTAATAATGTTGCCAAATTAACAGGTGGGCATCTTTTAATGTTGATATTGGTGTTAGACAAAAGAGTGACCTCATAACCTGTTTGCCTGGCTGCTGAAAAATGTTGTGTTGCTGCAGATGACAACAACTGTACTGAATGTGGCACATAAACAATACAAGGGTAGTCCAACACAATGGGAGCCGTCCTCTCTACCATTACAGCTGCTGCGGCCAGTGCTCTCAAACAAGCCAGATGCCCAGTCACTGCTGCAGGCAAAGTCACAGAGTAGTATGCCTCAGGTCTTTTTCCTGAGCCATGCTGCTGTGTCAGCACACCATTTGCAATGCCATTTTGCTCTGACACATAGAGATGGAAGGGCAGTTTGTAAACAAGCAGCCCTAGGGCTGGCTCAGTACACTAAGTCTCTTTCAGTTTCTTGAAACAGTCTGCAAGTTCATTAGTCCATACAATGCTGTTGGGAGCATCTTGTAGTGTACATTGTCGCAGGATGGCATCATAGGATCTGTACTCGGGGATCCACTGGCGGCAGTAGTTCATCATCCCCAGGAATTACAGCATTCCTTTCTTGGTAGACGGGGCTGCATGCCCTGAATCATTTTTATCCTGTCAGGTGATTTAAAGTGATACCAAAGGGGATGATGGACGGAGCGTTTGAGCTAATCAAACACTCACCCCCAGTCAACTGATCTGGGTTTAATCCATCATCATTCTTTAGCTCACTCCACCACCCCAGTTCAGACATGGCCATATGCAAATCAGTCTGACCCTGTGCCTCATAGGAACAGTCCAGCCCGAACTGCCAAGCCATGTCTTCCCTGGACCGGAAACAAGCATCCTGGGACCGGTTTCTGGCTATTCAGCCGTCATCAGCCAGGCTAGCTTGAATCCAGTGGCAAAGTGAGCAAGGGACCCACGTCTGGGCATACCCTGCCAACTTAGGGCGAACAAATCGATACCAAAGGGGATGATGGACGGAGCATTTGAGCTAATCAAACACTCACCCCCAGTCAACTGATCTGGGTTTAATCCATCATCATTCTTTAGCTCACTCCACCACCCCAGTTCAGACATGGCCATATGCAAATCAGTCTGACCCTGTGCCTCATGGGAACAGCCCAGCCCGAACTGCCAAGCCATGTCTTCCCTGGACCGGAAACAAGCATCCTGGGACCGGTTTCTGGCTATTCAGCCGTCATCAGCCAGGCTAGCTTGAATCCAGTGGCAAAGTGAGCAAGGGACCCACGTCTGGGCATACCCTGCCAACTTAGGGCGAACAAAGCGATACCAAAGGGGATGATGGACGGAGCGTTTGAGCTAATCAAACACTCACCCCCAGTCAACTGATCTGGGTTTAATCCATCATCATTCTTTAGCTCACTCCACCACCCCAGTTCAGACATGGCCATATGCAAATCAGTCTGACCCTGTGCCTCATGGGAACAGTCCAGCCCGAACTGCCAAGCCATGTCTTCCCTGGACCGGAAACAAGCATCCTGGGACCGGTTTCTGGCTATTCAGCCGTCATCAGCCAGGCTAGCTTGAATCCAGTGGCAAAGTGAGCAAGGGACCCACGTCTGGGCATACCCTGCCAACTTAGGGCGAACAAAGCGATATCAAAGGGGATGATGGACGGAGCGTTTGAGCTAATCAAACACTCACCCCCAGTCAACTGATCTGGGTTTAATCCATCATCATTCTTTAGCTCACTCCACCACCCCAGTTCAGACATGGCCATATGCAAATCAGTCTGACCCTGTGCCTCATAGGAACAGTCCAGCCCGAACTGCCAAGCCATGTCTTCCCTGGACCGGAAACAAGCATCCTGGGACCGGTTTCTGGCTATTCAGCCGTCATCAGCCAGGCTAGCTTGAATCCAGTGGCAAAGTGAGCAAGGGACCCACGTCTGGGCATACCCTGCCAACTTAGGGGCGAACAAGCGATACCAAAGGGGATGATGGACGGAGCGTTTGAGCTAATCAAACACTCACCCCCAGTCAACTGATCTGGGTTTAATCCATCATCATTCTTTAGCTCACTCCACCACCCCAGTTCAGACATGGCCATATGCAAATCAGTCTGACCCTGTGCCTCATGGGAACAGTCCAGCCCGAACTGCCAAGCCATGTCTTCCCTGGACCGGAAACAAGCATCCTGGGACCGGTTTCTGGCTATTCAGCCGTCATCAGCCAGGCTAGCTTGAATCCAGTGGCAAAGTGAGCAAGGGAACAAAGCGATACCAAAGGAGATGATGACGGCTGAATAGCCAGAAACCGGTCCCAGGATGCTTGTTTCCGGTCCAGGGAAGACATGGCTTGGCAGTTCGGGCTGGACTGTTCCCATGAGGCACAGGGTCAGACTGATTTGCATATGGCCATGTCTGAACTGGGGTGGTGGAGTGAGCTAAAGAATGATGATGGATTAAACCCAGATCAGTTGACTGGGGGTGAGTGTTTGATTAGCTCAAACGCTCCGTCCATCATCCCCTTTGGTATCGCTTTGTTTGCCCTAAGTTGGCAGGGTATGCCCAGGCGTGGGTCCCTTGCTCACTTTGCCACTGGATTCAAGCTAGCCTGGCTGATGACGGCTGAATAGCCAGAAACCGGTCCCAGGATGCTTGTTTCCGGTCCAGGGAAGACATGGCTTGGCAGTTCGGGCTGGACTGTTCCCATGAGGCACAGGGTCAGACTGATTTGCATATGGCCATGTCTGAACTGGGGTGGTGGAGTGAGCTAAGAATGATGATGGATTAAACCCAGATCAGTTGACTGGGGGTGAGTGTTTGATTAGCTCAAGCGCTCCGTCCATCATCCCCTTTGGTATCGCGGTGATTTAAAGTGGCCTGCATTACTCGCAAAGCTCTTTACTCCAATTCCCCTACATTTCTCGCACAAAAACTCGTGATATCCGGAGGAGCCAGAAACTCCCGATCTGCCAAAGACCTGTTGCTGCAACCAGCACGCTTCCGGAAGAAAAAAACCTACAATCGGGCCTTCTCTGGGCCGCACCAAGAATTTGGAACTCTCTCCCACCCGCCATCAGAAGACTTCCGTCCTTGGCACACTTTAAGAAGGAGACCAAAACCTTCTTAATGGGAAAATACCTTGTCTAATGAATACTTTACAATCACCTCATCGACATGTTCCACCCTCCACCTCGGCATTATCCACGGCCTCTATGGATGATACATTTTTCTGCACTCCTGGGCATCCCCCCAAGAGCTGAGACTGCGTGCCTTCTTGTATATTATATCCACCTGCTTTAATTTTTATTCCCACATGTAGCTTGGACTTTAGACTGCGTGCTCCTCCTGTATAATGTATCCCCTATCTTTCCCAATTTGATCCCTCCCATCCTTACGCTTTGTATTCCACCTCCTTAATCCTGTAAAGCACTCTGATACCCTCACGGGTCTGGTTCGCGCTCTATAAAACTATAAAATAAATAAATATAATATGCGGCTTGTACCTTTGGATACCACATAACCCAGGTAAGTCACCTCTTTTTGGCAGTACTCAAATTTTGATAATGAGGCTTTGTGTCCTCTCCTGAAGGTGATTCAGCAGAGCTACAGTGTCCTTTTCACAGTCCTCAAGTGATGGAGATGCCACAAGGAGAGCGTACTGCAAGTTGACGCTATCAGCTTCCAGATGTAGGCTGTCCAGGTCTCTCTTCACTGCCTGCGCATAGACCGTGGGACACTCAGTGAAGCCCTGAGCGAGTCTTCTGAAAGTATACTGAGTATCTTTTACTGTAAAGGCAAAAAGGTACTCACTCCCTGAATGGACTCTAATCCTGAAAAACGCTGAGGAGAGATCTATGAATGAAAAGTATTCTGCCTCTAGAGGTATAGAAGATAATATAGTATTGGTGTCAGGCACAACAGGTGCTATGGAAACCACAATGTTGTTTATCTGTTGTAAATCTTGTATGAACCAGTACCGCCCAGTATTGCCCTTGGGCAATGGAATGATAGGACTATTGCAGGGGCTAGAGGTCTTTTTAATGATACCCTGTTGCAAGAGAGATTCAATCACAGGTTTTATTCCCTCCTCTGCCTGAGGTGGCAATCTGTACTGACGAACATAAGGTAATTCTGCATTTTCTTTAAGTGTCACTTTATGGGGAGAGCATGTTTTGAATAATCCTGCCTCATTTTTTTGTTTTGCCCAAACCTGAGTTCACTTGTTCTAGAACCTTGTTTTTAGTCAGTTGTAAAGCCATATTCCCTTCAAACTTGTCAAAAACTGCAGTCCTGTCATTTCTGAGCATACACAACATCCAACACCACCCTTCTCCATCTCCCAATATAAAATCCTTAGTTCTAGGTAAGTCCTGAAGGCGTTTGACCATGTGGCCCAAATCCTTAGGGTAGTAACCTGGTGCTCCAGCTATGGATACATGAGGTTTAGAAGCTGGCACTTGAAATAACCTCTGTTCATGTGGTCATAGCTTAATGCTCACTGCACACCCTTCTTTTCCTACATATGTGTGCTCGAGCAACTCCATTGTCCAGTTCAAATGTTTGTCTGCACTGTAGGCGTACCATTCAGGCACTGGCCCTGTGAAAAATGCTGCAGTACAGTGTACGGGCCCAGGTACTAATGTCAACTGCACTAAATGAGTGACCAATTTACTCTCAATGTCAGGGCTGTATTTAAACAGTTTTAGAAAGATGCTCTCATAAAAATCTCCATGTAATGGAGTCTATTGGTAACGTGTTGGAGAGAGACAAGACATGCGGTGCACGTAACACAGAGTCCACACTTAATTTGCAGGCAGTAAGAGCTCTATTAGCCAATTCTAACCTGTCCTCAGGCACTTGTAAGTAAATCCCATTTTGTGAAAAAATATAATGTTGCATGCAATTTACAGAGGCGGTCTCTCCCCAGCAAATTGATGGGTGCATCTGGTGACAGGAGAAACTGATGGGTCGGTGTGAAGTCATCAACAGAAACTGGTAGGGGTTCTGACAATTCTTCATGCATCATCATTCCATTTACTGCTATAGTACTGACTGTTTCCCCACTACTAGGACCCAACTTGCTTCTTACTGCGGATAGGGTTGCACCACGGTCTATTAGAAAATCGATTTCTTTATATCCTACCTTAATTGAAAACATGGGATTCTCCTCAGGTGGGTCTGATACCTTCATCATAAAGTACTGGGCTCTGGTTTCTGCAGTTTGTCCCATCTCTCTCTCCGTGTGGTCCTATGCTGATCCATGTTGCTCCTGGAAAGGATTCCTCAGGGAGTGCTGGGTCTGCTTGAGGTCTCTGGGCATGGGTGGTGCTGATGGCTGGATCTCATTTCTGTCAAACCTTTCATTCCTGTTATTTCGATCATTTCTGTTATACTGGTCACTTCTCTCATTCCTGTCCCTCCTACCTCTATTACTTTTACAATTGCGTCCCCCGTGCCCATACCTCCGGTAAAACATAACACTGATCCCTACTCTTGACTCTTCTCTGATATCCTTGTCCTTTATCCTGTCTATGCTGTACCCCCTGATAGTACATTCCCTCTGGCTCCTCCTCTCTTTGTACTTACTGCCACATCATTCCTTTGTCATTTTTAGCGGTGTCCTTCCTTACCCTAAAAATACCATCTCTTTCTATGGTTATGAGAAGCGTGCACAACTCTTGATATCATTTAGTGGACCGATTAGGGTGGCATAGTTTACAACTATGGGCCACCGAAGCTAACAATCCATTTATAAGTGTTTGAGTAGCTAATACCTTATAGGCCTCTGTCGTGCGCGGTACCCCTACACTGTTATACCATGCTTAATTGTACCTTATGATGTAATCAGCCACCTACTCGCCTGGCTTCGGCAACATGGCCGTGACTTGAGAAAAATTACCATGTTTAACTCCTAGGCCATTAATTGTGTCCCTGATAGACTCTAACCAATTTATCAATCTATTTTCAGTGACATCCATATTATTAGTTAGTATTGTCCAATATCTTTCCTGTGGAATTTGTAACGCACTTTTTATCAAAGACCATTTGCTACCATATGCTATTTATAATAACATTTCTACATATCGAGAGAGGGGGGTATAGGCAATGCATATTTTATGAAGCCATTCATAATATTTCACACAGGCAGTGAGCGGGTCAGGCTCGTCCTTAGCCAACTGAGTCACCTCCAAGGGGGTCCATGGCTTTAGCATGGCTGTCCCTTCAACACTATTTTTGGTGCAGTTATTTTAGTGTTCGATAGTATATCATCGGTATAAGAGTTCTCACCCTTTCCCTTTAGTGCCTGTGTGCGTGGCCGTGTATGTATCAGCCGTTTCCTCTTATTTAGCTTATCCTGGGGTTTATTAATGGAGCGTTGTATTTCCTCCCTATCAGTGTTCACTTCGTCTTGGAACTCATCTGCCTCCTTCCTCAGGTATGCCAACTGCTTGCGTTACTCCTCGTTGTTTCTCTGAATCCTTCCTCAGACAAAAAGTGGAAGTTTGGGCTGGTGATTCAAAAGCGTGTGGCATGTCCCCTCCAACTGATATGTGCCCATTCAGGATTGGTGTTCTAAAACTGCCTTCTCTGGGGCTAGTTGGCATGTCAGATACCCTAGTTAAATCCCCTTCGAGGGATATATGGAAATAAGGGACACATGATAAGCCTGGTTTTGGAGCCAGTGCCTGCTGTATTATTTCTTTCACTGTTTTTGTAGGGGCCTGAAAGTGATGGGTAAATTGAAGTTGCTGGAGGAGGGGCTGAGAAATGAGGTGCAGAAGGAACAGGCCCTGCATAATGGATACTTTGTCCCAATGTTGGGTGGCTGTTCTCATTGCTGTCTCCATTTGTGATCCAGGAATTAAATTCAGTATTTGCATCCACTCTCTGTCTTTTCCTTTCTTCCTCAGTAAACAACAAAATCTCCTTCTCAGTCAATGCACTGCCAGTTATTTGCTCACTGTCTGCTCCTTCCCCCAGTTTGACATAAAGTCCTTTAGGCTTGGAGGTGATAAACTATTTCTTTAACTTATTTATGTCAATATTTACTTGGCGGTGCGTCCAAATACACAGCAGAGCGGCAGCCCTTCTAGAAGTAGTAGCCTTTGGTATTGCTTTAACCCTGTCTGCTTCAACTGTTGAAAACCCACTCTGTTGCCCAAGTGACTAAAAATGCTCTTATGTTTGCGCATAGTTACTTAATTCTACTAAACATTGGCTATAAGTTGTGGGCCAATCCTTTGCTAGCTCTATCTCCTTTTTATTAGGCTTTTTGCACTCACTGTTCACCATTGCTATTTCAGAATAGTCTCTGTACTCAGTGGAGGCATTCCCCTGGCCTTTCTATTTTGAAATGAGAGCTTTATTTTTAGCAATTGAAAGCCACTGTTGCAAGCAATCTTTTATATAGTGTGAATCCCATGATGGGTCACCCTGTAAGTCTATAGTTTCTGTCAAGTGTTCAATATTATCTATCTCAAGAGAATCAGATCAAGGCCACCGTCCTTCATTCCCTTTCCATGTCCAGACTAGTGCGCAAAAAGGTGTTACATATTCTAAGCAATTTGTATCTTTTACAACCCGAGCTGCAGGGCTATCTGGTGGTAATTTAAAATCCTTCTCTATTGACAGTTGTTTTAACAATTGTTTTGTCTTTTTCATCATTCGAGGCCTTACCACCTCCATGGTTCCTTTAGACTTGCGGGTGCCCATTGTGCCCTTCACTTACAATTTTAACCACTTCGGTGCTCAGGACGGCCCCCGGCCATCCGACGTCACGGTGGGCGTGTGCGGAGGACGGCCGGGGGCCGTCCGAAACACGCCTCTCATTAATTCTCCCGCACAGCGCCGAAGGGGTCAAACCCTGAAAGATAAACAGATTTGTCTCCTAGAAAGAAACATTTGTTAGGTAGTGGATAGAGAGATTTAAAAAGAGAAAAACAACAGCTGTGGACCACTCAGACACCACATAAAACAATTTGTCTTCTCTGATTCAGTACTGCACTATTTTTATATTAATCAAAGAAACGTTTCAAGGAAACATAGCAGGACATTACTCTTAAAGATCAACACACAACCATTATTAAAATACAGTCATTGATCAATGACAGAACAGTGCACATTTGAAAAACATTTCCTTGTGTTTCGTTGCCAGCCGATAGTCGATGCTTCCCACGCTACACTCTGGGAGTTTTTTTTTTATTTCTTCATTCCCCCTGCCTTTGGGGTCATAAATTATTTTCTGGCCCAGGCTCTCCTGCAGTGGATGTTACGAGGTTCCGAAAACCTCAGCCACATATCAATCAGTGTATTGATACAGAGAAAATTTACAATTTTCTCTACAGTCCCCTGTTTAGTTTAAATTCCAGTTAATGCCCTGTTTTATTAATACTATGTTTAACTAAGCATTGAAAGATTGAAAGGCCACTTGCAGCCAGTTATTCAGCTTACAACTTACTTATCGGCTGGTGACATCACACTCCTCCAATGCTCCCACTTTTCTGCCACCATCTGTTAGCAATAAATCTTCCAACCGTCCTCAGAGCGACGCAAAGAAAGCTCCAAAACAGATTAAATGTATTTGCAGCTACCAATTATTATTGACATGCCAAGGCAGACGCACATCCCAGTGTTACGTCTTGGAACAAGCGTCTTCTACCCTGGTCTGACTTTGTGGGGAGCTTATATATGTAAGAAAGTGTTGTCACTAGTAAAAACTCCAGAAGCGGACGAAGTCGATATACAGATTTATAGAAAATAGTTTTGCCATGTAAGCACAAGACATAGGGCAAAATATACTTGCTGCAGTATAAGCAAAAAAGGGAACAGAAAATAGGTTGAGCTAAACTTGTAAGAAACAGAGGCCTCAGAGTGTGTATGTTGACAGCTGTTAACCAAGAAGGTTTCAGAGAGGGCAGTAAAGGCTGGCTGGAATAGATTTGTAAAGGGGGACTTTGGAGGACAGAGCAAGCAGTTTGGTCAGAGACAGACATAGCTAACTCAATGGGCCTGAGATAGTGCGGGGGAAAATTGGAATTGATTCCCCTATCTGGGTGATGCATACATTTGGATATATATTTTTCTCCAAACTTGAGATGTGATAATCACTACTTGTAAGAAATAATGAACTCAGTCGGTAACACATTGATGTGCTAGCTTATCCCTGATCTACTCTTCAGGCAGAAGGTAACTTGTTTCCATAAAGCTGCAAGAAACCTATCAATAAACACCCTGCCTTTCCACTGTAGGAAAAGTCTTCTTCTAAAGACATGATTTTTCTGATCTGTATTGGTTCGTCTACCAGGACCGCACGTTCAGTACTTTCAGTTACCTTTAAGTTCGCATTTGGAGGTAAAACGGTCTCCACTCTGCCCTGCTGAGGCTTAGTTGAGCTTCTATGTTTAATGTTGAATCAATTAACAATCTGGATGTAATCTGTCGATTTACAACCAATGGCTGAGCATCTTTCAGACTAGTAAAATGTAGCAGCCACTAACTCTTCTGTCCACGTGGCTTCTGCCTCAAGCTATTTGTACCAACTATTACAGCCAATGAGTTCCTGGCTACCTGTTTTAGTATATATTGCGTATTAATAAGACAGTATTGGAAAATTGAGTTGTATGTCCCTTGTCAAAAGTAGCTGTGGGCTATGTTGTGAACTGGGTCCAATTATGTAACCACTCTGGTTCAAAATAAGAAGCCTGGCCCATGCTAGCATATCAATATTTAAAGATGATCTTAAGAAGGCTATTGTCGACTCCTAGTAAACATCATGTGCACCTTTGTTCCAAAAACATAGTCTGTGGTCTAAGGCAACCTTTAGGTAAATATTTGGGATGATTTTTTCGATTACAATGCACTTTTGGAACTTCAAGTCCCACAATTCTCAGTGCTGCAGCCATCTTGGGCATCTCCCTGAATAAAAGGGAGCCATGCCCCCAATTACTCATGCTTGCATTGAGAACCTTCAGAGGAGAAGCAGGCTCTGCTGCCGTGCCCTATGACTCCTGCTTGCTATTGAGAACCTTTAGAGGAACAGGATGCTCTGCTGTGTGTTTGCAACATTGAAGAAAGAGTCAAGCTGCTACTGCGTTACTGTGTGGTAAGCGTGCCAACATCCTATGAGTTTTCTTTAATTCATACTTAGTAAAAAGGATTGCGTCCAAACAAGAGTACACTGTATTTCTTCACAAAGAACTACTACTGATTGGAACCTTCTTGAGAAAAACAATATTTAATATTTGACTTTTTGTGAGTTCTTAAAATTTACAATTGAACGTTTTTTTGGTCTGACGATTATTAAAGATAAATTTCAATCATTTTAAAGGTTACAGATTTTGTTTAGAACCCTTGCTGTTGAAGCAATTAACATTGCATCTTATCGAAAGCTATTTGGCTCTGAAAAAACACATGCATTTGAGATTACCAATGACTCTGGAATATCCTTCAAAACTCAAGACTGCAAAGTGAAATAAACTACTGCTCAGGGTGATTTTTGTTTGAAGATTAAAAATTATTCACACCGCACAGTTGTTTGGTATGTTAAGAGTCTGAATAAGATGCCTGAGTGAACAAGCATTGGCAAAGCCAATAGGTCTCGACTATGCAAGAGCCATTGGCTTTGCCAAAGAGTTTTAGCCATGTACACCAGCATGGCTAAAAGTTAGTGATGTAGAGGAGAGTGGCGAGGACTGTCGAAGAGTGGAATGGCGAAGAGTGAAGTAAAGTGTGAGAGTGGAGTGGCATAGACTGGAGTCGCGTAGAGTAGAGTAGAGTGGACTGGTGTAGAGTGCATTGGCGTAGAATGTTGTAGAGTATAGTGGTGTAGAGTGCAGTGAGGTAGAATTCAGCAGTGTACAATGCAGAGACCTAGAATGCAGTGGCATAGAGTAGAGTGTTGTAGAGGGCAGGGGTGCAGAGTGCAGTTGCATAGAGTGGTGCAGAGTAGAGTGGCGTAAAGTGGTGCAGAGTTGAGTATAGTGCCATAGAGTGCCATGGCAGAGAGTGCAGAGTGCAGTGGCGTAGAGTGGTGCAGAGTAGACTGGCTTAGAGTGCTTTGGCATAGAATGCAGTAGTGCATAGTAGAGTGGTGTTGAGTACAGTGGTGTAGAGTATTGTGGTGCAGAGTAGAATGCAGTGGCATAGAGTGGACTAGTGTACAGTGCATTGGCATAGTGTTGCAGAGTATAGTGGCGTACAGTGCAGCAGCATAGAATTCAGTGGCGTACAATGCAGCATCACAGAATGCAGTGGCATAGAGTTCAGTGTAGCAGAGTATAGTTGTGTAGAGTGGCATAGAGTGCAGTGGCGTAGAGTGCAGTGCAGTGCTGCAGAGTAGAGTGGAGTAGAGTGGTGTAGAGTGCAGTGGCATAGAGTGGTGCAGAGTAGAGTATAGTGGTGTAGAGCAGAGTGCTGCAGAGGGCAGTGGCGTAGAGTGCATTGACATAGAGTGCAGTAGTGTAGAACAGAGTGGCATAGAGTGCAGTGGTGGAGAGTGCAGTGTTGCCGAGTAGAGTGCACTGGTGTAGACTACATTGGTGCGCCTTGTTGCAGGGTGGTTTTTTACACCAGCTTAATTTGAACAGGGGTGCTGTATTTTAAACAAGAAAATACACGTGTGAAAGACAGGAAGTGAATCAGGATTGTTTGTACTTTATTACAATGAAACCACTTCAACAAGAAGTGTAAAGACACACTTTGATCAATGGTTATGCAGTCTTAGCAAAGACTTGGCATCTAAAACACATTTTAAAATAGAGAACAAACTCATGCAATGCAAATATACTTCTAAATCAATGGCGATGCAGAGAAGAGAGAGAAGATGAATTTCAAAATACAATAAGCATTATAGCCTCAGCCAAAGACGCTAAAGAGAATGGCGGAGGGGGCACAAACACACGCGGCATGACCCATAGGCTCAATTGTGCGAGGTAGTCCGACGAATGGACTGTGGGCAGCTCTTTCATATTCATTAAATGAGGAACAGCATGACCACAAGTCCATCATGTGACAGGTGTCTGATCGTCAATCATATCACAATTTGGACATTTCTCAGAACCGATATACGCCAGTTCACGGAATTTTCATAAAGAAAGCGGAACATTTAGAAAGGTATAGGACATATTCGCACGCCATGCTGCATGTCTCAGTTACATTAAAGCTAGCAAAAATACATTAATAAGAAGGAAAAGAAATATTGCAATTGGCCCCCACCACATTCTACTCCATCATGTTCCTCTTCGTTCGAGATGTTCCCTATTCTTGCGGTATCGTGGGTGTAAGGAGAGAAGTGCACATCGCACGCAACAAAGGAGTGGGGGCCTCGGTGGCTTGTTTATCAAAAAGGACAGAGCTGAAGCTTCGTGTGTGTCGCAGAGGAGATATATTATAATGTTAGCAGAGAGGCATTGGGCCTACTATGGTTAGAGAACAGTTGAGACAGTATGGTCAACCTAACAGATTCCTGTGTGCTGACTGGTGGGGCCTACATGAGGGTTTCATGCTTCAGGTGTGGGGCAGAATTGGCCTATGGTATTTAGATGGTAAAACGGGACCCTGCTTCATTTCCCTCCTCTTGATCATTCTTGAACAAAATTCTTACAGCATACCTTGCAGGCCCTCCTTCTAGTTGGTGTATCCCAGGGGTGTCATTCACATTGGAACATTGGCACATTTGGAACATTGTCTCTCCTGCGTCTTCCTTAACTCCATATACGCTCCTTCAGGTATGTCAATGAAGGATGTATATTGTGTCTGTGTAGGTGATGGTGGATCCATATTTAAATCCTATCTCAGTTGGCATCTACTAGTGGTGAGTTGGGGGCTATTAACCTGGCATTTGGTAATGGTAGCAGGCTGCATTTAGTGTAGTCCTATTGTTGTGACTTCTACTACTTCTATAAGTGCTAAGTTATTCTCATTCCCTGTTCTATCCTTTTTCCTAGTTATAGGCTTTCTGAATGTTTCCTATTCCTACCTAATTCATACCTACTTATTTACTATCAATATTTCTAGCAAAATGACAGAATAACTGCACGGTACAACAGAGGAGCAACAGCAAAAACTTTTAGAATGGCAGACAGCCACGAAGGTATCCAGTCAAAGTTCAACCACTCAGTGGCAGTGTCTGCTATGGCACCTCCTCCAGCAAGCATTTTCTTTTCTATGTCGTTCAAGTCCTTGATGGCCTTGGTGATGGAGCCATTTTCTTCATTGTTGGCACTCTTCAGCACAGACTCCCTATCCGGATGCATACCCTCCTCTTGATATTTTTTGAAGATATCTGGACCCTGTTCAATAGGCGGAACTCCTTCGGTATGTCTTTGAATGTTGTCCACCCATAGTACTCAGCATACTGCCAATGTCCGTGGAGCAAGGTAACAAACCAGAGATGGGCATGGATGTGGGAGATATTTGCTGCCGGAACGATCAGGGAGGCTTTGTGCATTGTTCTAGTGAGCACAGGCTGCTCCTTCGTGGAGGCTGTTGGAGATAGAGATGTTCTCCGCAGGCCCAGTAGAAGTCCAGTAGGCTGGAGGTGCCATATTTCATATCCGAATTAAAAAATGGTGCTGTTGCATCCTGAGTTGCAACCCACAGGTACCATGCCATTTCCTAGAAAACAGAGAAGAGGTGACTTTAATTTCTAATCTTTTCATAATGTTGGACATTTTCTCCCCACCCCAAGTAGAATTCCAGTCTATCCCATCTTCATAATCTGAGTCTACCCTATGTGGCCCTAAGGACGCTGCTCTATACCTCAAGTAACCTGGGGCACTCCATTTGTCATGGACGTAAATTTGTGCAAATAAGCGTGAAGCAATTCTATTTTGGCATGGGCAATGTAGGGTGTGGGGCAAAGAGCCATGACAGTCTGATAGTGAACCTGTTATCATAAACCCATTGTTCCTACCAAAAGCTACACCTAAAGTCGACATAAGGAACTCCTATCTAAAATATTTTTGTTACCTCCCCCTCTATTCTGGAATTGTCAGTGATAACCTCATTCATCATTGGGGTGTGGTCCCAAACTGTTCTATTTACCAACACTTCAGAGATGTTGGCCTCAATAATCTGAACTTGCCCCTGTATTCTGTAGAGGAACAGGTGTAGGAGATATTCTACAGTGTGTGGTAGTATTTCCCTAGGAAAATCAGTCTATCTGCGCCTACTACATGGCGAGTGTATGAGCCACATAACAGTATTCATTAGTCTTCTGTCTACCTACTGTGGCCATCTCACTGTACCACATGTTGTCCTGAAGGAAGTCATGAGCAGCATGCTGCCTAACTGCTGGGGCAGTATTTACATTATTGCATTATGGGGATGAGGACACAGGGTGTGCATAGGTATTTGGGGTGCTGACGGTACTGGCAGAGGATGTTGAACCTTTTGCATTACTACGGGGACCATTTTCAGTACATGTGCTAGCAGGTAAATTGGGAGGTGACATGGGGTGCACAGTGGTATTGGCAACTTCAACATTTTGAGGAATACAAGCCTTTCTATTAATACAATGAGTTATAACAGCAAACTAATTAAATATTCCTAGTGCCACTACGACAATAAATGTAAAGTATTAACATGTATGTACATAACTTCGCATAGGACACTTCTGTGCAGTGGGTGTTGCGGCTACGTCTGAATCCATCAACGACCAAGCGATCACCGTCTTCATCTTCTTGGACAGTCAATGGGAACAAGTTACCCTCCTCCAGTTTGTCATTCAGTGTTGAGGGGGCGCAGGGTCGACCCTGAAGTCTGTTCTGTTAATCCTTTCCTCTTGGCAATGGGGACAGCTGTTGGTGAAGAGTCTATGACTTTAAAATGTCTCTGGGCAAAAATCTGTGTTCCAGGACCGATATGTCGGAGCTCAGGATTGATGGGGCCCTTCTCCTTTCCCTTGGATACCTGAGTAGAAAGAAACTTTGCAGCGCGTGTTAACTCATAAAAATACACTTACATTTCATTTTTCATAATTTCAGAAGAACTTTCACTGTCACTTTCAGGTCTAGTTGCTGGTACTGATACATTTATTAATTGTTCAGTGACAAGCATATGGGGTGATGATCAGAACTTGGAATATTTCTGAGTGAAAACTGGGTGATCCATGGGCAATAAACTATTTTTCTTTTTCTTAATTGTTTATTTATTCATTTTTTTTCTATCTTTCCCTCAATTGTGGCCCTTATCTTGCTTATTTTATTTCTAAGCAGTCCATTCAGGCATTGCTGAAAATTGTTACTGCTTGAATATCACAGTGGACACGTAGTCCATCTTTGATCCACATGTGTGGGAAACTTGTAGTAGGGACTGTGGTATGACCTGTTTTCCTGTTATAGCCCGCCTATTGATAAAAATCTAGGGGACCTAGTTGTACTCCCCTCTTTTTTTAATTTTTTTATTTCTAACCAGACTTGAGGTGGTGGAAACATGAATATTGAGCACACATATTATTCTGACAATATTGCAATACTGAGCATCGCTACTTAATGCATATTATCCTTCTACATTGAAACACACTTTATATTAGCACTGTTTATTTATTCCTCGCATTTCCTAGCACTGGGGCGTGTGTGGAGGAAGTTGGTGTGGCGGCTATCTGTGGTAATCTATTCCTACGGATCTCTGGTCTCTGTACCAAAGTGGACCCTAAAACTAAATTCTAGAGAGGTCTAATTCATATACTTAAAATGAGGGAAGTCTGTGAGCAAAGCCCTGATGTGCTGCGCCATTAGGCTCAATTCATTTATTCACGAACCAAGCCCACACCGAACCCACCACAATTCTTTTAATTGATGCCAGGCAAAGATGTTGTTGGTCAGTAATTTTTCTTTAGTACAGTTGTTACAGGGGAGCGAAGCATATACATATATATATAGATATATACATACCCAGTTACTAAACTGCATAACGCGAAACCTGAAACCCTGTATTTAATCTCAGCTTCCCCCCTTCACCAAATTGTGTGATCCTTGGCATTTTATTTCTCTTGTTCCTATTTTTCTAACTTCACTCCAAGTTCAATATAGGCATGTCTGCCACGGTGGGGAAGACAATCAGTCTCTCCTAATTCATTCTTTAAAACTATTCCTTGAAACAAAAAATTGTCTCAACGCACTTGACAAAATCTGTTTGTACGGGACAGGAAACTTTATGCACTAAAACTATTTTCTTTTTTCAAAACTGTTAATCCATTCACACAGCTCTCCGTGTTCTGCTAACTGTATACATAGATATATATTTATCGTCAAACTTCCTGTTCCTTTTGAAACCACAGGAACTCTATTTCATTACGTCTTTCTGGCCTGGCTCAACGCCCAGAATCTGTGGCCAGCTAGAAGCGTTACTTCTAAAGGCAGCCCAAGCAAAAATCTATTAACCCCTCAACACCACATTACATCCAAACACATGTGTTGTGTTTAATTGTACGTAATGCAAAATATAGCCTATTTTTAAAATAACATTGCTTGTTTGTAAAGTACACGTTCACTCAGAATGGTATTTTGGTGCTAAATAGCAGATCTTTATTGTTCCTCAACTCAATGGTACTCATTTTATCCACCTCAGAATGATGAAGGGCTGAACAGACCCCGCATCTATCCACCTCAGAAGGATGAAATGCTCAGTAGACCTGGTAGCATTTGAACCTGTGACCATGAAGTCAAACACAGGCTCCCACAAACCCAACTCACGTTCCTTATGTGTCATGCATGTTGGTTAATATGCTGTATTTTCTACCCTTTTGCTCCTAAGGGCCTACTATAATGTATTGGACCTATATTTTGAAGCGTATTGTTGTCGATAGGGGATAGGTGTCATTTAATCTCCATCCATGAAATGTAATATGTTATCCAAGACGAAAATTTGGTGTAGTTAGTGTGCATTCCATTCCATCAATTTGTCTCCCCTCTTCTCTCCCTAGTTCTGTGCACATGAAATCGGGAGAGAAGAACAGACTTATTTCGCTAATTCCTTTCTGCTCTCTAATGATCACCATCTGCTCCGATATCCACGTTGCTCTTAGTCTAGTGTCACTAACTTCCTAGTTCATGAGCCACAATTTCAAAAAATCTCCTTTCTATTAGCTAGCTCTGTAGCTGTACTTCCTGGATTGGTGCTTGCATTTGGGCTACTGCTTGTGCCTGGAGGTGTGGCACTCCCTACTGCTTGGGCTGTTGTTGAATTGGCCGCAGATAGGAGTAAATTATTTGGGGCTTAGTTGCTTCGTGCTGCAGTATTTTGTGCTGAGGTAAGTTTCAGTGTGAATTGTCTGTCTATGTTGACCTAGCAGCCCTGCAACCGCAGCTTCTATCATTTAGCCGGGGCCAGTAAGACATTGCAGTGTTTGACCTGAATTTATTATGTCATTGTTCGTGGTCGCCACAAATCCTGTCGTACACTATGGTGTTAGGCGCATATTTTGTGAAGGCTGCTATTTGGGAACTAAATGTGATATTAAATGTGGCACTGCGCCACTTTATCTTTGGTATTCTACCTAGCAGGTTCTGCACCGCTATTGGTCTGATGGTGCAGACGCCAGTAACAGTAATTAGCAGGTCCTGCACCCCTATGTCGTGTTGATGCAGGCGCCAGCAACACGCAATACTTTGAAAGCAGGATGTGCTAATATAACAACAATATTCACGGGGGACTCAAGGACTATCAACCTGCATGTTAGAAATACATTTACAGTCCTTGTGATTTTTGTCTCACTAATCAAACACAACACAGTTATGGATCGCTGCACCAGGCACCGATCTTTTTACAATATGAAAGATATGAACAAAAAAAATAATCACCATATGATCATCCAAATCTAAAGCACGTTATGCATAATTATACTTAATAAAAAAAACACAGGCAAAGTTACACACATTTTTTTTTTCCCTGAACGAAGACAGAAGGATGGTTCTATTCAATGTTAAAAAAAACGCTGCAATGGAAGTGAGAGCCTTCATTTAACTTTTACCCGTTGAATAAAGACAGAAGGATGGATTCCTTGCAACGTTAAAAACGCTGCAATAGAAGTAAGAGTCTTTATTTAACTTTCACTCGTGGAGAACAGGAAACAACTACTTCCCCTTTCTGTTAGCTACACAGAAGGAAATAGTCTTCGTCGAGCAGCACTCTTCCTATACAAAAACTTCTATATTATTGTTTCTTAGCTATTCTTAGCTATCTCAACTCATTTCTGTCATCAGTGAAATGTATCTACTGACTGTCATTCGCAAAAAGCTGGAGATGCCCGATATGTGTTATCGCAAACCCTCTCCTGTCAGTCACAAGACGTGAACTGGCAATTATATTTTGGGACTCTGACTCTTTCAGAACCTGCAAGAGCTGGAAAACGCAAGACGCTATTTTCCTTTACCACTATGTAAATAGAAAAAACACATACATATATATGCATGAGGTCATGCATGAACGTACAATTTTTACAAATACCAACTCCTGTCTCAGTGCCTGTCCACACGTGTTTAAACCAAGGAGGGGTCTTTTAACGGGCAAGACACCAGTTACTCAAGGAACTGTAATTTTGGACAGAGACGTACCCATCAATGTTCAACCGACAGGACAGGCAAACAACACATCGGGAAACAAGGCAAAGAGAATACGACTCTTTCACTTACCCATGTGTGTTGTGTTCGCTCAGCCAGGCAAAACACTGAAGGGCAATCTCCGCCCACCGTTACAGGGAATAAGTTCCTCTTCCTCGGCCACTGGAAATCCGTGCACGTAGATTCGTGGTCGCCAGATGTTGCAGGGTGGTTTTTTACACCAGCTTAATTTGAACAGGGGTGCTGTATTTTAAACAAGAAAATACACGTGTGAAAGACAGGAAGTGAATCAGGATTGTTTGTACTTTATTACAATGAAACCACTTCAACAAGAAGTGTAAAGACACACTTTGATCAATGGTTATGCAGTCTTAGCAAAGACTTGGCATCTAAAACACATTTTAAAATAGAGAACAAACTCATGCAAAATCTTCTAAATCAATGGCAATGCAGAGAAGAGAGAGAAGGTGAATTTCAAAATACAATAAGCATTATAGCCTCAGCCAAAGACGCTAAAGAGGATGGCTGAGGGGGCACAAACACACGCGGCATGACCCATGGGATCAATTATGCGAGGTAGTCCGACGAATGGTCTGTGGGCAGCTCTTTTATATTCATTAAATTAGGAACAGCATGACCACAAGTCCATCATGTGATAGGTGTCTGATCGTCAATCATATCACAATTTGGACATTTCTCAGAACCGATATACGTCAGTTCACGGAATTTTCATAAAGAAAGCGGAACATTTAGAAAGGTATAGGTCATATTCTCACGCCATGCTGCATGTCTTAGTTACATTAAAGCTAGCAAAAATACAATAATAAGAAGGAAAAGAAATATTGCAATTGGCCCCCACCACATTCTACTCCATCATGTTCCTCTTAGTTCGAGATATTCCCTATTCTTGCGGTATCGTGGGTGTAAGGAGAGAAGTGCACATCGCACGCAACGAAGGAGTGGGGGTCTCGGTGGCTTGTTTATCAAAAAGGACAGAGCTGAAGCTTCATGTGTGTCGCAGAGGAGATATCTTATAATGTTAGCAGAGAGGCATTGGGCCTACTATGGTTAGAGAACAGTTGAGACAGTATGGTCAACCTAACAGATACCTGTGTGCTGACTGGTGGGGCCTACATGAGGGTTTCATGCTTCAGGTGTGGGGCAGAATTGGCCTATGGTATTTAGATGGTAAAACGGGACCCTGCTTCAGCCTGTTGAGGAGAGTGTTCTCCTTCCTCCCTCTTTCTGCAAGGAGAACCTTGATACAAGCGTTGGTCTTCAGCTGTTTGGATTATGGTATTGCTCTATTGGCCTTTGCAAATGAGATGATGCTTTCCAAACTTCAAGTAGTGCAATACACTGCCGCCCGTCTCATCTGTAATCTTCAATCCGGTGCTGCCTCTTTCCCTCTTTTACATTAATTGCACTGGTTACCAATCTGTAAATAGATTATCTTGAAAATGTGCTGTCTGACACACAGTTCCTTGCTTGGAAAAGGTTCCAGTTACCTATCATCGAGATTATCGCACCACCGCCCTCCTAGACAGGTTAGATCCAGTGACAAAGTGCTGCTTACAGTTTCAGGAGTCAGAAGGATCCGCACAGGAGACAGATCTTTCTCCTACTTGGCCCCTATGAACTGGAATAGGTTACCTCTGCATGCAACAGGTGTACGGATAATCTCCAATTCCGAAAATTACTGAAGACATTGCTCTTTTAATGCAGTATTCTCTAGCCTGGCTTCGTGTTCTGTTCTTGGCGCCGAGATACCCCTCTCGGGGGGATTCATGTGCCATATATAAATTATAATAACATAAGCTCCTGGGACAAAATACAGTCATAACTCCAATGGGAATGTAATGTGTCTGTTCCCTTTTTACTTACAACATCAGCAAAGGATTGGTAAAATGAAAAAAGAAAAAAAAAAAAGAATTGGTAAAATTACAGTATCTGATTTTCTGTGTCTGATTTTGATACAACAAAACACCTAAATGTTTTAACACTTTGCAGCCCAAGGAGTGGAAAACAATGTTCATGGAAAACTCTGGATGTGAAAGAAAAGGTGCTATTACTCCAAATCACTTTGTAAGCCAGGTTATCAATCAATTACACAATGATAGCTTCATCATGCCCTACTTCAGTGGGTATAACTCCTGAGTTCCTCAAAAGACATTGCCCTGTGTTGAAGGTGTTCCATCAATGCCTTGAATAGACCCTGGCCCTTCTTCCTTCTGCAAACGTATACAAGTTTTAGCATGAAATGTTTGATCCATAGAGCAACCTATGGCTCCACTGTCTGTTAAGGCCACAGTTTGAAGCAGACCTTTGGCTGTAGCTAAAGTTATTTAAATAAGGAAAATGTCTCTATTGCAGACTCTTTGAATGACGTCCACTCTGGGCTTGCTAATCAGGGTTGGGCTTTCCCATATCTTGAAAGCTGTGGTCAAGATTTCACAAAGTAGCTTGTTTGGGCACAATACAAGTATAACCCATCTGCGACAGTATCGCACTGGGGTGTAGCAGAAATGGGTGGTCTTTTCCCAGATGGGCAATTGTGTGAGAGAATAATCGCAGGTACAGGCGAACCTTTGGACTTGCTAGACCTTTTCACCGATTTCCATATACAAGCGCGACTTCAGGATCACTACCCTGAATTCCCAGCAGCACCACCTGACGTGTACCCTTTTACCCATGGCACTCTCCCCGCGTCTTTATGCTTCTGCCCAATCTGAACTGCCACTGGGTTTGCAGCATGCCAAGGCTCGCTCAGACGCAAATCCATTTAAAAAAAAAAAAAATTTGGTGTTGTAATTCTTTATTAAAACTTTTGCATAAAATTTCATAATGAAAACAGTGGCTTAAATCGTGTTTTACAATAGATAAATAAATAGGTTAATAAAAAATAAATACAACTTAAGTCTCTTAATGGTCAACAAGAATATATAAATATATAAATATATAAACAATTAATTTGATAATGAGCCCAAAAGGAAAAGGAAGGGAAAAGAAAGGAGAAAAGAAAAGGGAAAGGGAAGTGGTACAAGAAAGTCCGAGAACTAATAAATATACATATATTAATAACAGTAACATCAGGACTGACCTACAATAGGGTTAAAAAAACAGTAGATTAAGTTGGGAAATAAGCCTAATGGAAAAAGTTCTAATAAATCATTTTAGAACATTGAAATATGGAAAATCATAAGACAAATATGAATAAAAAGTAGGGACTAGAGCCAAGATGGCGGCGTAACTCTTTTGCTCCGTCCTGGCCCTTGCTTTCGCCCGCAATATCCGTGATTGATCCTACAGCCGGATAGAGGAGAGGGCCGGCGCCGTGCTCCCGACTTCATCCTGAGGCAGAGGAGGTGTCCCCGACCCCGGACGGTGAAGTGGCCTGTGTGCTGTGTCGAGAGGCCTGCCCGTCGACTGTGGAGAAGCGGCGAGGGGGCGGAGTCTCATTGGAGCGCTGACTGCCTTGGGAGCGCTCGGCCCAGGATCTCTGCCACGCGAGATCCGCTGCCTGGGGCCTGTGACCGTAACACCAAAAGCATCCTTGCGGAGTGCAGCACAACGGACTCGGTCGCTATTACTGGCGCCGATCCTTGGGTCTCAACGACTGCTGAGCAGTGCACCGCGACGGAATATCCTGTAGTCCGCGCTGTTTGGGGGCTACCGGCGTTGGACTCCCCAGGGTCTTCAATTCACCCGGGTGAGCTCGCTGGTGGCGCCGACTGTACGCTGGTGCGGCCCACATTTTCATACGGAGCGGGGGTGACCGGAGGTGGGGCCCACCCTGCATGTCTCGCCGGGGCCGCAGGGGTATCTGCGGGGGCCCGCTCCCCCCCTGGTGTATTTACTGACAGCGCTGGGCACGGAAAGATCGGCCCGCAGGGGATGTAGTGTGTGACCTTTACAGTAGTGACCCGCCAATTCGGATCGGTACGTTTGGGGCGCGGCTCCATGTGCCTTGTGGACAGTGTGCTGATGGTCCTGAAGACCCCTTGATGTGCCTCTTACAGTGGACCGGCTTGTACCCACGTGATCACGTCGCAACAAATTATTGAGGTGAGGCTCGCTTAGGGGGAACAACGGAGGGTCCACCCTTGGCGGTTTCGGAATCCTGCTGGCACTGTACTTCGCAGGTGACGACGAGGGTTCAGAGTTTGGGAGGCACAGCGACCATATCTGGGCTGTGGTGTGCGGCAGGGGAATGGTACTGAGCGCTGAAGATCCCGCAGGTGTGGGATGCGGTGCCTCGACCTGGGCGTCCCCTAATCAGGTCTCCTGTGGATTGGATTGCGGAGTCCATCTGTGCTGCGAGCCAGTTCCGCGACTTGTATTGAGGCACAAGACAGGGGGAGTGATTGCACCTGACTAGCAGGCCCCCAAATTTTGGTGCCCAGAGAGCAGTTCCAGGGGCGGCACGCAGTTGGTCGATACGGAGGTGAAGGGGCTCCTTGTCCTCAGGTAGCGTGTCTTTGACCATGTCCAAGCTAAAAGGGGCCCCCGCTGCTGTGCAGACGAATAAGTTGGACAAGTACGCTGTCCCACGCCAGCTTGCACACAAGGAAGGGGTGATGGGGGAAAAATCGGCCAGAGAAGAGCCGTCCCTTGGATCAATAATGTCGGTGATCCAGTCCCTGGGCACGACCTTAGAGACCAAAATTGATACGGTCACCATTGAAATGAACTTGATGAGGGCTGACATGCGGAAAACCTCGGAGAGAGTCACAGCGACGGAAGAAAATGTAGGGGAGCTCCAGTCTGCGACACGCAAGCTGGAGGAACGCGTACAGAAACTATCGCATCAACACAAGCTGATGGCTCTGAGGTTGGACGACCAAGAAGGGAGGGCCCGCCTTAACAATATTAGGGTGGTGGGAGTGCCTGAAGAGGCAGAAGGCCAGTGCATGGATCTTTTTATGGAAGACCTTATCCTGAATCATCTCAAGCTGAAGGGACTGTCTACTCTAATTACTGTGGAGAGAGCGCACAGGGCCCTGATCCCAAAGCCGAAACCCGGGGCGCCTCCTCGGATGATCATTGTGCGTGTCCTTCATTTTAGAGACCGGGATGCTATTCTGCAGGCGGCCAGAAAGCGTGGAGACCTACCCTTTGAGAACTCGACAGTAAGGTTTTTCCCGGATTTCACGTTGAGAGTGCAGCAGGAGAGGCGCACTTTCGATGGGGTGAAATGAGCCCTTTGCGAGAAGGGGATAAAATACATGATGTTTTTTCCAGCCAAACTCAAAGTCATAGACAATGACAAGTCCCTGTTCTTTTCATCACCTGCGGAGGTCCAACAATGGCTGGATGGGGGCTCCCATCGGCCATCCAATCGTCGCACTGAAGGGGACTGGTGAGGGAGTCTCGTTCGCACTCTGGAATCTCCACCTCGACGCAGAGAGGGGGAAAGGTCTGTATCCAGATCCAGAAGCTCCCGGTCTGGAAGCCCTGTGAGCGAAGCACGATCTCCCGGGAAGTAAGACTCAGGACTTTCTGCTGAGTATCGCAGTATACCTTTGGGGACTTCAGGTACTGTCTTTCATGCCCGCTACTGGAGCTCAGGATCCTACGGGGTAGAAGATGGGGACACGTCCGGATGGGACACTGAGTGGTGTGTTCCGGCGCTATGAGGTGCTGAGGGAGGCTTGGGAGGGGGCACTATTAAGTGGTGGTGTCAGACAGCCCTACTCTAGTTTCTGGTTTCTTGGGGCGACAGGCGCTCTGCTATTGGGGATGTGGGTAGTTCTAGACCTACAGGGCAGGGTTGCAGGGTGGGGGGATACTGTTAGGGGTTCTTCTATTTTATGCATGGTTATCTGTTTGGTTCTTGCTTCAGATGTAATGCTGCAATATTTGTGTCAGATGACAATCTTATATGGGTGGGTCCTTCTATGCGTAGGGGGGGTCTCTACTTGCTGGGTGAAGGGGGGGGCTGGTGTTGACTGACTACATGGCTGCACGACCTAGTAAAAACTGACTATCCTCTCCTGGAATGTTAATGGCCTGGGGGATAAAATTAAACGTATTATGGTCCTTCAGTATTTGCACAGGTACTCCCCAGATATAGTCCTACTTCAGGAGACGCACCTCCGGGGGAACAAGTACTTGGCCCTTAATAGGTATGGTTATACACTCCAGGCCCATGCTGGTTTTACGTCCGGGTCCAGGGGAGCGGCTATACTCATCAAAAATGTGATCCCTCTTGTGATACAGCGCGCATGGTGTGACCCATTGGGTCGCTATGCGGCCCTGTCAGGAACTTGGGAGGGGCAGGTGGTAAACATATGTTCAGTGTACATTCCCCCGCGACTACACAAAATTACTTTCCCTGATCTCAGCCAGCTTCTGTTGGATTTCCCGCCCGGAATATTGCTCTTGGGGGGGGGGGCATGAATGATACTATTACGCCTGAAATTGATCAGGAGATTATCCCCTCTGGGGTAAAGGGGCCCCGTCCGCTGTTCTCTTTCACATGAGCTTTGGGACTGGTGGATCTTTGGAGATGCCACAATCCCAGTGCTAGACAATATACTCATATTTCTGCGGCACGGGGCAGTGGGGCATGGCTGGACTATATTTTTACACAGACTACCTCTGTGGGGCTCTTTCGGATAGGGTGTCATAAGGCAAAGAGGTATCTCCGACCACTCACCAGTAGAGGTGCAACTACATGGGCCAGTCTGTGATTGGTCTCTTCCCCCAAGGTTAGACCCATTTATGTTTCGGGACCAGGAATTCCGGGAGCATTTCGAGGAACGCACGGAATTATACTTTGCGGAAAATGTGGGCTCCGTTAGCTCCGCCGGGATCCTCTGGGAGGCGTACAAGGTGGTGGCATGGGATTTTGTGCAGGCGGCGCGCGGTGCTCAACGCAAAGAAAAACAAAGTCAATGCAGAGAACTCGAACAGGAAATACTCGCCTTGGAGCGCACCTTAACCGGAACGACTGGGGAGGTCGGTGGGCTCAAGCACTCCCTCAAACTTAAAGAACGATCCCTACGAGACATTGCAGAAAACGCGGCCCGGGCTCACGCGATTGCTACACAGCGTAGAGTGTATGATCTGGGAGATAAAGCCAACAAATTAATTGCTTGGCTGGAACGCAGGGACAGGAGTCGTAATTGGGTGTCTGAGATTCGGTCTGAAGAAGGGACGCAGGGTGGTACGGGGGCGGCCCTGACAGAAATTTTTGCCAAATATTTTGAAAACGTTTACCAATCTCAATCCGCACGGGGGAACGGAATGCAATGACTTTCTGCGTGACATTTCTCTTCCGACTTTAGGATCGGAGGACAGGGAGGCGCTCGATTCTGACTTCCACTTGGAGGAAGTAGAGAATGCCATGAGAGACTTGCCGTCTGGGAAGGCAGTGGGCCCGAATGGGCTCCCCACTGAAATGTTTAAATGTGTGGCGGGCAAGCTTGCTCCGTACATGTTTGAAATGTTTAAGGAGGCGTCCGAAGTGGGGCAACTTCCGGAAGATATGAGAGTGGCAACTATTGTAGTTCTTCTTAAAAAAGGAAAACCGCATGACCTCTGCAGCTCCTACAGACCCATATCCCTTTTAAATTTCGAAGCTAAGGTCTTAGCCAAAATTATCGCGTACCGGTTAGGCCCTGTCTTGCAGTCCTTGATTCACCCGGATCAATCAGGATTTATGCTTTATAGGAGTACGAGGTTAAACCTGAGACGGTTATATGGAGTCATGCATATGACTCGAAGGCAGCCAGATGTCCCAGCCGCCCTCCTCTCTCTAGACGCGAGGATGGCGCTCGATAGCATCGAATGGCCGTACCTTTTTGCTGTGTTGGGGAAGGTGGGCATCGGCCCGCGGCTGCAACAGTGGATCCGGTTGTTATACAATGCCCCGATGGCCAGAGTGCGGGTTAACGGGGTTATCTCCAGAGCCTTTGCATTGCACAGAGGGACACGACAAGGGTGTCCTCTGTCCCCGATGCTCTTCGCGCTGGCACTCGAGCCTTTGGCGGCATGGATTAGGAAGGACCCGGTGGTGAGGGGGATCGATTTCGGGGGGGGGGGGGCTGGGAAGAGCGCATTTCGCTATATGCGGATGATATCCTTCTTTACGCACACCGGCCCCGACAGACATTCCATCGGCTTATTCATATAATACGATCCTTTGGTTCCTACTCTGGCTATCGTATCAACTGGGACAAGTCCCTGGTGTTTTCTCTAGCCGGAGATCCTCTGGTTCCGCATGTTCGGAGATGGGGCTCCAGGAAAAATTCAAATACCTGGACATTTGGATCACTAAGAATGAAGTGGAGTTTACACAACTGAACCTTCAGGGGCAGCTTTCCAGGTTGCGTGAGGACGCTACGCACTGGAGGGGGCTCCCTATCTCCCTTATGGGACGGGCAGTCTTCTTCAAGATGATGGCCCTCCGGCGCTTATTGTACGTCGTTCAAAGCACTCCTTATCGCATCCCGGACTCCATCTTTCACACGATTGACTCTGAGCAACGCCTGTTATTGTGGGGGGGGGGGGTAGTCCCAGAATTGTGCTTAAGAAATTCCAGAAGGTGGTGTAAGAAGGGGGGCTCGCAGTCCGGGACCTCAGAAAATACTATTGGGCTGCCCATCTTAACGTCAATAGTTGGGTCTTCTCCCCACTTGAGGAACCAGCCTATAGAGTGGACAGATGGGCTTTGGGCTCGAGCAGTTATTTGGGGGAACTATATCGCAAGGGTGGGGGCTCAGCACATCTCCCACCACATACTAAAACGGTTGTTGATATTTGGCATAGAGCAACTACTATGACGGGGTGGGAACGGAAGCTCACTGAACAGACCCCGCTAATGGAGGGGGACTTCCTGAAAGAAGTGCACAGACTGCAGGGGTTTCGGAGGTGGAGCCTCATAGGCATTGACGTACTTGGGGACGTCTGGAGAGGTGGTAAAATGGTAACCTTCGATAGTTTGCGAGATGGCTTCCAAATGAGTGAAGGTGAATTCCTTCGATACCGACAGTTGCGCTCGGCGCTTCACTGCCACGTGAAAGAAGGGACTGTGCTCCCAGAATTCTCCGCATTAGAGGATAGGCTTCTCTTGGACCCCATGATCCAGAAGGTGGTGTCCCTAACGTATAAGAAACTGGTTGACAATACTCCGGATTGTCTGGGTCCTTTGCGGGAGGCCTGGGAAACAGATGTGGGTCTGCTAGAAGACGATGACTGGGCGGAGGCCCTCCAGTGTCCTAGGGAAATAGCCATTAGAGCATTATTTCGACTTGTCCAGCTTCGTATCCTTCACAGATCATATGCCTCAAGAATGGTGCAGGTCCATATTAGGGGGGGCTCTGACGACTGCGCCAGGGGATGTGGGGAGAGGAGTTCGTTCTTTCATATTTTGTGGTCCTGTCCCAAGATTCAGAAATACTGGAAGGGCGTCGCCCGTGTGATGGAGGCAGTAACGGGTGCACAGGTCCCGCTGGAGTCCAGATGGCACATCCTTGGCGTCACGGGAGAGATCATGTGGCTGAAATGGGCCAAATTATGGCTGGTTCTGGCAGGGGGGTTGCCAAGAGTAACATTGCACGAGCATAGGGGGCGTCGGAACCTCCAACAGTGGCTACATGGCTCCGTGATATGGACTGGTGCCATGGCACGGAGCAGGTGGTGTATCAAAGCCGAGGCGGCCGTGCAAGTGGGAGAAAATATGGGGGCCATGGGCACTATATAGGGGTCTGTGATGAGACTTGTGTGGAGTAATGACTGGGTTCCACGGGTGGGTTAAGAGACGTACTCCAATGGGTGTTGATGGGCTCCGCGCACACTTTCAATATAGATAATGTGTTACAATGCCTGAGAATTGTCATGTCTGATAAATATTTCTTATATGTATACTGTAAAATGCGTATACCTGAAGCTTGTTTTGTTTAATAAAAAGAATTTTTTTTTTTAAAGTAGGGACTAGGTGTGTCTTATGCATGTTAATATAGTAACTGATAATTCTGGGTGAATACTTACCATTCTCCAGAATGTATGAACTAACCTAAAGGGAGGGGGAGGGGGAAAGGTTAGGCTTCGTAGGAAAGAGAAGAAAAGTAAAGTATGATAAATCTTTCTCTGAAACAGCATTACCCAATTTCTATGTAAGGTATGAGGTAGTAACAATATTAAATATTACGATCCCATTGGTATAATGTTACGGAACCAGGGGAGGAAAGGGTAAGAGGAGAGATTAATAAGAAAAGGGTAATGATATAAAAATAGATAGTTATATATATAGAGAAAGTACAGGATAGATGGTTCAAAACATTACCAGTTTAACCATGTGGAAGTGGGAAAGAGTAAAGGTGGATCTATACACATATACATAGATACTTATATATGTAAACATATACATATACACACATAAAGATGATCTCCAAAAGCGAGGAAAATAGTAATTAAATATGTTATATGTTAGGAAGTATTCACTAGTATTCAATATTATCACTTATTAGTTTGGGTTATTCACTGCAAGAATTAATTATTATCAGTGCCTGGACCTAGAAAGGGTGACCATACTTGAAGAAACAAATCAGTCTGGTCCTGTATATTGTATATGATACGTTCATAAGAAGCTGTATGAATCATGGCTACCATCCAAGTTTCCTGCGATGGTGGGTTAGGTGATTTCCATTGGCGCAAAATACAAATTTTTCCTGTAGCTAAAGATGTGTGTAAAAGTCGACACTGAGGCTTAGAGAGTGTTTGTGATTGACGTGTATCATGTAAAAGAATAGTGGCAGGTGTAAGTGGAAGTTTCAAAGGCATTGTAGAATGTAAAGTTTTACCCACATAATCCCAGAAAGATTGTATCAACGGACACTCACAAATGATATGGGATTTGTCACAAGCAGTACTATCACATCTCCAGCAATTAGCATGAGAAATCAAGCCAGCTCTATGTAGTTTTGTTGGTGACCAATGCCAATCATGGAGGATTTTGAACAGACAAAATTTCAATCTTGCTTCACGTGTGCCCTTATTTAAATCATCTAGGATCTCTGTCCACTCATCGTCCTTATATGAAATTGATAATTTGGCCTGCCATTTGGTACGCAACTCCTGTGAGAGAGGTTGTGAAAAAAGGTGGGATGTGAGTACTTCATATAAACCAGACGTAACCCCTTTATGCTTTCCCCAGGTATGGAGATATGTTACTACTGGTGAAGCCTGTAGCAGCCGAATGTATGACGTTACTACGCCATCCATTACCCCGCAGTAGGTTACAACGCGGACATTACATCGTCCGCGTTGTTACCACGCATGGCTTTACATCGCAAGTCGTTTCTACGACTTGCGCTAGATGGCGCGCTGGACTTAGGAATAGTATAAATTACTATTCCTACTCCAGTTAGCGCAACAGCAGGGAATGTGTTGGATTTAAAATCCAACACATTCAGCGGTGTTGCGCGCCATCTAGCGCAAGTCATAGAAACGACTTGCGATGTAATGCCATGCGTGGTAACAACGCTGACGATGTAACGTCCGCGTTGTAACCTACCCGCGTGGTATTACCAGCGTTGTAAACGCTGTTTCCCGTAGCAGCCAGGGTTGTGGTCCTAAGCTCCTCTGCAGGCATTGTCGAAGCTGCGTATATTTCCCAGATTGTATGTTAGACAGATCAAATTCCTCTTGTAGTTGTGCAAATGTCTTGAGATTACCATCAGAGAGGAGTTGGTCAAGGGTATGAATACCTGCTGCCTTCCAGAGGGGCCAAGATATTGTTTGTCTATTAATGCGTATGCTCGCATTGTCCCATAAGGGGGCTTCTTATGGATTCGGGGGGGTGAACCCAGTAATCGGTGTGCTCGTTGCCAAGACCCGCGCATGGCTGATAAGATCGGATTCGTGGAGTCATTATGATAATTCCCTGTCCCATATAAAACGGAAAGGCCTGCTTCTGTTGATGAAAGATGTCTTTCTATGTGCACCCATTGCGGCACGTCAGAAGTTTTTGAAATCATGTAAGTCATTTGGGATAACTGTAATGCAAGGGCATAATGTTCCACTGAAGGTAAACTCATTCCTCCATAGGAACGGTGAGCCTTTAATTTCAGTGCTGATAGACGAGGTCTAGCTGAGTTCCATATAAAGGATTTTATCTTAGAATCTATTGAACGTAATGTGGTTAGAGGGATCTGAACGGGGAGCATACCAAGAACATATATAAAGCATGGGAGTGTAACCATTTTTATGGCTTGTACTCTACCCCACATTGAGAGCCCTAGTACTTTCCATTTTTCAAACTCACGCTGCATCTGGATTAGAGGGGATTTAAATTATCCATAATCATCCCTTCCAGACCTTTGTTTACTAATATACCTAAATATTTGAGGTGCGAGGGTTGCCAGTGAAAGGGAAACCCATGTATGGCTGCTTTTGTAGTCCCATCTGAAATGGGTAGCGCTTCACTTTTGTCCCAATTAATTTTGTAACCAGAGAAGGAGGCGAAATTGTCTATAATTTGAAGTATGATTGGTAAAGAATTGGGCAGATCTGTGAGTGTAAGTAGGATGTCATCCGCGTACAAATAGAGTTTTGATTCTCCCGACAGAAGGCGTATACCCGTAACATTTGTAGCTTGGCGTATTGTGGCTGCTAAAGGCTCTATAGCTAGAAGGAAGAGGAGTGGAGAGAGGGGACATCCTTGACGAGTGCCTCTGCGGATTGGAAATGGTTCTGACATAAAACCCCCGCAATTTACCTGTGCAGTAGGATTATCGTATAATAGGCGTATTTTGGCTATGAATTGGTCACCCAATCCGTATTTTTGCAACACTTTAAAAAGATATTCCCATTCTATACGGTCAAACGCCTTTTCTGCATCAAGTGACAAAGCTAGTGCATCATTTTGAAGAAGTTTGGCAGACCATAGCGTGTGGGCTAAAGTGCGAAGATGGTTCCTAGAAGAACATCCTGGAACAAATCCGACTTGTGTATGATGGATCAAAGAGGGTAAAACTCTACGTAAGCGAGAAGATAGAAGGCTAGCTAAAATTTTGATATCACAATTTAATAGCGATATGGGGCGATAATTGCCACAGAGTTAAGGGTCTCTCCCAGGCTTGGGTAATACAGCAATTATAGCTTTATTAGATAAGAGACCCAAGGAGACCTCATATTCTGCTTCCCGGAAAGCAGACTGAAGAGAATTAATCACCTCCGCTCCCGCCCATTGATAAAATTCTACAGGGAAACCATCTTCACCCGGGGCCTTATGGTAAGGTAAATTAGCTATTGCATGTGAGATCTCTTCCTTGGTAATCTCTCCCTCTAGTAATTCTCTGCCTTCATCCGATAGACAGGGTAGATTTGCCTGTGTACGGAAGGTATCTAATTTATCACCTTCAACATGAGTCTCAGCAGTGTAGAGAGACTTATAAAACAGAGCAAATTCGTTAACAATGTCTTGAGGTCTTAGTTAATGTAGTACCTCCAGCTGATTTTATAGCCGGTATAGCCATGGCAGCTTCTCTTTGTTGTAACTGTGCTGCCAATAGCCTCCCCGCTTTTTCCCCCTGTTCATAATGTCTCCCTTTCATTCTGTGCAATGCATATTCTGCCTTAGAGGTAAAAAGATTATTTAGGGCCATGCGAGCTTGTTCCAAGGATTTACGATGTGGAAGTATACTATTATCTGTGTACAGACGAGTATAGGACACAATATCTTGTTCCAGTTCTTTCTGTCGGCAGCAGTTTGCCTGTTGGCTTGTGCTGCATCTCTCATGAGCTGACCACGAATAGTAGCTTTTGCTGCTGACCATAGAGTTCTGCCCGATTTAACGGATCCTTGGTTGACGGAGATTTAATCTTGAAGATGAGATTGCAATAGAGCTTTGTTCTTAGGGGTTACATAACGCTGGCTGTTCATACGCCAGGGCTTGCGTCCCAGTCTGGCCAATCCAATTTCCAGTGAAAGTAGGACCGGAGAATGATCAGAAAGTGCTGCCTCTAAGATTTGGGAGTCTTGTGTCAGTTGAACCACGTTTTGAGAGACTAAAAAGTAATCAAGATGAGAAAGTGTACCATGAGTAGGTGAAGTAAAGGTGTATTCTATATCTGCTGGATGAGAAAGACGCCAGTGGTCTACCAAACCATTGTCTGCCAATATATCATTCATCAAAACCCTATCTGGCGCGTTAATCTTATCTGGAGGGCCTGTTTTGTCCAGAACTGGGTCTCATACTAAATTCCAATCTCCGCCGATAAGGAATTGTGAAGCGCCTATCTCCATTAGACGGCGGTTCACCTGGAGAAGGAATTACTTTTTCGCTCCAGTCGGAGCGTAAACTGAACCAACGCAAATATGGGTTTCACCAATTCGTAATTTGGTAAAGACATATCGCCCGTCCAGATCTGTCTAAGTTTTTAACACGGTCACCGGAAGGGATTTACGGATAAGGATCGCAACTCCACATTTACGAGTAGGTTTCACTTCTGGATCTTCTCCCCTTCGTATACTGCTATGGATCACCTTTCCCACCCAATCTCTACGGAGTTTGTCAGATTCTTTAGTATCGAGGTGGGTTTCTTGAAGGAGAGCTATATCCACCTGTTTTGATTGTAAATAAGAGAGTATTTTTTTCCTTTTGATGTAATGTGTTAGTCCATGAACATTCCATGTTACTACACGAAGGGCATGTGAGATAACCATATCAAACAGAAAAAGGGAAATAATCAGTAGTAAGTTGTTACTATAAATGTCAGATTGTGTCACAGTATGTTAAAAGAATTTGTGAGGTTTTGTTAGGTATGTGAAAAGGAAAAAGAGAAATATGAGAATGAAAAGAGAAAGAAGGAGCGAAGAGAGAGGGGAGGGGGTGGATAGTAAGGGAAACCCTGGTCCGCAACAGAAGTTAAGTGAACAATGGGTTAACCAAAAGAGTAATGATAAGTGTTAACCGAAATGGGCGTAGGTGTGTGGAGCTGGGTCTGTATCAGCAAGAAGTATGTTACGTAATGTAAATTGTTAAAGGGAAAAGGAAAAGGTTGAGAATAAAGGTGAAGGATAAGGAGGGGTAATAGGGAGGAGGGAGTGCCAATTATTAGATGGCACAGGGGATCTCAAACTTTTAACCGCGGGTCCAGACACTCTGGAGCATCGCTACGAGGAGGGACTCCATCGGGAGAGCGGGACAATGATTAATAGATATAAAACCAAAAGGGCAATTACAATGTATAGAACGGAGTGTGTACTATTATTGACAAAATGTAGCATTATGTTGTAATATCAAAACATACTATTGAACCATTGAATTTAAAGGATTTGCATGTATGTAAACAATACAATCAAGATAAAAAGAGATTGAGTTGTCAGCAATAATATTAATTACTTCATGTAAATCTGTGGCAACAACAATCATAAGATCCATTAACATGAAGGACATCGATCATGTATGTTGCTATTAAAATAAACGAAATAGTAAACCTGTTAATCAGGGTTAATGCAATTAATATAATAAATATAATAAGAACAAATATAATAAGAACAGATCAACGTATATAATACTCAGCTATCCGATGACTGAGCATCTTCGTTCTTCTCAATATTTTGAGTTCTTTCATTTGCTTAGGAGGAAATGAATGTGAACATAGCTATGACTTTGACCAAAATTGTAAAAGAGTTCTGATTCATCCACATTCTGCGTCCAAAGTAGATTTTAAGGGGGAACGGGATTAATCCCTATGTTGCTCCTTAGTGAAGGTAGATACAGTTTGAAGAGCTGAAGTCTTGTCCTCATGACTTCGAATAGTTCTTTCGAGATCTCTGCCTTGTTGTCGAGGGCTGTTAATATTCCGTCGTGCATTGCCTAATGCTTGTATAGAGGAGCTGGGTTGTGTTAACTCTGGGATGGAGTGCTGAGTTTCCATATCTTGCGGCTTCCAACGGTATATAAATAGACGGAGGTCTTCAGGATTATAAAAATCTTTGGAGATTCCATCCTTGGTGATGCGAAAGCGGACAGGGTCAAAAAGACCATACTTGATGTCCATTTGGCGTAATTGAGGTCTCAATGAGAGGAATGCCTTGCGACGATCATTGGTCTCTCTGGAAAAATCGGCTGCAATACGAATTTCATGTCCATCATATGTGAATGGACCATGAGTGCGTGCAGATATTAATAGTTGTCTTGTCTGCTCATGTCTTAAAAAGCAAGCAATAAGAGGACGTGGGTGTAATGCAGATTCTTTGCGTAGTGGACCAATGCGATGTGCACGCTGTATTTCCAGTGGAGGATCAAAAGCAATGTCCACTAAATTTGGAAGAATATTTCGGAGGAATGCTCTGCATTTGGGCCTTCTATTTTTTCCGGAAAACCGAAAAAGCAAACATTATCCCTCCTACTTCGATCTTCTAAGTCAATCAGTAGCTCTTGGTCTCTGCTTTGTATCGATTCTAGGCGTGTTTCCACGACTGTTAACCTATGGTCAAGCCCTTCTGTTTTTGCATGAAACCCTGCAATGACTACTCTTATTGATTTAGCTTCTGCTGCTAAAGAGGATATATTTGAATCCATTCCTTCTAGTCGTCGACTGACAGCAGAAATTTCTTGCAATATGCGGTCCATAGTTTCTCCTTGTGTGGTTGGGTTAATCTGTAATGAGCCTTCTGCCGTAGAAGGAGAACTTTTCGCAGACATGTTTTGTGGCTGTTTAAGAACATCCGCAAAAAGGGGTTGTTTAGAAGATTTACTTCCATGCTTGGTAGTAGACATTTAACTTTTGTTGTTCTTTTTAAAAAAAAAAAAAAAAAGTCACAGGATAATGTACTGAGTTAATGAATCAATGCAGAGACACGAAGTGGCAACAGAATCACATGTAATTTATCGCTTTAAATTACCAGTCTCTCAATAGCTCAGTTCTACTGTTAATATCGTCTTTTTAATCTACTTTTCAGGTTGCGACTCTGAAAATTTATAGATGCGACGACAAGTGTTTGTGGTAGTTGACTTTGAGGAGGCTTAAGGACGACTCTAATGTCTCTTAGATTTAAGCGGCCACTCAGACAATAATAATTGTGTGTGTTAACTTAAAATCCTCCTGAGCGTTTCAATAAAGTGGTTGAATTTAAGAACTAAAATGTAAAATGATGTGGTAGCCGCATAATTCAACCATGACACGACGTCCGTCATTCATTGATTTCAACAGGAGCTGTGAGCTTTGTCAACAAAAGTAAAGTTTTAACTTATTCACTTCACCAAAAGCTCAAGCCCGTCTGAGTGGAAGAGGACGCCGATTTTGGTCGTTAATCAGAAAACGCAGTGAAATTGTGCTATTTTAAGTCTTCTAAGGCTGAGACTAAGAATATGTATTGTTTCTTCAGAAACAACATTCCGTTTTGGCCATCGAAGGATCAGAATGCTGGTTTAAACAGCGGTCATAGCACTCACTCGCTTCAAAGCTGCTGATGGTGACGCCTCTGTAATATTCAGGCTTCATGGAACCGTCAAGAAGCAGCGCTGTCGTCGACCAACAATGTCATCCAGTGCAGAGGCCTAACTGCGTCACAGAGAAGCCGGGGACTTAACTAGGAACAATGGAACGTTGAGGGCGGGAACCTCCGGAGCTCCAGAATCGAGGCAGCAGGCATATCCTCAGGCCCAGCGTCTCTCATAATACGCAGCTCCCGCTATTTACGAACCGCGCCGCCGGCACTCCGAAAATTCAGTCCATCCGCTTCTCAGGTTCATCACAACACCTGAGACGTCGAAATTATGCCTCGGGTCATGCATAAGTAGCCGCCGTCTCCGTCTGAAGCCCCCCTCACAGCGGAGCTCGCAAGTTAGGCAGCCATCTTTGTCTGCGGCCAGACCACGACCCCTCGGCAAATCCATTTCTGACATGGATTGGGCCGGAACGTGTGGTTTGGCTCACTTTCACCCAATGGCGAGCTCCGTCTTATAAATTTTCACCTTCTTTATCAGACATACTACACCCTATCCCATCTATGTACATATAAGTTACGCGCCCATGACAACTGTGACAGATATCATGGGGGTCGGGCTGACTTCAGGCATTTAGCTTGGCTACGCCCTACCATTGCAGCCTCTTGGACAAAGGTTTTTTCCACGCTCTGACATATTGCACCCACTATTACGCCCTTTGCCTGGACTAGCGCTTTCGGGTCTTCTGACAGAAATGCCCGATGGGCATAGAAAGCTGCTTGCCTTGGCATTACTTCTTGCTAAGCGTTGGAAGGTATGCAAGTGGAGTCGGGCCTGAACTTCTGAAGCCCTGTATTCACAACTGGCTACAAGATTTGGCAATACGTCATCAGCAACTGGATGTACACTATCCTACGCTACCCCTGCTAGCAGGTCCCGGGATATATGGGGCCCATTCCAAGATTACCTTTTATCACGAACACCAGATCCTTCAACCTGAACCCCCAAAATCCTGTTACGCTTATGACATCCACTGCTTCCTGATTATATCTGCTGTCCTGTTAAATTTCCTTCCCGATACTGATTTGTTCATAGCTGAAATGACCTTCCTACTGCTTCTGCGTTTATGTAATGAACTTGTTGCCTCCGCATTGTCAAGCCTAACATGAATTGCTGTATGATCATCTATATTTCTGTAGTACCCAATTGATTCCACACTATTGATTGTACTTCATTTGGAGACACAGCTGGTTCTACTGTTGTATTGGTTTTAACTTGAAAGCAATAAATACATTTAAAAACAAGCATTTACAATGCAATAGGTCTCGCATTTACGAGAGTTTCATAAATGCGACACCTCCTCATGATCCTTTCATCATCTTTATTTAACTACCTCCTTACAGAATCAATTTGTAAGGGTTCACTCATCTCCACCTCTTTAAACTCTTTTGTAGCCACAACTTCAGACATACAGATTTCTCTTGACCCTCCTTCTATTGTAGGCAGGTGGTTGGGAGCTTTCTTTGAAAAGGTATCTATGCTTTTAGTTGCTTTGTAACTCCAAAACAAATAATGAGGTGAACAATTTACAACAAAACATCTGTAGTTTATCTACTCACCATAGTTTTACTAATCAATTTTGGTCCAAGTCCTTTAATGTCTAGCTGCAAAGAACACTGAAGCTGGAAAAGCAGAACAATAAATTTAATGAATGTCGGACTGCACTCTCCAAATGTCCATTGTCACATTTCCATTTCCCTTATTCCCAAAGCGCCCAATATGTATAGAACTCCAAAAATGACTTGGGTAAGTCCTGGATAGATTCTATCTCTTATTTATTTGTTCCAATTCCTCATAAAAACAGCCAAGTAATGCGTTGCATTCCTTTTACCGGAACTTATTCTGGGCCAACATTGGCAGCGCTGCTGCCCAAAATGTATGTGCTTCCAAAACAAGATTCATAGTTATAGAGGCAGGCATAAAGCGCCATTTCTAACAGGCCTCATGCCAGTAGAAAGTGATTCAGAAGTAACCCTGGGCGTAGTTCGCGAAGTAACGCTTCGCGAAGCTACGCAAAGTGCAGTTCGCACTCACGCGAGCTACGCGTAGCACTACGCGAACTGCGTAGTGCGTGTTCGCAATGATTGCACAGTGCCGGATGCTTGTCCGCACTGTGCAATCATTGAAAACGGCATCTTGCACAGTGCGAGCTGTCTTTCACTGCCGCTCGAGTAGATTTTTACTCGAGCGGCAGCTTTCTCAACGCGGACTGGTAGTTTCTCATCGCGAGCGGTCGCGAGCATACGCGACCACTCGCAATGAGAAACCTGACCTCCCGCGTTGAGAATCTCGCCGGGAGGTTTATTTTCCACGCTCGCGATCGGCAACTTGATGTTGCTGATCGCGAACGAGAAAAGTCTCGCCGGGATGTCATTTTGCTTGCTCGCGGTCGCCAACTTGACGTTGAGGATCGCGAGCAAGCAAAAAATGACCGCTGCACTACGCTACGCTACGCTACGCGTGTTCGCACTGTGCTACGTGCAATTCGCGTAGTGCGAAGTAGCGCAAACTTTGCAAACTACGCGAGCGTAGCGTAGTTTTCCGCCCAGGCCTATTCAGAAGTCACAGGTGCACCCCCATCCCTGACGTAGAGTGCAATGCATGTGTCTCAAGTCGTTTTACCTTCCACCTTCATTCTTATTTCGGAGACTGGTGGTGTGCCTCAATTTGCACAGTTAAATCAATTAATGTTTTAGTAATAGTGGCCCGATTTACTAGTCATGACCGCTTGTCTTTAAGCTCTTTTCGAAGACACTGATAAAATTATCAGTGGCAAATTTTAATTGTTGAAACTTATTTCTGTGCCACGAAGTAGGCATTCGTACATGGGCTGAATATAAGTGCTGTGGCTGACCAAAAACTGTTCTAGTTTTCAAAACTTGTCAAAATTATTAAAGATTGTGTTCTCTTCATCAGTTAAAGGCATAGCCCAATGCCGAGCATCTTTCGGTAAGTATGATAAAGAGGTGACTTTCGCCTGCTCTATGGAGAGATGCTCAGGACGGGACAGGACATGTAATTTATACTGAGTAAGAAAAGGCTTAAAGCCCTTCGACTCCCCTGAATATGTTTCCGGTGATGCTGCGGTCCCTGACACAACCGTTGTTGTCTGTCTCTGTGCAAATGCTGAATCTCTATTAGCAGGAGTGGAGGTTGTGTTAGATCCTGAGGAGGATATCTCCTTAAGCTGGGATAAGACAAACGCCCTTTCTTCCCAGGCAATCTCCATCTTTGAGTGAATTTTGCTGGTGGCTTGTGCTATAGCGTCGGTGGATTGACATCAGGATCCATGCTTTGCAGTGGACTAGCAAACTGTCAGGGTTGGGGGTTGTGCACAGCAGGTCTTCAACGCCACTCCCAAACTTCTCCCGAGTTATTGCTCGTAAAGGCTACTGACACCCTGTTTGCGAGGATGTATTCAAAGAGGAGAGAGGTGGTTATGGTTTACAGAGAAGGATCTGGACTGGAATTTTAGAGGGAGCCTGGAATGGAACAGCCCTGGGTTGCTGCGGTATAGTTATGGCATGGACTCGCAGGGTAAGGGATCAAGTTGCAGGCTGAATACTGTAAGACACACCAGACCATAAGACATAAATCAATGTGCAAGTGACTTGTCAGTAATGAGTTCTTATAAGCATCTTCAATGACTAGGCAATGATGAACCCAAGGGTGACCGGGATACAACCCCCAAAAATAGGGGAAGCAGGAGGAAGCTGTGCAGTGCAAGCAAGGATAACAAGGGAAAACCCCGGTACAAAGGCAACACTTACTAACAAGGTGAAGCCAAGAAAAAACAAAAGAAACAACAGGGAGCAAAGCTGGGTCTGAAATAGTTCAGCAAGCGAGAACGTTGAAACACATCAAAATTGCTAGGCAAGCTTTTACAGGCTGAAACTGCCTGAATAGCTCTGGAAACTGTGCTACCTCTCCTATGATCTGCATCCTCGGGGCTCCAACCCTAACTTTTGCCTCAGCCTCCACTGCCCAGTCCTCCTGCTGCTGCTTTGATCTTATACCTCCTATGCCTCCCTGGTAATAGTTCTTACATACTTGTGGCTGCAAATCTCAGGCTCTGACCAGGCTGATATTGAATCCTACAATTATGTTGATAGTTCTTACCGTAGAAATGAAAGAGGAAAGCTAGTTGCAGGATATGTTGTGTGCACCTTACATTAAATAGTTGTGAGCTGTTGTTTACCACAAGTATATTCTTCTCAATGTGTTCCTTTAATTGCTCTTACCAGTTCTTGTATCTTATCTACACTGAAAAGTGTCTTTTTTTTTTACTGATTGAAAATTCGCCTTTGGCGTTGCTCATGGTTGTGGACCTCCCCCTCTACATGTCGTACTCCAATAAAGAATGGACCCTCTGTGAAAGGGGTGGTTGATGCTTTCTAACTCCCAAGGGACATAATGACTCCTACGTGTACTGTCCAACAATTCACCTCACGTGAAGTGTCTAGTGGCAATGCCTTTGCTGGTAATACTCCTAAAGATGCTGCTCTGATTTCCAATTCAGAAGTAACTCTGTATGTATCCCAAACTACTGAACACCACATGCACACCTTACAGGATCTTGCTGCTTATTCAAGAGCAAGCACCAGAGAGCGAAAAGATGATTTGGACATGGTACAGCTGTTTCAGACATCCAGACTGGTTGAAGCAAGACAAGGGTGAGAAAATGGCTGCTTACAGGATATTGTTAACCAGTGTAGCCTATTTGCATCATTGGATTTTACTCATTGGTAGAAAGGGTACGATCCTTGTTGCAGGGACTCAGTGATTTGACCTGTATCTTCCATTGATTTCTCAGCAGTATTGTTATTCATGTACCATTTTTTCAAACTTACAATGTTAGTAAGAGTAGAAAGACTACCTGAGCTGCCCATCGCTCCCCATGGAGACCTTTTGTACCAGTACAGAGAAGTTCAATTCAAATGAGTCAATGTTCTTTTTATGTCTATATTTTGTTATGTATGTACCCTGGATGGGTAGAAGCCTATCCCTGCACTATGGCTGTTGTAATCATTGCCTGATCCGAAGCTTTATCTCTAGGTTTGGTATTCCGCTTAAGTTCAGAAGTGACAAAGATACTCATTCGCTGTCATCAGTAGTCCAAGATCTGTGCAAAGCCTTAGGCATCCAACAAAAATTCCACTTTGCCTATAACCCCGAGTCCTTGGGATGAGTGGAGCAATTTAGTGGGATGCTGAATTATAAAATATCTAAGATTATGACCTATTCATTCCCTGCTTTGGGAAACACTGCAGGAAAACTGCTGTGGCTGCCATCATTGACTCTAGGTTGGATTATTGTAGGACCCTTATTTATTTATTTATTTATTTTATTTAAAAGGTTTTATATAGCGCTGGCTAGACCCGAGGGTATCAGAGCGCTTTACAATGGTTAGGCGAGGACAACAATTGCAATATAACATTTGTACAAAAAGGTAAAATGCAGGACAGTAAGAACAGTATGCATAGGACAATTATAACATGGGCAAGAAAAATAATAAAAATAATTAGGTCATAACAAGTATTGGATAATTCAACTAGGGAGGGAAGTCAAGGAAGAGGGGGGGAATATAGAAGAAGGAGGGAACTGAGGAGGGTGATGGGAGAGGAGAAAGCATGCGGGAGTAGACAGTAATTATAGGAGAACTAGAGGGGGAGGTTATAAATATATGAGAAAAAGAGTAGAGAGGGGGAAGTGAGTCAGGAATAATGGGGCGGGAACATAGTACAGTCGGGAGCAGGTTGAGACACCATGCTAGGCGGCAGTGGTTAAGGACCCCAGTATTTATTGAGAAGGTGCAGCTTGAGGTCTTTTTTTAAGCTGAGGTAGGAGGGGTTGCAACGAAGATCTTTAGGGAGTGAGTTCCAGATAGTAGGCGCATTTCCGGAGAAGGAGCGTGATTGAGTAGATTTCTTGTTTAACAAAGGAGGAACTAGTATGAGAGCATTGGTGCTCCTCATTTCTCTAGCGCAGCCAGCTTTGTGGAGTTTATCTGAAAGATACAGTGGGGTGTGAAGATGCAAGGCTTTATGCGTAATGCAAGCGGTCTTGTAAGTGGATCTGCCTTCGATGGGAAGCCATTTGAGACCTTTGAGGACGGGGGAGATGTGGTTAAACCGTCTACAATCGGAAATAAGCCTGGCCGCCAGGTTGAGGACTGATTTAATTGGTGCTAAGTGGACTTTCGGTGTTCCAGAGAGAGCGGCATTACCATAGTCCAATTTAGACAATACCAGTGATTGAACAACTAATTTAAAGTCATCAGCAGGAAGGAAGGGTTTAATTTTCTTGAGGTGATGAAGAGTGAAGAGAGCTCCTTTAGCAGAATTTTTTATGTGGGGAGTAAGGCTGAGGTTCTGGTCAATGTTAATTCCGAGGGATTTAACTGAGTTCGAAGTGGAAAGAGAGCAGTTGAGAGCTTTAAGGTCGTAGATCCATAGATGAATGGGGAGCCGGTTGTTTTTAGGAGCGAAGAGAATGATTTCCGTTTTTTTAGGGTTGAGTTTAAGGTGATTGTGATGGAACCAGTGTAGAATCTTAGTCTGGGCATCATTGAGGTGTAGAATGTCAGCTTGGGATTTAATCTTGTAGTAAAGTTGGGTATCATCAGCATAGAGGTGGAAGTTAATTCCTGCTTGCTTAAGAATGAGGGTGAGGGGTTCCATGAAGAGGTTGAATAGGGAAGGTGAGAGAATAGAACCCTGAGGAACACCCAAGGAGACAGGAATGGGTTTAGAGAGGCAATTGCTGATTTTAATTTGTTGGGTTCTGTGTTGAAGGAATGAGGTGAACCATTTGAGGACAGGACCATTGAAGCCGAAACGAACTTTGAGGGTATTGAGTAAGGCGGAGTGGTTAACAGTATCAAAAGCAGCAGAGAGGTCAGGGAGAATGAGAAGGGAGGCCTCACCCTTGTCAAGGGATTGGTGGATGTCATCAATAACGTTGAGCATGGCAGTTTCAGTACTGCAGCCCTTTCTAAAGCCTGACTGGGGCCATCCTGGGTCCACACTGGGCGGCCGGGCGTTGGCCCAAGTGGTGGGTCGACAGCGGCCTCACAAGTAACATTTCATTCCTAGAACTATTTCCCATTTTGGTTGCCTTGACAATTTGGCCGCATCAGTTCCGTAATCAGTCAGTTGTTTTCTGGTTAGATAACATGGCAGTAGTGGAGTGCGTCAACCAACAGTCAGCCAAATGTAAAATGTTGCTTCGCTTGCTAAAAGAAATTGTACTGCAATGTATGAAGCTGAATGTGTTGTTTAGAGCTAGGCATGTCCCGGGCGTCCTCAATCACGCAGCTGATGCATTGTCTTGTTTCAAGATGCAGGTTTTCAGGTCCCATCATCCAGAAGCGGCGGATCATACCACACTTTTTCCGGAGCATCTGTGGCAGCTTGGTGCCCCAACTTACCAGACCTCGTGGCAGCTAGCTTACCGCATACTGTGCAGCCCTAGGGCAGGATTGGGAAAGGACCTGGCATAACCCAGCATCTATCTTGTCATTCTTGAAGGGACTAAGGGACGGGGGGCGGTCGGTGGCTTAGCGCAAAGCGCCACATGACTGCAGTGGCATTTTTTGCAAAAATGATGGGGCATAGGGATCCCACGTGTGCATTTTTGGTCCAAAGAGCGTTAAAGGGTTGGCAACGTTTGCAGGGCACACAGCCGAACGATAGACACCCAATCAGCATTGAGGGGCTCACAGCCACTATGGCGGCGTTAGAAAAAATATGCAACTCCAGCCATGAGGCCCGCCTATTCCGATGTGCTTTTTCCCTCGCCTTCTACGGCGCTTTCAGGGTGGGTGAGCTGGTGACACGAAACAAAAAAGATTGGCAGGGGGGCATGCAATTGGCCCATGTACAAAGGCAGGCGGGGTCAATCTCTTTGTCAATTCCTAGATCAAAAATGGACCAGAATGGGAGGGGGGACCATGTTCTCCTGCAGAGGGCTCCAGGGAGCCCATGTTGTCCGGTGGGAAATCTGGAGTCATATATGGCAGTTAGGCCACAGGGTGCAGGTGGGCCCTTATTGATCCACCAGGATAGTTCCCCCCTGACAAAGTTCCAGTTTAGGAGGGTCCTTGCGCTGGCCTTGGGAGCAGCAGGCTTGGACGCCTCCAAGTTTAGGACCCATTCTTTCAGGATAGGGGCAGCCACGGAAGCCATGGCCCGGGGACTAACTGCTCAAGAGGTCCAAAGAATAGGGCGTTGGTCTTCGGACTGCTACAAGCGCTATGTGCGGCTGCACTTGCTGTAAGTATTATCGCTAACGCTGGACTTGTTTCCATTTCTCTGCAGTTTCCACATCCTGTCCCGCAGGAGGGGAACACGTCATCACTACCCGGTTCAATGCGCACCGCCCACTCCAGGTACCCGCGCCACAAGGAAGTCTGGATCATAGGACATTCATATATCAACAGGTTAAAACAGCATTTTCTCACAGGCAACTTTATGGACAGGGCCCGCCAGGCAGGTTGGAACGTGTCAATACATGGTCAAGGGGGGTTGAGACTGGGGCAGTTCCAGAAGCTCATTGCTCCTTTGTTGTTGAAGTCCCCGGTGACACCAGCTGCGATAATAATTCACCTGGGAGGGAACGATTTGGTCCACATGGGCAGACAGGGGGTAGTAGAGGCATTAATCTCAGAAATAGGGTGGTTGGCCAAACAATGTCCCCTAGCATCATTAATATGGTCTCATATGATCCCGAGACTCCAATGGCGGGGGGGGGGAATCTGTCTGGGCGTTGAATCACTCTGTAAAGAGGATCAACAACAGGGTTAGTCGATTCTTCAGGACCCCTAAACTAGCGACAATCCCACATGGGTGCATCCGGGGTGAGCATTGCTATATGAAGGACGGGGTCCACCTTTCTAAACTAGGGACTGAAATATTCTTAGAGAATATACTGGCCTGGCTGGTAGCGGGGGGGGCGCAGGGCATGACTCTGGGACCCTAGGTAGAGGATGGGGGAGGGCCAGATAGTCGGTCAACAATGCTGGCCCGTGGCGGTAAGGTCATGGTTGCTAGAAAATAATTACTTCTATTAGTAGGCATCCCACTATTTAACGGGGACGCCTGGGGGGGGGCAGTGGTCCCTCATCATGCTCCAGGGGGCAGTTATGGCTGGTAAACTGAAGGGCACGGGGGTAGGAAGTCCCGCTTCCGGTAGGCCGCTTGGGCCAACCCCTGCGCAGGCGCATTGGGCGACAACCTGGCACAACATCAGCCCCTGGGAGGTGTGAGGAAAGGGCGTGGGGGGCACCCACGTCATCAAGTGGGGACACGGGCCTCCTGCGCAAGGTCACTCCGGTAAAGGGGTGACCTGGTAACTAGTTGGGAACAGTCATGACCTTGCACGTAGGCTCATCCAGGATACGCAGAAAACAATAATTGTACATATTCCAGTCTAGATTAGGTATGGCTTTGTATTAGACTCTTGTTAAGGTCAGCCATTTTAATTGTATCAAATTCTGTATTTGAAATGTAAATGGATATGTTTTGGGTTTTCTGCGTATATATGAAAATTTTCCAGTTTGATTATGATTTATTAAAAATGTGTTTTATTAATCTGTAATAAATACGGCCGGGGTTATCGACCCCTAATCCAAAGAAATGGTGTTGGATCTGATTATTGATGTTCTCTGAGGGAGGGGACAATGTCTTATTGGCCACGTCCAGGGAGGGGACTCGGCAATACCAGGCCATATACCTATGCGACACCGGGAAACTCGGTTACGCCGCCAATATGGCGGTTGTGCCGGTCCCCGGTGCAATGTCCCTCGCGAGGGTGGAGGGCGGGTCCCGCGCTGATGACGCGCGGGCATCCCGCCCTCCCCGCCCTCGCCCATTGGCTAAGTGGCCTTTGACCCGGAAGCACTTCAAGTGCTTCTGGGGCAAACGCAACACGAACGGTCCCGGATTCTAGCCTGGACCAGTTCCAGCCAGCTCGGGGGCTCGCATCCCCTTTAAGAGCCCCGGCAGAGCGGAAGGAGAGTCTCTTTCTCCACCGCTCTGCCAGGAAGGCCCCAGCACGCCCGACCGCCAGCTCCAGCTCCCGGAGGTCTCCAGGGGGAGCCTCCTGCTAAGGATTGTTTCTTTCCCCACCCACCATCCCCTGAGGCAGCAAAGTTTAGGCAGTGTTTAACTCTGGCTTGTTAAAGAATGTTGCTTGTAATGTCATGTAATAAAGCTCAAAGAATGTTTAAATGTACCTTTTTTCACAGGAAATATCAATCACCCTATATTTAGATTCAGCTAAAACCCAAATTAATAGACTTCTGGTTGTTCATAATCAAGCCATCAGGGCCGTTCTACTAACTTCTCGCTTCAATTCGCCCACAAAAGGATTATAGAAGCTTTACTGGCTTCCAGGGAGAAAGAGGATCATTTCAGTAATTTGCCTTGTTCATAAATGTCTTTTTGGTTCTTCACTGAATTTCCTTAAATCTAAGTTAAACAAGTACATACCACAGGGCAACTTTTGTAAGTTTCTAACAACCTTCTAAGTATTCCTATTTTTAACAAAGGCACCTATGGAAGAAAAAGATTTTCAGTAATTGCCCCAAACCAGTGTAATGAGTTGCCACCTGATCTTAAATACATCTCTTCTTATCTTCTTTTCACAAAAAAACATAACTTTTCTTTTCCAGAGTTAATGCCTCCATTTCTTTTTGGCATCTTTTTATGTTTTTGGCATTATCAGACCCTCGGAGGTAAGAGCGCTCAATGAAACCTAAACATAACATAGCGGTAAGAAACTGGACTTAAATGGCCTTATGCCCTATTCCTAACTCTAATGTCAAAGACAGCCATTCCTAACTAAATGACTAAGTTGAGCCCACACTAAATAATAATGAGCAGAGCTATGATTCTCCCATCCATTCCTCCCGTTTCTCCTGCAGCTTTACTTGATTTGCACCTGATAATGTCACTTTGGAATATTGCAAACAAATTATGCGCTGCTGCAATAGCTTTCCTCTCAAGTATAAGCTGCCTTGCACACCGGCCCTACTGAAGCCTATCATGATCTACAAGTTGTTATGAAGATCCATCCGCAAAAGTAATTCCTACAACCCAGATGATGTGGCCCATTCCAGGTTCTGCTCATCACTATCTGATAGAGACTTCTAGCTGCAAATTCCTTACTTTAGTATTATCCCTAGGTGTCAGACTGGATCTGGGATTTTTTGTGTGAGCAGTACCTCTGTGTGCCTGTAGGTGGCATATTTCGGCTCTGCACAGTGGCGTCCATGTGAGTGCTGACATCAATTCTTTTCTTTCTGCGCCAGTCAGCGCAGATCCGGAGAAAGCTACCCCAGAGTTAATTTCCGACTAACTTTTTTTGACGTTTTGTTGAATTCTTTTTGAGGTTTACCTCCTGGTGTGGCAGGAATGTCATCCAAAAAGGCCGGCTTCAAGCCCTGTGTCGCCTGTCACCACTTGATGTCAGTGACAGACCTCCACCTTGTATACCTTCGGTGTCTCGAAGATGAGCACAATCCTAAGACCTGCTCCAATTGCCATGCCATGAACTCGAAGGCCTTGTGGGAGCGATCCCTCAAGCTCCTGGCAGTTCGACGTGTGATGCCACAATGATCAAGATCCTGGTCGAGAGGAAGGTACCGGGAGCGGTTGCGGAGTCTGAGATCATCATTGCACTCGAGGTTGTTGGGCCATTCGAGTAAATCCCATCATAAGAGGAAGAAGTCAAAGAGTTTTTCGATTTCACCTCGTCCGTCGGCCGATGAGACGAGAGAGCATTGACATTCAATAGCTCCGCAGTTGAGCCAGTGCCTGGGCTGTCTCCAAGTGGCCACCGCCCCATTCGAAGAGTTTTATGAGGCCATGCGACTCATATTTGGGTGGCCTGTTCCCTATGGTGCAACTTCGCTCCCCGCGGGTTCAGGATTGGCCCCTACTGGATCCACGCTGGCAACTCTGGCACCAGTCAAGCTCCAGGAATCTAGAGATGGATCAGCGCCGCTCGAGCCACCTCGACCTTCCCCAGTGCCCCGGCGGCAGTGCCGTCCCCATCCTGATCCCCAACTCCAACACGGAGCTGAAGGGGCTTCGTCTGACGCAGACTCCGACACCAACTGGAACTATGGCTTCGAGGCTGGAGCCTGAGCCCTATTCTTAACGGTAGTAACTTGGGGAGGAATGGGAGGGGTCGCTGGACCCTAAAGAATTCCAGCCCTATGATACCAACATGGACTGGTGGATTTGGCGGAAGCTAGCGGACTGGATACCTCTCAAGATACTGGCATGCTTTCTCTCCCACCATGGCTACGGAGGATGGGGCTTCATTCGCAATGGTGGTGAGAAGGGTGTCCGAGGTCCTGGACCTTAGCTTTCCCTCAGTGGCAGTCAAGACCAATGTCTTGACAGAAGTACTTCAACCAGGAGGGTCCCCTTCAGAACTGCTTCTCCCTTTCAACAAATCACTCACTGATGTTCTGCTTGAGACCTGGTCCAAGCCCAACACAGGGGCTCCTGTAAACAGGACATTTGCCCACCGCCACCGCCCTGCTCCAGGGGACACCAAATTCCTGAAAGAACACCCTACCCCGGAAAGCTTAGTGGTCCAAGCCTCCACCTACAATGTAAATCTTGGTGAATTCCCAACCACGCCACCAGATCTAGAATCCAAGAGGCTGGACAGCTTGGGAAAGTAGATGTTTTCTTAAACCAGCCTGGACTTGCGGTCCATGTACACCACATGCCTTTTGGCCCGATATTTCCATGCTCTGTGGCATACGGTTGCACAGGTACTGCCAATTGTTCCGGCCGGGCTGTGCTCTCCCAGGCTGTTGCCAATGGAAGGAATGCAGCTAAGTTCACCATCAGATGTGGACTGGATACCACCGACTCATGGGCATATTGATTTTCTCAACAGTGGCATTATGGCACCATGCCTGGTTGCGGACAACTGGCCTCTCTGGGGATGTCCAAACATCACTTATGGACATGCTCTTTGATGGCTCCCGTCTCTTCAGAGACAAGGCGGATTCAGCGCTGGAGAACTTTAAGGGCAGCAGGGCTACAGCCAGGTCTTTGGGCCTTTCCATAGCCCTTCGTCACCCCCAATCCACCTTTCGTGACCACGGAAGGGGCTTCCAGCCACGTACATACTGCCCAGCCATAGCGGCGCACAAGCTTCACAGCCTCTGCGTGGCCAAGGATGTGGTACCCACAGACCCCGTGGGTCAGACAGCCAGAGGTCGGGCCAGTCCACCACTCCGCTGGCAGCTGCAGCCTCCAAACCCTTATAGTCTGCCCTCTTACCACCATGGGCACCAGTGGGAGGCAGGATCCGCCATTACCTGCCCCACTGGTGGTCTATAACATCAGACCGGTGGGTTTTGCAGATTGTCCGAAGGGACTACTCCCTCCCCTTTGAGACTTTCCCTCCCTCCATGCCACTGTCTTACAAAAGGATGATGGAGGAACGCCTATTCCTTCTCCGCCAGGAAGTGATGGCTCTCTTGGCCAAGGGAGCCATAGAGGGGGTGCCAATGCCAGAAGTAGTTCGTGGTTGCTATTCCCGCTACTTTCTGATGCCCAAGAAGGACGGAGGCCTTTATCCTATCCTCGACCTGCGCCCTCTCAATTTCTTCCTCAAGAAGGAGAAGTTCAAAATGCTCACTCTCGCTCCAGTCTTGTCTGCCCTCAACCCAGGAGACTGTATGGTAGCATTGGGCTTGCAGGACACATATTTTCTCATCCCTGTCCTGCCTGCCACAGACGTTACCTGCGGTTCACAGTAGTTCACAAGCACTTTAAGTTTACCGTGCTCCCCTTTAGCCTTACCAGCGTCCCTTGTGTGTTCACCAAGGTGATGGCAGTAGTTGAAGCTTATCTGCAGAGATCAGGGGTGCCAGTCTTCCAAGGCGTGGCTCCTCCGTAATGGCGGAGGAGCGTCGCCCCACAGCCCGTGCCAGCAGATGGTAAATAAAATGACAATAACACAGTTATTGTCATTTTATTTATGCTGTCTGTCCGAGCCCCGCAATGACTATAGCACAGAGCCGGCATGTCAGGGAGGAGTACAGTGCACTCATAAGTGCATATGTGTACTTGGCCGGCCGTCCTAAGCTGGCCAAGCGCACATGCTCACTTATGTTTCTCCAACCCGGCTGTGTAATACAGCCGGGTTGGAGAAAAGGCACAGGCTTCAATGCACCGTCTGAGCGGCAAACGAGGTCGCTCAGACCAATCCTGGCACTGCTCTCATGCGAGAGCAGCGTCTGGATTGGGTGTGAAGCCTGTGCCCTGAGGGCTCACCCCATTCGGCCCGCCGGCGACGAGAGTAGCAGCAAGGCGGCCGTCAGCGGAGCGGCAGGTAAGTCTTTTTAATTTTTTTTTTTATTATTTAACCCCCCCAAACCCTTGTCCTCCTCCCGCGGCTGCCCTACCAATCAAGATAGGTGGCCGCCGCCACTGAGTCTTCCCCGATCTCGACGACTGGCTGTTGAAGGCGGGCTCACCCCAGGCTGTCGTCTGCCATCTCCAAACTACAGGGACCTCCTGCACTTGCTGGGGTTCACAATCAACTTGCCGAAGTCACTCCTGACTCCCTCTCAGACGCTCCCTTCCATCTGAGCTGTCCTGGACACGGTGCAGTTTCAGGCTTATCCTTCCGAACGACCAGTCCAGGATATTCCAGCTATGATACCGATGTTTCAGCCTCTATACTGGATTTCAGTGAGACTTACTCTGAGGATGCTGGGCCTCATGGCCTCCTTCATCCTGCTGGTGACACATGCCTGCTGGCATATGCAGGCTCTGCAGTGGGACCTGAGGTTCCAGCGGGTGCAGCATCAGGGGAATCTCTCTGACATGGTCCAGATCTCGGAGGGAACTGCAAAGGACTTGCAGTGTTGGCTAACGAACTGCGATTGGGTCAGTGGCAGACCCCTCTCCCTTCCCCAACCAGATCTGACAATAGTGACAGATGTGTCACTCCTGGGATGAGGTGGCCATCTGGGAGAGCTGGAAATCAGAGGCCCCTTGTCTCCTAGGGAATCTGGACTCCACATCAACCTACTGCAGCTCCGTGCGATCTGACTGGCATTGAAAGCCTTTCTACCCTCCATCAAGGGAAGGCTAGTGCAGGTGTTAACGGACAATACCACCGCCAGGTCGTACTGCTACAAACGGGGCGGGGTAGGGTTGTGGACACTTTGTCAAGAGGCCCTGCATCTCTGAACATTGCTGGACCATTAGGGCATATCCCTGGTGGTTCAACACCTGGCGGGCTCTCTGAACGCCAGGGCGGATGAAGTCAGCCGAAGATGACTAGCGGATCACAAATGGCGTCTCTATACAGAGGTGGTGCAAGGTCTCTTTCAGCAGTGGGGAGAGCCTTTGTTAGATCTGTTCACCAAGGACGAGAATATGCAATGTCAACAGTTTTGCGCACTGGAGTTTCCAAGGCGGCTCTCACTCAGAGATGCTTTTCGTCTCGAGTGGAGCTCAGGCCTCCTGTATGCCTTTCTGCCCATATCACTCCTGCCCAGAATTCTCAAGAATATCAGGAACAGACAATTCATCCTTGTGGCTCCAGACTGGGCACGGTGGTCTGGTATCCCAAGCTGTTGAGCATGTCCATAGGTCCTCCGATCAGGCTGCCTCTTCGGCAGTCGTGGCCGGCATGACTCGCGGGTGGGAGGGGCAGGAGGGGTCGCGCGGGTTCACGAAGAGGAGGCGGGGTTGTTTAGTTAAAATTAAAAAAACGCACCTTACCGGGTCCCGTGCCGCCTCAGATCCTGGCCGGGTCCTGCGTTTTCCTGCTGCTCTCCTGCTGAACAGGAAGCAGCCACAGGCAGCCTCCCTCCCTCCCCTAAGCCAATCACAATGCTGCAATGGCAGTGTTGTGATTGGTGCGGACGGCGCCCAGCCGGGCGCCTCAGGGGAGGCCATTTTCTCTATGTAGGCTGCATGCAGTCTACATAGAGAAAAGGCAGAGTGGGCATGACTGGTTTGGTCGGCCCCAGAGGGCCGACCAAACAGTCAGGGCCCACAGCATTGGGCAAGCCACTCCTCCCCGACCCGCCCACCAGCCCATCCCCAACCAGGCATTCCCTTCTGTTTTCTCACAGTGTGAGCAGCAGAAACATGAAATGGTATTTAAAACACCTTTTTATGTTTCTGCTTCTCGCACTGCAAGAAAGCAGTGGGGCGACGCTCCTCCGCCCTAATGGGGGAGCCGCCACTGCTCTTCGGGAGGATCTTCTGTTGCATCAGCAGGTGAGGGTCCGCCACCCGAGCCTGTCATCTCTGCCTTCTTGCGTGGAGATTGAGCAGCAACAGTTGACAGCTTTCGACCTTCCACCCAAAGTCTGTAACGTTATCTTAGAAGCCAGGCGTACCTCCACCAAGATGGTATACGCCTGCTGTTGGGGAAAATTTGTGGCATGGTGCACAGAAAGAAAGATCAATCCCCTTTCTGCCCCCCTTTTTCAGGTTCTTCTCTTCATACTTTCTGTTGCCCAACAGGGCTCTGCTCTGGGCTCTCTCAAAGGCTATCTTTCTGCTATTTCAGCTTTTCTGAGGTTGCCTGACCAGCCATCCCTCTTCAAATCCCCCATTGTAAATAGATTTCTGAAAGGTTTACAACATTTGTTCCAACTGTCTCTTTTCATTATGCCCCAGTGGGACCTCAATCTTGTCCTAACTTTCTTTATGTGCGTTCCCTTTGAGCCTTTGCACAATTATCCACTCAGCCTCCTCAGCATCAAGACGGCCTTTCTCGTGGCTATAACATCTGCCCACAGGGTCAGTGAGCTTCAGACTTTGTCCTCCAAGCCTCCCCACTTGAACATCTACCCAGACAAACTGGTGCTTCGTATGAGAGCTTCCTTTCTACCGAAAGTGGTCACGCCCTTTCACGGAGGCCAGTCCATCACTCTGCCTACTTTTATGCTCTCTGTCTACTTTTTATGCTTTGCCACATCCCTCTAAGGAATAGGAGCAACTTCACCATCAGGACCCAAAAAGAGTGTTGTTGTTCTAACTTGACCGCACACAAGAGTTCCTGGTGGACAACCAACTCTTTGTGGGCTGTGTCGAAGCGAAGAAAGGACGGGTCATGCAGAAGCAAATCATCTCCCGATGGACAGTGCTCTGTATCAAAATCTGCTACACATTAGCCAAGAAGCAACCCCCTGAAGGTTTGCCTGTTCATTCCACCAGAGCTAAAGCTGCAACCACTGCGTTAGTATGTGGAGTTCCGATCCTGGACATCTGCCAGGCAGCAACGTGGGCTTCTCTGCACACATTCACCAAACACTACTGCCTAGACAGTCAGGTCCATAGTATTGCTTAAGTTTCTATTATAAGGTAAGGAATCAGCGGCTAGAAGTCTCTATCAGTTGAACAACATACTTATCTTCGGTGACGCCTTATCTGGTGGAGACTCTATCTAGCCGCAGATTACTTAACGACCCACCCATCCTCCCTGTTCTGCAAACAGAATTCTAGTGACAGGGATTTACTCATTTCAGGGCCCTAGTTTTACACACCAGTGGTCAGTGTTCTTCGTGGCTCCACACTTCTGGCGTGGAAAGTTGCGAAAAGAAACTGACATCTGTGCGCTGGGGTGGCACCTATATAGGAATCACGCACGTCATTTCTGCACGAATGGTTCTGAATGACGCCACCTAGTGGCGTGCAAGGTTACTGCTCACGAAAACATTTCTGGATCCAGTCTGACGCCTGGGGATATTTCGAAAGTAAGGAATCTGCAGCTAGATGGAGTCTCTACAAATGCTGAGATGCACATGGATCCCTGCATGAAAAATACTAGAGCCAAAAGATATTGGACCTGCTGATGACAAGGTCCCGCCTCTGCAGGCACACAACAAAGACGAAACAAAGATGCAGCCCTTCCTTCTACCATCATGTATGGCCTGTGATCTGGGTAGTGAGAAGCCTCCTCACTACCTGACCTTTTGTTGGGTCTGGCCCTTTTTTCCAGAAATCCTGCTGGGTTGGTTCATCATGTAGCTGTGTCAGAAGTGGACAGGTGGAGGGCTTACAACAGTCAACCACATGCAGCCCATTGCCCTCTGTAGAATCAAAGCGATAGCTATACAAAGACAATGCTTTCCTTCAGCTCCTGAATGAGTACAATAAGGACCTGAACCTCACATTGTAATAGATGTGTTTCCATGTGCCCACTGACTCGAAGGGGGGCATGCCCATTATCCCAGCCCCTGTTCAATGGGTAAAATAATGCACTAACTTACACTCACATGGACATTTTATTCTTGATTACGATAACTACACAACTTATGTCACTCTTAAGGACCATCCTGAGACTTTGCACCTGCTATTTATCTAGCCTTGGCTGCCTCAGGACTGGTTTGTGAAGAAGAAAACAAGAGCAATTTCAGAGAATGTAGGGAATATTAAGTGGCATACAGAAATGTACAGACCGAATTCTCTTTTACCTAAGTTGATATTCCAAGAAATATTTTTCATCAGGCATGCTGTTCATCCAAAGTGATATATCTGACCATTGGGACTTTCTTGTGACAACCATGTCAGTGTTAGGCTACCCTAAGACTGGTCTGGTTCATACCAAGTGCCCTTTGGCAGCTCAAACACGCACTAGTACGGAAGGAACATTCAGTGCCTCCAACCTGGTCCAGAATTGACTACTGGTTGGTCACAAGAGATGTAGTCACTTGGACTTCGGATGTCACCCATCTTCCCAGGACACTATCAGAGCCTGCACCTGTTCTGCTTGAGATTTCCCCCCCCCCCCATGCTTGGTACAAGGGCCCTCATGGAGACTTCCCCTAACGCTTTCAGGAATCAGGTGTTTAAAGCTGAGATAAGAACAGTCCTACTTGAATACAATGAACGCTCGGTTGACTCTCCCTCCACTCTATGGGAGGCATTCAAAGCAGTAATTTGTAGGGTGTGCATTGCCAAACAGGCCGGGGTGCTTAGAGCACTGCACAGGAAACTTACCCAATTGGAGGCAGATATCCATACAGTAGAACCACGATTCTTTGACACTAGAGCTGCGAACATGCTGGCTTCCTTCAAGACTAAATTTAATTAGAGTATGAGGAAGGTGCGCTCAGGAAGATGCACTACCTTGGCAAGCAGTTGCTCAACGCTACAGGGAGGGGGACAGCGCGGGTAAGACATTCGCTGAACTCTGCAAACCCTGGGCCAGCGATCACACCACGGAGCTTATAGCTGACCAACAGACAGTTCACATAGATCTGGACCCATCCTACATGTCATGACCACATTTTACACTAAATTGTACACCTCCTCGAGGGGCGTGGCCAAGCCGCGGACCAAGATGGCCGCGCGGCTCTGAAGCTCCACCGGCCGATCCAGCCCGATCCATAATATCCCCCACATCCAGCTGCTTATGGGCCCGGAAATGAGCGCCGCTGGACTCCGGAACGGCTCCTGAGTCCAACGAGCCCTGTGACATGCTCGACGCTGCGACTGGCATCCGGATACTGGCCGATCACCTGCCGGCGAAGGTCTCGGAGATGGCGGCGGTGGGGCCTGCTGAGGATTGAGAGCGGCCCGGGAGCGGAACCCGGGTAGCGGCAGACAGAGAGAGGCGGTGAGCACTAGGGGCGCGGGGCGGTGCGGCTGGCGGCGGCTCGCATCGGGGCCCGGCAGTCGAGGCCAACGTCACATTCAGCCTTCACCCCGGGAAGGCCGCGGGAACCCACGGGGGCAGGGCCCGGGTGTTCCTCTCGCTAGCGGCCCCCGGGCCTCACATTGCCCGCTGCTTACTGGTCCCGGAGGGCGCCTCTGGTTTGCGCTGTCCCCGCTGTGCTGCCCCCCCCCCTCCCCGCCTAGGAACACGGCGCTAGCTGCTCCATTTGAAAACGCCCCACAGCCTCGACAGCCTATCTCCATCCTTGCCCCGGGCCCGCTTCATCTTGTTACGGCTGGCCGGAGACGGGAGATATCGGTCTCCCCAATAACCGCCCACCCTGCTGACGCAAACCCTTGCGACCCATCCGGACACGCCACCGGCTCACCAGGGCGAAACACCCGTGGCGCTCCCACGGTGGGGGCTACAGAGTTTCTGGCCTAGTGCCCTGTGAGTAGCGGAGAGGTCCTGCTGTTCCCCGCATCCGGAGACCCCACGGATGCGCCCCTGATCTGGACCAGCCTGCAGAGTTACAATTCAGCGCAGGAGCAGCGGCATGGGCCGCAAAGATCCGAAACAAAGGCTCCTACCCTTCGAGAAGGTGCCCGAGACGCCCCTGGACGAACCATCAACCATGGCGGAGGGTGAGCAAAACGCGGGGCGCTCCAACGACAATGGCGACCAAATCAGCGCGTTGCTGCAGGAGATGCGGGCAGGATTCAAGGCCCTGGATGGAAGATTCGACACCCTGGACAAGAATATGGCAGAACTAGGGGCAAAAATCCAAGTGCATGACAGGCGCCTTGATGTAGCGGAATCCCGCATTTCGGATCTCGACTATGGCGTCGCGCAATCTCTCAAGCGGCTTGAACGGGTGGAACGGATCCTGAAAGACGTTGCCATCAAAAATGAACATTTAGAAGCCTGCAGCCGTCGAAATAACCTACGTATTATTGGGGTTCCGGAGTCTACATCTACGGGCCGCATGGATACCTTTGTAGAGACGCTGCTAGCTGACATCTTTGGAAGGGACGCCTTCACGCCTGGCTTCGTGGTGGAGCGGGCCCACCGCTCGTTGGGGGCCGACCAAATCCTGGTTGCCCCCCGCGTCCCATCATCGCCCGCCTCATGAACTTTAGAGACCGGGACACCGCTCTCCGCCTGGCCAGAGAGCGCGGCGAAACCCATTGGCAGGGCTCCCGACTGTCTCTATACCCGGACTATACCATCATGGTCCAAGAAGCCCGCCGCAAATACAACGGCGTCAAAGCCGCACTTCGGAACCTCGGCTTGAAGTATGGCATGCTATACCCAGCGAGACTGCGGGTCGAGATCAACGGCAGGGTCCGCATCTTTGATAGCCCCACGGAAGCTCAGGAGTTCTGCCGCACTCACAAACAAAACCCTCAAAGACCTGCTGACAATCATACTCCATCTCCACCCCACAGCGGCTCTGACGCCAGCATGGAACTTTTCTCTGGGGCTGCCCCCAGCTGAGCCCCTCTGACTGGTTGCATTTCCCACAACTATGTGAGAACTTGGGGATATTCCTTCACTACACGCACCATTTCGGATTGCTGGAAGGCCGCGAGGCGTTGCCACCCCCAGTTGGTGTACACTGAGAATTGTTTTTGTTGATTACGAATGTACCCTGACTGTGCTATTTGCAATTATTGGACATGTCGATTGGTACAATGGTTCATTTAATTCTGGTTGGGTTTGCCTCTCATATGGGGTAGGGAGGCAGGGTGGGGGGGGGGGGTTTCGTTAATATGTAGTCACGCATGGTTAATTTGGCGTTTCCAAACCAGCAGCAATTATCACGTTGCACGGCAGCACCTATTCAATTTTCAGGCATCGCCCCATAAATGGCCCAGTTAGGTCGCAGTAATGGCCCCTCAGAGCTGTCGCTGCTGACATGGAACGTACGGGGACTTAATGATACACACAAGAAACGCCACGTCTTACACTACTTGGCTCGGCACACAGTGGATGTCGCCTTCCTACAAGAGACTCATTTGTCCCCCACTGATACCCCCCATTTCGCCGCTAGCTGGGGTATCCACCGATACTTTGCGGGCTTTAGCACCTATGCTAGAGGCACTGCCATACTCATTCACAAACGTGTCCCTTTTAGCCTGCGCACCACTATTCGAAAAAAGGAGGGCAGATATGTAATGGTGGTGGGGACTCTAATGGGACATAGCCTATCATTGGTCTGTGTGTATGGCCCGAACACTGACTCGCCAGATTTTTATCACTCCTTGCTATCCCAACTTTTGAGCCTTGGCAATGTGACGTTCCTGATAGGGGGTGACTTTAATATAGCCCTGGACCCAACACTTGACAGCACATCTCTCGCTCCTGATCCCAAACCACGCGCGCATAGAGCCCTCCTCTCCCTGTGTGAACAACTGTCCGTTATAGATGTGGGGCGCGCAGGCATCCCTCAACACACAGATTACACCCACTATACGGGCTACCACAACACCTGGACCAGACTAGATTTTTGGTTGGCCTCTCCCAATATCCTTGGCTGGAGTCGCTCGATACAGACTCTCCCTCGGACCTACTCCGATCATTCTCCAGTTTTATGGCGCTTGGGGGTTCCCCGACCCGAGGGCTTTGAGAGACAATGGCGATTCCCCAGCCGCGCCCTGGCAGATGACCTCTTTTTACACGAAATGCAGGAGGCAATAGAGGACTATTTTGACTTAAACACAGGCTCGGTGGACACGATGTCGGTTCTGTGGGAGGGTTTTAAAGCGTACATACGGGGAGTCTGCATTTCAAAACATTCCGGAGTGCTCCGTGCATTACGAGGCACCCTGTCTCGGTTGGAACAGGAGCTCGCCGATCTAGATGCCGGGTTGTTGCATGGACCCAACAAAGAAGCCGAATCAAAGCGTATAGCCCTACTATCAGAATACAGAGACGAGGCAGAGCGGGAGATTTTATTTATGGGTAAATATCATAAAGCAAGACAATATGGCGAGGGCGAGCGACCAGGGAGGGATTTAGCGCAGATGACCAGACCCCCATACAACAGGGCATACATACCCGAAGTACAGTCCCTGTCAGGCCAGCAGCTCACTAGCACTGCAGAAATCCAAGCAGAATTTTTGTCTTATTTTAAAACACTATATGCCTCCAGAGCTGGAGGTGACCACACGGCCCAGGAGTCTTATCTATCCGAGATAGCTCTAGTCTACTTAGAGAAACATATGCAGGATTTCCTGGCGGAACCAATCTCAAAAGCAGACGTCATCGCCGCCATAAATAGCCTGCGATCCTCGTCCGCACCTGGTCTCGATGGATTCACGGGTGACTTTTACAAGACATTCAAGGATGTATTGGCGCCGCAACTTATAGAGGTCTACGCTGAGGCATTGGAGAGACAAGTTTTACCGCCCACCCTTCGTGAAGCAGTCATAATCCTTCTCCCCAAACCCGGGAAGAACCTGTTGCTCTGCGGCTCATATAGACCCCTCTCGCTCTTAAACCTGGATTACAAAATCCTGGCCAAAGTGATAGCGGGTCGTCTTTCCCAACTAATGGAATTCATAATCTCCCCGGCCCAATCGGGCTTTGTCCCCCATTGCTCCACATCGTTTAATTTGCGCACACTATTCTCTGTATTGCACAGGATAGCTCCTGAGGTGCCAGCGGCCGCAATACTATTAGACACTGAAAAGGCCTTCGACTCTCTCGAATGGCCCTTCTTCCTCTCTATCATGCGCCGAATGGGGATGCCCATGGGGTTCATCGCACTCACAACACTGTTATATCGTCGTCCTACCGCCCGGCTCAGATTGAATGGAACACTCTCGGACCCCTTTGCACTCTCACGGGGCACGAGACAGGGTTGCCCACTCTCACCATTATTATTTATCCTCGCTATGGACCCACTGATCCGCCACTTCCAGGAAAAACATCTCCACAGAGGTCTGCAGTTCAACACGGGCCCACTCTTAGTATCCCTGTATGCCGATGATACGATTCTTTATGTACGAGATCCGCGGGCTAACTTAGACCCCCTCATCCGGGAAATACCCCGCTTCGGACTGTACTCGGGCCTAGGCATCAACTGGCACAAGTCCGTGATTTTCCCCCTCACCCCCAGCACGACGACATGGGACCTGGAGTTCCCGCTGGAATGGTGCGCGGACTCCGTCAAATACTTGGGCATCCACATACACTTAGACACAGCACAAATAATACGCCTCAATTACGGACAGGCGGTTCACACCCTGGAAGCGCAAGTTGATAAGTGGCTCAAACTGCCACTATCGATCGCCGGTCGAGTGGCGCTCATTAAAATGATTATTCTCCCCAAATTTTTATATCTTTTTAACAACATTCCCATCCCTCTTCCAAACAGCTTATTTCAGACGCTCCGCTCTCATCTGATACGTCTGGTATGGGGAGACAGGCGGGCCCGAGTTCGTTGGCAGGTCATGACTCTCCCATATGAGAGGGGGGGGTTACGGTGTTCCTGACTTGCACTTATATTATTTAATTGCCCAGTGCAGCTACGCGCATGCTTGGTATCACCCAGACGCCAGAATCCCTTATCTCCGCCCCGAGGCGGACTTGGTACTCCCGGAAAGATTGGCGGCTATTCTCCCCAAGGGCCTGCCCAGGGACCCGTCCGATATCCAAACGGTCTCCACTACCAGCTGGGCCTGGGACAAACTCCGGCAGGCCACCGGCACCGCTACTCTATATTCTGCCGCCCTGCCACTCCCTAACGCCCGTTGGTTGCCGATCACCGATGAGCGACTCATACAACGCACCTTCACTAAATTTGGGGTCTCTAAACTAGACAAATTGTTCTCGGATGGGCATGCCTTTGACATAGACGACGAGTCTAGGTTCCCAGATGCTACATTCATGGACAGATTTGTACTCCAACGGGTCCGCTCTGTTATGCGCGCCACTTTCCCCGACTTCCCTCTAGCGCCCCAATCATTCCCCTCTCTCACCATGATCATTGAGGACGACAGGGGGGTGCATCTGATCTCCAGGTTATACAAAGCGTGTGCGGCTCTTGTCCCATTGAATGATAAGATTCGTAAAGACTGGGAGGGAGATCTGGGCAACCTAATAACTGATGACCAGTGGGAGGCCTGCTGCGCAGTAACAAAAACGATCTCCCTAAATAGCCGACACAAGCTGATCCACTTCAAGTTTCTCCGCAGAATCTACGTCACCCCCGCTAGAGTCCATAGAATAGATCCATCCAAGCCCCATACTTTCCGCAAGTGCAACGCCCCGCAAGCAGATTTCGCCCACATTGCCTGGACATGCCCCCGTTTGCACTCTTTCTGGAAAGAGGTCAACAGGATCCTAGGGGTCATGATTGCAATACCTCTCAACCCCTTGCCTGAAATTGCCCTCCTAGGCTATGTAGTTAATTTCCCCAAAAAGGTGAGGAGCTACGCCGGCATCTGCCTACTACTAGCTAAGAGAGAAGTGGCCATACACTGGGGCAGTAGGTCGGCACCCTCGGTCGCTGGTTGTATGACAAGCTTAGTTTCATGTAGCACACAGAGCGAGATATATGCCACCACGATTCCGACTACCTCACGACCCAGGGACATTTGGGGCCCCCTCAGAGACTATCTGCTAGCCATACGACAGGACCCCCCCACTCCACTGGAACAGGGCATGGTACCCGCGGGAATTGGGTAGTTGAAACGTTAAGACACAAGTGACATCCGACCAAGATCTCTTTACATTGCCTGTTCATTGTTGACATCCACCACCGGCTGCACCAAGGGCTCAGATAAGGAAATCTCCCCCGCTGCATTAAGCTGCCACATGCGACTGATGGTGCCATTTTCAAGTCCTGTTGAGATATTAACATTATGATTTTTATGGTGCGAAATGACTTTGCCTGTTTACGAGCCATGATGTTGTCACGGACCCCGCACTTGACAGATATTGTTGATTGTATATGCACTGCTGTAAGTTGCACTACGATAAAACGCTAAATAAAGTTATAAAAAAATTGTACACCTCCTCACTCTCACAAGACCCCATCACCCTGACCAATTTCTTTGATACAATCAATCTACTCCGGCTTGGCTACATGTACCGTCATTTCCTAGATGTACTTTTCACAATGGATCTTATTGTGCAGGTCATCCAGAGTATTCCTGGAAACAAGGCCCCTGGCCAGGATGAATTAACTGTAGCCTTCTATAAAGAATGTGGTCAGATTTTCACTCCTCGCCTCCTGGCAATGTATAAGGAGTCCCTGACGCGGGGTGTACTGCCACCTTCCATCTGTGAGGTGCTAAATGTCACCTTACTGAAACCTAGTAAGTCCCCGAGTTGCTTCAACTCTTATAGGCCACTGTCCATGATTAACGTAGATAATAACATTCTGGCCAAACTGATTGCCTCCTGTCTTCTTCCCTTGCTCCCAAATATTGTTCACCCGATCAGTCCAGATTTGTCCCTGGCTGCTCGACCGCGCACAATTTACATACGCTATTCGCACTTCTTCACTCTGTTGATCAGGGCCGGACTGGGAACCGAAACCGGCCCTGGCAAACTGCTCGGCCGGGCCCCCTGGGGGGCCAAGGGGGTGCGGCCGAGGTGTTTGCAAGGGCCGGTTTCTGCCGATTTTGTTACCGGGGGGCGATATTGCAGGCCCCCAGTAACAAAAACGGCCCCCATGGGCCTAAAACCGGCCCCCACCCTGGCGGCCCACTGCTGTTGATCCCCAGCTCAGCGCTGCAGTGGTCCTGCTCGATAGCACTAAGGCATTTGACTCTCTAGAATGACCATATCTCTTTGCTCTCTTCTCCCACATAGGGCTCAGTAACTGCATCCTGTGCTTGACTAAACTACTTTAGTCATTACTTCGAATGACCCCAACGGAGCTGCTCACCCCTCCCCCCCTTCAGGGCCTTGAGACCCTCACGGGTGAGTAGTGCGCTTTAATAAACCCTGATTGATTGACTTTACAAGCAGCCCTGGGCCCAAATGCATGTCAATGGTGCGATAACCCCCTGTCACTATTTCTACGGGCACTCGACAAGGATATCCTTTATCGCCTATGCTATTTGCCGTCGCCATGGAGCCCCTGGCTGCCAGAGTGAGGTACCCCCATTTGCATAGAGGGCTGGCCTTTGCCCCCAGAAGAATCCTAGTCTCCGTGTACCTGGACGAAATCACTATATGTCTGAGACCGGAATGTTAATATTGCTCCAATCGTCTGAGAAATCACTTATTTTGGAGGACTGGCTGGGATTACTTTTAACTGATCGAAATCAATCTTATTCCTGCTCATGGAGGACACGCATCCCATTGAGGTTGAATCCCCTCTGCAATGGGTGAAGGAACCTGTCTGATATCTTGTGTCTGGCTCCATAGGGATGTTGATGACCTCTGGAGGGCAAACTATGGCAGACTCATGACATGGTTGGAGAACCATGTGTCGGTGTGGACAAGGATGCCATTGTCCATCGCGGGGATAATTGCCGTTGCCAAAATGGTAATGTTTCCTAAATTTTTGTACCTATTAATCAATCTGTCGCTCCCGCTACGGCCCACTTCTGAAAATGACTGTGGTCCAGTTTACTCACTTTGGCACTGGCTAGCTGACAGCCCCAAATCACCTGGGAAGTGCTAACCCTCCCCTTCGAGCAGCGTGGGCTGTGTTCCACCGATATGGACCTCTACTTCTTCTGTGCACAGGTGCAATTTTCCCACTATTGGCTGCATCCTACCATGTTCCAACCCCATATGGCCCCTGAACATGTTCCGGTAGCTCCTTGCCCTCTTAGTGCTGCCTTGTAATTGCCCCCTAGGCGGCCTCTTGCTGAGATCGACACTGTGGCCTGTACGGTTGGGGCGTGGGATATCCTGCCCGTGCGGTGGTGGGCTACATGTATGCACCGAGCGTGGCGCTGGCGGGACACCCTCTGATAGCTGGCATCTGAAGGCACTTACAGCTTCACACCTTTGAAGCTGTATACCCAGAGAGCCATTTTCTAACAACACAATGCACCCTAGATGACATTGATTGCACACCTCTAGACGTGTTCACTTACCACCAGCTGCACGCCGCCTGCCGAGCCATGTACATTACCTTTCCAGTTGCCTCCCCCCAACGTTCCACGCCTTGGAGCTGATGGTCGTTAATCCATCCTCATATAAACTTATTACTCGTCTCTATGCCATAATGTATGCTATAATACAGTTTAAAGCCCGATTAGTGCCTCAACTGCTCGTTCATCATGGCTGACCAACATTGAACCCCCATTTAGTGAACAGCAGTGGAAATATTGCTGCGCCCAATCTACAGTCTTTGAGGGTGCCAAAGCACTTACCCGCAATGTTTCCAATCTGATCTTCGAAGGAGAGTTTGGAATCAAACCAGACTCCTAGATTTTTCACTTTCTGTTTGAATTCTGGAGGCTGGCCAAGGGAGACAGGCCACCAGTCGGAGGTCCAAATCGAGGGGGTCTTGCCTACTATCAGGAGTTCTGTTTTAGATGGAGAGTTTATTACCTTGGTAGCGCCCCCCTTTTCATGTGCAAGGTGCAGGATCGTGTCACAATATCTGTAATGCAGCAATCAAGCAATGATTGGGTAGGCCGGAGACCCCGGTGGGGTGAGGCCTTAGGGATTGGTGCGCTCTACAGAGAACAAGGCAGTCATATGGTATCAAATAGAGTAATCATGGCTATGGATTCAGGAAGGCCAAGGACTCTAATGTTGTTTCTCCTGGAGCACGCCTTCAGGTCTTTGTTCTTGGCATTGACGGCTGCTAGCATTTTCTCTATTTGAAGAAGGAGTTTGTTGCTCGCTGACAGTCCATCCTCTGAGTCTGACACTCGTTGCTCCAGTTGGAACAGTCAATCATCATGTTTGTCGAGGCAATTGCTAATGCGATCCAGCCGGTTGGTGAGTGTATTAATCTTGGAGTTAATGATTTTGAGGCTGCTGCAGACGTCAACAAAAAGGTCTTTGATGGTTATGGCTTTGACCACGTTAATGTGACCTCCATCAGATGTTTGCCCCTCTCCTGGGCCATATTCTGGCAGCATGGGGGGGTTGCTTTTTGTCAAAGATCAGTTTGGCCTGATGTTTATCCATTTTCCACATGATCCAGTAGGTGGTATGGAATCTGTGCCAACAGGTGTTGGGGATTTCCTGTTGGAGGGGTTCACTGGGTGCCTAGGTAGTCTAGTCATGCAGCACAGCACCGCTGGTGGCCCTGCCTCTCCTCAGCACCCTGGGGGCACAAGCAGGCCTTATTGTAGCAAGCGTATTTTGGCTCCTCTGGAGGCCTGTCCGCAGGTGGCAGGCCACGCGGTGTCACAGCAAGCCGCCAGGCTGGAGCAACAAGAGAGACTCCCCAGTCCCAGGTGCCTACATGCCAGTGGTCTCAATGTGCAGTAATCCGTGTGTACCAGTGCAATAGCAGTCAGACCCGTGTAACAGGTGGATGCTCAAGCCCATGATCAATCTGGTGCAGCGGGTTACCCTGGTCCGGCGGGGACCACAGTGTCTCAAATGAGGGATACCAGAATGCACTCCCAGTCAAGGAGCCTACCGCCGCAGGTGAGCCACAACCTTGCAGCTTTAGGCCAACAAGATAGATGTGCCTCTGCTGTCAATTAAGGTGACTTCAGAGGTGGCAAGCAGTGGCAGTCTAGCAGCTAGTATCCCCAGCCGTGACTACCCGGTAACCGCCGTAGCAATCGGGAGATCCAGTTCTCCCATGTCTGTCTGGTGCAGTGCCACTCGACCACACAAGGCCCAATCTGGTGCACATCTCCTGGCTGGCTGCAGGTCACGAGTCTCTGGAAATGCCAGTTCTCAGGCCACTCCATGGACACGCTGTCTTTCTGCCAGACAAGTCCTGCAGTCGGAGGGCAGGTGTCAGCCCAGACGTTGGGAAGTAAATGGATAATGCCGCGGGTGTGCAGAGCCTCACACAATGGTGGCCATCTTTCGGCCTGGTTTTCTAGCTCTCTGTCATGTGATAATGTTAATACCATAAAAGTCATTAAAGTAACGAAGCATATTTTTGAAAATTATAATGAAAGTGTTATATCTTTTACAAAAAGCTACTTGGACAATCCACTTATTGCAAGTGATATATGTACAGCCTCATCTGGACATTCTACCCTACCCTAAATCATTCTCCGAGAGCAAACCTGTTTGATCCCACAACCCCGAAAAGTCTAAGATTAAATAGGAGGAAATTGGCTAACAGTAATATCTTGTAAGCTTGGACTGCTTGTTTGAAGGATTGCCTTACTGCCCTTAAGTTGGGAAGGCCCCAGAACACTCCTGACGCACAACTAGAAGTTGTAACTGCCATGTGAACACTGTAATTTATAAGGTCCCAGTCGTCTATAATTTCTGATCTGTGGCCTATGACCCCGCATCTCCTGTGTAACTGGTATTGCATAATATCATGTTATTACATTCTTAAACTTGTGCTATATTATAAGCTTGTGTTTGATACTGGAATTGGTCTCTATTTCTACATGCATAGGGTTATCATTCATTGCTAAAATATTGTGTTTTTAGGTCAAAGACAGTGTCGCTGTCTGGTTTGTTAAAGACATCTTGAGGACATTCAGAAAGCTGACCCAGGAATGCATTCCGTCAGTTGCGTACCATTGGCTTTGTGGTTTGTAACTCACCTTTTCTGGCTTTCTATTTACTGGCTTTCTATTTACTGACTTTATTTGCTTTAGACTGTCCAGCTTGAGTTCATCCCTCCCGTTACCCTAACCTTGTGTACTGTATTCTTCCACAAACTCGCTTTCTGTTAACAGGCCTTTAAATCTTGTTCTTATCTTGTCACATTTGTTGTGCATTCAAAGACAAGTCAAATGTCAAGCTCTCTCTTCCGAGGGAGCTTGGTGTTTACTTTTCTTTCTCTGACTTCAAAGTGAGAGAATTTATGCGACAATCCTGCCAAGTAGCCATGTAAGAGGAGCGGGTGTAGGATTTTTTTTTCTAGCACACAACAAAAAAATGAACTGTGCTGATGTTTCCGAATATATCAGAATTAGTACAAATGAAGCAAATGTTTTTGTAATTCTGAAGTGTGGTGGAAGCAAATATTTGAATCCGATCAAAACACATCAATACATTTGAATACGATCAAAACACATCAATACACTAGGTGATGACATTTGCACAGATTATCGTTTGTGCAGTAAAACCGTATTTCGGTGCAAATGTTATTTTCATTTCAATTGAAAAATGTGTTGTCTGTAATGATGATGATATGAGATTTATAAAGCGCACAGATACTCCAAGAAGTGTCCCGGCACTGGATTGAAGGCTACCTACAAAGCACAGATCGTCCTGTTAAGCTTCTTGAAAAAGCCTTGTTTTTAATTTTTTCTTAAAGATGGATTGCCTAGTTGTGGAACGTAGCTCCAGAGGAAGTTTGTTCTAGGTGACAGGTCCAAGATAGGAAAAGGACCTGCCACGGTTCTAGCCCGGCACCATGGTGCAAAGATGCCTGCATTGGCGCACGGCAGCCCATTGTGCCCCGGCGAAGGGGAAAAGGACAGGAATGTGCCATATCTGATAGATACGGAGCATTCCTGCCCTTTTCCTTTGCCGTAGGGCAGCACAGCAGGAAGGCCTGCAGCGCTGCCCTACGGCAAAACCTCATAAATGAGGCCCTTAATATATATTTATTTTTTTGCCTCAAGTGAGCTTGTAATTGATAGAGTAGCGATGAGCTGCTTTAATGTGTACGCTGCTTTGCATTTCCTTGCTGGTGAGGTGCAACTCTGAGGGGTATGATCCAGGGAGGTCAGGTGTGGATGCCCAGGATATCAAGGGCATTTTTAATTGTCTATTGCCGCTTTCCTTCCTTTATGTGAACCAAGGCATCGGTATTCCTAGTCTGCGAAAGCCATCTTGGACATTTTTGGATTTCCTGTTACTGATTTCATACATTTTATGAAGCGTACAGATATGTGGCATGCTTCTCCTTGTGGACAGGTTAGGACCGCAGCCCCACATGTCCTTTCATTTAGGTTTTCGAAGTATTTGTTGGAGCCACTAGTGCCTCAAAGGTTCAGAGTTTCACATATGCAGATTACGTGTGTTAAAGATTCTTCTGTTGTGCCACACCATCTGCATTGTGCATCGACTTCCCCCACCTTACGACCATACCAATAACCTCTTAGGGGGATTAAGCGAAAACGCATTCTCATGAGGGTATACTTTGCATGATATGGGTGCTGCGAGCTCAGGTAATCTGGTAGGGAGCCAGGAGATAGAGGTTCGTGTCCCAGTTGCCAGGATGTTTGGATTTTAGATCTCTTAGGTCCTGCTCCCATGAGGTTATCTTTCTTGTTTTGTTTGCAATTTTGCTATGGTTCTTACTGGTAAGCAGTGTTTCAGTAGATCTTCCGCACTTAAGGCCTTGATTGAGATTGCCAGGAGCAAACCCCATGTTTTACCGGGGTACTGGAATTACTCCCAGAGCAGATGTTTCATTGTGCTTCTTGGGGCCTTCCACTCGTGTGGGGTATGAGAAGCATGACTATGGTTGTTGGCGTTCACTGCCCAACACACCCTTAGCCATATGTGGCATCTCCCAGGGCACCTTGCCTGCAACCACAATGTCTGGTCCATAGCCCTTCTAAATGCGGGCACAACCTTGGGAATCAGGTAAGTGGTTTTAGGGAAAACCCTGAGGGATTTGGGGTTGAAGTACTGTGGACAATACAATTGCCCTTTTGTGTCAACCAGTGCACTCTGCTACACCAATCATCTTACATTATTTCTGGCTACACAACTGCAACATATGGTCAGATGGTTTGAAAATGCACACAAATGCCCAGTGGAAGAATTAAAAGAAGCATGTATGAATGATGACACTGAGAACTTCCCCATATATCTGGTGTGATATAGTGGAACCAAAGCTGAGACGGTTCTCTGAATTTGAGATAATGCTAATAAAAATATGCTGGCTAGAGTAAGATTTGACAAGTTCTCTTATTTCCATAAAAGTTTGAAGGGTACTGTTTAAGGAACTGTATCAGAGACACTTAAAACCCCGGTGACTAAATATGTGTTCAATAAGAACTAGGCTAAAAAGTACATATAGCTTAGGCATCTTCTTAACTCCAAACTGACGTGGCTTCCCATTTTTGCACTGATAGTACTCGGTTAGCCACTCTACAGTGCAATCAGAGCCACATCTCCAAACACAAGTCAATACATCATGCCTAATGGAACCTTCATTTATGTTATAACGTCATAGATTTCGAATGGGGCAGATGTTGTGATCTGGTAAAAAGATCTTTCAGAATGCAAAGCATAAGTTAACAGTTCCATGCTTACATTGGGCATACACCCCTCCTCCTACATTACTCCTCAAAGGCTCAGAAGTCTTGACTCAGCATAGTCAGGTGAATGCACTAGGGCCCAGATTTACTGAGGGCTTGCGTTGCCCTTGTGTCACGCAAGGCGGCGCAAGCCCTTAAGGCAGATTTACTAAGTCACGCAAAGCCACCTTGCGTGGCTCTGCATGGCTTAGTGAATCTAGAGTAACACAAGGCAGCGCAAGTCGCTGCCTTGAGTTACTCTGCCCCAGGGAGGCGTTCCATGGGTGGAGCATGGGTGTTCCCACGCATCCACCCATGTATTTTGGCGCATTTGCAGATTTACCAAGATCGGTAAACCAGTGAATGTGTCAAAATGCTACTCCTCCCCAGGGGAGGAGCAACGAGGAGAAATATCTTTATTTCTCCTTGTTTCTTCCTCTTTCTACGTGTGCTGAAAGAGGAAAATGCCTCTGAGGATTGTTTTTGTACAGGAAGGTGTCCCTTCCTGCACAAAAGCAATCCTGCCTGTAATGCAGGCACCTTTGCACCATGATGCCAGGGTACCTGCGTTGACACAGCCTAGCAAGTTGCCCTGCTGTGATGCTCAAAATGTTAGTAAATCTGGGCCTAGATGTCCACTGGAATTAAGAACGTTTGTACATTACTGTTTCTATGCCCAGCATTAACAATGTACTTGGAGGAACTATGCTAGCTTTGAATGCTCCCTTGAGTTTGTCCAAAGAATAAGAAAGGGGGATGCTGCTTGGGAAATTGGTGCGCATAGCCCTTTCTTCTGTCAATGAGCAAGATGGTTTGAAGGGTGGATGCTTATGAAAACACCAGTAGTATTATTGTGGGAGAGTGATCTCATAAACATCACAATGCACAGGATCAGATACAATGTAATAGTTTTACAGATGGTTAAAGAAACACAGATCTGTTTAACACAGATATTTAAAGAAACTGGAGGATGTGGATCACTTAGGGAATGTGAGTCAACTACCTGACTAAGACGGCCTAGTAACTGGTATTATCTTAACTGTTGTTTATATATGTGGTGCAACTCTGTTCTTTTTTTGAAAGTGTAAGGAAAGCAGTTAAAAAGTTAGTCTAAAAATAACTAATATGCTCTTATTTGATGGAATGATGAATCCGAAAGTTAAAGGTTGATCCAAGTCCAATATCTGAAGAATGCCTGTGGCTATCTATTCCAAAAGTATATGTCTAGCAGTCACTTCTTCAGTGGAAGAAGAGGTATTAGAACATTGGAATGTCGAGCACTCCATTGAATACAGAGCAACATTCCAATGTTGTTTTTGATCACAGCTGCTGCTGTGAATAAAGGCCTCTCGGAGCCCGAGGGGATTTAAACCCCCTCGGGCTCCGAGAGGCCTTTGTTTTTAGTAATTAGAACAATCTGCCCTCTAGGGGCGGAATGTTCTAATAGCCTTAGAGCCCTCCTAGCGGGCTCTACTGTCCATTAAAGGCCCACTCCCTTGTTAACGCTGGAGCGAGCCTTTAATGGCCGGCTAAGCCTGCTAAGTCGGGCTCTAAGGCTATATTGTACTCTGCACAGACTCATGTGAGCAGGTACATTAATGATTAACCTGTGAAGATATTTGTCTTAAAAAAAAAAAAACTATGAAAAGGCAAACTACATAAACCTATATAATACTGAACCTAGGGGTTGTTAATTAAAAAATCAGGGTGGACATTGTTCCAATGCAAAATAAACCTGACATAAAACTGCTGATGCCAAGAACATTAGGTCTTCCTTTCAAACCCTTGCAAACACCTATGTATTTTCACTAAAAAAAAAAAATATTAAAGTGACACTAGAGTTAGGTGAAAATGTCTGAAATTCACCAGTTACAGTACACTGAAGTAACTATACCTTGTACCCCAGTGTTGTCATTAATGATGTCATTTCAGATGTTGCAGTGATTTTTATTATTGATGTCATAGAACATGTCATGACTGATGTAATTTGTGAGATTGTAAGCAGTGCATGGCAAGGTCGCAAGTTATAGTTAGTGATATTTTCACCTTGCTATAATGTAACTTTAACCTTTGGTTTTTTTCAGTGAATTTATGAGGTTTTTTTAATGTAACATAAAATATTATTACTATAATGCCACTTTAACCTTTGATTTTTTCAGTAAATTTCTAAGTTTTTTAAACTTAAAGTAACAATATGAAGGGTGTAATTTTAGGTAAGGCAGCTCTACTGGCTTTGCCAAAAAATCAAAATATAAAAGGCAGCTTGTTGGCTTTATTAGGGGGTCAGCCCATCAACATTCATAAAGAAGACCTACAGGCTTTGTCAGTAAATCACCACAATATTTTATCAATAACTATTATTCAATGTAGTCCCTCATACATATATTGCAAAAATACATTAAAGAATTGTCTTTCAAAACAACTATAACCATGTTTTGAGTCTTTCTTTAACACTCTTCATGCCACAAAATGCAGCCACAGGACCGACCACGATCTTTTTAAGTTAATCAAAAGCAAAGACTACGTGAAATAATATCATGGTCTAGGTATGTGCCACCACCTACAGTGTATACCAGCTAGTATTAGAGTGAACCAGTCACCTAAATCATGCACACGCGGGTGCCGTTATTACCTAGTCACAGGCAGTGACCCATATTCATATTATGATATCCTGCAGGACTCACCTGGTCCTGTCGTGTTGTGACGTATTGCATCTTATTATATCTTTGATCCTATTGTGAGTAGACTCAGTCTCTATGTGATCCTATGAAATCTGTAGATAAATGTCTACCCTACTTGAATAGTAAATAATGATATGATATGTAATGCCCTTCCCACTGAAGTTGGAAACCACATCACACCACTGGCAGTCCTGTGAACGTGATTTAGTGTTAAGGCCAACCGCACCTTCAAGTGATGATAGCTCCAGAATTGTAAAGTTTTGGATTCCCCCTGACCAGCAGCAGCCAACAGGACACAACACCAAGGGCTGTGGTAAGGTAGAAAAGCATCTATGTCCCCTATGGTACCAGGAAGGAAGTGATGATGGAAGTGCAGGCTCAACCCATATATCATCATGGAAAGTGCCCATGTTGTTCTTCAACATTTGGCATTGCTTGGACATTCTTGGTGATTCTAGCCACATGGACTGGAAGGGACTCGTAACTCCTCAATGACTTACTCTCTCAAGATGTTTTCCATGCAGGATGCCAGTCAAAAGGCCCAAACAATGAAGGAAGATGGCGGATGTGGGATGCTGTGAGAGGCAACTTGCTGTCAAAGCTCTGTGTCCCTGGGTGATAGTGAATCTACGCCCAAATATGAGAAACCAGCTTCACAAATACCAATGTATCGGGTATTGAAGAGTTTTCTGCTTGTCCCTGTGACTATGTAGTTTATTCATGAGATGTGGTCCGACTGCTGGAGACTGCCTTGACCCACGGCATTCAGTCAAGAGGAGGCATTCGAAAGAATATATAGAGCCGGCGGGCTCAGTGCATGAGGAGCAAGCTTTGGAAACACACAAAATGACTGCGACCACAGCAGTCAAGACAGCCTAGCTCAGCAGACCGAGGAATGCACAGAGCTACACACTGTGGATGAAAGCGCCAAACTCTTTGGGAAGAAATGCTTAATCAGTGCTTGAGATGGGGATGGTGGTTAATGATGACACTGCTGGAGCCAAAGCTGCTGAAATCTAGGAAGTAGTGGAAAGAGAGTTGGCTTCCTCTTCCACCAGCATCTCTTAGGATCATCAAAAACAGGGCTAATGAGCAAAGTGAACCATTCTACCCACGAGAGAACAGAGAGTGTTAAGGAGCCTGGCAAGCAAGAGGAATTGACCCACATATGTAAAGACAGGTAAAGGTTCACCCCAGTGGGGGAAGGGGCAAGGAATAATCTCACCTACTACACCATTCTATCCCCTCGATAGGAGGCGCTATTAAAAAGTGCTGACAAGACAAGGATAAAGATAAAAACAGGGACAAGAGACAGAACCTAATAGTAGGATCTCATGAAGAAGACCCAAAACTGCTCCCTCCGCTCTCAATATTTTTGATATTTTTAGGCACACCCAAAGGAGGAAAAGGGAGTCACACATAACATAAAACCCACATAAAGAGAAGAAATTAAACTGGAAATACTTGAATCCATGAAGGAGGTCAAAAATCTCCTCTGCTCAGCACCTCGCCCAGCTGAAGAAGACAGCCACAACATTATTCCTGATATTTATTCACAGTTCTAAAGAAAAATAAGGTTTCTTATGTAGGTTCATCAGCCCCTAAATCTTAGAGAAGAAGCTTTTGCTAGAATAACTGATCTAGAATTTATTGGAGAGAGGAAAGGCGATCTTACTGCTACCATCAGGAGCAAATGAAATTTATTTTTGAGACAGCGTAGTCATAGTCTCCCACTCCTCCCTTTGAGAGAAAGGAAGCCAGGTGCTATCCCCCTGGAGGCCAACAGTAAAGGTCAGAGGCTCGGTTCACAAGTCTCCAAAGGGCAGAGGAGTTCTGTGCTCATCTCAACTTGAGCAGATTGAGAAAGGAAGGCATAAGTCGGAGGAGGAAACTCTTAAGAGGGAGAAGTAGGAAAAATAAGGGTATGATCGGGACAGCAAGCACTGCAGTAGTGCTGCAGTGGACCTCAGGAGACTCAGTATGTAACATATCGAGATGTACACACACTCAGAACCTGAAGAATCCGTAGACTACAACAGGGAAGATCATTTTTCTCCTTTGCTGTCTCCATCACCCATAACAAGTGCAATGGGTGCCGATGAGGGGAAAAGGAGGAGCCTAGGCAACAGAATAAACTGAGAGCGCAAGATAAACCTTCAAACAGACAAAGCTATAGGAGAGTCTCAGAATTATTGCACCAAACTTTGTAAACTGTTCAAAAATAAAAACATAACAAGGAGAAAACTGGAGAGGAAGTAACTTCTATAAGGACCAACCTAGATGAGATGGATATGAGCTATCTCATAGACCTGAAGACAAAACTTGCATTGCAGGCTGAGTGCAACATTACACACAGAGGGCCTGATTGATAGATTTCGCTCTAGGTATGAGCTTGGATTTCCTGCCTGGCCTAATTTTTAACTTCGTCTCCTTGGGGATGCTGCTGATGTCAGTTCCCTGCTTGTTAAATTCGTTGAGTTTTGACCTACTTAGATCACCTGCTTCTATTTTTGGGGAGAGCCGTTCCTTTAGCATTGTTATAGCCACCTAGCTGGTCACCTAATTCCTTCTTGCAGTCCTCGAGGATTCAACTTATGATGTGTGGTACCTCGAGCAGTTTATACATAATGGGGGAGCAGGAACATGTTTCATTTATGGTAGTTACCTGACTTAATTTATTCTTCACCGCTCCTTCAATTGCAGCTTTCTTCGGTCAATCCAGATGACGAAATTTAGGGCATTTAAGGATTCTCTCTCAATCCTTGCGTTTGCTCATCTAGGGGCAGATTTATCATTCTTTCAAGCAGAGTAAAGCAGCAAGCCACCTTGCTACACTGCGTGAAAGGGAAAGGGAAGGGCTGGGCCGTATTTACCATTATACTGCACATACCTGTCCTTTCCCAGTGCTGGCGCACTTTTGGCTGCCTAGTGCCAACGCAGGCACCTTTGTGTCATGTTGCAAGGGTGCCTGCGCTGTAGGCATGATTGTTTTTGTGCAGGAAGGGACACACACCTTCCTGCACAAAAAAAATCCTAAGAGGTATTTTCCTCTTTCAGCGTGTCCTGCACACTGCAGCACATGGAGAAAGAGGAAAAAATGAGGAGAAATAAAGATATTTTTCCTCATTACGCCTAGGGAGGTGTAGCATTTTAATGCATTCCCAGGTCTACCACTAATGGTAAATTTGGGAATACGCCAAAATCTATGAGAACAGCCACGTTCCACCCATGGAACTCCTTCCTGCCACAGAGTAATGCAATACAAAAGGGGATGATGGACGGAACGTTTGAGCCAATCAAACACTCACCCCCAGTCAACTGATCTGGGTTTAATCCATCATCATTCTTTAGCTCACTCCACCACCCCAGTTCAGACATGGCCATATGCAAATCAGTCTGACCCTGTGCCTCATGGGAACAGTCCAGCCCGAACTGCCAAGCCATGTCTTCCCTGGACCGGAAACAAGCATCCTAGGACCGGTTTCTGGCATTTCAGCCGTCATCAGCCAGGCTTGCTTGAATCCAGTGGCAAAGTGAGCAAGGGACCCACGTCTGGGCATACCCCCGCCAACTTAGGGCGACCAAAGCGATACAAAAGGGGATGATGGACGGAACGTTTGAGCCAATCAAACACTCACCCCCAGTCAACTGATCTGGGTTTAATCCATCATCATTCTTTAGCTCACTCCACCACCCCAGTTCAGACATGGCCATATGCAAATCAGTCTAACCCTGTGCCTCATGGGAACAGTCCAGCCCGAACTGCCAAGCCATGTCTTCCCTGGACCGGAAACAAACATCCTAGGACCGGTTTCTGGCATTTCAGCCGTCATCAGCCAGGCTTGCTTGAATCCAGTGGCAAAGTGAGCAAGGGACCCACGTCTGGGCATACCCCCGCCAACTTAGGGCGACCAAAGCGATACAAAAGGGGATGATGGACGGCAGTGATTTGCGCAGCCTTGTGTTACTCTAGATTTATCAAGCCATGCAGGTCCATGCAAGGTGGCCTTGCGTGTCTTGATAAATCTCACTTAGGTTTTGCATCACCTTTGCGCCCCCTTGCATGGCGCATGGGAAACGCGAAACCTTGATTAATATGAGCCCCAGTTTGGACGAGTGTGAAGTCAGTGCTCCAGCTATTTTGTGTAGCGTTCTGCCCATAGCTTTCATTAGGCCCAAAATGGGTTGAGCAGGTGGGGTCTCAAATTCCTTGGTGAGCTCTTTTTTTAACCTTAACATCGTCTAAGGAGATAGGTGGCTCTAAAGGATCCTCTCTGGAGGAATCCATCTGATGCATTCTTGACCGCTGTAGGCCTACATCATTGTTGCATTTCATGTTACTCAAATCATCATCTATAGGAAAATAGTCCGGTGAGGAACTAGAGTCCAATAGGGACCTGAGACTATACCCTCTTTGATCATTAACCAAACAGCAGGAATCATGGGCTGATCCTTTTTCGTTGATTGACCGGTTCATTGGACTACTTGTGACTAGGTTAAAGGCCATGGTCGAGTCAAGGACGCTCCTTGTGTTTAGTGAATTCCTACCAATACTGCATCATTTTTCAAGTTTTTAATGTCTGTTCCAAGAGCGCTGTGCTCTAGGGCCTTTATTGGAGTTTCAATGCTACTAAAAATGTAATTCACTGCCTCTGATAAGCATGGGAGCCTTGTATCTGCAGCTGATTATTGCAGGGCTGGTTGAATGGAATATGTTGGTGAAAGCTGCTTAGATACCCACTGCTGCAAATACTCTCGATTAGAAACAGCTTCAGAATCATTATCCGGTACTTTCAGGGGAAGGGTTCCAAAGTAATTTGTGATTGTGTTGACCGCTGGTTGTCTTTGGTTTAATTTTGACTTTTCAACTATAGTTGAATCATGAAGAGGAATTGTCCCATCGCCTTCCTTTCCCTGGACGGTGCCTAGGGTGATTCTAGCAGGGCATTGTACGTGAGTGATATCTGCTGTTCGCTCACCTACAAGAGATGAGGCAGTACTTTCTCGGAGGTTGGTCTTAAAGTTGACTATATTAAGGCTGTCAAGAAAGGAGCTAGCACATTCAAGGCCAACAGTATTACTGTAACGAGCTTTGGTCAAAGTCATTGGGCTGATGCTGTTGCTTGCAGCCCTATTTCTTCATAATAATTGATTTTTATTTTAGCAGCCGTGCCTTACCCCTTGTTTAACACATGATGATACTTAGTGCAAGGGAGAGGGACTGTAGGACTTTACTATAGAGCCGGATTAAAGATGAACACGTCTTGGCTAAATAGGGCAATGCATCAACAGCTCCATAATCCTTCTTGAAGTGTCTGGACCCTCTGTGAAATTGTCGTCATATACTACTTCTGTTGGTGGCTGATGTTTTTAAGCACAGGAGAGGGGAGGTACTGCACAACGTACTAGATAGAGAAGCAAATAAGCCGATATCAAGATTCCAATCCAATCCTGGCCCTATTGTCGCCTTACTGGGGAGCCTCCCTTAGTCCTTCATAATTAGATATTAATTAGTATATTTCAGAAAATGCATTAGGGTCAAATTAATTGAACTAAGTTAATTGCTTAGAGATACAGGCAGGGTGGCAAAATATAAATGTAGGCGCCGCCACGCCTTCCCTTTAGTGACACTATGCAAACCAAATGAGCCACTGGGATGTCAGTACTCTACATATGCTGCGGCGTTACTGCCGCCTTTGGGGAGTCCATTAGTGAGGTGGCAGCAGGTTGGCAGTAGCTGTTGCAGTTGTGGGATGCCTCGAGCTACAAATCTTGAATGGTGGCCTCAACACTCCCCTACGTAGTGGCAAGTGTGCCACCGCAAAGCAGTAATGTGTAGCGGGGCAAAGGCAGAGGTACAGAGTCAATCAGGCAAGGCAACAACAACAGGCCACCAAAAGACAGGTAGATGCAAGTAGGGTCAGCTATAGGCAGCAGCTGGCTGGGGAACAGGTAGTGACCGGGTAGACTCCTCTGTGTGAACAAGCCGCGCCGACCTAATGCTAGCTGTCTCCACTCAATCACAGTTTGCCACTGGTGTCTATGCACCAACCGTCGGGCTGCCCTGCTGTCCCACAGCCCTTGGCCCCTCTACTGTTCAGCTCTCCGCAGGGGGCCCAGCAACCCACAAGGCGACCCAAGCGGAAATTCGCAGTAATCTGCCCAGGCTCGCACCTTTCTGACACTTGCTCCTTGTAGCGCTCGCGGTTTCTCTGCCCTCTCGCAGGTCTCCTCTGATTTGTCAAAGTTTGTTTTGTTTTTAAACACTCAGGGCCTGATTCACAAAGGTAACTTACACTTTTCAGTAAGTTTACTACTTTTTGGTATTCACAAACTGCACTTTTGTAGGTAACTTATACTTTTGTAGGAACTTACACTTTTGTAATAAGCCCAGCATTGCACATGGCCAACCTCTGGTACTGTGACGTCCTGCCATAGAAAATAATGGAGGTAGAGACGTAAAATAAAACCCCATAGAAATAATGTTAACCTAAATTATTTAAAATAGTTAAAAATATAAATAGTAAAGAATATAAATAATTATAAATTAATGTTAAAAAATATTTTTAAAAAGTATGTTTGTTATTTAATTCTAAAATGGGTCATTAAGTATTCTATAATTAAATAATAAATATGTACTATTTATATGTTTTTTTACCATTAATTTGGTGCAGTTTGAGAATACTGAAAAGTATTAAACTTACTCAAAAGTGTAGTTTGTGAATCAGGTCTACGAGTTGGAGGTTGCTGTGTAGAAGCTTGCATGTAAAAAGTAAGCTCTCAAAAACAGATCTACAATTTGTGGGTATCCACGAAGGAGAAGAGGGTTCTTGGGATTTTCCAAATTAGTTATGAAAAACTTCAATCCTAAATGAAGAGAAAGGCATTCACGTTTGAGACTACTTCATAGTAGGAATGCTTTGAGGGCTGTTTAACAAATCAAAATCTGAGGGGCTCCCCTCACACATGTTGGTCTTAATTTCAAGATTACTTAATAAATAAATATAAATTAATGTTAAAAAATATAGGAGTACATATTTATTATTTAATTATGAAATATTTAATAGATCATTAAATATTCATATTTAAATGATAAATATGTGCTAGGTTTATATATTTTTACCATTAATTTATATTTATCTATATTTTAAATAATTTAATTTAACATGAGTACCTAAGGGTTTTATTTTGAGTCTCCAACTCCATTATTTTCGATGGGAGGGTGTTGCAGTACCAGTGGACGTCCATAGGTAGTGCTGGACTTACTACAAAAGTGTAAGTCACTACAAAAGTGCAGTTTGTGAATATTGAAAAGTACAAAACTTATTATAAAGTGTAAATGTATGCAAAAGATTGTGAATCAGGCCCTAGGTGTCAGAAGTTGCAATGAAGAAGCATGCATATAAATATGAAGCTCTCAAGAACAGATCTACGATTTGTTGATATTCCAGAAGAAGAGGGTTCTTGGGACTGTCTACATTTATTATGCAAAACTTCAATCCTTTACATTTGAGACTTCTTCATAGGAGGACTGCATGGAGTGCTGTTTAACAAATCGAAATCCGAGGGGCTCCCCTCGCACAATATTGCCCTACTTTCAAGATTAAAGAAAAAAAAATATGCGCCAACAGAATTTTCTTTCCAAGTTCTCCTGAATATGTCATTTGAAACAGCACGACGAAGCAAACTGATAAGGAAACAAATCCAGAATTTTAAAGGTGATAGTGCACACGCACAGATCATACAACAGTCAAAACTGAAAGTACTTTGGTAAGGAGACTTTAAAACTCTGCTTGAAGGAAGGACGCAATAGACTTCCTAAGGTGAATTAAAAAAGATAATGAAAAGATAAATTGAACATAATAAGTGAGAATTAAGAAGTGGGTATCTTTACAAAAATTCTTTTTGACTATATTATTGCCAGGGTAGGGTTCATAAGTTAGCTGTTTAGAATGAAGTTTGAAATTAGTCTGATATTTGGTCGGTATTCAGGATGCTATTTTAGTTAATATGAAAGTTTATACTTTTATGGAAAAGAAGGTACAGAGGAGACAGAAGATGAAATAATTGTATACTGCGCAACAAAAAATTAAACTATAATTCTATTTGTGGCCGGGGATCCACACCTCCCTAGGTCAATAATTCTCATACTTTTAGAACCACAAGCCACTTTTTAGAGCAACACACTTTCTCGACCCACCTACCTTTAAAGGACATGAGGCCAGGGGATTTTTTAATGTAATTAAAGCATTGTGTGGTAGCACATTTTCTATTAAATAGCCACTAAATTTGCACAGACATACAGTTTTACAGATAAAACTATATAGCACAAAAATTATAATGTGTGGAAATCGGGTTTCTGTGAATATTTATCATTTGTGCATCACCACGTAAGTTTCTTGATTTGTTTTGATTCTATTAAAATACTAGTTTCCAGCACTCAGAATTACAAAACATTGTGCTTCGTTTTTGCTTTCCTAACTGCTGGATGCTTTCATTTACGGTATTTGCATTTTGTAGTGTATTGCAACAAAAAAAACAGCATCCTACATTGTCACATAATTCACTTTAAAATCTCTTCTCACTTTGTAGTCAGAGAAAGAAAAGTAAACACTATTCCCCATGTTAAAAGAATAAAGCAGCCTGATTTCTGACCTGACTTTGAATATCAGGGCAAAGGTGACAAGTCAAACACAGAAATTAACGCATCTTTATTTATTGCTCTGACTTCCGTGACCCAGCAAAAATCAGGTTGAGACCCAGAGTATGGGAAACACTGCCCTTGATGAATGTTGAAAACCAGATTCTTGGTGTTGGGGGGTGAGCCTTATCACTTACCCGTAAGGTGGTAAATACTGGAGGTTTAGGGTATTTGGAATCATTTGATGGCCTTACAGGAGTTGGGATGAGATTGGAGGAAGCTCAAAAACAGGGGCTGTGAAGAAGATTATAGAGAAACTGGAAGAAAAAAAAGAGTCCCTGTGCATGAAAAGAGGTATTTACAACATGACAGAATTGTAAATCAAAGTCATCTCATGTTAAGGGATTGAATGATATGCAAAAGCTCTATTTTACTCTTTCTACAAAAAGGAAAGAGCAGGTATCTATTATTACATGAGGTAGATGTTGTAGAGAGATTAAAAAACGAAAACAGGTGCAGGAAGTGTTGCATGCTACTATGAGGGTGGCAAACAAAGGGGTAAATGTATTTTTCTGGGTTAATCAGAAATGTTTATGCAAGGGCAATGGATAGGAGCATAGCCCTGAGGATAAAAATGTAAGCGTGCGGTTCTGTCTTGCCACCTTTCACGCTTCAATAATAGATGACGTCCTTTGCAAAAGCTAGCACTACTACTCGCTCAGTACCACATACCAATCATTTGGGGGGGTAGATTTTAACTTAGTTTTAGCAAACATGGCTTGTATATTTCAGAAGAGTAGGGACATAAAAGGGGTGCCCACTCAGAAACCAAAAACACCAGATTGCCTAGTTGATATAATGAAACATTTAAGACTCAAATATATATATAGCCATGTTACTAAGAAATACTGAAGTTATTTGTGGACCCTTCAGCCTCCATGAATTATGTAGACTTGGACTTCACATAGATGATATAGTGCTATACCTAGAGTTATCATCTGCAAATTTAGAAATAACAATGTAACATAAAAAGAAATATAGACAAATGCCTGAGCATAAAATCAATGATAATAACACAGAAATTATCACTATCCATTTTAAGTGAAACTATTTCTTGGGAATTGAAATCTGTGGCAAATAAATCTGTCAAATATTAGAGATTATGGTTTTCTGCAACTATCTGAATTAAATTATAAGCCCTTGAGGAATACATTGCAGAAACATGAGATTTGATGACTGGGGCCGGTTACAACCTTACTAAACCAACAGTTCTATTCCAATAGTTAGGAATATTATTATTAATTTTTTTCATAAAATCACAAAAGTACACACAGTAAAAAAGCATTACAACCATAAAAATGAGTGAAACACTCTAGATAAACGCCACTGTAGATAAAACAGAAGAGGTGGATTGCCATAGGAGTGCAGAAAGAAAATACTCTTTAACAGGCACAGTATAAAACATCATACATTCCTCGTGCGAGATCCAAATTAGTAGGAGGGCTCATGAAAACACAACTACAATCTATTAGACACAAGAAGAGTGCTCATCGCCAGTGCAGTATCCCATATACGAAGTGTGACATAAAGAAACAAATTGTAGGGGACTGAAGCAGTTGAAGAAATGGAAATGCTGGTCTCACTTGACTAAAGTACAAGGGAAGGAGTAATGGATGTCTATAGCTGTGGCGTAAACTGTTAAATCTTGGGCAGGTCATAACAATATGAAAAGTGTACGGGTGGAAATATTATCACAGGCACATGCCTGTAATTCTGAAACTTCTGACCAAGCCCCCCTTTGTCAACATCAGCTGGTAAAACAAATGTAACCTAAAATGGGTTAACAACCTGTGATGATAACTGTTTTAACCATGATAAAATGGCGCATCGAATGCTTGCACAGGGCAGTGGCCTCTCACTCCACTGCCACCCTGGAGAGAAAGGTCTGCTTTATCCAAGGAATATCCCCATTCACTATGCACTCAGAGTTCTGGGCGGCCCAGCATAGTAAGATTTTGTTTAATATGAGACCCATGGAATATGGGACATATAATCCAGGTTGAAACAATTTTGTACTATCGATATGTTAAGATTCAGTTCCTCCTTTAACCAAATGGACAACCATAAAAGCAAGGGTCATAACCTGATAAAATCTGAGATGTACCCAAGCCCTATTTTACTTCGTGGACAATCTCACTAGCTGTGCCCTGAGGGACTTTCAAGAAGCCTTTTAAGAAAGTATTCTCGATAACCTGTAATTGGACTGTGGACACAAACCCCAAATATCACACCCAAAGCACACTGCAGAGATATACTTGGCCTTGTATGCTTTAAGCGTAGCTTCTATATGTGTATGGCCTAAACGTCTTGAGAAAGTGCTAATGCCATTAATGGCTCTTTTGAACCTTAGGGTGTTTGGAGCAAGGGTTGCCAAGAGAAATGGGAATCCAGTAGGGTCCTTGGATAGGAAAAATGCTCAACCCTGCTGATAGGGTGACCTTATCAAAAAACACTTGGAGCTGGTGTTTCTAGGGCCAACAACCATAACATGAGACTTAGAATAATTGGTGATCAAGCCTGTCCATGAAAGAGACAAAAAGGTCTAAAAGGGGATGCAAGCCCTTAGTCATGCGTGCAATTAAAATGGCGTCATCCGCATATAGAAGAACAGGCAAAGGACGACCGCCCACGCCCGGTACAACTAGCCCTTGATCCAATAAGGCTGACTCCAGACCATTAATGTAGAGAGTGAAGAGAAAAGTGGCACGGTACACCTTTGACACAGCCTTCTCTTCAAATTAAATAGCCGGGTGCATTCACCATTTGCTTTGTACCTCACAGAGCCAGTGAGGCCCTCATGGAGGTCGCACAAAAAAGAAACCAGGTGGGCTGGACCCCCATGAACCCCAGCTCAACCCAGAGCTTAGCTCTGTTAACTCTATCAAAGACCGAGCTGAGGTCCATAAAACCCAGATGAACTGCCCCCTCCTTTGCCCTAGTGTGTTTCGAGATCAGCAAAGATTCAGGTTCTGTTCAACAGTGCCCTGCTTTACCTGGAACCCATATTGGACCTCCGATAACACATTCTTTTCTTTGGCCCAGGTGGTAAGGCGATCTAAAAGTACCCACCCAAAAATTTTGACCTCACTTGCCACCAGGGAGATGGGTCGGTAACAAGCGGGTCTTCCCTGTTTCCTTTTTTAAAGATATGGACAATTACTGAAGGTCGCCAACTATAAGGAAGCGAATTACGGGTGGCAGCATTTTTATACTGAGTCAATATAGGGGCCCAAAGTGCTAGGGGTTCATTTATAAGCCCCTTGTGCCGCCGGTGCGTCACTTTTTATGACGCTCCGGCAGCGCAGAGTGCAGATCCATATCTATGAGTCCATGCAAAGCTACTTTGCATGGTTTGTCGTAGCCTCGTAGATATGGTGTAAGGCAATGCTGAGCAAGTTGCTGCGTTGCATTACACTGCATCCATGGGCGTTGCTGTGGGTTTTCCCACGGAACACCCATGGGTTTTGACACATTCCCAGATGTACAAGGATCTGTAAACCTGGGAATGTGTCAAAACTGTACGTCTCCGCAGATAAACGTAACGAGGAGAAATGCATTTCTCCTCGTTTTTTCCTCTTTCATTGTGTGCTGCATTCTGCAGCACATAATGAAAGAGGAAAAAGCCTCCATGAATTGTTTTTGTTCAGGAGGGTGTTCTTTCCTGCACAAAAACAATCCTGCCAGCAACGCAGACACCCTTGCTCCATGCTGCAAGGGTGCCTGTGTTGGCGCTAGGCACCAAATTACTCGCCCGCAGAAAGTACAGGAATGCACTGTATCTTTTAAATAGGGTGCATTCCTGCCCTTTCCAAATTGATGTTGATCAGCGCAGCAAAAAGACTTGCGGCGCTGCCCTACACCAATTCATTGTAAATGAGGCCCTCAATTTGTAATAGTAACATAATTTGTTTTTCTATTTCATACTGTTCGTACTTGCTGAAGAAAGGTTTCTGTATGCAATAGAATAAAATGATAGTTAATTTCATTTGGGCTGGAAAAAAACCTAGAATTACCAGGAAAATGCTGCCTCCATCACTCATTGGTCATAAAAGGAATTAAATACAAAGCACTCTGTATAGCCTATAAGGCTTCCCAAAATCCCGGTCCTGCCTTCTTCAGACGAATTGTTAAGTATTAATGGGGTTACCCGAAATGTTACCAGACCCGGGTTACAATTGCAGTACAATAAACAGCTGGTCACGGTAGCAACCATTTAACAATACAAAAGAAATTATAGCATTCACGACATTAATTTTGCAACATTAAATGCAATTTATTTTCAACGCATTAGTATGATTTGTAATGAATGCAATTTAGTTTCAAAGCATTAATCACTTCAGTTAGGCAACACAGTTGCTCTTACATCTAGAATCATAAACTTGTAACAAAGGTGCTCTGGCGTTGGGAAGGGAAGGATGGGAGTGATCTGGCTCAAAGTGAGTAAGTGCGGGTGTTTGTCAAGGGAGAGGTAGTGTGACATAAATACATCAAATTCACATAATGAGACCTTTCCGGCCTATCTCACGGCAAACTGTTCCAGTAACAACACATAGCTATAATTTCTTTTGTATTGTTATATGGTTGCTACCGTGACCAACTGTTTATTGTACTTCTTCAGACGAAAGCTGGTGTGGTATCTTCCCAGCAGAACTCTTCGATCCTCCAGCGCAAAGCTCCTGACAGTCCCCAGATTCAAAAAAGCCAACTGGGGAGGTTGTAGTTTCATCCTGGGCGCTGCTAAAACCTGGAATGCTTTACCACTTTCCATTCATTCCTCCTCTAGTCTCCTGGCTTTCAGGAAGGACTTGAAGACTTGGCTTTTCTCCCATTAGTTTGTCCAGGTCTGGTACTAGCAGCTAGCGCCGGGATGCCTTTAAGTTGCTGCACGCTATATAAAAACCCAATAACATTAACATTGGTGGCAGTCGGGTTTCACCTTACTTTGAAGCACATTATTTAATGTATTTTGGTATCCATTTGTCTAGCCTCTTGCATTCCGAACAAGCCCTTAATTTTAACAACTTTGCGTTCAAATAAAAGACTAAGGGATGTGTTCAAATTTCAGAATCTATTTTCTTTAAAGAAAATTAGGTCAGGATGATAATTGCCCTCTTCTAAATCTTGGGGCTGACGAGAATTACTTGATTACATTCCATTATGGAATAATCTGTCAATCCTTAAACATATTTCAGGGAATTTACTACACCCTGGATTACCTATGGGCTACACTCTCTGGGACAGCTTCTAGTAGATGGCGAACTTAAGGCATATTCAGATTTACAATTAGAATTTGATTTACCCCACAGAGCAATGTTTTGTTTTTGAATAGATACAGATTCGGGGGATCATGGGGAAAGCAAAGTCCAATGGGGAAGGTCAAATATATTAGATGTATTATGCACAAGATCATGGAAAAGGGCCTGAGTTCTTATCTTTGCCATAACATGCTGGTCCATCACCTCCTAGATTACTCCGATATCTTAAAGACTTGAAAGGATAAAAGCCAGGTAGTGGTCTAAGAGGCTGAGTGGAGTACATTTGCACCAATCGACACAATCTGTGTTGGGTAGAACCTGTAATACACCTAGTATTACTACATGTACAGACTATACTAGATTAACTGTTAGGATTCAAATTGTTTTTCTGTGAACCGCTGTTATTGTCTTGGATGCCATAATATATACTGGGAGTACACAACAGGATAATATCTATCCTTACATTATTTTTGGGTCAGTATATTCCAAATGTTATAAACAACCTTAGAGGTAACTAAAGACTTCCCCTTGATCCTAAAATATTTTTGGGGCTTACAGCATGAGAAAACAATTTGTTTGACACAGGATGAGAAAAAAAATTGTTTGACGCAATAGACGACAAAGTTGATGAATTGCTGAAGCCCTTTGTAGGCTAGGTCATCAATGGCTCAGAAATGGAAGAACCTCCGATAATCCCAGAATTAGGAGATCAAAACGAGACGGGTAATGTCTACTATGAAAGAAATTTACTATAGGCAGACCAACATAGAGAAACATAAAATAAGAATTTGGACCATTGGGAAATGAGATTGATATGGAAATTGCGACAATACAAACTTTTAGTGGTTAATTTGACAAAGAATATGAACACTTTAAAGTGTGTGCATGCAAGGTTTATGCTTATGCTTATGCTTTTGCATAAAATCCACTACTGACAGCCTGTAAAAAGATTATTATATGCATGTTACTATGAAGATATATTGTATAATCAATTTCTCTGTGCAGTATGCCTCTGTGACTCTAATAAAACCCATTTTCCTCTAGTTGCCAATAGATAGCCTGCCCAATACCTGACACAGAACAAATGGACATGCAGAATATTAACAGGGGAAGCTCCTCCATTACGGCGGAGGAGCGTCACCTCAATGAAAAATAAAATGATAATAAAACCAGTTTATTCTTTTTTTTTTTTTTGTTGAGCCAGCGTTAGGGCGGGGCCATCCTAAGGAGTATCACTGAGCTGCAGAGTGGAGAAGAGTTGTGCACTCTAAGTGCGCATGTCAGTTTGGCTGGCCATCTTAGGACGTCCAAACTGACATACGCACTTACATTTCTCCACCCAGCTGTGTTGCACAATCGGGTGGAGAAAAGGCACAGACTCCCAGTGCCTGAGCGAGCGTTAATTCAGGCTCCTCAGGCCAATCACGGCGCTGCTCTCACGCTGGTATTACCAGCAGGAGATGAGCACAGAGATTGGCCCCTGGGAGCCTGTGCAGTGTGCCCAGCTTCAGAAGAGTAGCACCGAGGCGGAGACCGTAGCAGCAGGTAAGTGCTTTTGATTTATCAATTCCACCTCCCCCCCACACCCAGGCGTTCACGTTGCCCCACTGCTTCTAGAATAGAGCAGCCACCACTGAATATTACACCCACCATTAATAAGGCAGGCTTGCAGGAAAACCACCCTCTTGTGTAGCTCTCATAAGGAATCCCAAATAATAACATCTCACTGCCCATCATACGTCCACCATACACACTACATACATAAAATTGCAAAAACCCTGGTAAAGTGGGCTTATATAACGTTATACGGAAAGTCAGAAGTTCTTGTGTGGTATTTGTCCCAAATTTCCGCCTTAGAACTGGCATCTTAACAGTTCTAGTAGCATTTCTTCACAGAAGAAGCATGATTCCTTAAAATGCATTGACTGGAATAGTACTTCGCATGTATTGACTTGAGGAATTTAGGTTAAAAAATATTCTGTCAAACATCATTGCTGTTAAAACAAAAATAATTTCTGACTGACACATAATAAACACAAAGGACCAGATTTAGATCTCTGCAGATGGGTTACTCCTTCACAGCGGTGACGAATATTCTGTCCTTCAAAAAATAAATCCCATTGAATCTTATAGGATTTATATTTCGATGGACGGGATAGCCATCACCATTGTGACGGAGTAACCTGTCCGCTAAGATCTAAATCAGGCCTCAAGTTGTTTTCTGAAGTCAGTGAAAGAGCTGTTAGAATCATTAAAATGAATAGGGCCCCTTTCATTCCTGCTCTTCTGAGATTTATATCTACATTAGATATGTGACACAGTACAACATGTAGATTTATAGTAAAACACTACAGGTTCAACTGTAAATTGTGCCACCAGTTGCTGAACAATTATTTTTTTTTAATTTTATACATTGATATTTTTCTTCAAGTGTCAAATAATTTGCTTTTTAATTGTTCCTCTTCAACAACATTATAAATAACTATACTTGCACACTGTCCTTACTAAATTGTAACTATATTTTCATGTCCTTACTTTATTGTATTTTTGGAACAAACACTTTGGAAAGGGTTCTTTTTTCAAACTATTTTTTTAGGTCTAGCCTAGAGACATATTTAGCTGTCTACTATTGTGTGATTTAAAGAATTAATACATGTGGGATAAAATAGATCCTATTGTACACTATAAGGATAGTGCAAGACACTGAGGAGTTCCATGACCATATAGAGGAACGAGGCAGAAGGCCAGCTTCCTTTATAAGGTCATGAAACTCTGAGGTGACTTGCAATATTGTTATAATAGGGGGTATTTTATTCCTTATAATACATGTTGACTGTATCACTCTTCCCACAAACCATTACTTTGTGACTTTCTCTTTATATGAAAGGGATAGTAACCCCTTCGATGCTCATGACGAGCTCAGCTCGTCATGCTGCGCGGTCGGCCTGTGCGCATGACGAGCTGAGCTCGTCACGACCACACCCGCGATCGGAATGTCCAGCACCTGGGCGGAATTCCGATCGCGGCGAAGCGGTTAAAATTGCAGACATGAAAAATAAGGATCCTAGTGCGAAATGAAACACATCAAAAAGAAGTTAGTAATTTGTTGGAAAAATATATCATTAAACTGTAAGTCACATTAAAAAGATTCTGAGGCTCAGAATGTGTAGAGAAATCCTGAGAAATTCATATTTTCCTGTAATGACCTTTGGTGTGCAAAAAATAAACATACTGCCAAACATAGCTCCTTTCTGCTCATCAATGTTTGTTTTAGAAAAACATATTAGAAGAAGTAAAAGGCAGTTCCCATTTTCTTTGTTTAAACTGCAGCCATAACTATACTCCATGACTGGCCTTTGACCGGCTTTGGCAGCAGGCATTGTAAATTCCAAACCCAATTATCATAACTTATTACAGTTGAGTCACTACTTCATTTCATTATTACAGGTGATTAGAGACATCACGAGTCGCCTGTATTAAGGAAATTATAGATGGGCTTTTATACAGGGATTGCAGACTCCCAAGTATTATATCATAGTCCTAGTAATGCTACAGTCAAAGCTTTTGGGTCAGCTGTCCTCAGTCATTGCCTGCTCTGTGTAATTCCCTTTGTAGTTTGGCCCACAGGACAGCAAACATACATGTGGAAACTCAGTTTGCCCCCTTCAGCCATTGGCTTGTGGCAATGTCACTCACATTTTGAATCAACCCACAGGTGTTTCACTTGTTAGGCAATTTGAATTGCAGCATTTTGCCAATTACCATGACATTTTAATTACCACTGAACTCCAGACAACTATCATACTCATAAATTCGGATGCCCTTAGAATTTTCAGATAGTCAACATTTGAATTTTTGGCTTGACCAGGGGTTGGTGGATTTCCTTGTGCATGGGTGATTAGATTGTGAGCACCCAACTTAACACTCCTTTGCTTTATACTTTTTGCAGATAACTCCTCAGCTTTATTGAAGATCCCCTCCCAGAAACTTCCAAGGGATGATCAGGTGGTCCGGCCATTTGGAGGATTTTCGTAATTTGGTTGTATTCCAATCACATACCCTCTTTAGGGTATGATACTGTTGAAAAAGAAGAACTGAAGTTGGTGGTTAGAAGGCATGAGAATCAAAACAAAGTACTGCAGCACTTTTCTCATGTTCCACACCACCTGTAATTCCCAGCTCACCTGTCCTCTTACAGCTGCTTTATTGTGGAGTGCACACAATGCAGGGACGTCCGTCCATGCCTACCTCCCCACCCAAAATGGCCAGGCTGTTAAATTATAGAGAGCAAGACACATCCTTCACTGAGCATGGCAAGGGGTTTCAGTACAATTTGAAAATGTAAAGGTAAGGATATTCCAACTATAATCTGGTGGTACAGCAAAAACAAAGTTCCTACACAGGAGAACAAACACTACATGACATATAACTATGACACATACTATGCTCCCAGCAAAGCTGAAGGTTCTAGTAGGGTTTAGAAACACTTTTTCACTGAGCCATCGGAAGCATGGGTTTTGACAGAGGAGTGGGCATACTGTAACGGGAGGCTGACTTACATGCACACAAAGAAAAATAAATGAAGCAACAACTCCAAACAAAGCCTCAGAGGGACTTGGAAACCATCATTGAAACAGACAGCTGTAGAACAGGTCAAAGCTATTGGAAGAGAAGATGTATGTGGTGCAACCCACAGGAGCTCCAACTCTTTCCTCAGACTCTGTGAAGTGCTGGAGGAGACATCTGAAGATGGCAGAGGCTCCTGGCTCATCTATTACTCAACGACTCCTGATAAGATGAACTCAGCTTAATTATCCCATTTGGAGCATTCCATGGGACATGACATTTGGAATATGGGTGATTCTTGACACCTGTACCCTACTGGACACCATATCTACACACTGCACAAGGCATGGATGGGGAGACTGATAGGCATAGTTAATTCCTTGATGACATGACCCTCTTCTCTTGGGTTTCCTTCCTCTTTTACAAGATTTAGGGCCTGATTTTGATCTCGGCAGACGGGTTACTTCATCACAACAGTGACAGATATCCCGTCTACCGAAATATAATTCCTATTATATCCTATGGGATTTATATTTCGGTGGATGGGATGGAGTAACCCGTCTGCGGAGATCTAAATCAGGCCCTCAATCCCCAGGAATAGTGACATTTAGTGAGCTACAGGTTGACAAACGAAAGTGTGTGGTTATGTTACATAAATTGAAAGGCAGCAATTGGAAGGCTATTCCATGGAAGCCTGAGGTGGATGGGGCTCAGTTGGAAGGATGTTGACAGGGAGGGGGAGGCATTTGTCTAATTTGGTTCAGGCTTAGGTTAGGTTTTTCTCATGTTGAGTAACAGCTGTTTATGGCAAAGAAGTGGCAGACAGGAACCTGAGTGTCTGGCATCCCTGATGCTATGGAGGAGGAAAGCACCCGTTCTTGTGGTTCTAAATGCAAGTCATTGATGGTAAGTGTTAGAGGTATTAAGACAGGATATCACTCTATGTGAATGATATTCTTGAGGCAGGCCTTGGACAGACTACCTGAATACTGTCCATTACCTCATTATTTGTGAGATACTCCAGGTGAACCCTACTTTAAATTCTTCCTTTGGATCTCAGAGAACTACAGAGGTTCCAGATGTAATTATTTAAAGATCTGTTTCGTTACCTGGAAAAGAGATCCAGTAAACTCGTATCCTCTGTTCTTCTAGTGCAATTTAAATGTAGGATTTGCTAGTTTCATGGAGTATATGTGACAATGGTCTAACCGGGTGAACAGCCATCCTCATAATTAACTCACTATCCAAATTTCTTGTTACAAAATACTCCCTATTATTTCCCTGAGCCTTTCTTACAGAAATTGGAAGTAGAGCTTCAATCCTTGTTACAGAAGGCTGTCTGTCATATATGGGCCAGTGTGAAAGAAAGCTATTTCCCTCCTCTCCTCAACATCCAGAGCTATTACTGAACATCTCAACTTGAAGTCACCAATGGAAGAACTATCTCTGAGATGGGCTACGGGGAAAATATGTGTCTAATATTTGTGACTGGGACAAGACTGTCGCAGATGTTAGCTACAGTTGAAAGTGATATATAAATGGGGGATTATCTTACATAAACCCCAGAGAAGCGGTTGCACAAGTACTACCCCTGTAAGAATGTGCTCACTAAATTATATTTAAGGCTCTGAGTTTTGTTTTTCCTTATTTTAACAGACAGAGACAGAACCATAATTATTTCCATGTCGATATTTCTTCTTAACTATGGATAAAAACAGAAAATAGGTCTTTTCTTGAGCGATTCTCAGTGTTATCAACCCATTGACCAAGAGCGGTAGGGAATAACTGAGCAGATGCAGGGCAGATAAAAAGGGAGAATTTTTCCTAATGAAGCTAACAAATTGAAAACCTATCATGCATTCAAGTATGAGTGCACATTTATCGGTTGAATTAATGTGCAAATATACTAGTTGCAGCTTAAGTTTTTCACAAAATCCAAGAAAAATATGGATAAGCAGAGATAAAGTGAGCAAAAAATAAATATGGATAAACACAGACAGAAATGTCCAAAAATAAATACCATAAAACTGAGAGCCATAATTATGTTTTAACCTTGGGATGCTGACATACTGCCTTGTATCACAACTAATTTTAAGATGTAGATCATATGGTTTTCCTATTGTAACTCAGTCTGCCAACCTGTCAATCATTTCAGCTTATGCTATAATGCATCAAAATGTTATAAAAAGAAAAAGGTTCAAATTGATTTATTAGCTTTATTTTTAAAATACAGGACAATGATGAACAGTGAGCAGTACAACTTATCTCCTCAACTCTTTCTCATCCCAGAACCTAGTTCACTTTAGATGTGCCGACCTCCTCCACACACCATTTGACCTCGCTAAAGTAAAAACTTCCATACGCTCTTCGTTTGAGCTCCCTCCAAGTTCATTTCTCAAAAGAAGGCACTGTAAAGTGGAGTCCGACGCGAATCACATCTCATTTTTTCTGCATTACTGCAAACAAAATTGTGTCCCTGTAGGGGCGCTGGGGTACTTCCTTGTATCTTTGTGGCTTTTTTCCCCAAACCCTAAGAATGTAAGGCGTTGAGGAGGACTCACTGCCAATGAGCTGGCATGAAGGTTGGGCTTATAAACTCGGGCCCATATTTATTAAGATTTTGTATTGCCCTTGCGCCATGAAAGGGGGTGCAAGGGCAACGCAAAACCTAAGAGATTTATCAAGCCATGCAAGGCCACCTTGCGTGGCCCTGCATGGCTTGATAAATCTAGAGTAACGCAAGGGTGCGCAAATCTCTGTGTTGCGTTACTCTGCGGCAAGGAACCACACATTCCAGATTTACCATTAATAGTTGACCTGGAAATGTGTCAAAATGCTATGCGTCCCTAGGTGAGGTATAACGAGGAGAAATATTTTTGTTTCTCCTCGTTTTTTCCTCTTTCTACGTGTGCTGCATTCTGAGACACACATACATAGAGGAAAATGCCTCTCAGGATTGTTTTTGTGCAGGAAAGTGTTGCTTCCTGCACAAAAACAATCCTGCCTACAACGCAGGCATCCTTGAAACATGACGCAAGGGTGCCTGCGTTGGTGATGCGTTTCTGGTTGGCTAGCGTGTGCACCTAAGCCAGGCAGAATCCACCACTCTAGTCAGGGCAAGTAGATTACACACCAAAGATAACCAGAGCTCACCCCCTGGTAGCTTGGCACAGAGCAGCAAGGCTTATCCCCAAAGGCAATGTGTAAAGCGTTTGGGCAACACACTCACACCAGTAACACAATGAATACACCATAAAAAGAATCCACACAGGAATATATAAACATATATAGTATATTGTACGTATCACATAAACCAAAATGACATACAATACTGCACATATTTTGCAAATCCGGAGTCAATACTTGTACAAGATGCTCTGGAACTGCGATGCTCGAGTAAAAAGGAATGTGTCCAATAGCAAGATGTTACACTGTATGACAAGTGAAGGCTAATGCTTCAAACCAATAACATTGGTTTAAAAATGTCTGTGGAGGTACTGCTGCACTGCACTTCATGGCAAAACTAGGGTCTTCTTCCCCCTTTTCGTTTGGAGCCTCACCCTGGTGGAATTGTGCAGTTCCACTGCATATCCTTTCCCTGTGTTTTATGCTATTGCTTCTGGTTCGGCATTAGGGTTACCTTGCACTTCTCCTCCTCTTGTGGGTTTTGGTAATGATGGTGCTGGGTGTAAGGTTGTCTTTGGAGCGACCCTTGACCCCGATTCAGGCAGGTCGCTCCCCCACGCCGCACAGCTCATCCTGTGTGCCCGTGCCCCTCTGCCTCCTGCTCCGACGCTGCCGTAGGTTCGAGGCCCCTCTGCCTCTGTTGCTGTGCTGTTGTCTTCATTGCATTTGTAGCCTGTTTGTTTTCCCTAACTTTTACTTCCGTGTCTTTTCTTAATTGTTGTTACCCCTGACTGTGTGCCCCTTTTTCTTTCTGTGACCCCCCGCCCCGACCCCACTCGCGCCCTTCTGTGCCCATTTTCGCCAGTTTTCCCGCCGATGCGTCCCTGCGGCCCCGCCCCCCTGCTCGCCCATTCGCCGCCCCGCTCCCGCCTCCCAGCTGCTCCTTCCTCCCTCCTCCTCTCATAATGCCGGCCGCTGGGCGGCCGCGCCGCTGGCGCGCCTAAGGCAAGCCCGTCCGCGCCTGGACAGCGCCCAGCTCCAGGACCCCTGGTCCCCGCAACCACCACGATGACTGCCGCCACTACGACGCCAGCACCCTCCACGCACTCAACACCGGACGATCACACACCTGCTTCCTGGCCGCCCCGAAGCGCACCCAAGGACCCTTCTCCTGCCGGAGCTGCAGCTTCACCAGCCTCCGAGCCGCCAACCCGCCCACCGAGACAGGACGCAACCACCTCAGATGCATACTAATCAACACCCGCTCCGCACGCAAACACGCCGTCGAACTCTGGGACCTGCTCGACTCATCCACCCCGGACGTCGCCTTCCTGACAGAGACCTGGATGAACGCCTCCTCGGCACCCGACATCGCCATAGCCATCCCGGACGGCTACAAGATCACCCGCAGGGACCGCACCAACGGAGTAGGAGGTGGAATCGCCATCGTCCACAAGAACACCCTCAAGGTCTCGACCAGCACCGATGACACCCTCAGCACCGCCGAACACCTGCACTTCCAGATCCACACTGACCCCAACACCACCCTCAGAGGAACTCTCGTCTACAGACCCCCCGGACCACGACCTCAGTTCAGCGACTCCATCACCGACTTTATCAGCACGCACGCCCTCGCCTCCACAGACTACATCCTCCTCGGAGACCTGAACTTCCACCTCGAGAACAACAACGACAGCAACTCCACCACCCTGATCGACAACCTCGCCAACCTCGGACTCAGACAGCTCGTCACGACACCCACCCACTCCGCCGGACACACGCTTGACCCCATCTTCTCCGCAAGCTCCCACGTCACCTTCAGCCACACCACCGAACTCCACCGGACCGACCATCGCTGCATCCACTTCACCTTCCAGAGACCCACCACGCACCACCGCACTCAACAGATCCTCCGCCGCAGCTGGAGTAAAGTCAGCGAAGACCAGCTTAACACCACCCTCGCCCGAAGCCCACCCGCCGACCCCACCGACCCCGAAACCGCCGCCCGCAACCTCAGGCGATGGATCAACGACTGCGCCAACACTCTCGCCCCGATCAAGAAGCCCTCCCACAGACGCACTGACAAGAAAGCCAGCTGGTTCACCGTGGACCTCCAGGCCTCCAAGCAAAATTGCCGAAAGCTAGAGAAGAAATGGCACCACGAACAGACACCGGACAGCTATGCAGCCCACAAGAACGCCATCCGCAGACACCATCACCTCATCCAATCCGCCAAAAGGGCCTCCTTCAAAGGCCGCCTCGACAACAATGCACACAACAGCAAAGAGCTCTTCAACATCGTGAAAGAACTCTCCAACCCCAGGTCCAACACCAACGACATCCCACCATCGCAAGACCTGTGCAACTCCCTAGCCACCTTCTTCCACCGCAAGATCGCAGACATCCACGACAGCTTCAACAACGAAACCGTCCCGACAGCCACCGACACCTCAGACCCTCCAGCCAACATCCACATCGACCCCCTGCTCACCTGGACCAACGTGAACGACGACGACACCATCAAAATTATGAGCACCATCCACTCCGGCTCCCCGTCAGACCCTTGCCCGCACCACATCTTCAACAAAGCCAGCGCCACCATCGCACCCCATCTCCGCAAAGTCATCAACATCTCCTTCGAGACCGCACGCCGAGATCAACGCCTTACTCAAGAAACCTAAGGCGGATCCGAGAGGCCTCAAGAACTTCCGGCCCATCTCCCTGCTCTCGTTCCCGGCGAAAGTAATCGAGAAGATCGTCAACGGACGACTGACCCACCACCTCGAGGAGAACAACATCCTAGACCCATCCCAGTCCGGGTTCCGCAGCAACCACAGTACCGAGACCGGCCTCATCGCCGCCAACGACGACATCAGGGCCCTGCTGGACAACGGTGAAACCGCGGCCATCATCCTTCTGGACCTCTCGGCCGCCTTCGACACAGTCTGCCACCACACCCTACACACCCGCCTCCACAACGCAGGGATCCGAAACAAGGCTCTGGAATGGACCACCTCCTTCCTCTCCGGCAGAACCCAGAGTGTCCGCCTCCCGCCCTTCCGATCCGAAGCCTCCGAGATCATCTGCGGCGTACCCCAAGGATCATCCCTCAGCCCGACACTGTTCAACGTCTACATGGCACCTCTCGCCCACGTAGCCCGACTGCACAACCTCAACATCATCTCCTACGCCGACACCCAGCTGATCCTCTCCCTCACCAAGGACCCCGCCACCGCCAAAACCAACCTCCACGAAGGAATGAAGGCCGTCGCCGAGTGGATGAAGAACAGCCGACTGAAGCTGAACTCAGACAAGACGGAGGTCCTCATCCTCGGCTCCACCCCCTCAGCCTGGGATGACTCCTGGTGGCCGACCTCACTGGGAGCTGCACCGACACCCACCGACCACGCACGCAACCTGGGCTTCATCCTCGACTCAACACTCTCCATGACCAAGCAAGTCAACGCCGTCTCATCCTCCTGTTTCAACACCCTCCGCATGCTCCGCAAGATCTACAGATGGATCCCCATCGAAACAAGAAGAACGGTGACCCAGGCCCTCGTCAGCAGCAGACTGGACTACGGAAACGCCCTCTACGCAGGAGCCTCAGCTAAACTCCTGAAACGACTACAACGCATACAGAACGCCTCTGCACGCCTGATCCTCGACATCCCTCGCCACAGCCACATCACACCCCACCTGAGAAAGCTGCACTGGCTCCCCGTCAACAAGAGGATCACCTTCAAGCTCCTCACCCATGCACACAAGGCACTCCACAACACCGGACCAACATACCTCAACAGGCGACTCACCTTCTACACCCCGAACCGCCATCTCCGCTCCGCCGACCTCGCACTTGCAACCATCCCCCGCATCCGAAGAGCAACCACCGGCGGCAGATCGTTCTCCCACCTCGCCGCGAAGACCTGTAACACCTTGCCCACCCGCCTGCGGCAGACCCAGGACCTACTTACCTTCAGGAGGATACTCAAGACCTGGCTGTTCGAGCAGTAGCAGCACCCTCCCCCCCCCAGCGCCTTGAGACCCTCACGGGTAAGTAGTGCGCTTTATAAATGCCCTGATTGATTGATTGATTGGATGGATGTGTGTTCTCTTTCCTACTTTCACTGTTGGTTCTGACATTGCTCAGGCCTCTGGCCCTTTCTACCTACCTGGTTCTATGGAGCCTCCGGATTCTTGCTGTGTGTGTGGACATGCACTGGGGCATTCAGCTCTGCCAGCCTACTGTGTGTATTTCTCTCTTGGCAGATGGTGGGAGGAGCTGTTGTTCCTTTTGTGGGCCCAGTGATGTCTGTTTGCTAGGCGTCCTAGATTTCCACCTCTTGGCGGGATTTTTCTTAGTTTTGGCTTGCTCCTCCAGTGATGCCTCCATTTTGGCGTTGGTATGATTTTGGTTTTTGCTTCTTTTGTCAACCTTTGGTGGGCTTTCCTGGTAATACATACATGTTACATACAAACAGAGGCCTAAATACATGCCAACATGGAGCGCACTAACTCTTTATAGTGTGTGTGTGACTTACAGCCTAAAAAATAATACTCTAAATGGTGATGTTAACAACACGTGTGAGATCGCCATATTATTTTAGCTGCAAGTTGACATTAGCTGTGCTAACAAAAAAGAAATCAAACACAACAGAAAGGAATCTTCCGGTTTGGAGCAGTGCAGTGATTAACATCGCAAGGCCATCCTGCTTCGCACAGAGCAAACTTGGAAGGACAGAGGACGCATAATTGGTTGACGTCGCTTGCCTTTCAAGCATGTCTTTAACAGAGACAGGGGCATATTCTCAAGGAGCCATCCCCAATTTATCGGCACTTTAGCGCTGCAAAAGTGGCGATAGACTTATCGCCCCATTCACAAGCTGGTGCAAACTGCCGACATCGCCAGTTTTCCCGCGATAGCTGCCGCAAAAAACATCACCACGGATGAGAGCGACAACAAACGCTAATGATATGCTGAGTAGGCGTTCCCGTGCAAAAACACACGAAAACACCACTTCGCGATATTCCCAACGAGCAGCCAGATCAGCGATGCGATCCGAAAACAGGCGACAAGGCGCGTTAGCAGCAGGGATTCAACACCTGCCTCTTACTGGTGTTAAGCAGGACGACAACCTGCAGTATGAAAAGGAGCCCAGCCTAGAGCCACATCTGAAGACCAACAGATGCCATGGAGACAATGATCATGCAGCCTGGAGACCCAAGAGGGCCACAACACCCACCGCAACCACCTCCCGGACCCTCCCCCCCAGGTCATGAAGTCCAGTAGTCAACGGTAGTGGAAAAACATAACTTTATTACAAATACATAAACAACAAGACGAAATGCTCAGCCAACGCGTTCCATTCCCAACAGGGAACTTCACCAGGGCAACGTGTGGATCCAATAAACTGCAAATGCTGCGGGAACTCCCCAATACCATTCCATATCCCGAAATCAGTAGTCAGAAACCTGTTGGAGAAATGGTGACAATGGTCAAGGTCCTCATAGTCACAAACGTAATCTGGTACAGTGTATTGCACTTGGACAAACCGGAATGCACACAGGTATGATGAATCCAGTCCAAACATACTGTAACAGAAGTCCGTGTGCTCGTAACCTCCGCAGGAAAGAAAAGGAAGGTTATGACCACACAAACATCTGTTACGGTCTCATCATGCAGGATTCATCATACCTGTAAACATCACGGTTTGTATCATCTTGATACCCCTGCACCTTCACTTCCCCCACGCTGTGCATGAACAGCTGGAGACCATGCAAGGGAATTACGCCATAGCTGCCTTACCGCACGTGTCGGGGGCAATTGACTGTACACATGTACCACTTGTGCCCCCTGCCGACCCTGCACACAATTACCGCTACACAAAGCACACGGATTCCATCAATGTGCAGGCGATAGTAGACCACAAGGGACTGCTCGCCAATGTCGTCGCCAACTTCACAGGCAGTGTGCATGATACATACATCTTCCGACAGTCCATCATCAACCAGCGCTTCCAGGATGGCACCCATGGCAATGCACTGCTCATTGGTAAGTACTAACTGAACACACCACACACCTCAACTCCACAATCACACAACTCACAACTGTGGGAGAGCACACGTAACAAAATCACATACAACATGCCAACCAACATGCCCAACTACCGGACACGACAACACAAGTAACCGTGGTAACAGGGGCCAGACATGTAGACAAACCATCCACAAAGGCAGAGCCCCTCTGCCACACAATTGCAGAATGTGGGGAGAGGTGGGAACCAAGAATGTGCGAAGGAGGCAAGTGACCCAGCAATAAGAAAGGACACAATGCCAAGTGTGGCGGAGATGTGCTGGACAGACTGCAGTATGCAGAGCACAGACATGTCCATGTGGACATCTACTGCTGGTGTTTGCAGTGTAGTGGACAGTGGACGCAAACAGGTGACCCCAGGCAGTGTGGAAGACCTTGGACATGTAGCCATGTGGTCCCCCCTGTAAGCCTGAGCGGAGCGGCCTTGGCCGGCGTATGTCGCGAATGAATAGCCCGGGGCCCTGGGCGTGGTCCAGTTCCGGGATGGCCACCACAGTAACTACTGCGTGTGTCTCTGTGTCCGCCATATCGTGACCATAGGCCTACACACACGTGCCCGACCACATTCAACGGCCGTATTCACACTGGAGACGAGGTGACTACGTCTCAAGCCAACCCGCGCACATCTCGTCAGCGCATGCAGGGTCGTGTCTGCCAGGGCGGTGCCCCCCACCCAGCGACGAGGCCGCCGCCATGACCAGTGGTGCCTGCGCGATCCTGTGCGCCTGCTGCACCCCAGCCCTGGTCCCCAGACCGGTCCGTCGCCCAACGATGACTGCCCGCCCCTGCGCACCCAGGCCTCAATGCTCACCTGCCGCCACCAGCGTGTCTCCAAGAGGGCCCTCCACGTGCCGGTGCAACCTCCTCAGCCGATCGCTAGATTCCGTGCCACAGGCCCCCAGCGCACCCTGCGGCACCGCACCGCGGAGTCGTGTGTGTGCTGACTGCTGCCTGCGCGTACACTGCGGTCCAGCAGGGCTCACAATTCAATTTGAGTCTTGATTTGCTGGACGCCGTATCGAGGCCAACGCATCATCGCAGGCTGCACACCCGCTCAGCTCTTCAGGTGGGCCTAACTCAGTGCAACACAAGTCATCGCCACGTGGCGGTAGGCCCGTGCCGGACGCAGGCCATCGGGTGCCACTAACTCTGTGCAACGCAAGTCACGGACCCCTCATGATTGAGTTCCGTGGATGCGGACACCATCATGTCACCTCCGGCAGTGGGGGATGTGCTGTGGTGGACCCCTTTTATTGGCAGGGTCACATGTCCCGTGATGCCTGTGCTGGATGGGTGTGGTGTGGGTGTAAACCAGCCCTCAGGGAGTGGCTGTGGCATGCTGACAACTAGACCAGTGACCAGCAGATCACTACAGGGAAGACCTGGGACATGTAGCTGTGTCATCACCCCCTGTGAGCGTAAGCGGAGTGGGCTGGGCTGGCTTATGCCAGTCCAGCGTAGGGGTGTGAACAATGAGCCCGGGGCTCTGGGCGTGGTTCAGTTCTGGCCTCGACAAGGAAGTAACAAATGCGTGTGTCTCCGCTGCAGTGTCTCGCCACCGGACCGCAATCGGCAATGTTGCACCCTGTGACCCAAGCCCCACAACATGTGCAAAATGGACGTGAGGGGGAATCAGTGACCCTACATTCATCCATACTGTCATACTTGAAGGATCATAGACATGACACATCTGTGTGAATTTGAATGTTTTATTCACATCCAGTGGAGTGTTGCAGCTGGAGCAGTACAGGGCCATGCACACCCCACTTGACATTGTTGCCCCGTGGAGGGCCAGCCAGAGTCCATTAGGGAAGGACAAGTTCATCGGAAGAGGAAGAGTTCAGTCCGCAGTCTGATTGCTGTCTCATTGGTAACCAAACAGAATATGGCAGTCCATGTCGAGGTCCAAGGTGAGTGCCGCAGAGTGTATCGGGGGACAGTGGAAGGTGATGATGCAAAGGGCCGAACCAAGCTGAAACAGGCCATATGGCGGAGATGAATGCTACCGCTTCCTCATTACCACAACGGCAGTCTCATCCACATCATCGTCCTCTGATGTGTGATGTGCCTCACCTGTGGGTGTTGGTGTTTCGGCTGCAGCACTGTGTGGCACTGACACATCAGGGGCCGGAGGTGGATTGTCGGCCGCACTGTGTGGCAGTGACACATCAGGTGCCGGAGGTGGAATGTCTGCCGCACTGTGGGGCACTGACACATCAGGGGGTGGAGATGTGGATGGTGTAGGTGCAGCAGCATTCATCTGCGCCAGGCCTTGTGGCAGCAATGCCATGATGAGGATCTGCAGGGCATGGAAGATCCCAGCTTCATCTCGCTGATGTGCAGCCGTGGCAGCCATCCTTTCCACCTCTATCCGCACCGAGTCCTCCATGAGCCTCCGCATGTGTCCCAACTCACGGCTGAGATCGCTGGAGCCACTCTGACTAGACAGGTGTTCTTGTCTCCGAGTCATGACTCCAGCGATGTCAGCCATGGCTCGTTGGAGACCATGGAGCGGACTGTAAGTGTCCGTTAGGGACTGTAAGTGGTCCCTGATGGGACGTAGACACCCATGGATGGCATCAAGTTTGGCTGCCATGAGGTCGAACCCCACCCGCACCTGCTCAGCCATCTCCTTCTGGCCCTCCAACACACGGCGTTGAAATGCCATGTGTTGGTCGTGGGGATCCTGGGAGACAGCCGGGGTGGTGGGTGCTTCCTGCTGTGTGGTCTGTGCAGGGGGTGGGGTCTCCTCGATGCAGCTGGGCTGCCCTGCTCCTGGAGGTGGGGTGCCGAAGCTGTCCATGAGCTCTTGGAGGGCGTCGGTGTAGAAGGTGGGGAGGTCCTCCTCGTCATCAGTGAGGGGGTGTTTGGTCTGCTCTGCTGGAGGTGATGATTCTCCCTCTGCAATGTAAAGGAGAGATGCAGTTTAACAGTGTGTTCCATGTATGTTCACGCATTGGCCAAGTTTCCAAACAGACTGCATGACAATGTACATTGTGACTGTTTAGGAGGAGCTGCCTATTTGAAGCGGGACAGTGGACATTTGTGCACCATCAGGGATGTGGGGTTGTACTTGTCCATTATCATGTCACAGTTTCCTGCTATGCCAAATGTGATTGGCCAGTTTCTACACACAAGCGGCAGCAGTTGTGTCCTCTGTTCTGTTGTGAAAGTGTTGCAGTTTGTACCACATTGTTGTCAATGTTGATGTGCTCTGATTCTTGTGTGTGTGCTGCATTGTGGGAGAGTCGCCCCTGCAGCTCAGACTTTGCTTGGCCTTCTCCCTTTCAGGCGGTGTGCCTTTGACTTCTGTGCTTATGCAGTGCTGAGATGTTGCATACTTGGGTAAATTGGGCTCTTGGTGGGAGTTGGGACTCTTGGGCATGGTTTGTCCGCAGATGTCTTGTTGCCGTCAGGGGTTGTTTGTGCACGTGGATGTGTCAGTGTGTGACCTGCTCCTTTCTGGATGTGGATCACACTCAGCCACCTCGGTGTCGTGGCGTGTAACATGTCATGATGAGTGGCCTGCAGACATGCTCATCGTCATGCAGTGTCACTTGCATTGTCAGTGGGCTCACGGATCCGCAGCTTTGCTGGGTTCAGCACATGTGCATGTGTTTGTTGTGAGATTGGTGATGTGTGGGGAGGGCCCCCTCTGGGCACATTGTGGACGGGGGACTACTTGCTGTTTCTATGTGTGCTGCAGTATGGCAAGGAGGTCAGGGACATGATCCAGAGTCATTGTGGTTGTGCAGTGTGCTATACTTCATTTTGCATGTGTGCCATTGTGCCCATCTCCCCCCGTCCACCCAGTCCCTGGTCGTTACTCACCCTGTTGCTGTTGTGTCAGGTCATGTTGAGCAGTGTCCGGTCCCCCGACTCCTGCCACCGTTTCCACACTGATGACTGTGGACACCATTTCCTCCATCTCATCCTGCTCCTCCTGTGGCGCAGGGCTCCCACCCCGAGTCTGCATTGCTGCTTTGCGGTTGTTTGCGAGTTTCAGCTTGGTTTTGCGCTTCACATCAATCCAGCGCCTCTTGACCTCGTCCATTGTCCTTCTCAGCACTCCGACTGCATTCACCTTGTCCACGATGGACTGCCATGTTCCATTTTTTGTTGCCAATGACACAGTGGAGGTGACGAACAGTTGTTGATGGTGTTCTATCACCTCCGTAATCAGGATCCTGTTTTCCAGCGGACTGAACCCCGTCTTCCTCTTCTTCTTCTCCTTGTCCTTCCCTGACCCCGAGGTCCCAGGCTGGTCCTCCGTGGGGCTTGTGGGGTTCGGGTTGTCCTCTGTACTTGCTCCGGCTGCCTCCATTGTGCTTCGCAGTTGTTATGTTTATTTGCTGCTTTTATGGTGATTTTTCCTGCCTGACGTGGGAATTGCAAGCCTGGCGCTGCTTGTCGCCGATTTTTCTTAGGCGGTTGGGCCCATCGCATCTTTTTTCGCGTTCGGGTGTCCTTTTTTATCGCCGTCGCGGTATTTGTATCGCGGACATTTGAGGCGTTATCGGGAAACTATCGCATGTTACCGCCGTGTTGTGAATACGACGTTGACACTGAGTTATTTTCCTGCGATAGACGGCGATATGGAAAATTGTGTTAGCCTATTTTGGCGATGTTTATCGCACGTTCTTGAGAATATCCCCCACATTGTTTGCGTTCTGAAGTGCAGATATGAAAGGATGCACACAACTTCCCCTACCTTCTCCATCGAAAATCACTGGGAAGAACTGTCAACGGAGACCTGAGAATTTGGGCAGGGCAAATGCAGACACTGATTGCCAGAGGGGACATATCAGAGCACCATTATTCAACTGCAGTCCCAACATCTTTCTGAGGTATTCGGGGATAGTTACATGGCTTGGCATAAAAAATGTAGGCAGATTACTAATCATTCAGCCAATACAATAACCATGAGGTGGACAACATGTATATAAAAATATATATATATTTCCATATTCTATTTTCACAGGTGAGGGTCAGGGAATCAATGAGCTGGATGTATGGTCGCTGGTGAACAGGAAATTATAATACTATGGACACTCAAAGATGGCTCTGTATTACAACGTGATTCCTTCCTGAAGCTTTGTTGATTTGCATACTGATGATGCTTTTTAAATGTACACGGTTTTGGTGGGCTGATCACCTGTGACCAAGGCTGTTGCCGAAACGCATTGGGTGTTTGTGTTCAGCTGCACTGTGTGTGTGTGTGTGTGTGTGTGTGAATAGACACATTTCTTTAAGAAGCCCTGAAGTGCGATTTTCCAGTACTGGATGCTGGACTTTGTGTGGATTTATTGTGCGGGTTCCTCACACCCTTAAGTTGCACCTACAGCACATGGCCTGAGAGGAGGATCATATGTGAGGCAAAATGAGACAGATGATATATGTAAACATAATTTTAAAAACTGTATATTATATAATATATATTTTTGTATATATTATATACATTATATACATATATTTAGGTGTTAAGTACAGGTTAGACTTTTGGAGGAAGTAAGGATGTGTGATGTAAAAATGCGTTGGGTCTTCCTAATGTTCTTTTTCTGTTATATAATGACTGCTGAGAATACAAAAATAACTATCATCCTGTGCTCACAGTGCATAATAAATAACCTAATGACAATAGGGCCCTCAGATTGTCCAAGTGAGTTTTTATTCACATCGGGATTTTCGGTACCCTGGGACCAGTCCTGGTCACAAGATTCTGAGCACTCTGATTGGATGGATGCAACCCAGAGATATATAAGGGGACAGGCTAGGGGCAATCCAGAGATATATAAGGGGACAGGGTAGGGACACCCTGATCTTCTGAAACTTGTGGGGGTGGGGGCCCAGAGGGACCACTTTAGGGGCCAAACTTAAAAAGAAATATTTTTGTCCACAGGACTTCACGCAGTCCTCCCGTGAGGTACTACGGTACTCCCTCCTACGGGAGTACCATTGCCAAAGCTCAACCCCCATGATACTGAAGTACCATGCAAGATTCCTTGAGGAATCTTGCACTGTATTGTGGTACCATCGGGGTGAAGCAGTACAACTGCAGTACCTGCAATAAAAAATAAAAAAACAATGTGAATTGAGTGTCTGCCTGTGGTGAGATTGGACACCTGTTGCGTGGATGAAAGCAAAGGCCAGGCCTTGCGGCCAACCTGCCGCTGCACGCAGCTGAAGGCGACGCACAGCTGGGGAGGTTGGATGCCCGTGGTGGGGGAGGGAGCGGGCAACATTTATGATGTCATCAGTGATATTATCAATGATGTCATTTAACATGTCATGAGTGATACAATATTCGAGGTCATAAGCAGTGCATGGAGGGGCACAAGAGATAGTCAGCTCAGTAAACTATAACTGGTGAATTTCAGTTTTTGTTTTTTTAAACATTTGTTATCTTACTCAACACCTAACTATAAGGTAACTTAAAACTTTTTATTTTTCAGTGAATTTCTAGTTTTTTTTTAACGAAAGCTAAGATCTTATTACCGTACCTAACTATAATGTGACTTTAACCTTTGTCTTTTTCAGTGAATTTCTGTCGTTTTTTTAACATAAGCGAGGATGATCCTTCAATACCTAACTACAATGTCACTTTAACATACATACATATATTACCCAGTGGCGCTTGCCACTGGGTAATTATAGTTAGTGTATAGTTATGGTTTCCGAAGGAAATGCCTTTTTGTGTTGCTAATAACTTTGGCGCCATTTGACGAATCTGAAAAAACTTTCCCAAAAAGTTCTTCTTTTTGACTAGTTTGCGCAAGGAAAGTTTTGGGGTGATCCGTCAAGAGGGGACCGAGAAAAAGGGCAAAAATGCATTTTCTTCATTTATTGTTCCATAGGAACGTTATACACAGCTACAGCCCAAACCAATGGATTTAACAAGATTTGGCAGAAATCTAGATTTTGGTTGAGAAAGAGTGATTTTTGTGATTTGGTGTAAATCTGTTCAGTATGCTAGATGTGTGTTTGTCTCATGTATGCTTTAGTGCTGGTGGCTGGCCATGTGATTCTGTCTGTGCTCCTTGCTGGTCTTAGTGCTCATAGGAAGAGTCCCTGCCTCGAAGTCTTGGTGTCTTCTGTGATACTCTGCCTTCTAATTGGGCTTGGAGGGCTGTGTGGTGCTAGCTCTGATATCTGAGCTTCTCCCTACGCTATCTGCTGGGCTTAGGGCTGATGCTTTGTTTGCTCTGTCTCTGTGTCCTTTTCAATGCACTGCTGCCTTGCTGATCTGGATGGCTCTGTTGTGCTAGGTCTGAGGATAGGCTTTCCCTTCCCTGGCTCATAGTTAGGCTTGGGGCTGGGGTAAGTACTCCTTATTTGTGGTCTTGTGACCATAAATGTGATTTTGGGTGTTTGGGAATGAACCCTTCATTATAAGTTCCCTGCTGCGCTAGGGGGCTGGGGGAGGGAATTCCTGCTCTTTGGTTGTGGAGGTTTGTCACTGGTACAGTGGATCTGCATGTGGCACCCCAACCCCCTTTTTCTACGGATCTGGCTCACCTTGGGTTCTGGAAGAGAAAACAGAGCTATGAATAGTGGAATCCAACATGAGTCGCAGAGAGCTTCGGTAACAAAGAAGATCCATTTGAGAAGCACCAGTGAAGGTAAGGAACTTCCTTAAATAGTGCCAAAATCAGCTCAAATGAAAACAGTTTTTCGAGTAGTTTTCAAGTTGCTGGCAGCTGGAGCTCTGCTCCCTTTTTCATTGGTTTGATTTGTTTTTCAAACAGAATTCTAGTGTGTGAGGCAAGAATGTCCCCACCTCAAACTACAGGGTTCAAACCATGCAATGACTGTTGTAAAGAGGTGTCGGTGACGGACCCACACAAGGTGTGCCTCTGGATTTGGGCTCGGGCACAATTCCAATTTATGTAAGAACTGTGCCCTAAAGCACCTGAAGGTGATACTAGACAGTGAAGCGAAGTTGAACATCAAAAAAAGCCACAAAAGTCACACTCCTACTCAAATTCAATGGCACAGACCGGTTCCCATTCTTGTGGCCAATCCTGTGATAGGTCCTCAGTGTGGTCAAAGGTCATCCTGTGAGTTGAAAACCAGATCCAATTGGAACACAAGGTGAAGCGGAACTCAACCCCATCCCACACCTCTTTATCTAAAAAGAAGTTGCAAGGGCATCAAGGTGCCATTCCATTGTTCTCCAGATCTCGGATTTAGGGGCTGATCCCACAGTTGATCTCGAGCTCTCTGAACTATCGGAGACACTGCAGCAGGTAGAGGCCTTTAAGGAAGCCATGCTCTGTATTTTTGGCACTTTTCCAGCTTCCTCTGGTGTGCTTCTGGGCCTCAAGGATCCACAGAGGCCTCCAGTTGGGTTACTCCTGGCGGATCCGTCCTCTGTGCTGTTTGAGCCCCTGGAATCCACCTTGGGTTCTGCACTGACTTTGATGCTGACTTTCATTCCAGTTCCAAGACCTGGACTGGTGCCTATTTTGTCAACACCAGTCCCGATGTCGCCAGAGGGGAATCGTCTGCCAATTCTGGTGTCCGACCCTGAGCCAAATCTTTCTTGAGCCCAAACAAGGTCACGCTCTGACTCCACTCCAGAATACCCAATTCCCATACAGTCTGATTCACTCTATCACCGAGCTGTCCCCAGATGCTTCACCAGCCTTTCAGTTCCAACTCTGTCTGACCAACGTTTGCCACTATTAGGAGATGACAATGGTGATGATGGGTATGATTTAACCGCACATTATGACAATGACAGCTTATGCATGGATTTGCAAGAAGCCAGTGGGCTTGATACTTGCCCTGATACAGGTTTGAATTCCTCTTGGGCTACCAATGGAAGAGAGTGCTTCTTTTGCTGTAGTCATCAGTTGTGATGCTGAGATCAGGGATCTACAACAATCTTCTGTTGAAGTTAAAACAAATGTACTTACTGACGGTCTACAGCCTATGCTGGCTTCTTCTAAATCCTTATGAACATTCAACAAAGCCCTAACTGATACTCTTATGGGCCCTTTGTCTAATCGTTGTTCTTGCCCACCAGTGAACAGGCAGGTGGCTAGACGCCACAGACTGGCACCTGCCAACCCAGTTTTTCGTATACAGAATCCTAATCCTGAGAGGTTGGTGGTCAAACTTCCACCAGCAAGGTGACTCTTCATTCGTTCCCCACAACCCTTCATGACAAGGAGTCGAAAAGGATTAAGGCGCTCAGGAAATGTTTGTTCTGTTAGGCCAACCTAGCCTTGAGGTCTGCCAACACAATTTGACTACTAGGCCGTTATACACACACCCTCTAGGACATGGCCAGTGAGATCTTGTTGGAGGTTCCGGAAGAGTTTAAGGCATCCTTGTCTCAGACCATTCAAGATGGTCAGGATGCATCCAAATAAGTGATTTGGGCTGGCCTGTATACTACTGACTGTTTGGGGTGAGCAGTCTGCATTTCTGTGGTACTTTGCTGCCAGAAGTGGACGCAATACATAGGCTTTTCTGCAGATGTGCAGCATCCATTATGGATATGCCTTTTGCTGGACCCCACTTTTTTGGTGAAAAAGCGGGTTCTGCCCTGGAGCACTTCAAGGAAAGTCGGTCAAAGCACATTCTTTGGACCTTTCAACTCCTACCAGACAGTTTCCTCATTAGTTTTAGTTCTTCTGAAGGTACTCAAGAGGTTTAGCTTATAGGCTATGCCAGCCTCTCTCCTTGCACCTGCCAGTCACCTCAGTACTTTTGTGGCCGGGAACAGAGAACAGACAGGCAATGTGCAGGTCACCTGGGGCACTGATTTTCACAGTCCCCCCTCTCCTGTGGCCTCAGCCTCCAAGCCACTTTAGTTTGCCCTTAGCAGTGCAAAACCACCCTGTGGGAGGCAGGATTCAACACTTTCTCCCAAAGTGGCAGTCCATTGCACCTGACAGATGGGTCCTCCAGATCAGCGTTTCCCAAACTGTGGTCCGCGGACCCCCAGGGGTCCGTGACACATTCCCAGGGGGTCCGCCGGACTGGAGTGCCTTCCGTCATAAATACTGAAGCGCCCATGCGCTACAAGCCCTGTGAATGACAGCGCAGGGGCGTCGGGACCACAACAAAATCGGGCCTATCACCATTTCAGCTTTAGGTGCAAGCTGAAAGGTGATTGGCTTATTTTCTAGTCGCGCCCGCGCTCGCACGGCAGTGCGTGTTCCCTCGCGTTTGCGGCCAGCCCCAGAGCATTTTGCCGCCCAATGTCCTGTCTCCACTTTCTGCCCTGCATACAGAGTACTGCTGTGCCTCTCGTTTCAAGGCTAAACAGCATTCCGGCACCTCGGTCCAGCAGGAGGGCACTTCACCCGATGAGCACGTGAGTGTTTTAAAATTTAATTTACAGCTATACAAGCGTAAGCCAGGGGAATTAGGACACCGTGGGACCGGGGTTACTCGCTTTCCTCAGATGCCCCTCTCAGTCCGCTCTCATGTTGTAACTTGTCACTGCGCGGAGCGCACCGCACGCACTGCAGAGATGATCATGATCTGATAATTTGACCAAAATTATGCCTATACTTGTGCTGTACCTATTTGCTTTTTATGACTTGTCTGCTTGTTCCGTCAGTATCTGTGCAATGTGTACAGACTGCTCTCAAAGTCTGTTTACTTTAATGTTGTTGGCATATTCGTGCACTCCTTTTGTAGAATGTTAAGAGTGATAAAGTGAAAAAAGGATCCCACACCAGCTTAGAAAAGAGGTATTATCATGATCTGATAATTTGAGACACAGTAAATCTGCAGGCGCAGGGCAGCTCAGTGTTTCAATTTACAAGTGAAATGACTAGCACGAAAATGTAATATGCATTTGGTTAAAACGCTATTCTGGCTGGAAAAGTAAAACGTGACAGAAAAAACTTGGCAATTAATGTGGTCTAGAGGTGGGTGAAAGTAAAGGCCTGTGCCAGTACCTTTTTTTGAAATAATAGTAAATGTGCAAATCCTAATCCAAAAATGCATCACAGCGTGTGTGCCATCAGGCCTGAGCATAATCTTAACCGCAGAGCTGGCTCGTCGCCTTCCTCAAAAGAAAGTGTTCTGAAAGTGTCAGATCAGTGAGACTATGCTATCAGCCTAGCTGTGAAAGAGTGCCTCCCACGCTCCGCTTTCTAATGCAGCCCTGCTTACAGCTCATGTGGTCAGCATCAATCGAGTGAGTCTGCGAGTCACTCATCTGATTATAATAAATTATGAACGTCTTCCAGACTGCTTGATCTATTTTCCACAATTTTGGGTACAGTCTGATAAATGAGTTGTTTAACAATTGTTTATTATGCTTTGAAGCAGTTAACTTAGCCTGTCTTGTTGCTCAAATTGGTGTAATTTCTGATATTTATGTTTCCCTCCTCTTCATTGCTTTATTTTGCTCGTGAGCAAGTGTCACTCATAGTCGCTGAAATGTCACTCATAATTACACTGTATTTATGACAATGTCACACATAGCAATCTGAAACCTTGGCAGCTAAGAATTAGCAGCAGCCTTTTTATGATTCTTCTCGTGTGTGACGAGTGATCAGCTTGTGTGCTGGTGGCAGTGACATTATGGTTTATTCCCGCCGTCAGGGTTGGTTTCATGAAAAGTGTGGCTGCAAGTGTAGTCCAAATTATTGCATTTATTTTAAAATGGTTTATTTTAAAATGGTTTATCTTAAAATGGTTTTTAAATGGTTTATTCATGGCACATTATGCAATCAATGCGTGTAATGATGTAATCCTCATTCTGAAAACTGTATTTACCCGAAGCAGGTGCAGCGTGATTGTCATCACAATGTCACATCATAAACTGAGTACTTTCCCCCGCAGGACACACAACCATGCCTTGATTAAATATGCATACGTTAAAAGCGTGTGCACGCATTTAAAAAGTGTTTCCTTTTTATTTATGTTATCAGCCTCATGGAAGTGAAAGAGAACAGCGCAAAACAACAATCGATGGACAGAATGCCATTCCAGTTTGTACCCAGTCATATGCAAATGGGTCCAAACTGGGGTGGCGAAGTGAGCTAAAGAACGATGATAGATTCAACCCAGATCTGTGACTGGGGGGGGAGTGTCCGAAAAGTTTCAGCACTCCGTCCATCATCTCCTTGTGTTTGTTATGGCTGAGAGCAGAAGCCTTGTACTGCTAAATACACCACTGTATCCATACATTCCAATAGACCTGATTCAGGGTGTCTCCCGCCTGAAATTGCCTCTTCTTCAATAGATGTAAATGGAGGAAATGCTTTCTCCCAAGTATATTTTTTTAAATAACCCACTTTCCTCTTCGAAAATGTTGGCATGTATTTGTATGCATTTAATTTAACTATTCTCGGTGTCACATCAGCTGCTCATGCCATGTGCCATGGCTGCCAGCAAGCCACATAGGAAACGTCTGTGACATCCTGGTTTGAATTTAATCTCAACCTCAACACTGTTACGGCCAGTGTGTAGCAGACAAAATGACTTTCTGAAGTGTTCTCGCTTAACTCCAACCCTGCTCATATTTTCCCATACTATCGTGCAAACCTCTCTGTGCAATCAACAATGGACTGCTTCCACAATGAATGAGCTATGTTTAATTAAACTGAGCAAATGGAATTATCTTGAAGCCGGATAGATAAAATTGCCATATCCATGCATATGATTTGCTAGTGTCCTCTGTCTTTTCCTCGAAAGCAGTGCTCATACAGTGTTAAAATCTTCTTACAGGCGCTGCTTCATCTCTCAACGTCAAAGCATATGTAGTCTGGAAACATCTGACGAGGGCAGCCTGTAGTAGGTAAAGTAGTGAAGGTCTACTACGTGCTTTACCAAATAGCTTTGCTAGAAAATGATTCCATAACCGAATGTGATTCAATAGACTTGTCAGCTGTGGGTATCCTAAAAAACATAACGACGATGGATCGCTGGCTTAACCTTAAGAGAAAATCCACTGAAGACATCAATGATGGGCCATCATGCTCAAAACAAAGGGAGTTAAGTGAAAAGAAAAGGAAGTTTCGCAAGTACGATGGTGAATATTTATCATTGGGTTTCACATGTTCAGGTTCAGAACATGAACAGCAACCACAATGCGTGCTATGCTATGAAATTTTGTCAAATGAGGCCATGAAACCTTCTAAATTACAAAGACACTTGGAAACTAAGCATAAAGAACATGCGACTAAATCCATAGAATTCTTCAAGAATAAAGAGCAAGAGCTCCTAAAAAGTAGAAAAATTATTAAGAAAACTGCAACAGGATCTGTTAATGAAAATGCTCTGAAAGCTTCATATGAAGTGTCCATGCTCATAGCAAAAGCTGGAAAACCTCATACAGTTGCTGAAGAACTAATAGTACCTGCTGCTAAAGCCATGGTGACAGCAATGGTTGGAGAAAAAGCAGCAAAAGATTTAAATTTGGTGCCATTATCTAACAACACTGTAAAAAAGAGAATTGACAAAATTTCAGACAACATAAAGGAACAGTTGATCGAAAGAATTTGTAAAAGTCTGCATTATAGCCTACAAGTAGATGAAAGTACGGACATAGCAAATAAATCTCATCTTCTGTGTTACGTTAGATACGATTTTGAGGGGAACATTTTTGAAGATTTACTGTTCTGCCGCTATTTGATACATACCACTGCTGAAGAGGTCTTCAGCAGTTTCAATGACTTTCTGACATCAAATGGAATTCAGTGGTCCAAATGCATAGGAATCAGCACAGATGGGGCACGTGCCATGTCTGGGAGACTAACTGGACTTGTAGCACGAATAAGGGAAATTAACCCTTCAGTTGTATGGCATCATTGTTGCATTCATCGAGAAGCATTAGCCACTAAGAAGATACCAGAGGAATTAAAAAAGGTCTTGAATGAGTCAGTAAAAATTGTAAATTTTATCAAAGCTAGGTCACTAAATTCAAGGCTTTTTGAACAGCTTTGTCAGTCCATGGATAGTGATCATCATCAGCTTTTGCTGCATACAGAAGTCCGATGGCTGTCACGTGGTAGAGTTTTGTCTCGGCTTTTTGAATTAAGAGATGAAATCAGAGTTTTCGTCACTGAACTGGAATCTCCATTTGCACTTGATGAGCGCTTACATGACTATACTTGGTTATCTATGCTGGCATATATGGCAGACATCTTCACCCATTTAAATGCACTCAATTTGAGTATGCAAGGAGTAGGTATCACAATTTTTAATGTTGAAGACAAGATTGAGGCAATGATAAAAAAGTTAGACTTATGGGCTCGTCGCTTAACACAAAGAAATTTTGATTCTTTTCAGAACCTGAAGACATTCTTTGAATCTGCTGATGATGAATTATCGAACAAAGTCTTAGAAATTTTTATCCAGCATCTCCAAGATATGCGGTGTAGTTTTCGTCAGTACTTTCCACTTGCGGATGAAAGCAAAAACTGGATTAAAGATCCTTTTAATGTAGATATTGACGATTTAATGGGGCTGACAGCATCTGAAGAAAACGGTTTGATTGAAATCTCTACAGATAGTGCACTTAAACTTCAATTCAAGGAAAAGTCTCTGAGTCTGACAAATTTTTGGCTGCAAGTACGAACAGAATATCCTGAATTATCGTACAAGGCACTTAAGGTTTTACTTCCTTTCCCCACCACATATTTATGTGAGAAGGCTTTCTCAAATCTTATGTACCTTAAAAATAAGAACAGAAATCGCTTGCAAAATGTAGAATCTGACCTAAGGATTCAACTTTCCGAAATAAAACCAAACATTGAAAAGTTAGTCGCCGAGATGCAGCACCATCCTTCCCATTAAAATGTTTTGATTTTTGCATATTTTTCAATATAAAATAATAAAAGCTTTAGTAATGCAAGTATTTGTTTGGTGTGTACTTGTTTGTGTATTTTTTGCGAATTACTGTTTTAATTATTTGAAATTTAAATTGTAAAAATTGCTTGGGGGTCCCCGGCCTCCAGTAGTGATTCAGTGGGGGTCCTCAGGAGTTAAAAGTTTGGGAACCACTGCTCCAGATCATCTAGCAGGGCTATGTACTTCCGTTTCTTTCCGGACCATCACAGCTTCCTCCAACATCACAGCGTCTTTCAGAGGAGTACCTACCATTCTTTCTGCATGAGATGTGAGCACTACTGTTCAAATGTCCAAAGGTGCCCTCAAGAGGGTACTGGCCTCAGAACTAGGGGCGATTTGTTACTGCTGTTACTTCCCTGTGCCAAAGAAGGATGGTAGCCTTCTTCCTATTTTAGATTTGCACCCACTGAATGCCTTCCTGCAGAAGAACAAATTCCAAATGCTCACAATCACCCAAGTTCTGTCTGCCCTGGATCCGGGCAAATGGATTGTAGCCTTGGAACTGCAGGATGCGTACTTTCATGCGCCTGCCCTGCAGAACCACAAACATTACCTGCGGTTCAAGGTTGGCCAACAGCATTTTCAGTATGCTGTGCTCCTCTTCAGCCTTATAAGTGCCCCTCAGGTGTACATGAAAGTGATGCAGTGGTCGATGCCCATCATTGAAGGTTGGAAATACCAGTTTTCCCTTACTGCAACATCTGGCTATTGAAGGCAAACTTGCAAGTCAGAGACCACTTCCAGCCAATGACAAACCACCTGCCATTGTTGGGGCTCTCAATCAACGATCCAAAGTCACATGACTCCTTCGCAGAGGTTTCCATTTATAGGAGTCGTTGTGGACACTGTGCAGATCAGGGCCTTTCCTCCACCACAATGAGTCGAGGACGTTTGGGCTATGATCCTGATGTTTCAGCCTTAATCCTGGATCTAGGTGGGAGCAGCTCTGAGGCTTCTTGGCTTGTTGGCCTTATGCATCCTGCTTGCCCACTTCGCCAGGTGGCATAGGCAGGTTCTGCAGTGAAATCTGAAGTCTCGGTGGGCCCTGCACCAAGGAAACCTGTTGAATGTCATCCAGGCTTCGGAAGAGACTGCATTAGATCACCAGTGGTAGCTGCTTGACCGCAATCTGGCCAGTGGCAGACGGCTCTCCCTTCCCCACCCCGAACTGACAGTGGTGACATATGTGTCACTGCTGGATTGGTGTGGTCATCTGGGAGAGGTGGAGATCAGAAGACTCTGGTCTCCGGCGGAACACTGCCTCCATATTAATCTATTGATGTTGTGGGCGATTCACCTGGCATTGAAGGCCTTCCTACCATTCATCATGGGGAGGCTGGTACAGTGGTGTTGTCTCATTGGCAACACCACCGCCCTTTGGTACCGCAACAAGCACGGCAGAGGGAAGTCCCAGGACCTGTGCCAGGAGGCTCCACGCATGTGGAGGTAGTTGGAACATAAGGGCATCTCCCTGATTGTAAACCACCTGGTGAGATAATTGAATGCCAGGGTGGGTCAAGCTCAGCCAGCGGCACCTGATAGATCACAAATGGCAGCTACACCCAGAGGTGGCACAAGGTATCTTCCGACAAAGAGAATAGGAGTTGCATTGTGACTAGGGTGGGACACAGGACTTCTGTAGGCCTTTCTGCCTTGCCTGCCCAGAGTTTTGAAGAAGATCAGGAATGACCGGGCATGAGTCATTATAATGGCCCTCGACAGAACCAGGAGAGCGTGGTACTCTGAGTTTCTGAGGATGTGCAATTTCAAAAAGGCTACCACTATGGGAAGACCTTCTCTCACAGCAGCATGGCAGGGTTCTCCACCTGAACCTGCATAATCTACACCTCCATGTGTGGAGATTAAGCGGCGACAGTTGGCGGCATTTGACTTGCCACCCAAAGTTGTGGATGTCATCCTGCCTGCGAGTCGCCCTTCTTCAAAGTCTATTTAAGCGGGCCCTGGTACAAATTTGCCCCTGGTGCAGCACCCACAGGAAAGATCCTGTGCAAGCCAAGCTGTCAGATATTTAGTTGTTTGTTTTGTCTTTGGCCCATAAAGGCTTTGCGGTGGGCACTGTTAAAGGTTATTTGTCAACCCTTTCAGCTTTTCTGTATTTACCGGACCAAATGTCCGTATTTAAATCACCTGTTGTGATGCTGTTTAACACACATGCTCCCTCTGACACTGTTTATGATGCAACAGTGAAACCATAATTTGGTCCTGACTTTTTTCATGTGTACTCTCTTTGAGCTGATGCACAGCTGCTCATTGTGTATTTTGACACCTCCCTATTCTGTGGACTGGTCTCTTTCTCCCATATAAAAGGTCCTGAAGTAGAGATCTACACACTAGTATCTCCAATTATTTTTGCTCTGCAACTGAGTCAAGCAAGCAACTGTAGTGATCATGACCGCTATGCGAAATGATCACGGTTGCCCATTCATTTAATTATTTCATCATGCTGTATATGTATTGTTTTGAGCATACGTCTAATGATCATTGTGTATACATACCATACAAGCCAATATTTTAAAACTACAAAGGAGATTTTGAAAAAAAAATGGGATCTTCGTATTCCCCATTAACAATATACAATGAAGCAAAGGCAATTTTAGGTGGGAGTCAGCTAAAATGAAGCCATTTTTGGCTTAACAATCGGGAGTCTCCCACCTGAATCGGGGTCTGTTGGCATGTATGATATGCCCTTACTAGTAATAGATAAATCATTCCATGGTTTGGTCTCTATTCATATGTATGTCAGTTTCTTCCTTTACTTACACCCTTAATGCATTGTTTTATGTATCATATATATGTTCTATTTTATGTGTTTTTATAGCCCATATCACCCGTGGCGGTATCCTGGCTAGGGTTGCCACCTAGTCGGATTTATAGCAGTATGACCGGTGTTTTTAATGTCCCAGCCGGTACAAGAATTTAAAAAATCACATAAAACCAGTATTTTTTTGTCCTTATCAGCACATACTTCGAACAGTAAAAGCTAGAATGTGTTCTACGCCTGTCTTATTGACCCTTGATTGATAATTAAAGTAAACGACGACAGTAAGGGCATGTTAAAAACAAGCATTGACGTAGCCAATAGGTCTTGCCTATGGCTTTGCCGATATGTTTTAGCTATGTTGTATAATAATGTGGCTGCTATTTAGTATGTGTAAAAGGTATTGGTGTAAAGGGACATGGAGTGAAGTGTTCTAAAGTTGTTTAGAGTGTAGTGTTATGGAGTGGCGTGGAGTAGAGTGGTGTAGAGTTGATTTGAGTGGTATGGTGTGTTATGGAGTGGTATATAGTGTTTTGCAGTGTAATGTAGGGAGTATTGTGTCATATAGTGAAAGTGTGTAGAGTGGAGTGGAGTAGATTGTTAGAGAAAAGTAGAGTTTTAGAATGGAGCAGAGTGTTATGGAGTGCTTTAGAGTGTTGTAGAGCAGAGTTGAGTTGCGTAAAGGATGTTGTGTAGATTGGAGATAGAGTGTTGTAGAGTAGACTGGCCTAGAGGGGAGTAGATTGTGAGAGTAGAGTGGCGTTGAAAGGAGTAGTGTAGGACAGGGGAATGGTATAGAGTGGATTAGCCTGTTGTAAAGTTGAGTGGCGTTGAGTCTAGTGGAGTAGCATAGTCTGTTATAGTGAAGTAGAGTGGCGTAGTGTGTGGATGTGTAGAGGTTATTACTGCGTTGTAGAATACAGTGGTGTAAAGTGCATTGGTGTGGTGTAGAGGGATTTGCGTAGAGTGTTGTTGAGTGGAGTTGTTTTGTAGTTTGGTAGAGTGTGAAGTAGAGTGTAGTTGAGTTGAGCGGTATTGAGTGGTGTTGAGTGGAGATTTATAGAGTGGAGTAGAGTGTCAAAGTGGTGTATAGTTTAATCGATTTGAGCTTTATAGAGTGGAATTTTGTCGTGTTTTTTTTTTTTTTGTGGATTTAGATTGGAGTTTTTTAGAGTGGAGTGTCGTAGTGTGGCCTTGGGTGAATTTGTGTAAAGTACAGTAGTGCCAATGAGTAGTTTTGGTTTGACTGGCGTGGTATTGAGTGCATTGTTTTTTAGTAAATCCGTGCTAATAAATTTGACTTTTGTATTTTTGTACGACTCATGTTTTTTCTCTTGGTTGTTTTATTGCATATAATTATATTATCATATTAAACATGCACATTTTTTCATATTAATAAAAAATTTATTTACAATTCAAAATTATTTTTATTTGTTTTGCTGGGCTAAACTAACTGCAATGTTAAATGTTGAGAAAGCTCCTAATACAATACCTCGAGACTGACAAAGCAAATAGGTGCAGAGCTCTTATTAGTACAGCAAGTGCAGTGGCACCGGGGCTCTGGGGTATAAGGGCCATCTCACTTCAATAGTCACTGTTTTTGCTTACCCACAGGTAGGTGTAGGGCCCATTTCCTCCTGCTTGCATTAGGGCCCATGGTGCCCTTGCTCCCCATGGAAAGCAAAAAAACTGTAAAGAGATATTGCAATAAAGTCATGAGTTTCAATGCGCAGCCCTTCCTGCAGATGGGATATGCACTTGGCAGCCATTGTTTGCTGAAACCAATATTCAGCTAAACTGTTTCTTTTCTTATCCCTCTGCTAATAGTCTAATCGCACAGCGTGCTGCAAAAACTGCAACTTAATGGGTACCCTGCTGAGTATATTTGCGTGCAGAAAAAAACACATCAGAGAGGGCAAAGAGAGAGAGGTAGTGTTATATTCCATATAGGTACCATAATATAGGCCCAGGTTACTTCATTACCCTTCACCTATATTCTTCCCTACATTACGCTTATAACGGTTTACAGTGACTGACCTTTTACCTAGATACAACACTGCATTCAGAACGCGGGTTTTCCCTAGTTCGAAATCTCATACATTATGCATGAGGATTCTTGGAAGCACAGCGGTACTACCATCTCCTGTATAATATCTACGTACAAAGTTCATGCCTGACGTCATCCTTAGGCCGACACAGTAATACAGTAAGGTAGGACCCCTGGGGAGACCTATGGGTATACATACATCACATCTTGCTAAGATAGACAGAGGAGACCAGGACTTCCAGGCCGACACACTGACCAGAGATGCTGAGGTTCCTGCATGCAGACACTTCAGCTCGCAGTGGTCTAACATCCCTCACGGGGTGTCCAACTCGAGACCAGGGCGGGGTCCCACAGTCTCTCGCTTCAGGTAATGGGGTTGACTTTAACCTAGAGGGATTCTTGGCTTAACACCTACACACATGCTAGGTACACTTAGGTACATCTAGTTAGGGAAGCATCGTAGGAGTACGCATCTTTTTATTGTCATGTCTTTTATATACTCGTATGTATTCATGATTACAGCAAGATGGTAGAGCTATACCATCCATTTACTTTCATAGTACTGCTAATCATTTATATCTTTTACTGTCTAATGGTTGTTGCAACTTATCTATTTTACACCAGAATAACAACTGTTCAATAAATCCTTATTGAAAACGCCCAGCCTGTTCATTCTGTGTATCTCTCTAAAGCAGACTAAGGGGTCTATTATAATGGCGGGAGGATCGCCACCACCCGAATGGCGGTGGTGATCTGCCCGCCATTATTCTCCACCCGCCTCTCATTTCCCCCGCCATATTAGGATGGCGGGGGGGACCCCGGCGGACGGAAAGACCGTCCGCCGGTTTCCCGCCGGTCAAACAGGAGACCGGGCGGAAAAGGAGATTGATATGGTGGCGTGTCTGCAAGACACCGCCATCCATATCAAGATGCAGGCGGTGATGTGCCTTTCCATGGCGGTGTTGCCGCCATGGAAAGGCATGCGGAGTCTGCATGTGGGGGCCTGTTGCGGGCCCCCAGGGTGTTGGGGGGGTGGGGGGCACATGGGGGTACCCCCCTGCATTTGCATGCACAACGTGGCAGGCACCGCGCGGTGCCTGCCACGTTGTGCATGCACATGCACAAATGCCTTTTTACACATTGCGGCGGGTGCTGCTGAGAGCACCGCCCGCCGCAATGTTAAAAATGCGGGATGCGCCCGCCAGTGTGGCGGGCGCATCCTAATTGGATTTGCGGGACCGCCGCATACATAGCGGGCGGTCCCATTTGCCGAAACGATGGCGGGCGGACTTTGTCCGCCCGCCATCATAATGCCCTAAGTAAGCACGAGTGACTGAGCGAAAAGTGGTATATTGTTTCCACGGTCCTGAGGGATCAGGGTTGTCATGTTTGATGGTTGCCAAGAACTATTCTCTTCTTGGTAAGAGGAGATTCTAGTGGCACTGTGAGCTAGCTGATACAAAAGGCCAACATACCCGGTGGGGGTGTTCAGAATCAGTCCAACACCAATCCTACAGTGTATGCTGTCCGAACGTGCAGATCCTGTATAGTTTTTATAGGAACTACACGACATGGCGCCCAACGTTGGTTGGGTACTTATTTAACAGTAGAATCTGAGTAGTTCAGTCATGCTAAGTCTCAGATACCCCTACTCACAATTCCCCAGAGACATCTGGAGTGGGTGGGTGCAAACTCCGCCACAGCTGAGTAGGCAAAAATCCTATTTATTGGCTGTCGGTTAATCAAGCTTGAAGGACACATTGTTCCTAAACTGTGCAAAACACCTTATCTTGGTTCCCTTGAAAAGCTCTTCTTCTCTTAAAACAATGACTGAAGAAACAGTAAACACGGATAGAGTTGTGCACAAACTAAATCTCTCAGCAGACGAAGAAGATGCAGATGCAATTTCCATTGCGGAGAATGTTAGAAATGCCGTTACCATAAAACTAGGTGCACACGGTCTAACATCCAGAGGTGGGCCAGTAGCTTTCGTGATTGAGGCACAAGAATCATTTAGGACAGAGGTATTCTATTCATGGGTTACATTCCCAGTTGCAAATGCAAGAACAAAAACATTTCATTTCTACACAGAGAGTGAAATACTGAACGAATATTGTCCTTATGAAGACATTGAATTTCCGCTCACTTACCAGGAGCATTTATACTGGGTTAAAGGCGCCCTCCCCCATACAAGAAATAGAGTAAGACTTGTTCCGCTCGGAAGAGAAGGAGCAACATGGCCAATATTAGTGGCCTACACACCACATCCTGACATTGAAATAATACCAGGAGGAGACTTACTTATACTTCATAAAGAATTAATAAAAATTTACAGAAACATGACCCAGTTTGTCATGAGGATACTTATGGTCCAGCCGGCAACGGTTACAACAAACACAAATACAGGTCAAAAGACAGCAACTAAAATCACACCACAAACTTTACACGCAGTAATGGGTAAAATGCCAGCAAAACGTGAACAAATGCCATTCTGGGTAGCTCAAAAAATAACACAGCTAGAAGCAGTATTCCCGAATACTAGCCCCTATGAAGAACACATAATGCTGACAATCTGCTTGCCCATGGGGATAACACCACAGATAGAGGACTGTACCTCCTGGGGTACAGTTTTTGCTGCCATATATACCAGAACACATGGTATCCTGTCATTAGCAGTAGTACCAGATGTATTAAGACAAATACAAAATGAGTACGGAGCAGAACCTGCTCTGAACTTAGGGATGAAATTACTAGGTAATTACGCCCAGGTATCAGCTATAATATAAGCAAATATTAAGGGGGAAGCAGCACGGGGCAATCCGTCAACGCCTAAGGGAGTTCAGTCCTTTACAACAGGAACATGAATTACCTAAAATAATTGAGACTGCGTATGCAGAGTTAGGCAGAGACAGCTTGGGTCGAAAAGCATTAAAACCCCAATTAATGGATAGTCCCGAAAAGGACACTTTCAAACAGACACCTGCTTCATCCAAGAAGAAGTGGGACAATAACAATAAGAAAAAAGTTAAAGAAAACAGATCTCAATCCAGAGGGGGGTCTCCACCACAGGAGCCCCCCGAAAGAAGGTACAACCTTAGGAATAGGTACAATATTAGGAAACCTGACAGGTATCAGGATACTGATACACGTTCATCTCGTTCCTTTCAGGGTTCAACGAAAAACTCAGAGAGAGAAGGACGGTCAGACAGACAAGAAGAGCATACAAAGTCCAGAGATGTGCAGCACGCTCAAGAGTATACTTCCAAAAATGAAGATGAATCTAAACCAAAACCTCAGTTCAAAAAGAAGAAGGTTGCAGGTCTAAAGATCAGACATGCCCAGAATTCTGAGGACTCAACTAATGAACGGGGAATGGGCTCTGATGATGCTAGACAGTAGCTTGCCAGAACCTGGTGGAATTTCTGGTGACAGCGGACTTGAATGATTATATCACGGTGGAAACACCTGATACTAGGGTAAGTGTCCCACATAAATTGTATGAAATAACACTTCAAATGGAGGGGGACAAGCTCAGGAAGGTTAGAGGTCTCTTTTGGGAGAACCTGATGTTTGGTTATGACATTTTGTTAGCTGAACAAGATTGGCCGTCAGTATTCGTCATGGACTGCCCTAGGGGAGAAACAGTAATTTTTCCAGCCTTTTCTGACCTTGTTCCAAAATATCTAAAACACACATATGCACGGGAGTGGGCAGTAGCCCTAGCCCCGGCATTATATAAAAACCATGTTGGATGGGATGAGGATTCAACGCACCACATAATTCCATTAAACAATACTCCGACTCCACAGAGACAGTATCCAATAAAACAAGAAGCTAAAAAACAGGTCAGGGAGATCCTAGATCAACTTGAATACCAAGGGGTGATTGAAACTTGCACCTCTCAAATGAATAATCCTTTGTTTCCCGTAATGAAACCTGACAACTCATATCGTCTAGTTTTAGATTACAGACATTTAAACACTTGCACAAAAACATTTGCAGTCCAAAATGCACACAATGCCACACTAATGATTAACATTGTGTGGAAAAAATACAAAACGACACTAGATATCTCAAATGGATTTTTTTGCCAGAAAATAGCGCCTGTAAGCAGGTATTTAACCGCATTCTCCACGATAAGCTCCCAGCATCAATTTTGTAGACTCCCCCAGGGGTATAAGAACAGCCTGGGGTTATTTTCGGCCAGAGTAACTGAATTACTTCAAAAACTGGATGAAGAGGCATTGTCTTATGTGGAGGACATATATCTAACGGATGATGACCTGGAGAAACACTTGACCAGAGTGAATACCATAATATTGGGATTCGCCTCTGAAGGCTATAAATTTAATTTTAAGAAATCAAAGATAGCCCACCTCAATGTTCTATTTCTAGGATATGAGCTCTCAAGTGAAGGGAAAAGCTTAGCAGCCAACTTTTTAGAAAAATGCGCGCTGCTCCAACCTCTGAAATCATTAAAGAACTTACAATCAATACTGGGATTCCTGAACTTTGGCAGAACATACATTTTGGATTACGCAGAAAGGGTTAAACCTTTCTATGATTTGATAAGACCTGACTTTTCAGTTAGACAATGGACACAGGAACACACAGATATCCTTCGTTCCCTACAAGCTGATATGATAGCTTCAAAACACTTACAGACACGCGTAAATGTACGAAACCTGGTGATCCGTATAATTGCGGGTCACTCAGCATACACATACCTAACATATAATGAAGGTGAAACAGTACCAATAGCATACAAATCACATTTGTACACAAATGCTGAGATGTGTTTTGCTTCAACAGAGAAAATCCTGACGGCAGTACAGACTGCCGTAGTGAGAGAAAGAGCACTGGCTCAGGGAAAACGAATAATTGTCATAACCCCGGTACCGGCCTTAGAGGCTGCTACAATGGCTAGCATTCCTAACGCTAAAGCATTACATCCGAGATGGATACAATGGGCTAATTCTCTTACTGCAACAGATGTAGAATACAGGTACGACCCAAGTCTAAAAACACAAGCATTCCTGCAATACGAACAAGAATATCCTCTCCCTAATGAAATAATGCCTCTAGATCAGTAGGAATATGTAATTTACACTGATGGGTCTGCTCAGCCGGCCATTGGGAGTAAGCAACAATACAGCGCCGCATGCGCCATCGTTAAAGGTCGCATGCAGGATGGAAAGTTTCATCCAAGTTGTACAAAAAAAACAGTCTCTAGGAGACTGCGCGGCGCAGCTGGCAGAATTAAAAGCTCTGTTACTGGCACTGGTAAATACGGATCGAGAATTCCCCACACTATTCGTGTGTGATTCCTTTTACTGTGTACAGTCATACAATGAATACTTACACCACTGGGGACAAAATGGGTTCAAAGATGCAAAAGGTGGCACAATTAAGCACAAAACGCTATGGGAACAGGTAGTGGAGTTGAAAAACGAACTACCAAGGACTCACGTGATACACACACTGAGTCATCAACGTGATGGCGCTCACATTGAAGGGAATTCATTGGCGGACGAAGCCGCCAAGGGGGCTGTACGAACGGCTTCCGTAGCTGCAATAACCCGTTCAAAAACAAGAATAGACGGTGAGAATATGGTTGCAATTATTGCTACACGCAATAAATCACCAGTACCGAAAAGATTTCCACTCAAGTACTCCTACAAGTTAGATGCAAACAACGTTCCATTTGCTCATATTCCAGGAGTGGGGGATAGAGTAATACCAAATATGGATTGTAGGTTAGGTTTAATTCTAGCAGCACATGAGGGAATAGGTTCAGCACACGCTGGAGTTACAGCAACTGTTTCCCTACTGAAACAACGCTATTGGTGGCCAGGATTAACAAGGAAGACTAATGACTATGGGGCCGATTCCGATCTCGGTCGGAAGGGCACCGAATCGGGTTCGGCATTAGCGGATCCGATTCGGAGGCTGATTTTCCGTCCGATTCATACACGGGTCTGGACGGCGAAGTACGATGCGAACAAGCGCGAATTCACCGTCCGAATCGATTCCGGCTCCGAACCGCTCCGTATGACTCGGTCGCAAGCACACCTTGGCGCGCAATGGAGACGTTTCACGACCGAGCTAGTACGATGCTCGATTCAGACACCCGGATCGAGTCAGAGCGTCTGGCTCGCAAAAGCTCCCGGAGTCGGACTTCGGGGGTCCGCGTCGGACCCCCCTTCACCCGCAGCCTTACGACTCGGACACAGGGGGAGACCTATGGGTCTCCCCAACACAGGCATGTACGGTGCGGATGGCACTGACGCATACCCACTGTAGGGGGTGCACTTGTTCGCGACGTACCCATTCAGTCAATGGGAGCCCATGTACGCGTCGTACGACCGGCTCCCATTGACTTCTATGGGAGTCCGACCGAACCGAGTCCGAGAGCATACGGCCGCATCGTACTCGTTCGGTCGGACTGCAGGAGTCCGGATCGGTCGGAAAACACTCCGATTCCGGCTCGGTCGGAGTGCTTTCCGACCCACATCGGAATCGGCCCCTATGTCTTGAAATACGACATCTGTCAGCAGATGAAAGGCTCCACCGTAACACGTCCAGTGCAGACATCATTACTAATATCAGACAAACCACTCGCGTGTGTTTATTTGGACCACTGTGGCCCCTTACAAACAGATGGGGCTTACAGGTATATCATGGTTGCAGTGGATTCCTGCTCTAGATTCCTATGGGTGTGGCCCCAGCGCTCGACTGACGCTCGAACTGTTATAAAAGATTTGCGAATCGTTATAGGGACATACTCAATTGGCACATTACATTCTAACCGTGGCCCCGCGTTTAGCTCTAGGGCTTACAAGGAAGCCATGGGAAGTTTGGGTGTAGCATTGTGGTACTCCTCTCCGTACCATCCCGAGGGAAGTTCGGTTGTGGAAAGGAAAAACCGAGACTTAAAGCAGTCTTTAACAGCTAGAGTATTAGGCTCGGGTGAGAGGTGGGTAAAACATTTGTATGGGGTTCAAAGAGCATTGAATAACATGCCAAGAAGTTCTCTAGGGGGGTGTCACTCCTTATGAGGTCCTATTTGGGACGAGAATGTGGGTACCTGATCTTGATTGTGAAGGCACAGTGGCGGATGAGAAACCGTTTGACATCCATAAAAGTTTGGCTGTTTTACAGGAGCTAAATGATTCCAGGGCACCACAAAGCAATGTCCAGGTAAAAAGGACCGCCACTGGGGAAGTCAAGTCTGTCATGGCAAGACCTGTCTGGGTCTCTAAAGTCGGGGACTTAGTCAGAGAAGAAATAGCGGACAAGAAAGAATTCAGGCCATCAAACAGAAAGCCTGTACCTGACCTGGCAGTTGAAGGAACAAGAACTGTACTTCTGCCGCATCTTGCCAGTAAAAAGAAAAGATTTGTCTCAATTGATCTAATCAAACCACACTATGTGGCCGATACTGAGTAGTAGGCCGCATGGACTCCGGAGTAACAGACACCCTCCTCTCGCTACTATACAAGAAGTTCAAACAGAAAGACTCATCACGTTTGAGGAGTCACCTACACTGAATGATGGACTATGCAACAATGCCATGGAACTCGTTCCTCTTGAACCTGAAGTTCATAATCAGAATCTAAACCAAAATGAAAGACAAATTGCAATTCAACCAAACACAGATATCTACGTCAACATGCCTCATGAAGAGCAAGCTACAGTTTCCACAAAATCTGCGGAAATACCGAAAATTGATCGCACTGCATCTGGCTATTTCATTGACTTTGTTACCTTTTCATTGGATCAAAGTGAACCTAAAACGATGCCAGCCCAAAAACACGAAACCAGCAAATTAAGGACTTTCTGAACTTTCTTAAAACGACTTACCTGGTATCACCTTGGGTGGAACTTTGGGTAACTACCGGGATACTTTTCTTTCTTTTCTGGATAGGCTTAGTAACTGTCTTTAGTATGCTTATAAATGGAACTTATCTTCGAGAAAGCTCTGCAGCACATAAAGGGAATCTGATTCTGAAACTGCATCTATCATCACATCGTGAGAAAAGAGATTTGTCATCAGTGAACATTACAGCAGTTCCTATACCTGATGGTATAGTGTGGGACAAGGTTGATTACGATATATTTGGTCCGACTGAACTTTTAAAAATTCCACATTTATTTAAAATATCATTGAATGATATCATTACCTCCAGTACATTTTCCGATGATTGGGATTATGAAACTGTAAATAATATGTTGTCTGATTTAGAAAAATCTGCTGCCTTTTCTAATAGTGAAATATTGGAAGACACATCAGACTTTGAAACAGTGTATTGCTATCAACATTATGGTCATCATTTTCTACATAAATCTGCTAATCCTAGAAATGTTTTCACCTACCACCAATGGGAACATTGCCCTACACCACCGAAGAGCAGTTCAAAAACATTTGCACAGAATTGTCCATATTTTTCAGGGTTTAACACGTCAGACCCACTTTCATATTATTATAAGGTTGCAACAACACCAGCACAGAAAAATATGTTGACAAACACCAAACAGATTTATTCTGCTTCCTTTATTACCGAGTTGTCTGAACAAGGTTTCGACTTATGGAAGGACACTATAGACTTAAAATCTGTCTGGGGTACTAGAGAGTGGCAGGTACAGGAAACTCAAGTGCTATTTCGAGCATGCCTCATTCCTCAGCAAATCATGTTTTCGAATGAAACTGTGCAACAAACTTCCTGTCTTGGAATAGCCAAGAATAAAGACTTGAATACACCTCGGATGCCCACACCATCACTCACCGAGGGTAACATAACATCACAAGAAGGGGTTACGCTAGATGAGATCATGCAATACAATAGATCAGACCCCGATTGGAAGGGATGGTTGATTTGGCCCACAGACACCAATAGATGTCAGGAAAGATTCATGGGTAAAACCAAAAGGTTTAATATCCACAGGCCAAATCCACGCTATGTACAGAGAGGAGTAGTGACATCCTACAGTGTTGGGAAGTTATGCCTTGATTGGCTAAAAACCTCAACACTTACACAGGTAAAACAACACTTATCCTTACTTGCAGAGGATGTGGACCTACTGGATTTTTTATTAGGTCCTAGGAAACCACGTCATAAACGTTTCTATTACGCTGTCTATAATGAGATCTGGAAAATATCCCAACAAGAGGCCGCAGAGAGATTACGAGAAATTGATCGTATAAACCTAGAGAAAGCTCTAGCCGTGGTTGACGGTAAGTGGTCAGAATATCGAGTTTTAAATATCGACTTGACATAATATTGAGTTGAAAATATCGTTAGTAGAAAATATTGATGTTAAAAATATCTATGTATATAGTATCGATTTTGTGTGTTGTAAAAAATATTGTTGTAAAAAATATCGTTTGTTAAAATATCGTCATTAAAATATATCGTTTTAGTATTTTTTTATTGTGTTACATGTTTGTAAATGTTATAATAATTGTTATAACATTTTTAAAAAATTGTATGATAATTTTTAGGAGCGGGATGTTGGGTTTATAGGGGATAAGGGTGGGGAGTGTTTTAAAAAAATTAATTTAAATTTTTAAAAATGTAAATATTTTTTAATGGAATTATAATAATTTTTTTAGGAGCGAGATGTTGGGTTTATAGGGGATAAGGGTGGGAAGTGTTTTAAAAAAATGTAATTTGAATTTTTTAAAATGTAAATATTTTTTAATGGAATTATAATACTTTTTTTAGGAGCGGGATGTTGGGTTTATAGGGGATAAGGGTGGGGAGTATTTTAAAAAGTTTTGCAAAAATGTTAAAAACTTATTTTAAAATTTTAAATGAATATACAATATTTTTTTAGTAGTGGGATGTTGGGTTAATAGGGGATAAGGGTGGGGAGTGTTTTCATAATTTTTGAAAAATTAAAAAAAATTATTTCAAAATTTAAAATGAGTAGGGAATAAGGGTGGGGAGTTTTTAAAAAAAACTCAAAATTTAAAAAAGATTATGAAATTTAAAAAAAATTTATAGAATTTTTTTAATGAGCGTAATGTTGGGTTTATAGTGTTTAAGGGTGGTGAGTGTTTTTAAAAACATTTAATTACATTTTTACAAATTTTAAGATTTCTGATTAAATTTTAATTATTGTAGTAGTGGGATGTTGTGTTTATAGGCGATAAATTTGAGTATTTTTTATTTTAAAAAATTACATTTTACAAATTTAAATTAAATAGTTGTTAATATTTTTATTTATTAATGAGAGTAACTTTTTGTTTTTAGTCAATTATATATTTGAATTTGGTAATAATAATAACAATGTTTTTGAAAAATTTAGAAAAATAATTTGAATATTAATATTGATGTGTCATATATTGTTAAATATATGTTTAAAAATATTAATATTTTACAATACAATGTATATTTAAATATAGTAAATTACAAATGTTTGGTGTGTAGCATCTTACAAGAGTTAATGTAATTGGTATTGGGAATAGTAAATTATATATGTTTAGTGTCCAGCACCTTCCCTGACTTAATGTAGTTTGGAGTGGGAATAGTAAATCATATATGTTTAGTGTCCAGCACCTTCCCTGACTTAGGGGCAGATTATGATGGCGGACGGACTGGAGTCCGTCCGCCATCGTGGTGTTGATCTGGACCGTCCGCAATGCATGCGGCGGTTCCACACACCAAATTAGGATGCGACTGCCACCATGGCGGTCGCATCTTGCATTTTAACATTGCGGCGGGTGCGTGCTATGTTGAAAATGCATGTTGTGCATTTCAGTGCACTACGTGGCAGGCACCACACGGTGCCTGCCACTTAGTGCACTGAAATGTAGGGGGGTACCATGGGTACCCCCCCAGTGCATAAACACCTCCCCCCAACACATTGGGGGCCCACAACGGGCCCCCGAAACCAATCTCCGCCAGCCTTTCCATGACAGTTTCGGCATCATGGAAAGGCTGGATCAAGCCTGCATCGTAATATGGTGGACGGTGCCTGCTAGGCACCGCCACCATTTTATGGATGCAGACCACTGCGCCAGGCAATCGGTACGATTGCCTGTGGCGGTTCCGTGGCGGACGGTCTTTGCATCCGCCACGGTTGCAGTCTGGATCCGCCCGCCATCCTAATCTGGCGGGCGGTAAATCCACGTTTGATGGCAGACGAATCGCCACCGCACGGCTGGCGGTGGCGGTCCTTCCGCTATCATAATGTCCCCCTTAATGTAGTTTGGAGTGGGAATAGTAAATTATATATGTTTAGGGGCTGATTCCGATTCGGGCTGGAAAACGTACCGACCGACTCGGAGCCGGAATTTATTCCGACCGACACGTACCGGTGCAGCACGACCCGCAAAGTACGATGAAATGCGTGCAAAATCCGACCGACTCGTACGGAACACAATACGAACGACCGAACCGCGCGGAAAACAGCTATCCGGCCGGAAAAGCACGCGAATCGAACCGACCGACACGTACCAGGAAGAATCCCGAGCGAAACGTACCCGCGAAATCCGACCCGCCAAGTACGATGCAACGCGTGGAAAACACGACCGAGTCGCACGGAGCCCAAGCCGTACGACCGACACGCATAAAAACTGCGAGCCGAAGCAACCCAATACACCGCGACCGACGCGTACGCAGCACAGAAAACAGCACAAACACAGCGTGAACGAATCGGAGAAGCTCGCACGAGACAACTGCAGGGTCCAACTCGGTCAGAAGAACGTCTCCTACATGCACAAAAAGTACAAAGGAAAAAACACACAAAAAAGGCCAAACAAGCAACTACAAAGCCAATAAATACTGGGGGGAACAGGGAACAAAGACACACCCACAACTCCACCCATATAAAGGACACAAATCCCTACCATGATCCTTTGCAAATTCAAATTACCTGCCAGCACTCAACAGACAGCAACCACACACCCACCCACAGCTCATCCATCACACAAGCCACACACCATCAGCACCTCAACAAATAGCACCCTCACATACACCCAGCAAAACACACACTCACACACCCTCACTTGCACACCCCCACACACATCACTCACCACCACCACCCATCACCATGCCCCCGAGGAAGAATCCAAAGTTCCTAGATAGTGAATTGGAAGTCCTGGTAGATGAGATCTCCGGGTAGAGCCACAGCTGTTTGGTACACTGGTCCAACAGACCCCCATGTCGCAGAAAACCAAGATGTGGGAGAGGATCGTCGACAGGGTGAACGCACAATCACCATGTTTGCGCACAAAGGAAGACATCCAGAACAGGTGGTATGACGTGCGCAGGAGGGTCAGGGACCTGCTTAAGAAGGACTACCTCTTGAGCCAACACACCGGCAGTGGCCCTCCTGCCAAACCAGTATACCTCAGGCCCTGGGAGGAGAAGGTGCGGGCCATCCTACCACCAGTCAGCGTATATGGACTAGAAAACATCCCAGAGCCTGGTGAGTACACAACAAATGTACACAATATTGTGCGATAATACACACACATCACTTTCAAGGGGAGAGTCAAACCATGCACCCTCAGCAAATACACACCAACCACAAGATAATCATCCCAAGATGTGTATGTCAGTCAGATAAACACAATACATGCCATTTCATAGTGATATGTCATGACATGTACAAACCCAACAACAAACAGAGCTAGGCAGTGGCACAAATCTAACCAACAAACACAGTCAGATATGTAGCCACCACTACAACACCACCTCACAGGGAAGCTCACTGAAAGGAAGGAATTCTGTGTATGCTGATCAAGTCAGTGTAGCCAATAGCATGATGGGAGTTGTAGTCACAGATATTGCCCACCCTCACAATACGCCCATCAACACCACTATGAACCATGCTCACATCACAGGGAGTGGAAAACAACTGACAAGATGGCTGACACTGGCTACTGCTGTGGGGAGCACAAGGCCCTGCTGGCAACTGGGCACCAACCAACAGCAGGACACCACTGACTGACATCCTGAAAGAGAACTCGCACTCCCTGCAATGGAAGCACGTTCCATGGTGGGATATCTGGCTGGGTGGGAAGGAGGACTGACAGCACTGACCATAGTTACCAGCTGCTTTTCTCACACACACCCTTAACACAAACGCCACACAACTCACCTGGGAGAATACATTGCCACACACTCTAATTAAATATCCCACAAAGAACCACCACCCTGGGTTATGCTGTGTGAAGCACAGGGGCACACATTGGACTTGTAGCCAAACTAACCCCAGGATAACACTGCCAGCCATCTTGTCAGCACAGGCACACAACCCCACAGGGAAGCAGAGTCAAAAGGAAGGAAGCATGGGCATGCTGGGAAGGGGGGTGGAGGCAATTGCATGATGGGAGTGGTAGTCACAGCCCAACATCCCCCACCCACATGGCCCAGCAAGCTCACACCCAAGCATGCACACCTCACAGGGAGTGAAAAGCCACTTCAAAGATGGCTGACACTGGTGCTCAGTTGTGGGGAGCACATGGCCCTGCTGGGAACTGGGCACCAACCAACAGCAGGACACCACTGTCAGCCATCTTGCCATTGCTGTCACACTCACACCCAGTGAAGTCCACTCAAAAGGAAGTAAGTATGGGCATGCTGGGAAGTGGGGTGGAGGCAATAGCATGTTGGGAGTGGTAGTCACAGATATTGGTCACCCTCACAATTGGCCCATCAACACCACCCTGAACCATGCGCACATCACAGGGAGTGAAAAGCCACTTCAAAGATGTCTGACAATGGTGCTCAGTTGTGGGGAGCACATGGCCCTCCCGGGAACTGTACACCAACCAACAGCAGGACACCACTGACTGACATCCTGAAAGACAACTTGCACTCCCTGCAATGGAAGCACGTTCCATGGTGGAATATATGGCTGGGTGGGAAGGAGGACTGACAGCACTGACCATAGTTACCAGCTGCTTTTCTCACACACACCCTTAACACAAACTCCACACAACTCACCTGGGAGAATGCATTGCCACACACTCTAATTAAATATCCCACAAAGAACCACCACCCTGGGTTATGCTGTGTGAAGCACAGGGGCACACATGGGACTTGTAGCCAAACTAACCCCAGGATAACACTGTCAGCCATCTTGTCAGCACAGGCACACAACCCCACAGGGAAGCAGAGTCAAAAGGAAGGAAGCATGGGCATGCTGGGAAGGGGGTTGGAGGCAATAGGAGGATGGGAGTGGTAGTCACAGATATTGGTCACCCTCACAATTGTCCCATCAACACCACCCTGAACCATGCGCACATCACAGGGAGTGGAAAAGAACTGACAAGATGGCTGACACTGGGTACTGCTGTGGGGAGCACAAGGCCCTGCTGGCAACTGGGCACCAACCAACAGCAGGACACCACTCACTGACATCCTGAGAGTCAACCTGAACCCACTGCAAGGGTGGCATGCTTCATGGTGGGATAACTGGCCTGGGGAGAGAAGGAGGGCCGGATGTCAACCAAATACAACCAATGCAGACCATGTACACACCCCAACATTCATATTGAGATGCTCAAAGTATGCAGGACAATGTGCTACACCAATATCAACCTCTGACTCTGACAACTTAGGACAATGCAATGTACAGGCCCGCATCCAGAGGTACAGTCACAACTGTCAGGTGTGTCAACCATTGATGCCTGCAGAAACATAACATACATTGTGTGTGTCTCCCAAAAACAGGTGATGATGGGGACACAGCAGCAGACGCTGAGGAGTCCCCGTCCCAGGCTCAAGGGGAAACGGAGCTCACTGGTGTGGAACAGCCTCTGCCCTCCTCGGATGACGAAGACCTACCTCGCACCTCCGGAGCAAGTCATCATGCAGCACCAGCAGGACCACCAGCTGCACCCCCTGCACCCACCCCTCCAACGACTGTCAACACACAAACCACCCCTGCCGACACGGACAGACCAAGGAGCACCACCACCACCAGCACACGGACCCTGGACCAACGTGGGGCTATGGACACCAACACCACCAACAACCCCCAAGGGGGCCCAGGGTCACCTGTGCGTGCCACCTCAGGTACTGCACGTGTCGCCAGGGGTGGTGGGAGGGGTGGTAGACATAGGTCGCTGCTCGCAGAGGGGTCTGGACTGCATGATGACCCACAACTGGTATGCATAGCCGATGCGTACCAGTCCAGCACCGGAGAGCTCAGCCAGGTAGTGGGGCTCCTCAGGGACATACGACAGCAGCAGGCTGCCCGTCATGGCCGCTTGGACTTACACATGTCCCGCATGGAGTCCAAGTGGGACACACTGCAAGAGATGACGGCGGTGCATAGGGACATATTACAATGCTTCCGCCAGATGAGCAGCAACCAGTCAACACCTCCCTGTGTGCCCACAACATCTGGTGCTGAAACAACTGCAACTGCCACAGGGAGGGAGGATGACTCTGGCGGAGAGTCCCCTGCACCGCAGCAGCCTGCACTTGAGGGTCCCCCCAAAGAAGAGGGGTCGTCCGAGGAAGGGCGACTGAGAGGCCGATGGCCATGCGCAACCCCAGGATGCCAAAACCTGTTCTGGATAATCACCTTTGTGCGCAAACTGTTCACCCTGTTGAATGCAACACAACTCCCCCACATGACATGGGGAGTACAAGTTGGACCAATGTATCAGATGACTGTGGACTTTACTCAGGACATTTCTGCTACCAGGACTTCCAAATCATCTAGGAACTTTGGATTACAATCACAATGTACAGCACCCACCATCCTGTGCACTATACACACACATGTATGACAATAAACACACTAATACACCATACCTGCCTCTGTTGTGATTCCAACGTGGTTTCTGTCATGGAGATGATGACCTGCGAAATTACACTGTGCATGCTAACTGCTACAGCTAGTACAACACAGGCATGTGAGTCATGGCAACGTGACACATATGAGGGAGACACACCACCAGGGCTACACAACATATACACACCAAGGCCATCTGACTCATCACCTACACTGATGTTGCCAGGAAATACGGTGCAATGCACAGACACAACACCTATTCACAGTCTTTGTCAACTAGCCCACTGGTGCAGTAAGCAAATGTCAGTCAGATGTGTGACCACAGACAACGCACATCACAAAGTGAAGCACAGGTTCATTACACATTTGCAACATGTTGTAACCACTACAGATGCAAGGTAATCCCACCTGGCAGTGGGCACACAGTCAACAAGTGTAGAAGGAAGGAAGACCATGGGTGTGGCGCACATCACCTGTAGGGACACGACAGCTACCACCCTGGAAGTTGAATCACGGTGTCGGGGATCACAGTTGACCAAACGACTCTGAAAGTACCCTGTGAAGGACAGAAATGACACACAGTCAAAAGCACTGAAGAACAGGACAGAACTGCAATACTCATGCCCAATACATGTCACAAGATACCCACCCAGAACCAAGTTAGCATGTCAACACTGTTGGGGAGTACAGACTACCTGTAAGGACACATCGCTACACGCATACAGTCATGTAGCACATGGCCACACTCAAACAGCACCAGAGCACCACCAACACATATCATGCATACTCACATCATTGACATGACATCTCCGGATACTCACATTCAGCTGAAGAAGTTGGTGATGAGCTGTGTGCGGACATCACCATCATCATCATCATCATCATCATCATCATCACTGGCATCGTGGTCCAGGCCAGGATCCTCCACGGGTGGCGGATGTTGGTCATCGTCATCCAGGATGAGAGGCAACTCCTTCCGCACTGCCAGGTTGTGTAGCATGCAGCAGACGATGACAATCTTGCACACCTTTGCTGGGGCATATGGGAGGGCCCCTCCTGTCTTATCGAGGCAGCGGAAGCGGCTCTTCAGGAGACCAAATGTCCGCTCGATCACTCTCCTGGTCCGACCATGTGCCTCATTGTAGCGCATCTGGGCTGGTGTCACAGGGTTCCTGAGGGGCGTCAGCAACCACGGCATGTTGGGGTATCCGGAGTCACCTACATACAGACAATTGCACATTAGCTGAGTTGGAAAGAGGGTGGAACACTACATTGCAGAACACACACAATGGTACAAAGTCAGTACACACCAACAAGCCAGGCACGCTGGTTCCGCATCTGTGACATCATCCTCGGGATGCGACTGCTCCTCATCACGAAGGCATTGTGTGCAGAACCTGGGAAACGGGCACAGACGTGTGAGATGCTCATATCTGCAAGACATACCACCAGTGCATTGACCGAGTGGTAGTGTTTGCGGTTCCTGTATGCCTGCTCTTGGGCCTGTGGTGGTACCAAAGCCACATGTGTCCCATCAATGGAGCCAATGACATGCGGCATCCTCCCCAGGGCATAGAAGTCACTCTTCACGTCAGTGAGTTGTTGGAGTCTAGGGAAATAGATGTACTGGTTCAGGTATATCAACATAGCCTCCAAAACATCGCGGAGCACACGGCTGAACATGGTCTGTGACATCCCAACAGCAGACGCCACAGTGTGTTGAAAGGTACCGGTGGCAAAGAAGTGTAGGGCTGTGTTGGAACCGGGTTTACCGAGTCCGCCACTGTAGCATGGCGCGAGGCGGGAAAGCACGCGAAGGCAATGTGTAAGGCAGTTGTGCAGCACACTCTTACTTTGACTCAGGAATGCGAACGTAATAACATGACACCACACCAGGCTTGTGTATTTAAAATCAAGATCTTTTATATATAAATCAAGGTAGCATCAGATGAGGCAGATTAATTCAGATCTACATTTAAATTCATTGCATTACTCAACTGGTGCACATTCTTAATAAAGCATCATAGCTCATCAACATTGTAGGCCACTAAGAGGCCGCAGGAATTATCTCCTAAACGTAGCACCAATAATGATCACAAGATGCATTAATAAAACATGGGCCTAAACATGCAGTTCACTTCAAGCATATTCAATTACTTAACAGAAGGCTTTTCACGTTACATTTCAATAGGCCTGCATTAATCTAGGCGCACCCACATTCAGTACAGTGGGTGTCGCAACTCCAGTAAACCTGTAACATAAAACACTTCAACTCTTGGCGGTGTACACTTCAGCTCAATTCAATTAATCACTTTCCCCCTTAGGTAAAGACTTGGCAGTTAGAAGCATAGGCCTAGGCAATAATTACAGTAGGCATCATCATTACATTAATGAACTAGGTGGGGAATCCCTCAACATGTCCTGTATTCTGGGGCTTCTATGTCCCTTAGGGGTTAACTCAGGCTAGGCCCACTCCTCTCCGGGGCCTCGCCTCATGGGGAAAGTGACACAGATTTACTTCAAGGGTTAATGTGGCCCCCGGCCCCCAGTGGCGTTTTTGTGGGCCCTAGGGGCCTCCTGGGCTCACCTGGTGCGTGGTCGTTGGTCGCGCTTCCTAGCGACTGGCGATCTCCAGGCCCGGCCCGTGTTCTGGAGGGCGGGGCCCGGTCGGGGTACCTCGGCCCTTTTGGCCGGAATTACGGGTCGTTGCGGGGGCCGGTATCACCCTCCTCCGGCCCCCGGGATCAAGGAAGGGGCTTTGCGGCACGTTGCGGGGGCCGGTATCACCCTCCTCCGGCCCCCGGGATCAGGTGAGTGACTTTGCGGGCTTCAGGGACTTCGGGAAGGGGAGCGGGAGCCGGCAGTCCTCTCCGGCCGGCTCCCCGTCTCCCTCTGCACGGCCGGAGCTCTTCCTCGGCCTCCGTCGGCGCTGGGGGCGTGGCGGGAGCCGGCGCCCAATTGCTGCGCGGCCTTCCCGGGGGCGCGGCCGGCGTCCCCGGTTGCCCAGCAACGGCGTCGGCGGGGCCTGGAGGCCTCGCGGATCGCGCTAGGCCGCAGCTGCTTCACGCGGCCCCCTTGGGCTGCGGCGGTGATTTCTTCGGCCGCGACGGCGGCGGTGGGGGCCCGGGCCCGGCGGCGATGTCTTTGGGGGTATTTAGAGGCTTCGGTGAGGGCGCGGACGGCGCACCTCACCACATCCACTCGAGGGGCCTCCCTCAACACAGCGCTTCCTTCGGTGAGGGCGCGGACGGCGCACCTCACCACACGGCCTCGAGGAGGGCTTTTCCTCACAGCAGCACTTCTCCTCACGCGGCGGCGGCCGCGGCGGTGATTCCCTCACGAGGTCAGTGACCTGAGGGGGGGGGGAAGTTTCTCCCTCGTGGAGGACAGAGCGCGGGCGCACCAGCAGCCTGTGGGCAGGGCTGACTGGAAAAGTACTTGGGGGGCAGCCCAGCAGCAGGCAGGAATAGATAGGGGCTGAAGGTCTAGCGCTTCAGGGTACAGCGCTTTACCTGGTGATCCCCAGTTTGGCAGTTTAGGTTTCAGGCCTTGCTGGACGGTCAGGCCTCCTCAAATTAAGGTTTCTTGCGGTTGTTTCAGATTGGTTGCTTCTTAGGAGTTTCTTGTCAGGAGTTTCTTGTCAGAAGTTTCTTCTTATGAGGGGGGGGGAATGAGTTGGTGGTTCTGGGAGTGCTTGATGTTCTTCCCAGCACGCTGAAGGTGGTTCCCTGGGTCCCCTCACACTGGGCAAGGTCAGTGGGTGGTGGGCGTTCCTCAGCTAACTTACTACAGCAGGGCCTAAGCCCTGTCAGCAGCAGTAGTGTAGGTCTCCCCCCTAGGCCCTAAAGCCTGTACTCCGGCAGAGGTTCTCCCAGGATCAGTGGTGCCCCAACTCAACTGACTAAAAGTTTTCCCTCCAAGCCTTTTATACCCCTAGGTCAGGTGACCCTCCCAAAGGCGGCAAAACATAACTCCTCCCACAGCCCGGAAGGTTCTGGAACCTTCTACATGTCTGGCTATGTGGCCCAGAGGCGGGGACGGAATGGATACTGTATCCCTATGTCCCAGCCTGACCCTGGCTACTAGTGTGTATGCGTGTAAGGCCCCTCTGCAGTAGCAGGGGCCTGTGGCAGCCATCTTGAGTGAGAGAGCACCTGCACCTCAGCACTGGCTAGCAGTGGCAAGGCGCCCGGAGACCTAGGTCCAGTAAAAATATGCTGGCAAAAATGAGGCGCAAAAGGGAAAAAAAACAGGGCAAGACCACCCTAGGGCTGACAGGTCTAACACGCGTCCCCCCCAGCCGAAAGAGGGGAGAGCTTCCCAACCTCTAGGGAGTTCTCGTCGCTAAGGCGGAAAAACCGGGAGAGACCGTCAGCGTTGGCGTGGTCTACACCGGGTCGATGTTCCACCCGAAAGTCCATCCCCTGGAGGGAAATGGACCACCTCAACAATTTGGGGTTTTCGCCTCTCATCTGCATGAGCCAGCGAAGGGGTCTGTGGTCGGTCTGGATCAGGAAGTGACAACCAAAAAGGTATGGCCTCAACTTCTTTACAGCCCAAACCACAGCAAAGGCTTCTCGTTCGATGGTACTCCACCGCTGTTCCCGGGGGAGTAGTCTTCGGGAAATGAAGGCCACTGGCTGGTCTTGGCCATCGTCATTCAGCTGCGAGAGCACAGCTCCTATGCCATGCTCAGAAGCGTCTGTCTGTACGATAAATTCCCGTCCAAAGTCTGGAGTCCTGAGCACCGGTGCGGTGCACATTGCACGTTTGAGGGTCTCAAAGGCTTCCTGGCAGGCAGCCGTCCAGATGACTCTGCGTGGCTGCTTCTTTGAAGTCAATTCCGTCAATGGGCCCACGATGGTTCCATATCCCTTGACGAACCGGCGGTAATACCCCGTGAGGCCGAGAAAAGCCCGGACCTCTGTTTGGGTCTTGGGGGGCTCCCAGGCCAAGATGGTCTCAATCTTGGCTTGGAGGGGTTGCACCTTACCTCCGCCCACCAGATGTCCCAGGTACACGACAGATCCCTGTCCAATCTGGCACTTGCTGGCCTTGATGGTTAGACCAGCCCGTTGCAGAGCCTGTAGCACCTCCTGGAGATGCTCCAGATGGTCCTCCCAGCTGCTACTGAAGACAGCTATGTCATCCAGGTAGGCAGCAGAGAAGGCCTCTAGGCCAGACAGCACCTGGTTCACCAACCGCTGGAAAGTGGCTGGAGCATTTTTCAACCCGAAGGGCATCACCCGAAATTGAAAGTGGCCCTCCGGGGTGGAGAACGCAGTCTTCTCCCTTGCTCCTTCCGCCATGGCGATCTGCCAATAGCCTGACGTCAAATCAATGGTACTCAGATACCGGGCTGCTCCCAGCCGGTCAATGAGCTCATCCGCCCGAGGGATCGGGTGAGCGTCGGTCTTAGTGACTGAGTTGAGTCCGCGGTAATCCACACAGAACCGAAGTTCTGGTGTGGTGCCCGGTGGGGCCGCTTTCGGCACCAACACCACCGGACTAGCCCAAGGGCTACTGGAAGGCTCAATCACTCCCAGTTCTAGCATCTTGGCAACCTCACCCTGGATACTAGCCTTGACTTTATCGGACAGCCGGTAAGACTTGGTTTTTACGGGCGGACTGTCCCCTGTGTCCACATCATGGGTACACAGGTGCGTGATCCCAGGCGTGAGGGAGAACAACGAGGCGTACTGCCCCGAGACCTGGCGGCAGTCCCTCTGTTGCTCTGGGGTTAAGGATGGGGCGAGGACCACTCCCTCTACCGAACCATCCTTCTCATGGGCCGCCAGAAGGTCTGGAAGAGGCTCACTCTCCTCCTCCTCACTTCCATCTGTTATCATCAGGAGAGTGAGCTCTGAACGCTCCTGGTGTGGCTTCAGGCGGTTGACGTGGAACACCCTGTGGGGTTGACGGGGGTCTTCACATCGACGACATATGTGGTCTGGCCTCTCCTTTCCAAGATCTCAAACGGCCCAGTCCACCGGTCCTGGAGGGCGCTAAGCTCTCCTGGCTCCATGACCCACACCTTCTGTCCAGCGTCTAACTCTACCGTCCGAGCGTTCCGGTCATACCATTTCTTCATGACGGCCTGACTAGCCTCTAGGTTGTCCGAGGCTTCCTTCCACAGCTTGGCCACTTGGCTGCGGAATGCCAGCATATAGCTGACCACATCACGGGGAAGCTTCGAGGAAGACTTCTCCCACCCCTCCTTGACAAGACTGAGGGGCCCCCGAACGGGGTGGCCATAGAGCAGCTCAAAGGGGCTGAAACCGACCCCCTTCTGCGGCACCTCTCGGTAGGAGAAGAGCAGACAGGGTAAGAGGTCGTCCCACTTCCTTCTCAAGTCCTCGGGTAGGCTCCTGATCATCCCCTTCAAGGTTTTGTTAAAGCGCTCCACGAGCCCGTTCATCTGGGGGTGGTAAGGAGTGGAGAACCGGTAGGTCACTCCACACTCCTTCCACATGGCCTGCATGTAGGCCGACATGAAATTCGTGCCCCTATCTGACACCACGACCTTGGGGAATCCCACTCGGGTAAAAATCCCCATCAGGGCCCGCGCCACCACCGGTGCAGTGATGGTCCTCAGAGGGATTGCCTCTGGGTACCGGGTGGCGTGGTCTACCAGCACCAAAATGAACCTATGTCCTGCAGAAGTCGGCGGGTCCAATGGCCCGACAATGTCAATCCCTACCCGCTCAAAAGGGGTATCGACAACTGGGAGAGGTTCTAGAGGGACCTTCACTTTAGTCCCTGTCTTGCCGCTCGCTTGGCAAGTGGTGCAAGTCTTGCAAAAAGTGTCAGAAGTGACGCGCATCCTGGGCCAGTAAAAATGTGGGACCAGACGCGCAAACGTCTTGTCTTGGCCCAGGTGTCCTGCTAGTGGTATTTCGTGTGCCAACTCTAGCAGAAAGGCTCGGTAGCATTGGGGGACCACCACGGCCCTTGATGACCCATGCACCGGAGCCTTAGGCTCACTGTAGAGGAGACCATCCTCCCAGTAGACATGGTAGTTACCAGTCTCAGTTCCAGCTGCTTGGGCTTCGGCCTGTTGCCGCATGCCTTCAAGCGTAGGGCACTCCTTCTGCGCCCGGCAAAATTCCTCCCGGGTAGGCCCTCCTTCCACCTGCCACTCTGCAGGGGTCGGCAGGTCCCCCACGGGAACACCAACCACCTCAGTGGACTCCGGGGTCACCTCCGCGGGCTCCCCATCCATCTCACCGGGTGTCTCCTCCTGGACATCTCCTCGTCCAGCAGTGGGCTGGGCCATTATTTCAGGCTCCAACCCGAGCTGAGTTCCTTGTCGGGCAGCCATGGACCGCGTGACGACGCAAGTCCATCCTGGTAATCCCAACATCTCAGCATGGGCATTGAACTCTACATCCCTCCAGGCAGTATGTTCTAAGTCGTTACCCAGCAGACAGTCAACTGGCATGGCAGGGCAGGGCTCACCGCAACCTTCAACAGACCTGATACTCCTCCCCACTCAAAGGGAACTTGGGCCACGGGGTAATGACCCAGGCTATTATCAGCCATAACAACCGGGTGGAATTCCTCAGGAATCACCTGCTCTGGGGACACCAGCTGACGTCTCACCATCGTCATGCTGGCACCTGTGTCCCTCAGAGCCTCCACCTCCTCCCCGTTCACCAGGACCCTCTGCCGATACTTGGCAGTGTTCGCGGGTACCTGAACCCGTGGGATGATCTCTCTATCCCCCAAGGAAACTAAGGTCAAGCCTGTCCACTCACCTCCCCTACCTAGGGACAACTCCTCCCCAAGCGCTACACTGGCCACCCCGGGGCTCTTACCTCCTGTGGGGGCTGGGGTTCTCTTGCGACACTGGGGATCCCCCTTGTAGTGTCCAACCTCCCCGCACTCGTAGCACCGGACAGTTCTGGGCTGCTGACTCCTGTCAGGATAAGTGGGTTTCTGGAATCCAGATTGGGATGGGGAACCTACCCCTCTCCCAGGCGGTCTATTTTGGGGGCCTTTAAAGAACTCCCTCTTTTTATCTCCCCCTCTTTCTTCTGGGGGAGCCCCTGTCCACCTTTCGGGGGTCCGCCCTGGCTCCCCTGTGGGACACCCGAGTGCTGACCCACGTGTCTGCCTCCTCTGCAAGCTCCCTAGGATTGGTCAGCTTGCGGTCCACCAAGTACTGGCGCAGCTCCGGAAAACATTTCTCTAGGAGGTGCTCTCTCAAGAACAAGTCGTACAGCCCTTTGTAATTATCAACGTTGCTGCCACGCACCCAACCCTCCAATGCGTTCCGGGCATAATCAAAAAAATCCACCCAGTTTTGTGTGTGAAGCTTGTGGCTGTTGCTGAACTTTTGGGGGTACTTCTCTGGGGTGAGGCCAAACTTCTTGAGCAGGGCCTCCTTCATGATAGGGTAGTTAGTCTGATCCCCCTTATCCAAGGTTAAAAGTGTGTCCCTTACTGGTGGAGGTATGTACCTGTAAAGACCTCCCCCCCAGTAGCTCTCAGGAACTCTATGGGCCACCAAAGCCACCTCGTACGCCGCCAACCACTTATCGATGTCATCTCCTACACTGAAACTGGCTATCACCTCTCTTGGTAGATAAAATTTGGACTCCTGTGGAACCCCAGCAGGTACGCTGCCACCATTCACTTTGCCCTGCATCTCCATCTGCAAGGCTCGGAGCTCTAGTTCCTTCAGGCTAAGCTCATGCGCAAGCTTCCTTTCCTCCATGGCTAGCCTTGCCTGTTCTCCTTCTCTTTCCATCCTAGCAAGTTCTAATGTTAATCGCCTCTCCTCCCTCCTGTCCTCAAATTCCTCTGCCGACAAACTCCCCCTGACGCACTACTGCCTGCCCTGGAACGTCTTCCTGGCAACACATTCTCGCTAACATCAATGTGCAGTAGGTCCAGTTCTCCTGGGTTGTCTGCCTCCCCCTGCTCCTCGTCCCCTCTTCCCTCCGGGTGGGCCATTACCCATGCCCTCAAAGCTTTCTGAAGCACCTCCTTCCTGACGCCTCGCTTGACGGCCACCCCCCTCTCTAGGCAGAACTCCTTGAGCTGTGTCACCGTATACCTTTCTAGGTTGGCTAACTCAAACTCCATCCTCCTAGGTGGGGCCCCAGACAATTTAGGGAAAGGGTTCTAGACTGTAGGTAGCAGGTCTAACGCAGGAATGTACACAATTGGCAATTACAAAAGAATTCCTAGTACTTGTATTACAATAGGTGTCCAATTGCGGCGCACACTGAGTCACTGTAGGGTGCTGCACAAACACCAGTCCTTATCCCACCGCTGAACACCAAATGTTGGAACCGGGTTTACCGAGTCCGCCACGGTAGCATGGCGCGAGGCGGGAAAGCACGCGAAGGCAATGTGTAAGGCAGTTGTGCAGCACACTCTTACTTTGACTCAGGAATGCGAACGCAATAACATGACACCACACCAGGCTTGTGTATTTAAAATCAAGATCTTTTATATATAAATCAAGGTAGCATCAGATGAGGCAGATTAATTCAGATCTACATTTAAATTCATTGCATTACTCAACTGGTGCACATTCTTAATAAAGCATCATAGCTCATCAACATTGTAGGCCACTAAGAGGCCGCAGGAATTATCTCCTAAACGTAGCACCAATAATGATCACAAGATGCATTAATAAAACATGGGCCTAAACATGCAGTTCACTTCAAGCATATTCAATTACTTAACAGAAGGCTTTTCACGTTACATTTCAATAGGCCTGCATTAATCTAGGCGCACCCACATTCAGTACAGTGGGTGTCGCAACTCCAGTACACCTGTAACATAAAACACTTCAACTCTTGGCGGTGTACACTTCAGCTCAATTCAATTAATCACTTTCCCCCTTAGGTAAAGACTTGGCAGTTAGAAGCATAGGCCTAGGCAATAATTACAGTAGGCATCATCATTACATTAATGAACTAGGTGGGGAATCCCTCAACATGTCCTGTATTCTGGGGCTTCTATGTCCCTTAGGGGTTAACTCAGGCTAGGCCCACTCCTCTCTGGGGCCTCGCCTTATGGGGAAAGTGACACAGATTTACTTCAAGGGTTAATGTGGCCCCCGGCCCCCAGTGGCGTTTTTGTGGGCCCTGGGGGCCTCCTGGGCTCACCTTGTGCGTGGTCGTTGGTCGCGCTTCCTAGCGACTGGCGATCTCCAGGCCCGGCCCGTGTTCTGGAGGGCGGGGCCCGGTCGGGGTACCTCTGCCCTTTTGGCCGGAATTACGGGTCGTTGCGGGGGCCGGTATCACCCTCCTCCGGCCCCCGGGATCAAGGAAGGGGCTTTGCGGCACGTTGCGGGGGCCGGTATCACCCTCCTCCGGCCCCCGGGATCAGGTGAGTGACTTTGCGGGCTTCAGGGACTTCGGGAAGGGGAGCGGGAGCCGGCAGTCCTCTCCGGCCGGCTCCCCGTCTCCCTCTGCACGGCCGGAGCTCTTCCTCGGCCTCCGTCGGCGCTGGGGGCGTGGCGGGAGCCGGCGCCCAATCGCTGCGCGGCCTTCCCGGGGGCGCGGCCGGCGTCCCCGGTTGCCCAGCAACGGCGTCGGGGGGGCCTGGAGGCCTCGCGGATCGCGCTAGGCCGCGGCTGCTTCACGCGGCCCCCTTGGGCTGCGGCGGTGATTTCTTCAGCCGCGACGGCGGCGGTGGGGGCCCGGGCCCGGCGGCGATGTCTTTGGGGGTATTTAGAGGTTTCGGTGAGGGCGCGGACGGCGCACCTCACCACATCCACTCGAGGGGCCTCCCTCAACACAGCGCTTCCTTCGGTGAGGGCGCAGACGGCGCACCTCACCACACGGCCTCGAGGAGGGCTTTTCCTCACAGCAGCACTTCTCCTCACGCGGCGTCGGCCGCGGCGGTGATTCCCTCACGAGGTCAGTGACCTGAGGGGGGGGGGCAGTTTCTCCCTCGTGGAGGACAGAGCGCGGGGCGCACCAGCAGCCTGTGGGCAGGGCTGACTGGAAAAGTACTTGGGGGGCAGCCCAGCAGCAGGCAGGAATAGATAGGGGCTGAAGGTCTAGCACTTCAGGGTACAGCGCTTTACCTGGTGATCCCCAGTTTGGCAGTTTAGGTTTCAGGCCTTGCTGGACGGTCAGGCCTCCTCAAATTAAGGTTTCTTGCGGTTGTTTCAGATTGGTTGCTTCTTAGGAGTTTCTTGTCAGGAGTTTCTTGTCAGAAGTTTATTATTATAGTTCCTTGTCAAAAGTTTCTTGTCAGAAGTTTCTTCTTATGAGGGGGGGGAATGAGTTGGTGGTTCTGGGAGTGCTTGATGTTCTTCCCAGCACGCTGAAGGTGGTTCCCTGGGTCCCCTCACACTGGGCAAGGTCAGTGGGTGGTGGGCGTTCCTCAGCTAACTTACTACAGCAGGGCCTAAGCTCTGTCAGCAGCAGTAGTGTAGGTCTCCCCCCTAGGCCCTAAAGCCTGTACTCCGGCAGAGGTTCTCCCAGGATCAGTGGTGCCCCAACTCAACTGACTAAAAGTTTTCCCTCCAAGCCTTTTATACCCCTAGGTCAGGTGACCCTCCCAAAGGCGGCAAAACATAACTCCTCCCACAGCCCGGAAGGTTCTGGAACCTTCTACATGTCTGGCTATGTGGCCCAGAGGCGGGGACGGAATGGATACTGTATCCCTATGTCCCAGCCTGACCCTGGCTACTAGTGTGTATGCGTGTAAGGCCCCTCTGCAGTAGCAGGGGCCTGTGGCAGCCATCTTGAGTGAGAGAGCACCTGCACCTCAGCACTGGCTAGCAGTGGCAAGGCGCCCGGAGACCTAGGTCCAGTAAAAATATGGTGGCAAAAATGAGGCGCAAAAGGGAAAAAAAACAGGGCAAGACCACCCTAGGGCTGACAGGTCTAACAGGCTGCCATCACCTTCACCTTGGGGATCAGCGCTGTAGGGTATGTCCGGCCAGGTTGCAAATGTGGGGCCAACCGCACCGTCAATACCTCAATCAGCGGCCTGGTGAAGCGGTACCGTCGGATGCAGTCCCGTTCGACCATGGTTGCAAGGTCAGGGAATGGTCTATGGACAGCTGGTGCCCTGCAGTGCATAGGTGAAGAAAGAAAGATTGTCAGTCACCCCACATATGTGGCATTGACCATACTCAATATCACATGATACATCATTATGAGACACAAGTACATGATGTGTGCAGTTCCGTAAGGACATTTATGGCACCTACATGGCCAACATCTAACATCACAGTTCAACAAGTGGCATCAACAAGTCCCAGGTTGTGCCATGGGATATCATGAGGCCGTGTCACAGTTCCCATGTCCTGCTGCCACGTTCCAAACACAACCCACAGTGACATGTGAGGACAGATGTGCCCCAGGCATCACAGCTCATCGACAGGTAAATTCCCAGGGACCCTGTATTGCCACATGGACACTGGCATGACATGGTGTATCATGAATACACCACAGCAAAACAACCATGACCCCCACAGGTAGTGGTCCCTGTTGCCTCGGCAGGACAGACATGGACGTCTGTGACACACACACGCACAACATCAAAGTCCATGCACAAACAACGTGGATGTGGAGACTGTCTCCCATTGTGCACATTAAATCCGAGACATCTGAAACACAACATGCACACAGACTGTGGAGGGCCATCACAATTGTGGCAATGGGTCACCCTGTGACGTACATACCATCCCACATGGGACTCAGGGTGTATGTGACATAACACACACATACACAACCTGGAGATGTGACCATGCCACATGCTCAGAAATGAACAGTTGCACATCACAGTGGTCATGTGCACGACACACCAAGGATTCTGTCCCCATGAACACGTGCACAGCCTGGGAGTGGCTGCCCCCAAGTGACACCCACAGAACAACATGTTCACCCCCATACACGGAATAGGTAATGCAGCCTTACATGCCTTAGGATACAGTGTGGACAGGCTGTGGTGTTGTAGGTGTGCCCCTCACTCCCTGGGAAGTATAAGTGGCTGGCATATGTTCACTTGTGACAGGCATGGTGACATATGCCAGTGACTTTTACAGGGACGCGTTGGACAGCAATGGACCGATCGGTGCGCACACATTGGCCATTGCATTCAATGTGAGTGGGTACGCGTTGTATTCGCAATACGCGTTGGACAGCAATGGACCGATCGGTGCGCACACATTGGCCATTGCATTCAATGTGAGCGGGTACGCGTTGAACTGCAATGGACCGATCGGTGTGCCCGGCCGGCCCATTGCATTCAATGTGTGCGGGTACGCGTTGTATCCCGGGTACGCGTTGTACAGCAATGGACCGATCGGTGTGCCCGGCCGGCCCATTGCATTCAATGTGTGCGGGTACGCGTTGTCTCCCGGATACGCGTTGTACAGCAATGGACCGATCGGTGTGCCCGGCCGGCCCATTGCATTCAATGTGTGCGGGTACGCGTTGTATCCCGGGTACGCATTGTACAGCAATGGACCGATCGGTGTGCCCGGCCGGCCCATTGCATCTGTTGTGGCGAGTACAGCGTTGTACAGCAATGGACCGATCGGTGTGCCCGGCCGGCCCATTGCATTCAATGTGTGCGGGTACGCGTTGTCTCCCGGGTACGCGTTGTACAGCAATGGACCGATCGGTGTGCCCGGCCGGCCCATTGCATTCAATGTGTGCGGGTACGCGTTGTATCCCAGGTACGCGTTGTACAGCAATGGACCGATCGGTGTGCCCGGCCGGCCCATTGCATCTGTTGTGAGCGGGTACGCGTTGTACAGCAATGGACCGATCGGTGTGCCCGGCAGGCCCATTGCATTCAATGTGTGCGGTGCAGCGTTGTCTCCCGGGTACGCGTTGTACAGCAATGGACCGATCGGTGTGCCCGGCCGGCCCATTGCATTCAATGTGTGCGGGTACGCGTTGTCTCCCGGGTACGCGTTGTACAGCAATGGACCGATCGGTGTGCCCGGCCGGCCCATTGCATTCAATGTGTGCGGGTACGCGTTGTCTCCCGGGTACGCGTTGTAGAGCAATGGACCGATCGGTGCGCACACATTGGCTATGGCCTGGCCTGGCAACGGACGCGTTTTCAAATCTTGAACGAGTCTGATGCTGTAAATTCAGTTGGTCACCCACAACAATGTTGCAAATTCATGGGTGTCATGAAGTTGAACTTTTGAAGGATGCTGTGGGCGTGTGTAAGCGGGCAATTCCATGGATTGGCCAGATTCTGAAGATGCTAACGACTTGGACCTATCACTTTGGACACATGGGACAGTATCTGCCTCTGCAGCACACATATAATGCTGGCTGTTCCCCTGAGAGCTCACTTGCCTGCACTACATGCTCCAGGACGACATCTGCCACCACCACTGCTGCTGTATCTGCACCCTCTGGACCCTGCAATGGCACGTACTGTGGAGAGAGCCCCAGCCTTCAGCACTGAGGAGAACCAGGCCCTGCTGGACAGCCTCCTTCCACAGTACAGCAAGCTGTATGGGAAAGCAGGGGAGCAGGTGAGTGTGCTGTCCACTGCCTTACTAAATGTGCATGTAGTCTGACTACAAGGCTTACAGTCTGCACGCCACTGGCTAGCAGGCTCACTGGGTAGTTGTCACCCCCCATAGTGTGTAGTTACATGCACTGAACAGGTATAGTGCAGTGACAGTGCATTTAAACAAGGTTTTACTTCCCAGGCAATGATACCATGTAGTAACTGCTGGCAAACTGTCCATAGCCATCGTTGCACTGCCTGTGTACATCATGTGCCCCTGTGATTGAGTCATGTATATCCAACTGTGTAATGCACAGATATGTTGCATGTGTAGTAATGGCATTCTCACTTTGTTCATCCTCACAGGTTGATGCCCACCAGAAGCAGCAGATATGGCTGACCATCGTCCGGTTGCTCTGTAATGTGCTGTACTTACTGTGGTGTGTGCGTTCGGTGCAGGTGACTGATGTCTGTCTGTTTCCCTATTGTTTGCAGATACATCCACGGCCACAGGAGGGGACAGCTCCACGGACCAGGAGGAGCCGCAGAGCCAGACTGGGTCAGCAGCCGAGGAGTGGTCGGAGGGACCCAGTGGCACGGAGGGCGAGGTTAGCCACAGCGAGGAGTCCTCAGCACCATCCACCTCAGCTGAGGACCACAGCAGCTCGGAGGATGACTCCCTTGTGGAGGCGGGTGTCAGCAGCCACCACACCCCAGCTAGTGTTGCTGTCCCCGCCACCACCACCACCACCGCCACCGCCCTCCCATCGGCTCCCATTCCCGAGGTCCGTGGAGGCTCCCATGTTCGGGAGCGTGTCTCCTTCCGGCCAGGCACCGCACCCCCTGCCCCTGTGTCCCCTGCTGCCCTGAGTGAGGAGTCTGTGTACCTCCTTCGCTAGCTCCATGTAGGGCAGACAGCGATGCTGAGTGTCCTCCATGCACACACCACTCTGTTGACTCAGCTGGTGTCGTTCATGGAGGGCATTTCATCGGGCATGTCTGCCCTACAGAGGGGCAATAGGTCCATGGACTCCTCCCTGACGGCAGCAGTGTCCCTCCTCCAACAGTCCCTCACCCCTCCTGCCTCTGCCCCATCCACACTCCCCAGCACCTTACCTGTCCCAAGCGCACACACACCGGCACAGGCACACACCAGCACAGACACAAGCAGCACACAGACACACATGCCAAAATCAAGACGCACACGCACGCACAGTCAGGGGACTGAAACCACACTCACAGGGGATGGGGCCCAGGCACACACACACGCATCCACGAGCACTGCGCAGTCCTCAGTTACCTCTCCCTCCAAAGCCCCTTCCCTTGCCTCACCTGCAACCCCAAAGACACAGCGGGTCTTCCTCAGTGACCTCGGCCTCTTCCCCTCCGATCCAGCTGATACAGCATTCAGGGGGAAGAGGAAGCCCACCCACACGGAGCGGAGTGCCCCTCGCCCCCGGACACCCTCCCCCAGGCGCAGACCGACTGAGGCCCCCATCCGCAAGTCCCCCCGGACCCGGAAGAGCAAGACCCCGCCGCCGCCCTGCAGCTCAGGCACCAAGTCTCCTTCCTCCATCCCTCAGGCCCCCACTCCAAAGGTGCCCCCACCACACCCTGCCCCAGGTTCCCCCACCCACAGATACACCATCCCCAAAATGATCAGGCCTTCTCCCCCTGCCACTTGCTCTTCCGGCACCACCCCCCCACTGCGCATGTCTGTGCCACTGGTGTGGAGATGGTGTCCTCCCCCTCTGTCCTGCCCACCTTACCTGATCCCCATTCTCCTCCCCTGGAGGTAGGCACTGCAGTGGAGTCCACTACCACCCGGTCTGACTTGGGCACTGCAGTGGGGAACCTGTCCACTCCATCTGCACGGACCACTGCAGTCGTGCCGGCACCCACACCATCTGACTCATGCCCCCAGTTGTGCCGGCACACACCATGTCAGACACCTCCACTGCAGTTGTCAGTGGCTCTCCAGCACCCACCACCCCTTCCCTGCCTCCTTCTGGTGAGCCCTGATCCTGTCCCTGCGGTGCCTGGCCTGCCCCCCGTATGCCCCTCCGAGGGGATTGTCCCTGGTGTTTATCAGTGCAGGCATGCGTAGGGTGACATCTGCCACTGTCACCCTGTTTTGACTTTCAGGATGGACTGGCCATTGGCCTTTGTTTCTTTTTTACTGGACTTCAACTTTTGGACCCACATATGCTGAACAAAGCAACTTTCTGTTCTCTAGTGGTTTTGCTTCTGATGTACATGATGTTGATGATGCTAACCATGCCCTTGCTGCAGTGATGGTGATATTTGGTCTCATGAAAATGAAGTGTTACTGTGCAGGAACCCATGTGGTCCACGGGCAATGTGTCCTATCCTGTAGTGTATCCATGTCATCCTTAGCAGAATATGAGGGTGTCATGTTTTCAATATTTGGCAATGGGATTTCCAACTTACATGAGCAATGTCACATCTGTGGCTTCCACCCCTGCACATCTGTTGTGCTTGCCATTGTTCAATTAGTCTACTTCCCTGACCGTGTGGCCATCTCCACTGGACATGCAGGTTTGGGCATCAATGGGGAAGGACTCATCTGTGTTGTCAGTGCAACTTGCCATACATGTGTGTTGGATCTGTGCTGATGATTTCGTTGACACTCCCATGACCAGGCTGATGTGACGGGAGCCTTCATTTGGTGCTAATTGTTGACTGTGTGGCCAAGTGTTCTGCTGACATGATGGAGCCCTACTGAGGCAACATATGGCACAGCTTTCCTCACACAGGAGTGGAGTCCCCTCATGGCAGTGTGTACTCCTGTGACATTGCCTGCGCCCAAGGTGTGTGTTGTGTGAGCATGTCTGTGTGTTCACTTCCATTTTGCTGTGCATGCTGGGATCCCTAGTGATGTTCCTGTTTGTGATGCTTGCTGAGTTGACCTATGTTCCCCCAAAGTCTTCTCCCTGGGTTCTCTGTGATGTGGGTGCATGGCACATTACTGGTCATCAGGGTGTCACCCATAGGTGTGTTTGCTGTCAGGGCTGAGTTTGTGGGCAGACGCAGATGGGACACAGTCAGGATTCCCCTTGGCACTTGTTGTTTAGACCTGTCATGTAATTTCCAGTTTGTGTTAGCTTTCAGTGATTGTGACACGTTGTGTGTGTGACTGCTGGCACTCCTCAGGGTCAGGGCTGCAATGTTGGTAGTTGTCTATGTGTGTTCTTTGTGGGTGACCTTGGCTTCTTCATTGGTGTGGGACTGTGGCTGGGATCCCATTGGTTGTTGTGGTATTGCCGTCATGTCCATGTACGGCGTAGTGTGCAGTGTGTCAGACATTCAGGAGTCTTGTTGAGTGGCCATGTGTGATGTGTTTCTGCACCTTGGTTCCCATCACCACCCATGGGATTGTCATGGGTGCATGTGCAATGTCACCAGTGCATGTGAGCTTCACTGCTGCACATTGTTGGAGGTCGAGGTGTGTGGTGTTGAGTGTGTGCAGATGAGAGTTGTTGCCCGGCTAGACCCCTGCCTCCATGTTGGCCTTGGCTTACTGGCCGTGCTGATTGATTTGTGCTTGTGTAGGTGTGATGGTAGTTTGTTGCTCAGGACACATGACTGTGGTTCACAGTGTGAACAACATCTAGCTTTGTCATCACAGTGGGATTGTCATGCAGCCCAGGGTCACCACATTGTGGGGACCCTGGGGGTAGTGCTGTGGTGTGTCTGTGTCTTGCTGTGTCAGTTGCTGTTCCTACATGCTTGTGTGACATGTGTGATTTGTGCTCCCTCTCATCTAACAATGCCTGATTGCCCACATAGGGGATTTGGATCCATGAGTTACTTTTGTGTGGCACTGTATGCGCATCTGTGTAATTGGTATTCAGGCCTCATCATGTGTTGTGTGGTTGCCTGGGGATACTGGCACCCCCCCCCCTCACCTGTTGTGTTTGATGTGAAGTGTGGGTCTGCCTGTTTGTGTTTGTGCATCTGCACCACTGCATTGGCATATCTTTAGTGTGCCATTGGCTGTATGTTGTTTGGTGGGTTTCCCCTGCTGTCCCTGGGACTCCTAGGTCATCAGTCAGCACAATGATCATTGTTTGTGTGTCCCATTGCTGCCATGGTATGGTATCTGTTCACCTCACATCTACAGTCTCCACAGGGTATCTGCATTTGTGTGCCCATTGGTGCAAATATGTGGGTCTGCATTCTGATGGTCACTTCTGTCATTGTGTCATTGATGAATGTTGACAGTGTCAGCCCCCATGGGTGATGTTTGTCTGCACATGGCCAAAGGTATGTCTTATTTGCACTGCACTGTTTGCCTCCCCCAATGTATGTTGCTATGGGACACAAGCACTACTTTGCCACTGATGTGTTTGTTGTTCTGTGACCAGGAATCATCCATGCAGTTTGGCAGTTGCAGCTTTTTCAATGTCAACACTTACATTTTGGTCACTGTGATGATGGGGTTTGGACCCCATTGCCACAATGTTCAAGATGTGCTTCAGCTATGGGCCCCACACTTACCTTTTGGTCACTGTGATGATGGGTGTTTAGACCCCATTGCCACAATGTTCAAGATGTGCTTCAGCTATGGGCCCCACACTTACATTTTGGTCACTGTGATGATGGGGGTTTGGCCCCATTGCCACAATGTTCAAGATGTGCTTCAGCTATGGGCCCCACACTTACATTTTGGTCACTGTGATGATGGGGTTTAGACCCCATTGCCACAATGTTCTAAATGTGCTTCAGCTATGGACCCCACACTTACCTTTTGGTCACTGTGATGATGGGGTTGGACCCCATTGCCACAGTGGTCATGGTCTGCTTGCATTGTGGGGGCCACACACATTTATGTGTGACACATGTGATAGGGGGTCACATTGTATGTTCAAAGTCATGTTCAGTGTTGTAAGCATTTGACACAGTCTACACACGCTTGTCATGGTGTTGGGGGGGATGTCTTTTTGTTGCATTCTTTATGTTGGTGTGTGCTTGTTGTGTCATGCATTAGCCATCCTATGAGTGGGGGTGTTGTTGGTGGTAGGCATCCAGCCCCCCATGGGTAGAGGTGGTAGTAGTGGTAGACATCTGGCACCCCCTGGGTAGGGGTGGTAGTAGTGACAGCCATCCAGCCCCCCATGGGTAGAGGTGGTAGTAGTGGTAGGCATCTGGCACACCCTGGGTAGAGGTGGTAGTGGTGACAGGCCTCCAGCCCCCCATGGGTAGAGGTGGTAGTAGTGGTAGGCAACTGGCACCCCCTGGGTAGGGGTGGTGGTAGTGGTAGGCATCTGGCACACCCTGGGTAGGGGTGGTAGTGGTGGTAGGCATCCAGCCCCCCATGGGTAGAGGTGGTATTAGTGGTAGACATCTGGCACCCCCTGGGTAGGGGTGGTAGTAGTGACAGGCATCCAGCCCCCCATGGGTAGAGGTGGTAGTAGTGGTAGGCATCTGGCACACCCTGGGTAGAGGTGGTAGTGGTGACAGGCATCCAGCCCCCCATGGGTAGAGGTGGTAGTAGTGGTAGGCATCTGGCACCCCCGGGGTAGGGGTGGTGGTAGTGGTAGGCATCTGGCACCCCCTGGGTAGGGGTGGCAGTGGTGGTAGGCATCCAGCCCCCCATGGGTAGAGGTGGAAGTAGTGGTAGGCATCTGGCACACCCTGGGTAGAGGTGGTAGTGGTGACAGGCATCCAGCCCCCCATGGGTAGAGGTGGTAGTAATGGTAGGCATCTGGCACACCCTGGGTAGAGGTGGTAGTGGTGACAGGCATCCAGCCCCCATGGGTAGAGGTGGTAGTAGTGGTAGGCATCTGGCACCCCCTGGGTAGGGGTGGTAGAAGTGACAGGCATCCAGCCCCCATGGGTAGAGGTGGTAGTAGTGGTAGGCATCTGGCACCCCCTGGGTAGGGGTGGTAGTAGTGACAGGCATCCAGCCCCCCATGGGTAGAGGTGGTAGTAGTGGTAGGCATCTGGCACACCCTGGGTAGAGGTGGTAGTAGTGACAGGCATCCTGCCCCCCATGAGTAGGGGTGGTAGTCGTGACGGGCATCTAGCACCCCCTGGGTAGGGGTGGTGTTAGTTGTTGGCATCCAGGCCCCTATGTGTATATGTGGCATTGGTGATGGCCATCCCGCCCCTATGGTGCTGCTGTTGCTGGTGTGAGTAATTTCTGCATCCCTCTGTGTGTGTGTGATATGTCGGGTACGTGTAGTTTGTTTTTGTGGTTGGTGTCTGACTTACCTTCTGCGCCGTACGCGTCCGTGCCTGTTCCGGTAATAGATGTAGAATATTGGTAGGATCGGCACGATCGTCTCGTTCGTCTTTCTCTTTGCTTCGCCTCGTCCTCGTGGCTGGCGTGTTCGTCTCGTAGCCGTGGATCGTCTTGTGGCGCGAATCGGAGCTTATGTGCGCCTCTCCCGGATGCTTTGACGTGCCGTGCGTAGCGACGGGTTCAGCGCGTACGGAAAGCGCATCGTACTTGTCCGGCCGGACGGGGCTGCATTTTGGCTTCCGTGCGACTCGATTCTGCGTTTCCGGATCCGGCTCAGTCGGAGAACAGGACCTGGATTGGGTGAGTACGACTGGGTCGGAATCTATGCAGTTGTGCGCATCGTACTTGCTCGTTCGGAATAATGTGCGAATCGGTCGGGAAACAGGCATTTGCCAGGCTTTTTTCCCGGCCGAATTGTGTTAGGTGCGCCTCCGACCGAGATCGGAATCGGCCCCTTAGTGTCCAGCACCTTCCCTGAATTAATGTAGTTTAGAGTGGAAATAGTAAGTTATATATGTTCAGTGACCAGCATTTTCCCTGACTTAATGTAGTTTGGATTGGGAATAGTAAATTATATATGCTTAGTGTCCAGCGCCTTCCCTGACTTAATATAAAGTGGAGTGGGAATAGTAAATTATATATGTTTAGTGTACAGCACATTCCCAGATTTCATATAAATTGGAGTGGGAATAGTAAATTATATATGTTTAGTGTGCAGCACCTTCACTGATTTAATATAATTTTGAGTGGGAATAGTTAATTATATTTGTTTAGTGTCCAGCACCTTCCCTGACTTAATGTAGTTTGCAGTGGGAATAGTAATTTATATATGTTTAGTGTCCAGCACCTTCCCTGACTTAAAGTAGTTTGGAGTGGGAATAGTAATTTATATATGTTTAGTGTCCAGCACCTTCCGTCAGTTAATGTAGTTTGGAGTGGGAAGAGAAATTTAGATATGTTTAGTGTGCAGCATCTTCCCTGACTTAATATAAATTGGAGTGGGAATAGTAAATTAGATATGTTTAGTGTGCAGCATCTCCCCTGACTTAATGTAGTTTGGAGTGGGAAGAGTAAATTAGATATGTTTAGTGTCCAGCACCTTCCTTGACTTAATGTAGTTTGGAGTGGGAAGAGTAAGTTATATATGTTCAGTATCCAGCATTTTCCCAGACTTAATATAAATTGGGGTGGGAATATTAAATTATATATGTTTGGTACCCAGCACCTTCCCTGACTTAATGTAGTTTGGATTGGGCATAGTAAATTATATATGTTTAGTGTCCAGCACCTTCCCTGACTTAATGTAGTTTGGAGTGGGAATAGTAAATTATATATGTTTAGTGCCCAGCATCTTCCCTGACTAAGGGGCTTATTAGGATGGCGGGCCGCCCGCCACCCTAGCGGTGCTGGGACCGTCCGCCAGCGGTGCGGCGGTCCCGCACCACTAATTAGGATGCGACCGCCACCCTGGCGGTCGCATTGGCATCTTCAACATTGCGGCGGACGGTGCCGTAGGCAGCACCCGCTGCAATGCTAAAGAGGCACGTCGTGCATTGCCATGCCCAACGTGGCAGGCACTGCGCGGTGCCTGCCACCTTGGGCATGGCAATGTAGGGGGGTACCCCCAAGTGCAGCCCCCCGCACCCTCACCCCCCCGGGGGCCCGCAACGGGCCCCGATGCTAAACACCCTATGCCTTTCCATGGCGGCATCGCTGCCATGAAAAGGCCGGTGTTTGCCTGTATCCTAATCTGGTGGACGGTGCCTGCTAGGCACCGCCACCATTTTGGGCTCCCTGGGCCGTCCGCCAGGCAATCGGGACGATTGCTGGCGGCGGACGGTCTTTGCCTCCGCTGCGGACACATTCCTGTTCCCACCGCCATCCTAATCTGGCGGTGGGACGAATTGAGTTTGATGGTGGGCGGATCGCCACCGCCGGCCCGGCGGTGGCGATCCGCCCGCCATCCTAATAGGCCCCTTAATGTAGTTTGGAGTGGGAATAGTAAATTATATATGCTTAGTGTCCAGCATCTTCCCTGACTTAGGGGCCGATTACGATGGCTGTTTTTGGCACATCCGCGGTGCTGGCGGAAAACGTCTATTTCCTCACTCCTGCGGCGGTCCTCGCGTCCGCCATATTACAATGGGCAAAGATAGCCCATTTCCTGTCCGCTGCGGAGTTTCGGGATCCGACAGATTTTTCCTTCTGCAACGGTGGCAGAGGGAGCCAATAGAGAAAGACCGCCGTGCGGAATGACGTTACGACCGCCGGACAAATCACGATGCATCAAACAGCCCATCAGAACGCAGCCGAGAAACCAGCCACTCGGAGACGGCGGAAGCACAACTGCGGAGATAGAAACTTGAATCCGGGGAACCTCCACACGTTCCTGACCGCCATGGATCCAGCTCTACAAGCCCTTCCGCTGCTGTACCTGATCCACTACCAGCAGATAAGACGCCGCCGCGGTCAACACCGCAGGTAAGTAAATAACACACCTCCGCATACAACCACAACACACAACTGTTGTGCTGAAATACGTTTCCTGTCTATATCAGACACCCTGGTGGAGACAGGAACATATCCCCCAGTGAACTTACACATGTCCTGCTTGCTAGAAATTGACACCTCTGCATCAGGGTCACCCATCAACATAGAAATCACTGCAAGGTCCCGGTCATGTCACCGCAGCGGTGAAGCCGCGGGAAAACCTGCCCACAATGTAGTAGGCAGGGCCGGCACCAGGCATGGGCAGTGTGGGCAGCTGCCCAGGGACCCACCTTTACCGTACCCACATGGGGCCCCGCATCAGTTGGTCATAGCCCACAGCACGCCTCTCACAAGCATTTCTGCCCACGCTGTGTGCTCCTCTTGTGCCCCCCCATCCATGCACTATTTAGCAGTCAGGTGTGGCTCGACCTCGCACCTCCCACTTCAAAGGGCAAGGTAGATTGTCAGGGAAGGTGGGGGTGAAGATTAACACCCTGCACAGAAGGTCAGGTGCGAGGTGGGGAAAACAGCAGCCACACTGTCTCTGCTGCTCACGAGGGTGCCTCATTTGTTGCCTTGGTCACAATCACTGCGAGGCCTAAGGAAGGGGCCCCCTACCCTGGGTCTCGCACCACTACACAATTGCTGTGAGGCCCAAGAGAGGGCCCCCTACCCTGGGCATTGCAGGGGTATACCATGGCTGTGTTACGCCGTATGCAAATCAGGGGGGCCTCTCCCATCCATTTACTGCCCAGGGCCCAAAAATCCTAGGACCGACCCTGGTAGTAGGAGTCCAGGCAGGGCGGACACTAGTCATGGGCAGTGTGGGCAGCTGCCCAGGGCCTCGCATCCAGCCTATCAGCATGGGGCCCCGCACCGATTGTGTGTCCTGTCGTTTCCCTGCCCATCTAAACACAAGAAAGGTGTTTCCTTGCAATTAGGCACCATGGGAGGGGTACCCTCCATGGGCCTCCCAGGGATGGTGCCTGGCGGCCTAGGGGAGGGAGACGCTTCCTCCTGTCCCAATTGCAAGGAGATTATTCAGAGACATTGCGGGACGCCCAGTGTCCAGCATTTTAACTCCCCCACATTTTTAAATCTTAGCCCACAAGCAATTCTCACACCTATCCACTGAAGGTGTGAGAATTGCTTGTGGGCTTAAAGTAAAAAATGTTGTGGTGCAAAAATGCTGGACACTGGGCGTCCCGCAATGTCTCTGAATGGTCTCCCTGCAAGGGGTCAACTATGTAAATTAGAGGGGCCTCGCACATTCCCTTTAGGACCACGGCCCATTAAATTCTATAAGCGGGGGCGTGGCCAAACAACATGGCCGATCGGACGTGATTCCGATCGGCTCCTTCCCAGGCCCTGCTGAATTGGTGGCATCAAGGCACCTTACCGGCGTCGCAAGCACGGATCCGCGATGCTGCGGAGGCGCTGACCACGGGGGGCTGCTTCGGTGCGTCTGGGGTCCCGGAGGGAGCGCAGAGGAGACCCGGAGCAGAGAGGGCGGCGCAGGAGAGAAAATGGCGGGCGCCCGGGCGCTGGGAACGAGAGCGCGGGGTTGCTGATTACCCGCATCACCTTGCCGCGGATTTGCCCCGGAGGTTCCTGTCACCGGCACTCGCGGGGGGGGGGGCGCGGACGAGTATATCGGCCCCCCTGTTGTCCCCGAAGGTAGGCAGCAGCTGTATGCGGGACCGACCCGACTCCCACACAGCGCTCGTCATAATGGCGGGCAGATGCGGCGAAGGAGATATGAGCGACCAGATCGGCTGGCCCTGCCTGTGAAGATCCCTCGGAATAGGGATGAAGTTCCCCTCCGGCCCCGAGATCACCTCAATGACGGCCCTGCTAAGCGCTGAGTGAGTCTTCGAACCCCTCTGTTGTTGCAGGGGCCCCGAGGGTGTGCGCGGAGGAGCAGCAAGCCTCTCTCCTTTTAGGGCTTCAGCAATAAGGGGTCAAGCGCAGAGGTGAGGAGCGTATCGGCAGGCGGCTGGAGTCCTGCATTGAAGAAGCACAGCAGAGCGGTGCCTGACCCCAACATGGCTGCCAAGGAATCTCCACTTGCAGGCTTGTAGCCCCCACGCGGCGCCTGAAAGGGGAGGATACCTGCCCCGTGGGGAGACCCACGGGAGTGGGCCGAGGCGGAGGCTGATTGGCACCATCATTGAGCCGGTTGTCTCTCGCTGGCTGCCGGGAGAGACGGGCGAGCCTGAACTGGCCGGGCGTCTGGAAGGGAAGAACAGTGTGGTCCCGGGAGTGGAGGAGTGAGCGACGGGGGCCCCACTGGCGGATATCAAGGGCGCTCAGGTCCCACACAATTGAGATGGCAGGGTAAGCGAAGGGGTCCCCACACGAAGATAACAGAGCGCACTGGTTCCACGCATTTGAAGAGGCGGCCGAGAGCTGACCGGTGGGAGGGTCCACATATGCCACCCAAAAGACCCCCAATAATAAGGTCTCCAACTACTTCACGTCGGGTGGAGCGGGGGCGGTCGAGGACGAGGCGACGGTAAGACCGGCGAATATGGCACTGACCCGAGACGACCTCATGTCCTCTCTTCGCGAGTTCAAACAGGAGCTGCGATCAGAGCTACGAGCGGATATCAAGGCTGAGATGGAGGCCTCCTTCGAAACTTTCCGTGCTGAGGTACGAGAGAAACTGGTGGCTGTTCAAACAGATGTTGACTCGGTGGGCACGCGTACCCTCGATCTTGAGGTGCAACAACGGGAGGTGTCCGACAAGATTAAGATCCTGGAAGAAGGAACTGCTGACTTGCGTGGCCAACTCCGTGATTCTCTACTCAAGTGCGAAGATTTGGAAAATCGCTCTCGCCGCGAAAACATAAGAGTCCGAGGCCTGGTGGAGGATTGCGAAGGCCCGGATCTGGAAGCATTCATGGTGGGACTCTTCTCCTCAGCCCTAGGTGAAGACGGCCCTGAAGTCCAGTTGGAGAGGGTGCATAGAGTTGGCCCGCGCCTGCAGGGGGAAGGTCGACGCCCAAGAGATGTCCTGGCAAAGTTCAGTTCTTTCAAGGTCAAGGAGATGGTCTTGCAGAGGGCAAGGGTCACCGACACGCTCACCTTCCAAAATGCCACATGCTCGCTTTATCAAGATGTAGCGCAGGCCACTCTCATGAGACGCCAACAGTTCCGCCCAATCACCGAACATCTGCGGGAGAAGAAAGTTCGGTACAGATGGACATACCCCTTTGGGATCTCTTTCCAATGGAATAACAAACAGCAACACTTTGTGGAACTTTCAGAGGCAGCCGATCTGCTAGGAGTGGAACTCTCCTCTTCCTTACCGGACCCGAACGGAAGGGGTCAACCTGAGCGACGCAATGGGGGGCAATGGCGTCAAATGGGCAGGAGAAACAAGAAATCACCAGACTGAGGCATCATTAGACGTGCAACCGCTCGGTTGTCTTTCTGCCTGAACTTGCTGTAAAGCTGTGGGGGGTACACCCCCTTTCCCCTCCTTCCTACCCAAAGGGATCCTCCTGCCGAAGATTTGGAGAGCTGGATGGGGCAGAGGACTTGCATCTTCCGTACCAGGCTGGGGCCGGGGTGCCCAGGCGCTACGTGATGCTCTGATCCCAGCGCTTGACATGGACACCATGAGAGGGCATTGTATCGGCAGTAGTAGGTCGGGGGGACAGTATTATCTACACGGTGGTGGGGGGCTCAGGGGAAGGGTGTTGACGGCCGAGGTCTGGTACACGGCTAACCGTTTGAGTTGCATTTGGGGTATTTTGATAACCCCATCCGCTGCAAGGGTTTGAAATTCAGCGCTACTTGTTCTTCCGTTGGGGAAAGGGGGCTCTCTTTTTCTTTCTTAATGCAACATATGCCTTGATCTTTGCTATGATAAGGGCTGGGGGAATGGTAATGGTCATGTTCCTCGAGTGTATTCTGGTACAGGGGTTTCCCTCTAGGAGGGGGACTCTATGCACTCATGTTAAGTATTTGTTTGGGTTTTTTCAGTTAGATGTCATGGTTCCTTTCTTTTTCTATGGTTGGTGGGCGAGGGCGGGGGAATGGGGGGTCAATTGGGGCGTTTTCAGAGGAATCCTACGCCGAAAGGGCAGCATCCCTTCTAGGTACAGATGGCGGTTAGAGTGCTCACATGGAACGCTCGGGGATTGAATTCCCTAACAAGCGTCAACGCTTCTGGAAGTACCTGCATGACCACAATGTCCAAATAGCAGCTCTGCAGGAGACGCACCTCAAAAAGTCAGACGAGTCCCGGCTACGCCATAGAGCTTATCCCCTCATATTTCGATCTTCACACTCCTCGAAACAAAACGGGGTGGCATTGTTGTTTCACGCAGGGGTCCCCTTTCAAGTCCAGGACACTAAAACAGACAAAAGCGGGAGGTTCCTTATGGTTCGGGGGGACCTTAGAGGCCGCCAATGCACGTTCGCAGTTCTATACGCTCCCAACACAGGTCAACAAGATTTCATCCTCTCCTTCCTTATGTCTCTGGAGAACTTTGCCCAGGGGGACATGGTGCTCTTGGGGGATTTCAATCTAGTCTGGGATCTGGGTATGGATACGACACACTCACACAGGGCTCCAGGAGGGGCGTTTGGAAAGGCGCTGCATTCACAGCTTCAGCGCATGGGGTTGGTAGATGTATGGAGGGAGGTCAACCCCACGACGCGAGACTACTCGTTCTTCTCTCACTCACATAAAACATATTCCCGTATCGATCACATTTTCATGAGCCAGCTCTTGCTCCCATCCGTACTGCAAACTCAGTTCCATCCGATCTGTCTATCGGACCACGCCCCCTGGAGTTGACAATCACCTGGCCAAACCCGCGTCCAAAACATGCTCGATGGTATTTCCCCAATTTCCTGTGCAGGGATAGACTTCTACGTGATGACCTCAGAAGGGCCATCAACGAATATCTAGAGCTGAACGACCCTGAGGCTACTTCTCATGCAACTACCTGGGACGCTCTTAAGGCAGTTGTCCGAGGCAAGTGCATCGAACTGGCCACTGCTTTACGCTCTCAACAATGTGCAGAGCGCCTTCAATTGGAACGGGAATTAACAGCTGCAGAGCAGGCCCACAAGGATAGCCCCTCGGCTCCGGCACTACGGAAGGTCACGGCTCTAAAAGGGAAACTGCAGGCCATCTACACCAACAGGGCGGAGAAATCCATCCTACGCCTACAATCTAGGGGTTATGAGGGCGGGAATAAAGTGGGATCCTTGTTGGCGCGCCAACTCCGGGCCAAGCAGGAAAAAGAGTATATCAAACTAATAGTAGATGAGCAGGGTGTAGAGCACAGGTCAGAGGAGGGGAAAGCACGGGCTTTTGAGAATTTTTATAGGACTCTTTACACCTCAGAACTTCCAGGGACGCATGACCCATCGGGGTACTTGAGCCCCATAGACCTCCCTCAGGTCGGGGCTTGCTCTAATGAAAAGTTAGCGAAACCCATAACCGCTGACGAGGTACAGAAAGCAATCGACTCCCTTAAACTCCAGAAGGCTCCGGGGCCGGATGGCTTCTCAGCCCACTTCTACCGTACTTTCGCGCCGGTGCTCGTTCCCTTCCTAACAATACTATTTAACATCATCGCCTCTACGCAACAGGTCACTCCTTCCATGGGCGAAGCAATTGTGGCAGTGCTTCCTAAACCTGGTAAGGATCCCTCCGCATGCTCTTCTTACCGCCCGATTGCTCTTCTAAACCTAGATGCAAAAATTTACTCTAAAATCCTGGCCACTCGTCTCGAATCCATCCTCCCTGGTCTCATAGATCCAGACCAGTCTGGATTTATAAAGGGGCGTCAAACCCATGATAACTTGCGGCGCATCATCCATATCATTGAAAAGGCCCGCAAAAAAACATCCCAACAGCGCTTCTCTCGCTAGATGCGGAGAAAGCCTTTGATCGCGTGGAATGGCCCTTCTTATTTAAAGTGCTCCAGCGCTTTGGCTTTAACGAAACTTTTATAGGGATGATTCGCGCTAACTATCATTCCCCCAGCTCTCGGGTCCTTGTCAACGGAGTTGCTTCTTCCCCTTTTCGCCTGGCTCGCGGGGACGAGACAAGGCTGCCCCTTGTCCCCCTCCTTTTTGCCTTGAGCATAGAACCCCTGGCACATAGGATCAGAGGAAACCAAGAGATCCATGGTATACGTTTCGGCACGGACGACCACAAGATATCGCTATTCGCCGATGACGTGCTTCTTCCAGTGTCGGACCCTCTTGTCTCTCTTCCGGCCATCCGTGCAGAGCTAGAGGCGTTTGAAAGGGTGGCGGGATTCAGGATCAACCGGTCCAAATCCTTCCTACTAAATTTAACAATACCTAAAGATGATTGGCGAGGGTGGAAGAGGGTGTCACCATTCCGCTGCACCATCAAGGAGATCACTTACTTGGGTGTTAAGCTTACTCCTCGAATACAGGATCTATACAAAGCTAACTTCCCCCCTTCTGAGACAACTAAAGACGGATCTGGGAAAGTGGAGAGGGGCTTACATCACCTGGTTGGGCAGGATTAATGCCATTAAGATGAATGTTCTCCTCGCTTACTCTATCTTTTTCAGGGTTTGCCTATCCCAGTGGAGGGAGGCCTATTTAGGGAGCTGCGGCATATGCTGACCACATTTATTTGGCAAGGGAAAAGAGCACGACTTCCCTATAATTTGCTTACTAGACCGCGTAAAGAAGGTGGTCTAGCACTACCGGACTTTCAGTCCTATTATCGAGCGGCGCAAATGCGGGTAATTACGGAATGGTCGCTGCGGGCTTCGGAGAAGCATTGGCTGCATATAGACAGGCAGATAACAGGGCGAACTATTTGGGATCTTCTATGGAAGCCAAAGCAAGACAGACCTCTCAATGCCTACATAAGCACGCCTACGTCCACCACACTAAAAGTCTGGGATACCCTCACTAACAGACTGCACCTTACGACCTTTCCCTCCCCTCATACGCCTATACATTTCAATGCTGCCTTTCCCCCGCACTACAAGAGGGTCCCTTTGAGGCTTGGAGGGAGGGCGGTTGCCTCATGATCTCTCATTTGTTTGAAAGAGGAGAGCTCATCTCTTTTCAAGAGTGCAAGAAGCAATTTGCATTGAATGACAAAGAAGAATACCACTACTTGCAGCTAAAACACTGGGTGCAGCGGCCCCTGGTGCGGCTGGCCGCCACCAGGGAGTTGCTCCCTATCGAGAGGTTTGCTCACTCGGGGTCCTCTTCCAAGGGATGTATCTCCCTATCTGTACGCTCTCATACAAGCGACGAGTCCCAGAACGGCACCGCGTTTTAAACGCTTTTGGGATGCTCTCGTAGATGCTCCATTGGAGGATAAGCATTGGGAACATCTGGGTAGAGATATAGTGAAATTCAACCGCTCAATGTATCTCAGAGAAGCACACTACAAAATCATGTACGATTGGTACTTGTACCCTCAGAAACTTCACAAGATTTTTCCTAGTTCGTCGGACAGGTGTTGGAGGGGATGTGGGATGTTAGGTGATTTCAGACATATATGGTGGGACTGTCCTGCCATTAAACCTTTCTGGAAAGAAATTCTGTCCCAAATCAAGCTTATCTTAGGATATCCTATTCCCACCTCCATGGAACAAGTTCTGTTGGGGGTCCGGGATCCAGCGTTGAAGCGGCAGACACAGGGTGACAAATCAGTGATGTGGCTTTGTTTGGGGGCAGCCAAAATGGCAGTTGCTGCGGCTTGGAAAAAACAAGAGGCCCCTTCCCTAACCCAATGGCATGCGAGAATGTGGAGGGCTTTGGCTTTGGAGCGCATGACTGATATAATTGAAGACACTAGAAAAGGTTTTGATCACATCTGGTCTCCGCTGGTCAGCTACTTGTCGGAGGGGCTACCTTTGACGGCTTGCGGTCCAAGGCTTAGGGCCCTTCATTTGTTCCTTATCTAACTGTTCCAAATGAACGGGCTTTCTGAGGATGGCGTTGTGCACCCAAATAGAGGCCCAGATAACCCACTCCTCGCGCTCACATTTCTCTAATCCGCACCATGACATCACAGTTTTGGTTTTTTTTTTGGTTTTATTTTTAGGTATAATTAAGTTTCCTTTTTAGGTTAATTTTTGGGGAGGGTAGATTGTATTCAGAAACATGGGTATGAAAGCAACATGTTAAGACGAAGCTGTGTTATATATTAAAGTGCATTCGCCGCGGACCTTGTGGAAAAATGTAACCTGCATGAGCGTTCCGTTTATCTGGGTGGAATGTATTTACAACTAATGTTGCCTATGTAATGCTATGGTCGCACTCTCTGAGAAAAATTTCAATAAAACAGAGTTTGAAATAAATTCTATAAGCGGCCCAGAGTCCAGGACATAATCACACACAAGCAAGACCAACATCACAACATCCACACCACATGTAACATAAAAGAAGCACCACTCAGCACAACATATCTGCAGCAAGTAGTCATGTGCAGATACACTGTCTACAGTGACATCTCCTTAAGATCATCACCAATTGAATAGGAACATGAGTGTGGGGTGAGGCAAGAGTCCCTCCAAAATGACTAAAGTCATCATTGCACATAAATAAGGGTCAGTCCACATACAATGTGGAACAGAGGAGGGCAGACCAAGTAGTGTGTATGTGAACTTCACAGTAGGCCAACAAGGTGTTGGAATGAGTCAGTGAGGCCAGGTAGATGACATAGCATATTACACACCACTGCCACACAATCACACATCACCACAGCCCCCAAGCAGACATTGATAGGCCCATCACATACAATGGCAGACCATATCACACAATGACAGCCCATACCATGCAACACAGAACAACATTTCTGACTCAAACAGAAAACTCAAAGTAAGCACCACTGTGCATTTCACCTACAAGTGTACTGCTGAAATAAATTACACCATGTGAGTATGTCTAGTACATCAACAACACTGACTACACTGCCAACTCACAGAACACCCACACACCATCTCTCCACCTCAACAAAGGGAGCACCAATTACTAAGTAGTAAATGAATGCCAAAGTGTCAGGAACAGTACATCTTGACAGCAGGAAACTCTGACCTGACGCTCAGGACAACCCTCCTCCTCACACCTGCCTTCCACTCATGTGAATCAAAGTGAGTCAATTAAGAAATGAAGAGTCACTCCTTGGGGGAACTCCAGTAGCATGGTGCACTGACCCTTTTAGATACTTGGGGGTGCGTGTCTACCGTACCAGGGTAGACTTATTTGAAGGGAACATACTTAGAGCCACCACAGCCATCCAGTCACAAATGAATTTCTGGAAAACCCTTCCGCTGGCAATATTGGGGAGGATTGCTCTTATTAAAATGGTAGCCCTCCCCCGCCTCCTTTACTACTTCACCACTCTGCCTATAATTATTTCCCCTCCATTCTTTCGCCAATGGGAAAAGACTGTGAGGGACTTTATATGGGGGGCATCGAGACATAGGGTGTCTATGGGGAAACTATATTTGCCTGCGGAGCTGGGGGATTGGCGGTGCCAAATTTCGAACACTATTACTTAGCCTCTCAGCTGCAATGGGTTGCTAGGTGGCTCTCAACTCGGTATTTGGCAGACACAGCTTCATTACAGCCCCCAATAGCGCTTCATGTCTTACTGTATGTTTTTCATCCATGTGCGAAGCCCAGGCCCCCCGACACGCTCTTACTCACTGTAGCTTATAAATGCTTCCGTAGGAGCCTTGTCCTCACCAGAACTACCACCCCATATGCGCCCGCTATCCCATTATTAGGAACACCACGAGGGGACATTCACACCACATCAGCCGAGCTACGACACTGGGCCGCAGAGGGCATCCAAGACCTGGGAGATCTTTATCTAGATGGCTCACTCATCCCATATCAGGAACTCATAGCGGAGGGGAACTTACACCCGGGACAGTTTTTATTACACCAAGCACTTATAGCCTCGCTGTCTTCTAAGTGGGGTACACTTGCTCAGGAGCCGCATACTCACCACACACTGCAATATCTTCATGTGATGGGAACCGGGAGACACTTGACACGATGGTTCGCATCCTCCCTTCCTCAGCACACGGAGGCCGACCTGACCCCTCTGAGGCAACACTGGGAGGGGGCCCTGGGGAGGGCATTCACAGACAGGGAGTGGATTGCTGTCCGGGGCAGTCCGACATACATCCCGCGTAATCAGCGGTTTAAGCAAATCCAATTCTTTGTGTTACATCGGGCTTATCTCACCCCAGCTCAAATCAATAAGTACTTCCTCAGCACAGATGCGTCCTGCCCTCGATGCCGTTAGCTAGATGCGGACATCCTCCATATGTTGTGGCATTGCCCTGTCCTAGAAGAATATTGGAGTAGCGAGGCAACGACACTGGTCACTTGCACATCTCGCACTGTCCCGGCCAGATGGGAGGTGCATATACTGCACCTATTCAGCAGGAATAAGAAACACAGGGCTACCACCCGTTTTCTCAATCTGGGCCTAATAGTGGCAAAACGCTTGATCACCAAGCGATGGAAATCCCCTCTGGCACCTCACACATTAGCCTTGCACCGGTCCCTGCTTAACTGGGCTAGGGCGGAGGGAATGGCTCTGCGCAGAGAGGACCTACTTGGTATCCGTAAGTTTCCCCTAGCGTCTCAATAGGATACTATGGTGTCGAAGTTACAGGACATAGTTACTAACACTGGGGAGCCTCGAGACGGTATCCAGGCCTGACTCCCAGCGCTCACCCTCCTTGGGCACATGGGTAGAGTAGTGCCGCCTTCCTGAGATGTATGGCCCGCTTCATAATGTCGCTGTCATTGGGCCCTGAAGGGGCTTGTCCGCTCTGTTATACCACATACGGCAGCAGGTCTCAAGCGACTCCCTTACCGCTCCTTTGATTAAGTTGTCCTCATTTTGTTGTACCCTATGTCCACAGTTTGGCCTAGGATATACCTTGTCTGAAATGCCTAAAGACTGGTCAATGGTAAGACTCTCGGGCATTGATAATCCCCCTCTATACAGACACTGTCACGAGTCTTCTCTCAGTATCCTGTTGAATAACCCATTTGTTTATACAGTACTGTACTGGATATCGCAGCACTTGAAAGTAACTATACATGGTATCTATGCATTGTTCATGTTGTATGATTAAAATGGAAAAATGTAAATAAAAAAGATTTAAACATAAAAAAAAGAAATGAAGAGTCACTCTGCAGATTAACAACCATGGAACTGTTCACACTGCATGTCAAGTCACTCAGACAGATCACACTCTGAAACTCAGCCACATACACATACCATAAGTCAGCAGCAATGTATGACAATAAATAGACTAGCCTAAAGTGGAGTGCACAGTGCAGGAAAAACATGGAGCAAGCCACATAGCATTTGTACATGACATGCAAGAGGAGGAACATATCACACTACACTTACGCCATCAAATCAGACATGGGTGGCACAGTGATTGAAATTGAACTAAAGTAACATCTGTGCAATATCTCTGGGATACAGCAATGCAAGCTATGCATTGGCCCAGGAACGATAGGAAGTGTCAGAAGCCATACAGTGACCAGCCACACATCTGTGCCAACTACCTTAACATGTGTATGCCACCAGCACAACACACATGGCTCATTGTCATACTCCCTGACTGTCAAACCCAAGTATGACCTTCACACATACCCCTCATCTACCCATCTCACACCTGCACTACTCAACACCTGTGAGAAACACAGATAAAGGTGCAAATAAGGTCCTGTGAGTTTCCTGAGAACCAATGACACACCCTGGTGTGTATCTACAAATGTCAGAATCCCACTCAGGGATGTCTGAACCAATGCTGATCAAAAACCAATAGCCAAACACACATCTCACAAACAACTTCCAAAGAAGTCCAACAAGCTCAGCCATGTGCAGGCAAATAGTGGATAGGCAATGTGACCCTAGACAGAACACGAATACACAACATTTTCACTCAGGCCAAATGCACAGACACCATAACCCAACCCAATCAAAAAATGCATTATCAAATGCCAATCCTGAACACTAACTGTGATCAATAGGACAAATCAGCTAACACAGACATAGACACTACAACAGTTACCAAGTGAGCATGGTGTCAATGTGTAGCACAAGCATGCACATGCACACTCCTGACAAGTGACAGGTCAAATATAGGAGGACATAGCACAATTGTGCACTCAAAAGAAGCTCATGAACAAGAATCCACATTGCTGCATGTGACATTCACACAAGAAATGCACACTACAAATTCAACACACATCTGAATGTATTACAATCCACAAACTACTCACACACAATGTCATGCAAATAGAACATCACACACACATGCACCTGTCAGTAGAAAGAGCCAACACAGGCCAAACACTGCATCCATGAACAACAAATACACAACATATGCACATACCAATTCATCACATAGCAAACTCAGCTGGACATCAGGGGGATGCACACCAGGCAAGTACAAGGCAACAAACACTGACAGCAGTGCATGCACAGTAAGCAGTGTGTGAACACCAACAAAACCAGTATCACACATATCTGAGGCCTCCACCATGAACTTCCACACCACAAATCATCACAGGCCACAGATCACATCACACCCAGGAAGGGTAGCAGTACCTCAGCAAACAGACATACACCTTAGCTATCACCCACAGCTGCACAACTCAGGAAAACCCACATGCATCCAACATGACTAGAGGACTGTGCTGGTCAAACATATGCACTGCACATGAGCAACCATGACTGCAATAAAGTAGAAGAAAATACCACATAACAAGTTGTGAAACTGTTGTGAGTGGCATATTGGTCCTGTACACAGATCATCCTCCCACAGTATAGTGTCACACTATGAAGTGGTGGGGAGGGTCACACACTGGCAAGGCATGGGGTGGAAGAAATTAGATTGAAGTGGTGTGGATATCAGTATTGGACAGGTGAGGAGTGTACAGTGCAAAAACACATAGAGGAGTAACTTACAATGTGTAGGCATCAAAAGCACCTATAGGGGATGGTATGACTCTTCATACCAGATACTTGTCCCAAAAATGTGTCAAGTGACAGCATGGTATGAGAAAAGTCACATATAATGTCAGTTTGCCTGAGCAGGTCAGCACAGTGAGCACAAACTTAAACAAGAGCCATGGCTGAGCAACAAAACACAACACAGACATTGCAGTGACACACTCTATATACTCACAACTGACAGCGACAACAAGTAGGTGTACCCCAGGATTGCAAGGTCACACCAACACACTGCACAGTGCTCAACCTACAACTCCTACATGTGCCCACAATCTGAAGCACATGTCTGATAATCTAATCAAACAGGCATTCATTACCTGGATCATACATGTGTGTAGGTGTTTTGTGCAGGGGCACATACACCTCAACACTTCTGACAATGACAGGCCAATCACACTGTATGACTACTCAAGTGCACACATTCAAATGTACCCATGTGACTATGAAAACAGGCCTACACAAGATGACTACACATCTACACTGCTGTTCACACATCAAGAAAGATCCCACAGATATGACGGACCCTGTCCACCCCGCAAGTTATCCTGTGGATAGAATTCACTTCTGTCGTGGTACTGCATCCGAATATGACATGTCTACAAAATTAGAGACCTTACAATAGAATGATTAGGATAAGAGTAGATCATCACAGACAACCATCATTGCACCCTCAAGCCTCAGAGTCAAGAAGCACAAAAGTGCCTGTAACCTCTGGCAACCTCTGAAAAAGTAAATCAAGTAATTGCCAATGTGAATGTGGCATACAGAGCATGTGTCACATGAACATATACACATACATTAAACTTTTTTATTAGCAAGGGCAGCGACAAAGCACACAACATGAGTAACAGTCTTTATTACATAATCTCTGGATAGGCTTCAAAAGTGCAAAACATCAAGGCCATTGGCCAGTCCAATTTTCTAGTCCGCACATGTGTGCATGAGAACTTGCACATCAAATGGGTAACACAGTCCACTGCCATGGGAATCACCAGAGCTCAGGGGCTTCAAATGGGCAGTCCAGGCACCGCTGTGGGAGAAATGGTGTGGGGAGGGGAACTTGGCTTCAACTTTTGCTTTAAGTTGAACTGGGAGGGGGCTGATTGTTGGGGCCAGTTGGAGGACTGGACCTGGGAGGGAGAGAACTGTCTGAGGTAGAGGGATCCGTGGCTGTGGGAGCCTGAGGGCTGCTTGGACCGGGTGTAGTGGTGGCACGGGGAGGTGGAGACATGCTTTGTGGAGGTACAGTGGCTGAGGGTGAATGTTGAGGGCTGGGTCTCAGCTGTTTGGGGATCCGATAGCCTACAAGTGTCTTTGCCGGAGTGGGAAGTGAGGTGGACACAACAGCCTCACTCTTCCCCAAAGCTGTAGCAGGTGCAGGTGGCTCTCCCCCTGTGGATTTTCTGGACCTGGTGGTACGCTTGGGGTGGCCTTGCCTCTTCCCCTGCATCCCCTGTTGTCGAGGTAAACCACCCACTTGGCTCTCTTGTCCCTGCTTCACAGGGGTGTGGGTGGGAGTCGATGTTTTGGGTGAATCTGCCTTTGGAATGTGTTTGGGCTTAGTTGTGGCAGGCACCAGGTTCACAGCAGACAGGGCAAGTGTTTGTGGGTCTTTGGGATCAGGTGTGGGGATGGGAGTGCCCTTGGATGGTGATGATTTTGATTAATGTGATGTTGATGCCTGCTTTTTGGCCTGATGCCCCTGAGTGTCATGTGATGGGCTTTTTGTTTTGTGCTCATGTGTGCCCGTTTTGTGTTGTGGTGATGGTTTCTGTGGTCTGGTACGCTTGAAGTGCTGCTGTTGTGTGCTGCGTGTGGATGACTGGGTGCCTGAGGGCTCTGACGTGTGTGCACTCTAGTCAGGTGGTGCCACTGGCAGGGTGGTTGCTGAAGGGACAGGAGCTGGACTGGGAGCTTGGGACGGCTGAATGGCTGCCGTCACTGTGGAGGACAAAGACTGGACAGTTTGCTGTAGGCCACCCACATCAGAATGAATGCCCTCCATGAAGGCAACAACCTGTGCCAACTTGTTGCCATGATCCTGGAGGGAATTCAGGAGCTGGGCCTGTGCCTCCCTGTAACTACACATACTATTGTCTGTATGCATACCCACATGCCTGTAGGTGAGATAACTATACATCAAAAGATGTTGTCTCAGTCACATATGGAGTCTCTTTAAGGGAACATCACAGATACAAACTCCAATATGTCCTTTTGCAAGGGCTACCAGCTCCTGATATCCACCATGTTGGGCTTTGAAGCACAACTACAGTTGTCCATTGGTGTCAGCTGTGTAGATGTTACAATTTATCTCTTGTGTACAGCACACATCTATGAATGCACACTAACATGATGCTCACTGCTGTTCACTGCCAGTTGATGTCTATGACACTCACACTGCAGCATAGGTCACAAGGTCACATCTTAACTGTCAATGAAGTGCCAATGAGCACCATTGCACAATGTAGTCACAAACACAAAGCACTATAGCATGAGAATGGGAACTTAATGCAAGGCCTTCATAGGTTGTGACATGTCACATACCAACATGTCCACAAGTCCCTGACAGTCCCTCATTGATCCAAGGCAGGACTGTGTCTGCTGTTGATGATGAAGTTGGTGGACTCCATAAGGACAGCTAATGTGTGACAATACCTAGGGTCTGGCATATGACATCCATATGTTGTGCTGACTGATGACATTGAGGACACATCAATGTGCCAATAAGTCACACACTGATTAAAAGCATTAGCCATAATTTAACCATGCACTGATGTACAAGGACACCCCTCCACAATGCACACATACTGAGGACTGACACTCCATAGTGCCTAAACAATTTCGCAATAGCCAGGTTAAGCTACATTGCATTTGAAACACAGAGTCTAACCATCCCAGTCATGTTGCCCTGTGCACAAATGGCAAAGGGAAACTAGCCAATGCATCACTGCAAACATCCCCATCTACCCTTTCAGCACCTGTGTGCACTTGCTGTCACTATGGCAGGTAATTCCATCATGTAATGCCATGCAGCTGATATTGGGCTAATATACTTTTAAATGTTGCTGTCCTCTCTATCATTGTGGAAGAAGGGACCCACGGGACAGGTGTGACCCTTACCAACTCACTGCTCCCTGAGTCCACATCTGTGCATGTCTGTAGCCACTAACACATCATCACATGAGCACACTATTGAGCTAGCCACACAGCGCACACAAGCACGACAATTGTCCTGGGCTACCCACTTCACACAATGAATTATCCTGTGTAGGGGGGTCTCAGTGCAGACAACATTCATGCAATGTGAGTTTTAAAAATTTCAAGATGATTAAATGTGACAAGGTTCATGGGTTATTGACACATGAGAAACAAAATGTCGTACAAATGCAGAACAGCTGCACTCAACACAGAGGCCACTTAGAAGCCATTGCATCACACTAGAGACATCACAGAGCTCCGCACAGGCTCAGGGGCTGGGATTCATGCAGTCACTCATACGCTGTCACGATTCAGCGCACTTAGTGAGAGGCGTGAATGGAGTGTGTATGCCTGAACACTACAACTCCCATAATTCCACTGACAGGGGAGTGGCCCTACCTCTCCTCCGTATTTAAGCACCTCCCTCATCCAGACGGGTGCTTGTCAATCGAGCTCAGTGCAGTTTTCACGAGCCCGTGTTCCTGTTTGCAGAGTTGTTCCTACGCAGTTCCTTGGTCATCCGGAGGCTCCTAGTGGTGTGTGACAGCCGCGCTGGAGCGCGAAGGGAGAAGACCAGCGTTCTGAGCGCCCGGCCACTGCCTCGGTGTGCGACCCCTTCCGGGTTAAGACGCGCTGAAGCGCGGAGGGTACAGAACGCCACAGCGGCAATAACGAGACTCCTTCCCCAGGGACTGCTGCCTTGTTGGAGCTTCCGTGCTGGAGCGCCTGGTGTCCCGTAATAGGAGTTGAACCTCGCGTTATCTGTACGCGGCCAGGAGGTCGTGTTTCAGCGTGAACAGAGCCGATGAGAGGCTCGGAGTAAGATCATCCCGTGTGCGGCCATAAGGTTGCTTTTCCTCGCCTCACAAAGCTGGGGCAGACTTCATGACTCAGCTGGAATGCGAGGTCGCCATTTGGACCCTTGCCAGTTGGAAAGGAGTATCCGCTGTGGTTTGGGACTCGACCAATCCAGCTAAGTACAATTAAGTTCACCATTATTATTTCTGGCATTGCCTTTCTTGATTAAAGAATGAAAGCGGCCTGACTAGCTGTAAGTACTTACACATAGCCATTAGTTTTCTTGCTGACGTCTGTGTATGATGTTTGTTACAGGTGTGTTGTGCTTGTGTCTTACCTAGGTAACCAGGGACTAGCCAGCAGGAGTGGCTTCTTTAACTCCGAGGCCGAGTTCCATCGAGAGTTCAGCAGCCGCCACCTTTTTGTTTCCTATGTCCCTTTTTTCCCTTTCCCTTCACGTAGTGTTTCCTGTTGGCGTGGTTGGTACACCCCCACAGGTAATACTATTAAGGGGGATAGGGTTACTTGGCATCTTCCATCGCTCCCGTTGTATCCGGCTTTACAGGTTAGTGGTTGAACTAATCCGTCCGTGACAGATTGACAAGCCCACGGTTACTTACAGCCTGAGCGATGGAACCCAACGTGATCCTTACGACTGTGCTAGAAACGTTGACAGCGTTGAGGATGGAAGTGGATGCCTTCCGAGGGGAGAACCTAGAGCTACGTAATGAGATGGGCACGATGAGACGTGAAGGAGCGGGTCTGTCCCGCTCGAATCCTGGGGGTACACGAGGAGGTTCGTACATAAAAGACTGGACCTTACCGCCCCCGCTTACTTCACACGACACTGGCAGGGGGCACGGGACCCACACGCAGGATGGAGGGACAGGGCCTTTTCTTCTCCTGCCCAGGGTGGGCCTGCCTCTATACAAGTGATACAGCCTTTGCAACTACCCCTCGCCCCTCCTGAGAGGTTCTTTGGGGATCCCAAGAAGTTTGGAATATTTTTGGGTCAGTGTAAGCTGCACTTTATGTGCAAACCTGCTGTGTTCCCCACTGACCAGGCCAAGACGGCATTTGTTATGTCCTACCTAGGGGGCAATGCCGCCAGCTGGTCATTTCCCTTGATAGAGAGGGACGATCCTGTGTTGCGTAACTTTTCTGACTTTTGTGAAGAGATGCGCAAACTGTTTGACAGAAAGGCACACCAGCTGTCCTTAGACAGGGAGCTTATTGCGCTTAAGCAGGGCACGCAAGATCTACTCACATACATAACCACCTTCAACAGGCTCTTGGTGGAAACCAATTGGCCTATGGAAAAAAGAACATCATTATTCTACCAAGGCCTGAGAAGTGAATTAAAGGACGTATTGGCACAAGTCGTGCATATGCCCGCCACGTGTGATGAACTTATAGATCTCACGGTTCAACTTGATCATCGGCTTCAGGAAAGAAAAGGAGACAAACAAAGGGCGGACTCAAGATTCCTTCTACCACGCCCTAGGCCCATACCAGAAGAACACCCGGCTACCCCTGATGGGACAGAGCCAATGCAGATCAGCGGAATAAAAGGGCCGATTAGTCAAGATGAACGTGACAAGAGAAGGAAACAGAGGTTATGTATGTACTGCGGGAAGCCCGGTCACTTCATCAGGGAGTGTAAATCTAGAACCAGGTTAATGAACAAAGGCAGTCCGGGATCCAGGAACCTGACCGTGGTGGAGTATACCTCTGAGGATCAGGGAAACTAACGCCCTCGAACAAGAAGGAGACCCCTTGTTTGAGTTTTAGGAGAGCAGAGGTCTCACCAGCTGTGGCCAACACAGTTCAAACGTCAGTGGCCCATATGAACGTGTGTGTTACGCTGGAACTACCAGGGGGAGGGCCCGTAATGGTGCATGCTTTACTGGATTCTGGAGCTACCGGTAATTTCGTTGACCAGCAGTACGCGCAAGAACTTGGTGTACCCTGCATACGAAAAGAGACTCCGGAACCTGTTAAAGCTGTGGATGGAACGGCTCTAACTTCAGGCCCCGTGAGGTTTCACACACAATTGTGTTTGATGCATGTGGGAGCAGATCATTCCGAATATATCCAGTTCGACCTCATAGATGCTCCCCACTTCAAACTCATATTGGGCATGCCTTGGCTAACCCTACATGATCCCTTAGTGCGGTGAGCTGCTCGCACGGTCACTATGAACTCCTTGTTCTGCAAAACGCATTGTTCTACCGAGAAGATACGCTTGCCTGACGCCATGGTGAGCTCGGCAGGACTGCTTGCGAGCGCTTGTAACGCACAGACCGTATGCTGTACCACCACGCTGCCGGAGGAATACGGGCAGTTTAGTGCGGTGTTCAGCCAACAGGAAGCGGAAAGGCTACCCCCACACAGAGACTACGATTGTGTGATTGACTTAGAGCCTGGAGCCAGTATACCATGCAGCCGTATCTACGCCCTTACCGAATCAGAAACCACCTATCTGCAGTTGTACCTCACCAAGATGCTGTCCTTCGGCTTTATCCGTCCCTCTTCTTCCCCTGCTTCCTCGCCGATTTTCTTCATTCCGAAGAAGGAAGGCGGCTTGCGGGCTTGTGTGGACTACAGGGCGGTCAACAGAGTGACCAGAAAGAACAGGTATCCTCTGCCCTTGATACCCGTGCTGCTGGATCAGTTGAAAGGAGCCAAGGTATTTACCAAACTGGACCTTCGGGGAGCCTACCACCTGGTAAGAGTGCGGCAAGGAGACGAGTGGAAGACGGCTTTTCGGACAAAATTTGGGCTGTATGAGTACCAGGTCATGCCCTTCGGTCTCTGCAATGCTCCCGCTGCGTTCCAGTTTTTTATGGATGAAGTCCTGAGGGGCCTGCTGGACGTATCATGCGTAGTGTATATCGATGACATACTGATCTACTCAGCGTCCTTAAAGGACCACATCCTTCATGTATCCGAGGTTCTGGAACGTCTACAGAGGTATAAGCTCTATGCTAAATTGGAGAAGAGCCTCTTCCACGCCACCGAAGTGGAGTTCTTGGGATATGTCATTGGACCAAACGGTATACACATGGATGACAAAAAGGTACGGGCCATCCTGCAGTGGGAGTCACCCTCCTGTGTAAAGGCCTTGCAGAGCTTCCTGGGCTTCGCGAACTTTTACAGGAGGTTCATTAAGGAGTTCTCCGGTATCATACAGCCCCTAACGCACTTGTTGCGGAAAGGAGCGGCGTTTCGCTGGACCGACTCCGCGGAAAGGGCATTCCGAACGCTAAAGAGCCGTTTTACCAGTGCTCCTGTGTTAAGACATCCCGATGCCTCTCGACCGTTTGTGGTAGAAACGGATGCGTCTTATTACGCACTAGGTGGAATCTTATCCCAAAGACATCCTGACACAGGCCAGCTTCATCCTGTTGCCTTCTTCTCCAAGAAGCTGTCGTCTTGTGAGTGCAACTACAGTATCACCGACAAGGAGCTTTTGGCAATAAAGCGGGCATGGAGGAATGGAGACACCATCTGCTGGGAGCTAAACACACCGTGGAGATCTACACCGATCACCGGAATCTGTTATTCTTGAAGAGCGCAAGAGCCTTGACTCCTAGACAACTCCGGTGGTCGTTGTTTTTCTCTGAGTTTGACTTCGTGATTCGATACAGGCCAGGAGCACAAAACGGCAAGGCTGATGCCCTATCACGACCCACACATGACCCTGAACGTGGCCTGGTGCGAGTTGAAGAAAACCCTGTCATACTACAGAACGCTTCCTTTCCAGCGGAGTTAATGGCCTTGACAAGTACACCTGACTTCTTGGGAAAGGTGAGGGCGAAAATCGAAGGGCTAGATGAACAAGCCTGGGTTACCGAAGAGCCTCTGCATCGTTCCTCTCTGGACCGGTTGTGGTATCACGATAAGCGGTTATACGTGCCGGAGGAGTCACTGCAAAGACAGGCCCTACAATGGGTACATGACTCTACACTGGGTGGACACCTGGGAGTCCAAAAGACTCTTCAGGCTATGCAAAGACACTTTTGGTGGAATACATTAAGGAAAGACACGATGAAGTACGTCACGGAATGCGCTATCTGTGCACAAGGAAAAGCACAACACAGCAGGCCCAGTGGATTGCTCCGGCCCATACCAATACCTTCAGCCCCCTGGCACACCTTGTCTATGGACTTTATAGTGGAGATGCCTCCCTCCTCAGGCAATAACACCATTTTAGTGGTCGTAGATCATCTGACCAAGATGGGCCACTTCATTGCAATGACCAGGCTACCGACATCAGTGGAATTGGCTCAGGCGTTCTTGCAACATATTGTGCGCCTGCATGGCATACCAGCAGTCCTCATTACTGACAGAGGGACTCAATTCACCTCCAGGTTCTGGAAGGCACTGTGTGTAGTCATGAAAGTTGATGCCCGTCTTTCCACTAGCTACCACCCGCAGACAGACGGCAAAACAGAAAGACTGAACCAGACGTTAGAGCAGTATCTCCGCTGCTTCACGTTGCAACATGAAGAGGAATGGAGCACGCTTCTATGGATGGCCGAGTTTGCGTACAATAACTCTGACCATTCTTCGCTGTGGGTGTTCGCCCTTCTTTTGCACCTTGGGTTACCATCCTAATATGTTGCCCTTCGACTGGCCTGTGGTGGCAAACCACCCCTCGATCCAGGAACACCATGCACACCTGAGAAAAGTACTACAGACTGCCAAAACACAGCTAACAGCCGCTCAAGCGCGCGACAAACAGTATGCAGATAGGAAGAGAACCCTAGAACCGTCCTATACAGTGGGGGATAGGGTGTGGCTGGACACCAAGCATCTACCATTTAAGGGGAATTCTCGGTTGAAACCTAAGTTTGTGGGCCCCTATCCCATAGAGAGAATAGTCAATCCCGTAGCGATCAGGTTATCTCTCCCTTCCTCATGGCGCATCCACCCTGTGTTTCATGTTTCCCTTTTGCGGCCTTGTCTCTCTCACACCAGACTACCCGTGAGACCACGACCACTGTCCGTAGAGGGGGAAGATGAGTACGAAGTCAGGGATGTACTCGATTCCAAGCGTATCAGGGGGAGGGTGCATTATCTCATCGACTGGAAGGGTTATGGTCCCGAAGATCGCTCTTGGGAGCCCGTTACCAATCTCCACTGCCCCGGCCTTCTCAGACGTTTTCACTTGCGGTATCCCTTTAAGCCTGGTGGGCCGCCGAGACGTCGGCCCTTGAGGGGGGGTTCTGTCACGATTCAGCACACTTAGTGAGAGGCGTGAATGGAGTGTGTATGCCTGAACACTACAACTCCCATAATTCCACTGACAGGGGAGTGGCCCTACCTCTCCTCCGTATTTAAGCACCTCCCTCATCCAGACGGGTGCTTGTCAATCGAGCTCAGTGCAGTTTTTACGAGCCCGTGTTCCTGTTTGCAGAGTTGTTCCTACGCAGTTCCTTGGTCATCCGGAGGCTCCTAGTGGTGTGTGACAGCCGCGCTGAAGCGCGAAGGGAGAAGACCAGCGTTCTGAGCGCCCGGCCGCTGCCTCGGTGTGCGACCCCTTCCGGGTTAAGACGCGCTGAAGCACGGAGGGTACAGAACGCCACAGCGGCAATAATGAGACTCCTTCCCCAGGGACTGCTGCCTTGTTGGAGCTTCTGTGCTGGAGCGCCTGGTGTCCCGTAATAGGAGTTGAACCTCGCGTTATCTGTACGCGGCCAGGAAGTCGTGTTTCAGCGTGAACAGAGCCGATGAGAGGCTCGGAGTAAGATCATCCCGTGTGCGGCCAAAAGGTTGCTTTTCCTCGCCTCACAAAGCTGGGGCAGACTTCATGACTCAGCTGGAATGCGAGGTCGCCATTTGGACCCTTGCCAGTTGGAAAGGAGTATCCGCTGTGGTTTGGGACTCGACCAATCCAGCTAAGTACAATTAAGTTCACCATTATTATTTCTGGCATTGCCTTTCTTGATTAAAGAATGAAAGCGGCCTGACTAGCTGTAAGTACTTACACATAGCCATTAGTTTTCTTGCTGACGTCTGTGTATGATGTTTGTTACAGGTGTGTTGTGCTTGTGTCTTACCTAGGTAACCAAGGACTAGCCAGCAGGAGTGGCTTCTTTAACTCCGAGGCCGAGTTCCATCGAGGGTTCAGCAGCCGCCACCTTTTTGTTTCCTATGTCCCTTTTTTCCCTTTCCCTTCACGTAGTGTTTCCTGTTGGCGTGGTTGGTACACCCCCACAGGTAATACTATTAAGGGGGATAGGGTTACTTGGCATCTTCCATCGTTCCCGTTGTATCCGGCTTTACAGGTTAGTGGTTGAACTAATCCGTCCGTGATATACGCCAAGTCACACTTTGCACAATACTCACCCCCAACTTGCTGCTGATGACCCCTCAAGCGTCCATCCAGCTCTGGCTGTGTCACTGCCAAGATGCGGGCCATTAGTGGTGTCATGCTCCGGCGTGCCAACCTGCCACTTCGAGGGAGCACCCCCAGCATCATCTCAGCGACGTTTTTGCTCAGGCTGCAGATGTCATCCCACCTCTTGTGGCAGTGCGTATGACGTCGGTTGGAGACACCCAGAGACCGCACCTTGCGTGCAATGGCCCTCCATATGGCCTTACCCTGATGGACCTTAAGCTGCAGGCATGGGAGACAAGAAGAGGAGGTTTCTGTGAAACTGTGTTGTGTACCACTGTGTGACAGTACAGGAGCATGAAAATACATAGCACACTAACACATCAATGGAGAGCAGAGCCCATACAGCATGTCACATAGTACACTTGGAGCAAGCCATATCATTGCAATGGTTACATATATGATGATGGACACACTACATGCCCATCCCATACACATGCAGAGTGCCAGCACTGAAACCAATGTAAAAATTGCCCTCAGCTGTGATGCACTATGTGAGTGAGCGTGACATACAATACACTGGAAATGATGTGTAGAGGTCAGACTCACTGTGTCCTACACTACACGCCCCTTAATGTCCCTGAGTCCTGCCTTGTGCAATCCTCAGGCCTATGATGGCTCATTGAGAAATAGGGTTGTGGACAACACATATGTTTCACTCAGTCCTTTTGGTGATGGGTCCTTGTAACATTGGGCAGTTTCTGTGCAGGCCAGATGGCCTCACACTGAGGATGAAGGTGGCCCATCACATAAATCACATGCATGTACAATATAAATGGAGATACAGTGCATACACATGCGAGACTCTACACATCATGGAATCCATAGTAGGATGACATGTCCAACTCACATTTAGCTGATGTGTCATAGGTGAATTACCCCCAAGAGTGATAGACTCAGGCATTGTACTCCTGTGCAGAATGGACACATCTCCATAGGGTCATTTTTAAAAAGGTACAAACATTATTCAGTACCCTCTGGCTAAGCTACATTTGTAATGTCTCAAATGAGCATATGAACACTTAATGGATTAGGACATCACATAGCACAGGGAATGTGTGTTCAGACTTCGAGTCTCTCAAACCAGCAGGGTAACTGGGTAACTGCCAGACCACAGTATGTCATTCCCATCCTTAAATGAAGTCAGGGATCTGTGGAAATAAGGCTACACACCCCATTGACGTGAAGTCAGCATGCTAGGCAGTGTCTCACACATTTACATTACACAGTCTCAGAACAACATATGTTCATTTTGGCTTAAGAAGAGCTGGACAAGTGTCCATGTTGCCATCCTCCCCACGTACTCAAGTGCAATTAGTACTAGGTCATGTATGGAGCATGCTGTTGGCAAAATATTGATGCATGCACATTGGATTGCACTCACAGGCACATACTACTGTACAGTAAAATCATGTGAGCATACTGAGCACTCTCTAAATTTTACTCAGACACTTACTAGTACATCTGGAGCACCATATAGCCTCCCATACTGTGCAAGGACCTCGTCCACCAGGACCTCCAGCTCCTCTGTGGTGAAGGGACGGGCCCTGATGTTCTCTGTTCGCGCCATCACTGGGTCCAGAGTACAGTTACAGCAGCAGTTGGTGGTGATGACTAGCAGGCAGCAGTGTCTGAATGCAAGTGACATGTGTGGCTCTCTCACAGACATTTATAGGCCCCTAGGGTTGTTTCAGTGGTACTCTGCTGTTGCAATTGGTCTGCCTGGTTTGCATCTTTCAATTGTATCCAATGACCGGGTCCGCGGTGGCGGTGCACACCTACTGCGAGTTTCAAAACTGCATTGCACTACCGCGATGGCGGTTCCCATTGTCTGCAATGGCATTGGCATATGCGGTGTCACACCGCGGGGGCCAGGCGGTGTCTTTCGCAATCAGGCATCTTTCAATTGTATCCAATGACAGGGCCCGCGGTGGCGGTGCACGCCTACCGCAAGTTTCAAAACTGCATTGCACTACCGCGATGGCGGTTCCCATTGGCTGCAATGGCATTGGCATAAGCGGTGTCACACCGCGGTGGCCAGGTGGTCTCTACAGCAATTTGGCATCTTTCAATTGTGGCCAGTGACAGGGCCCGCGGTGGCGGTGCACGCCTACTGCGAGTTTCAAAACTGCATTGCACTACCGCGATGGCGGTTCCCATTGGCTGCAATGGCATTGGCATATGCGGTGTCACACCACGGTGGCCATGTGGTCTCTACCGCAATTTGGCATCTTTCAATTGTGGCCAATGACCGTGACCGCGGTGGCGGTGCACGCCTACCGCACCTATGGATACATTGTGCTATTGCATTGGCCCTAGCCAATTTTCATCATTGAACACTATACCTTCACAATGTATACTAGCACCTGGTTGTAAAGTTAAATGCAAGTGTGACATTTAACTCACTGATGCCCACACATGCCATGTCAGTGCACATGATTACATGCATTGGCATGTACTTCATCACATGTCACATATGATATTTGTGTGCATGTACACAGATTTGGTGTGTAATGGAGTCTCATATTTGTGGACATGTCAATGTGTAAGATGGCTAATCAACCCACAGTAATGATGGACTGACCACATAATGTGCCTATTTCACTGTGTACACTGCTGTATTCATTTTGATAGTTGATAGCTTACACACACTGTGCTCATTGTGTAAAAAAGATGTGCTCTGTGCGACTTAAGCAAGAAGGTGTGTCAGGTACAGCAGCTACGTAGCAGTCAGCAGTGTTGCTGTTTGCCACATGTGCTGTGCCAACTACACCCAGAGCTGGTGACACAAGATGTAGGAGTGACCAATTACCATTCACATAGTCAGATTCTGATTTGGAACTAGTCAGTATGTACATACTGACCACATGTACGACTACATGAGATCAAGGTGTCTGTGCATGTGACTTGTGCATTAAGCTGTTGTTACCGTCCTGTCAATGTTGGCGCTGTGTTAGTCAATATGTTAGATGTTTGACACATCTCATTGGTGAATTAAATTTACATGTGTCCTCTTTCATATTATGTAGGAGACGGCCAAATGTGCATTGGCCTTTCCCAGTGCTGGCGAACATGGAGGATGAGGACATCATAAGGAAATTCCGTCAGGATCGCCTTACCCTTCAAGACATATGTGGTCAGTTGGAGCCCCATCTGAGGCCTCACAGAACCTATCCGACTGCTTTGACGCCAACAGTTAAGGTGATGGCGGCCCTGCATTTCTTTGCCACTGGTACGTTTCAGTACACGGTGGCCATCGCCAGTGGGATGTCTCAGGCCATGTTCAGCATGGTGCTACGTGATGTCCTGTCCGCAATGTTGACCTACAAGGACCGCTACATCCACTTTCCAAGGAGGCATGAATTGGCAGGTGTAAAGGGTGATTTTTATGATCTTGGACACATACCTAATGTGGTTGGAGACATTGACTGCACGCATATTGGCCTAGTTCCACCACAGGCACGTGAGCACATCTACCGGAACAGGAAGCATTTCCATTCCATTAATGTGCAAGACTTATGACAAGTGGATATGATTATCTCCCATGTCTGTGCCAAATTTCCCGGTTCAGCACATGACTCCTACATACTGCGTAACAGCATCATCCCACAATTGATGGCAAATCTGCATCCGGAGCGTGCATGGCTTGTTGGTGAGTACGCAGAGTCAAGTAGTGTGCTGTATGTGTGACATGCTGTTCTCAGTTACTGTTTATATTACAAAATTGGTCTGTGTTTCTCACACCTAGGTGACTCTGCGTATCCCAACCGTCCTTGGTTGCTGAGCCCACTGAGGAATCCAAGGACCCCGGGTGAAGTCCGCTACAATGATGCACATGGGAGGACACGTCGTATAGTGGAGCATGCTTTTGGGCTTCTGAAGTCTAGATTCCGGTGTCTGGACAAGAGCGGAGGTGCACTACTCTACTCTCCCCAAAAGGTGTGTCAGATCATAGTTGCATGCTCCACAACCTGGCCTTGCGCAAAGAGATCCCCCTGCTCCTGGACGATGATGAGCAGCAGATGCCCCCCCTGCAAATCCACACATGCCCAGTGACGATGATAGTGGAGAAGAGGAAGGTGTTGACCTGCGTCAACAGCTCATCGACAACTACTTTCCTTGTGTGTAAGTGACATTGTACAACAGTGACATTGTCTGTTGGCTTTGATGGTGGTGGCAAGGCATAGATGAGCTTTTTGACTGCTGGCTGTTGGTGGCTCAGTGCTAATGGCTGATGTGTGTGGCACAGGGTATTGTTTTACACGTACCTCATGTCTATGTTGCTGTTGTTGCTCATTGTTATGTGGGATGGTTTTTGTACGTTGTTGACTAGTGGTGTGTTTTAGCTGTAATGGCATCACCTGACAAGTAAATGTCATTCTCTTGTGTCTTTCTAGGTTCCTTCACCCTATCAATGCCTCGTCACAATCAAAGCTTGTGGTACATTGGAATCTGAGTTGACATTGTACATACTGTGATAAACATGGAACTGACACAAAGACAGGTGTGTAAAGAGTGTTTATTTTCAATAATTTTTTGTGAAAGAGAAGTGATTGTTTTTAAAATTGTGCAAAGTGAATTTAGGAGTTGTCAGTGATGGTAAATGAGACAAATAGAGTAGTCACCACATTGATGTAGTCACAGAGTCCAACAAACTCCTGCCATCAACATTGCAATGTGGGTTAGGATAGTTAACAAAGTCAATGTCAAGGGCAACACAGGTGCCATCATGGCTGGCTCAGCAAATTGCCTTTGGTTGGTGCTTTGCCACATGATCCTCCCGTGGTGTTTCTCAGACGTCCCCTACTGTGTTTTGCAGGGGGGCCCTCTGCTGCAGGCTCAGCGGTGTCTGAGGAATCATTGTCTTGCAGCTCACCCCTCTCTGTGGCCGCAGCTGAGGTGGTGAGAGTATCAGCAGGCTGGCCACTGGAGGGGGGTTGAGCTGTCATTTGAGCCGCATGTCTGTCCCTCAGAACACCCACAAGCTGGCAACATGAGGTCCACAAGTTAGCCCATACGTGCGTCCATGGACCTCAGTAGCAGGCGGAGCTCAAGCACTTCTTCCACAACCTGGCCCATCTGTCCCTGGTTCTGTTCATATGCACCAAGGACTCTTGCGATGGTGGCCAGGGCTTCTGTCTCAGTGTCCTCCTGTGATTGTCCCCCAGTTGCTCTCCCACCTGCTCTGCTGACACGGACCTGTGGCATTGGGACTTGACACACCCGCACACTCTCCCTGGCATCCTCAGATTGTGTGGTGGTGTTGGTAACCACTGAGGCAAGGAGAGTGCTGCAGGCAGCAGTGGTGATGGTGGAGGTGGCTGCCGCACAGGTCGTTGTAGCAGGGGTCAGCGCTGTTGTTGTTGCTGTGGTGGTGGTGGTGGTGGTGGTGGGGACAATGAGGCCCTGAGACGTAGTGCGCCCTGGCAGTCCTGAGGGGCCAGGTTGTTGCTCCTCATCCGAGAAACGTAGGGAATCTGCATCAGAGAGTTTACGTTCCGGGGGGGGGGGCGGGCAGACAGGCTCTGCAGGTTGGTGGTGTTTTCTGCTGCAGTTGCTTGTGGATCTCCTGTTGAACAGAGGTTAAAATGCCAGTTAAGTGCACTCCACATGCTTGGTGTTAGACTTTTGGATATTCCATTTGATACACCAAACACTTTACATTGCAATCACTTGGTATGGCTGGAAGATCATGAGCATCATGACATGATGTTGAGGTACATACATTACTTGTCCATAGTGTGACATGTAAATTGAAACCATGTGCCACGTACAGATTGTGTGATTACAAGGACATTTCATCATCTACCAACTTGCTGCACATCAACTTTTGATAATGCGTCTTTTTTGTTTACTCTTCATGGAATCAGTTCCAGCTAAGAAAGAACTAGCCATTGGAATGTTATACATACCTTTTTCATATCATGTACTTTACTTTGTTTGTCAGAATGACCATGCATGTTTTGTGTTCATATGGGCCTTCATGCTCTGACACCATGGAACTTACACATTGCATTCTGTGCTGTGCATGATTGGGCCCTGAATTTCTTTCCTATGTGACTTGGTGAGTCAAAGTTTAAATTCTGTGACAGTTACCTGCGCTTAGCTGTCTGCACACTGGATGTAAATGTGGGATCTATACCAAGTTGGCTGACATGTGAGGGCTGGTGTGGTCATATGGCTCCATGCATTTTGAGAAGGATGGCAGGGTACATGCACTGACTACCTACCTGTTCGGTGACACAGTGGAGGTAAATGGCTGCCACATGGTTCTGGGTGTGGGGAGTGTTCCATCCTGCTCAGCTGTGGGACAAGGGTGCCTGGTGGGAGTTGTAGTGCTGCTTCCTACCCACAAACCCCCCTCCCTGTTAAGATGGCTACCTACCTGCAAGTTTGAAGAGAGCAATGAAATGGCTGCCACATGGTTCTGGGTGTGGGGAGTGTTCCATCCTGCTCAGGGGTGAGACAAGAGAGCATGAGAAGGCTACCTACCTGTAAGTTTGAGGAGAGCAATGAAATGGCTGCCACAGGGTTCAGGGTGGGGGGAGTGTTCCATCTTGCTCAGGGGTGAGGCAAGAGAGCATGAGAAGGCTATCTACCTGTAAGTTTGAGAGCAATGAAATGGCTGCCACATGGTTCTGGGTGGGGGGAGAGTTCCATCCTGCTCAGCTGTGGGACAAGGTTGCCTGGTGGAGTTGTAGTGCTGGCTTCCTACCCACAAACCCCCCTCCCTGTTAAGATGGCTACCTACCTGTAAGTTTGAGGAGAGCAATGAAATGGCTGCCACATGTTCTGGGTGTGGGGAGTGTTCCATCCTGCTCAGCTGTGGGACAAGGGTGCCTGGTGGGAGTTGTAGTGCTGGCTTCCTACCCACAAACCCCCCTCCCTGTTAAGATGGCTCCCTACCTGTAAGTTTGAGGAGAGCAATGAAATGGCTGTCACATGGTTCTGGGTGGGGGGAGTGTTCCATCCTGCTCAGCTATGGGACAAGGGTGCCTGGTGGGAGTTGTAGTGCTGGGTTCCTACCCACAAACCCCCCTTCCTGTTAAGATGGCTACCTACCTGTAAGTTTGAGGAGCGCAATGAAATGGCTGCCACATGGTTCTGGGTGTGGGGAGTGTTCCATCCTGCTCAGGGGTGAGACAAGAGAGCATGAGAAGGCTACCTACCTGTACGTTTGAGGAGAGCAATGAAATGGCTGCCCCAGGGTTCAGGGTGGGGGGAGTGCTCCATCTTGCTCAGGGGTGAGACAAGAGAGCATGAGAAGGCTACCTACCTGTAAGTTTGAGGAGAGCAATGAAATGGCTGCCACATGGTTCTGGATGGGGGGAGTGTTCCATCCTGCTCAGCTGTGGGACAAGGGTGCCTGGTAGGAGTTGTAGTGCTGGCTTCCTACCCACAAACCCCCCTCCCTGTTAAGATGCCTACCTACCTGTAAGTTTGAGGAGAGCAATGAAATGGCTGCCACATGGTTCTGGGTGGGGGGAGTGTTCCATCCTGCTCAGCTGTAGGACAAGGGTGCCAGGTGGGAGTTGTAGTGCTGGCTTCCTACCCACAAACCCCCCTCCCTGTTAAAATGGCTACCTACCTGTAAGTTTGAGGAGAGCAATGAAATGGCTGCCACATGGTTCTGGGTGGGGGGAGTGTTCCATCCTGCTCAGCTGTGGGACAAGGGTGCCTGGTGGGAGTTGTAGTGCTGGCTTCCTACCCATAACCCCCTCCCTGTTAAGATGGCTACCTACCTGTAAGTTTGAGGAGAGCAATAAAATGGCTACCACATGGTTCTGGGTGGGGGGGAGTGTTCCATCCTGCTCAGCTGTGGGACAAGGGTGCCTGGTGGGAGTTGTAGTGCTGGCTTCCTACCCACAAACCCCCATCCCTGTTAAGATGGCTACCTACCTGTAAGTTTGAAGAGAGCAATGAAATGGCTGCCACATGGTTCTGGGTGTGGGGAGTGTTCCATCCTGCTCAGGGGTGAGACAAGAGAGCATGAGAAGGCTACCTACCTGTAAGTTTGAGGAGAGCAATGAAATGGCTGCCACAGGGTTCAGGGTGGGGGGTGTGCTCCATCTTGCTCAGGGGTGAGACAAGAGAGCATGAGAAGGCTACCTACCTGTAAGTTTGAGGAGAGCAATGAAATTGCTGCCACATGGTTCTGGGTGGGGGGGGGAGTGTTCCATCCTGCTCAGCTGTGGGACAAGGGTGCCTGGTAGGAGTTGTATTGCTGGCTTCCTACCCACAAACCCCCCTCCCTGTTAAGATGGCTACCTACCTGTAAGTTTGAGGAGAGCAATGAAATGGCTGCCACATGGTTCTGGGTGGGGGGAGTGTTCCATCCTGCTCAGCTGTAGGACAAGGGTGCCAGGTGGGAGTTGTAGTGCTGGTTTCCTACCCACAAACCCCCCTCCCTGTTAAGATGGCTACCTACCTGTAAGTTTGAGGAGAGCAATAAAATGGCTACCACATGGTTCTGGGTGGGGGGGAGTGTTCCATCCTGCTCAGCTGTGGGACAAGGGTGCCTGGTGGGAGTTGTAGTGCTGTCTTCCTACCCACAAACCCCCATCCCTGTTAAGATGGCTACCTACCTGTAAGTTTGAGGAGAGCAATGAAATGGCTGCCACATGGTTCTGGGTGTGGGGAGTGTTCCATCCTGCTCAGGGGTGAGACAAGAGAGCATGAGAAGGCTACCTACCTGTAAGTTTGAGGAGAGCAATGAAATGGCTGCCACAGGGTTCAGGGTGGGGGGAGTGCTCCATCTTGCTTAGGGGTGAGACAAGAGAGCATGAGAAGGCTACCTACCTGTAAGTTTGAGGAGAGCAATGAAATGGCTGCCACATGGTTCTGGGTGGGGGGAGTGTTCCATCCTGCTCAGCTGTGGGACAAGGGTGCCTGGTAGGAGTTGTAGTGCTGGCTTCCTACCCACAAACCCCCCTCCCTGTTAAGATGGCTACCTACCTGTAAGTTTGAGGAGAGCAATGAAATGGCTGCCACATGGTTCTGGGTGGGGGGAGTGTTCCATCCTGCTCAGCTGTGGGACAAGGGTACCTGGTGGGAGTTGTAATGCTGGCTTCCTACCCACAAACCCCCCTCCCTGTTAAGATGGCTACCTACCTGTAAGTTTGAGGAGAGCAATGAAATGGCTGCCACATGGTTCTGGGTGTGGGGAGTGTTCCATCCTGCTCAGCTGTGGGACAAGGGTGCCTGGTGGGTGTTGTAGTGCTGGCTGCCTGTACACATGCCCCCATGGAAATATTGCTAGCTACCTTTGAGGTGATTTAGAGGAAGGAAATGTTAGATATGTGAGACATGTGTTGGGAAGAGTGTGTTGTACGTAAGTGCATTTGTGTCTAGGAAGTGTAGCTTTCTAGTTGTGCAAGACAGTACATAGCAGTGTAATGGGAGACATTTGTTGGTACTTACCAGCCTCCACTCCCTCGGGTATTCCTGTGAGACTCTCTGGAGGCAGTATGGCAAGCACCTTCTCCTCCCATTCGGTGAATGTTAGTGGTGGAATGGGAGGGCCACCACCAGTCCTCTGAGCCAGCTCATGGTTCTTGTTGTGTGTTTATATAGTGTTTTATTAATTGTTGTTTCAATCTTATTGGGTAATTTCATTTGTATGTGTATTTCATTGGTTGTTAGTCCTTGTTTTAATTAATTTTGCAGTTGTTTTCTATATATGGAAAACGTTCATTAAGTTTCAGCTACTTTTTTTTTTTAAGTGGTGTAGTAGATTATTTGTTATTTATAATCTTTTAAATGTTAAATAATTATATTTTATTTTATATATAATGTTTGAAGTAGTAAATAATATTTGTGTATTTATAAATTTATATGACATTGTTTTGATTTTTTTTTTAAATATGTGTTAAGTGGTTTATAATGTATGTTGTGTGTGTTTTTGCTATTTTTATATTTTTAGGGTATGTATTGAGTTATAAATTATTTTAACATGTCGATATATTTTTTTAACGATAATTTTGTTGTCTATATTTTTGTTATTGATATTTTTGTCACTTTGTATGCTTTTTTAATGTGTTGGATATTATTTATCATGATATTTTTGACTTCGATAATGTTGAAATCAATGTAAATGTTTCACAATATTTTGTAGACGATATTTGTGTATTTTTTTAAATAAGTATAGGATGTCAATATTAGTTTAATCGATATTTTTGTCCCGATATTTTGGTAGGTCGATATTGTGTTTGTCGATATTATGTCAGTGATCCATGGTTGACAATGGTTTAACTACACTAACCTCCAGGATATATTCACTGGGCAACATTGTATCTTCTGCAATAGATATATTAGAACAGGATTTGTCCATATTACAGCACGGGCAATCACAATTGCGTTCTATTATATTGTTAAGCTGGACGCTGCAATCTTTGCGCGAAGGCTATGTGCCTTGGCGTTTTATTAACAGCACGTCTCTGTTTTCTGCATACAACCTAACAGAAAAACAGATAGAAATGGCACAAAGGGGAGCAAAGTATACAATGCTGCGGATTGAAAAACTGGACAGATTAGCTTTTACAGTGGCAGAATCACCGTCCACAGAATGGTTAATCCATGGCCACATAACTCTACTGGTCACTACTTTTCAATTTCAATATTGCCTTGAACAAAAGCAGGCAGGCAGATATGAAGAAATGGGTAGGGAAATCATCAAGGAATCTTGGGAATTACTGTACAGATTTCGATGCCGGAGTGGGGATAGAGAAGTGTTTTTAAGCGGTACAAACTGTGAGAACACTTTAAGTGGATCACTCATATGTCAGGATATAATGCTGCATGGTGCCTGTAACGGTTCAGTAGCGAACTTATCCTGTCACTTGAGGGGTGCCCCAGCTCCAGTGTTCAGGCTACTTTCGAATGGGAGTTACTTGATGCTGAACGATCAAGGTTGCTGTGGGATGCTTCCGGGCATCGCATATCTGGTGACCGTCAGTTCCAGGGTTACTTGCTGTATGCAAGTATTGTTTCCACCAACACATTCAGTCATGGAGGCGCCGTTATGGCCTTCACTAAATGTTTCATTAATACGGTTTGATGCTTTGAGCAGAATGAAAGCCATGCTTTTACAAAAATCCGTGCCCTTAACCTCCGCTCGAGAGACTTTTGATCTCCAGATCGCAAGGTTTTCAGCAGAGATACAGGCGTTCATACGTGCTGGTGGGCAGTTTTGCAACCCTGGAATCTGAAACCCCCATGGCGTTGCCTCCAAGAATGTAACAGCTGGAAATATGACAGGATGCTCTGGGCCCCCATTAATGGTCTGGCGAGCCTCCTGCTACTTCTGCACACTGCCAGGCATGACACTGAATACTAGGCCTATTAATCTACATTAATCACCAGTGTACACGGATGTATTACCCTTACTACCAATTTTAAGATATTGTACTGACTCACTGGGTTTGGGTAGGGGGAGAAGGGACGGTAATGTTTGATACACTAAGGGTCTAGATGTGCAATGCATTGTTTTTTTTTAAAAATCTTTTTATTTTTATTAACACAGCTCAGAAGAACATATATCATTACATCTGTGGTGTGACAATCGTACAAAACGTCGTGTTACAACTAGCAGCAGGGACAAAGGTCCGGGGAGACCACTCTCTGGCCCAACAATGATCCATCTTAGCACCCCTCCTCTGACGGCCCAGGGCCTCTGTAGCTCTTCCAGGGCCCCCACACTTTTCCCCATTTTTTGGCACACCCCCTGCTCTTATACACCATCTCTTCGGCCCGTTGGCACCAATCCAGGTCCTGCTTCCAATCAATGAGCTGCGGTGGCGCCTGCGCTCCCCAACTCCTTGCGATATTGCGTTTAGCCACTGCTGCCGCTAGAAACAGCCATAATTCGGCGTGTTTGGACCAGGTCCCTTCCCCCCGTATCATGAGGAGTAGCCACTTTGGATCCCGCGGAACCTCCTGTCCCACCACTCTGGACATAGTGTCCGTGACTCCTGCCCAGTAGGTTGATATCTCGGGGCATTCCCATAGAATATGGAAGAAGGTACCCTCCTGCTGGCACCCCCTTCTGCAACACCCCGATTGTAGTCTGCCCCATTTATACAAAAGCGTGCAAGGATAATATGTGCGGTGTAATATTTTAAGTTGCACCAGTCTGAATCTGGCCCGGATTGCTACCTCTCTGGGGCTTTGCTGCGCCTCTTGCCAATCTTCGTCCTCCAGGGTGCCCAGGTCTACCACCCACGCTGCCCTAAGGGACACCAGAGGATCTGGACTGTTGTTGACCAGCTTGCGGTAAATCGTCGATGTGGGCTTCTCCGCAATCGGGTCAAGTAGCAACCGGTCCTCCAATGGGGAGTAATCTGGTATGGACACATCCCGCTGAATGTACACTCTGAGGGCATGCACAAGTCTGAGGTGGTGGAAACTTTGTGACGGGTGCATGTCATATTCTTTCCGTAGGAATTCAAATGAGTGGGGGAATCACCCTCCCATACATCTCCCAGATATTCGATTCCTATGGACCTCCAGCCCCTGAACCCCGTCAATGCTGCCACGTCTCGAAGCTGGTCTCCAAGCCACAGCGGGGTCTTCCCGGTCAATTTCCGTTCCCACCCAAGGAATCTGTTGGCCTCCCTCCAACATTGTACCACTACCCGTGTGTGTGTCGGCCAACTCCGCTGCATCTTTACCGTGTATAGTAGCGACTCGCAGGCTCCCCTGCTCATGGCCATCCTATCGACCCGATACGCCGGTTCTGAGGTGTCTGCGTAAACCCAATCATTTACGACCTGTAGCTGTGACGCCCAATAGTAGAGCTGGATGTCCGGTACTGCCAGGCTGCCATCATAAACTCCCCTCTGGAGTTTGCGCAGTGCTATCCGCGGGGACCCACCGTCCCACAGTAGGGAACGGACCGCCTGAGAAATCCGCTTGAAAGAGTGCGGCGGGACCGGATATGGCGTATTCTGAAGGCAGTATAGTAACCTTGGTAGCGTGAGCATTTTAAAAAGGGCCGCACGGCCCATGAGTGTAAGCGGGAGAGAACGCCAGTGGCTTACATCCGAACCTAGGCGGGCGAGTTGGGGCTCTAGGTTTTTAGCCAGGAACACCTCCCTGTTTCTTGTGATGTGGATTCCCAAGTACTTGAACCCTTCCATGACTACTGGTGCCGCACAGCGGGGCGGAATTCGTGGCGTGGGGCCCGACAGCGGGAAAATTACAGATTTTGACCAGTTGGTGGTATACCCAGAGTAGCTGCCGAACAATTCAAGAATATGTAGGACACGGGGCCAGCGAATGATACGGCCGGGCCAGGTATAGGAGAATATCGTCCGCATAGAGGGACACCCGCTCCTCCCACCCCCCCGGGGCTACAATGCCCCAGATCATAGGATCTCTCCTTATCCAGTGCGCCAGGGGCTCCAGCGCCAAGGCGAACAGGAGAGGAGACAGTGGGCATCCCTGTCTAGTGCCCCTTCTCAAGGGAATGGACCTGGACACAGCCCCATTGACTCTGACTCGCGCCGTGGGCAACACATAAAGCAGCCGCACCCAGCTGCAGAAGACCGGCCCGCATCCCAGCCGTTGGAGGACCATAAAAAGATATGGCCACTCCATGCTGTCAAAAGCCATGGATGCATCCAGGGCCACCGCCGCCGTCTGCACAGGCCCGGCATCCTCTGTCATGTGGAGTACTCCGTAAAGTCTCCGTAGATTATGTCTCGTGCTCCTATGGGGCATAAACCCCGATTGGTCCACATGGACTAGGTCCGTGATGACCGATATCAAGCGCTCCGCCAGGGCCTTGGCAAGCACCTTTGCTTCAACATTTATTAATGAAATCGGGCGGTACGACTCGCACCGATCCTGAGGTTTCCCTGCTTTATGGATGGTCACTATTGTGGCCTCCCGTTGATCCGGGGGGAGCCGCCCCACCTCCCGCGCCTCATTGAACATCCGCAGCAAGGGAGGCAGTACCACTGCCGCCTGTCGTTTATAGATTTCGACCGGCAGTCCATTTGGCCCAGCCGCCTTTCCTGACTGCAGGGCGTTTAAGGCTGTACCTAGTTCTTTCTCCGTGAGGTCCGCCTCTAGCTTATCACGTGCCAACGGAGAGAGCACGGGCAGCGCAAAGTCTCGTAGAAACTCCGCACAGTCCGATTCAGTCCGAGTGCTTACTGGCGAGTATACCTGCTCAAAGTGGACTGCAAATGCCTCTGCTATTTCCCCGCTATTGGAGCACCAGGCTCCCGATTTATTCCAGACTCCTGCCACCCATGAGCGTTCCCTGTCTCGACGCTCTAGCCACGCCAGTAGCTTCAGTCCCTTATCCCCAACATCATATAACTGATGCTGGGTAGCCAGAGCATAGGCTCGCGCTTCCCTCTCCGCTATCGCCCTCAGGTCCTTTTGCTTTAGAGCTAGTTCGTGCTGCAGGTCCGCTGACTCCGTCAACGCGGGGTCGCGCTTTAACGTCCCCACCTCCCGCTCAAGCTGGCGCATCTGTAGGGCCTCCTCTTTCTTCTGTCCTCCTATTAACGCCTGCGCCTGGCCTCGTAAAACCACTTTATAGGCTTCCCACAGGATGATCTGGGAGTCGACGGATCCCAGGTTCTCCTCAAAGTATAATTTAGAGCCCTCTCTGAGCTTACCGCTTAATTCCGGGTCTCGCAGACGCCAGGATTCTAGTCTAGGGCAGGGGGCCCTGTTCACCACCGGTCCCCGCAGGAGGACACACACTGGAGAGTGGTCCGAGATCCCACGTGCCATGTGCCTGGCGTCCATAAAATCCCCCAGCTGTGGAAGCCGGGTGAAAAAATGGTCGAGTCTAGATAAAGTTCCGTGTCTGGCCGAGTAGAATGTGTATTCCCTATGTTGAGGGTTATGTGCCCGCCATATATCACCAAGACCGAGGGCTGCGACAAAGCCTGCCAATCCACGCTCTCCTCGTGCCTCCGTCCGAGGACTGGAGCGGTCCAGTGATGGGTCCATTACGGCATTGGTATGTGCAATGCATTGTTGATGCTGTCATTGCTTGAATGTGTCGACTACATCACCGCAGTACAATGTATGTTCAGAAAAACCCTAATAAAGTTTGTTTACATTTTTTTTTTATTAAAAGAAACGCATCTCTGCCCGCTACTGTCCAAAAACTATTCTGGACAAAATAAATTCAGTGTAAAAGTTTTAAAAAGCGGTTAAACTATATACTGTAAAAAAACAGTTTAAAAGATTGCCAGGATAATGCTATTAATGTAGTCACACAAATGGGTGCAAGTTCCCATGACCACGGGGTTCCTCTTCCTTTTGAGAAAATGGTACGGCTTGGCCAGCATTTTCAGGTAAAATGACAATGTTACATCTTTGACAAGCGGGGAGCCAGCGTAGGAAATAGTGTTTTTAAAATGAGGACAGCCAATAGGGGTAAAAAAAAAAAAAAATCAAACTATTCTAAGCAAAAAGAAAAGTTTGCTGAGGAGAATAATAAATATATTGTACTTTCAGGACTTTCTGTGGGTTTGCACACAGCAGCTGCCCATCAGGTCCCATGGAAGAAGGGGTAGTGGGTGAGATATGCCAAAACAAAAAAGATAAGGGGGTAAAGGGAAACTCGGTTTACTGAATGCATTATATGATGAAAGACAAGGGAGAAGGCTGGTAAAACGAGAAAAAAAAACACTGACCATGCTTGAAATGAAGTTCCCCCATTTCTCTGTAATGGTTCCCAGTTGAGAATTATTGGACACCTCTGCTGTGGATTATGCAGTCAAGAATCCCTTTGCTTTCCTTTCCCTCTTTGATTTCTTTCAGTAATCCATTTGGACTCCCTTTGTTCCGATTCCCTGTAAGCAAAAATATAAAATCATGCCCAAAAAGACAAGACGAAGAGAGCGAGCTGGCACTGAAAACGCCTCCCCTACCTGATGTTTGTTTCATTTTTGAAGAGGGAGCGGTTGGGGAAGGGAGACCTACTAGAGGGGCATGGATATGAGAACTTGCTCGACCAGTCGCCTAGGAAGCATGGCCACTCTGGAAAAAAAAAAAAAGGAAAACTGCAGTGCTCAAAATGCAAATATGCACTGTTGGGGGCAGAAAGCGCATTTCTAAGCTGAGCTCTGCACATCGCCAAGCAACAGTCTGATAAAGAAAGTAAACAGGAGCACTCGTGGAAACAGCCTATGACATTTGATCTAGTCTTCAAATGAACAGCAAATGTGACAAGATAAGACCAAGATTAACAGTCCTGTTTACAGAAATGTTCATGGCTACTCAAGCACGAACTGCTCTTTCAGAATTAAAATAAAAGTGTTCCTGAGGCAGTAACTAAATTGGGAAAAGTGGAGGGCTAATGGGTGCTGCTCTGTGGGAGTGAACAATCGAAGAACAAGAGGAACAAATAGAAAAGAATAACCACTTGAAAGCAAGTACACTGAAAGAAACAAATTAAAAGCGATGGGGGGGCTGTAAGCCCACAAAGTGTATACAACATGTCTCGAAGAGACCGCACAGCACTGTGTATACTTGACCTAACGAGTACAGTTACTGTACAGACTATTTCATGTTCAGACCTTTGCAGAATCTTGTCATGTAAACAGATGACCCGTATTTTCTTTGGGGAATGTGGCAACCCTAATCCTGGCGCTTTTCGGATCTGCCCATTCTTCAGCTGCAAAGAGGAGGCCTTAATGTGGAGTTCTATATGCAGTGGTATCCATATTCTTGCTTTATCCGATTGGCGTAATAATTACTGTTGATCTAGATATAGTGCTCTAACCTGGCTATTTGTACACGCTACGCAAAAATAACTAAAGAAATAAATTTACTATGATGCCACAGTTAAGAACAATTTTACATAAAGGAAAAAAAAACAGCTGTGGTTAGGTACCGAAAGTATTTTGTAACAAGACTTGACTTTTCTAAGAGAACTTCAATATATACCGCGAGAGGTCTTTGGGTAGGCGTACCCCGCCTCCTGCGCCAAGAAGCCCTGCTATGCAGTCCTTCGTTCATTTCTAATGACGTCACAATTTCTCTCATCCGGAAGGGAAGATCGCTTCATCGAACTGAAGCTTGAGCTCCGACAAACAACAACACGCCCATCTACCAGGCCCAACCATGTCATCTCAGGGGAGGCTAGACAGATAGCCTGAAATTGAGCGCCTTGTTTCAGCAGAGCGTACCAGTGTGCCTGGCACACATTTAGTGTACATATTACTAAAGGAATTATGAAAGTAGCCGGCAGTAGAGTGCTCGGCAGAAGCCTAAATCTTATCTGAATCATTCTGTCGTCACCTCGGCTCTGAGTGGATGCGCCGACAGGGCAGAGAGGAAAGGCGGCCCCGCCCCTCTTTGGCCGCTTGTCATTGAATGTTGTTGTTGTGCTCTCAGCCCGGAGCCCAGCGGCAGCAGGTTGTGGCAACGCCGGGGGTGTGCGGCAGTCGCGGGGTGCCCATGGCCGCGCTGTGCGGGGAGGTGGGCGCCGCGTCGCTGCCCAGCGAGCTGATCGTGCACATCTTTTCCTTCCTGTCTGCGCCCGACCGGCTTCGGGCCTCGGCCGCCTGTTCGCGCTGGCGGGACTGTCTCTTCTACCCGGCGCTTTGGCCCGAGCTGCAGCTCAGCTTGCGGGTGTCGCCCGCCGAGCGGCCGCGCCTGGAATACCTCATGCGCAAGTGCGGTTGGTTCGTGCGGGAGCTGCGGGTGGAGATCGCCGCTGAAAACTATCCGACCGCCACTTCCACGGGTGGCGGGGACCTCGCTGGTCCCGACCCGCAGCACAGCTCTCGCTGGATGGACGTGCTGCGCACCTACCTGGAGCTGGTGCTGTGCGTGCTGAGCAGCATCAGCAACAACAGGTAGGCAGGATGCGGCTCGGTGGCCGCAAACCTATTATTGACACGTTTCGGTTTGATGTTCCCTGAGTGTGTTTATTTCACGGTCCTGGTTGCGTGCTTTGTAATGTTAAATATACGTAGTTGTTTATCTCAACGTTGTGACTTTTATTTTTGCATTTGCACGGAAATATTCTCCTTAGTAGGTTTACGAGGTGATACAGACGACAGGAATTCGATTATTGGTGTAGTGGAAGCTAATGCGCCTGACCGTGGGAACATTCTCCCGCCTGTGTTGCTGCATTTTTTATTTATTTATTTTAAACGTTTTATAGAGCGCTAGCTTGACCCGTAGGTATCAGAGCGCTTTACATACACACTGTAAACTGAAGGAAATTGCATTACATAGTAGGAAGGCAGTAAGGAAGCAAACAGAGATAAGGAAAAATACAACATGAAAAATAGGTAAACAGTGCATCGGAGGGAGAGAGAACAAACGAGGGTGGTTAACGCAGTCCGGTCACCAATTATCCTTGAATGTCAAGAGAGAGAGGAGTCAACTCGGATGTTGCAGTCTAGGTTAGTTGACGTTGGTCAGGAAAGTATTTGTTAAGGAGATGGAGTTTCAGGTCCCTTTTGAAACAGGAGAGGGAGGGGTTGCATCTGAGGACTCTAGGGAGAGCGTTCCACATCCTGGGAGCGTTGCCAGAAAACGATCGGTATTGGGTGGTTTTCTTTTTCAGTTTAGGAGGGATAAGAAGGAGAGAGTTGGAGCTTCTTAGCGTTCTAGATTGACCTGCTCTAACCAGTTTGTTATTCAGGTAGTTTGGGGCCGGTGAGTGCAGGGTTTTGTGTGTGATGCAGGCCAGCTTGTAGATACACCTCCCTTCCATGGGAAGCCAGTTGAGGGAGTTGAGAGCTGGAGTGATGTGTTCAAATCTTTTTACTCCAGATATGAGACGAGCGGCCATGTTCAGCACTGCCCTTAGTGGGGCTAGGTGAGCTTTTGGAGTCCCTGTTAGGATGGCGTTCCCGTAGTCGATTTTAGAGAGAACTAGGAATTGAACTACTGTCTTGAGGTCATCATGGGGAAGAAAAGGTTTACATTTCTTGAGGTGTTTTAGTGAGAAAAGGGTGTTTTTTGCAGAGTTTTTGATGTGGGCCTCCATTGATAAGTTCTTGACAAGGGTGATGCCTAGAGACTTAACTGAGTCTGATAGGACGAGGGGGCAGTTTAGGGCAACCAGATTCTTGAGCCACTCTTGGATTGGTCGATGGTTGCTTTTTGGAGAGAATAGGATTAGTTCCGTTTTTTCTGGGTTGAGCTTTAAGTGGTTAGCGTTGAACCAAGTTTGGATCTCGGTTAGAGTGACATTAAGGTGTTGGATGTCGCTGGGAGACTTGATTTTGAAATAGATTTGGGTGTCATCCGCGTATAGGTGGTAGTTCACTCCAGCTTTTTTCAAGATGATTGTGAGGGGCTCCATGAAGAGATTGAAGAGGGACGGGGAGAGGATCGAGCCTTGCGGGACCCCTAGTGTGACTTGTGTTGGCTTCGAGAGACAGGAGTTGATTTTAATTTGTTGCGAGCAGTGTTGAAGGAAGGAGGAGAACCATTTTAGTACTGTGCCATTAATGCCGGAGCGCTTCGACAAGGTCTCCAGAAGAGCTGCATGCAGCTCTGGGTCCAGCTGGGCCAAACCCTCTTGCTGCCAACAGTGAACACAACATATATTCAATGGGACGAAGAGGCTATTTAGCAATGTTTATACTTGGCAGCCCTCAGCATATCTCAGTTCTAACGAGGATCATTACACATTGAAACGCAGGCTCACCCTTGACTTTTCTTCATGAAAAACAATGTTTTGGATGTATTGTGAAGGGTAACAGAAAGGCACTAAATAGCAAGCATTTGCAATGAATAGGTCTCGCATTTGCGAGAGTTTGAGCTATTGGCATTGTAAATGACTGCCTTTTATTTATGTGTTTTGAAAACCTGCAAGCAGTGCGTAAACACGCACTTTGTTCTTATAGTTGTTGCTTATGAGAAGCAAGGCTGGCAGTAACCACGCCTCTTTTACTGCCAGCCTTGCTTCTTGTAAGCAAGGACTAAAAGTACAAAGTGAGTGTTTACTCACCGCTTGCAGGTTTTCAAAACGTATAAATAAAAGGCATTGTCATTTACAATGCCAATAGCTCAAACGTTCGCAAATGCGAGACCTATTGCATTGCAAATGCCTTTTTGTTTTGTTTTTCTCAGTGAGAAGATCCAAGTGTGACAGGTATACTTCGACCTTGGTCCAGTGGTTTTGTGGCTTAGGACTCAAGTTGCAACCCACAGATGAGGCCTAACAAGGTGGAACAGGTCTGAGCTGGCTTTTGTTCCCTTTCGGGAGGAATGCGAGCTTGCAATTTGGCTTGGCTAGATTTGTACCACTGAGTGTGTGCCATGGGAGGTTTGCCTAGTTACATAGGCACAATGAGCAATGGAATGGAATGAATCCTAAAGGAATTGCCAGTGGATGACCTTAATTCAAGAATTTCACTCATAACATCCCTTTTAAGAAAAAATATATTTTGCAGAGTTAAACAATGTGTGACAATCATGTCCAAACATGGGTCATGGTCGCTGTTGTGCAGGGCTCAAAGTGTACTTCACTGATGAGGCCCACTAAGGGCGAAACTGGTCTGTGGTTCCTTTTGTTCCCATTTAGAAGGATATAGCCCGGTAGTTCAGGCTGGACGTGTCCCATTGGAGAAGGATAAAGACTGATTTGCATATATCTAAGCCACTACTAATTACCACTGCCTGAGATTAAAGAAAATAGTTCACTCCTCAGTTTTTTGGTTTTCTTGTACATGTTAGTGACACCTGGAGCCAAGCCAGCCTTGGTATTTTTGCCAACCACACTATTTATGCTGAGTATTTTAAGTCTATATACAGTACAACTACAAGTCCTGGAGTACAAATCTGTTGGATAAAACGTCAGGAATGACTGAAGGTTTTATACTAAACTCGGTAATGTTCATACTCCAATACACAATTCTGGAATAAACGGATTTGATGCGAGCTTGTTTAAATTGAAACTTATCAATGGTACCTGTATTTTCAGAGACACTTTGCAGTGAAATGCTTTGTATCTCCATGCATGTTATGCTGTAGAGTAAATGAAGAGCAGCAACGATAGCTAGGGATGTGAAGGAAATTTGTTACAGCAAGAAGATCGTGATGTAAAGAACGGTAAGGATAGCTGCCATCAATCATTCATTCAGAGCAGGAAGGGGAGGCCCTCTATTGTTAACCAGGAAGGAGTGCCTTTCTTACTTTCAAAAGCTTCCATTCCAGCCTCAGACATTAGCGACCACAGTATGCTTTTGCGCCTGTATCTCAACTAGGCTCCAAAGTTACTAGAGTAGCCCCCATAAAATAACACCAAAGAATACCTATATGGTACTTATTTCATGAGTCAGACACTGTATTGCGTGTGGCCGCCATTGCTTAAGAGCAGCGTCCCACGAGTGGTGCGGCCACTGCCATTGTTAAACAAAAATGAAACTGAAAGCGCGCACAGTGCGCAGAAAATAAAAATGAGAAGCCGCTGCCATTGTGAAACAAAAAAGTGGGCACAGTTTTATTTTCATTTATTAAAACGGGTTGCCTTTCATATTCCTCCTGCTTAGCAGCAGCGCAGGTGAAATAGTTTTTATTATAGTAAATTAAGTGGGCACCATGATAATGGGCGGCGCCCATGCATGAAACTAACTGGTATGATGCCTATCCTGTCAGTTGTCCCAGGCTAGTGGTGTTGGTGGCGGGCCCGCCCTCAGCCAGAGCACTGGGAGGGCCGGGTTTAATGATTTCTAAAAAAAACAATAATGATCAAATGGGTGCTGCGTGCCCGTGCATATTAAATTAAGCAAGCACCGTGATAATGTGTGGCACCAGTGCATATTAAATTAAGTGGGCGTCGTGATCATGCGTTGCGCCTGTGCATATTAAATTAAGCGGGCGCCGCGATCGAGCGTGTTGCCCGTGCATATTAAACTAAATTAAGTGGGCGCCATGATAATGCACAGCGCCCGTGCCTACAAAAGTAAAGAAGGCGTTGTGCCAATGATAAAGCACGGTCTGGCGCGTTGTGAAAGAAAAACAATGTTTTACGTACGCATGGCCCCTCGCGTCTCATGTTGCTCCTTGTGAGTGTTTGGAAGCAGTGAAATAAGGCTGGGTTAAAAAAAAAACGGTTGTGGGAGAGCATGTCCTTCCTGCTTGCAACAGCTGGTAGGAGAAAGTCCTTTAAGAAAATAGTGCTCACAGCCTGTAATTAAAACATCCTGAGTAACAACACAAGTAAAAGGGCCAGTCCTCATTGGAGGATACAAAAGTAGAAAAGGCGGTACTAAGGAGGGACTACTAAGCCTATTGACGAATCAAAAGCAACCATTTATATAAATATAAAGTATAGTATTTGTAAAGTGCAAACTAATCACCCCTAAGGGTCTCAAGGCGCTGGGGGCCGTCGGGGTGATTAAGCGAGCTATTGCCCAGAGTCACAGGGTGCTGGGCTAAGCTGCTGCCAGCACCGGGAATCGAACTGTGAGCCCCCTGCTCCGGAGTCAGCTATCCTGGCCGCTGTGCCACACCTCTCCTTGAGAAAGGACCGTAACAGGAGCCAATTGAAAAGATGTGCGGAGCTTCAAGTCCATACCTGAATACAGCATGTCTCGAAGAGACAGCACAAGCGCTGCTTAGGCAAGATCTAAAAACTGGTCCTGACAGGCCAAATGAAGGACCGCTTGACTTGTGCACCAAATTCATGCAAGAACGGTGTGCCCTTTTATGTGTTCTTGCATAATGCATTGATACATAGATTTTGTAACAAAGAACCTATGACTTTGAAATCCTTTAACTTTCTGTTAATCACTTCGCTTTTCCTTGTTGCTGTATTTACATATGCGGTATTGTTCATGTCTACAGAAAGGCGCTCTTGGTTTGAAGATAAATGGATGTGTTTTTTAACTTCACCTATTTTAGGAGTACAAAAAATACATGTTTTGGTGTGCTTCTGCCTAACAGACCTAGCCGTTTTTTTGTTTTTTCCACCAAATATGGATTACCAATTGAGGTGGCTATGGCATGGTCTTCCAGAGAAATGTTTGTTCATTTCAGTTTAGTGGCACTGTGGGAGGTTGTTATTGGCGCTGTATTTATGCTTTTAGATCCTTCTGGGGCTTGCTTGAATTTTCGACATTACAGAGTTGCTGGAGTGGGAGCCTTCGTGGATGATAGCAGTTAACATCTGTTTTCAGTGTCAGGAGACTCCTTTGTATCAGAACAATTGCTTTAAACATTTGTGTTTATGCACCTGTTTTTTCTCCATGGGCTTGAACATCACGATTCTCGTCGGGCTTTACGAGATGAAAGCATAGGTCTGCTGCAGAACTAAACTGTTGCCACTTTTCCAGACGCAAGCTTGGGAAGTGGGTAATTGTAATATATTTTTAATGGGAAAACGTTTTAGGTGGCTTTGCTTGGGCCTTAACCTGAAGCTTGTAAGAGGCCCAAACATATGATTCACCGTCTATCCACTGGGCCTGCAGTCTAATCTCAAAAGGTACTGTGATATTATTCCTGGTGGCGAGGATGTTTCATTTGAGGGACATACATGTTATATCCTATTATGGAAGTTTACTGATGTATCTATGCTTCATCTGATGCGATGATTGTTTAACCTTAGAGCCGGTACATCCAGCTGTGGATATGGGAATTATTTCCAGTGGTGACCAGTATATGCTGAAGCGTTCATTGTGTCATCGTTCCAAGCAAGCTGTGGGAACAGTATGTTTTCTGTTGCTCTGGATCCAGTGTCTCCAGTACTGACAGTGCTTGTCACACAGAGTTGCCTTCAGTTACAGAAGGATATAGCATCGCATATAAAACTGTTGGGAAATCTCGTTATGTGTCCGTGAAATCCCTCATGTTTGGTTACACTCCGCTATCAGCAACTTTGGTGTTTAATTCTCCGGTCTGGAACAGCTATCCCTTCATGCCGGAAGGCAGGACTGGGATCCAGACCTTGTGAAAAGTCAATTCTGAGTTGATGGCTCCTGCTAGGTCAGTGTTTATTAACCTGTGGTCCCTGGATTCTTTGGGGTGCCGCAATGCCTACTCAGTGGGTCGATAACTGTTCAGAAAATGTAAATAATATTAGCACAATAATGAAGTGTATTTACATAAAGCAAAATCTAACACTGAAAATTGTAAAACACTAATTCTGAAGGAACTTAAAATTGGAGGCTGAAAATTAAGGGGCAGATGTACAAAATAGAAATAGCGATTACCTAATTGAGATTTTTTGTGACTCGCAATTAGGAAATCGATATTCCTAATGCATGAAACTCTTTGGAGTTTAATTAGTGATTCGTAGTGGGTCACAAACAGACCTATCTCATGAATATTAATCTGGTAGGTTGCGATTTGTGACCCAGTGGGATTCACTGCCATCATGGGGATGGTGGTCTGCTGGGGTCAGCAGACCGTAATTTCTGTGATTGTGTTTTTTATGTATTTTTTTTTTACCACAGCCCATTTTCCTTAAAGGAAAACAGGATGCATTTAAAAAGAAAAAAATGAAACTTTGAAGTTTAATTATTTAAAAGTAGGCAATGGTCACTTAAAACCCTTCATTTGCGAAGGGGTTACTACCAACTTTGAGTTAGCGGTAAATTGCAAATGTTTTGCAAGCGCATTTTGGTCACAAAACATTGGTACATAACACTGTGATTCAATATTAGGAAGGGACCCCCTCAACAAGTCTCTTCCAAATACCAAATCGCAAAACTCAAATTGCGATTTGGTAACGAATCACAATTTGGGCTTCGTATATCAGAAAGAGCATGTTTGTGGTTTCAAATGGCCCAATTTCTGTGAATCTGGCCGCTGCACACTCAAAAATGCTTCGTACATCTAGCCCTGAGTTGGTATACTTAGCTTGATTTGTGGGGGTAGTGTAAGTACAGAAACCAAATCTAGAATGAATGATTGAAGCATTGGTATACTCTGTCAAAAAGAGAGCATACATAAAGATAAGAAAAAGGGCAGTGACATGCTAGAGTCTAACATCACTTCTTCCTTTAGAAATAAACTACATTTTTAAAAGCTCCAACCTTCCTATTAAAATAAAAAGTTTGATTTTTGTATTTTTTTGTGAATTAAATAATATTTAATATGTATTGCTGTGAGGTTTAAATTTTAGAAATTACATAGTCTTGGCTTCTAATAGTGATTCATTAGGGGCCCTCTGGAGTCAAAAGTTTAAGAACCGCTGTGCTAGTCCATTGATTCATTGAGTTGGTGGAAATTAGTACATGTACCACGCAGGTTTCTAGTCATCCATATTGTAAAAAGGAACAGATATTTTGCCCCTGATATTGTTAAAGAATGAAATGGACTTTGCCCCAAGCCTTTTCTGCTTCTCCCCTGAGGCAGACACACGGGGCCTAATTATGATGTTGGGCGGACTTAAGTCCTCCAGACACTGTCTCGGTCCTGGGACCGACCGACCTCCGGTTGGCAGTCCCGACTGCCTAATTAGGATGCGACCGAACACTGTTCTGCCGCATTCCTACATTTCCCTATGGGAGCATGCATTACGGCCGTAAACCAGCCATAATACATGCTCCCATAGTGAAATGGGAGGTGCTGTTCATCCCTGCACCCCGTAGCAGGCACCTTAAGGTGCCTTCCACGAGGTGCAGCGATCATTAGGGGGGCACCATAGGGGCCCTCTCGGCCCCCAGCCGGAGGCCACACACACAGGGGGGCCCTGCTGGGGGCCCCCAAACACTCTTTCCGACAGGCCAGCATGGAAACCGTGCATCATAATCCCACGAGAGGAAAGGCCCGCCCTTTGGGATTACGAGCTGGTTCCGACTGGCTCCTTGAGCCCGTCGGAATCCAGCCGGGATGACCGTCCGGTTTCAATTCCAACCGGCTGATACATTATCAGCCGGTCGAAAATGAAGCCGTCGATGGGGTTTGGAAAGCCTCTGACCATAGGTCGGAGGCTTTCTAACCTCCATCGTAATCGGCCCCACAGTGTCTGTTTTTGCACCTGTGTGACTATGAAGGGATATGCTCCATTAGTTGTTGCATTCCCCTGAGTGCCTTTTAGATGAACTAGAACTTAAAAAAAAAAAAACCCTAGTAATCAAGACTCGTGTCCAGCACGAAAAATCCTTGAAGTGTGTAGTGTCCTCTTGCTAACACTACTCTTCTACACTGTTAACTGGTTAATCCGGTTCTAAAGTAGGCCTCTCAGGATAGTTGGTCATTTTATCATATTGCCCCTTCTTTATTTCCCCCTTTTGTCCTTCTGTGTGTACACCTGCGATTCACTCCTTTCACCCATACTTTTCAGCCTAAACGTCTCCACACTTTACTTAGCACCTATAGGCTGAATACTGCAGAAACAATAAACCAGGATTAGTCATGGCTGCTTCAAGCTCTCTTGACAAAAAATTCTGTAACGGAAACCCAATATGCTATTCCTAGAAAAGAAAACAAAATCCCTCAAAAGATTATCACTCATAAAATCTGCGAAATTAACAGACTGCAAATCTGCTCATGGAATATAGCAGGTTGTAATCGGCTCCATATTCTAGAAGATACAGTAGCCTATATATCAACATTTGATGTGCTGCTTCTTCAAGAGACAAGGAAAATTAATGCTCCTTTTGAAGCAGGCCATGAAGTACTTAATATGCCAGAAGTAAAACTTTCACAATGTATAGGCCAGCAGGTTTCTGGCTATTCTGGTGAGAACCGATCTTATTATCAAAATCGACAAATTGCATCTAAATCTCCTGGTTTCGAGGAGCAAAATTGTACGTGCCAGAGGGGGGCATGGGTTGCAGCCAAGCATGCCGGCTGCTTCCTAAAGGAACTCCAGCACCTCCATTAATCCGACGTTACTCCCGCTCAGTCTAGCCCGGTGCTGCTAAGGACTTTACTGGGCCGCAACAAATTGACTTCTTGGCGAGAATCCGCAGCCATGGCTGGCGGGTGGGGCCAGGTTGTTTCCCAGATCAGCCTGGGAGGACGAGCGCTCCTGAGGAGGCATGAGGCCCGGGGACACTGTGCCCAGCATTTCCCAACCCCCTGCCCCCCCCCCGATCTAGAGAACGGTGCGGAAGCAACAGAAAGCTGAGGGGAACAGACCGGTAAGGAGGAGTGGCACCTGACCGCACCGCATTGATTCAGCAGTAAAGTGGTGAGCTGTGTGTGGAGTTCCCTACTGGGAGTAGCACAGAGGGGGGGCCCATTTTAGTGTATGCTCCATATGGGGGAGATTCAATACAAAGGACATATCCGCTCCTCATTTCCCCGCCCCTACCACCATACTTCAGAGGCAGCACCAAAGATTAGAGGACCCCCCCCACCCCTCCTCCACCTACCCTGCTGTGGCAGCTATGAGTCTGGGTGGGGGCATCGCACCAGGGGACCAAGATCATCAAAATCGGGTAAGTACTTTTTAAAATAGCAGGTTTAGAGAAAGCAGGTTTTTGATACTATAAATCGTAATTGAAGCACTTTGCAGCAATGTTAACCTAGGAAGGAAACATACGCTGCATATGGTCACTTAACAACAACTTGCAGGACCCTTCCCCCGGACTTAAGGCGAGTATGGGACAAGGTCCAAGCCAGCACCAACAAAGCACCTTGGGAAGCAATGGGGTGTCCGGGTGCAGAGGTGTGTGTTTCAGCATCAGGTGATTTGATACTTTAAATCATGATTGAAGCACCTCGCTGTAATGTTAACCTTTGGAGGAAAAACATGTTTTGCATTCAGACACTCAACAGCGACTTACAGCCCAATCTTTTGGACTTGAGGTGAATATGGGGCAAGGTCCAAGGCAGCACCAACAGTTCACTTCAGGCAGCACTTGGGCGGCCGGGTGCAGATGTGCCTTACAGCGTCAGGTGCTCCATTCAAGTCTATGGAGATGGGTCACTTGGAAAAGAGGCTGCAGGCTCAGACTAGGGGACCAGTCGGGCTGAACCAACATGGGGGCTCAGGCCTCACGATGCTTGGGGACACCTTCAGTCCTCTTCTCCATGGGTGTAGAGGTGTCCTTAGGTGTCAGGTTTTCGTCACCGGGAGCAGTCGTGGTAGAGGGGGCCTGCGAACAGAGGCTGCCAGTGGTGTTGGGGAGTCCACAGTGGGCAAGCCCAAGGTAGCTTTGTTTCTGGAGTGCCAGGGGACCACGCTGGCACCGATGGCCCACTTCAGCTCGGGCTAGGAAGCGCGGGTGCAGTGGTGCTTTGCGGTGTTGGATTTTTGCATTTCCTGAGTCTTACAGTGTTCCACGTGAGTCCCTGGTTCTTTGTTGAAGGCATGCAGACCACCCAGGCTTTGGAGGCACAGCAGCTGCAGGATGAGACAACTTTTGGCGCACTCAGTTGGGAAAAGAAGATTGGCATTGGGTCAGTTGCTTCTTTCACAGTCTTTGCTTTTGCGGCTCTTCAGTGCCCTTCGGCAGGAATCTGCTTCTCTGGTGGCAGGGTCTCCCCTAAATACTGAATTATGGGGCATTAGGTGAGTGTGGCATAGTAGCCAATGGGCTACCTATCCTTGGGGTCAACACGCCCCCTATATGAGCACTTCCTGTGGGAAGTGGGCATAAACCTTCCCCAGAATTCCTAAGTTTGCCATCACCAAGATGTCCAACTTTGAAAAGTCGCCTCCACTTCAGGTAGCCCACCTTAGGGGTGACACTAGCCTGAGGGTGGACACGCCTAACTGAGTAGCTAATTTTCCCACCTGTACAGGTGCCAAAGCACTCTGGACATAGGGGGGTCGTCTTCCTCTCCTGTGAGAAACCAGATTTGCATACCAAAGGCGGTGGGCACGTTGAAGCGCCCCTACCTTAAAATGCTAATTTGCAAGTCTGCAGGCTTGGTTTCTGGCCTCCTGAGAGCAAAGGCCCTCACCCCTGGGGGTCAGAAACTTGTCTCTGGTGGTAGGCTGGTGAAAAACAGTCATTCAGCACACCAGTAGCTGGTAGGTCTTCAGGGGCTCCTCTAATGTGCCCTCTGGGTGCATGTATTACTATATCCAGCACTGGCATCAGTGTGGGTTTATTAGTATGAGATGTTTGATAACAAACATCCCTATTTTCAATGAAGCGGTCATGTAGGTGGGGAACTCCGTTTTCACCAGTGTCCAGCACATGCTTTTAAAATGGCTTGCCTGATCACTTGTACTGGAAGAAATGGAACTGACCAAGTAGGGTGGCATATCTGCTCATGCAGTTATGCCCTCACCTGTAGTATAGTACACCCTGCCTTAACGTGGTAAGGCCTGCTGTAGGGGTGACTTACCAATTTTGCATGCAGTGTCTGCAGGCATGGCACACAGGCTGTGTGCCATGTCATGTTTCACTCTTGTCTGCGCCAAGACACACTGCCTGCAGTGGCAGTTTGCATGAGCTTGGTGAGGAGTCCCTTAGGGTGGCACAATTTGTGCTGCAGCCCTTGGGCACCCTCTTTAGTATCGCAGGCCCTGGGTACCATTTACTAGGGACTTACAGAGGGTTCTGAAGGTATCGCCAATTGGGGTAAACAATTGCACAGTTTTGGGAAAGCGGGCTGGCACTGGGGACCTGGTTAGGAGGAACACATGCACTTCCAAGCGAAATCACATCAATTACCAGGCAAAAAGTGGGGCTGACCATGTCAAAAAGGGGCACTTTCCTACACAGGGGATCAAAGGAGTGCTGGAATCTAAAATAGACTCATTCTTGGTGGAAATGTCTCTACTATGAGCAGATGGCAACAAATCAATGGCTGATTAAAAGACGCAGCGGTGACTGATTTTGCAAACTCCACCACACTCGGCCAATTGGTGGATCGCTTACTGACAGACAATACCCTAATGCACGCCAAGCTGGAAGACAATGAAGGGCAATCAAGGTGAAATAACTTGCACTTGGTGGGGGTGCCTGAGTGGGCGGAGGACCCGGGCGGAGGACCCCAGCGTAGACTTTTTTGTGGAACACCTCATCCTGGACATCCTGCAACCCCTGGGCCTCTCCAAGTTTTTCTCAGTTGAAAATGCTCATACAATGCCTGGACCTCCTCTCAGACCAGGAGCACCCCCCAAGAACAATAATAGCTCGTATCGCCAACTCTAGAGGCTGGGATGTCATCCTCCAGGTGTCCGGCCAGAAACCAGCACGAAAATTCTAAAACACAATGATAAGCCTCTACCCTGACTTCACCCTCAGGGTGCAAAAACAAAGACGGAGCTTTGCAAAAGAGCAGAAAGAACTCCGTACTAGGGACTTGAAATATGATCTTCCTGGCCAAGCTATGTGTTGTTGCGGAAGGTAAAACCTGGCACTTCCTTACCCCTGAGGATACTTGGGAATGGTTGGAGGGATTGCACCTAGTGCCTCACAAAAGCAAATGTCCTGAGCTAAGGGGTGCCGGGGAACGTGACGCTTCATGCCATCAAAAGTGCCTCACAGAGAGAGGCAACACAGAGCAGTACCTGGGACGACTGCAACATGATCCCGAGGACAGTGGAGAGTAAGGGGCAAATGTGAGATCATTCATGCATATCTGTCTAATGGACTCCTTAGAGGGGGGAGTGAACTTGTCCAATTGGCACTGCCAACAACAAGGCACGTCCTGAGTGGGGGCTCACACTCGCATTACTAGACATGGGCAAGACCTATTGGTGCCTTAGTCGAATTGGCTGAGCTCTACCCCAGTTAAAGGTTAAACTACCATGTTTATAGGGGCGACAGGTCCTCTGCAAGTTGAGGGAAGGTGGGCAGTTCTGAGCTCACTGTGCAGCGTGGCAGGGTGAGGATGTTCTCTGGGAAAGTTTGAAGTTTAAGAATACAGGCATACATGATCCATTCCACTTATGTTCTTGCTTGGCAAAGGAGAGGCACCCACTAATGGAAAGCAGTAGATGACACGATGCAGGACACTCAAATGCCCACAGCTTTACACCATCCATCAATCAATTCGGATTTGTATAGCGCGGCTAATCACTCCTGAGGGTATCTAGGTGCTATGCTCTTGCTGGGATCAGCAGAGAAGCCAGGTATTGTGTTCCTTTCTGAATTCCGGGAGAGAGTTGGATGCTCGGAGGTGAAGGAGAAGGTTGTTCCAGGACATGGCGGCAAGGTATGAGAAGGAGCGTCTTTCACTGTAGCTTCGGCGGATGCAGGGGGTGTGAGCGAGGGTGAGGGAGGCAGAGCACAGGTGTCTGGAGGGTTGGTGGTAGTTGATGCGGTGTTTGATGAATGCTGGACCTTGGGTTGTGGAGGACCTTGTTGGCATATATAAGGATCTTGAATTTGCATCTCTTCTGGATGTGGATCCGGTGGAGATTCCTGAAGTGGGGGGTAATGTAGGTCTGTTTGGGGAGGTTGAGGATGAGCCTGGCAGCAGAGTTCTGTGTCGTCTGTAGTCTCTTAAAGAGTTGGTTGGTGATTCCTGCGTAGAGCGCGTTGCCGTAGTCCAGCCGGCTGGTGACGTGGGCTAGAGTGATGGTTTTCCTGGTGTTGATAGGGAGCCATCTGAAGATCTTTCGAAGCATGCAAAGGGTGTGGAAGCAAGCGGAGGAGACTGCATTGATCTGACATTTTATGGTGAGTGTGCTTCCAGGATGATGCCATGTTAGCAGGCGTGGTCTGTAGGCGCCAGTGTGGGTCTGAGTTCGGAGGGTCACCAGGTGTTGTTCCACTGGGAGGTGTTGTACCCAAAAATCAGCACTTCAGTGTTGAGCTTCAAGCAGTTGGTTTTCATCTAGTCCGTGACGCTCGCCATGCAGTAGAGGAAGTGGAAGTAGTGAAAGTAACAGCCAAAGCCCACCCCCTGCCAAGAACGTCATCTGCCTGATGCTTAGAAATACGGGTAATAGATGTGACAATTGTTATAATTTTTTTATTTTAAGCGTGAATTTTCTCTTTTTGTGATATTGTGTTTCTTCTTGTTGAAGCTGATTGTTTTGAACATACATTGATTTTATGACTAGTGCAGTGGTTGGCATAGAATTGTTCTAGAGCTGAATATTTCCTGCTAGTTCTTCTAGCCTAGATTCCCCTTGATGCTGGTCTTTTTGTAGTCTTAGAGGTGGAGGGGTCTTCAGACAGCAAGAGGATATATGAAATGATATGACCAGGATTTCTAAAGAGCAGCAAATGCCCATAGGCGCCTAGACTTGGTGTTGTCTACGTAAGACATGATGTTGAGGCCAAAGGCTCTGACGATGTTGGCCAGGGGTGTCATGTAAGTGTTGAACAGGATGGGGCTTGAGGGATGCTGCAGATGATGCTCTTGGGTTCTGAAGTGAAGGGTGGTAGACGCATTCTCTGGTTCGTCCTGTGAGGGAGGATGCAATCCATTTGAGGGCTTGATGAGGGTGTGGTGGGATATGGTATTGAACGCTGCGGAGAGGTCGAGGAGGATCAGGGCTGTTTCTCCCCGGTCGAGAAGGGTTCTGATGTCCGTGGCAGCTTAAGGTGATGTCCTCGAATGTTTGAGGCCTTGGGCATAAGCTGAAAAGAGGGATAGTCATGCAACACATCAAGCGACAGAACCCCAATATCGTATTAGTCATGAGAACCAGCTCCTAGGCAACTTCTGCAAAGCGATGTTTAGAGGTGGTTAAAAACTGACAGTTCATGCTAGCCTCCCCTCTGACTCGCGAGGCATAGCCATATTACTAAACAGCAAGGCCCTGTTCACGCCCTGTAAGACTTGGAAATGCGTGGCCCAGTTGGGCTCCTGGGACGGGGTCACTATCAATATCCGCCTGATATATATCCCGCACGGCATCACCAGATAACCTATCTGTCATTGAGTGCCTTTATACTGCAGTTGCCAGTGAGCATGTTAATTTTGGGGGGCGACTACAACGCAGTAATGTCCGAAGAGATTGATAGACACTCACTGACACAACGACCCAGGACTGCAACTCCACTGGCTACTTTTACAGGGGCTCTTGGTCTTGTAAACACCTGGCATCTCTTCCTGCCAGAGGAACGTAAGTATACGTTCCTATCGGAAGTACACAATAGTTCCTCATGCCTTGATCACATATTCACACAACACTCCCACATAACCCAAATAGTTGCAGGTAAGCACCTAGCCAGGGGCATATCTGACCATTTTCCAGTATGGTTAGAGCTGAGGGGGGACTCAAGCCCAAGAACCATCAACACATGGTATTTGAAAGATCACAAGGTAATGACCATCTTAGGACAAGTGGCAGACGAATACTTCACCACTACTGTGGGGTCGGTAGGGTCAGCCGTAAGTATTTGTGAAGCCTATAAAATAGTGCTCCTGATCAACAATGCCCCTGACACTTTACAACCGCTCGGGGCTAAATTGAAACCAGAGGTGGGGGACTTTGATGAGGGGAGTGGGAATGGGAGGGTTAGTGATGTCGCCATCAAGTCAGGGTTCTGATTAGTGCAACTCCGCATACTCCACAGCTCCTACTTCTATCGAACTGCCCTCCATTCCATAGACAGATGCCTTACAGTAACCTGCCTGAGGGGATGTGGGGACATTCCTTCATGTGTTGTGGAGCTGCCCCAGGGTACAAACATAGTGGACATCCCTTAGGGCAATGATGAGAGCCGTAACAGGATCCCCCATACTGGACACAGCTAAATACTGTTTATTGAACATTTGGGGAGATGATCCTCCGCCCAGATACACAAGCTATTGCTGTCCTTGAGCTGAGGAGTAGCAAAACAGAACATTGCACAAAAGTGGGGGGCGATGGAAACCCCGGCACTGCAGGACTGGAAGAATGATATGGACTGATGCATGCTGGCCGAAAAGACAGTCTACCAAAGCAGGGGATGCCCCTAGAAATGAGAGAAGGAATGGTCTCCCTGGCAGGACTACAGAGGGTTTGTGGGTGGGGGAGGGGAGCCCGAAGCCTTTATTATGCCTAATGCTTTGTTTTACCTTTTTGTTTGTGTTTAAAGCCAATAAAAAAGAAAATTGTACTTCCAAATACAAGGGCACAGATACTGCTATTAAATGTTTATCTTAACTTAGGATTGAAGCAGCATCAGCAAAGTGTGGACAGGCTGTTGGCTGAACCTCACGATTGAGAGTAGAGCGTGTTTTGTAGAGGTGTTGGTTGGAGCTGTAGTGGCGGTTGGAGGCGGGGCCAGCCCCTACAATCATGCGACATGCCTGTACAGGATGCAGGCAGTGGTAACGGTGTTGACGGGGCTCGTACCATGTTCCGACCCTTTCTTAGGACCCGCTGGTCACATTTCCGGCTAAATCTCTTTCTGATTACGCAGCCAATTTCTGCTTGGGCCCAGAGGCAGCAGGAGTGCTGAGCTCCCTACATGCCTTATTTGCTTTTCGCCAGCAGTCTTTGGTCTGACGTTTTGTCGCCAGGAGGGCTACAGTGGTGAGCAGTAACTCAGCTGTGTCCCAGGAAGCGGCTGGCGCCTGCTCTGCATGAGAAGCAGTTTGCTGCTCAATACATGGATGATGCCTGGCCCGAGGAGGGATTTATGGACACATTCATGGTGCAGGCCTGATGATGGTAGGCCCTAGTTTAAATCAGGGTAGTGACAGCAAGGACAGCCTCTAGTTTCTTCGAAGCGCTGTCGTGGATGCTTTGTAAATGTGCCTTTAGTTGTCTGTTGAAGGAAGACTTTGGCCCACCTGAATAATACCTACTTGATTCCCCCATTCCATTGTGACTCAGTTGAGTTTCAGAGAATAGAAGTGGGGGGTAGAGGAGAATACAACACTTCTGCATGGCATAAGGGCAGGGAGGGGAGCTTGAGAAGACTGTGCAGACGCCTCAGATAATAACACTTATCTCAGAAGTGGCCAGGGGAGCTCGTGCCATGGAATGCACTGTCTGGTTTGGTGCTTCCCAGTCTTGAAAGTCAAGGCTCCTATCACTCTGTGAGGCTCAACCTGTGGTAAAGGCTCAAAGTGAACTCAAACTAGAAAAGAGGTTGGGAGCAGAAAGCTTGTGTATTGCAGGGATCCTTAATTACCAGCGAGTGGGTTTGGAAGGGGAACCCAGGTGCCGCTTGAGATACCTTGTAAAAGACATGCCATACCCTGCCACCATTAAAGAACCGGGTTCATCATAGTTTTTCACATCATGTTTTGGGCTCTACATTGACAGCAAGAAAGCTGCGCTCTGGAAGATTAATATCAACAAGATCTTGCAGAAAGACGGACTGTAATCCACTTCGAAATAAATACCCTTGTTAAAATATTCTAAAAGGTATTTCGTCCATCCTAGCCTAAGTTTTAAAATCAGAAGAAAAAATGGGTTCCCCCCCCCCTTACTCTGTTTTTTTTCTCATTAAAACTATGAAGTTAAACAATTTCAAGATCTTAAAAACTTAAATAATTTGGCTGTGATTAAGGAGCCTCCAATTGAAGAAATTTCTTTTTCTAAGCGTGGGACCATCAAACCATCTATTGCTGACTTTACACTGCCTGGTTTTACCCAACAAACACTTGCTTGGAGAAGCCCCCAAACTGTAGTTTTGAGGCCCACTTTCACAGCCCAGACCCTCCTTAATCCATGTACCTACTTCAATAACAAATATGAAGCAATCTGACACATCCAGCTCCCCCACACTTACACTCAAATCTAGCTTTTGAGTTGGCCGCAGTGGCTCTGTCCTTGCTAGAGGCAGCGTTACCTCGGCGGCTCCTCCGCCCTGTCTCATTCCAAGTCCTATTCTGCAGTTCCTCTAGGGGCTCCACACCTTTTCAAATATGTGGGGGTTTCCGTGGGCCAAATAGACCAACTCCTCAGACCTCATACACCAGTTAAATTTCGATTTCCACTCAGTCACCGACAGGATCGATGCCATCCTCCATTATCAGACTATGTCCCGCGTGTATATCTGTCCCGTGTTTTGTTATTCCCAAATACCCAGCAATATTTGTTGGGTAGCGAGTTATACAGTACCTCCAATAACTGATGTTATTTTAATGTGGTCCTTACCCCCCCCCACTATCCTTGTACCCTTGGGCAATCACATGTGGTGTGTAGCAGCATAGCTCACTGTCTGCACCCCCTCATACATTGGTCAATCTTTCTCATCCTTAATAGCCTAGTTCTCATAAATTATTCCCTGTGGAGTATTTGTAACTGCACTAGCTGGAATCTTGCACATATAGCTACCTCCTATGGGTACTGGCAAGTCCCCCACACGCATCGTCTTCCAATCTCCCTAGGTCCTGCTCCCATTTTCTCTTCAGTTCAGCGAGGAGTGGTAGGGCTGTTGGTAAATAGTGTGACCTAGATCTGCAATATTGTGTACTGATCTGAATTCTTCTTGTAATATTTCTGGTAATTATGCTCAATGTTTGGAGAGAATTTATCTACTATCTTAACTTTAGTCAATGTTAGTCAATAATGCAGAACATATTTTAGATGATCTTTTTTGAGACCCTTCACAGTTTGGCCCATAAAGAGGGGAAGATCCTGGGCAACAACTCTCCTGAAGTTTAGAGGCAGAGGGAAATTTAGTGGCTCAGCTAAAGTCCTTGAAGATCATTGCCAAATACCTCAGTTGAAGAAGAGTCTTTAAGATGCAAATAGACCAGGCTAATTATGTAAAAAGAAAGGAAAAGAGCACGGTCAATAAAGAGGGGTCTCAAAGTTACTCTTTAAAACATCTATTTGAGGAACTCGCAGATTAAGTCCCTCTTTTTGCCAAGTTGTTCACTCCCCGGAGTATTGCCCCAGGATTTGTTGGCATTCAGCTTTTCCTATTTTACTTTCTGACAAGGGACCTTTTTTTAATTGGTTGAGTTTTCCCTCGCTCAGCGCGGCGCCTGTGAAGCTGTGCTTTATCTTGCATGGACACTCGCTGCATGTTGCTCTCATTTACAACGCTGCGCATAGGATGGATGTTGCTACACTGGGCCTGTTGGCGGGTATTAAGCTGTTTTGCAAGTGGCGGGACACAAAGCATCTTCGTCGCCACAGTCCCCCCGCCTTGCTCTTCATGGTACCGGGCTCTGCTGCATTGTGGCTGCTGCCATGTAAACACATCTGCCTCGCACGTGCGGCTCAAAGCCGGTCTGCAGCGATGGCAGTTGCCATGTTTACTGGGCTTTGCAGCCCCTGCGCCAGGCACAATCGGGTGGGTGCCCAGTTCTTGGGGAGTTGCTGGACCAGCTGTTGGTCCATGGAGACGGAGAGACCTTCTAGCCAAAGCCCGGTTCCACCGCTGTGCAAGGTCTCCGCTGCTCTGCCTGGCGGCTTGTTTGGAAGCGTTGAAAAATGAGCTCCGATAATCCTCGGTTCCGCACCCCCCTCCTGCACACTCCTCCTGGTGTGTGAGCGATGTCATTCCTCCCTCTCGTGTTTCTGCCGGGCTGCTGGATCTGTTCCGTTACATGACATGAAATGGGTGTTTCACTGCCCGCTTAGCAATGATTTCAAAACCTGCAGTGCATGCGGATTCACTATATCACCCCATGAACTATGTGGTTCATCTTGAAAGTTAAGCTGTGTTAGCAGACTGCAATATATGATCACACTACACGCTCACAGTGTTCTTTTGTTATTGTGTGTGTATTCACCAGGTTTCAGGCTGGGGGTTGTTTAGTTGCCAATTGAAATAGAATTAATATGTTTACATCGCATGCGTGTTTTGTGATGCATTGGTGCCAAAGTGTCGTGCAGGAGGCTCAGCTTTCTCTCCTAAAACTAGGAACCGGATCAGACTGGGAGATTCCATCACGGTTTCACTTTTCAGCCCATGGCGCCGCTGAGTGTTAGGAACCAGGTCACTCCCCTCACCAGCATCCATTGGTGGAATGTTGTTTGGACGCACACCCTCTGCATGGTGATTGGTAGTACAGATTGTCTTTCACGTTCAAGACTTCTACCCTAACCCCCCCATCACCCCCCTTTGCAGTTTTTTCCCTTCGTGAACAATAGCAGGGCAGAGTGCAAGGTAGGAGAGTGTGACTATTTGTTACCCGTTCCGTAAATCTACGTATGTTCTTGGTGACTTTAGTAACAGACAAAGCCCACCCCATGCCAAGAACGTCATCTGCCGGAGACTTAGAAATATGCTTAATAGATATGACAATTGTTATAATTTTTTTATTTTAAGCGTGAATTTTCTCTTTTTATGATATTGTGTTTCTTGTTGACGCTGATTGTTTTGAATATACATTGATTTTATGACTAGTGCAGTGGTTGGGATAGAATTGTTCTAGAGCTGAATATTTCTTGCTTGTTCTTCTAGCTAAGATTCTCCTCTATGCCAGTCTTTTTGTAGTCTGTGTCCTTGCACCCATCTCTTCTTATCACACTGCATCCAACCACTAGCCTTAGTTTCACCACAGGTGCAGTCCTCCTGTTCCTCATCTTCAGCACCAGTGTAGCCTTCTTCATCCTCATTTTCACTCTAGAGCAGCCCTACTAGTCCTTGACATTACCTTTGGTGCACACATCTTCAGCCTTACCTTCCCCAGAAATTCAGCCCTCCTCATATTCAGCACTAGTGTAGACCTCTAAATCTTTATCTTCACTCTAGTGTGGCCTCCTTAACCAATCTGTCACCACAGGTGCACCTCTCTTAAGCTTTCCCTTCATCACTAGAGCAGCTCTAACCATCCTCACTTTCGCCCCATGGCAACCTTGAACAACCTCATCTTCACCTCTAGTGCAGCCCTACTCAACCTCATTTTCACCAGTAGTGCAGCCCTACTCTTCTTACCTTTTCCATTGGTGCAACCCCTTCACCCTTACCTCCACCGCTAGTGCAGGAACAGACTAGTGCAATTGGTTTGTAATAGGTAGAATATGCAAGCTTCACAACATTGTAACTGATTTTTATTTCTCAGATGCTAATTAGGCAAAGCTATCCACTCGGTTCCATGCCACACAATTCAACTCCGCGCATTTCCAATCCACATCACATAATCTGACACCAACCCACATAATTTAACTCAGCAACACCATTGCACAACACACCACATACATTCAATCCCCACCACAGAATTCCACATCATGCCACAAAATTCAACAGCACACCACATAATTAACCTCCACTAATTACCTCTCTACAAAACAAAATACCATTCCACTCCATAGCACATAATTCCACTACATTTAATACCACATAATTACTATCCACATAAATCTACAGCACACCATGCCACATAATTACACACCACAAATCCACTCCACACAATTCCATGCCCCAACTAACTAATCTAACCCATATAATTCCACCACACACCACATACATACACTCCATAACACATAATAAAAGACCATTGCCATTTACAATGCCAATAGTTCTAACTCCCAAAGAGGTGAGACCTATTGCCTTTCCAATGCTTGTTTATTTTATAGCCCAGATTGTCAAAATGGAAAGTTTTCAAAATGTAGTCTTGATTGAAGATTTCAACGCAAATGCCCAATCGTGCAGTAAGAGTTTTTATGGACACAGATGGGAAATTTTTAATATCCCCTCATTGACACTTCCTGTTAATACGAAAATGGATTAACAAGCAAGTATGCTCTTGAGAAAATATGAATGCCTGTTTGCGAATGGGAGAATTGACTGTGATATTCAGTCAAATTACACCAATATTTCTACCCAGGGTTCTTCTCTTACTGATTATCTGACTGCTTCTTATTCCCTTTTTACCTCACTTTCTAACTTGAATGTGATGGCTAGCCCCTTGAGTGACCACAAGTTACTTTAATTTTTAATTGGTTTCCCGTTGGTAGGATCATGGTTGTGCAACATCAAAGGGGGTGTTGTGAATTTTAATAGGCTAAATGGGAGAACTCATTCGAAAACCAACAAAAAAGTTCTCTTAAAAGAAAAGCTCCATGTAATAACTGAGGATATTCTAGCTTTATATCCAGTCCCTCTTTCATGTGAAGTCATTTGTGTGCAAACCTGACTTCTTGTGCAATAAAAAACCTTCTAGGAAATGGTCATCAACTGTTGAATTCATAAATTGGGAGATCAAAAGATTAGTTAGATTAGAAGGCAGTTTCTGTATTATTCCTTTGAGACCCGGGTCACTGTTTATTGCATTCATGGATCTGTCCTCTGCCTTTAACAGGGTGAACAGATCCAAGTTGTGGCCATTTTGCTACATATGGTAATGGAAGTAGACATTGCCTACTTCCTTAGTGAGCTGCACAGGGCGGTCTTTTCCTTTTCCTCTTGAATCTATATTAAGCCACTGGGCGCATTGATCAAGATTTAGCAGGCCAAATCGGTCTCAGTAACCACATATGGCAGTAATGTATTGGAATATATAGACTCATTAGAACTCCAGGTGGAGAAGAATGGGTTCTGCAGACGCCTTTTGGCAGTCCCAGCATCTACCCCTGCTTTTATGGTTCATGAGGAGCTGGGGCTGCGTTATCTGTCGGACCTCATTGCTCTGCGTCCCTTGATTAGTTGGCTTACCATCTGGATGAGACCTGAGAATCACTTTTAAAGGGAGATACTTATTGATTATATGCAGCTTCAAGGGTGGCGGTCAATTAAATGGCTAGCATACATACGGGATGTTAAGCTAGGTAGAACAGCTTTGTTTGATTCTCCGCAAAATATTTTTGAGACAGACTTTTCCTGGACACAGAAGAACTTCCTGCCATGGTGGGAAGCAGTGAGAGGGTGTAAAACTTGATAATCTTTCGGTGTGAGGATAGGCTCAGATCTTAACAGGGTCAGTTATCTGAACCCTGTTTGCTTAATGTATCCATCGGTCATCTGTTCTTTCTCACTAGATTTGGATTTAATCAATTTCATCTGTTACTGATCTTACCTAGGCTTATTACTGGGAATGCGCAGTTGAGACCCTGTACATGTGATACTTTTTCTGCTGAGGATCTTCTGCATTTTATGTTCTTGTGTGGTTTTTATGATCTTGTAAGATGTTTTTTGGTACCTTTTTGTTAAAAATCTCTTAATTTGTCCAGGTTAATCCTGCTCATTTGTATCTTAAGTTACTTCCAGATGTTCACGTAACTTACTCTGTTGCCTGCTTCTTGGCATTGTCGCTGAGGAAGGCGCTCGATTCGGGGTCTGGGCTGACCTGATCTGTTATTTAGTATGCACTTTATTGTTGGCACAACATTTTTCATGATTGTTTTATGCCCTGTAAGGCTAGATGTACCCACATGTCATGCACTTTAATGTGATTTGTTGCTTCTTTGATACAGTTTTAAGGGGTCTTAGTCAAGAATGTACTGTATTGGCTATGATTTGCCCAGATGGTTTTTACATTTGGCTAATTAGCACAATATGTCAGTTTTGATTTTAACTATGTATAGTACAGGAATAAATTGTCTTGACCTGTTGTTTGATTGTACTGTCTTGTATTCGTTTTTTAGGTCTCGCCTACGCAGCACGCATGCGCTCATAGGAGGGCCTTTAGCCGTCGCTCTGCTCTTTTTGAAGCACACACTCGTGCTTGTGGCGGCATCCACCTTGCGGGAGCGAGCAGCGGCGCGCATGCTAATTGGCTGTTGCTCGCTCCCGCAAGGCGGATGGTGCCACAAGCACGAGTGTGCTTCAAAACAGTCATTAAGCAGCGCGAGGCGCGCGCGCTTGTGTGTTGCTTTCCTATGGCCCGTTCTGCCACTTCCCGCTTGCTTTCGTCATTTTCTTTTTACCCTACTGCATTTTCTACACCCCCTCCCTTTCTCCACCCTACCCATCCCTTTCTCTGCCCTTCGCACCCGTTCTCTCTCCCAGTCTCTCGTTTTCTTTGCTCTGCCCCCTCTCTGCTCACCAGTCCTCCTTCCCTCCCCTCCTCTTTCTTGGTTGATTTGGCCCTTTTCCTCTTAGGCTCTAAATTCCTCACCACCTTTCTATACCCATCTGCCCTTACCGTCACCAAGTTCTGTTTTGCTTGTTTCGTTTTGTTTAGGCACTCTGAGAGAGTGCTTGTGTTTTCCCGCTCTCTCCTGAGTACTTCGCTGCCGAGCTCGCTCGTGTTGCTCAATCGCTGTGTGCCACCCCAGGCCTCCTCCTATTTTGCCCGTGTGCTTCTCCCCTGCCCCATGTTGCTTTATCTCTCTCATCCTTATTCCCCCCCTCTCTCTGTGTTGTTAACCCCCACCCGCATCTTGCTTTCACCTCCTGACTTCCTGTTGCCTCCCCGCCCTATGCCTTCCTCTCCATGTTGCTATCCCACAACTATGCTACCTTGTTTTTCTTTCCTTTATCGCTCCAACTCGGATCGGCAAACAAAAAGAAAACAAGCATTTGCAATGCAATAGGTCTCGCATTTACGCCAGTTTGAGCTATTGGCATTGTAAATGACAATGCCTTTAATTTTGTTTTGGTTTTTGAAAACATAAATAAAACGCAGTGTCATTTACAATGCCGATAGCTTAAACTTGAGTAAATGCGAGACCTATTGCATTGCAAATGCTTGTTTTATATTGACTTTGTTTTAAAAATTTTGATGCACTTTGTTATTATTGTCTGATGAATGCAGTGATGTTATCATGTACTTTTATGGTCCAGCTAAGACCAAATAACGTTTTTTTATGTTATGATAATAGCTAAATTAAAGCATGAATTAGCAGAGCCCTCTCCTTTGTCACTGATAGTTAAGGTTGTAAAAAAATTATGACACCTTCGCGGACTGAAAGGTATGATGCAGTGTTTTGATTAATTTATACAATTTTATAGATTTATCCCAGTTGCTCACCCTGTGTTCGAACAGTTAGCCTATTCAATGCCATTACGAAATGTTTGCTTCTGTTAATATCTGTTTTCTGTGATTGAAAGCTGAAGGAGACTATTTTGGACATAAATGTATTTTAGATGTAAATTGTGTCTGCTTTGTCGCTTAAGATGTAGTTTATTGTGTTTCAGAAATCTTCAGAAGCTGAGTCTGTTTGGGGACATTGGCATTCTGCAGCAAAATGGTAACTTGACAAATTCTTACTTTAACAAGGTGGACCCCGGCAGCAAGAAAATTAAGCAGTAAGTATAAGTTATACAGCGTCAAGTACGGGTCGGTGCTAAAGTAGTATGAAAACAAATACAGAATAGTTGAGGTGAAAATTAAACCTGTGGATTCACATAAAAACAGATGAAATCAGACTCTACCTGTTGGTGTCACTATAGGTTGGACACCTACAAGCGTCGGTTATGGTACTGTTTAGAGCCATTTGACGTCTGAGGGAAAGTTGTGGCACATTTGCAGGAACAGTTCAAGCCACAGTCCGCATGTACAGTGATGCATGTTAAACAAAGCACATTTGAAGGTTTCTGCAGTTGGTACTTCTGCTATCGATAAAGACACATGCTATGGTGTGGATGGTGAAAAAGGCACTAAGATTCCCACAGAAGCTGCAAGACATGAGGAACAATGCAGTATACTGGGTCTGAAGCCAACAGGAGTAAATCAGAGTAATGCATTGCAAAGATGTAGATTGACTGGTACGAATATGGTTGTGTTCATAATGAAGACATTGAGCTGATCTGATGCAGTCGCTTGGCCTGATGATGGAGCCACCTGGTTGCCTTACTTACTGTTGCAATGCTAAATGTAAGTATGTTCACATGGTATTTAGCATGAGGAGATTATCAGAATGTTTGAGGGTTTTGTTTTTTTAAAAGCAGCACAAATTGTTTTTTTTGTTTTTGTTTTTTTTTGTCACTTCCCTCTCCTTTGCCTTTTTTTTTCTTTTCTCCCAGGTTTGATATTTAGGTTTACGGTACATCTGCATCATTACATCGAGCAACAATTACTATAACTCTCAATAGAATTAGGATTGAACACCAAGCCGCGCTAGCTTCCCAGCCTCTGCGTGGACAAGTGCGCAGTTCCTACCAGCCTCGTGGGTTGGGTAGCCAGCGATCTGGTCCAGCCACTCCCAGCAGCTGCAGCCTCCAAACTTTCCTAAACTTTAGATCATGAGTGTCCAGTTGGTGGCAGGATCTGCCGTCACCTCAAGTACTGGCAGTCCCCAACATCGGACAGGTGGATTCTGCAGATCGCCCGAAGGGGCTACTCCTTCTCCTTCGAGACTACCCCTACCTCCATGCCACCATCTTACGATTGGCTGAATGAGGATTATATGTCCCTGCTCTGGGAGGAAGTCATGGCTCTCTTGGGCAAGGGAGCCATAGAGAGGGTTCAAGTGCCAGAAGTAGGCTTTGGTTGCTATTCCCGTCACTTTCTGGCCCCGAAAAAGAACAGAGAACTTCGTCCTTTCCTAGATCTCCAAGCCCTCAAGTACTTCCTCAAAAAGGAGAAATTCAAGATACTCACATTTGCTCAGGTATTGTCTGCCCTGGACCTAGGAGACTGGATGGTAGCATAGGACTTGCAGGACACCTGTTTTCATGTTCCCCTCCTGCCTGCCCATCAGTGTTACCTGCGGTTTACAGTAGGCCGGAAGCATTTTCAGTTCACTGTGCTCCCTTTTGGCCTTACCAGTGCTCCTCAGGTGTTCATTAAGGTGAAGGCAGTGGTCGCAGCTCATCTGCGTAGATCAGGGGTGCCAGTCTTCCCCTATCTCGACGACTGGCTGCTGAAGGCAGGCTCGCCCCAGGCTGTCGTCTCCCACCTCCAGGCTATGGCAGACCTCCTGCATCCGCTAGGGCCTCTTTCCTGCCACAGGTGGTAACACCATTTCATGTGAGCCAATCTGTCACCTTTCCCACTTTCTACGTTTCTCCACATCCCTCTAAAAGAGCATTGTCGTTCTACCTTGACCGCACAAGAGAGTCCCGGGTGGATGACCAACTCTTTGTGGGGTATGTTGAAGCGCCACACAGAGGCGATCAATGACACCTACCGGCGCATGTGTGATGCTCACGAAAAATCTTCTGCATCCAGTCTGACGCCTGGGGAAATTCAAAGGTAAGGAATCTGCGGCTAGATATTGCCTCTACCAGATAAAGCGTTAGCGAAGGTAAATAACTTGTTCAACTGTGCCATAGTACTCCAAAAATAAAAAATATATTAATAAAAAGGATGACATTGCAGATGTTTTTATATTGATCATGTGAGAACTAAAGGACCCCATCTTAAGGTTCTGTGGCTTTACATATCTGATCGAGACTTCTAGCTGCATATTCCTTACCTTAGAATCATCCCCAGGAGTCAGACTGGATCCGGAAATGTTTTCATGTGCAGTACCCCTGCGCGCCGGTACTTGACATCGTTCGACTCTGCATTGTTTTGCATCGTCTGCGCCAGAAGTGACGTGTGTGTAGTGCCTACATAGGCACCACCCCGGCGCGCTGACATCAGTTCTTTCTGCGACAGTCAGCGCAGATCTAGAGAGCTCTCCCCAGCCATTTTTTGACTGACATTTTTCGACTTTTTATCAAAGTCTTTTCGAGATTTTCTCCTGGTGTGGCAGGATGTTAGCTAGGAAGGCCGGCTTCAAGCCCTGCGGTGCCCGTCATCGACAAATGTCAGTGATTGATCCGCATCTTGTTTGCCTCTGGTGCCTCGAGCGCACCCACGATGCGAAGACCTGTGTCGACTACCGCACCATGCACCCTGAGGCTCTCAAGCTCCTTGCCGCTTGATGTGCGACGGTCTTGATCCCAGTCGAGAAGAAGGTCCTGGGATTGGCTGCAAAGCCCAAGATCCTCATCGCACTAGAAGTCGTCCACAGGTAAGTCCCAAAGAAAAGTAAGAAGTCGAAGAGGGCTTTGACCCGAACCCCCCCCCCGCCCCCCCACCCCCTCTCCCCACACAATTTCCCCCTTCCCTGTCTGGCGAAGTTATCCGATGAGGCGGGGAAGTGCGTAATTAGAGGTCTCCCTCCGTGGTTGATTCCGCGCCTGGGCTGGCTCCACACCTTCCGAAATTTCCGGGAGCAGCAGCGACCCCATCCAAATTTGTGAGTTCTATGAGCCCATGCACCTCAACTTTGGGTAGCCCGCTGGCACACCTTTGGGCCCGGGGGGTTTGGGAGAGGCCCCCCATTGGTTCTCTGCCGACAGCTCCGTCCCTGGCTGCAGTCGGGCCCCTTGGATCCATGGATGGATCCCTCCTTGACCTTCCCCGGCACCCGCCCCGATTCCAACACTCTCTGCGCCATCTGGTGGCACCGTCCCCATTCTCGACTCTGACATAGAGCCGAAGGGGCGCCGTCGACTGGAGCAATGCCTTCCAGGCTGGACCATCCTATGGGCTAGGATTCTGGGAGGATTGGGAGGGGTACCTAGACCCTGACAAATACCAGCCCCTAACCCCTAACATGGCCTGGTGTGAGGAGTGGGCAGACACCAATGGACTGGACACCTCTCCAGATACTGGCATGGTCACTCCTCCTTATGTGGTTACAGGGGAGGGTGCCTCTTTTGCTATCGTGGGGAGAAGGGCAGCCGAGGTGCTGGACTCTCTCAGTGGCAGTCAGGACTAACATCTTGACAGAGGTGCTTCATCCGGGAGTGACCCCCCTCAGAACAGATTCTCCCATTTAATGAATCCTTCACAAATGTCCTACTTGAGGCTTGCCTGCCACCATCCCGCCCTAGTGGACCCCAATTTCTTCACCCAACACCATGCCTCGGAGAGCTTGGTGGTCCAAGCTCCACCTCCAGTGTAAATCCTGGCACATTCCCTTCCACTCCACCGGATAGGGAATCCAAGAGGCTGGAACCCTTAGGAAAGAAAATAGGTGCTACCCATGGTCCCGTAGGTAGCTCAGGCCCTACTTTCGCAAGCTATTGCAGATGGGAGAGATGCAGCCAAGCTCATGATCCGATGTGGTCTGGATACGATCGACTCGCTGGGCCGAATGGTTTCTTAGCCAGTGGCCTCAGGGCGACACGCCTGGCTGAGAACAACTGACTTTTCTGGGTATGTCTGTGAGAAGCTGGGTTTCTGTTGCAGTAACCCCCCCACTTTTTGCCAGACTACTGATGCACTTTGACTTGATGTGCCCTGGGTCCCTGCCAATCAGGTTCCCAGGGCCTGTATTCTTTCCCCAAAACTAACCCAAACCCAATTGGCATCTCTGGCCACAATGGTACTACAGGTACCCAGGGCACTATGACCAGGGAAGACCTCTGAGGGCTGCAGCACTTATTGTGCCACCCTTAGAGACCCTGTACCTTTACATTGTTTCTCTGAAAAATGTTCTAAGTGTGGAGTTGATTTGTATGGAAACCTGAAAAATAACAATTTAGCAAAACTGATTTTACTTACCTTTTCTCTAGGAAATGTCCCAGTGTGATATCTAGGCATATCACACTGAGTAGAACAAGTAATCTAAAAAGTAATCTGTACAGTAATTTCAATACCTTGACTTACCTGTATTTCAAACAACTGCATTTGAACTTGCATTCACTTGTAAACACTGCATAATATATTGCAAAGCATTTATTTCACTTGCCTGTGCCAGGCATGGCTTGGTTCTAGAAATAAAATAACTTAATAATATTTTTATACAAACAAAATTGGTCTGAGTTCAGTCTTTGAGTGTGTGATATCATTTGCTGATTGAGTGTGTACAACAAATGCTTAACACTACCCTCTGATAAAGCCTTACTGCTCGCGCACACTACCACAAATGGAGAGTAAGGTGCTTTTACCTCTGCCTACCTTTGGGGTTCCACTGGACTCTGTGCACACTACACCTTATTTTGGTATAGTATATACTGAGCCAGCTTCCTACATTGGTGGATCAGCGGTGGGATATACAACTTTGCATTTGTTGGACTAACTTGGTTACCACCTGATCACACGACAGAACTCTTAAATTGTCTTTAGAATTCTGATTTTTTTTCAAATTGGCATTTTTTGCAAAATTACTAAAAGTCTTGTTAGGGACTTGGTTAAGTCCCTTTAGAATTTTAGAAAATAAAAAGTCACTTTAGCTAGGGATAAGAGGGGTTAGAACTTTTTTAACTATGTCTCTTAATAAGAACCCAGCTGTTAGTGAAAATAATCACAATGCCAAAGAGGACCAGGTTGAGGAGCTTGGCCTCACCCCTTACCTTCACTTGTCTTTCAAGGAGGTAAGGTCCCTATGTAAATTAAAAACATAACCATGGGGTCCCATCCCACCAAACAAAAGCTCTAGGAGCTGTTGGCTGGGTATGCTAAGGACCACCCATCTGAAAATGGTGAATACCAATCAGATGAGGAAGAAGATGGAGGGGATAATGAGGTAGACCAACCCCCCCGCCCACTTCATAGAGCAAAAGGACCCAAGTGCCCCTGACTCCAAGAGTAAACCTCCTGGTACTATTGAGGACAGCCTCAATGAGGAGGACATCCTGCTAGCCAGGTTGACCAAAAGATTAGACCTAGAGACCAGACTCCTGGCTCTAGAAAAAGAAAGAGCAGAGATGGGCCTAGGACCCATCAATGGTAGCAGCAATTTAAAAAAATATAGACAAAGAAGGATCCTATGATCCCAAAATCCCCAAAGGGATTGTCCCTAAATTTGAGGAGGGTGATGATATCACCAAGTGGTTCACAGCCTTTGAGAGGGCTTGTGAAGCCGGAAGAAAACTCACTGGGGGGCACTCCTTTGGGAACTGTGCTAAGTGCAGAGACAGACTTCTGACCCTTAGTGGGGCAGATGCTGTGTCTTATGACCTCATGAAGAGAACTCTGATTGAGGGATTTGGACTCCCAACTGAGGAATACAGAATTGGATTCAGGGGGGCTCACAAAACCCAAAACCAATCCTGGATTGACTTTGTTGACTACTCAGTTAAAACACTAGGTGGCTGGTTGACTGGAAGTAAAGTGCAAGATTATGATGGTCTTTATAATTTGTTTATGAAAGAACACATATTAAGTAATTGCATTGATGAAAAGTTGCATCAGTATCTGGTAGACATGGGTCCAATTTCTCCCCAAGAATTGGGAAAGAAGGCAGACCATTGGGTCAAGGCAAGGTTAACTAGGAAGTCCACTGGGGGTGACCAAAAGAAAGGGGTTACAAAACCTCCCCAGAGGAAAGACAGTGAACCTCTTAAAGATAAAAGTAAGGAGTCCCAGGTAGCCCCCCAAAAACCTGTCCAGGAGGGTGGGCCCAAAGACACCTCACAAACCAAAACTGGGTACCAAGGTAAGAGTTGGGATCCCAACAAGGTATGGTGTCACAACTATCAAAAGGCAGGACACCACACCAAGGACCATAGCTGTCCTAAAAAAAAATACAGCCCCCAGTGTAGCTCCAGGGGTTGCCAGTGTAGCTTTGGAGGGTGATTCCTCAGATGAGGAAGTCCTCCTAGCCTTCAACTGGAAACTGGGCCCAAAAGGTGAGTTGCAGATTCCAGAGGGGAGTAGACACTTCCACCACCTACTGGTGAATGGAATCCCAGCCACTTCCCTGAGAGATACCTGTGCCAGTCACACTGTGTTGCATGACAGGTTGGTTCTCAAACCAGTATGTCCCAGGGGAGACAAAAAGAGGAAGGGCTGTCCCAGGGGGTTTCACTGTTAGGCCTGTAGCTGTAGTGCTCCTAGAAATAGCTGGGTCCCTTAGATGGAGAAAGGTGGTAGTCAGTAAAGACCTCCCCCTTGACTGTCTCCTTGTGAATGACCACCCAGAGGTTGGTCTGAGCCAGAGGTACTGGTCCAGTGCCAGACCTCACCCAAGAAACCTGGGGGGGCTCAACCTGCAGTTGGTGCAGCTAAGCCCCAAAAGAAAAAGAAGAGACAGTGTAGGAAAGGTGGACAACTGTTAGCCACAGTTCCAGTGGGCCAGGGAGATTCTATCCCAGTAAGGGAGAACCCCACAATTGGCACTGGTGAAGTCCCCCCCCCCCAGCCAACAAAAAGACCTGACTAGTCAGGCAACTGTCCGGCCTGAGTTGGTGGCTCCTCAGCTGGCAGAACAGAGGGTGGAAGAAGGGTGTTCACTACAAAGTGCAGTGACCCCCCCTACTGCTAAAACACCAGATAGCCCCCCAGAACCCAAAGAAGCCTGTAAGCTAGCCCCTTCACCTGCCAGGGAAGAGCTAAAGGTGTGGTTCTGGGCACTGACAGCTGTTAGTAGCCTCGGCTGGGTGTTATCCTTCATGGCAGCACTTTCCTTGGCATGGTGGCCTAGCCCCCTGCCAAATAGCAAGTTAGGCCCCCTGACCCTATTGGTCATGGTGGGGTTGCTCAAGCTGTGGGTAACCTCTGTGGGTAAGCTGGGCTTTGTCCTAGCTAAACTAGAATTTGTAGAGGTAGGCACCTCTGAACCCAAACTAAAAAGATGGGGTGAAGACACTAAAGAGCTAGGAAAGGAGCATTGGGAATTAGGTCCTGAAACTGTTGAGGTAGGCCAGCTCCCCAAAGGAACTGACCTGGACAGAAATATGTAAGGCAGAGTAGGCCCTTCAACTTTCAACCCACTTCCTCTACTCTCCCTCGCCTGAAAGACTAGAAAGACTCTCCCAGGTTTGGCTGAGTCTCCTGGCCTTTGGGCTGTGGGAGGGGGGGGCACTTGTGTGAGAAGCTGGGTTTCTGTTGCAGTAACCCCCCCCCACTTTTTGCCAGACTACTGATGCACTTTGACTTGATGTGCCCTGGGTCCCTACCAATCAGGTTCCCAGGGCCTGTGTTCTTTCCCCAAAACTAACCCAAACCCAATTGGCTTCTCTGGCCACAGGTCAGCCCCTGGTAAATGATACCACAGGTACCCAGGGCACTGTGACCAGGGAAGACCTCTGAGGGCTGCAGCACCTATTGTGCCACCCTTAGAGACCATGTACCTTTACACACACATACTGCCTTTGCAGGCTGCGTGTCTTGGTGCAGAACAAAGTGAAGAATTGACCCTCTAGCTGGGTGCTCTATACCACTGGTGAGGGTACAGGTGCACGAGCCTTGTACCCCTACAGTGTCTAAATCAATTCTTAGACATTGTAAGTGCAGTGCTGCCATTAAGAGTATATGGTGCTGGGAGTTTGTCACTAAAAACTCCACAGCACCATAATGGATAAACTGAAAACTGAGAAGTTTGGTATCAAACTTCTCAGCACATTAAACCCACACTGATGCCAGTGTGGGATTTAATGAAAAATGCACTCAGAGGGCATCTTAGAAATGCCCCCTGAAAAACGACCAGCCTCTGGTGGGTTCCCTGACTGGTACACACAAGCCTGCCGCCACGAGACATGTTTCTGGACCCCTAGGGTGGGAGCCTTCGCTCCCTGAGCCCAGAAACAAAGCCTTTCCTGGGCGGAGGTGTTCACACCTTCCCCAGGCCAGGAAGAGCCATCTGTGACAGGGGAGCTTCAAAGGCCTTGCAGCCTTTGTAATGCGACCCCCAGCCTCTCCTGCTATCAGGAGCAGGCCCCCTTCCTGTCTCTCCTCCTTTTTGGCGGGAAGACGGGTGGGAAAAATTAGCCAGCCCAGAAGGTGTGCCCACCTCTGCCAACCCCACCCCTCAGGTGGGGGAGGCGAGGTGAAGCCCCCTCTTCAGTGCCCGCCATCTTGCAGATGGCAGGCACTCCCCAATCAGGTTTAGGGATTGTGCTCACTCCCCCACATGGGGTGAGCACACCCAGGGTGTAGTCACTCTAAGGTCAGTAACCCATTGGCTACTGACCTCGAGACCCCTAAAACGCCCCCTAAATACAGTATTTTGGGGGCAGCCCTGAACCAAGAAGGCAGATTCCCGCAACCTAAGAAGAAAAAGGACGAAAGAAGACGCCCAGGAGAGGAGACTGCAGAGAACAACTGACTTGGCCCCAGCCCTACCGGCCCGTCTGCAGTTTCCAGAGATCCTGGACCAAAAGTCGCCTTGTCCTGCAGCCAGCAACCTCCAGAACCCTGGGAGGACTGACTGCCTTCAACAAAGACCAGATCTCCTGTGAACAGCAGCTCTGTTCAAAAGAAAACTCCCAAGACAGACTCTGAGCCTGCTGAGGACAAAGAAACCAGACGCCTGGAACCACCACTGCACCTGTCGCCAACGTCCCGAGTTCGAGTGGCCCACCGGTTCCAGCGAGGTCCCCCAGCGCTCCAGAGCCAGAATCCACCGTGGGTTGACCCGTCCAGGACTCCCCGACATCGCCTGCAGCCTCTGCACAGAGACTCCCCACCCCCCCCGCCCCTCCCAACCAGCGAGTGAAATCCGACCTCAAAAGACACCCCTGCATCCAGCCGCCCTGCTCCCTGAAGAAGAGAACCCGAGGTGCACCTACGTCCCCGAGCCCTCCAACTTACCTGCCCAGCTGTTGGTTTCTCCAGGAAGTCTTCCTGGACCGAGCCTGTAGCTGTAAACCAAAACCGAAAATCCCCATTGAAAACAACAGGGGCACTCGACGCCAAAACAGCACCCTGCACCCAGCAGCCCCTGCGCTGCTGTAGGTGCACTTTGTGTGCTAAACCGGATCCCCCTTTGCCCTGAGCCTAACACCAGGAGCTTTGCTCCCACAACCCAGTGGCCTGCTCGTAAGCAGCCACCAACCGGAGGACCCCTATCCCCCATTGGATAACATTGGGCCTCAGCACTCTGCACCCGGCCGCCCTAGTGCCGCTGAGGGTGTAACAAGAGTGCATCCTTGACCCTGGGGGAACTCTTGATCTAACCCCAGAAGCTCAACCCCAAAGACCGATTACTTACCTGGTAACCGTTAACTTAATTTCTCTCCATAGGAACCTATTGACTGTTTTTTCTCTGAAAAATGTTCTGTGTAGAGTTGATTTGTATGGAAACCTGAAAAATAACAATTGTGCAAAACTGATTTTACTTACCTTTTCTCTAGGAAATGTCCCAGTGTGATATCTAGGCATATCACACTGAGTAGAAAAAGTAATCTGTACAGTAATTTCAATACCTTGACTTACCTGTATTTCAGTCAACTGCATTTGAACTTGCATTCACTTGTAAACACTGCATAATATATTGCAAAGCATTTATTTCACTTGCCTGTGCCAGGCTTGGCTTGGTTCTAGAAATAAAATAACTTAACATTTTTATACAAAAAAAATTGGTCTAAGTTCAGTCTTTGAGTGTGTGATATCAATTGCTGATTGAGTGTGTACAACAAATGCTTAACACTACCCTCTGATAAAGCCTTGCTGCTCGCACTTACTACCACAAATAGAGAGTAAGGTGCTATCTACTTTTACCTTTGCCTGCCTTTGGGGTTCCACTGGACTCTGTGCACACTACACCTCATTTTGGTATAGTATATACAGAGCCAGCTTCCTACAATGTCCAAGCGTTGCTTATGGACTTGCCTTTTGATGGCTCCTGTCTCTTCGGAGACCAGGCGGAATCAGCGCTAGAGCACTTCAAAGATAGCAGGGCTACCGTCAGGTCCTTGGGCCTTTCCATGGTCCCTCATCAACCCCAGTCCGCGTTTCGATCCTTTTGTGGCCACGGAAGGGGCTTCCAGCCATGTCTTTATCTGCCCAGCCACCACAATGCGCAAGCTCCCCATCCTCTGCGTGGCCGAGGATGCGGTACTAGGCATTTGGTTGACTGTTGCTGTAGTTTTGGCCGTAGGCAAATAGTAAACAAACCTACCCATAAGGCTAATCATACCTGTGATGGAATTTTCACTAATAATTCAGCAATAAAATTTGAGAAAGCATTACCTTTGACATGGACAAACCACAGAGCAGTCTTTTTTAAACTAGCTGTTCCAGCCAGTAAATCCTACCCTTTAAATTTAGGAAATCCATTAAAAAACGCCCTGGGAGGAAAATAGATAAACTTAAGTTCCAAACTGCCTTGAGAAATCATAGCCCAGTATTGGAAACTAATATTGAAACTGCTGTTTCTAACTTTTCTGGTTGGCGAGACTCTTGAGTTACTCGGCTAGCCCCTGAAATAAACATTAAAAGCCATAGGAAAAGGCCATCTACTTCATGGTATTCCCCTGAATTAAAAAACTGAAACACAAATGTAGGGTACAAGAATGGAGATGGAGGCAGGATTATGGCACAGAAGAGAAAAACACATATAAATCTGTTATTGAAGAGTACAAAGTGTTAATTATTACAAAAAAACTAAATACTTTTCAGAAAAAGTAAACGCTGCTAAAAACTCTACAAGAGAACTGTTTAAAACTATCACTTCGCTTTCAAATTTTGACCAAAATAAATCCGTTACCCTGCATCAGGTTTTCTGTGATTAAACCTGCTGATTTTTTTCAGATGAAGGTAAACCACATTTATGACAGATTTTCGCCCAATCAAAATGTGAACTATGCGGTTGATTCTTTTAGCTCATCTTTTGTGGGGCTGTATGATAATTCCGTTGATGTTCCAAATGGTCTTGATAATTTTTTTCCTCTAACTGAAAACAATGTGTTAAGACTGCTAGAAGCTACCAAATCTGGTTCTCCTTTGGACCCCTGCCCGCCGTATGTCCTACAAATGGTTTCAATTACAATTGCGGTACATCTGGTAAAACTCCTGAATATTTTGATTTCGGGTCAATTTCTAGCAGCATGGAAAAAAGCATTGGTTCGTTCAATTTAAAAAAAAAAAAAAAAAAAAAAACCTTCTCAGGACTCTGTTACCATCAAAAATTATCTATTTCCCGCATCCCGCAAAAATATTGGAAAAGGCCCAAAATGAAGATCTGATGGCTTTTTTGGACACTAACAATATTTTGGATCCATCAGAACATGGTTTCAGACCGAAATATTGCTCTGAATCAGCCTAGTTGTCTCCACTGAGGAGATTCGCCTTTTGGTAGACAAGGGAGGAAGGGCTGCGCTTATCCTGTTGGACCTGTCAGCTGTGTTTGATTCGGTTAACCACTCAGTGCTTATCAACCGGCTAGGGAGGGTGGAGATTGAGGGGCGCAGCCCTTGCTATTCTAAGTTCCTTCCTATCCAACAGGGAACAAACCATTGAGTTTGGAGGTTGCACCTCAAATTAATTCTGTCTTCCATGTGCGGTGCCCCAGGGATAATTGTTCTCCCCCACGCTTTTTAACATCTGTCGCCCCCTGGTAAAACTTATTCAATCACATGGTTTTTCTGCGATATCCAACGCTGACGATACGCAAATAGTTTTAGCAATCTCATGTGACGTAGATATTGTTGCCAAAGCTTTTAACAACTGTTTGGCTCATATTTCAATCTGTATGCAGGAAAACTGTCTTAAGTGAAATACTTAGAAAACAGAGGCGCTTCTTTTTGGAAACAATATTCTGTTCTGGAATGATTCGTGGTGGCTTGCTAATCTTGGTCCGCCTCCACCCCCGGTTCGGAAGGTGAAAAACTTGGGGGTCATATTTGATAGGCAGCTCTGCTTTTCTGAGTTAATAAATCACATAACCTCCTCTTGTTTTTATCTGCTTAAGACACTAAAAAAAGTCTTTCCATTTATTCCCTTTGACATGCAAAAAATCTACGATAGACTACTGCAACGGACTTCACATGGGAATTCACAAACGTCTTCAATCACTGCAAAATGCGGCAGCCATCTTGCTCTTAAAAATCCCCATGTTTATTCCCATCTCCAAGAGTATACGTGACCTTCACTGGTTGCCTGTCTGTGAAAGGGTAAAATTGAAGGCTTTGTGCATAGTGCAGAAAGCTTTGTATGGAATTAGCCCTCATTATTTTCAGAAGACTTTTAAGTGCTATGTTCCACGTCGTGACTTAAGATCATCCTCAACTAGATTTGTGGTCATTCCCAAAATAAAAAAGACCAGTTGGGGAGGCAGAAGCTTTTCATACTTAGCTTGTAAATTCTTGAAGTCTTTGCCCTTGCCTATGAGATGTCAAACAAATCTGATTCCTTTCAGGAAATCTGTGAAGACACGGTCCTTCATTTCTTGTACTAAGTATGCTTTTGTTTTTTGTCAGCTAAATTGTAGTTCTCTAGCGCCAGGACACCTCGGTATTTGCATGCTTTAGAAACTTTTTACTTACTCTATTCTAAGGTAAATAATCCGTGGCTAGTTGTCTCTGTCAGATGAACAAGTTTACCTTTGGTAACGCCTTATCTGCTAGAGAGTATCAATCTGCAGATTCCTTAGTGACCCACCCATCCTCCCCACTCTGTGTACAGATTTCTAGGGACAGGGCTGTTCCCCTTTCAGGGCCCTAGTTTTCCACACCAGTGGTCCGTGTTCTTTGTAACTCCACGCTCCTGGCGTGGAAAGTCGCAAAAACTGACCTCTGCTTGTGGGGTGGTGCCTATATAGGCACCACATATGCCACTTATAGCGCGGACGACGCCATGCAGAGTTGAACGACGCCACCTACCAGCGTGCTGTGGTACTGCTCACAAAAAAAATTCCAGATCCAGTCTGACAGCTGTGGATAATTGTACGGTAAGGAATCTGCGGCTAGATAGTCTCTACCAGATAAGGCGTTATCAAAGGTAAGTAATTTGTTCATTAAGACATATCTGACCGTAATCTAAATCCCACCAAGTTCTAACAGTAGATAAAACTAACCTCATTGACAAATAACTCTTACCGATGTCACGTAGTCATTAATTATTAAATAGAAAGATCGGCTGCATTCAGTAGCCTTGTGTGAAAAAGTGCACCCTGTGATTGAGTAACTAGTGAAATTCCCTCTTATAGCAATACTTTCAAGTAGCTCTTTCATGTAAGTGATCATCACGTATTCACCTTAATGAATTACAAAGTGAAATTTGTGTTTGCTCTTTGTCACAAATGGTTTTCGATTTTAATTACAGTTAGGATTAAATCAAGACTTGGTGAGGTTAATAGGTTAATGTGTTAAATCATTCAAAGGCGGTGTACTTTCTTTTTTGCATTGCTGTAGTTTCTCATACTTATTTCTCGGTTTCATGCCACATATGAATGTAATTGGGGAACTTGAGTACAGTCATTGCAGCAAAAAAAATGTAGAACTCCAAAAGTAGTATAACAAATGAATATTCTGTATCCTAGGGCCTTACTAACAGATGAGATACCTGTTTCCATGTAGGTTCTTAGTCAGTATTTGAAGAGGTTTCCACACAATTGTCCCAAAATAACATCCAACATGTGCTTTGTTCCATACATTAACATTTTGAACGCCCTTATTGATGGAAAAGGAAGAGAATAGTTTTATTAACTAGCCTAATCTTAGTGGTATGTGATCCTGTGGTTTCAAGAAGCATGCTTCATTAGTAGTAAACATGAGTAATTATATCCAGCAGTCCACTTTGAGGTATCCGTGTGTAAATAATATTGATCAGCCACAGGTTTGTACTAGGTCCTAAAGCTCAGCAACACATCACAAAAGTAGTGTGGAGTGCTCGCAATAACAGTAGGTTCTGCACTTTTTCCTGTCTGGTAATGGCCTGATAATGGTTAAATCATATTTTGTATTGCCCCAGATCACAGGTTAATCACTTGTGTTATTAATGGTATGCCTCCGCAATTATGTAGTCGGCCTGGAGCAGCTGTATGCTTAAGCCCTTGTTTGAACATTGGTAACTGTGTAGACCTGGTGCAGCTCTGTCACAAAACTGGGCTGGGGGGGAGGAGGTAGTGGATTTTTCCAACTTGTATTGAGTCTGGCCTCAGGATATATCAAATGAATTTGTTATACCATTATTGGTCTTTCTACTTTTTGTGAATTTCGGTTTATGCAGATGAAGTTATTGTTGCATTTTAATATTTGTCTAATGGAGACCCGAAGTTAGGGTGATTGCACCATTTATATACATGAGACTCTGTTTAGACATTGGGGACTTGGAAAGCGAGTAGCTGTGTCTGAGAAGCTTTGTTTTTGAAATAGCAGTCCACAGTGTTTGATCTGAAAGAAGGTTGCTGTTAATTGAATGTGTTTTTTTCAAATGTATTTGTAACCATTACATTTTAAGTAATGGAAATGTAATATTGTCCTGCCCCCTTTGTTGCCACCAAAGCTTCTTTACTTTGTAAGAATGATTACCAATGTAAAAGTTTATACTGTAAGACACTGCCTCATATATTCGTATGTTCAGTTGTATAGCATTTGTCTATTTAAAATGTTATTTTCCACCAGGGTATCTAATTCGATTGTTTTATGCTTGCAGAATACAGCAATTGTTTGAAGAAATACTGGGTAACAGTAGGCAATTGAAATGGCTATCTTGTGGGTTCATGCTGGAAATTGTGACACCCACTTCAATGGCATCTCTGTCAAATCCCGTTGCCAGTACCATAGAGCACTTAAGTTTACTTGACAATCACATCCCTGGCGACACCACTCTCATCACTGCAGTAGAATTGGAGCGATTTGTGAACCTACGCTCTCTTGCCTTGGACTTCTGTGATTTCACTGCTGAAATGGCACGGGTCCTGGCCAATAGCAACCATGTGCCTTTGCATCGCTTGTCTCTGTTGGTTCACTATATTTCCCTTCAGAATAAGACATTGGTCAGGATGCCAGAAGATGAGGACTGGAAGGCTCTAACACGAAACAGCACTAATCTTCGGGTCTACATGATGGCATTTGACATCAAGAGCGAAGACATGCTGAGAATTCTTAAGCCTAGCATTCCACTGGAGCGAATTCATTTTGATACCAACATCACTTGTGTGTCTGGGGCTGTTGTTGACCTTATTTCCAGACAGTACAAGACCCTCACTCATTTTATATTGATGAATGACATGCTAGACGTGTCAGGATTTCCTGATCTCAATGACAACCGGACTGAAGATCCATTGGTTCTGTTATCTTGGAGGTGCACAAGGCTATCTCTGCTAGCGATTCATGGTAGGTACATTTTATATTTCAATGCATTTCGAAACTGATGTGTTGTAGTAGGTACTGCACTTCATTTGAGGGTGGGATATCTTTGCATTTCCAGAGTTTATTTTTCTATTGCATTCCTGTTTAGATACTTTTTTGTATAGTAGTAGTAGTAGCTGAGGTGCATTATGTTATGTCCATCGTGCAGATTTGCAGCATATCAGTGGTTTGTGTGTACACAGATTCTCCGTCTTATTGATGAGTTCTGTTGAAGTGATGGGAATACTCACATGCTGTGGGCAGGAAATTGTAAACCTTTGTGACCCAGAGGGGCTCTTCGATAGGAAGGTGAGGAGTAGCAGTCTGACAAAGACTGATGTAGGGGAACAAAGTAAGCTCTGTTTCAGAGTTTAGGCCAACGTATTGTATTTCCTTTCAGGGACAGGGACCAGTGGTCTTATCTAGTTGTCATAGATACCAGAGATAAGGGCTGATGACCTTAAACTGATTGGAAAAACCTTGAACCGGGAAAGCTGTGTTGGCACGGTTTTTGGGGGACGTCTGTCTGTGGGTTGATCACAGAGATAAAAGACTGAGCTCTGCTCCTGTGCTTAGCTCTTGTTTCTCATCACATTTGTGCCATTGTCTTTTGTGTTTAATACTTTTGTGCAGAGCCATATTTGATTTTGTGTAGGTATTACTATGCTAGGGACATTCCTCCATCATGATACAAAGGAAGCATCTGTACTGTGTGAGGGGGAGCAGCCGTGTACATATTCATATTCTGAAAATTCTTGGTAAATTGGAAGAGGTGTTGTGGTGAAAAGGCGATAACAAATGTTGTTTATATAGCTCGTGATCTATTTCTGAGTGCTGTAAATACCACGTGTACGCCAAATGTTGCTGTTAATCGGTTGAGCTGTAGCCGTCTGGAGAGCCAGCTGCAATGTCAGGGTTTCAGATAGCCTGAACCAGGGCCACTGGACTTATGCAGCAGGAGAGGGCTAAATTATGCAGCTGGATTGACTAACTAATGCGGCAAGAAAAGGGAAATTATGTGGCGTGATGCAGCACATTTTATGATTGTATCATTTTTATACTTATTAACACTGTCTGGGCATAGGTTGCACCTCATTAGTGCCAGTTTAACACCTAAACATATAGATAATCAAAAGAAATCCACTAGAAAGCTTAAACTGATATCCTTCCAGATATAGTAGTATTCCTTAAGGGAAAAGATTTACTTTTCTTAAAATAATCCTCACCCACCAAAAGGTCCCTTGGTGGCATGCTTCATCATCGGGTTCTTCCCGCCCCGGGACGGGGCGTGCTGCAACCGACGGAGACGTGGGAGCACTTTCTGGAAGGTGTGGGCTATATTACTAAAAGATAGGAGTGGAAGGGTCAGTGAGATAGTGAATAAAAAATTCTTAAAAATACCTGGCCACTAGGGACCTAAACTTTATTGAATCCTGTGACTGGTATCGTTAAAAACGGGGGTGTTGGAGGTGCACAATATAATGTATGGAACTGGAATAACAGTTCCACTCTCTGCATTTTCTACCTGGCTGTTATCCCCCACACTGAACAGTAATCTGGAAAGAGACAGAAGGCAGGTCTCACGAAAGGGGCCTCGTTCATGCTGAACAGAGGCTGCATTCCCACCTTTGCCCTCATCATCCACCAAATAACAGTGCTACAGGAAGTTGAATCCGTGGCAATTCTCGGCAAAAAGGCTAATTTAGTTTCTAAAGGATCCTTGTCTCCTTTGTCCCCACATCAGTGTTTAGGTCTCCTCCTTCCAACTTCAGGAATGTCAGGAGTGTACTTGCATTCGCTAATAAGAAACCACCTCACCTCCCTTTTGTGCACAAGGCCAGGCCAGGGGCATTCCAAAAATGGATCCCACAGGCCTCCATTAATCTGTTTTACTTGTACATGTATCATATAGGCCACATACACGAATGTGCACAACATACGGTTTCGATGTTAGCGATAGGATCTTGGTTAATGCATAGAAGTTGAAATTTACACGAGTTGGCCTGTAGACCTCCATTCCAGTGACTCAGATTATAAGGTCTGGCCACAACGATGGATTGACAAAACAAGGTACGCTACCACTGCTGCTCTATGTACTAAACATATGATAGGGAAGGTAGTCCACTGTCAGTGCAAAAAAAGGGCATGCTTGTGTCCCTCCAAGTCACAAAACGGGTCCTGGACCTCATTTATGTTAATGGCGAGCCTATGTCTCTGCAAACAGACTAGATTAGTGTGAGGCAAGGCCAAAAATAAAAATAAAAAAACAGGATAACTGATGTACACAGTCGGGCATTCAGGGCAGCGGGACACAACCGTTCACCATGTAGGGGGCATTCCCATCCCAACCCAGCCAGACTTGCTTAGTTTTAGTTACAGCAGAAATGGCAAACATGTAGTACCCTTGTTCTAGTGGGAGAAGATCATTAATCAAAATGTGTCGACCCTCGATAATGAGAGAATATGAAGGTATTAAACTTTGTGAAGTAAATGATGCCAGTGTGAGAGTAAGGGATTTTCAGTGACTGATTCCTCGTAATTCAGTTCAGGTATATTTCTTGTAGGTACATAAAACATCGTATTATGCATATAAGCTAATAAAATATTAGTTTTTAAGGGCATATGTACGAAAGGAGTTAGCATTTCTTAACGGACCGAAACGCAATTTTGGGTCGCTAAGAAATGCTAAATTGCATTCCCTAATATATACAAAGGCATATATGCGGTCGCAAAATGTGATTTCTACTCCGTAGAAATCGCATTTTATGCAGTACCAAAATAGGAGATTGCAAATAGGGATTTCCTATTTGTGATTTACTAAGCACACGTACAAAGCAGTTCCTAAATGCAAAATGGGCATTTAGGAAATGCTATTACCATTGGATCCAATATGATGGCAACCATGCACAATTTTTTTAAAAATACCACAAAATGCTTTTTTTAAAATTGCCAGGGAAGCACGCACATGGCCCGAGGGCATTGGAGCGCTTTACATGAGCACCACTTATATTTGATTGTTATTTAAGGGGGGGAAAGGGCCAAATGCACCAATGGTATTGCATTCTCTAAATTGCGATTTCCTATCGGAGACCATTCGTACCTATGGCCCTTAGGCCCATAGGTATGAATGTTTTTGCATTTCCTAAATTGCGATTTGAACTCCATAGGAATCGCTATTAGGACATCACAATTTTTGTACATTCCATTTTGCATTTCCTAAATAGGGATTTCTTAGGATTTGCTATTTAGGAAATGCCAATTGGAAATCTTGTACATATGGCCCAAAAACTCTACAGTCCGTAACGCACACAATAAAAATAAAAAAGTTAGTCACTGCTTAAAGTTAAAACAATTCACTGATCAGTTAACAGAAGAAATTTCAAAACAAACATACACACATCTTTGTTTAAATCATCCAAGCGATCAGGAGTTCGTTCACAAAGAGTGCAACCCCTTCCACACTCGTTAAAATAAAAAAATAAAATATGTTTTTCCTAAGTCCCAGGAGGGCTTTACAGATTCATAACATTTTAATCAGAGAGGCATTTTCTTCTAAGTGCCTGGTTGACAAATTGATGTGACGGATAAACAACTTCCCCTCAACCCAAATTCTTGGTTGCATTGCAATCTAAGATTCAAACGTTTCTGGCTAAGAATAGATCTCAAACATCTCTGAGATATCTCTGTGGTTGGTGAAAACACTAAGGTTCCAAAACAAAAGCCATACGAGGGCACACCTTCTCAACCCAGGTTGATGTAGAAAAGGAATCCTTACTGGACAAGGACCCTAAAAGGACCTCATCGACAACAAAAATGAGGGGAGAGACTAAGATCAACACCATAAAAATGACGATTGTTGGGAAAAAGAAAAGTCATAAGCTTAAAGTCAAAATGGGGGCGCTTCTGAAGAGAGACATAAGGATTTTGACGAAGGTCACAAATTAACAACCAGGGAACCAGAGCAGTAACAACAACAACGCGAGCTTTAACCACATCCTATGTCTTGAACCCTAAGAGTAGGAACAGGAGGAGTTCAACTAGGTTGAGAAACTTTTCGTTAACTCTGTGGCTTACACAGCACAGGACCTAGATACTTGGATGCTGGATGCAAAAGAACTACAGGCACAGAGGCTATCTCAAGTTGGGGTAAACAAATCACATTATCAGTTCAAAGTACTGCCCTTTGGGATAAAGTCAGCACCAAGGTTATTCACAAAATGCCTCATGTTGGTGGCAGTTCACCTTACGAGGAAGGGATTATATGTGTACCCCTCATCTAGACGATTGGATCGTAAAGGCTAGCTCCATGCAGAATTGCATGGACAACATAAAGAAAGTGAAATGCACCCTAAAAGTGTCAAGTGCCAATCTGAATATGGAGAAATCACCCCCAACACTGAGAAACAGAAGGTTTTCCTTGGGGTGACTGGCAACTCAAAAAAATGGGAGGTATTTTCTGGTACAGAGGTGAATCGCCACAAAAAAACGAAACAAGCTCATCTTAACTGGAAAGGACAGTCTCCAATAGAGAGAACAGTGACTAAATTGAACATGATGGCCCCTTCTCCAGGTTGCACATGAGACCAGTCTAGGAATGGTTACAAAGTCAGTGGTCGAGGGACTTGGAGGATCTAGTGGTTGTTACAGACAGAGTTCGAAGGGAAATGCAGTTATGGAATGTTCAAAACATTTTAAGGGGCAAAATATTCAACCATCTTTTTCTGTGACCATCATGACAGATGCATCACACAAAGGATGAGTAGCACACAGGGGGATAGTAAACATCATTGGCCAGAGGACCTGAAGAGACAATCAAGCATATAAACATCATGGAACTCAGAACTGTGTTCCTGGCTCTACAGGGCTTTTACATGCATATCGAGTGGAAGACAGCACTGCTCCATATAGACAACACACAGCTATGGTTTACCTCAACAAGCAGGGAGGGTCGAAATCTTATGCCTTATGCAAGCTAGCACAATAGATTTGGAAATAGGATGTAATGTTATTAGCCACACATCTGCCAGACATCCAAAACGAAGAGACAAACAGACTAAAGAGGCCAGGAGACTTGTCATACGTGTAGAAACTTAAGGTATTCAAAACATTTTCAAGAAATGGAGCAACCCACTCATAGACCTGTTTGCCACACTTCACCTGCAAGTATCCACACCACTAGTTTTAGGGAATGCCCTATCTACTGTTGGGTGACTAACATTTGCATTCGCTTTCCCACCAGTTTTGTTAATACCGTTAGTCACAAGCCAGTACAGACAGGCCTTCATAACAATGATACTCATAGCCACCCAATGCGCCAGACAGACATGGTATTCAGACTTGGTGGGAATAGCACAAGGAAGAGTAAAAAGGCTGCCATCCTCATAAGACTTTTAACCATACAGGAGGGGACAGGTGTCACCCAGAACCAAAGAGCCTCCACTTAACAGCATGACTCCTGAAGAAATAGTTTGGACATTTGGGCCTATCGCTGAGATGCATGGAAGTGCTAAGGGAAAACAGGAAACCAACGGCAATGAAACGTTACAGCACCAGGTGAAACCGGTTTGAACACTGGTGGAAAAAAAGGGACACCACAGTGATTAGGTACTTCACACGTTTATTGGATGAGAAATCAGTTACCCATCTTTAAAAGAACACCAGGAGCCATTGTGACAAACACCAGGGAAAATCCAGGCAAGTTTCTTTACCTCGACAATTGTCAAGAGGTTCTTCAAAGGGGTGAAAAGAATTGCACAGCTAAGATGTGGACTCCCACAACCATGTGGAACCATAACTTGGTATTAACAAAACTGCTGAAAACCCTATTTGAGCCTTTCCAATTTAAATTACTAATCCTTGAAACATGCTTTTTATCATGAATGAATAATCCATCATTATTATTGATTTCATTCTAGGTTATTTCTTTAGTTTTGTTTTCATTTTTTCTGGGATATTATGGCAGTACACCAACAAGTCTGCAACAGAACTAGTAAACGCATTTAGAAAAATCTTGACTAGACTCAGTGTGAAAATGTAACTAAGTTAAAGTAAATATGGGAATCATTTAATATCTATGAGTAAAGAGTAGGCGGTAAAGGGCCAGTAACCATGAGTCTGGCAGTACTGCGGTACTGTCAAATTCTGTGTTAACGTTTAATTTTTTTAAAATGTGAATCCGTAGATGCTCATAGAGCCTGTCCTTTTGACAATATTGCCTGATTCTCACACCATCTTTACACTGCCAATGCCCCCCCCACCCAGACACTCCCATACTGCTTCAAAGACCCCCAAAACGCCTCCTTTTCTCCATTAACCCTTTCTGACTTTCCCAGATGGCAATCAGCTCTGTGTCCACCACTTGGAATTGGTCTTTGACGTTTAGGGGCAGGTACTTGTGTTTTCTTTCAACTTGATCTCAGTACTTTGTTGCCGGTCATTTTTTATGTGTCTTTTGGATCCATTTTTGGGGAAATAATCCTTTTAAAAAAGCACCATGGTTCTAATAACCTGTTGCCCATGTATTAACAAGATTATTTCAGCTAAACACCTAAAGTTGTTTACATCCGTGGATGAATATTTGTGGTGTCTGAGCACCATGTGATTTTAGTGAATTTGGCTCATCAGAGGATATGGTAAGTAGACCTGCTTTCTCGTAGGTACCTGGTACCAGTAGACGAAGTTCATATTTTTCTCAGCAGTGACCCAACTATGAAAGCACCCAGGACTGGGCAGGGAGTTGGGGAACAGGGATTCATATCCATACTTTGAAACTCACTCAACAGGTGAGATGCCAGCCTCTCTGGTTGATGGGTCCACATAATATTATAATTAATGGCTGGAGACTCTTCTGATGAGACTGAACACGACCTAGAAATAGTTTTCTTAGTTTCAATGTAGAAAAGTCAGTAGCAGTTAAAACGGGAGTCTCCAACCTTTTCTGTAACAAGAGATACTTGTTCAGTGAAAAATATCTTGGTGACCATATCAGGTAAGATTATATTAGTGGCCACACTATGCAAGAGTACTGGCAGTGATCACCTTAGTGCATCAGGCAGGGTTGTCAGCAGTAACTTAAAAAAGGTTTGTCAATTTGGAATCCCTTTATATAAATAATACATAACGACTATAGCTGCAATGCTCGTGGCACTAAGGTAATAATAATGTCTGCTCAGCGCTACATGATTTATCACTCCGCTTTAAAAGTATTTTGGAAATTCCGCCATTTTTCACGAATTCTATTCTTCTGAGTTTTGGAAATACAAACATTTTCGTCTCAAAAAACACTTTTGAATTTTGGTATAATTATATTACTTCTGCCAAGTAAAAGCTTCTAAATTAATAGGCTGTGCTGCACACAGGAGAACTACTCAAAGGTCGCTGGAGAGCTGCCAGTAGCTCAAGAGCTACTCTTGAGAAGCCAGAGTTAAAACGCCCTTCCCTTTGGGCTCTGTTAGCACCCAAGTTGCTCACAAACTGTCTCATCAGTGGTAGTGTACCTGCTCAGGCTGGGGATCCAGCTCTACTCTTATTTGAACAATTGTGTCACAGATGTGAAAACACACTCGCTCTTCAAGCCCCATGAAGGATATTTCCTTAGACATACTCTTCCTGGAAATGCATCTCGACTCCTGGTTCAGGCTTCTTATTGGCCCTTTGCTTGTGGTGTCAAGGCTCATATTTCACAGGAAAGAGGTCTAACTGTAAATTAGCTGCAGTAATTCAAATCATAGAAGTGATATTTATCTTTCCTAAACAAATTAAAAAGTTAAACATAGCATTTCGTCTTTATTTTAGAAAAAAATGCTTTCACAAGGCCAGTGCTGCTTTGCTCTTAGAACATTTACTGGCCCACCTGACAGGCTCACCCTTGGATGCTCATTCTTGATGCTTCCATCTACCATTGAACCTTCCCTTTTTGTGTTGCATAAAATACATTTTAAATATTAACACATTATTCCCAGCAAAATCACACATTTCTCAAAACATTTACTGACACAAAAGCAGTCTCAGACAAATGATGAGTAGTAAATGGATGACACTCCTATGCTATCAATATTTCTAACAAGTACGTAAATCAATTAAGCATGTGATATTAAAAACATTATGAATAGAGGTAATATGGGCCTAAATTGCCATCTTGGGGTTTAGGTGACATTTCTCTCTCTCTCTCTCTCTCTCTCTCTCTCTCTCTCTCTCTCTCTCTCTCTCTCTCTCTCTCTCACGCTCTCTCTCTCACGCTCTCTCATCAAAGACACAGCCTATAGAGAAAACAAAATCTTGTGTATACGGGCAAATCCTCTTTAGATTGGTGTAGTTTGTAGGTTCGCATGGAACCCTTCCGTTACTTCCCTATAGATAGATGCTGTGCATCTAGGTAGCATGCTTTAGGTCGGACTAAGACGGTGTTTTGAGTTGGGATCACAGCAGAAGTAAGGAGGAGCGGGAGAATGTGACCACAGGTGAATGTAGGAAACAGCTCTTGAGTACGGCTCTGTTTGAGTATGACATATTTTTCTGTTGAGGACTTTCAGATTAGCAAGGGGGAATGTTACTTACAGGAACAAAACTTATTTACAATTCTTGCCACATAAAGACTAAGGTTCTCATATTTAATGCCTAAAGTTGATAGCTGTGTTCTGTTCTTGAAATCATAATGGTTTTCGTTATTAATTGAAAACAGGGTTTTGACCTACACTGGTAACACCACTGCAAACGTGCAAGGGCATATACACCATGTCGCTGATTTATCTTTTGGGGGGCAAAGTTCATATATGGAAATTGCCACGGGCATGTTGAGTATCAGCGTGCCACTTAAGGTAAATCCACTTACTCGTGCTTACCACTTGTCCTGATTGGATTGTACATCACTCATTTCTCCTCATTCATTGATAAAATAGCTGCAGAATGGTTCCAAGTGGTAAGGTATGGTGAAGTACTACAAAGGAATAGGACAAATATAATGGGGGCAGAAGTGTGTTGTGACCGCTTTTTCAACAGATACAGTCCACACTCGTGATTGGAAAAAGATGTACTGAAGTCCAGAGAAATGTTAGCAAAACACCATGCCCGTACTACTCTTGGTATCTAGGTTCCAAACATCTTAAAGAGCATTGAATGGAATAAATTATTTTTTCATAATTTAACAATTGGAAAAACAGATATTAATAGTTGGATTGTACTTCTGGGTAGGAAGTTCTTTTAGTAAAGCATTTATTACTGTTACATACCAAGTTATTTATGATATTAAAAAAAAACATTAATACACCAGCATCTGTTTAGATTTGTGGAGCAGAGAATGCATTCAGTGTATTGACATTACAATTTATAAATACGTATGCTAATCACACCTGCCTACTTTCAGTGATACTTACCTAGTATCTTGTGTGTCTCCAGTTAATTTGTATCATGCAAGGGAATGCTATCAATCCTGGTCTCTCGTGAGATTTGATCTGGATAACCTGCGTGGGATTGCTCAAAATCTAAATTCAGTATGTTGATCCTTGGCTTGAAATCCGCTATCCCGAAAGTCTCACCGGACTACAATCTCATTATGATAATGTAAAGTACAGTACACACAGTCCACTGTGAGCGTAAAGTGGTGTTCTCTTTCCCTTCCTTTGCCTCGGAGCCTGCCTTTGCAGCTACATGTCCTTGTATATACAATGAGTTGATCACACAGGCTATGCCCTTTGGGATTTTGGGTTCTAGGAGGATGTGTTCATCCATCCAGTCCAATCCTCCTGTAGTACATGAAGAGTCATGTGCCCTCTTTCTGATTGCAATATTCCAGTGAGATTCACCTTCCAGAGGTCTGTCCAAATCGTTTCACTGCAGGAGCATGGCTCCAGAACGTTGAGCGTTTGTGCATCCATGTGCTGAGATATCTGATCATCGTGACCTGTTCTGCTTAACTCTCCCATACAGAGACTATTAGAGGGACTGCGATCAGTCAATGGCCTGATGCATACGCGGGTGAATTAATAGTAGCTTGTTTTAATTGGGCACACCGATAAATGCTGACCATGTGATGAATCCATTGCATCCAGGCTGAGACATCGCCAATGGCATCACTCCTGCCAAAAGCAATCCTCCTTAAATTTGCCGTCGCCCATGTTGCCGTATGATGAAGGATCAAGAGGCAATTCATGTCTCTGGTCAGTTTGCTACTCTACACTCTGCAGGTAGCCTCTGTGCTGACTATGCTTTGTTGTATTTGCATGGTGGTATTGCAACGTTTCCTGAAAAGCATTCACAGTTAATTGCTGTTGATCCAAATATAGGTAACTTGCAGATAGCTGATGGTTTGATGCTTTACCTACTTCTTTTGCCAAATTGTTGACTCTTTCGTTTTCAATTACGAGCCTGTTGAATTGCCAGTTACCCCATCTGTATTGTGTACATTCTATAACTCTTTTTTTTCCTCCCGGTTTCACTTTGAGGTTCAGATATTTTATGTAAAAATGTAGCTCTTCTTCCCATATCCCTTTTAAATGCCCACACTTATCAGGCATATTATGCATAGACGAATTGAATGCTAGCAGTTGTATGTAGATAACCAATGTTAAAATATACAAGTGTCTGCTTCCTTAGACTGATCGTGTCATTCTCTGACCAAACATCCATTACCGTGCCCCTCACCGTGGGGGGTACTGGTTCAAAGCAGCTCAGAATACATGTATAGCTATTTTCAAATATAGGTAGCTCTTGTTCCCTATCTGTCAATTGTCAGATTGTGAAGGTTACTGGTATATACCCTTCCTTGTCATAAATAGCTACATATTTTTTTCATATAACGAATCAGATCTGTGAGCCGTTGCTGTTGCCATGGTTACAGCGTGTGAATTTGCTGTTACAGCAGTACACACTCAGAATAGACATGCACACTACAGTGAAAATAGAAAAAGGTTTAGCTGTTCTGCAAAGCTCAACCTCAAGAACAACGCCTCCCGGACCACCTTCAACTTCTACAGCGAAGAAACTATCCTAAAAATGCTCACGGCCCTGAATCCCTCCAATCACTTCACAGACCCTCTCCCAGCAACCCACTTAAAAGACTTCATTCCAATGTTAGTGCCCCTATGGACTAGGATTATAAATTCCTCCTCTTCTGCAAGGAACCATCCCAGACATCCTCAAAGCTGGTCAGGTATCCCCCATCTTAAAGAAACCATCGGCGGACCCGTCAGACCTGAATAACTATCGCCCAATATCCAACATCCCTACCCTGGCCAAACTACTAGAAAAATGTGTTCACACGCAGCTTAGCAACCACATAGACCACTTCAACCTGCTCGATCAATTCCAATCAGGTTTTCGTTCCGGGCACAGTACCGAATCAGCCATGACCCACATAATAGATGACGCATTACAAATACTGGATCAAAACAAAGCCTGTTTGCTAATCCTGCTTGACTTCTCCTCAGCCTTCGACACAGTCAAACACGGCAACTTACTAGACCTCTTGAAACATAGAATGGGACTATCTGGAACGGTTCTAAACTGGTTCACTTCCTTCCTCCAAAACAGAACACAAAGATTCAAGATCAATCAATCTTTATCCAAGCCCACCCCAGTCACTTTGGGAGTACCCCAAGGATCTTCCCTCTCCCTGACACTCTTCAATTTGTTTATGGAACCACTCACCGAGCTTCTCAACTCCTCAAATATCCATTCTCACATGTACGCAGACAACACTGCTGTACGTTTTCATTGCATCTGGCAAGTACCCAAATAATGTTGCTTCTATCTTCATTTTCCATGGTACTGTTATTTAATTAATGTTGCTTCAGTTTATTTAAGCTTGGCTAATATTTTTGGAAATACAAGCAGAGAAATCAAATGTATATATTTTTTCAGCTTACTGAACCTTTGATTTTTTTTTTTCTTTCACAACAAACTTTATTGGGTTTTTGCCAGCAAAGTAGTAAACAAACTTCCTGAACGGACCACAGATAGCCACAGGAGTCTGTAGGCTAGAATCCCCAAACAGTATAAAACAGAAACATATGCACAGAAAGCACTAGTGCCCCCACCCCTCCCACCCCAGTGTAGCAGGTAAAATCCTATACAGTTGCATGTCTCGGTGCATCTTCCTGCTTGTCTCTGCCATATTGTCTAATTTTGGCATCTAAATGTAGTCTAACTGTGTGCACCAGCTCTAGGAACAGGCCCCGGTAATCTGCTCACCTCTGCCAAATTTTGGGATGTTTATAGGGACATCACCTGGCCTGGAATACCGCTATCCAACCCCAAGCAGAAGTCCATCCCGTGCTTCCATTCCCCCAAGGACGGTGGTGTGGTAGCCTTCCACTGTCTAGCAGTATTTCTCTTCGCTAATGTGAGCCCAAGAAATAATAAGTGATGTTTATAACGCCCCCCCCCCACCTTCCCCCATCTAGTCAGTGCTGTGAAGGAGAAGCAGCTTCGGAGCATACGGGATAACCCATGCCAGAACCTCACTCAAACAGGACACCACTCCTCTCCAGAATCGTGCCAATACACTGCAACTCCACATGGTATGCATAAATATGCCTTCCTCATCGCCAAATCGTAAGCACACAGGGTATTCGATGAGTCCCATTCGCCACAAACAGCCTCTCGTATAATATGCTCTATGTAGATATTTGAATTGGATTAATCTAAGGTGGGAAGAGATCACTGTGTCTCAGGGGAGGGGTGGGGGGCGCCAAGGCCTCTGTCCAGTTATCGTTGTCTAAGTCATCAATGTCTGCTTGCCACGCCACTCAGAGGGCAGGCAGTGTCGTTGAGCTATTAGTGACTAAGGATAAACGTTATGATTTTTAAGTTAAATTTGTTAACTAGCACCCTTGAGGGTCTCATTTGTAGCTTCATCAGTCTAAATTTTCTTCGCTCTTTTTTAATCTTTTAGGTGGTCCATGACTGTATTGCATATGATGGCTCTTATGGCAGCAATATTGCTTTCAATACATAGACCCACTGCCTGCTACATTGTACAGTTGGTATGCATTTACTGTTCTTAATTTCTCTTCTACTTCCCTTCCAGGAGAAGTATGAGTGGAGTTAAGACTAGTAAATATAGACTTACCTTAAAATAAAGCAGTATGTTGGGGGTCATGGCCAAGCAAGATGGCCAACCGGACATAGAGCACTTGAGCGTGCCCCACGTTTAATCCTACAGTATACTGCATGTGAATGAGGCCCTACTCGAAGTCGATGACGGGGAAATGGTCTCCCTTGATTTTAAACTGCTGCAGGCAGACCTGTGGAAGGTGGTGGAGTGAGTGCAAACAGTAGAGGGCACGACAGAATCTGCTGGAGGAGATAAAAAAACTTGAGGGCAAGGGGCTGGTCTGACGAGGGTTGCCACCTTCCTGGAGTACTGCTCGGAGGACTTGGTGAACCGATCCAGGTGGAATAATCTCTGCTTTCTGGAGTTTCCAGAGAAGACCAAAGGAGCCAATGTGGAAGCATTCCTAGAGGACTGGATAAGATGGGAGCTTAACCCAACAGGTCTGTTGCTCATGTTTGCAGTGGAGAGGGCGCATAGGGCTTTAGTGGCCCCGCAAAGAGCCTTGATAGCTTGTATCCTAAACTACAGGGACAGAGACAAAATCCTCAGGGCAGCGCGACTTGCCACGCAGAAAAGATTTGAGAATCCCACCATTCGAGTCTACCCTGATTACACTCAGAGAGGGTAAGCCCAAAGAAAATCCTACCTAGAAGTCCAACTCTGTGTGTTGGGGCTACAATATATGCTACTGTTTCCTGCGTACATCAGGGTCCTACTGCAGGGTAAGAGCCACTTTTTTTGACAGTCGGGAGGAGGTGTGGACCTGGTAGGGTCTGATGGGCGTGGTGCATCTGGGTCTCACTCTGTTGGTGCTACTTGGAGCGTGGTCCGCAAGTGAAGGAGAACTGTCAGATGTCGACTGAGCTCATCCTGACAGCCCCACCGGATCACAATCTGGGACAATGGTTAGGGCGGGGAAGTCCTCGTCGGATGACTCTGTGGCGCTGCTTATGAGGTCAGTCCCATCCCGGAGCGATGATGTGGTCTCAACTGGGATGAGAGATGCCCCAGAGGCCCTAGAGACAGCCTTGGCCCATAAGGATGAGGTGCATTGTACCTTGATATTCTATGGTCCGGATGCTGCGGTATGTACTTCTAATAGACAACTGGGGCACACTCCGCTACAAGCTCTAATCTGGGCCCCTAGATGTTCCCTGGATCAATTGAGAGGATGTAGCCTTACGGCTAGAGCGGTCGACCTCGAAGCGGGGGAACCGGGTTCGAGTCTCGGCAATGACGCTCAACATCCTGTGATTCTGGGCAAATCACTTAATCTCCCCCTGCCTAACAAAAATGAATGTGTCCTTCTGTAACGAAACTGGTGCTCATGTAAATCGCTTAGATACCCAATTTCTCGGGTCTAGTTCGCGCTATATAAAACTCTAAAAAAAAATAATAATAATTGCCCATCTCCCTCCAGGTAAGCAGGCGGGTCTGACCTGCTGAGGAGTTCTGGCTCCTGCCGCACCTCTGGTGGTTCGGGTGATCCGTAGGATCTGCATGTTTGTGGACAACATAAACCTTGGGTAAGGTGCCTAGACCAATTCCATGCACCCCCGTAGTATATATTGGCCTAGAGACCAACTAGCTCACAGTACCCCCATAAGCCACCCTAACCCAAACAGGGAGCGAATGGTTTCTGGCAACCACTGAACATGACAACCCTGACCCCTCAGGGATCGTGGTAACAGATCTAGAACGCTTTTGCTCAGTTACTCCTGCACTCTTGTTCTCAGGGAATACACAATGGGACGTTTTCAGTATATTTACTGAACCAATGTTATTCTTGTATAGAATACATGTGCTGTGATAATCGGTTGAGAGAAGCAGATGAAAGTGATTACAAACCCCAAAAGAGAAAATAGCAGATATAGTTCCACCATGGTGCTAAAACAATGTATATATGGAGGCATATTGTACAAGCTAGTAATCTGGCGTACTCCTACTATGCAATCCCTACTCTGTGTGTGTCTAGAGTGTATGTAGGTGCAGAGCCAAGAATCCCCCCCACGGGATGATCCAACCCAATTACCTGGTGGGCAAGAATGTAGGACCCCGTCTTGGACACGAATTGAACACCCCTCACAGAGCTGTTAGGCAGCTGCTTGGCAAAGCCTCAGCATGCAGGGACCCCTCGACATCAGGAGAAGTATGAGTATGAGCATCAGCTGAAGTGTCTCCTCTGCTAGCCCCCGGAAATGTTTCTTTATAATAAAATGCATCCTTGCGATTGTATGCGCAGATTGGCATTGTTATGGATATGTAGATAGCCCTGTCGCCCTGCGGATGTAGATAGAACGACATTTGTAGATCGTGCGTAAAAGCCCTCTACTCCGTGTTCGAGGCTTCATGATAATGTTTTGCAAAGCCAGATGTATATGTAAAGCAGTTTCAGAGAAGCTAATCCAACATTGTCACGCATGAGAATATATGCAAACGGTCACAGCAAAAATGTTATTGTGCAGAAAGAAGACCGTGTAAGAAAATGGTTTGCTACATGGGGCTCACTCGGGAACATAACACAGGTACTGGCTGCATTTTCAATTTTTGAGATATGATCGTGTTTAACACTATCTCCAGTTGCACACAGTTGAATTCTGTACTTGGAGTTCTGTGGGGAGGGGATAGAACAGTATGATGTGTTTGCTTGACAGAAGGGTGCATCAGGCAAGAAATGGTTGTCCTGCCCTAGGGGTTGTGATGGAGATGTTGAACAGTCACAGTGTTTTGCAAGAATGTACAGCGAGTTGAGGGGGCAGGGGGGGTTGCGCATTCCTTCAAGAGGGTGGGGAGGAGACTGCCACTGTTTACACATATATGAGATGAAGCATACACTTATGTCCTGGAATGTTCAGGCAATGAACGGCTGCCCTAAGCGCTATATAGTGCATTCATATCTTAAGCACTATAGTGTTCTGATTGCTATGCTGCATGAAACTCATCTGCTGGGTGCGGAAGTGACTAAGATGCAACAAAAATGGAAAGTGTCACTGTATGCTGCTACTTTTTTAAAATATGCCATGAGTGTGCTAACGTGGATTGCTTCTAGGGTCCCCTTTGTGAAGAGAGAGGTGGTTAAGAACCCTAGCAGAAGCTATCTGCTGGTGGCAGGGTTGTTGGATTGAATAGAGATCTGTTTGGTTAATATGTATGCACTGAACATAGACGATAAAACCTTTTACTCTGAACTGACAAGAACTATGACCCCATACTTGCAGATGAGACTTATCTGGGTGGGGGACTTTAACTGTGCGCTGGACTAGAGGATGGATCGACATCCCCACAGCCCGAGCATCAAGACACATATGGCGATTGCCCTCCAGAAAGGGATACAGGTTTTACAACGCTTTGACGTTTAGCGACTCCACCGCCCAGGGGACCGGGTTTACTCCTATTACTCTCCGGTTCATAGGGGTGGGGGGCATAGCTGGTTAGATTATGTGCTGGGGTGCAAGGAAGATGTGGAAATGTATCACCATTTGCCGTACTTGAACCACTACCTCTCCGATCACTCCCCGCTGCTTGTCACAGTGCTACCTAGGAGGTCCAGGTCCAAGATCCTGTTGTGGACGCTGCAGGCTGAGATTCTGATGGATGGGTCATTTGGAACTCACATCCGGGGCTTTAAGTCCCTGTTTTTCCTGGATAATCGGGAACCGCTGCAGGTAGGGCCTTGGATTGGGAGGCCTATAAAGTGACACTGTGCGGAGAATGTATCACAAAAGTGTTTGAAGTGCAGCATGAGTTAGAACAGGAATTGCAGGCACTAAAGGGGGAGCAGGCGGGCCTGGATACAAAAGCTGATCTGGAGCCATATGAGAGACTTCAGTTGATAGCTCTTAAGCAATGGATAGGGGAGGTTTGGAGTAAACTGAAAAGATACACATACATGACCTACCGCCAGGAGTTATTCCGCGAGGGAGATAAGGCGGGGAGGATGCTGGCATGCCTGCTATGGCAGGAGCGCCCACAGACACACATCCTTAGCCTACGAGGGGGTACAGGAGAAGATATTCTAGACCACAATAGAATAAATAGGGCTTTTGCACAGTACACTGAAGCTAGGTTTGCCAGGGCACCTGCCGTGATACAGGAGACACTAGAGGAGTATCTTATAGAGGCTGAATTGAGAGGACTGACAAAGGCCCTCGACAACTAGAGGCACTGTTGGTGGAGCTGCAGTAAGCGCTTGAGACCCTGCCGCGGGATAAACCTTGGGATCAGATGGCTGCCCTGTGGAAATGTATCACTTAATGCTGACCAAACGCCTCAAGAGCCTGCTGGAAGATTACCTTGAGGCGCAGGAGACCGTGACACTGCCCCGAAGTAAGCGGGAGGCATTGATGGTGTTGATTCTGAAGGCAGGGCGAGACCCCACTGACCTGGCTTCCTACAGACCATTGTCTATGCTAAGTACTTCTATTAAACTGCTCTGAAAGGTGCTAGCAAACAGACTGCACAGGGTAGTGGGTACTCGTATACACTTAGATCAGACTGGGTTTATACCCGGACGGAGCACAATATTTAATATCCGGAAACGCATGTTAAGGATTTTGCGGTACATAAGAGATATCGCCCCTTTTGCCATGTAGTCGTCCAGTAGTCTGTCCTCTAGAGGAGAGGATTCCAGGAGTTCCTCCCCGCTCTGCAGCGCTCCCCTCAGCACGTTGCTGATCGGGAGATAGCGAAAGGCTTCAGATTTGTGGCAATTGGTAGTCTCTCTGGAGGTTCGTAAAGGGAATTCATCTGTGCGTTTTTGCGCGTCTACACATAGTCACAGAGTGAGAGTCTTTACCTAGTATTAATGTTGTTCATTGTTCAGGTTATGTATGCTTTTAAGATGCAGAACACTTGTGCAGATGTCTGCTTAGGATAAATATCTACTGAGGCTTCAGTCACTTATGCGCAAGGACAGCTCATAGCCATTTGTTTCTCGTATTGTCCAATAACCCGTTTTATTTTTATCTATAGAAATCTTTTTATTGCTGTTTTATAGAACAAAACAGAGATACAATACATTCAATTGTCTGATACACTGGAGGTGAAAGTCAGGAGCAACTACATACCTACTGTAACTGCAACCAAACATACAAATGATCACAGTTTGACATAAAGGGGAGCAAGACCGACCCAGGTCAATTTACCGATGCACTATAGCGACTCCACTTGGGCCCCCAAATCATCTGCTACGTCTTTATACAGCCACAGACCTTATAGTCTTGTCTTCTCAGCTTTTGAACACCAATCCATTCCCCTGACCCACTCTTCCAGTGTTGGGGGCTTTTTAACTTTACACTTGCGGGCTATAGCTCTCTTAGCCACCAGCAATCCCTCTCCCAGGAGAGATCAGGCTGCCTTTGGTTCACTGATTCATCCAATATTCATAACTGAGCAACTTTGGGGTTAGAAGCGATAGACTGCTCAAGTGCATCTGCCTGTAATTGGTGGACTGACTTCCAGTATTTTTTGTCAACCTTGCAGTCTCAAACCACGTGCACAAAGATGCCAATTACTGTTTTACAATAGAAGCAGGTGGGTTTGTGAGCCCTACCCATTTGCCACAACCTGCTGGGAGACAAGTCGGCTCTATAAGTATTTAAGCTGCATTACTTGTATTCGGGCTGATATGGCTAAGGTGTGGGGAGCTATCCTCTCCTCCTTCCAGTCTCCATCATCCTGTTTGCTCCCTTTTCTCCTGGAGATTCATTAAGGGATTGCGAGTATAGATCATTGGTGACCTGTAGATTCTGGAGATACACTTCTTGCCCAGCCGCTCCTATGTTATTTTTGTTTCTAAAAGACTGCATTCGGGAGCAGTGTTACTTTACTGTTATGTCTCCAGGGTATGGCAGATTTTTAAGTTGTGGTAGAATTGTGACATAGAGCTGAAACTCAGCGGGCAACTGCTCGAATGATTTTAGGTAGTTAGAGGTCCACTTCTGAGAAACATACAAGATCCCAAGAATGGAAGCCCTGTTGTTGTGTAACCTGCGCTAACGATGAACCGTGCCACATGGGGGATTCGCTAGTTGGGGTTTTAAACCACTTTCTGTCACTGTTCTGCTGGCAGTAGAGCACCGGTAGCTTTGTAATATAAGGAAGTGGTTGGGGGAGTGTTGTCCCAGTGGTTCTAACAGTTCAAATTCCAATCTAATTACCAGATTCTCTCTGCTACCCATTAATTGGGACCGACTGGGAATCCCAGTAATATAACCAAATATTTGGGTCCCCAAACCACCATCGAACTATGATTTCAAGTATTTCATGCAGGAAACACTTGGTGTACCGCCATCTCATAAGAAATTCCTCAATGAGGATTGAAGATCCCGAAACAATCTGCCCAGTTGTGGAAAATTCAGCAAAGTGTTAAAGAATTGGAGTAGTCGTATCCTATGAAAGATGTCATTATGCCCCATAATGATAAGTGAAAACACAGTTCACCCCCAATTCCCGTCTTGTAGGTTGAAAGGTGTTGTAACATTGAGACCCCTGCCCATGTCTGAGTCACTTGTCAGCCACATCCCCGGGTATTTAAAAGAGACGTCCGCCACCTTTCTAGCGATATTATGCAAGCATGGCTTTGGGTCCCCCAGTATCTACATATGTATGATTTTGTTCCAAAAAAGAGGCGTTGCTGCAGATTCGTAGCACCTGCAATACTCGGGGAGGGAAGTACTAGGCCGTTGAATGTAGAGTAAGAGATCACCCGCATGAAGGAATAGACTATCCTCTTGACCATTCCTCCAACAAAATCCCAGAAATTGTGCATCACAGTGTAACCAGATTGCATGGGGTTCAATTACTAATGCAAGTAGGAGTGAAAGGAGTGGGCAACCCTGACACATGCCCCTCTCAGCCATGAATGGTGAAGATAGCACCCCTTTCACCCAGCTTTGCACCTAGGAACTAGCATATAGCATTTTCACGTATTGGAAAAGTGGAGCAAAGGCCAACTTATCTCGCACTAGGTGCAGGGAAGGCCAGTGCACCGAATCAAAGGCCTTTTCAAAGTCTAGCAATAATTGAGGTGCCTCCCCCTGCAGTCAGTGGGCTAGGACCACGTGAAGTTGGCTCAGACAGTGGTGAGTGCTTCAGCCTGACCTAAAGCTGTTTTGGTCATGCTGAATGAGAGGGTGTATTACTTTAGACAGCCCTGTGGCTAAAAGGTTTGCCAGGCTCTTGCTACATTTGTCAGTGACTTTCCTGGTTTTAAGATGAAAGAGATATTTGCACCCTGTAGGCTGTGTGGAAAAGACCCTCCTTCCAAACCCCGCCCTCTCAGTGAGCCTCTTCAAACCGCGAGCAGGTATGGAGTTGGCAGCGATGCGCATCTCTTAAGAAACTTGAGTGGTATTCCAATTGGGCCCAAGACATATTTATTATTGCTTGTGGTATTTCTTCAACCATGATGAGGAGAAAATGGTTTGCCTAATCTGTGACTGAGAGAGCAGGAAGATAATTATTGAATGATCCCTTTCTGTTTGTGAGGGTATATTCTACACATACAAAATTTTACAGTAAGCAGCAAAGGCATCCGCTATGCGTATGCTATCAGAAGACTCCTGATTAGGATGGTCTCTCATTACGGGAACAATAGTTCCCTTTGTCTTACCTGTTAGCCAACCAATATAGCAATTACCTCATCTTGTCTCCCCATTCATACACTCTGTGTTAAGAAAAGATCCACACATTTAGGGCACATTCCAACATAGTCAGTTTAAAGGTAGTGTGAGCCAGTTCCAGCTACCTGAATGTGTCCTCCGAATACCCGGCAGAGATTCTTCTCTCTAGAGTTTCTAGTTCTCTTTCCATCGAGTTCCCCTCCTGTTCCCTGTCCCCTTCTAAGATAGGACATGACCTTTCCCTGAATTACGGTTTTTAACTCCTCACAAAGTGTAGTAGTCCAGGGAAGAGACTTTGTATTGAGCTAATATTCTGTGATTCAGCCCGGATTAGTTTGCCCAAATGCTCATCTTTAAACCACCAGGCTTTCATATGCCAAATCCACAAATGCCCCATGATTTGTATCATGAAATACAATTTCAATTGGGGAATGATCAGAGATCCCCCTAGGGAGGATACTGACCTGTTTAAATTCTGTGGAGTCTGATGTTGAGCAGAGTAATGTGTTCTGCGTTGCTTCACCGGTCAACCAGGCCCAGGGAAGCTACCCATTTGGGAGGGTTTTCTGGTCTACTGGTGAAGGCTATAGAACACACATTAAGGGTTGAGTTCATGACCAACTTAAAATCCCTTGCAATAATTATCCTGCTGCGTTCATCAAAACCTCAAATCGCGGCTTGAGGTGTCCTCTGCTAAGCCTGGAGGGACAAACAATAATCATGGACCGCACCTGCCCTTTCAGCATGCCACTCCTTCTCCGGGCCCTACCCAGAGTGCCTGTCTGTGTCGAAGTAACCATGAACGCAAAGCATTTTCTGACCAGGATTGCCACCCACACTGAAACCGTAAGTGAACCCTGAGTGGTAAACGCTGGTATTCCCTTGCCAGAAGTCACATTTAGTACTGTTGCGTAAGTTACGACTTTGGCGTAACTCTACAAGGGGTGCCTTCCCACCCACGGGTGACAAGGGTGAACTTGGTTCAGTGCATCAGATATTAATGTGACAAGTGATTGTAGCCCAGCAAAACACTTTTCACTGTGTAATTGACATGGAAGTATTCCTTTTGGTTTACTAACACTCCCATAAAGGGATCAGGGGCACAGTCGAAACAGCAACAAACCTTATTTTGTTATTCACAGTATCACACACACTGTACTAAGAAGAGTGAACACTTTTACGTTAAAAGTATTTATTACTGCAGGGATAATCTGTTTCTCAGTACGTGTTTAACAACTTCACAGAATATTATAAAAACTGCAACAAGACACATAAATAACGAGAATAAAATGAACATTTCCTGCATTATTAAAATATCACTGAAAATATTATGTAAAACCTAACACCTACTTCTATGCGCTATACTATGAGACCATGAAAGGCAGAGCAACTTGCAGTAAAGAGTTTCTTAGGGAGAAGAGATGCACTGCATACCTTGTTGACAGCAAAGGCTGTCCTCATCAGTGTAGGCATGAAGACAGTGTACCCTGCGAAGGGCAAACCCCCACTGTGGCAGCAGTTAGTCAGTCTTCCTCTGGGATTCGGCTTTATCAGCATCAGGCTTTAGGAAAGATGTAGCATCCGTCAAGTGTGAAGCACTCTGGCAGCAAGTGAGACTGTCTGTCGGAATCACAGGCGATAATCTGGGCGAAGGACCTCTCCTAACAAGTGGTCAAGTGGCAGTCCTTATATTCTAACTCTTATCAGAAATTGGAATTCCTGACATAAGTTTAGGAATGTCTGACATAGATTATGTGCATCAAGGTATGCACCACAGATGTTTCCTTATTTACCTATAAGGCAAAAGGACTTCAATTCAGACTATATTATTTTGGTTATATGTCTGTATGTGTTCTTATTTAACCTTGACATAATGAGGAGTAGACATTTGATCCAGACGAATGTTGCATTAGATGTTGTATCTATGTCATTAATCAAAGAACTTGACACCATCACAGTTCCAAGAAAGTTAAGGGTCTGGCAACATCAGCTTTTAAAGGCAGACATGACAAAGATTCTACATAAATCGGGGAATATGGCGGTTTCCATTGTCTAAGTTAAGGAAGAAGGTGGCCTACGTGAACTAAGATAGTCGGGGTCTACATGAGGTGGAGTCCGACCTTAGTGACTATGTCAGTACCAGACAAAAGAAACTCCTGCAGAAGAACGACATGTGGAGCGTGTTTTTTTTTTTTTTTTTACCTATTGCATCACTGGCCCACGCTTGATCTTGTCATTTGCGGTCTGGGAGATAAAGCTGTGTTGCCTATTGGTTGCTTTGGTTATCCTGACTTCTAAAGGGGCCATGCTGCTTGTGACTGACCTGTAAATGATAATCATTACAAGGATTCCTATCACCCCCTCTACAAATGTGATGAGACGGGGACTGTACTGAGTATTTTCCATGGTCTTCCCTCCTGTCCCCTCCTATGCACTGTGTTGCGGTACATCCAGGGCCGGCTTAGGGCAGTGCGACCGGTGCGACCGAGGCAGGACCCTCCTAGTTAGACCAGTGGAAACCAGAAGAGTATTTTAAGTGACAGCAAGGATGACTGGCCATTTTGCAGGCATACGTGGCCCAGAACCAGTGGCTGACATAGTCTCAGACTCTGAGATGAGGTTTCAAGGCTGAAGGATCTGTGGAGTCCAAGACAACTGTCGCAGCAGGATCAAGTGCCACTGAGTCTCTCTTATCTTTGCCAGCAATACTGTGGGTGATCCTGGGCTTTGCTAAATTCCTTTCTCTCCGGCAGAGGACATACTGTTGCATTAGGTGGATATCAATCTAAACCCTTTTCGCTACCCTGTGGGGTCCCACAGGGGTCCTCCCTTAGCCCCACTCTATTTAATGTTTGTTTCATCCTTGGCCCCCATTATTAGAGCATTTGGGTTTGGTCTTACCTCCTATGCGGATGATACCCAAATTGTGGTGTCTCTACGACCAGGTCAGGAAACTGGTATAGATCAACGTTTCCAAGCCTGTATGCAATCAGTTGGGAAATGGATGGCAGAGAATTGTCTGAAGCTTAATTCAGGCAAAACTGAAGTCCTACTGTTTGGAAAGGATACTAATTTTTGGACTCCAAGTTGGTGGCCGGATTCGATGGGCTCTCTCCCTCTGCCTTCAAAAAAGGTGAAGAATTTGGGGGTAATTGTGGATGAGAGACTCACCTTTGGGGATCAGGTAAATGCAGTAACATCATCAACTGCATATGTGCTTAGAACGGTCAGGAAAGTAATGTCATTCCTACCCCTAGGTAGTCGCCAAACAGTGGTCACAGCTCTGGTGCTGTCGAGGCTGGACTACTGTAACAGCCTGTATTTGAATATTCAACAAAAAAGTCTGAATAAACTTCAGCTGTTGCAAAATGCAGCAGCGAGACTTCTGACCGGTACATCCAAATTCTGGCTCCCAGTAAGGAGTCGAGTGCGTTTCAAATCACTTTGCATGGTCTTCAAAGCTCTGCATGGCAAAGGCCCAGACTACTTGAACCAGCTGTTCCAGTGGTACATTCCGAAAAGAGCACTTTGCTCGTTAGGGGCTAAGCTGGTTTCTGTACCGCCCAGGAGGAAAGCTTTGTGGGGGGGCAGAAGCTTTGCTGTGTGCGCGGCGAAAGCCTGGAATGACCTTCCGTTTCGCCTAAGAAATGCCACTGATCTGTTAGACTTTAGGAAGGGTTTGAAGACCTGGCTTTTTGCTGAATAAACTCAGTTCCTCCTTGCTCGCTGCCTCAGGATAGTTATGTTAGCGCCAGAACACCCTTGGGTAATCGCCGCGCTTTATAAAAGTTATTAACATAACATAACATTTTGCCTTTCCCTTGACATGCACTGTTCCTCTTGGATCATGTTTTTCTGCCAGTTCCCTGTGAGCAATGCCCGAAGCGAGCCAGTTGACTTTTCAGGGTCTTCCACTCCTCAACCCTTTACCCCAGCAGCTTCAGGTGTCTCGAAGTTAGTCTTGCCCTGGGAGATCACCCGGAGTTTGGCAGCAAGCATCTGAACATATTCTTGCTAAACCACTCTGAGCTTTTGCTGGACTGCCAGAAAGAAATACCTATGTTGTGGTACGAGGTGTTTTGTAGTCTGGGAAGATGGACATTTTCAGGGTATTGAATAGTACTGCACCTCTGGTACATGTTTCGCTCAAATGTCATCTCTGTCAAAGTAATTCAGAAGGCTGGCAATAATGGGTTGGGGCGGGGCGCCTGGGCATCCAGGCCATGGGCGCCTGTTCAGTCAGGAAGCACGATGAGAGAACTTGTTGGCGGGATTCCAGTTGTGCAGCTAGGTCGTAGGAAGCATTCTATTAACAAACCCTCAGGAATGCCCAATATCCACAGATTGATTCTTCGGGCTGTTCCCTCTGCCTCCTCCACCCTCTGTTCCAGGTTCCTCAATACCTCCATTATTTATTTGAAAAGTTTTATAAAGCGCGAACATGACCCTTGCGGGTATCAGAGCGCTGTACACAGAGGCAGAAGCATGCATGAACTCAGAACAGTTGAGGTCAACATTGTAAAACAACAAGGAGTAAACAATCAAGGTCAGGTACCGGGTAGAGGGCCCTGCTAGTTCAGTTTCTCATATAGTGCAATATATTTCCTGTAACATTCAGTAAAACAATCATTGAGTGGCTCGTCACAGCATAGTAGAGTAAATGACATCTGTAATCGGCCCAAGAAGTATTCTTCTATTATAGTTCCGGAAGGGCCCTAGAGTAAAATAACAGTTTACCATCCAAACAAAAATAAATAACGAAAGATACGTTGGGATAAATGTCAAATCTGTCGACAAGGGGACTAGAGGAAGAGTACAGGATGATGCAGTTAATGTTCTTTCAGGAAAAGCCATTTGGCCTGTTTCTTGAAATAGGCAGTGAAAGGATTGGCTCTCATCTCCGTAGGAAGAGCGTTCCAAATTCTAGGCGCAAGGCCGGAGAAAGCACGTTTGTACGTATTTTCCTTTTTGAATTTAGGAGGTTTCAAGAGTAGTGTGGATGTACTTCTTAAGTTGCGACCGGAGCCAGAAAGAACAAGCTTGTTCGCCAGATAGGCCGGAGTGTTGAAATGCAGGGCTTTATGCGTGAGGCAAGCTATTTTGAAACTGATCCTGGCTTCAATAGACAACCAGTTGAGCTGCAAAAGGTCAGGTGTGATGCGATCGTGTTTTTTGGAGCCTGTGATGAGCCTGGCCGATGCATTGAGCGTGGCTCTGAGAGGGGCCAAGCTCGCTTTAGGAAGCCCCGCAAGGGTCACCAGGCCATATTCAAGTCGTGATATCACCAGGGATTGTACTGCAGGCTGCAAGTCTTCTGGCGGAAGGAAAGGCTTGATTTTCTTAAGTGTGTTAAGATGAAAGTTGGCACCCCTAATAGTGGTACTGATGCGAGTTTGCATATTAAGGTATTTGTCCAAGGTAATGCCCAATGATTTAGCGGAATCAACCACGTGAGGGGTGCAGTTAAAGGCTGTGAGTTGTTTTAGCCATTCGCGGGTCGGTGCAGAGTGGTTGTGTGGGGCAATCAGCAGGAATTCAGTTTTGAGGGTATTCAACAAAAGATGGTTCTGGACTAACCATTGTTGAGTTTGCGAGAGTGCCTCATTTAAGGTTTTAATGTCCTCCAGAGAGATCTTCAGGTACAGTTGCGTGTCGTCCACGTACATGTGGTAATGAATGTGAGAATTGTTCAGAATGACAGTGAGAGGTTCCATATAAAGGTTGAAGAGCGTGGGCGAGAGTGCGGATCCTTGCGGAACTCCAATCCTGACCGGGGTACTGGATGCGAGGGACTGGTTGAGTTTAATCCTTTGAGTGCGGTTATGTAAGAAAGAGGCAAACCACTTTAGGACCGGCCCCGAGAGACCCATCCTAAGTTGCAGAAGATTAATCAAGTTTTCATGTTTGATGGTATCGAATGCAGAAGACAGGTCCAGAAGGATCAGAAGACCGGGGACATTTTGATATAGGGATTTCAGGGCGTCATCCACAATGTGAGTTAGAGCAGTTTCAGTACTATGCCCTGCTCTGAAACCGGATTGATAAAGGTCAAGTAGTTGAAATTTCTCTATATGGTTGCAGAGCTGCTTGTGGACGCATTTCTCGAGGAGTTTGGCTAGTGTCATGATGTTGGTGATCGGTCGGAAATTGTTAGGATCAGATAAATCTGAGTTGGGCTTCTTAGGGATGGGAGTTACTTGCCCAATTTTGAGACAATCAGGGATGCTCCCCTGCAGGAGAGATTCATGAATGATCCTCGACCAAAGCTGTAGAATGGCCGAGTTGAGGTCTTTAAAAAATGTAGCCGGCAGAGGATCATTGAAGTGGTTGGCCGGTTTTAGAGTTGTCATAGCGTGTAGTAGTTCTGTGCAATCTGGCAGGATAAAGGAATTCCAAGAGGCATCATTTTTGGGAGAACAACCCAAAGGTAGGGAGAGTGCGGAGGGAACCCCGAGCTCACCTGATGATGTGGTGTAGATTAGAGGTGGCACCCTGGAAGTGTTAGGTTGCATCTCCTGGTCAATTTTCTTAGTTTTGTCAGAGAAGTGCACTGTGAAGTCCTCCCCGCTAGGTAGCGGAGTCAAGGAAGCCAGGTTGGGGTTGGAAGTGTGGTTTGCTTGCTGTTTGATGATTTCAAATAGCATCTTGGGTCTATTTTTAGCACCGTCCAGCTGCTCCCTGAAATGGTCCGTTTTGCAATGCGGATTTTTTTGTTGTAGGCGCTTCTCTTTTTCCTAAGCTGATAGAGGCTAGTAGTGGAAGGCTCATTTCTCCAGAGCCTCTCTGAAAGCCTAAGTTTACGGCGTTCGTCATTTAGGGTCCCATTAAACCAAGGTTTGGATTGTTTGAGAGGGATCCTTTTAAGTTGTTTCGGCGCAATGGTGTCAAAGATATTAGCCACAGTGCTAATGTAGTGCTCAGAAAGATCATCAAGGTTGGTCATGTCAGGGGGAGGCTGAAGTCTATTCATAGTGATGGAAGTAAGATCATTAATGTTGATGTCTCTCATGTTGCGAGACAATTGTTTAATTTTAAGAGGTTGTCCCTTTCTGCGAGTGGTCTTTTCCAGTATGTGGAAGGCAATTTGATGATGATCCGACCAGTCACAAGGTAGGATGTCATCCAGTTGGATGATATTGTCTCTAGCAATAATGAGGTCGAGGGTTGCGCCTTTGTTGTGGGTAGGTCCCTTACAAACCTGAGATAAGTTGAGATCCGAAAGGAAAAGCTTAAAGGAGTTGACTTAAAGATCATTGGAGTCATTCCAATGGAGGTTGAAGTCTCCGAGGAAGATATGGTATAGTTGCTCCGAACACGAGCTGATAACCTCCATGATTTGCTCTATGAAGAGCAAATTGTCACCCGGTGGATGGTAAATCGTGTGAAGCACACAGACAACCTTGCCCTTATTCCAAATTTCTGCTACTAGTAGTTCACAGGAAGATAGCAGAACATTCTGAGATTGTTTTATAGTTAAGCTGGAGCGATGAATGCAAGCAATGCTTCCCCCTCCCCCCCCGATTTTCCCCAGACGATCACATTGTATAATGGCATAATCAGGCGGGGCTAAGATGTCAAGAATAGGGGAGGAGGCCTCGTTGAGCCAGGTTTCGGTGAGAATCAGTAAGTCCAAGTCTTGCGCTAAGATGAGTGCAGAGATGTCCGCAGCATGTTTCGTGGCTGATCTGCAGTTGATCAGCATCGAATTAATGTAGGGGGAGGTGTTAATCTCTTCCTGATGAGTGGTAGTAATTTGGAGTAGGTTTTCCTTATTAACCGATCTGGAGTTGACCCTGGGTTCCATGTCAGGGTCCGGGGAAATAGCGGGGATGTTAATAGCGGAGTTAGAGGAGGCGCCTGGCCCTGTGCCATTGTATGAGAGTACAAGAGCGAAGGAGTCCTCATCCGAAAGCTAAGGCTGAAACCTACGAGGTCTGGATTGATGGTTAGGAAGAAGCCTAGAATTCCAGCCGGAACTAGGTGGGAATCGGGTAAAGGATTGTTCGTCCCCATCCCCGAAGACTCCAGGAGGATTGCTTTGCACATTCCCCAGTGGAGGGAGTATATTCCATACCTTCTCCATCTTCATGGAGAATTGTAGTAGGGACTGCATGATCTCTTAGACAGCCCGAAGATCTTGCTTGAGGTCAGCGAACTTCTCCTCAAGGTAAAGCCCGTTCGAGCACTCCTCAGCCACCCTAGTAATAGACGAGGGATAGGATTCCGACGTGTGGAGGGAATTGGAAGGGACAGTAGGTCCCTTAGCACAGTTACAAGGGGAGATGGAGTTCCGCTTGAGCGTGGTTTTGTCGTCAGCCATGGGTAGATTATCCGCATGAGTTGGAGTCCGATACGATGCAGGAGGGAGCTGCGCCGCACCAAGGAAGGGCTTGGTAGCAGGCAAATTGGTTTCAAAACGGGCAATAGGAAAAGCGCAGGAGGCAGAGGAAGGTGAGAAAGGGTTACGTGGAGAAGGACTGGGGTCAGTAGCAGGGTCCAGCGCCGTTGAGGAAGGAGTGCCTGCCCCTGGAACAGGGTAGTCAAGGTTAGTAGTGTGGGGGGTGTGATGCACAATCCTCGTCTTGTTGGAGCTGACAGATCGGCCAGTGGGTAAGGCAGGTGACGGGCAATTAGACGTCAAGAGGGTGAGAGGAGGAGCATTTCTGAGTGCAGCCCCCAGGTGGGGGGTTATCAGATCAGTACTACCAGGTCCAAAGGGAGGAATAACCGGTAAGTCACTCTTGTTGTCGGAGAGAGCAGAGCAGTAAACAGGTAAATGAACAGGCTCGGAAGTGGGGGAGGAAGAGGCGTAAGGTATCGAAGGTGCCATTGTGGTGGGTAGGCCCATAGGTAGGGCTTGGGATACAGAATTGAAGGAAGTAGAGGTGTGAGGTGCAGCGTGGGAAGATATAGAGGGGAAACTGTTATGATGGATATAAGGCGATGTCGGGTTATTAAGTATGTTTTTGATCCCCATAAAGATATTGTCAAAGCGTTTGAGATTCCTGTCAGAGGCTTGAATAAGGATGTTCCCATTATTATATAGAGAGATGGTCAGATCTGCCTTGAGGGCAGGGAAGGGTAGCGTGGTCAAGCGGAAACCGTGCAGAGTTTTGGTCAGTAGCTTGGTTCTCAGCATAGAGGTAAGAGTCTTTCTCCACTGGGCTCTTCTGTTATTGTAGAATATGAGGTCGGTCACCACAGAGCCCTTAGAGGAAGTATATGTGTCCGAGATAAGTGTTTCCGGCCATCGTTTGAGAAGATTGTGTTTGAAGGTCTTTTTTGCTTTCAACGATAGATTGGCGGGGTAGATGATCTTACAAGCATTCAAACCTAGCTGAGCAAGGAGGTCAGCGGCGCTAGAGGTGCGTTGCGACATGATGATGGTAGTGCACAGATAAGGTAGATGAGAAAGTTCAAGTAGAGAGAGTTCAGGTAGAGATGGGTTGAAGTTGTCTGAAGGTGAGCGATTATTGGTAGAGTGTAATGCTAATTGCAGAAGAGAGCACTCTGGTGTGTGTAGAGAGGCGTACTCGAAGAATTGTCTGTGATAACAGTTGAGTTAGGAATTAGTAATAGCCCCGGAGCGGAATAATCAAAACCATGGATGCATCACTGAAACAACCCAGGGCGCGCAAGTGTGCAACCAGTGAGCAAGAGAAGGAGAGAAAAAAAAAAAAAATTGTGACAGCAAGGTTTACATTAGCTGTGTTCTATCTTCCACTGTTGAAATATGGTTTTCAGCCTCCATAACCCTTTCAGTTGCCTTGCGTAAGTCGTGTCACAAGAGTGAGACATCCCCTTGAAGCTGGCAATTTCGCCTCCACCGTTAGTCACAGGTGACTCTCCATCTGCACATCTTCTCTTGGGTTCCCGATATACCTCTCAATTTTGGCTCAAGACTGGTGAGCTGCTCTACCCTTGTCTTTCACCATGTCCGCGTCATAAGGGGCTCCGGGTAGACCTCTGCCCCTTCAGACGGCAGCTGTCCGAGAAGAGGAAAAAGGGGGGGGATCCCAGTACAGAAATCCAATCAGACCACAACAGCAGGCTTCCACCTCAATGCAGAGGTCCACAGAAGTCTGGCGGATCAGTGAGGCCACTGTTGATGGAAGAACTATATCTACACACCCGCTGGCTCACTTATGATCAAGGGGCAGCGCCAGGAGGCAAGTTCTTAGTTTTTCCCAGGCGGGTGGTGGTTTGATGGAATGTGACTGCACCCCCCACATCTACCCCACTCCAGACGCACTATTAGATCAGGCGCTCCTTGCTTCTGCTCAGTCTTGTCTGCTATTAGAACCAAGTGTGGGCTGGGTTTGCAGCTCTCTGTAATCCCCACAAGTCCTCGGAAAGAGCACTAAGTGCGGGGGGATTTTTCACCCGCTCCACAGCTCTCTCCAGTCTGCTGTGACGGATACCCTTGAATTGGGCCCCATTCACCACCTCTCTTCCCTCCAGTGAAGGAAGCAAAAAGGCCAGGTGTGGCCCCCGTCTTCCTGGCACCGTAACCTCCCTCTTCTTGCAGGCCCCTACTGGACTGGTTCAGCAAAGTGGGGGGAGCACCCGACTGCGCTCAAGTCTGCCCTCCAACGCAGAAAGAAGGCATGGGGTGTCTCCTGAAACTCCGTACACAGGGGAACAGACTCCATCTCAACGTTGTGTTTTACTACACCAGAAACCATGTCAGTGTACTTGTGCAATAAAGGCTTACTTTATTGTGGCACAGGGAGTGTTTTGCTTGAAACTACAAAACGAGTTTACAGAGTGTTAGAGGTTAGTAAGGTTTTTCTGCTTCTAGCATGTGTTCCCATAGATCAAATGGTGTGCATTGACTGACTGTAAAGCACTAACATCTCCCCTTCGGGTGGCAATTTGCACACAGAATCTGGAGAGGAAGCAAATTAAGCATTTACAACAGCCTGACCCACCTCTGCCTCCTTCCTAGCTTGTATATCCACATAGTTATATCTTATAAATGTCTGGCTTTCCTAGCTTGTATATCCACATAGTTGTGTCTTATAAATGTCTGGCTTTCCTAGCTTGTATATCCACATAGTTGTGTCTTATAAATGTGTGGCTTTCCTAGCTTGTATATCCACATAGTTGTGTCTTATAAATGTCTGGCTTTCCTAGCTTGTATATCCACATAGTTATATCTTATAAATGTCTGGCTTTCCTAGCTTGTATATCCACATAGTTGTGTCTTATAAATGTGTGGCTTTCCTAGCTTGTATATCCACATAGTTGTGTCTTATAAATGTGTGGCCTGACCTCCATGTGTCTATTCTGCAGTTGCCAGGTAGTAGAATGTTACCCAAGAAAGTAATTTCTTATGACTAGAATGAGCACGAGTCTCCTCTTCCCCAGCAAGATTGGCCCATGTGTGCTGCTCGGTCACCTGCCATCTCGCGCCCAGTCTGCCCAACACACTCAAACAATCTGAGGAACCTTCCTTGCCCAGCACGGCAGCAAACAAGCCCACCAGTCCACTTTGCCGTCACTTAATGCCGTCACTTACACCTCTTGGGCCATAGCAGTGCTGCTCGTTCAAGGCTGCATAATCACAAGGATGTCGATGGATGGTGAGGAAATCGGTGGTGACACAATTTTAAGCTCCTACCATCTTGGATATCAAAGTAATGACCTGTATTTTGACACACATTTTCTATAGTGATCAACACATTATGGTAATTTTGCTTCTTAAGTTGTTTTAGGTTTGCATAAACTTCCTCAGCTGTTACTTAAAATTAGAGGATCTGATTTTTTTATGAAGTTGATAATATATCTAATGTATTTTTATTGGATTTGTTATGATACATATTTGTACAATTATAATTAATAAAAACTCATAATGCATGACCAGGTTGTCTAGAAGTGCAGCGTGGTTGATTAAGATTCTCTAATTGTTAAAATGATAGATCAAGGATACATTTATTACACTCAGTGTCAGTTTTTAGGAACTTATTGATAAGTGGTTCATTGCAGGCATCAATTATATAGTACTTTTTTTCAAACCAAAGTCAGATTCCCAATGTAAAAAAAAAAAAATTAAAACAAAATTTCAGCTCAGTTAAAAAAAAAAAAAGTTCAACAGTAAAAATGTTTGATTTAACTTTCGAAGCATATTTGGCCTTCAGGACTCGCCAGTTTGTGTTTTGGGGATGAGTGGAGGCTTAGGAAACCCATTCTTAGATATTAATTAGGTGACCACACACCTTCAGTATGGTGCTAACTTATACGAAAACTGTTGTCTTTACCATAAGAAGTGTAATGGTTAATGTTATTAACCCTAAGGTCAAACATTGTATGTTATTTTGTTATAATATTGCCATTGAGAACTGATGAGTAAATCACCTGTATGCTGAAAATCTGCTTGTAAAAAGGTTTTTTTTCCTATGTGAAATGTACTTTTCTCTCCGATCCCTTTCCGATCGTGCTTGCATTGACTGATTTGCTGTTTGACTTTTTCTTCCAGGTTACACCGTCTGGGCGCACAATCTCATTGCGATCGCCCGCCTCCGTGGGTCCGACCTGAAAGTGCTGGAGGTGACGGAAGACAGCATTGATTTCGACCAGGGGGAGCTGACCGACCAGGACGTGGACCCCGTGCACAACCTCATAGAGCAGGTGTCCCTGGGGCTGGGCCGGCCTTGGCACGCCGTCATGGACATCGAGCTGCTCGGCGTCTTTGCCGAGCCATTCCGGCACTTCTACAGGGAGATGCAAAGCTTCAGCGAAGGCATTTAGCTTTCTTTGTTTTTTTTTTGTTTTTTAGTATTATTTAAAGTTCCTGTGGTTACATAAGCAAGTAGGGTCCTATTATGTTTTCTCAGTAGTGTGAAATAACCCTTTGTGCTGTGTTTATTCAGTATTAGCTATATAGAAATATATATGTATATTCTACTTCTTGATCAAAGAGTGTAGTCGGGTATTGGTTTAGAAGTCGAAAGTGACACTGTTTAGGGTTTTCACGGATAATGGACGTGTCCACCACACCTTTGGAGAGATCCACCTGAAGGTTGTCTGAGATTGTAAACTATTTTTTACCAAGTAATTACGCGTAAGCTGTGTTTTTACTATTATGTATCAGAATGCTGTGCTCAGGAGCCAAACCTTTTATTTTAATGAAAAGTAGTCCAGGAGGTTTATCTGCAATCCACTGTTGCCATGCATTCTAGTAGCATTTTATCAGCTTGGTGAAAACGACGACAGCACTTTGTAAGGATACATCTTGACCTCTGTTATCAAAGAGATATATATCTTTCCTTTAATAATCCACTTTGGACAATAAGTTCCACCCTCCCAGTACTCCGATTCGGCAATTTGTTTTCACGCTATAACCTAAGAAGGTTAGGCAGCTTTTCAAATGCTTTCATTAAATTCCCAGCCTGTTGATTCTTAGGTTCGATTTTGTAGCATTATCAATTGATCCATTCAGATGAGCTCAGGACGTAGTCTTGATATATATAAACGTACAGATAGAAAGAAATACTCCGAGGGGTATTCATGTTATGTGAGCTGAAACGTACTTGCTAGCACACATTAGTCGTGAAATCCTTAGCAACCAAGTCACTGGATTTTCTCTGTCAGCGCCTGTGTCAGCTGCCAAAGAATAGGTTAGACATGAAGAAGTGCCCACATGCTGGCAGGGAGGCGGGCCAACACCCGGCCAGCCGGATACTGCTGGATTGTATATTAGAAGGTCGACTTTCGACCTGTGGTACACAGCTGTGCTGTGGCTCAGTCACAACCTCAGAACTCTAAAACAAACATGCACCTGTTTCACTGTGACTAGTGAATGTAAGGAATCGAAGAGGGAAGAAAAAAGCTTGTTCTATCACAGGTTTGAGCTGCTATGATGCATGAAGAACATTCCATGAAGTTTGTTTTAAAATCTCGTTATATCTGAGAGGCTTTAAAAGCCGATTGAACTGTTTCAGGGCAACCGCGGTACAGACGTGGTCTCTGTGAGACTTCCACCTGACCCCAGTTTTAAGTGGTACGAATGTTGTGCATTTAATGATAAAAGGACAGTCTGCAATAATAACAAAGTAAAAGTGGCCGACGTGGGTGCCCAGCAGTGCTGAGACCTGGCTGCTCTCTTGTAAGCTTTGGAAAACATTTATGCAACAGATGTCCAGATATGATTCTATTTATGGAAAAAGTTTATATGTGTTTTACAAATGGTTTTACCATCTTATATTAAAATAAAAGACCTTTGACAGGCGTGCGCTGTTTTGTCTCCAGTGAGCACATACCATGCGGGTTTTATATGTACATCAGTAGAGTGAATCCACTGGCACAGAGTGTGAATATGCCAGATGTGGTGAGATTTTATCTAAATGTGATCAGATAGCGTAAAAGAACTCCTGACAGAAATTATATGGAAACCAGCTGAATGTTTGAAATGACTGATGCTGTATGGTTTATGTTAAATGTATATTTTAATCAATGAATAAAGCATTACAAAATGTCTGTTTGCTATATATTTTATTGTATGAGCAGAAGATTTTAGTTTAAAATAAAAAGTAGCAATCATGAACATTGTTTTTTCGGCTTTCTTGCGTTTACCGTAGTAAATCAAAAGGGAGAAGATGTGTTCTGGTGTCTGTGCTTGCCGTCCTTGTATTCTGGGGACCAGGGGTTCAATATCGACCTTAGAATCTGACTGAAAATTGTGATTTTTGGGCAAATGACTTGATATCCCTGTGCCTGAAGTGTAAAAATGTCAGATGCAGTTACACTTACATAAGATGTAATTCAAATATATAAATCTTCACTTAAGGTACACAATTTTATTTCGTCTGCCAACACCCCCCATAATGTAGAGCAGTGCATTGCTCACCAGCTACTTTTGTGTTCTAGAAATAGTTAATTTATTCTGCCAAGATCTAATGGTGTTTTACCCCATGTGTTTGTTGTGAATTCTGTCTTGAAAACTCATGGAGAGGCAAACATAGGTAGGAACTTACTGAGGAAGAGTGTTCTAAGACAATAAGTTACCCTCTCGTAAAATGCGAGATTTAAACTACAATTTAACTTCCATCATCAGATATATATCGCGCTGAAAATGTTGAATATACCTAGGGGTGCAAAAGGTTTTTTCAAACTAACGCTTATTTTTATCATATAGTATGGCCGTGCCTAATCATATCGGCATTCTGAGAGATGGTCAGAATTAATGCCGTTTTTGCCTAAGTGTGAACTGGTGAGGTTTTTGCTGGGAGTATTATCAATACCCAATAGTGTGAAGGCCAAACTGAGATTTGTAGAATTGGGGTTCTTGCATTGCAATAGCCCGCTGGTTGCCAGTGCCCCTCAGCATCTGCCTAGCTGGCACAAGATGCAAAAACAGGTAAGTGTTCAGTTTTGGAGAGTATGGCACCAACCCGCAGTAGGCCTATATTGGCTACTGTTCCGGAGATGGTAACTTGCTTAAACCTGCGACTAGGTCACACCTTCACCCAACCTGAATGACATGACACAATGATTTAATATTTCTGGAATGGTCCGTTTCTTAATTACATAAAGGTATTGCACTTCCAAAGTAATTGTATGCCGTTGGCACGATATTATTGTATGTCTGTTTCCCTTAATGCAAATAAAATTGACAGGTTATTTCTTGCAATTACTGTTGAGTTCACTGACAAAATCACACCATAGTTCTATATGTGAAAGTTTGTTGTGAATATACTGTTTAGTTCATTAGCACTAGTACGATGATGCAGCTTATTGGGTGAATTTCTGGTTCTCTATGGCAATAAAATGTAAATAGTTTAAAATAAGGGTTGTTGGGTATTCTGGCTTTCCATAATTTTTTCCAGCTTGGAAATTACCAGATGCTCATGGAGATAGATAGCTTATGATAACATAGATGATCGAGTAGTATGTTTTCCTGATCCCTACAAATGCAGTCTTTCATTAGAAGAAAAACTACCGCTTATAGCACATGCTGTTGCAGGCACACATGCTCTGTACACCTCTGCCATCTGGTGTTGGGTGCAGATGTTAAGAAGTTTTTCTTCTTTAATTAAGTCTTTGGTCTCGAACTTATGACTCCTCCCTTAGCCCACAATGCACCATTGCAAAGTCTCCACTTTGGATTGCTTTCCCCCCCCCCCCCCCACTATTCGGTTTGTATGTTTCAGCTGAAGCTCAGGGACCGTTGACCACTTCTCCTTTTCTTTCGGTTCCAGTCATTGAGTTTCCAGATCTGTCGTTGAAAGACGTATCAGAGGCATAGTTGCTTTGAAGCCCAACTGCACTGGATGAGTTTCTTTGCATGAACTAAGGTCGAATGAGAACGACTGTGTCTGTGAACGGGTATAGAGAATACTCCTTTCCAATTTTGTCTTAAGTGTAATGCAGATTCTTGTGGTCAGATCAACGCCTGGTCTGCAACCTTTGACTTCCTCAAGACCACAAGGAATCTAAATACATCTGGTACCGAAGAGAACATTGCTGGGCACTCTACAAGGTGCAACCCTGAGACAATACCAACATGCCTCCCATCTTTGGCTCGAAGACATCGAAGGAGCCTTCGAGGTATCGGAGTGCCTATGAGACATTCCACCAGCCCAGGAAGAACAGAGCCCCCTAGGTCCTTTCATCTGAGGGATCCAACGTTGAGCCTGTAACTCCCCATGCAACCCGAGGACAAAAAACATTCCCACATCCTCCGTTCCTCGACCCACACATGAGGATTTGACCCTTTGGTGTTTGACCTTGAAAGCGGTCTCAGCCAGAAGCCAAGCCCTGCTCCCAAAGGAGTCTGGCATTGTGCCTCGAGACTGCCCATAAGAGGCGCCAATCTTCAGGTGTCCCCTCCGGCACGTAGCCCTCTGTGCATTGAGAGCCTCCTTTAGCTGCAGATAAGCTTTGAGTCAAGGGAACAAACCTCGAACTTTGCTGCCTTCGCCTGTACCTGTAGGGCAAGACCAGCTGCCTTTAGAACCGATATTTGCTCTGAAGTTGATTTTGAAGCAAACATCAAAACTGGCAGTGAAAAAAGTCCCAACACCAAGATCAGAGTCGAGTGAGCCTTCCCATTCTGTTAAGCTCCCAGAAGATACCTCCGCCAATACCCTAAAATAAAAGGGAGCTCGCCTTCGAAGAGGGGGGTATCAGAGGGGCTAGGGAGTTACACCATACCCAAGAAGAGCAGGACCCTTACCACTAGTCATGGACCCAGCTTCTGTCACACATTCCCCAGTTATCACCACCACCATGCCACCCCTCACCCCAACCTAGTCACGACTCAGACAGTCCTAATCTGTACATTCCTACCATACTGAATTAGATAATGAAAGCCAAAACATCCTTCAGTATCCTTATTGATATCCTGCACCACTTGGGGATGACCTGTGGGAGGATTATCATGTAGACCCACAGAAGGACACTATTGTAGAGCCTAACCCAGTTACGTCCTCCTCCCCAGTGGATGATACCACAGCATCCCATGCCATAATACAAAGGGCAGCTGACCGCCATAAGGTCTAACTTCATGTGGTGGAGGAAGACTGCTTTCTCATTGAAATAATATCCATGATGGAAAGGGCAGTGCCGTATCTGTAGATGCTAAAATGCATATGACCAAGTGTGTGTCAGACATTTTCAAGGAACCTGTCAAGGATCGGGTGGTGACACCAAGAGTGGAGAAATAAAATGCATGTCAACTCCACATAATACCAGCTAAGCCCCAACGCCCCCAACCCAGTAAATGAGGGGTCATGTTCTGGAAGACTCCTTGGTCATCCGCACACCCAGAAAGAGTTTCTGCCCAGGGTATTGGGGATGCCTGTTCTCCTGGCAAGAAGAGTAAAAATATCTATGCAGCTGGCAAGCATGTTGCTGTGGTGGACATCGACTCAATGGATGATTGCTAGTTCTGTCTGGCTCCTTGCCCAGTACCACTGGGAGGGCATGGAGCATGTGGTAAAGCACCTGCCAGAGGCATACTGAAAAAGAGGGGAAGTGCTGATCTAGGAAGGCAAGATCATCTCTAATGCCAACATTCGATGTGCAGTGGAGGTAGTGGCAAGCATCCAGGGAAGTCAACATGGGCATCATCCTCCAACGTCATGCATGGCATAGGTGGCTGGATTCTGCACTGAGGTCCAACAGCACCTCATAATGTGGCTTTTGAAGGAGAACACCTATTTGGACCTCAGTGGATAGTATGCTACAGAGAATAACAATACTGATACTGTTAAAGTTGTAGGGCCCTTGCAATCCCAGTCACCTAACACTGGGATTCATAAACCTCAGCCTATAAGGGGAGCCAAGTCTGCGTCCACTGCCCAACGTAAAAACTCCCAGTAGCAGCTGTCCTTTCAGGCAGGTCACACCTTCAAGTCCTGCGGTGAGTTGGCTTTTCTGAAAAAAGACACAAAGGTAGAGACTGCTCTAACAAGGCTGCTTCCATCTCAAAGCAGTGACTTGTCCTCCATCCCCCCAGGTCACATAGCTCCCGTTTCACAAAGCCCACATCTGCCACCAGCGACACCCCCCCACCCCCACCTCTTTCACTATCACCAAGCACACTCCCCTCAGTGCCTCCAGCAGTGTCACTCAAGTGCTCTGCGCTTCCCTTCTCTGAGCTAGAGAGTCCTTATGGTCCTCTTGACACCTATATCCAGCCCTGCTGACTGATGATCCCTGTGATTTTAATGTTGGCCGCCCTGGTGATTTGGACTTTGAGAACTCCCCAATAAAGACATCACACCCTGATGAAACCACTGCCTGTCATGAGGTTATACAAAGGCTTTCACAAGGTTGCTATACAGGTCACCCATGAGGAAGACAACACATCTCCCAAAGAAATATAAAAGCGGGGGATGTAATGGTGTCAGAGGGCAAGACGATCTCGAACGCCAGTATTTGCTGTGCATTAGATGGTGCGGCACAGCCTTTAGAGGCATAAATCCCAGTATCATCCTCCAGTACCACACTTTGCTTGACCTCCGGCTTAAACCTAGAGATACAGAGCGACCTGTCCAACCATCAACCTTCCGTTTGATAAGGAACATCTCTTTGGGCCTCAGGTTGATAAGATACTGGAGAAAATAAAGAAAAATACAGAGACATTGAAATCTAAGAGGGTGCTGCAAATGATATCATAGAGGGACTCGTTTAAATAAATAAATAAAAAGCATCCCAAGGGGAGTAAAACCGACCTTGCCCAAACAGCCACACTCTTATCAGAGACAGCAGCAGCAGTCTTTCCTCCAGCAAATGAGGGGGAGAGGGGGTGTTGAGTACAAGAAAGACTCTTGCAGGGATAACAACAGGAGTAAGGGCAGAGGTGGCTTCCATAAAGGAGCTGCCACCTCAAGACAGCGATGCCCTCCCTCCCACCTAATCAAACCTCACCTGTAGTTTCCCACAATGCACTAGGCAATTTACTTTACTTTTGAGTGATCCCTCGACAGGCCCGATGGCCAGTGATTCTTTGGTTCCAGGAGTGTTCTTTACCTCTAGGCTGCCGGGACTAGTACCACTAGTCCAAGGGAGTTTGGTGCTGCCTTTGGCTCTTAAAGGGGGTTCATCTTTCCGTAGGAGCTGATTTCTGGTTTGGGACAAGTTGCAGTTGTGCAGTTGCAGGGTGGTTGCCACAGGGGCAGGTTATCGCACCTTTGCTTTGTGCAGGTCCTGAGGTCGCAGACTCTGGTCTTCTCTTTGTCTTTGGTAGCAAGTGGATTCAGATTTGAGGGTCTGGTGCCAGGGGTGCCCCTTAAATCCTAGATTTACAGGCGATAGGGGTGTGGGTGCAAGTAGCCAATGCTGCGAGCCTCAGCAGTTAATCCGCCCCTGAGGTGACCACATCAGGGGGTGTGTGCCACCTTTTCTACCCAGAACCCTCTATTTTGCCACTTTTAAAAATGGCGTAAACCTTCCTTGGCTGTACAGACCAGGAAGCCCAACCTAGGGGTGTGGCTAGCCTTCTGGAAGTGTACACCTCCTGACTACCAAATTTTCCCACCTGCTCGGGAGCAAATGTGTCTGGGGCAGGGGTATGGCCGTTTCCTCCTTTGGGAGGCAGCCTGGTTGCATATCAGAGACAGTGTAAGCTTTGAAGCTCACCTCCTTGATGTGTCGCTTCACTAGCCAACCTGTCAGGGGGGAAGGTGTCGCCTACTTTCCAGGCAGGCCTTTGTTTCTGACTCCTGGGAGTGTTCACACCTCCTGGAAGGAGGTCAGATTCCTGTCTTGGCAACAGTCACTGCAGATTGACAGCCAATGCACAGGAAAGGCTAGGGCTACCTTTAAGGTAGCTACCTGGGTGCATGTCATATTAAATCTGACTTTGGGAAGAAGTCTGATTTGGTGAGACAAGGCTCCAAGGCACTTTCAGAGTCCTAACCATTAGCATTGGTGGGGTGACCATACAAAAAGGGCACTTTCCTACACCACCGACAACCCATGTGCTGGCACTGAAGCCGTTAGAGCCGAAACAGACACTAACCGCCTACTTCGTGGAACCTGTCCTTCAGAAGCTGCAGGACAAACTCGAAGCCCACCAGCGGCTCATCATGATTAAGGCTCCCGGTTTTCCGTTTTTACTGATTTTTACAGATAAATACAGACAGAAAACCGTTTATTTTCTTGCCTGTATTTATTTTTAAATGTGGATAAAATGGAAATTGGGTGCTTTTTGAGTGATTCTAAATACACTTTGCCATGACTGCCAGGCCAATAACTGTGTGGATTGATAGGTAAGGGGCTTAAAAATGAAAGGAATTTTAGTAAAGAGGCTTAAACAGCAGTAGATATGCACAAGGCTGATACTGAAATGTGCATGTTTTCATATAAGTGCATTGATTTATCTTCTGCGGGTGTTCATATCACTGAAACCTGGCAGACATTCAAGCATGATTGCATATTTATTGGTTAAATAAATGTGGAAATATACCAGTCAGCTTTATTTTTTTCACAGTACCCATAGTAAATATGGATAAATACAGATAAAGTTAACAAAAAATAAATATGGATAAATACAGTCGGAAATGACAAAAAAATAAATACCATAAAACCGGGAGCCCAAATCATGATTCACCCCCACACAGAACAGATCCTTGCCCACCCACCAGCTCTCCCATGCAGATGTCTATCAGACAACCCTGTTTTGAGGAGGCTCTAGAACTTCCACCACCAAAATAGAGAAAGAGGCACGACAAGGCTACCAGCCTTCTTCCACAGCTTCAGTTACCTTTTCCCTCCCTGCCTTCTCCCCAGCCTTAAAGCTCACCTTTCCCACCTTCTCTCCCCGCTGACCCCCTTCTTTACACAACAAGGCCCTATTATGTATAGGGCGCACTTTCCCTGTTTGCGCCTGGCGCCTCTTACAACAGGTGTGACGGGCTCAAAGAGGGAAAGTGCGCCCTATTACATAGAATGCGCAGGTCCCAGGGCAGCTGCAAACTCGTGCTGCCCTGGGGGCAACGCAATCATGTGAAAAACGGAGCAGCTTTGAAGCTGCTGTTCTGTGTTTCACTCTGCAGGCGGCAACCCTTATGCACTTTTAAGGGGGATTTGAGATCCCCTGACAGGCGGGTGCAGTGAATGACTGCACCCACCTGCAAGGGGATGTGATGGGGGTCCTATGGACCCCTTTACCCCCTCCAGAGTGCTACCATCAGGGGGCGCACTGACAGTGTGCCCACTAACCGCTTCTTTGCTTTCTTTGCCTGCGTCTATATTACGGCACGGGCGCAGAGGCAAAGGGATTCCCTCATTTGCATGGGGCCATGCCCCAATGAAAATGAGGGAATGCCCTCTTGAGAAAGCGCTGGAGCTGTATGTGTGCCAGCGCTTTCCGTATTACAGAATGTGCTGCACAAGCGTATGCGGCCCCTTCTATAATAACAAAGTGCCCCAGGGGCTTGCAAAGTGGGCACTTTGTGTAATACGGCCCCACACGGATCACCAAACTGACTTTGTAGATAAACACACAAGGGATGCTTATGACATGCCCCCACAGGATGACACCTGGGATTTGTATGATTTGGACCCTCCAGGGGTCATGTATCCCGATCTTTTCCCCACTTGGCCCTCACCACCAGATGACCCGAACATGAAGCCCTTGGTAGGGCGGCCCCATTTCATAATGTAGGCATGCATAGGGATGCCATTGAGAAATATTTTCTGCTAGAAACCTTATCCTCCTCACATCGCTCCATGCAGTACCTCCTGATGCTCAAAGGCATGCTTAAACCGGCCTCGGACATCCTTGGGGAGCCGGTTAAAGCTTGTGTAGTCACTGCTAGGGTAGACAAAACCTCCCCTTCAGACCCACTCTACATCTGACGTCAACTCCCTCCAGACTCTTTAGTAGTGCATATGGCTCGCGAACGAGCCAACACACACAGTACCGGAGACGCGCCACTGCCAGACAAAGAGAGCAAGCGCATCGAAATGGCTAGTAAGTGCGTCGCAATACGCCAACCAATGGCGCAGCGCCAACTCCATCTGCCTGCTTTCCCGATACGACCAGGCCCACTGAGACAAGATGAAGGAGCTCCTTCAACATCTCAGAGGAGTACCACAAAATAGGGCATGAGCTAGTGTTGGAAGGCCAGCGCATTTCTAACACTACAATAAGATGTGCCTTTGGTGCTGCTGACTTCACTGCTCGCGGCATCCATTCCAGTGTGCTGCTACGCAAACACGCTTGTCTCCATGTCTCCGGCTTCAAGCTGGACGTCTAACAGCATCTCCTCAACCTGCCCTTTGATGGGGGAGCACCTATTTGCGACAGGTTGATGAGATGCTGAAAAAGAGAAATAAAAAGGACAAAGAAACCGCGAAGGCCATGGGTGCCTTTCAGACACCCTCCCCTTGTGGGTCCTTTCGCATGTCAGCCTACCGAGGCTGCTCCAAGGCCACCTCCCCAGATGCCTTCACTTTCATTCCATGTGAGCAGACTCAGCAACTCTCCACAAGGGGCTACTTCTTAGGGGCATACTGGGGTAACAACTTCAAAGGTACAGGCAAGGCCTGCTCCCCTAAAGTAACTACCCACACCAAGCGCTCGCCCCACTTTCCTCCCGACCACACAACACCTGTCGGGTGATGACTTCAGAGGTTCTTTGCCATGTGGCAACATGTCTCCTCAGACCATTGGGTGTTTAGTATCGTTCAACACAGTAACTGTTCGGAGCTCACCTCCCAACATACCACCACCTGTCCTTTCCTCAGAACACCGTCTGCTCCGGGAAGAGGTTCAAGCACTCCTCACAGTGGGCATAGAGCCTGTGCCACAAAATCTAAATGGCTCGGGGATATATTCCCTCTACTCCCTTATTCCAAAGAAGGACCGGTCCCTCAAGCCTATCCTTGACCTCAGGCCCCCTAAATGAATAGATCCTGTCAAAACACTTCCACATGGTCACTCTTCAGGATGTCATTCCTCTGCTAGAGCAAGGCAACTTCATGGCTGCACTCAAACTCAGACACCTACTTCCACATCCCCTATTCATTCAGTGCCTCATCACTACCTCAAGTTTGTGGCAAGGTGCCACCGTTAGGAGTTAAAACCACACCTCCGTACCTGGACGATTGGCCGACACAGCAGCAGTGTTGTGCGCACACACACACAAGCCACCATAAACCGTTTACACGATCTGGGGTTTACCATCAGTGCTGCAAAGTCCCACCTACAACCCTTTCAGATCCAACCACATTAAGGGGCAATCCTCAATGCAGAAGTGGGCAAGGCCTATCCCGACCCAACAAGAGTCCAGTCCTTACATGTGTTGCTACCTCTTTCATCTAGATCGACCGGTCACAGTCCGGCTGGTCATGTGCCACCTTGGCATTATGGCCGCCTGCATCACCATAGTTTCCCATGCAAGGTTACACATGCGCCCACTACAAGAATGCTTAAAGCATCAATGGTTTCGGGCAGAGGGTCTTTAGGACGATCTAGGATGATCTAGTGTTGATCAGCCACCGCACCCATCACTCTTTGCAGTGGTAGAACACCAATAATTTGTTGCATGGGAGGACTTTTCTCAACTCCATTCCGCAGATTACCATTACAACCAACGCATCTCTTAGGGGGTGGGTACCGCATCTACAGAACCTGACTGTTCAAGAGCAGTGGGATCCCAGTCACCAGGGTCTCCACATCCACTATCTAGAGCTATTAGCCGTCCAGATAGTGCTTAAAGTCTTCATTTTCACATTGTGGGCAAGGTAGTCCTTATCCGAATGGACTACACAACAGCCATGTACTACCTACAGAAACAGGGAGGCACTAGCTTTCCCAGCTACCTCAGACAGTGGTCTTTCCACCACAGGATCCATCTGTTAGCAGAGTACCGTCCACAAGTGGACAACAACTTTGTAAACCTTCTGAGCAGGATGCAGCAACAAGTCCATGATTCAGAACTCCACCTGCAAGTCCTCCTCCCATACTTCCAACAATGAGGGTTTCGCAACGCGGACCTCTTCACCACGGCAGAAAACACAAAATGCCCAAACTTCGCTTCCAGATTCCCACATCCACAGTCCATGGGCAAAGCACTATGGACAACTGTCCAGGAAAATTTGCCTACGCTTTTCCGCCTCTCCCTCATGGTTCGGAGGCTTCGACAAACCTCTAATCCCCGTGGCTCCCACCTGGACCAGACAGCCTTTGTTTACCACTCTCATCGAGCTCTCTTTGGCTCTGCATGAGAGGCTCCCCAAGAGGCCGGACAATCTCACGCAGAACCATGATTAAATCCGGCATCATGACCCCAGGAGCCTCAACCTTGCAATCTGGCTCCTGAAGTCTTAGAGTTCAGTGGTTACCTCAGTCTACCTCCTGAATGCATAAATATTCTCAGAGGCACACAAACCTACCACTCGTGCCTGCTACGCTGCCAAATGGAAAAGGTTTATTTGTTACTGCATCTCAAAACACATTGAACCCTTAGCAGATAGTGTCCAGGACATTGTCTGTTACCTGCTACACTTACAAATCTGTGATCTAGTCTTCACCCGGTTCATTTAGCGGCTGTGGCTGCTTATTTCCAAAACAGGCAACACCTCTTCCTCTTTAGGATTCCAGTCATCAAAGCTTTTATGGAGGGTCTCAAGAGTCATTCTCCCTAGCCTTGGTGTAGTATTTTGATATTGTCCTTACAAGACTCCTGGGTCCTTCACTCGAGCTTGTCCTTTCATGCCCTCTTCAATTCCTCTCTTAAAAGGTGGTGTTTCTTGTTGCTGTCACAACAGACTTGTCAGTGTGCTTCAAGCTTTAACATTGGGAAAACCTTTCTTTCAGGTTCATAGAGATAGGCACTAACCCTAAATTTCTTTTTAAGGTGGTGTCTCCATTCCACTTTAATCAGTCTGTAGAACGTCTTGTTTTCTTTCCTCAACCTGACTCAGTTGCAGAACGGGCCCTTCATACCTTCGATGTTAACAGAGCCCTATTGTATCATGTGGATAGGACAAAACCCTATCAAAAGATTTAACCCATCTTTGTTACTTTTTGCAAACCGCATAAAGGTAAAGCTTTGTCAAAGTCAGACATAGCCATGTGGATAGTTTAAATGTATCCAAACATGTTATGCTAAATCTAAGAGGGCTTTGCTGTTCCTCCAAGAGCACACTCTACCAGGAAAAAAGGGGCCTTTCCTAGGGGACATCCCCATAGCTGACATTTGCAAAGCAGCTACTTTGCCCACACCATACACTTTCACTAAACACTATTGTGTGGATGTACTAGCATGCCAACTAGCTAACGTTGGTCAAACTTTACTCTGTACCCTTTTTAAGTCTTCAGCAACACCCACAGGCTTGCCACCGCTAATAGGATGACTGATTTACAGTCTAGGCACAGCATGTGTACCTACAGCCACGCATGCCTCAAACTGAAAATGTTACTTACTCTGTAAGCATCTGTTAGTGGCATGTAGTGCAGTAGATTAACATGCGCCCACCATTCTCCCCAGAAGCCTCTGTCTTTTGCAGTTATCATTCCTCCTTACTTCTCTTGCATGGTGATCTTTCTCCTGTGTTGCTTTGACCCAGCTTCATCCTTGCCTGCCATGCGGAAAACAATTTAACAGTGGAGCCGATGACTATGTGCATTACTTGGCTGGCAGGCAGACTCTAGGCGCTGCTCCTCCTCACATCAGGTTCTGGTTTTGGCAGGCAGAAGGCTGGTGCTCCAGGCTCAGGCTGAGTGACTTCCTGGGTGATGTACCCTCGCCCAGCAGGGAGACTGGCAGACTTTTGCCCTCAGTCCTGGTTCCAGTAGAAAGACGTCTTGGCTATTTACTTTCTCCTGATGAGAAGGTGCTATTAAACCCCTGATGGGCTAATGCTCTCGCCGTTCCAGTCCAAATCCCTACACATGTGATTTAGTGTCCGACCTTTGAAATTCATGTTGGGGGATTCAGGTCCTTTGAACTGCTCTCCCCTGTGCACTGCCATTTGTGAAAGGGACAATCTGGCACTGCAGAAGTGGTCCCAGTTCTGAGTGATACACAACACAGGCCAAAGTAAGTAACTGGGCATCACACCTGGCTGTCGGCCGCTACTGAAATGTGCCCCATAATGGTTCAAAGGACTAAGTCTTCCTCTCGATTAGATTACCTGATAGTACCAACCTTATCAGTGCCCTCATCTCACTGACAATGAGACCAGGCTGTACTAGCCAGTAACTCTCCCTGTAATCAAAGAGACCTTTGATGTGTACAGAGAATGCTCTGCACCTCTCTCATTATTGTGTGTGACCCCAGCCCTCCGGAATGTCAGCAATACACATCTCTTGCCCACGGGTTGCATTCCTCGCCTCTTCAGGTCCTGTGATTCCAAAATGAAACCCACAGGCCTCTACCTTCTCTCTCTCTCTCGCAAAGTTTACACAAGTATGCCCCACTCCAGTGACACGAGTAAAAAGGCCTGTTCATATTACTGATTCTACTGAACCAAAAAATGGGTGTGTTGCAACCACTGGACTCTTGTCACTTAATTCCGGGTAGGGACAATAGGCATCTACCTTCACCAGGGTACACTTGGTGCGCCCAATCTGGCCGAAGCAGACTCACATTAACATGAGACGGACCTAAACCACAGTGCACATGCATGATCTGTGGTCACACATGACCAAAAATCAGTACCAGGAAATCCGATATCAATGCAGCTGGAATGCACGTCAGTCACCTTAAAGGAGGCTTTTTCATCCCAACACCAACTTTCAATGTTTTTGTAAAAGTTTCCCGCAAAAACATTCAAAGACCGGTGCGTGCACACCCATGTTTTTGTAATAAAGCTTTCCAAAAATATAAATTGGAAAAGCCAATTGACTGGCAGCTTTACACATTAGACGTGATAGTGTTTCGTGCACAAATAATTACTACAAGCCTGTAGGTTCCATTTTGGAAGCCCACAGCTGGACCAGAATACAAGATGGAGGAGAGGTTGCTTTCTCCACCAGAGGCTATGGTGAGGAAAGGGGGGGTGGATTTTTCTCAAATGCCAGGACCCTTCCTGATACATTGGGCTGTAAATAACTCTTGACTGCAGCTGCCATTAAGTAGATGGCAGAGGGTACAGAGTGAGGCCTGCTGTGTTTGTTAGGGACAGGAGCCCTGTGAAGGGACACAGAAGCTGGTCTCTTACTGATATCTGTGAGGAGGGGGGGGTCATAAATAGCTGGGTGCAGCCTGCTCTGGTCTCTGTGTATTTCGGTGGTTGGCACTCCACCTGGAAACCGTTCTGCTGGGCAGAGCATCTTTGCACACAGAGGCCAGGCCTGGAGGGTGGCCTGGCGATACTCATGAAAGGGGAACTGACCCAAACCTCTTTCAAGGAAGTAAACCTGTAATACACATCCTCCAAATGTAAAACCAGTATAAAGATGGGAGCTCAAGACCCATCGTTGTTGTGGTCTCTTCTACCGAGGAGAGGGTACTCTGCAGAGGACGAGGACTACTATGCAGCCAAGTGTTGGTCTTGCACTGACAGTCAACTCCTCCGAGGCGAGAGAACATTGCCAGGTGTCTGATCTGAAGGAGGAATTACTGGACTGACCTGGGGGCCAAGATATTCTAGCTGTAAGCAAGGTAAGGAAGCGCCAACCCTGCAGGAGGGGGGTTGCTGTAATTGACACTGATGTAGAGTTCGTCTGACAGAGATAGCTAGGCAAGTGTGTCGAAGCACTTGCGGTGCTGCCTGATCGGGCAGTGTGACCTCATTTATCCCTTTCGTTGCCACCAGGCACCTAGAGCGGTGTGCCAATGTAGTAGAATCGACTGAAGCCGGGATAGGTGCCTGCTGGTGGCCCATGTGGTGCACAAGTGGACTATGTGACCACGCCTTTACCAAACGTGTAGCTGGGTTGGAGCCAACTTGGAATATTAAGCGACCCAAACACCTCATGAAGAGCTGAGGTTGTCACCTCGAGGCAGTGTGTGCTGAAGATAGCATCTGGTGTGCCAAAGAATTACCTGTGACTCTGTGGCCGTCGCTATCAAGAAGTGCAGCCTGGGTACTAAGACTTGATCTAGGGGATACAAAACGGTCTACTTTTTTTTGTAGTAGTAGTAGTTTGAGTTTTGTGTCAAAAATCATGAGTGGTTACATGGAAACGCCAATGCACCACCCATGGAACGCCCCCTTGGTTCTAAGTAATGCAAAGCCGCACTCAGCACTGCTTTGCGCTACTTTCAGGTGAATTTCCAGTGCATAACCTGACACAAAATCTTAGTAAATATACCCCTAAGACTCGCACATATGAAGCAGGTATTCGTGCATTAATGATTGTGTAGTGGAATTCTAGGTTTTCTGTGTAATAAAGTACTTCTCATTTCTACAAAGAGAAGCGCTGGTGTTATGTTTCGTATATAGGCCCTAATGTAGACCCGTTCATATATGCCATAATGTAGAAATACTCGTATATGCCCTATTATGGTCATACTCGTATATGCCCTATTATGCTCATACTCGTATAGGCCCTATTATGGTCATACTCGTATAGGCCCTATTATAGTCATAATCAGGTAAGTGTGCCTTCAAGGGATTTATTAAAATACTCAAATACTCAGTTATGTTGTTCTGGATTTCAATTAAATGCAAGGTTTATTATTGACTTGCTAGTTAATTTCTTTAGTTACTCTGTTTTCTAACAACGTAATTTCTTATATTTTTGAATAAATCATGTAAAAAATATATATCAAGGACGATGTATATCACACAACAGAAAACAGCAGAGAACACGGGTGTGTATAAAAATATATTATATTTTATCTTCAAATTTCATGAAGGGTACTCATATGGAAAACATACAATGAAACAAGAAGAAAACACTCTATTATTTAAACCTCCATTGTTACAGTTGTATACACTTTTTCACAATCTCAGTTGATAAATGTTGGGAAAAAAGTGTGCAAGTCGACGTTTCGGTCTCTAGGCTTCCGTCGACGAGACCATCATCAGGACTAGAAAATGTTTAAAGTGGTTGACCCCTAATAAAATATGGAACAAACAATAATTACCATATATTTTAATAAAATACTCATATATCACCCGTGTAAGTATAACAAAATTATATCCTCCAGTATTTTCTTTAAAAACACTTCCATGACATTCTGTATATCATCTCCAGATATCACATTTGTATATAAATCATTATTCATTTAGCATATTTGAACGCAACACCAAAAAATAAAAAAATAAGTTCATCATTATTGTTTTTTGTTACGTTTATGCTAGTATTAACCATACCTTATTGGTAATATTAATATAAAATGGTTACATCTTGAGTTTCAATATCCATCTATACAAATCTCACAATACTCAATGTTTAGTCTATTTTTAGTGTACATATTTTAACAACTCTCTCGGAGGCAAAAAGAGGTATATCTACTCCTGAGTGAGACTGGATCTTTCGTTGATCACTATATCTCGATATCTTAGCAAACTCTTATTTCACAGTCACAGTTATATTAGACCCCCTATTATTATTAGATGACGTTTGAGCCAATACTAAAAAAGTTTTATGTACCAAGGTTCATTTCCGTTGTTATGCTGAAATAAACCTAAATAGGCATACCTGGAAACTGTCTTTTAAGGTACTTCAACAGAGTAAAAAGTTCCACCGTTTTTGCTTTGACTGCAATATGGGACCCTAAATTAATCGCTCTGTTTGGGACAAATAAAGGAATTTGTTATTCGACTAATTGTCACTACTTAGTGTGTTATAGAGTATTCATTTTTAAATAAAGTTTACCGTAAATTACCATAATCTTTCAGAGACGCAATCAAACGAAACGACGATATGCTAGCTCTCCTTTAAAATTCCATATTGGATTAGGCGTTTTAATTTGTTGTCCGAGGAATATTTCAAACGGACCAACTTGAAGATCTAGAATAGAGCGAGAATAACAAAGGTTCTTGTGATTAATAAAGAGTATGTTCCGACTCAAAAAATCGGCGGTGTCCTAACTCTATTTTGGTATCCTAATTTAATTCACGTCCCTTTAGTCTCTTTTGACAAAGGAAGCTGACGAACACTCGTAGGCGCATCCACTTTCGTGTGCGCAGAGTGTCGTTCGTTTTATAGTTTGGAGCGCGAAAGAGGACTAATTAGCACGCACTCATCTCGTCCTCAAAAATTGGCGGCCATCTTAGCCTAGTATTGGTGTATATTTATGCTATAGAGTTTCTACTTTGTTATGTAAATTTCAATTCTATCAGTTACCTTGTTGCTAAAAGGGGTGACTTCTATTTTAAATCATCTTATGTACTCCATTTCTTTCTACAAATTACACTACATACTTATCCCCTGAAACAATGGCGTCGCGCTTGAAAAAGGGGTGCTTATTTATATTCGATGAACTAGTTTATGATGGAATCTTAATATATGCATAGATCGTGTTATTCGACCGCCTCATGTCCTCAAAGCATAGATCATAGCAACTAGTTAGACGCGACCCGACAGAGGTTTACCTATTTTTTATGAAGGAAACAGATGGTTTCAAACAATACAAGTCAAAAAAGGGGGGTCTACACAAGTCAATATAGCATGTCTATCATCATTTCAAACAAATACATTGTATACAAAATTCCTGTCTACGAAAAACCGTTGGTTCTAATTTGCCATTTCATGATTATACATCATTATCATAAGGATCATTGTATCTTATTTTGATTTAAAAGATCCGTTTACAGATTGAATAGAGATGGTTTCGAATAATATGATCAAAAACAATCTATGCAAGTTGATCTAGCATGTCAACCATTTTTTTCTCATTTATACATTATATACAAAATTCCTCATATTAACAGAGAAAACAATGTTCATAATTAAGCATTTCATGATTTGTAAGTCATTGGTATAAATATCACTATCTTTTAAAAATTTTTTTTTTTAAAGAACAGTTAATCATTTGAAAGAGGTACAGATCAGAAATGTATATACTACTGGCAATATCATATATACGGAGTAAACAATATTGACAATAACGTCCAACAATTATTGAGCAACCATTAGGCATCTCATAATAGCAGATCTTGATTCTGAATGACATTTCATATTTAACAGAACAGTTGTATCTGCCAATATCAAAATGATAATGAAAGTTATCACAATCTATCAGTGCATACAGGCTAGCGTGTGCCATTCTGTCGCAGAATTAAGTCCTCGATTGACTAAGTCAGTGAGACAAATCCATCTACCTTCTTTAAGTGTTAGGATTTGATCCACATTATTTTGTCTTTTTGTGGGTCTAACTACATCAATCACCCACCATCGCATGTCCTCTTCAGTGTGTCTACTCTTTGGTAGTGTTCTACCAGGGGGGGCGTTCTCTTTGTGGCATCTAATACGTGATTGGTGTTGTAAAATTCGTTTTTTCACTGGCTGCACAGTTTTCCCAATGTAGTGTAAACCACATGGGCATTGTATGCAGTACACCACATTTGGTGTATTACAATTTGAGAAAGTTTTGAGGGTAATAGAAATGTCATTGATCACACATGTCTTTGTGGTCTGTGTCGTGTTTGCATGCTTGACACGTTGCATTTGTGGTGACCTACTAAGGGTACAATTTGCCTCATACTATCTACTGTGTCTTTTGTGTTCTCCTCATAGGCATGTACTAACCGATCTTGTAGGTTTGTACCTCTTTTAAAAGAGAACAATGGTTTCTGTACAAATTCCGGAAGGCCCTTAAGTAGATTCCAATGTTTGTTAATGATTTTTTTAATGGCATTGGTGTGGGTTCCAAAAGTGGATACACACACTAGTTGTGGTTTTTTTTGGGCGATCTTTCACCATCAATAGTGCCTCGCGGTCATTATACCACGCACGTTTCATCGATCTTTTTAGTAATTTAGATAGATATCCACGTGCCTTAAGTTTTTCTTTTAGTTTTCTTGCCTCTGCACAGTAGTTTTCTTTAAAGGTGCAATTCCTGCGTAAACGCAAGAATTGCCCAAAGGGCAAGCCATCTTTTAGTGCCTGTGGTTGATGACTGTTGTAATTTAAGAGGGTATTTCTTGATGTTGGTTTGGTATACAAAGTAGTGTATAGGTGATTAGTGACATCATTTTTAATCGTGATATCCAAGAAGTTCATCTCTTGGGTATCAGATTCCAGAGTAAATTGCAAATGTGGACTTCTTGAATTAAGCCAGATGTGAAAGGCATCTAGTTGTTCTGGGGTCCGCTGCCACACCAAAAACACATCATCTATATATCTCAGCCATTTTTTAATATTGGCCGAGAACGGGTTAGATGTATGAGAAATATATTCATTTTCAAATGTGGAGACATAAATATTAGCAATATCAGGGGCATAAATTGCCCCCATAGCCACTCCTTTTTGTTGTTGGTAGAATGTATTCTGAAAAAGGAAAAAGTTTTCACAAAGGGAAATGCGTACGCATTCCAAGATGAATTCAGTTGGAACTTCATGTGGTCTCGGTCTAGTTTCCAAAAGGTTATTTAAAATCTGAAGTATCTCTTGCTGTGGAATGTTAGTGTATAAACTTTCTATGTCCATAGAGACAAGAAGTTCATTTTGAGGATCAAACTCCCAGTTTTCCACTACGTTAATTACGGCCATGGTGTCTCTTATATAGGAAGGTTGGTTAATTGCAAAAGGCCGTATAAAATAGTCCGCATATTGTGCAAGGGGTTTAAGGATAGAGTTGCATCCCGAAACTATTGGGCGTCCCGGTGGATTTATGGGATCCTTATGCACCTTTGGTAACATATAAATGGCTGGTACTGTAGGTGCTTTATTAATAAGGAATGCCGCCTCTTTTTCATTGAGCCAACCTCCATCAAATCCTGATTTACTTAGTGTCAGGATCTCATTGGCCAATCTGGTTGTCGGGTTTGTGGCAAGTTTTTTATAATGGGCAGTAACCGAGAGTTGTTTTAAAACCTCTTGGTTATATTTATCTTTTTCCCATAATACTATTCCTCCCCCTTTATCCGCAGGTTTTATCAGGGAATTCGGGAGGGATTGCAGATTTTGCAATGCTATTTGTTTATCTTTAGGGAAATTGGATTTGAAATGCATTTTTCCCTTAAAGAGATTGTCTATCTCTGTTAACGTGGCGTTTTCAAATGTAATTACCTCTTTCCTTACCATTGAGTTGGCTGGATAAAAAGTTGATGGGTTTTTTAGCCCCGTTACTCCATTGGTTGTTCTTGCAGTGTTATCAGCAAAGTAGTTTTTTAACCTAACTCTACGGAAAAATTTATACATTTCAAGATTTGTTTGAAACAGGTCGTTTTTGTGGGTGGGAACAAAACTCAGACCTGCTGAGAGAACAGCAATTTCTTGTTCTGATAGAATGTGATGACAAATTAAAGATGGGTATGGTTTGATTCTGCTCTACCACTCGTAATATTGGTTGCGTTTCTGGCGGAAGCCCGGCGTATATTGATTGTGGTACCATCCTCGTTTGGATGACCGCTGTCTCCGAGGTGGACCTGAGCCTCTGCGTTTCTGGCCTAAAAAAACCTGGCGCGAAGTTGATGGTTGTTGATCGTACTGTCGATAAGGAGTGTCTACTGACTGATCACTTCCTGTGCAACTCTATCCTTAAACCCCTTGCACAATACGCGGACTATTTTATACGGCCTTTTGCAATTAACCAACCTTCCTATATAAGAGACACCATGGCCGTAATTAACGTAGTGGAAAACTGAGTTTGATCCTCAAAATGAACTTCTTGTCTCTATGGACATAGAAAGTTTATACACTAACATTCCACAGCAAGAGATGCTTCAGATTTTAAATAACCTTTTGGAAACTAGACCGAGACCACATGAAGTTCCAACTGAATTCATCTTGGAATGCGTACGCATTTCCCTTTGTGAAAACTTTTTCCTTTTTCAGAATACATTCTACCAACAACAAAAAGGAGTGGCTATGGGGGCAATTTATGCCCCTGATATTGCTAATATTTATGTCTCCACATTTGAAAATGAATATATTTCTCATACATCTAACCCGTTCTCAGCCAATATTAAAAAATGGCTGAGATATATAGATGTGTTTTTGGTGTGGCAGGGGACCCCAGAACAACTAGATGCCTTTCACATCTGGCTTAATTCAAGAAGTCCACATTTGCAATTTACTCTGGAATCTGATACCCAAGAGATGAACTTCTTGGATATCACGATTAAAAATGATGTCACTAATCACCTATACACTACTTTGTATACCAAACCAACATCAAGAAATACCCTCTTAAATTACAACAGTCATCATCCACAGGCACTAAAAGATGGCTTGCCCTTTGGGCAATTCTTGCGTTTACGCAGGAATTGCACCTTTAAAGAAGACTACTTTGCAGAGGCAAGAAAACTAAAAGAAAAACTTAAGGCACGTGGATATCCATCTAAATTACTAAAAAGATCGATGAAACGTGCGTGGTATAATGACCGCGAGGCACTATTGATGGTGAAAGATCGCCCAAAAAAACCACAACTAGTGTGTTTATCCACTTTTGGAACCCACACCAATGCCATTAAAAAAATCGTTAACAAACATTGGAATCTGCTTAAGGGCCTTCCGGAATTTGTACAGAAACCATTGTTCTCTTTTAAAAGAGGTACAAACCTACAAGATCGGTTAGTACATGCCTATGAGGAGAACACAAAAGACACAGATAGTATGAGGCAAATTGTACCCTTAGTAGGTCACCACAAATGCAACATGTGTCAAGCATGCAACACGACACAGACCACAAAGACATGTGTGATCAATGACATTTCTATTACCCTCAAAACTTTCTCAAATTGTAATACACCAAATGTGGTGTACTGCATACAATGCCCATGTGGTTTACACTACATTGGGAAGACTGTGCAGCCAGTGAAAAAACGAATTTTACAACACCAATCATGTATTAGATGCCACAAAGAGAACGCCCCCCTGGTAGAACACTACCAAAGAGTAGGACACACTGAAAAGGACATGCGATGGTGGGTGATTGATGTAGTTAGACCCACAAAAAGACAAAATAATGTGGATCAAATTCTAACACTTAAAGAAGGTAGATGGATTTGTCTCACTGACTTAGTCAATCGAGGACTTAATTCTGCGACAGAATGGCACACGCTAGCCTGTATGCACTGATAGATTGTGATAACTTTCATTATCATTTTGATATTGGCAGATACAACTGTTCTGTTAAATATGAAATGATGTCATTCAGAATCAAGATCTGCTATTATGAGATGCCTAATGGTTGCTCAATAATTGTTGGACGTTATTGTCAATATTGTTTACTCCGTATATAATGATATTGCCAGTAGTATATACATTTCTGATCTGTACCTCTTTCAAATGATTAACTGTTCTTTAAAAAAATTTTTTTTAAAAGAGTGATATTTATACCAATGACTTACAAATCATGAAATGCTTAATTATGAACATTGTTTTCTCTGTTAATATGAGGAATTTTGTATATAATGTATAAATGAGAAATACTTGCATAGATTGTTTTTGATTCATATTATTCGAAACCATCTGTATTCAATCTGTAAACGGATCTTTTAAATCAAAATAAGATACAGTGATCCTTATGATAATGATGTATAATCATGAAATGGCAAATTACAACCGACGGTTTTTCGTAGACAGGAATTTTGTATACAATGTATTTGTTTGAAATGATGCTAGACATGCTATATTGACTTGCGTAGACCCCCTTTTTTTGACTTGTATTGTTTGAAACCATCTGTTTCTTTCATAAAAAATAGGTAAACCTCTGTCGCGTCTAACTAGTTGCTATGATCTATGCTTTGAGGACATGAGGCGGTCGAATAACACGATCTATGCATATATTAAGATTCCATCATAAACTAGTTCATCGAATATAAATAAGCACCCCTTTTTCAAGCGCGACGCCATTGTTCCAGGGGATAAGTATGTAGTGTAATTTGCAGAAAGAAATGGAGTACATAAGATGATTTAAAATAGAAGTTGCCCCTTTTAGCAACAAGGTAACTGATAGAATTGAAATTTACATAACAAAGTAGAAACTCTATAGCATAAATATACACCAGTACTAGGCTAAGATGGCCGCCAATTTTTGAGGACGAGATGAGTGCGTGCTAATTAGTCCTCTTTCGCGCTCCAAACTATAAAACGAACGACACTCTGCGCACACGAAAGTGGATGCGCCTACGAGTGTTCGTGAGCTTCCTTTGTCAAAAGAGACTACAGGTACGTGAATTAAATTAGGATACCAAAATAGAGTTAGGACACCGCCGATTTTTTGAGTCGGAACATACTCTTTATTAATCACACGAACCTTTGTTATTCTCGCTCTATTCTAGATCTTCAAGTTGGTCCGTTTGAAATATTCCTCGGACAACAAATTAAAACGCCTAATCCAATGGAATTTTAAAGGAGAGCTAGCGTATCGTTGTTTCGTTTGATTGCGTCTCTGAAAGATTATGGTAATTTACGGTAAACTTTATTTAAAAATGAATACTCTATAACACACTAAGTAGTGACAATTAGTCGAATAACAAATTCCTTTATTTGTCCCAAACAGACTGATTAATTTAGGGTCCCATATTGCCGTCAAAGCAAAAACGGTGGAACTTTTTACTCTGTTGAAGTACCTTAAAAGACAGATTCCAGGTATGCCTATTTAGGTTTATTTGAGCAGAACAACGGAAATGAACCTTGGTACATAAAACTTTTTTAGTATTGGCTCAAACGTCATCTAATAATAATAGGGGGTCTAATATAACTGTGACTGTGAAATAAGAGTTTGCTAAGATATCGAGATCAACAAAAGATCCAGTCTCACTCAGGAGTAGATATACCTCTTTTTGCCTCCGAGAGAGTTGTTAAAATATGTACACTAAAAATAGACTAAACATTGAGTATTGTGAGATTCGTATAGATGGATATTGAAACTCAAGATGTAACCATTTTTTATTAATATTACCAATAAGGTATGGTTAATACTCGCAAAACGTAACAAAAAACAATAATGATGAACTTATTTTTTTAATTTTTGGTGTTGCGTTTAAATATGCTAAATGAATGATTTATATACAAATGTGATATCTGGAGATGATATACAGAATGTCATGGAAGTGTTTTTAAAGAAAATACTGGAGGATATAATTTTGTTATACTTACACGGGTGATATATGAGTATTTTATTAAAATATTTGGTAATTATTGTTTGTTCCATATTTTATTAGGGGTCAACTACTTTAAACATTTTCTAGTCCTGATGATGGTCTTGTCGACGGAAGCCTAGAGACCGAAACGTCGACTTGCACACTTTTTTCCCAACATTTATCAACTGAGATTGTGAAAAAGTGTATACAACTGTAACAATGGAGGTTTAAATAATAGTGTTTCCTTCTTGTTTCATTGTATGTTTTCCATATGAGTACCCTTCATGAAATTTGAAGATAAAATATAATATATTTTTATACACACCCATGTTCTCTGCTGTTTTCTGTTGTGTGATATATATCGTCCTTGATATATATTTTTTACATGATTTATTCAAAAATATAAGAAATTACGTTGTTAGAAAACAGAGTAACTAAAGAAATTAACTAGCAAGTCCAATAATAAACCTTGCATTTAATTGAAATCCAGAACAACATAACTGAGTATTTTAATAAATCCCTTGAAGGCACACTTACCTGTTTATCAATTTTGCCCGAGCCCTCAAGGGTAGATTGGGTTGTCCACTATACTTAGCTATTATAGTCATGGCTCCTAATATAGGCATGATCTTTCACCTACATTAGTTCCCTACAGTACACAACGAGCTCTGAGGGTTGAACGTTATCTAGTCTGTGGTTAGAACACTGCAGGGTTTTTCCCGAACACAGGCCTACAATGTACTCATAAATTATGCATGAGCATTCACCAGCTACATCTCCCGCATACTATGTATGTACAAAGTTCACCCCTGACGTCTTCCTCATGTCTAACAAAGACCAATACAAACCATACTGAGGGACGAGATACTTTAGGGTATAAATACACCACATCTTGCCACGGTAAGATAGAGGGAACCGAGACTTCCATGCTGACACACTGACCAGAGACGCTGAGGCTCCTGCATGCAGTCGCTCCAGCTAACAGCGGTCTAACACAGCCCTTGCGGGGTGTCCAACTCGAGACCAGGACGGGGTCCCACACTCTCTCTATTCAGGTATGGGGGTTCGACTAAATCCTAGAAGGAGTTTTGACTCTTAGGGGTATATTCACAAGAACGTGTGCTAAACATCTCCAAAAAATTTTAACGCAACTTTACACATCGCAGCCTATCGCGGGAAAATAACCCTGTGTTAACGTGGAATTCACAACACGGCAGTACCATGCGATAGTCCGCCGAAAACGCGGCCAATGTCCGCGATACAACCACCTCGACGGAGATAAAAACACAAACCACAACACAACAAAACGTGCGATGAGCCCATTCGCGATGAGGAAAGCAGCGATAAGCACCGCCAGGCCCGCGACACACACACGGCAGGCGGGAATAAGCACAACAAAAGCCTGAAAAAGAAAGACAAACCAAACGGAAAACAGCCAAGCACAATGGAGGCAACCAGAGCCAGTATACAACCCCACAAGCCCCATTGCCAACAAAACATTGTACATGGCAGGCCATCGTGGACAATGTGAATGCAGCCGGAGAGCGGAGGAGGACAATGGAAGAATACCAGAACAGCCGGAATGATGCGAAACGCACAAACAAGTAGAAACACGCCAACAACAAGAAGGCAGCAATGCACACCGGAGGTGGGAGTCCAGCGCCACACCAGGAGCTGGATGACATGGAGGAAATGGTGTCCACCACATCAGTCTGGAGATGGTGGCAGGACTCGGAGACCGGAAACTGGCCAAAACAACAGACACAACAGCAACAGGGAGAGGAACGACCAGGGACTGGGGGGACGGGGGGAGATGGGCACAATGGCACACATGCACAATTAAGCAGAGCACAACTGCAGACAAACCATGCCCAAGAGTAACAACACCAACCAAGAGCACAAGTCACACAACCCGGCAATATCACACCACTGAACAAGCACAGAAGTGAAAACCACACTGCCTGAAAGGGAGAAGGGTGAGCCAAATCAGAGCTGAAGGGACATCTCACACACAATGCAGCACACACACACATAGGAAGCAGAGCACCCTAACATCGAACACAATGTGGTACAAACACCAACATTTACACAACCGAACACAGGACACAAGTGCACCCGCTTGTGGCCGGTAAACGGCCATACGCATCTGGCAAAGCACGAAACGGGGACATGATAATGCACAAGTACAAACCCACAGCCCTGATGGGGTAGCAATGCACGTATGGCAGGGAGCCAGAGTCCGTGACACACACATTGGCATACAAATCAAGACACAACACAGTTGGAGACAAGTGAAAGTGCGGAAACTTTATCAACAAGTGCGTGTCAGTACGGCCAAGAGAAGTGCCACGATATGCAGACCAATGCAGCAGCATGTCTGAATGAGGAACGTAGGAAAGCGCCCATGTCCACCCCGGGGGAGTCCATCACCAACACAAGTCAGTGCCAACCCGCGTTGGTTGTCTGCGCATGGATCAGGAGTCCAGGCCAATGCAGCCATGTCCACTGTCGTCTTGGGACATGTGACCAGATTCCCAACATGCAACCAGGCGTCGGGACACATGCAATGGGTCACATCCAGTTGTGGCTGCAGGTACCTTGTCACTCGTCCATGAACGCGAGTGCAGTAGCGTAGGCCAACATCTCCAATGAGAGATCTTTGTCCACCACATCTGACATGTCGTCGACGTAATCCATCAGCTGACCCGGACAGATGTGCTGACTCCAACCCCTGGCCCCAATGTGCACCAAAGCCCAATCGGGTAGCGGCTCAATGTGCTCACTGCACACGACGACTCGTGCAATCTCCCAGGTCCAGTTGCCAGCATGCATGCCAAACATCCATGCATGCCATAAACGGGCATCACGGTGACACTCCTGGTCGTGGGCCAACAGGGGGCGCACACACACATCGAAATCCAGGTCAGCTACCGATACGTTGGAGAGGCAGACATCCATGGTCCACTCGAATATGCACGAGCGACAATGCAACACAGGCTGAACGCAGGTGACGTTCGCAAGGCGGAAGCTCAGCTGGTAACTGATCCGCAGCACTGCCAACGGCAGTTCCCCCAGTACATGCAGCAGACGTGCACGGTACAGGTCCACGTGACTGGAGTCGAGCATGTGTCCGGGATGGTCTGCCATTGCGTCAGTGGCTCTGCTTGAAGCGGCACTGGCTTGCCCTGCGCCAGTCCTGTGGATGAAATGGCACAGCTCGGAGCAATGAGCAGTGTCTGTGTGCAACGGGTGCAGGCCTGGGGTGGGGTGGGAGTACGTGTGAAGGCCATCTCACGCACGCTAACTATGACCAAGGACTTCTGCGTGAGGGATGTGTACACGTTGGTCTCACGTCGGGCAGTGCGTAGTGTGGGAGTCGCAAGTAAATGCTATCGTATCTGTCAGGGGGTGCTGGCCACATGCAAGTCCCAGCTCGGAGCTGCAGATGTGCCACCGCCTGATAGTACAGACAAAGGACCCTTCATCCCTACAGTAACTTCACCATCTGCATGCATTCAGGAGATGTACAGAGGCCTGTGGTGGGATGTCTGCGACCCTGGGAATCATGGATGATCTGCCCAGCACGTGGCACATGAGCGGCCTCACTGTGTGTTACGTTGCCTCACAGCTGCTCCACCCTCCCACGAGCCCCCACACTTGTGTGCGCTGCGCGGTTATATCACGTGCACTCCTACGGCACACCATTGTAATGCCTGTCCGCGCATGTCCAGCGGCATGCCAACAACACCGTGACGCTGGCCTTTGAAGGTGTGCGGCCAAGTGAGTGTAGGCCAATGGTCCGGACAGGGCGGACACAAGTGTACAGTCCATGGCTGGCTGTGATCGCGCTGCGAATGAGGCTAGGCAACTGACTCATGCAGCCGCAGGACTGATATACATAAAACTTGGCATGCATGTGCCAAGACCCCGAGCGGTTTTGCGCTCCTACACTTCCCCGTCCGTGCGGGCCCGCCCTCCTGGTGCATGCTACATTGCAACATCGACTACTGTGGCCCTGGTGGCGACAACACCCCAACACAGAGACACACTTAAAGCACATCCTGCCCAAGGCCAGGTCCGAGCCACGCCCTGCTCCCCCTGCCGAATCAGCACACCCCTGCGCTGAACTGACGTACGCCGGACCAGCACATGCCGCTTGTGCATGCAGGGGGCGGGGCGGGTGAAGCTACATGTCCAAGGTCACTGCCAACGCTGAGGTGACATGGTATCGTCCGCTGAAGACCGCACACTGTGATGTTGCAGGGCCCGTGCCCATCATGCTGACACAATGACCACACAGACACACTTGCTCAGATGGTATGAATGGCTACGGGCACGTGCGCCCGGCCACATTTATTAGCAGGCACACATATCCAGTGACATCTGTGTTGGATGTGTGTGGGGTGTGTGCACACCAGCCGGCAAGGGCTGCCTGGTGCAGTCAGAAATCGACAACAGTGTACATCGTAAAGGACACAACCATAAAGGCCCCATGACTTGTGCTGCACAGAGTTAGTGGCCCCGGATGCACAGCGTCCTGCACGGGCCTACCGCCACGGGCCGCTGACTTGCGGGGCACTGGGGCAGGGTCACGAGTGCAGAGCAGGTTTCTGTAGATGACAAAGGGGCTTGTCGCGGAGTGTCTCGGTGGACAGTGGAAGGTGTACCCCCCGGGCATGATGCAGAGGGCAGAACCACGCTGAAACAGTCACTATGGTGGAGATGAATGGAACAGACACGTCGGACACCAAGTCCGGTCCAGCCAGATGAAGATGCAGAAAACCACCAGGCCATGGACTCGGACGCCACCAAGGTCCAACCAGATTGTGCCCATGACTCATTGCGCACAGAGTTAGTGGAACCAGTGCTGTTAGGGGATGCCGCCTGCGATGAGATGTGTCCAATGGTGTGGACTCCTCCACATCTTACCCAAGAGACAGTTCCACATGTGTGACCTACTGGCCCGCAGTGTAGGCCTGAGGCAGCGGTCAGCACGGGCCATTCACCGAGTGTCGCCGGCTTACGTTGGATGGTCCCACCGGCCTGCGTAGTTCAGGTTCAGTGGCACCACGGGACGCGGACTTGCGGTGAACAGGGTTGATGGCACCAGGTCAGTTGTTGATAGTGTTCGATCACCTCCGTGACTGATCTGGCTTTCGTCCGGACTGAGCCGCATCTTCCTCCTCTCCGTGCGTTCACTGGTGTGGACTCTGCCATTCATGATTCGCGACTAAGTGCTGGATGTGGGACCTACTGGTCCGCAGGGTAGGCCTGAGCCCTCATCCACGTGTCGCCGGCTTGCGTTGCACAGGGTTAGTGGCACCACGTGTCGCAGGCCTGCGATATGGAATTATGCCTCACTGATCGAAGGGAGTCCGGTGCTGTGGCCGCTGCCACGGACTTGGGGTCACTGCCATTCAAGACTCAGGACACAGTTCCATATGTGGGACCTACTGGAGCGCAGTGTAGGCCTGAGCCCTCATCCACGTGTCGCCAGCTTGCGTTGCACAGGGTTAGTGGCACCACGTGTCGCCGGCTTGCATTGCACAGGATTAGTGGCACCATGTGTCGCAGGCCTGCGATATGGAATTATGCCTCACTGATCGAAGGGAGTCCGGTGCTGTGGCCGCTGCCACGGACTTGGGGTCACTGCCATTCAGGACTCAGGACACAGTTCCACATGTGGGATCTACTGGGCCGAAGAGGACGCCGGTGGAGTATGTAAATGAGAAAGGAGTAATGTGGGCCAGCGTCGGGGGGGCCAGCGATGGTCTGCGGAGGCTGCAGAGGTCGCGGGACTGGTGCTTGGAGCTTGCACCGGCACGTGGTGGGCCCTCTTTGGCACGCCGGTGTAGGCAGGTGAGCGGAGCCTCGGTGCGCTGGGGCAGGCATGACGGGTCTGGGGACCAGCGGCCCGGGGTGCAGCAGGCGCACAGGGACGCAGGCCCAGCCGCGCTCGGCGCAGGACTCGTGGCGGGCTGAGAGGCGCCGCCCTGGCAGTCGCGTTGTCCATTCCGAATGAGAACCACGCCCAGTGCGACGGGCTTTTTGTTCACACCCCTACGCAGCACTGGCGTACGCAGGTCCAACCCACTACGCAAGCGCATGCAGGGGGGGGGACGTAACGTGCGACATTTCCGCGTTCTGCCCCACAGCCTGTGGGGACATGGTAGCGTCCACTGGCCACTACACTCCATGCACCAGCAGTTGGTCTCCACATGGCCATTTCCGTGGTTTGCACTCTGTGGTCTGTCCGGCACCTCCACGCCACACCTGGCATTGGGTAGGTTCACATTCCTTAGTCACTTGCTGCTCTCGCACATGCCTGCTCCATGCCTCTCCTCACATCCTGCTATTGTGTGTCTGTGGTGCCATGCCGTGGCTGGGTTGTGGGCATGGCAAGGCCAGATTCCCCATGGAGTCGTGTTGTCGTGTCTGGTCGGTTGGCATGTTGTGTGTCATGTTGAATGTAGTTGTGCTGCGTGCCCATTGCCAGTGTCTTGAGTTGCATGACTGTGGGCTGGAGGTGTGTGGTGGGTTCATTTTGGACTTACCAACGGGCACTGCATTTCCATGGGTGCCATCTTGGGAGCGCTGGGTGATGATGGACTGTCGGGAGATGTGTGAATCATGCACTCTGCCTGGGGAGTTGGCCACGACATTGTTGAGGAGTCCCAGGCGGTCCACTATTGCCTGCACATTCATGGTATGCGTGTGCTTTCTGTTGTGGTAGTTGTGTGCAGTGTCGGCAGGGGGGGTACATGTGTGCAGTTGATTGGCCCTGACACGTGAGGGAATCCAGCTATGGCGTAGGGGCCTTGCTTGGTCTCCAGCTGCTCCTGCGCAGTGTGGGTGACGTGGAGGTGCTGGGGTACCAGGCTGATGTTGGCATCCAGGACAGGTGTGATGACCTTGGATGGGGCTGGCTGTGTGACTCCTCCGACTCTGGTAGTTGTGGGTTGGATGGTACCAGAGGCCGACATGTGCTGCGCAGCCGGCAGCTATGTCTGCAGAGGGATGTTGGTTGTCTGCTGGGTTGGTACCGTCAGCAGGTGGGGGATGTGGGTCAGGATGCGGGGGATGGTTGTCCTTTTGGGCCTGTAGTGGGCAATGTCCTCCTCTGGCGTAGGGTCTGGGCGGCAGGTGCGTTTCAGGTGGGTCCGCTGTCTTTGTGTACGCTGCCTCTGTGGTGTTCCCGGGTGGGGGGGCGGGGGGGGTCCTGGGGATGGTGGCGGGCCTGGGGTGGGTGGGTGTTGTGGCCCTCATGGGTCTCGGAGCTGCATGATCATTGTCTCCATGGCATCTGTGGGTCTTCAGATGTGGCTCTTGGCTGGGTTCCCTTTCATGCTGCAGGTAGTCGTCCTGCTTAACACCAGCTAAAGGTAGGTGTTAAATCCCTGCTGCTACTGCGGCTTATCGCCTGTTTTTGGTTCGCATCGCAGATCTGGCAGTTCGTTGTTAAAGTGGTGTTGTGGTTTTTTCGTGTGTTTTTGCACGGGAATGCCTACTCTGCATCTCATTAGGGTTAGTTGGTGGTGTCCACCGTGGAGATAAGTTTTGGGGCAGTTGTCGCGGGAATACTGGCGATGTCTGCAGTTTGCACCCGCTTGTGAATGGGGTGTTAAATCTATCTCCACTTTTGATGGGTTAAGGTGGAGATAAATCGGCGGAAGGTCCTTGTGAATATGCCCCTTAGACTTTTAGACCTACACATATGCTAGGTACACTCAGGTACATCTAGTTAGGCACCGTAGGAGTACGCACACTTTTCATAATGCTTTTTATATTCATGTATGTATTCATGATTATTGCAATATGGTAGAACTGTTCTATCCCTTCACTTTTACCGTACTGCTGATAATATATCTCTGCTATTGTCTGCTGATTGCTGCAGCACATATATTTTACACTAGAATAACAACTGTTCAATAAATACTTATTGAAACGCCCAGACTGTTTATTCTGTGTAACTCTCTGAGACAAACCGAATAAGTAAGCATGAGTGACTGAGCGAAAAGTAGTATATTGTTTCCACGATTCTGAGGAATTTGGGTTGTCATGATCTAAGGTTGCCAGAAACTAATCTCTCCCCGATAAGAGGAGATTCTAGTGGCACTGTGAGCTAGCTAATGCAAATCCGGCTAACATACGCGGTGGGGGTGCACAGAGTCAGTCTAACACCAAGCCCACAGTTTGTTATCCAAACGCGCAAGTCCTGCATGGGTACTATAGGAACTACACGACATGGCGCCGCCAACGTTGGTTGGGTACTTATTTAACAGTAGAGTCTGAGTAGTTCAGTCATGCTATTCTCAGAGAACCTACTCACAAAACCCCAGAGACGTCTGGAGTGGGTGGGCACAAAATCCGCCGCAGCGGAGTAGTACGAAAATACTATTTATTGGCTGTTGGTTATATTCAAGCTTGAAAGGAGATAGCGTTCCTAAAATTGTGCCTAAAACCTTATCATCCTAGTTTCTTTGAAACATTAGTCTGTGTTCTATACACAATGACTACCGCGGTCTTAGATCCACTACAAATGCCACTGCCCCTGTCAGACGACGAGGAAGATCCTGAGGATGCAATACAGATTGCACCAAAATTTAGAATGACAGTCACCCTAAGACTATTAGAAAATGGCTTACCAGCCAAGGGTGGCATGGTAGTTTTCGTGATTGAGGCACACTAATCAAATAAAACAGAGGTGTTCTATTTATGGGTTACATTCCCAGCAGCAAATGCCATAGCAAAGACATTTCACTACTACATAGCAGGAAATGCACCACCGGAATATGCCCCGTTTGAGGACATAGAGATTCCACTCACTTACCAGGAACATCATTACTGGTTTAATGGCGCCCTACCCCACATAAGAAAAAGAGTAAGATTAGGCCCGCTCAGAGGAGACGTGGCCACATGGCCAATACTAGTGGCTTACACACCGCATCCTGACATTGGAACAATGCCACAGCCAGAATTACTCATACAACATAGAGATTTAATTAAAATCTACAGAAACCTGACACAATTAGTCATGAGGACTTTAACAATCCAACCTGCACCAGGTGCAGCAAATAGTACTCCAGCTCAGGGTACAGGAAAAAAAAATTACTCCTCAAACATTACATGCGGTAATGGGCAAAATGCCCGCAAAACGCGAACAAATCCCATTCTGGATAGCTCAGAAAATAACTCGGCTTGAGGCGGTATTCCCGAATACTACCACCTATGATAAACACAGAATACTAACAATCTGCTTGCCCATGGGGATCACACCACAAGTAGAGGACTGCACCTCTTGGGGTTCAGTCTTTGCTGCCATATATACCAGAACACATGGTATCCCGTCATTAGCAGTAGTACCTGACGTATTGAGACAGATACAAAATGAGTACGGAGCAGAGCCTGCCCTTAACTTAGGGATGAAGTTACTAAACAACTTTGATCAGGTATCAGCCATAATACTAGCTAACATTAAGGGGGAAGCAGCTTCAGTGGCGATCCGCCAACGCCTAAGGGAGTTCGGTCCAATATATCAACAACACAAACTACCCAAAATAATTGAAACTGCATATGCAGAACTAGGCAGAGACAGTCTAGGTGGGAAAGCATTAAAACCACAACTGTTGGGCAGTCCTGAAAAGGCCACTACAAAGCAGACACCTACTTCTAAAAAGAAGTGGGAAAATAAAAAACAACAAAAGTCTAAAGACAGCAGATCTCAATCCAGAGGTAGGTCTCCTCAACAGGAGCCCTCTGAAAGGAGGTATAACCTCAGGAATAGGGATAATATTAAAAAACCTGACAGGTATCAGGATTTTTTTTTTTTTTTTAGTCATTTATCCAGATTATGCTTTAAATTCAAGGAAAAAGTGCATAAACCAATCCAAATAGCAAGATGTTGTTTATCCCCGGTCACTCCACAAGAGAGAGAGAGAGATTAAATTTATCTCAGGGTTGACAAATTTAGCCTCTTGGTTGGAGAATGACACCTAATCTTGATTTTTTTTTCTTTAAACTGGTGCTTTTTTTTTTTTTTTTTTTTTTAAATAACAGCGGCCCAGCCACCAAAGCAGCCTCTTTAGCATATTCTTAATCATTGGACCGTAGAACACAAATAAAAGAATATATCCTAAGAGAATGAAAATGGAAGGAAAAGAAAAATGAAGAGAACAAAAATGTGCAGTTTATATAAGTAATACTCAGTGAGGTGCATTCGGAACGGAATTCTCAACCCAATCATCCCAAATTCCCCAGTATTTGGTTTTCTTGACCTGTTTACTAGATCGATCTAATAGGGATACCCTCTGAATGGAATAAATCCATTCTTCTTCCGTAGGGGAACAGGGTAGGATCCACTTAATGCAAAGTTCCCTCCGAGCAAGCAAGATCAGTGTAAAGAAAAGAGCTTTGTGATTTTTTGTTTAGGTTTGATTATCTAAATCCCCTGGTAATACCCCAAAAATTATAGACGGTATAGTTAGCTTTATCTCTTGGCCCATAATACCTGATATGGTCTTACCCACTTTCTGCCAGAAGGAGTGTATTGTGGGACAACACCAAAACATATGCACCTCGTTTGCACTGTCTTCTCCGCATTTCGGGCATTTCTTGGTCTCACGACTCCCCATTTTTGATAGTTTCTGTGGTGTCCAGTATGCTTTATGTACTGTGAAGAGATGGTTCTTTTTTAAAGGTGCAGAATTCACACATGACCATAAAAGAGACATAGATACTTGCCCTAATTTTTCAAGATCTTCATCCGGCAGGTCCCTCTTCCATTTCTCTGTAAATGAGGCTTGCGTATCTTCTCCACTTTGAACTAACAGCCAATACCACTCTGCGACTTCTTTCAACGTTGTTTGACGTGTACAGATCTTTAACACCAAATCCGCTTTCCCTTCTAACTCCTTTCCTAGAGATTTTACCCAGCTTAACAGTTGGTAATACTTAAATTTCGAGACCGAATGCTCGCAGATTGCAGAGAAGTGAGGCCATGAGATTATTTCAGAGTCCACAATAAGTTGCCCCCATGTACGGATACCGCAAGATCGAAGGGGGACGGCGAGGGCATCCTCCAAACAAGCCGGAGTGCCTGGAGAGTCCCAGATCGGTGCTGCATCACTATAAAATGGAATTTTTAAGAGTCGTCTCACCTGAGACCAGAGCTTGACTGCTGCCACAAGGATCTTCAGTCTCACTTTCTTAAAGAATTTTGGATGGCCAAATTTTAAGAGGAAAAACCCTGCCTGGTGAGAGAAACTAACTGTAAGAGCCTTAAATAGCGGAGAGAAAATTGAGCTGTCCATCAACAATTGCCGAAAGTTCTTTAAATGAAATGCACAATAATACAAGTATAGGTCAGGAGTAGCAATGCCTCCATGGGCTTTCTTTCTTCTAAATTTCTTTAGGGCTGTTCTTGGACTTTTGTTTCCCCAAAAGAAGCTAGAAAAAGCCCCTTGTACCTTCTTGAACCAAATCTTTGAGAATTCTAACGGGATAGTATTGAACAGAAAAGTGTATTTGGGGAAAATTGACATTTTTAGGAGATTTGATTTACCCAGAAAAGAGAGTGGAAGAGCACCCCATGATTGCAACTGTAATTTAACCGTCTTTGTAACTTTTTCGAAGTTGACCTGAGCTATCTTGTCAATGTTATGGACTATTTGAACGCCGAGATATCTGATTTCCCTTTTTATAAGATCACTCCTAAAATGGGTATTCCATTTCATCAACTCTGTTTTTTGTTGGTTAATCAAATATCCGGACGCCCTCCCAAAGTTCTCTAATTTGTCCCATATCACAGGAAGTGATTGCTCTAGGTCACCTGTTAGGATTATAAGATCATCAGCATATAGTCCGATTTTCTTTTCCCATCCATTACAACTGAAAGAAATGATGTTCTGACAAGCTCTTAATTTACATGCAAGGGATTCAATATATATATTGAAAAGGAGAGGGGACAGCCCTGTCTGGTCCCCCTACCTATTTTTATTGATCTTGTAAGATTGCCATTGATGAGGATTTTACAAAAGGGGATGATGGACGGAACGTTTGAGCCAATCAAACACTCACCCCCAGTCAACTGATCTGGGTTTGATCCATCATCATTCTTTAGCTCACTCCACCACCCCAGTTCAGACATGGCCATATGCAAATCAGTCTGACCCTGTGCCTCATGGGAACAGTCCAGCCCGAACTGCCAAGCCATGTCTTCCCTGGACCGGAAACAAGTATCCTAGGACCGGTTTCTGGCATTCCAGCCGTCATCAGCCAGGCTTGCTTGAATCCAGTGGCAAAGTGAGCAAGGGACCCACGTCTGGGCATACCCCCGCCAACCTAGGGCGAACAAAGCGATACAAAAGGGGATGATGGACGGAACGTTTGAGCCAATCAAACACTCACCCCCAGTCAACTGATCTGGGTTTGATCCATCATCATTCTTTAGCTCACTCCACCACCCCAGTTCAGACATGGCCATATGCAAATCAGTCTGACCCTGTGCCTCATGGGAACAGTCCAGCCCGAAGTGCCAAGCCATGTCTTCCCTGGACCGGAAACAAGCATCCTAGGACCTGTTTCTGGCATTCCAGCCGTCATCAGCCAGGCTTGCTTGAATCCAGTGGCAAAGTGAGCAAGGGACCCACGTCTGGGCATACCCCCGCCAACCTAGGGCGAACAAAGCGATACAAAAGGGGATGATGGACGGAACGTTTGAGCCAATCAAACACTCACCCCCAGTCAACTGATCTGGGTTTGATCCATCATCATTCTTTAGCTCACTCCACCACCCCAGTTCAGACATGGCCATATGCAAATCAGTCTGACCCTGTGCCTCATGGGAACAGTCCAGCCCGAACTGCCAAGCCATGTCTTCCCTGGACCGGAAACAAGCATCCTAGGACCGGTTTCTGGCATTCCAGCCGTCATCAGCCAGGCTTGCTTGAATCCAGTGGCAAAGTGAGCAAGGGACCCACGTCTGGGCATACCCCCGCCAACCTAGGGCGAACAAAGCGATACAAAAGGGGATGATGGACGGAACGTTTGAGCCAATCAAACACTCACCCCCAGTCAACTGATCTGGGTTTGATCCATCATCATTCTTTAGCTCACTCCACCACCCCAGTTCAGACATGGCCATATGCAAATCAGTCTGACCCTGTGCCTCGATGGATTTAGGCCCAGATCTCTGTACTGGGGTGAATGTATGACATTGTTCTGCATTCTGTCCATCAATTGTTGTTTTTGCATTTGTCACCCCGAGTGGGACGGGTATGCCCAGACGTGGGTCCCGTGCTCTCCATGCCACTGGAATCAAGCTATCCTGGCTGAAGAGGGGTGAAACCCCGAAACCGGTCCTAGGATGCTTGTTTCCAGTCCAGGGAGGACCTGGCTTGGCAGTTCGGGCTGGACTGTTCCCATGAGGCACAGGGTCAAGACTGATTTGCATATGGCTGGGTTCAAACTGGAATGGCATGGTGAGCAAAAAAACGATGGATTTAGGCCCAGATCTCTGTACTGGGGTGAATGTATGACATTGTTCTGCATTCTGTCCATCAATTGTTGTTTTTGCATTGATGAGGATTTTAGCAGATGGATTTTTATATATGGCTTTAATTGCTGTTAAGAAGGTTTCCCCTAGATTGAGACGCTGAATCATTTTAAATAGAAAAGGCCAGCTGACTCGATCAAATGCTTTTGCAGCATCAAAAGTCATTACTGCTAGTGGGGTCTTATAGGTTTGCGCCATGTCTATTGCCCCGATTAGGTCATGCGTTAATTCAAAAAGCTGCCTCCCTTTCATAAAACCTTTCTGGTCTGGGTGTATTAGTGGTCCTATTACCTTATCCAGGTGTTTTGTTATGATCTGGGTGTATAATTTATGATCGCTATTTAAAAGTGAAATAGGCCTGTAAGATTCACAGGATCTCGGGTTCTTATTTGGTTTTAGTAAAATAGTTATAGTGGCTTCTTCCCATGACACGGGGAGATCTTGACCATCTATGAAAGCCGAATTAAACAGTTGAAGAAGAAAAGGGGCAAGCTCTTCCTTTAAAATAACATAAATCTCATTTGGAATAGAGTCAGGGCCGGCAGCTTTCCCCTTTTTTAAAGTGTTGATAGTTTGTACGACCTCCTCCAAAGTTATGAGTCGATTTAGGTGGATTTTTTCATCGCTCTGGAGAGAGGGAAGATCTAGCTCTGAGAGGAAATCATCCATATAGTCTTCGTTTAATACCAACTCTTCTGTATAGAGGTTTTGAAAGAATTGAACAAAGGCATCCTCGATCCCAGAATCATCAATAATAATATTACCAGTGTTTGAGCATCGGAGATCCTTTATCCAATTTCTGGACTGATCAGCTTTTGTTTTCCATGCAAGGAGTTTGCCGCACCCCTCCCCGTATTCGTGGTGAGATAGCCTGCTGGCTTCCCATTTTCTTTTAATTATTACTTCTAGATAGTCTGCGAGCTTATGTTTCGCAGCCGTTAAATTTCGTGCAATATTCGGATTACCAGGAGCTTTTTCTAACTCCTCCTGATGAGTGTGTACGTCTGCTTCTAAATTTCTAATTTCACCCCTCGTTCTCTTAGTTTGGGCAATGGAGAGAGTTGTTAAAATACCTCTTAAAAAAGCCTTATACGAGTCCCATACCACATGAAGGGAAGCTGAGTTGAGATTGAATTCAAAAAATTCTTTGGCTGCTGTTTTTAATTTTTCGATTACTATAGTTTCCAAAAGTAGTGAACTATTTATAGTCCACCTACGAGAGGACTGACTCTTTGCAATAGCAATTTCTAGGACCACAGCAGAGTGGTCAGACATATGTTCCGGGACGTGGCTGACCTTAATGGTATTTTTACATGTAACAACATCGACCAGAAAAAAATCAATCCTGGAACGATGAATGCACTTCTTGTTGTGAAAGGTAAAATTCCCCCCAGTTGTCCTTGTCTTATATCTCATCTCTCTCCAAATATCTAAAAGCCCTATATCTGACATCAACTGCCTCAAGGCTGCTCTCATGTTTTGTGTCTTTACCACTGCTCTACTTGAGGTTGAGTCTTGGCTGGGGTCCAAAACCAAATTAAAGTCACCACCAAATATAGTAGGGTCGTTTATGTTAATTAATTGAAGGAGTAGAGTGTATAGGGAAGCCGGGTCATCTACGTTTGGTCCATAATACCCCACGAAAGTCAGCCAGGAACTTTTGATTTTGGCCCTGGCGATTGCCCACCTGCCTAAAGGATCGACAGTGCAATCCCCAATTATAGCTTGGATAGTTTTAACAGGTATCAGGATACTGATACACGTTCCTCTTGTTCCTTTCAGGGTTTGTCAAAAAACTCCGAGAGGGAAGGACGGTCAGAACACAAGACAAGAGGAGCGTACAAAGTCCAGAGACACGCAACGCTCTGCGGACTACTCACCTAAAAAAGAAGATAAACAAAAACCTCAGTTCAAAAAGAAGAAGGTAGCAGGTCTCAAGATCAGACATACCCAGAATTCTGAGGACACAGCTTCTGAACGGGGAATGGGCTCTGACGATGCTAGACAGCGCAGCAGAATTAACAATAGCTCGCCAGAACCTGAAGGAATTTCTGGTGACAGCGGAGTTGAGTGAGTATATCACGGTGGAAACACCTGATACTCGGGTAAGTGTCCCACATAAGTTACATGAGATAACACTCCGGATGGAGGGGGAGGACAAGCCCAGGAAATTTAAAGGTCTATTTTGGAAAAATCTGTCATCTGGATATGACATCCTATTAGCAGAGCAAGACTGGCCGCCAGCATTTGTCATGGAGTGCCCAAAGGGAGAAAAGGTAATTTTTCCAGCATTTTCCGACCTCGTTCCCATACATTTAAAACATGCATATGCGCAGGAGTGGGCGGTTGCCCTAGCTCCAGCATTGTACAAAAATCATGTTGGTTGGGATGAAGATTCAACCCACCACGTGATCCCGTTAAAAGTTTCCCCAAATGCTCAAAGGCAATATCCAATAAAGCAGGAAGCTAAAAAACAAGTCAGGGAGATCCTAGATCAACTAGAATACCAGGGTGTGATAGAAAATTGCACCTCACCAATGAACAATCCTTTGTTTCCCGTATCAAAACCTGACAACACATATCGTCTAGTTTTAGATTACAGACATTTAAACACTTGCACAAAGACATTTGCAGTTCAAAATGCACACAGTGCCGCATTAATGAATAACATTGTGCGACAAAAATACAAAACACTTGATATCTCAAATGGATTTTTCTGCCAAAATATAGCGCCTGAAAGCAGGTATCTGACCGCATTCTCAGCGCTAGGGTCTCAACTGCAATTTTGTCGACTCCCCCAAGGGTATAAGAATAGCCCGGGGTTGTTTTCAGCAAGGGTAACAGAGTTACTCCAAAATTTGGATGAAGAAGCATTATCCTATGTAGATGATATTTATCTGACGGACGATGACTTACCGAGGCACTTGACCAGGGTGAGCACCATTATTATGGGATTCGCCTCTAAGGGCTATAAATTTAATTTTAAAAAATCAAAAATTGCCCATCTCAATGTCCTATTTTTAGGGTATGAGCTGTCAAGTGAAGGAAAAAGCCTAGCAGCTAACTTTTTAGAAAAATGTGCACTGCTCCAACGTCCAAAATCATTAAAGAATTTACAATCAATTCTGGGATTCCTAAACTTTGGTCGAACATACATTTTGGATTACGCAGAAAGAGTAAAACCTTTCTACGACTTAATTAAACCTGATTTTTCAATCAGACAATGGACACAGGAACATACAAATATCCTGCGTTCCCTACAGGAAGACATGATGGCTTCTAAACATTTACAGACACGCGTAAACGTACGCAACTTAGTGATCCGAGTAATAGCGGGTCAATGCGGGTACACTTATTTAAACTTTCAATGAAGGCGAAACAGTACCAATCGCATACAAATCACACCTGTACACAAACGCAGAGATGCGTTTTACTTCAACAGAAAAAATCCTGACAGCAGTTCAGACCGCTGTAGCAAGAGAAAGAGCTCTGGCTCAGGGAAAGCGCATAATAGTCGTGACCCCAGTACCAGCCTTAGAGGCTGTTACAAAGGCTAGCATTCCAAATGCAAAAGCCTTGCATCCCAGATGGATACAATGGGCTAATTCTCTTACTGCAACGGATGTTGAATACAGATTTGATCCAAGTTTAAAAACACAAGCATTTCTGCAATACGAACAAGAATATCCTCTACCACATGAGATTTTGCCTCTAGATCAGTATGAATACATTATTTACACTGACGGATCTGCTCAACCAGCCATAGGGAGCAAGCAAGCTTACAGCGCGGCGTGTGCAATCGTTAAAGGTCGCATGCGCGAAGCAAAGTTCCATCCCTGTAGCACTAAAACGCAATCTCTAGGAGACTGCACGGCTCAGTTGGCAGAATTAAAAGCACTGATTCTGGCACTTGTAAATACGGAACACGAATTCCCCACACTAATTGTGTGTGATTCCTTTTACTGTGTACAGTCGTACAATGAATATTTACTTAATTGGGAACAAAACGGGTTTAAAGACGCAAAAGGTGGCACAATTAAGCATAAAATGCTATGGGAACAGGTAGTGGAGTTGAGAAACGAACTACCAAGGGCTCACGTGATACATACACTGAGTCATCAGCGTGATGGCGTTCACGTTGAAGGGAATTCATTGGCTGATGAAGCCGCAAAGGGGGCTGTACGCACAGCTGCCGTAGCTGCAATCACTCGTTCAAAAACGAGAATAGACGGCGAGATTATGGTAGCTGTCAATGCTTCACGCAAAGGCAGCACAGCAGTACCGAAGAAATTTCCACCCAAGTACTCCTACAAGTTAGATGCACAAAACATTCCATATGCTCAGATTCCTGGAGTGGGGGATAGAGTAATACCAAGTATGGATCGTAGGCAAGGCTTAATTCTAGCAGCACACGAGGGTTTGGGCTCTGCGCATACAGGTGTTACAGGGACTATTTCTTTATTGAAACAGCGCTACTGGTGGCCAGGGTTAACAAAGCAGACCAAAGACTATGTCTTGAAGTGCGACATCTGCCAGCAGATGAAAGGCTCCACCGTAACACGCCCAGCACAGACACCATTACTAAAATCAGACAAACCACTCGCATGTGTGTATTTGGACCACTGCGGACCCCTACAATCTGATGGGGCCAAGAAATATATCATGGTTGCAGTGGATTCCTGCTCTAGATTCCTATGGGTTTGGCCTCCGCGCTCGGCTGACGCTCGAACTGTTATAAAAGATTTGCGAGTCTTTATCGGCACATACGCAGTTAGCATGTTACATTCTGACCGTGGCCCGGCGTTTAGCTCTCGGGGTTACAAAGAGGCCATGGAAGGAATGGGCGTAGCATTGCGGTACTCCTCTCCATACCATCCTGAGGGAAATTCTGTTGTGGAGAGGAAAAACCGGGACTTAAAGCAATCTTTAACAGCTAGGGTATTAGGCAAAGGCGGTAGATGGGTCGATCACCTTTATGGGGTCCAACGAGCAATTAACTATCAGCCAAGAAGCTCTCTAGGGGGTGTCACTCCTTAAGAGGTCCTATTTGGGACAAGAATGTGGGTACCTGATCTTGATTGTGAAGGCACAGTGGCGGATGAAAAACAATTTGATATCCATGATCGTTTGGCTGTTTTACAGGATCTAAATGAATCCAGGACACAACAAAGCAACGTCCACTTAAAACAGACCGCCACTGAGGAAGTCAAGGCAGTAACGGCAAGTACTGTCTGGATCCCAAAAGTCGGGGATCTGGTCAGAGAGAAGATTGCAGACAAGAAAGAATTTGGGCCATCCTACAGAAAGCCTGTACCGGTCCTAGCAATCCAAGGCACAAGAACTGTACTTCTGCCGCCCCTTGCCTGGAGAAAAGATTTGTCTCAATCGACCTAATCAAACCACACTATGTGGCCGATACTAAACAGTAGGCCTCGTGGACTCCAAAGTAGCAGACGCCCTCCTCTCGCTACAATCCAAGAAGTCCAAACAGAAAGACTCATCACGTTTGAAGAGCCACCCGTACGGAATGAAGGACTAAGCAACAATGCTATGGAACTCGTTCCACTTCAACAAGAAGTTCAACTTCAAGAAGAAAATCAACTAAACAACCAAGTTGCAATCAGACCGACTACAGACGTCTACGTCAACATGCCTCGTCAAGAGCAAAATCCGATTTCAACAAATCTCGATGCAATTCCAACAATTGATCGAACTGCTTCTGGCTATTTCATGAACTTTGATACGTTTTCACTGGATCCAAGCGAGCCGGAAACTACGCCAGCCAAAAAATCACTCAAACACAAACTCATTGACTGTTTGAACTTTTTTAGAAAGACTTACCTGGTGTCACCTTGGATAGAACTATGGTATATCACTGGGATTCTATTATTTCTTTTCTGGCTAGGTTTAATTATAACTTTTAGTATGCTTATTAATGGACGATACCGCCAGCAGAGCTCTACAGCCCAAAGAGTCAATTTGATTTTAAAACCACACCAGTCTTCACATCGTGAACCAAGAGACTTGTCTTCAGTGAACATCACAGCAGTTCCTATACCAGACGGTATAGAATGGGACAAAATTGATTATGATATATTCAGTCCGACCGAACTTTTAAAGCTTAAACATGTATTTAAAATTTCTTTAAGTGATATCATTACCTCCAGTACATTTTCTGATGATTGGGACACCGAAACTGTAAATAATTTAATGTCTGATTTAGAAAAAACTGCAGCATTTCCGAACAATGAAATGTTAGAAGGTACGTCAGACTATGATACATTGTACTGTTACCAACATTATGGTTATCATTTCTTGCACAAATCCATAACACCTAGAAATGTATTTGAATGCCACCAGTGGGAACACTGCCCAACACCGCCAAAAGGTAGTTCGCAAACCTTTGCACAGAAATTCACATACTTTTCAGGGTTCAACACATCTGACCCGAAGTCATTTTATTACAAAGTGACAACAACATCAGCACAGAAAATTATGTTGACTAACACCAAACAGATTTACTCTGCTTCCTTTATGGCCCAGTTGTCTACACAGGGTTTCGACCTGTGGAAGGACACTATAGATTTAAAATCAATCTGGGGTTCTAGGGACTGGCAAGTCCAGGGAACAGAAGCGCTTTTTAGAGCATGCCTCATTCCACAGCAGATAATATTTCTGAATGAAACTGTGCAACAGACATCCTGTCTTGGATTAGCCAAGAACAAGGAAATGAACACACCGGGGTTTCCAACACCATCACAGATGGGTGGGGGGGGGGCAGAATTCAACTACACATGGGGTAGGATTAGATGACATTCTCCAGTACAACAGGTCAGATCCCAATTGGACAGGATGGCTGATTTGGCCCATTGACACGAACACTTGTCAACAGAGATTCCTAGGTACACCCGAGGGATTTAGTATCCATAGGCCAGATCCTCGCTATGTACAATGACAACACCCAGGGGTAGTGACATCCTACAGTGTTGGGAAGTTGTACCTTGATTGGCTAGAAACCTCAACACTCACAGAAGTTAAACATCACTTGACCTTACTCACACCTGATATAGACCTTAGGGATTTCTTACTAGGCCCAAGGAAAACACGTCAGAAACGTTTCATATATGCTGGCCTTTATGCCTATTATAATGAAAACTGGAAAATATCCCAACAGGAGGCCGCAGAAAGAATACGGGAAATAGACCGTATTAACTTAGAGAAGGCATTAGCTGTAGTGGATAATGGGTTAACAACTTTGACCTCCAGGATTTACTCCTTAGGCAACATTGTGTCTTCGGCAATCGACATATTAGAACAAGATCTGGCCTTGTTACAACACGGGCAATCACAGCTACGTACTATTATGATGTTAAGCTGGATGCTGCAATCTTTGCGTGCAGGCTATGTGCCCTGGCGTTTTATAAACACCACGTCTCTGTTTTCAGAATACAATCTAACCGATAAACAGACAGAAATGGCACAGAGGGGAGCCAAATATACAATGCTGCGTATTGAGAAACTGGAAAGGTTACCATTCACTGTAGCCGAATCACCATCAACAGAATGGCTAATTCATGGCCAGATCACTCTGCCGGTCACTACGTTTCAGTTTCAATATTGCCTTGAGCAAAGGCAGGCAGGCAGGCAAATATGAAAAAATGGGTAAGGGATACATCAAGGAAACTTGGGAGTTACCATATAGATATCGATGCCGGAATGGGGATCGAGAAGTGTATCTGAGTGGTACAAACTGCAAGAACGCTTTGAGTGGTTCTCTCATGTGTCAGGATATTTCTCTACATGGAGCATGTAGTGGTTTAGTAGCGAACTTATCATGTCACGTCAGGGACCCCAGCGGCCATGATCACGCCGGTTTTCCAGCTGCTCTCGAATGGGAGTTACTTAATGCTAAATGATCAAGGTTGCTGTGGGATGCTTCCGGGCGTCGCCTATCTGGTCACTGTTAACTCCAGGGTTACTTGCTGTATGCAAGTATTATTTCCACCACTGAACACAGTCAGGGAGGCGCCGTTATGGCCTTCGTTGAATGTTTCCTTTATACAATTTGATACTTTGAGCAGACTGAAAGCCATGCTTTTACAGCAACCTGTGCCCTTAATCTCCGCTCGAGAAATCTTTGAACTTCAAGTTGCAAGGACCTCGACTGAAATACAAGCGCTTATACGTACAAACTGCCCCTTTCATTTAGCAGAAATGGTGGGTCGTATCTTTAACATGTCTGATACGAGCGGTATTGTACACCTATTTAAGACCATAGGGTCATGACTATTAAGCACCTTTCAGACAGTTCTCGGAGTAATCCCAAATTTTATACACTCCGTATTGGGAAGCGTCTTTGGAGGTCTCCCGCTTATCCTGTTCCTAATTGCAGGAGTCCTGATTGCAATATTACTGCTACGCAATGGACGGCCCCATTTCCGAGGAAATGGCGAACACGCTCATGGAGCGGAAATATCGTGAACGCATGGTGCAGCTTCTGGGCATACATTGCCTAAGAGAACTGAACGCCTCTTGGTTTCGATCATTTAGACCAGTCTGGGTGGACTGCATCTTACCTGTTCTTCGATGCCTGTTCTGCGGAGAAGAATGCACGTTGGATCTCTGTCTAACGTTTCCATTGGATACGCCACTGGACCTAGATGCTATGCTGGACCCCCTAAAGGCCCATGCTCTGCGTTGTCCTCAGCGTCTTCCAATTCTGATGAATGCATTCCTTGAGAATCCACAGGTGCCGTTTGCTCCTGCTGGGTTAGGTGGCTCCTCCACAGGCACCGAGGTAACAACTGCCGCACAAGCTGCCGCAGCAACGACTGTCGGAAGTGCTGAATTCCATCTATGTGCGATTGACGTGCTCTGTGAAGCGTTGGATTTGTCGTCTGCAGTAGCTAACACCGATAATGCTGCATCTCCCAGCCAGGACACTTAATCTGGAATTGGCTCATCGCGTCCTGGGAAAGAATTCGTCTTCTCCACTTCGTTTCATAAATAAACTAACTAAATTTGGAACATTTCCTAAATTGACACTTTCACTTGAGAAAGAGTGGCTTTCTTCTGCTTGTAGATAATGCAACTTTTATGAATGAGACAGAATTGACTTTTTCAAGTGGCAACTAAAGAATAGCTGATTTTTAAAAAATTTTTATTATCCTTTTAAATCCATGTTTTTAGCTGTTTTTAAGAAAATTTTAAATTGTCCAGATTTTATGTATGATCATTGTCATACAATTCGGAAGTGGAGTGGGTGTTATGTTTCGTATATAGGCCCTAATGTAGACCCGTTCATATATGCCATAATGCAGAAATACTCGTATATGCTCTATTATGGTCATACTCGTATATGCCCTATTATGGTCATACTCGTATAGGCCCTATTATAGTCATGGCTCCTAATATAGGCATGATCTTTCACCTACATTAGTTCCCTACAGTACACAACGAGCTCTGAGGGTTGAACGTTATCTAGTCTGTGGTTAGAACACTGCAGGGTTTTTCCCGAACACAGGCCTACAATGTACTCATAAATTATGCATGAGCATTCACCAGCTACATCTCCCGCATAATATGTATGTACAAAGTTCACCCCTGACGTCTTCCTCATGTCTAACAAAGACCAATACAAACCATACTGAGGGACGAGATACTTTAGGGTATAAATACACCACATCTTGCCACGGTAAGATAGAGGGAACCGAGACTTCCATGCTGACACACTGACCAGAGACGCTGAGGCTCCTGCATGCAGTCGCTCCAGCTAACAGCGGTCTAACACAGCCCTTGCGGGGTGTCCAACTCGAGACCAGGACGGGGTCCCACACTCTCTCTATTCAGGTATGGGGGTTCGACTAAATCCTAGAAGGATTCTTGGCTCTTAGACTTTTAGACCTACACATATGCTAGGTACACTCAGGTACATCTAGTTAGGCACCGTAAGAGTACGCGCACTTTTCATAATGCTTTTTATATTCATGTATGTATTCATGTTTATTGCAATATGGTAGAACTGTTCTATCCCTTCACTTTTATCGTACTGCTGATAATATATCTCTGCTATTGTCTGCTGATTGCTGCAGCACATATATTTTACACTAGAATAACAACTGTTCAATAAATACTTATTGAAACGCCCAGACTGTTTATTCTGTGTAACTCTCCGAGACAAACCGAATAAGTAAGCACGAGTGACTGAGCGAAAAGTAGTATATTGTTTCCACGATTCTGAGGAATTTGGGTTGTCATGATCTAAGGTTGCCAGAAACGAATCTCTCCCCGATAAGAGGAGATTCTAGTGGCACTGTGAGCTAGCTAATGCAAATCCGGCTAACATACGCGGTGGGGGTGCACAGAGTCAGTCTAACACCAAGCCCACAGTTTATGTTATCCAAACGCGCAGGTCCTGCATGGGTACTATAGGAACTACACGACACTGGGGCATTATCTTGATCTTATTGCACTGCTGGCGGAGGGTAGTATTGATGCTTGAGTAAAACCCCCCCCTCCCACTCCTGCCACCGCTACCCCTACCCCATCCCCAACCGACCTCTCTGGGAAGCCTATGATTTCTTGCCTTCACTACTACTGAGCGTCAAGTGTGGCAAGGGTTGTATTTGGCGCTGTCTGCAGAGCCAGGGCAGGCCACAGGACAGCAGTGGTAAAAGGCCTAAACCCCTACAACTGTGGTCCAGTTACCCCCGATTTCCCAATGGCCTCCTGAATGGGAGGGTATGACATCCCTCCTTTCTTCGGCACTATCTTTATAGGGCACTTTTGGAGAGCTACAGGTGTATCTCCTATAGAAGGATGAATAGATGCTCTTCTGAAATTCGGTCTGGTGTGGGAGGGATATTGGGCAGGGAGGAGACAACGGGCAGACATAGCCTTTTTGAACAATTTGCAAGACCCATCTGTTGAACATAGTGAATCGTCAACCTGGGAGGAAGTGCTGGATCCAGCCTCCCACTGGCTCAGCCTGCACCACCATAGGCAAACTAAAGCGGTTTGCTTGCCACTGTAGCAAATGAGGAGCAGTTGGATGACTGGTGTGCCTTCTGGCCCGCACACTGCCTGCCAGATTAGTGGCCCCGAAAGGACTAGGCTACATCACTCGCTGGGAAGACTGTCTCTGTCTACATGACAGTCCTACTGAGTGACCTCAAAATTTCCAAAACTGGTGTGGACATTTTTGGGCAGGGGTCAACGGTCTCTAGCAGCATGCTGTAGCTCTACCATCTTTCAGTGTCCCAAAGCTGAATCATCATCCTCCTCTGAGGAGGTGATACCCATCGAAAGGTATGTTCACACTGCCGGAGAACCCAGTGGACCTCATCCAGGCATGTCTATGACAGACAAGGTGGGTACTGGCCTCCCTGCCAAGGCAATCTGTGGTATCCAAACTTGTACTGATAACATACTTGACCGTTTCCTGCTCCTCATGTATCATCTGGGACAAAGAATCCTTTAGAGGCTGCAGGCAAAATCTCATTGGCCATGTCCTAAAGGGCATGTGGATATCTGCCCAACTGCATTTTCGGATCATAGTGCCAGACTGTTGGAAGAAAAAATATGTTTGAAAAAGGTGTTCATCAGTTTAGATTCTTTATCCGGAGTAGTTGGAAATGAGTTGGGATTCATCTTACTGGCTGAAGCCTGTACAATAAATCTGGGTCACCAGGCACCTGTCTATTATGTCTGGCCACTTACCTGTTCACAGGCGGGCAAGAATATGGTATGGAACAGGTAGCCACCAAAGAATATGTGAAGGCATCATTAAATAGAAGTAATGGCTCCGATGTTGCTGCCCTACACTTCAGAATTTGTAGAAATATTTGTTTCAGGCTCAGTGGGGGGCAGTTCTAATTATAGTACTTGAGCTGCACTCCAAAACCACCACAAATGAGGTACTTTCTGCCATTGGTGGCCCATGTGGCAATTCAAGCTCTGCATCAGGAGAGGTGAATCTACTGTAAATGAAGGTATAAGGCACCATCAGTGTAATGATGGGGCACTAGACACCCTCTTCACCATCCTCATCAATCTCCTGGGATGCACCCTGCTCTGGCACAAAATCAGAGAACCAAAAGAGAGACAGCCTGTATAACAACTAATGATTTTGTAATTTGTAGAGTGACATTTGGTCGAGCTCGAGCCAATGTCTGTACCGGATCATCCACTGGCTCCAGTGGCGTCGGGAACCAGCATGGATCCTTGACCAGGAAGGGAACTCTGTACGGGCCTGCCAATGGGTCCAAAGGGGGCAGATGGGGTTGGGGGAAGGACCTGCGGTGATAACCTGACTAGAGGCCCTTCTGGTTTTGTGGGGCTGAAAGGCACACCAGAGGGAGAGGAGGTGCACTGAAGATTTTCAACATGGCCTCTTTGAAGGTCTCAGTCTGCTTAGGGTCGATGACAGCCCTCGACCCTAAGCAGATCTAGACCAACTAAGGAATCTATTAGATGGAGTGCAACTAACATCTTGAACCCCTTGCGCCTTCTCTTTGGAATTGCAGTGGTGTGATTGGGTCAAGTCCTGCGTTGCTTTTTTATGCTTGTGTTTGAGCCTAGCAGAGAACTTACAGTGGGAAGTTGAATGGTCACTGAAATGGCCCCGTGACTGGGACGGAGTATGAGCTCACGACCTGGAGCAGGATCTACATTAACGCTACAACCTTTTCTTGCGTTCAGTGACAAATAACTTCACCTCCTGGTCTCGAATCTCCTTCGGGAGCATGAGGGTGCACTTATCACACAACTTAGTTGTGTCTCAAGCCCAGGCACGAGACATACTTTGTGTGGGTCTGTGACTTACTTCTGCTTCCTGCATTCATGACAGCTGGAATCCTGTTGTTTTTGGTGGTGGAATCGTTCCTTAGCACACTGAAAACGTTTAGCTCTAGATCTATGTGGGAATACAAAGAAAGAAAAAGGAACTTATGCCAGCACCCAGGGGTGGCACTTATATACAAGGTAGCGTGGAGCCACACTAATCCATCTAGGGAGTGTAGGAACACTGCTACAAAATAATCTTCAAATACAGTCTGATGCCTGGGGAATTTTCTAATTTGAGGAATCTGTAGTTAGAAGTATCCATCAGAAATGACGTATCATCTAGTGCTGAAGGTTTAATGGGTTATGTCTCCAAAGATGGGTCATCTGGAGGGTCCACGTGGTAATCATGCCTAGGGGCATCCTCATCATCAGTAGGCATTAGGTCTCCAGAATGGTTTGGCCAGGGCTTATGATGTGACTCTGTGTGCATAGACTGTGCAGGTTCCCTTGTATTTTTCTTTGGAATTTTAAAGGAGCCAAGTTCCTGAAAACAGCCTCTTCAAAAGTCAGTCATTGTTTCTTTTTTTTTACTAAGGACTGGTGTGATTTTGGAAGCTTTGCCAAGGTGTAGCCGAAGACAGTGTGGATATAAGGAAAATTCTACTTACCAAGTAAGCATCTGTTTGTGGCATGTAGTGCTGTAGATTCACATGCTTAACGTGAGTCCGCCATCTAGTGTTAGGCTTGGAAGTGTGCAAGTTGTTTTTCTTCAAAGAAGTCTTTCGAGTCACGAGGTCTGGTGACTCCTCCTGTTGCTTGCAATGCGCACAGTCCTCAACTCTATTTAAATATTGTTTTCTGTATGGCAGGTGAGGATGGAGTGTGAGTATGATATATCCTAGTCCGATGACCATGCAAAATAATGTAATTTATATATATATTTGTAATTGCAATCCACACCGGTATCCAGGGAGGAGGGTGGGCGCCTGTGAATCTACAGCATTACATGTCACAAACAGATGCTTATTGGGCAAGTAACATTTTCCGTTTAAGGCATGTGTGGCTGTAGATACACATGCTTACCATAGACTGTAAAGCAGTTTTCCTTCTTACGCTGTAGCTAACATGTGTGGGTTGCAGTTGTTTGAAATAAAGTTCTTAGAACCGAATGATCCACATTGGCTTGTTGTCGGGCCAGGACATCTACACCGTAATGTTTTGTAGATCCATGTAGCTGCCTTACATATGTCAGCCATGGGTATATTCCCTTAAAAAGCCATAGAAGCACCCTTCTTGCGAGTGAAGTGAGCTTTTGGAGGGATAGGTAGATTTAGTTTGGCTTTAGCGTGACAAGTTTGGATACATTTTACAATCCAACTTGAAATACCTGATTTTGAAATGGCTTTTCCCTAGTGTGGTTTGAGAACACAATAAAGAGTTGTTGTGTTTTCCTGAATGATCGTGTACTGTCACTGTAGAACATAAGAGCTCTTTTTACATCCAGTGTGTGTAAAGCTCTTTCCGCAACTGAGTCTGGTTGGGGGAAAGAACACTGGTAACTCAATAGATTGATTTAAGTGGAAATGGGAAACCACCTTTGTCCTTATGAAGCTGGAAAAAGGTTTTTCTAGAGTTAATGCCTGAAGCTCCCTGACACGTCTGAGTGAAGTGATTGAATGAGAAACATAACTTTCCAGGATAGAAACTAGCGAGGGCATGAGTGTAAAGTCTCAAATGGGGGACCCATAGCCTTGTTACCACAATGTTCCAATCAAGAGTTAGGGGGTACCATAGGTGGAATGACTCGTTTGAGGCCCTCCAAAAATGCTTTGATTACAGGGATTCTGAATATAGAGGTGTGTTCTCTATTTTGAAGATATGCTGCTTCTTCTGCTAGATGTAACCTTATGGAAGTGAAGGCTAATCAAGAGGTATGTAAGTGAAGTAAATAGCAGACAGTGTTGAGGGTTTGCTGTTAAGGGGTCAATTTGTTTTGAATGGCAATAATGAAGAAAATATTTCCATTTTGCCGCATAGCAAACCCTAGTAGTAGGTCTTCATGCTTCAGGAGCCAGATTGCAAGATTGAGAGATCTTGGGTTGGGATGCATTAGTGCTCCCTGGTGTTGAGTCAAAAGCATTTGTCAGTCGGGAAGTGTTTGGTGTGGGATTACTGAGAGTTCCAGTAATGTGGTGAACCATGGTTGCCTTGCCCATGTGGGAGCTGCTAGGATAAGGGTTCGAGATGTCTGCAAATTACAAACTGAGGCAGTGGGAGAGGTGGAAAAGCGTAAGCAAATTTCCCTGATTAGCTCATCCATAGTGCATTACCTTTGGACTGTGGGTGTGGGAACCTAGATGCGAAGTTTTGGTATTTGGCTTTTTCTGCTGTGGCGAAGAGGTCTATGTCTTGGTGACCCCATTTTTTGAAGAATGGGAGGGAGGAGTACTTGTGGGTTGAGCCCCCATTTGTGAACTTGTTCACGCCTCCTACTAAGGAGATCTGCAAAGTTGTTGTCCGCTTCCAGTATGTACTCTGCTAATAGATGAATGTTGTGTTGAAGAGCCCATTTCCAAATGGTCTGGGCTAGATGAGATAGCTGAGGTGACCTGGTTCCCCTGTCTTTGCAGATAGTACATGGTAGTCATGCTGTCTGTTTTGATAAGAACCAACTTGTTAATGAGATGAGGAAGAAAAACTTTAATCACTAGATGAACAGCTAGCAGCTCAGGGTGATTGATATGGAGATGGGTTTGACTAGGCGTCCAGTGACCTTGTATAGTCAACTCCTGTGAGTGCCCCCCCCCCAACCGGTGAGTGATGCGCCTGTCATTATGGTTCTCTGCGGTCTGGGTCTAGGGACGGACGTCCTTTTAGAAGATTGTTGGTATTCCACCACTGCAGAGTGGCAAACGTGACGGCTGAGCAACACTAGATCTGCTTGAGTCCATGGATGTGCTAGGCATTCCTGCAACGGGCGCATATTGAGTCTGGCACAAGGTACTATGGCTATGCATGATGCCTAGCAGACCCATGACAGCTCTTACTGTTATCTGCTGATGAGGCTGAAATTGTGGAATTAGTGTTTGGGAGGACCGAATACTGGCTGTATTTGGGTAAGCTAACCCTGTCTATAAGTTGACGATGGCTCTGAGGTAAGGTTGTATTTGAAGAGGTTGTAGGTGGGACTTGACTGCATTGACTGTGAAACATAATCGATCAAGCAAGTTTATGGTAGTTTGAGGGTGTTGAAACAGCTTTGATAGTTTGTGCTTTTGATGAGCCAGTTGTCTAGATAAGGAAAACATGAATGTTTTGTCTGAATAGTTGAGCTGCTACTACTCTTCTAGACATTTGGTGAACACCCTGGGGGCTGTAGTGTCCCCAAAAGGAAATACTTTGAATTGAAAGTGTTTTCCGTTTAGTACAAATCTGAGGTACTGTCAATGTGCTGGTTGAATTGGAATGTGAAAGTACGCATCCTTTAGGTCCAATGCGGACATGAAGATGCTTTGTTGTAGTAGTGGAATTATATCTTGTAGAGTGACCATGAGTGTGGAAGTGCTCTGATAAAATGTACCTGTTTAGGGGTCTGAGGTCTGGGATTGACCTTAGGGACCCGTCCTTCTTGGTAATGAGGAAGTAAAGTGAGTAAACTCATGTGCCCTGTTGGTGTAGTGGTGCCGGCTCTATTGCTCCCTTTTGTAGAAGAGCTTTTACTTCATCTTTGAGCAGCTGTTAATGGTCTGTTGGCAATCTGTGTGTGCGAGGTGGAATGTTTGGAGGTGTTGAAGTGAGCTCCAGGGAATAACCATGTTGGATAATATCCAACACCCACTGGTCGGAGGGGATATTCCACCATGTGATAAAGAACTGTTGTATTCCCCCGACAGGTGTGGTATGATCAGGGGAATGGCAAGTAAGTCAAGGCTTTGTGGTGGCAGCTGATGGTTTATTGAAACAGCCTCTACCTCAGGAATTATTTCCTCTGTAGGAAATTTATAATATCCTCTCGGGGATGTATTTTGTGAAGGGGGACGCTGATAGGTGGAGGTGTCTGCAGATGTATCTTGCTGCGCCACGATAGGGGGAACGACGAAAATTCCCTCTTTGCTTAGATGTTTGTAACACCCCTATAGCTTTGCCCGTTTTATTGTCTTTCTTAATTTTCTCAAGTAAGGTGTCTACTTGAGGGCCAAAGAGATTTTCCCAATCAAAAGCAAGTGCAAGGATATTTTTTTGCACTTCTGGCTTGAAGCCTGAATCCTTGAGCCAGGTATGTCTTCTTATGAGGACACTGGTGTTAATGCCTCCTGCTTCTGTATCAGCTGCATCTAGTGCACAGATGATCAAGGTGTTAGCTATTAGTTTGTCCGCTGAGGCAATCTTAAATGCTCGTTTCTTGTATTGTTCTGGGAGATGTTGGGGAAGCCCGTCAATTTCGTCCCAGTGTGCCCTGTCGTAACGGGAAAGGAGACCAAAGGAGTTGGCTGTCCTCCAATGGTTGGCTGATTGTGCTGTCACTCTCTTACCCACAGCATCTATTTTCCTAGCCTCTTTGTCTGGTGGGGGTGCCTCACCTGATGTTTGATAGTTCTCCCTCTTTTTTGCTGTTGCAACCATTACAGAGTCTGGTAGTACTATTTAATTGGGTAACAATAAACATCTGTTATTCAGCGCCAAGATGCCCACAGGTGAACGTGCGCTTTACAAATACACAATGCTATGGTGGTAGTTGAACCTTTATGTATGTTGGGTCGGTAGGGGAAAGCTCTATTTTTTAGCCACTTTTACAGGGTCCTTAAAAATATCTGTTGTCTGTCTTAGCATACCTTTAAGCATCGGCAGGTATTGTGCCGAGCGCTGAGTGGATGAAAGTGTCTCGAATAGGAAATCATCCTCCAGTGGTTTGGTGTGGAGCTGAACCTTATACTTAGCTGTCCTACCTATGATGTCATGGTATGTGGTAGTATCATCTGGAGGGGAAGGTTTTGCTGGATACTGAACCGGCTCAGTGTCTGCAGGCGGGTCTGTGTCATAAGTGTCCCACAGATTATCTTGAGGGGGATTGAGTATTGGTCCCCATCATCCCCATGGCCCCAAACAAATAAATAGAACCCTCTGGGGAGTAGTGTGTATCTGCAGGAGGTGAAGGTGGCGGAGCGTGTGCGCTTGGTGTCATTGGTGGTGGGCTCATGGGTGGAGGACTGGTGGCCTTGTCCACCCTCTTTCTGGGCTTTGGTGGGCAGGGGCTCTTCAAGGCTTCTTCAAATGTTAACTGTCTCCTTGCTGGCTTTTCCTTGGTTTAGGGAGGTGTAGCCATGATTCTACCAGTGTCGGGTGAATCAGCAGTTTTAGCCTGGCATCCAGATGTTCTTGTGAACGTTCAAGTACCGGTTCCACAGTTTCGTAGCTGGCCTTCTGTTTGGCTAAAGTATAGGACTTTGGTTCCGAAGCGGCTTTTAGCACCAATTGTTTCGATGCGGAGTGTCTCTGGTCCAAAGTACTTGGTTTCGGCGCCAGGGCTCTTTATTCAGAGTCTCAACGCCGATGACTGGTGGGCAGGAGCCTTGTGCAGTTGTGCCCGGGCATGGAGTCTACAGAACAGCTGTTTGGTGCTGACCATGGCCCGAAGGCAGTGGTGGCCCATGCGAGGGTTTAAGTCGTCCAAACCAGATGGCCAACGCTTTGGGATGGTTTGTTGATGGATGGGGCACAGTACTTACGGTTTTCCCGGTGGAATGTCCTGGATTTCGAGCTTGGACCCCGAACTGTCGCCATGTGAGAAGGAGCCCTCGTCCGCTTTTGAGGCCTGAGTGTGTGCCTCGTGATGGTACTGTTCGGATCCAAAAATGTTGGGACTGCCGTCTACTGTGCGTCTGGACATTTAGAGTCATCTTTCATACCGATTGCACATAGTCTTCTTTGAGTGGAAGGACTTACATGCCTAACAAATGGAATTTTGATGATCCAGAGAAAGGCACAAGTTACACACCAGGTGATGGTTGGTGTGTGGGAACTTAGCGTGGGCAAAAACGAAAGGGTGGGCACGGTGTGAACGGAACTTGGAGAAGAAGGATCTGCCCTGGAATGGGTCGATGGGTGACTGATATAAGCTATGAGTAACCGCGATCGATGACAATACCAACGGTAAAGGCCTAAATGTTAGTTTTTTGATGATGTCGCGACGAAGCAGAGAAGTCCACGACTGAACCCGACGGCGCAAAAAAACAATCTTCTAACAATCGAGTAGAGGACAGTGCGCATTGCAAGCAAGAGGAGTCACAATACCTCGTGACTCGAAAGACTTCAAAGAAAAACAACTTGAACACTTCCGAGCCCAACACTAGATGGCAGACTTTTGCTAAGCAAGTATATCTACAGCCACACATGCCTCAAACATCCTCCTCTGCTATACATCTGTTTAAATGAACAAGTTACTTACCTTCGGTAACGCTTTTTCTGGTGGATACAATATCTGCCTGTGGATTCCTCACCTTTTGAATACCCCTTGCGCCAGCAATTCCGCGGAAAATCTTTCCCAGCTCTCCCACGACGACGAGGACGTCACAATAGCACGGCTCCGCTCGCGACTCCGTAAGACGTCATCGGAGCCATAAGAAGACCTCGTCGGCGTGCTGACGTCAGTTCCACCCATTTTTTCCGTGCCACCGAGGCAAACGGGCGGACCGACACATTTTCAAATGCAAACATGGCATTCCAAGTATATACACATATATAAATTCACCATTACATAATCAATAAAGACATAGTGAAATAGCATTTCTCACTATCAAAACTTCAACATGATCAAGACTTATTAAATTCAACATATTTTGGTAGAAACAGGTGGACAACGGGGAGGCGGGTGAGTCAGTGAGGAATCCACAGGCAGATATTGTATCCACCAGAAAAGCGTTACCGAAGGTAAGTAACTTGTTCTTCTGATGGATACTTCTGCCTGTGGATTCCTCACCTTTGAATAGAATCCCCAAGCCGTACCTCTCCAGGAGGAGGGTGTCCACCTGACTAAACCAAAAATCTTGCAAAACAGAACGAGCAAAATGGCCATCCCTCCTAACCTCAGAGTCTAGGCAATAATGCTTTGCAAAGGTATGGAGGGAGGCCCAAGTTGCTGCCTTACAAATTTCATGCACTGGTACACCTCTAGCCAAAGCAGATGTAGTAGACTTTGCTCTAGTAGAATAAGCTCTGATACCTTCAGGAGCTTCCTTGTTGGCCAGGGCGTAGCAGATCTTTATGCAGAGGATAATCCATCTTGACAGAGTCCGCTTGAGCACAGCTTTACCCTTCATCCGACCAACATAACCCACGAAGAGTTGGTCATCAAGTCTCAATTCTCTGGTCCTGTCCAGATAAAAACTGACCGCTCTCTTTGGGTCCAAGCGGTGAAGTCTCTCCTCCTCCTTGGAAGGGTGAGGGAGAGGATAAAAGGCAGGAAGGGTAATGGACTGCCCCCAAATGAAAAGGGGTAACCACTTTGGGAAGGAAAGCAGCCCTGGTCCTCAGAACCAACTTATCTACATGAATGGTCAGAAAAGGAGGCTTAGAGCTAAGAGCCTGAAGCTCACTTACCCTCCTAGCCGAGGTAATGGCAATTAAGAAAACCGTTTTAAAAGTAAGAAGCCTCAAAGGGCAACTATGAAGGGGCTCAAATGGAGAACCTATAAGAAAAGTGAGTACCAGATTCCACCCACTCCTTTCATCATGCCTCAGTGGGATTTGAAACATGTTTGTAAGTCCTTTAATAAATCTCATCACAACCGGAGATTTGAACAAAGACGGCTGATCCGGCAAACAAATAAAGGCCGATAAAGCTGATAAGTAACCTTTTACAGTAGCTACAGCAAAACCCTGCTGCGCTAAGGAAAGTGAAAAACTCAAAACATGAGATAAACGAGCCTTCAAAGGGTCAATAGATCTCTCTCCACACCATTTAACAAACTTAGACCAACGGGAAAAGTAAATGGACTTGGTGGAGTGTCGCCTGGACGATAAAATAACATCCACCACATCAGGTGGGAGAGAGAACGAACTCAGGTTGCCCCGTTCAATCTCCAGGCATGAAGGTGCAAGCTCTGGAGGTGGGGGTGAAGAACCTGCCCCTGCGACTGCGAGAGGAGGTCTGCCCTGAGAGGGAGACGGAGCGGAGGGTGCGAAGAGAGGTGAAGAAGATCCGTGTACCACACCCTTCTCGGCCAATCCGGAGCGATCAAGATGACTTGGGCCCGGTCTTGGCAAATCTTCCACAGAACCCGAGGAATCAAGGGTATGGGAGGAAACGCATAAAGGAGCTGAGAGCTCCAACTCAACTGAAACGCGTCCCCCAACGCTCCCTGCATCGGAAACTGGAGACTGCAGAACAACGGGCAGTGTGCGTTCTCGTGAGTGGCAAATAGGTCCAACCGAGGAGACCCCACATCTGGAAGACGTGATGGATCACCTCTGGATGAAGCCGCCACTCGTGATCGGCCGAGTAATGCCGACTGAGACTGTCCGCACGAACATTTAGCACTCCGGCTAGATGATTTGCAAACACACAAATCTGCTGGCCCTGAGCCCAGGACCAGAGTCGCAGAGCCTCTCGACAGACGAAATGACCCTACACCTCCCTGTTTGTTGATATACCACATCGCGGTCGTGTTGTCCGTCAGGACCTGAACTGACCGACCGCGAAGGGAAGGAAGGAAAGCCTTTAGTGCCAAACGTATCGCCCGCAATTCTAGAAGGTTGATGTGAAACAACCTTTCCTCTGGAGACCAAAGACCTTTGATCTCCAGATCCCCCAGATGAGCACCTCACCCTAGAGTGGAGGCGTCCGTGATTACTGTGGCCATCGGTGGAGGAAGTTGAAAGGGCTTCCCTTGAGACAGGTTGCCCTGCACACCCCACCAAGACAGCTCCGCCGCAGCGTCTCTGGAGATTCTGACCTTCTCCCCGAGATCCCCGTTGTGCTGAAACCACTGCTTGCGGAAGCACCACTGGAGTGCCCTCATGTGCCAGCGTGCATGACTGACCAACAGTATGCAGGAAGCAAACAGACCGAGCAGGCGTAGGACCTTCAGGACCGGAACAACCGCCCCGTTGTAAAACAAAGGAATCATTTCCTGAATGTCGAGAATCCTCTGTGGAGGCGGGAATGCTCGACAAACAGTAGTGTCCAGTATTGCCCCTATGAACAGGCTGCGCTGAGAAGGCACCAGGTGAGATTTGGGCACGTTGATCGAAAAACCCAAGTTGAACAACAGTCGTGTTGTCACCTGCAAGTGACGCAACACCATCTCCGGAGATTTGGCTTTCAACAACCAATCGTCCAGGTAGGGGTAGACAGGAACCCCTGATCTTCTGAGATGAGCCGCTACCACCGCCATCACCTTTGTAAAGACTCGCCGTGCGGAAGTCAGACCAAACGGTAGAACCGCAAACTGGTAATGTTGCGACCCTACCGTAAAACGCAGATACTTCCGATGCGACTTCAGGATGGGAAGATGAAAGTACGCATCCTGGAGATCGATGGACACCATCCAGTCTTCCTGTTGCAGCGCAAGAAGAACCTGAGCCAGAGTCAACATTTTGAATTTCTCCTGCCTGAGGTAAAAATTCAAAATCCTGAGGTCCAGAATCGGCCTCAAACGTTCGTCCTTTTTGGGAATCAGGAAATACCGGGAGTAGCACCCCTGACCCCTTTCCTGCTCTGGAACCACCTCTATCGCACCGTTCTGTAACAAGACAAGAACCTCCTGTTGCAAAAGCAACAAGTGGTCTTCTGAACAACCACCTTGGCGAGGAGGGTAAGGAGGTGGATACTCTAGGAAAGGAAGGGCGTACCCATTTTCCACAAGATTCAAAACCCAACAATCCGTTGTAATCAGTTTCCAAAGATGTAGAAATTGGGACACCCGACCCCCAACAGGACCAACATGCTCTAAGATGGGGGATCTAGAGCTGCTTCCCAACGTTGAGGGGAGGAGGAGGAGGAAGAGGACTGCTGCCGTGAGGCTCCCCTGGAACGGCTTCTGTTCCTACCCCTGTAGGACTTGTATAAAGGGTTCTGCTGTTGCTGCTGCTGACCCTGTTGATACTGTTGACGGCCACGAAAGGAAGAACCCCTTCCAAATCCACGAAGGCGTTTGTAACCAAAACCCCTGGGCTGTGTTTGAAGGCCCAGAGATCTAGCAGTGGCCCTACTGTCTTTAAACCGCTGTAAAGCAGAGTCAGCCTTTGATCCAAACAGTCTTGTGCCATCAAAAGGTAAGTCCAACAGAGTCGCCTGGACATCCGGGGAAAAACCAGAAGACCTCAACCAGGCCTGCCTTCTTGTTGCCACAGAAGAGCCCATCACCCGCGCAACAGAATCAGCCGTGTCCATCCCAGACTGGATCACCTGGCGAGCAGCTGCTTGCGAGTCAGAGAGCACCTCCATAAAGCTTGCCCTATCATCCTCCGGGAGCTTAGGAGCCAGCTGTTTCACAGAATCCATCAAAGCATGGACGTATCTTCCCAGAAGACACGTAGCATTAGTCGACTTCAGCGCCATGCTTGCAGACGAAAATACCTTTTTGGCTGCTTGCTCCATCTTTTTCGAGTCTCTATCACCCGGAGTAGTAGGGAAAGCACTCGAAGATTGCTTCGAACAAGAAGCCTGTACCACCAAACTCTCGGGAGTCGGATGAGTAGACAGAAAGGCAGGATCCCCAGGAGCTGGCCTATATCTCCGTGCAATTGTTCTAGAGACAGCAGGAGCGGACAAAGGATTCTGCCACACCTCCAAAATTGGCTCAGCCAAGGCATCAATGAAGGGTAACAGTGGCTCTGAGACCACCGAAGAGGTATGGAGGACCTCAGTTAAAATGTTGGCCTTCAACTCAGATGATGGTAACTGAAGACCCAGCAAATCAGCCGCCTTCCTCACGACCACATGATAAGGCAAATTTTCTAGAGGAAGGCCAGCCTTTGGTGATGAAAGATCGTATTCTGGAGTTGTATCTAACCCACTGGCCTCCTGCAGGCCCTCAAAGTCATCAAGAGAGTCCAAAATCTCTCCTTCCTCTTGCTCTTGCATATACTCCTCCTCCTCCAGCAGCCTCTGTGCATCCCTCCTGGAGCGCAGCTTTGTCTTCAGTGCCGGCGTCAGTGGAGCCTGAAACTGAGTCGACGGCGCCGTACGCGGCGCCGTGCGCGGCGCCGGTGACGATGGCAACGGAACAGAAGGCCCCTCCGGAATATCCTTCGGCGTCGCACGAATCCGAGACGACGCCGACCCCACATCCGACGGAGCTCGAGGTGCCGGAGTCGACGACCTCTGCGTCGGGAAATGCCACACCGGAGCCGATGGCATAAAGGGTACAAAGGGTGCCTGAGCATACTGGTGTGGAACACCCAAATTGTAGGCCAAAGGACCTGAAGGTACACCCAACGGGATACTGGACCTTGAAAACATCCCATACATCGCGTTCAAGAACTGCGAAGGGTCAGCACCAGGCAAGGGAAAAGCAGGATAATGATCCGTACCTTCTCGCCCGGGGACCTCCTGAGGTCGAGCTGGATCCAGCGGAGATGGTGGAGACGGCGCCCGCTCAGGCGACCCCACAGGAATCGGAGACACCTCCTGAGGCGCCGGCGAACCTCCCGACGCCGAAGAGCCCTTCGACGCCGGCGGCATCGGAGCCGGGGAATGTTCCGACTCCGCTCTCGGCGAAGGAGACGGGGAGACAAAGTCCTTCCTCCGAAGTCGCTCAGGAGGTGAAGTCGACCTCGAAGCCCTAGACTTCGACGAATGGCGCCGGGATTTCTTCGACTTCTTATGCTTCTTAGATCTTGAAGTGTGTGACGAAGAAGACTTCCCCCGCTTACGACCTCTCTTCTCCTTCTTGGCTCTGGCCATAAAAGGTTTAGCCTCACGCTCTTTAAGGGCCTTAGGGTTCATTTTCCTGCAGGAACGACACTCTTCGACGTCATGGTCAGAAGAAAGACACCATAGACAGTCCTCATGCGGATCCGTAATCGACATATGTCCTCCGCACTCCCCGCAAGGCTTAAACCCAGACTTCCTAGAAGTAGCCATTTCCAACAATAAGATGAAACAAAGTAGTAAAATGGAGAGTCCCTGGAAAAACCGTTACGCGTCGACGGCGCGGAAAAAAGGGAACTGACGTCAGCACGCCGACGAGGTTTTCTTATGGCTCCGATGACGTCTTACGGAGTCGCGAGCGGAGCCATGCTATTGTGACGTCCTCGTCGTCGTGGGAGAGCTGGGAAAGATTTTCCGCGGAATTGCTGGCGCAAGGGGTATTCAAAAGGTGAGGAATCCACAGGCAGAAGTATCCATCAGAATCCTATGTTTTCAATAGGACTGGTCACTACACCTGCCTTGGGGGGTGTCTATGGACTCTATTTCAAATCAGAGACAAGCTGGGCAGACTCTTGGTGCTGAGGTTTGGTATTTAAGCATTGAGGCCCCCGCTCTAGGGTCTCTTGGTGACTAAGCTGTAGATCTTGCCCTCGAAGCTTGGTCTGTTGTGCATCCAGTACCGAAAACTTCTTTCAGGGTCAAACTGCCTCAGGAACAGTGGGCTGAGAGTCTATTTCTTCTGGGTTGATATTGGGCTTAAGGCAGTGCTGTCTTTGTGCTGTTCCTTGCTCTGGAGTAGATGGTCCAATCTAGATCAAACCCCTTGGGGGAGGCGGGGGTCTCCTTTGCGCATAGTCTTTGTGTAAACCTTAGCGTTGTCTTTCTCCTCTGAGTGGGTATAATAGAGGGCCCTACAAATGGCTACTCTCTGAGGCCAGAGTCATTAGTGGATACATACTCAGTGCTTTGCTCCCCACACATCTTCAGACGTACCACCCCTTTCTCCATCTGATTTAAGTCCCCTTGACACCTTGTCTCGACTGTGGCTCTGGAAAGCTTCAGTGCAGTATCCTATAATGCACCCCTGTCTATCTCTTCAGTGCTGGATAGTTTTCTTGCACCAAAAAGCCTTGCAATCCCAACAGCAGACTCGTTGTGGTCTCTCGTTAAACAAAGGTTGCAGATCCACTGCTGGTATGACCACAGGAATTTGATGTTGAAATCTGGACAAAATTGTTTTCTATACCCTCCCCCTGAAAGTGTCTGTGGTCGTATGTGTCCTGCTGAAGTGGTCACTGTTAGCACAAAAGTCTTGTATGTGGGAGTTTTTAGTCGTTGATGTTGGTTTTCTTGAGCGACTGTTCCAGAGCACTCCGTCATTAGAACGAACGCGTCTTTAGCACGCATTCTTTCAGCGCGCAAGTAGTTATAACGACTTTCTTCAGGGGGCGCTGGATTTTGGAATAGTTTCATTTACTATTCCAACTCCTGTCTGCGCAACAGTATGGAAGGTGTTGGACTTTAAATCCAACATCATTCCACCAATGCGCCCCCCTAAAGCAAGTCGTTGTAACGACTTGCGTGCTGAAGGAATGCGTGCTAAAGACACGCTTGTTATATTGCCAGTGCTGTGAAGGCATAGCGTTATTCTGGCTTTGTCCTAAAGGACGTTTCCCCTTGAAAATGATGAAAATACATCTCAACCCAATAGCAGAAGAAAATAGTCTAAGGTGAAATCTATGTCGCTGTGCATTGTGGGTTTCATGGGAGGGATCACGAATCACCTCAAAACCTTTACTTCTAAGAAAAACTAGCACAGTCCACGTCTAGCAGTAGATGGCAGGAGCACGCAAAGCATGTGATCTTCTGCAGCACATGCTGTAAACATTTTCTTTAATATATTTAAAGTTACATTTTCAGCAGTCCATCAAGTGCTATGCACAGTATGTCAAAAACCTTGACGGACAAGTTACTTACCTTCGGTAATGCCTTATTGGGTAGAGGCATGATCTAGCTGCAGATTTCTTACCTTTGAACTTCGAGGCGTCAGGCTGGATCTGGAAGATTTTCAATAGCAGTACCCCTGCGCACCGATAGGTGGCGTCAGTCGACTCCATGTGACGTCGTAGGCGTCGGGTTCGTTGTGACGTCCGCGTCTATATAGGCGCCACCCTGGCGCTGACATCAGTACTTTTGACAATTTTCCACGCCAGAAGTGCAGATCCATGAAGTCACAGACCGTGGTGTGTCAAAAAACAACTAGGGCCCTGAAGGGTAAACAGCCCTGGCACTAAACCAATCCGCTGTGCGGGAGGATGGGTGGGTCGGTAAGGAATCTGCGGCTAGATCATGTCTCTACCAGATAAGGTGTTACCGAAGGTAAGTAACTTGTCCATCTGATGGAGACATCTAGCCGCAGATTCCTTACCTTTGAACAGATACCCAAGCAATACCAGCTCCAGAGAAGGGACTGCAGAAAACTTTCAGACTAAGAAATCCTGCAAGACAGAGTGGCCAAAGAGGCCTTCCCTGCGGACCTGAGAATCCAGGCAGTAGTGTCTGACGAACATGTGCAGAGATGCTGTGGTGGTTGCCTTCCCCCTGGTAGAATGGCCTTCAGGGGGTTGTGAAATGGTCCTCTTCTGAGCAGCTCGCCCCTTCTTTGCTCCAACGTACCCTATGAAGAGTTGACTCTACAGTGCGCTCAAGGTAGAACGATAACGCTCTTTTTGGGTCTAGATGGTGGAGACACTCCTCTTCCTTGGAAGGATGCAGAGGTGCATAGAAGGTGGGCAGAGTAACATATTGGGCCAGATGGAAAGATGTTACCACCTTAGGCAGAAAAAATGCCCTAGTGCGGAGCACTACTCTGTCCGGAAAGATGGTCAGGTAAGGAGGATGAGATGACAGTGCCTGCAGTTGGCTCACCCTCCTGGCAGAAGTTATTGCCACTAAGAAGGCTGTTTTGATAGTGAGCAGCCAGAGGGGGCAATTGTGTAGAGGTTCAAATGGTGCACACATCAAAAAAGTAAGGACCAAATTAAGGTCCCACTGGGGCATAATAGAAGGAGAAGGGGGAAACATATGGGTAAGCCCCTTCAAAAATCTCTGTACAAGAGGTGATTTAAAAAGCGATGGCTGATCTGGCAGCCGAAGAAAAGCAGACAGCGCTGAAAGATACCTCTTCAGAGTGCCCAGAGCAGAGCCCTGCTGGGCCTAGGAGAGAATGAAAAGAAGAATATCCAATAGAGAGGTAGACAAAGGGTCAACAGACTGTTCTGTACAGTATTTAAAACATTTTTGCCATTGGCAGGCGTATACCGACTTAGTGGAGGGACGCCTGGCTGCCAGAATAACCCTCACAGACTTCGGCAGGTAGGTCAAAAGCTGTCGACTATCGCTGCTCAATCTCCACGCAAGGAGGCGGAGAGTAGACAGGTTCGGGGGGAGGACCCTCCCCTGCTGCTGCGACAGAAGATCCTCCCGAAGAGGCAGCCTGATCGGAGGATCCATGTTCATTTGTAGAAGCTGGGGATACCAGACTGTCCGTGCCCAGTCCGGAGCCACAAGGAAGACTTGGGGTCGGTCGCTCCTGATCTTCTTGAGCCTTCTAGGCAGGAGTGGTATGGGCGGAAAGGCGTAAAGGAGGCCTATGCTTCAATCGAGATGAAAAGCGTTACAGAGTGAGAGCTGCCTTGGAAACTCTAACACGCAAAACTGCTGACATTGTGTTCTCTTCGGAGGCGAACAGATCTAACCAAGGCTCTCCCCACTGTTGAAAGAGACCTTGCACCACCTCTGGATGGAGACACCACTTGTAATCCGCAAGGCACCTGCGGCTGAGTGCGTGTGCTCTGGTGTTCAGAGAACCAGCCAGATGTTGAACCACCAGGGAAATGCCCTGTTGTTTCAGCCAGGTCCAGAGACGAAGGGCCTCTTGACAGAGGGTCCATGTTCCCACTCTGCCCTGCTTGTTGCAGTACCACATGGCGGTAGTGTTGTTTGTGAACACCTGAACTAGCCTGACCTTAAAGGCTTTCAGTGCCAATCGGATCACACGAAGCTCCAACAGGTTAATAAGGAGCTTGGCTTCCGCCTGAGACCAGAGTCCTCTGATCTCCACCTCTACCAGATGGCCGCCCCACCAGGGACGCATCCGTAACTACTGTGAGATCTGGGTGGGGAAGGGAGAGGGGTCTGTCTCTGACCCAATCGTGGTTTGTCAGCCACCACCACAGGTCGTTCGCGGTGCCCTCTGATATCTGAACTAGGTCGGTGAGATTTCCCGGAAGTTCAGGTCCCACTGCAGAGCCCGCATGTGTCATCTGGCATGGTTCACTAGCAGGATGCAGGAAGCCATGAGGCCCAACAGCCTCAGTCTTTCTCACCAAAATCCAGGATAGAGGCCGAAACATCTGTATCATAGCCTGAATATCCTGGACTCAGGAGAATAAGCCCAAACTGCATTGTGTCCACAACTGCTCCAATGAAAGGTGTGACTTTGGCACATTGATAGTGAACCCCAGCGTAGGTTCGGCGTAGTCTGGAGGTGGGAGGCAACTGCATAGGACAAGCCCGTCTTCAACAACCACTCATCGAGATAGGGGAAGACTGGGACCCCTGATCTCCTCAGATGGGCTCCGACCATCGCTATCACCTTGGTGAACACCGAGGGGCACTGGTGAGGCCGAAGGGAAGCACGGTAAACTAAAAGTGCTCGTGGCCCACCGTAAACCGCAGATAGCGACGATGGGCTGGCAGCATGGGGATATGCAAATCGGCTTCCTGCTAGTCCAACGCTACCAGTCTCCTGGGTCCAGAGCAGACAGGACCTGAGCAAGGGTGAGCATCTTGAACTTCTCCTTTTTGAGGAAGTGGTTAAGGGCCCTGAGGTCTAGAATAGGACGAAGGCCTCCGTCCTTCTTGGGAACCTGAAAATAGTGGGAATAGCAACTACAGCCTATTTCTGGCCCGGAAACCCTCTCTATAGCTCCCTTAGCCAAGAGAGTCTTGACTTCCTCGCAGAGTAAGGCAAAGTGATCCTCTGTCAGTCGATCGTAAGTTGGAGGCATGGTGGGAGGGGTAGTCTCGAAGGGGAGGGATTTACAGCTTCAGACTATTTGCAACACCCACCTGTTCCAGGTGATATCTCGTCCGAGGTGAAGGTGATGGCGTAACCACCGTCCTGCCACCAACTGGACGTCCATGATCTAGAGGGATCAGACTAGGAAGGTTTTTCAGTGGAGAAGGGGTTTGTGGCTTGACTCACTTCTGGCCACCCAACCCTTGGGGTCGGGGTGAACCACGTCCGCGGCCCCGCAGAGGTTGCTGAACTTGCGGGGTCCTCTGGCTGGAATAGGGTTGGAACGGTTGGAAGCCCCTTCCGTAGCTATGAAAGGGGCGAAAAGCAGACACAGGCTGGATGATGTGGTGAGGCCTAGGGACTTGGCCGAAGCCTACGAGTCCTTAAAGCGCTCAAGCGCTGCGTCTGCCTTGTCTCCGAAGAGACGGGAGCCATAAAAGGGCATGTCCAATAGATTAGCTTGGACATCCCCTGAAAAACCAGACATCCTCAGCCAGGCGTGGCGCCTTATGGCCACCATTGAGGAAATCGCTCTGCTTAGCAAGTGTGTCATGTCTAAGCCTCAAAGTATGGCAAACTTTGCTGCATCTCTACCGTCTGAAATAGCTTGGGAGAGGATAGACCGGTCCTCCTCTGAGACTCTTGGCAGCATCTGCACAACTGTATCCCATCTGCACAACCGTACCCCATATCGAATGGGAATAACAGCCCAAGAGGCATGCGGTGCTTACCGGCCACAATGCTAGGCTGACCGGAGAAAAGATCTTCTTACCAAAGCTGTCCAGCCTTTTGGATTCCCTATCCGGGGGAGCGGAAGGGAACGCGCCACAGGAAGTGGATGCTTGAGCCACCAAGCTTTGTGGTGTGGGATGGGTGGAGAGGAAAGCTGGGTCGCCCGGTGCAAGGCGGTGGCAGCGGGCAATGGTTCTATTCACAGAAGCCCCTGTGCTGGGCTTGGACCAGGTGCCCAGTAGAACATCTCTCAAGGCCTCGTTGAAAGGCAGCAAAGATTCCGAGCAGGAGACACCAGGCTGCAGGACCTCCGTCAGGAGTCTTGACTGCCGCCGTAGGAAGCTGCAGGTCCAAGACCTCCAACAGCCCTATGCATCACCATTGCAAATGAGGCTCCCTCCTCCGTAGTCAGGTTAGGGGGAGACAGCATGCCAGAGTCTGGAGAAGTGTCCAGGCCGCTGGCATCACTCAGGCCCTCACACCAGTCCAGGTCTTGATTGGGTTGCGGGACATCATCATACATTCCTAACCCTTCAGAATAAGACCGGTTGAATGGCATTAGTGCCCGACCAGCTCTGTGTCGTCTCGAATGACAATGGGTGAGGTGGCGCCGGGGGCCTCAATGTCGGATGCAGCGCCGGGGAAGGTTGCAGAGGTACAACCAGCGCCCGTCCGGAACCAAGAGGCCAAAGGCGGAGGCGCGGAACCCACAGGATCTCCTGAAGCTGAGCCTGCGGGGCCCAAAGGCGCGTCAGCAGGGTTAGGCTGCCCCAATATGGCACATATGGCATCATAAAATTCTTTAAATTGGGCAGGGGGTTGCTCCTGGCACCGGAAAGGGAGGGAAACGTGGAGCCATCCGAGACACCCGCTCCGTGGAGCGAGGCCTTGAACACAGAGGCACCACCGTCTCGTTGCGCGGCACACAGGGCGAAGTCGAAGCATGCTTCGACTTCTTGTGCATTTTATGGTGCTTCTTACCTGCCCGTGAGGACTTACAGGAAAAAGACTTTGACCCCCCAGAGCGGTGCTCGGACCTTCCTCTCGCTAGTGACTGGGACCGGGAGCGAGATCAACAAGGCGACCTCCGTGGCGCCGTACGCCGAGCAGTCATTAGCTTTAGGGACCGCTCCCTCAAAGGCTTCAGCGCAATGGCCCGGCAACCGGAGTATAACTTCGTGTCCTGGTCGCGCTCCGGGCACTAGAGACACACCAAATGGGGGTCCGTGACCGACATGGCGCGTTGACAGGCGCCGCACGGCTTGAACATCCCTACACACAAAGGACTCGACAAAAACTCATAAAAGTCTATCAAAAAGTGATGGGGGTAGCTCTCTTTGACAGATCTGCTCTGGCTGACGCGGAAAGAAAAGAACTGACAGTGCCGGGGTGGCGCCTATATAGACGATGCGGATATCATGACGTCGACGAACCCGACACCTATGACGTCACGCGAAGTCTACCGATGCCACCAATCGACGCGCAGGGGTACTGCTATCAAAAATCTTCCGGATGCAGCCTGACTCCTAGATGTGTATAGGTAAGGAATCTGCGGCTAGATGTCTGGATCAGATATTTCCAATCGAAGTTGTCATCAGTAGCTCGGGAACCAGATTTTGGAGTATTTATAATATTAGCAGAAAAGAGAAAGATTAAAGTAAAGGAAACTGAAAAATACTTTAAAATAGCTTAGGTTTATTATTTAAATACACATTGTAAGTTGGGTATGTTGTAACCTATTCAATTACATGTTAACAATTTGTACAGAAATACAGCAGTTAGAATGAAGAGAAAACTCTCAGCAAGTATATTCGGAAATCGGCTTCCCATAAAACAAACTTGTTTTCTTTTTTTGTAAACTTCTTCGATTCTTTACCCAAAATAAATTAATTTTTAAATTTAAAATAATAATAATAAACAGAAAACAACTTGTACAATAGACATTTATTGACAATATTCACAATGAAATCATCCTTATGTACAAACTTCTATCCTGAGAAATATTCTATTTTAAGCTTCAATTTGAGCAAAAATATTTGAATTATATTTAAGTAAAATTTTACTTAAATTTAACAAAAGGCTTTTTAGAACTATAGAAAACTACTTTCTCAGTCTATGTTCTCTTTATAAACAAAAATGTCAAGTTTCTTCCTGAGGCTTTGGGTCTTCTGCTTGTAGAGCTTCAGGTGGTTGCGTTAATCCAGTCATTGGCTCGCTTCGAGTCTCTGGAGGCAGTGGCGGTGGAAAATATCCAGGTCTTTGAAGAGGAAAAGGAAGATAAGGCCGGGGTGGAAAAGGAATCCTCACTATATAAAAAAAAAGATCATAAACCTATTTCAGTGTGAAACAGTCTGACATTAAGCAATGATAGCAACTAACATATAAATGAAGCCTGCCTTTTCATAAGAGAACCCCGTTTTGTTCAGATTTACATCTCTTCCAATTGGGTATTGTATCTAACTTTGAAATGTTCTAGAATTACAAATACAAAAACTAAAACCGACATGACCATTTGTTATCCCACAAGAGAAAGAGAAAAACCTTCCTGCCTGCCTAAACTCACATTCTAAATAAATCTGCCAGATTAATCTGAATATTATTACACATCTGAAATTTCCTTGGCAATGGGGCATCCAGGACCAGTTAGATGTTTTTTATGTTTCACTTTTTTAGGACGTTACTGGCGGTGTACAGTGGTCCCTCAAAGGTTTACACTCTCAGAACATCTATCCGTGAAGGACTGCGAAGACAAGAAGTCCGGCTGTCACTGAAAAATGTTGCAGTGACCACCATTACCCAATGTGAGAGATCAGTGATGATGACAACAATTAATTAATACATTGGAAGGGCTGTAAGTGGAGGGGAGAGCCTTCCCTGTATCCAGGAAAAAAGTTTTGAGCGGAACAGGGGAGGATTCATGGAAGGCAGATCCTGCCTTAATTGTTTTTTTTGATTATTTTGTTTCAAGGGATGTGGTGATCCAAATAGGTAGAGGTGGATATAAGTGCTGTCTGGGGGATCCCAGGGATCGGTATCTACCTGTGTATCCCAGGCCACCATGTGGATCTTGAAAGTTGATGCAAGGTCTTCTGATTTAATAATAATAAAAAAATCTAAACCCTTCCTGCTGAAATAGGCACTGAGAGTAAGGAGACAGGCAGCCTTTAGCTGAAGGCCAACGGTTGCATACAACACGTTCAGGAGGCTCAGGGCTGCTTGCATGAGATGGCTGGAAGTCATCTGTGCACAGACTGTTCTGGGGCAAAAGGAGGTATGTATAGTGCACAGATCCAGCTGAGTATGCCTAAAGCAAGTATAGCCATAAAAGTCCTAAAAAAAAAATATCACAGAAAAATCTTATTAATGTTACATTATAGTTCTTTATTTAAAGATATACATTTTATGGTTATTAAAAAAAAAACAACCAAGAATTTATGCCACAAAACCTTAGTTGACCGGACTTAATGATTATAATGGTTAATGGCTACAATGAAAAACAATACAGAACTTCACCTGTTGCAGCCAGCAGCACAACCACAACTCCACTGAATGCACTGCTCATGACTGTACACGTGATGCGACTGAAGACATGCCATTGTTAACATGAATTAAACTTCTATTGGGGCTAGGGCACACAGATCTTAGCCAAAGGATGAACACAGTGGGCTGGTGGGTAAGGCGGGATGAAGATTGTGCTTGAATGTACAACCTGCACCCTGAGCTCAGTGGGCAGAGCTTGAGGCATTTAGTCCTAGATTCTGAACACTCATGCAACGCAGCGTCGCCTCCTAAGAGGCTGCGCTGTGTTGCATGACAGGGAGAGAGCAGGAGAGTGTCATATTCACAGAGAAATGGTTCTCTCCTCCCCTCTCGCCTAGCACTGGCGCCGGTTTCAGCCGCAGTGCGCCAAGCACGCAGCTTAGTGCCAAGGCACTAGGGTGCGCACCTGAGTCTAGCATAGGTTTTGTGTAGGAAGGGTACCCTTCCTGTACAAAATACTATGCCTAGACATGTCCCAAAACCTTTCCTACTTTGTATGTGTGCTGCACACTGCAGCACGCATATAAAGTCGGAAAGTCATGGATAAATGTAAACATTTCTCCATTTAACGCCTGCTTTCAGCTGCGTTAATTTTTGGCGCTAAAACCTTTACACCAATGTTAGTGTATCGGGTTTAACGTCAAAAACAAAAGGTGGCTGCATGGGAATGCCCATGTACCACCCCCTTAACGCAAAGTAATGAAAAGCAGTGTCTCATGCTGCTTTGTGTTACTTTTTGGTACAAACTTATTTGCGTTGGTCTGTGAATCCCAAAACGGGTTTAGCGTTAAAAAAGTAACGCTAATCCTTTCAGAATCTGGGCCGTAGTTTTTTGGGGGGTAAGCATCTTAATAGCAGGACCTGAGCAAAGGCATTGTCCCTCTTCTCCAAAAGTTCTTTACATACATTTTTGACATCGTACCTGTAAAAGGATTTTTTTTCTGTGTGAAAAACTGTTCGTGATCTTGGAAAGCCAATTCATGAACCCTGCAACTTAAATTTGACTATTTTCAAGGACAAAAATTGCACTTTCTACTATCGTGGTATCTTCAATTCAATTGTCTTTATTCGATCTTCCGAGGACAGATCATAAAAGGTACACACAGTGATAAAAGAAAAAACAAACATTATAATCAAACCTCATTTGAAAAATAACAATCACATTTTTCATTAAAAAGGATAAAACCACAGGCAGAGACAATAAATTAGCCTTAGCTAAAGTGGCAGTGCAACTGAACTGGATCCGTTGATAGCAGCAAGTACTAAACATTTAGCATTGATGATAAGTATTAAAATCATTCTTATAAAAAGGTAATAAAATTAGCAACAACAGTAGACATTTAAACAACAATACAAATACAACAAAAAAATACTAGGGCTACTAAAGTGCTTTTGAATTAGAACAACATGCTCCTTCTCTTTGCTAGAGTGCACTTCAAAAAGCTCGCGACAGCAAAGCAGACATCACAGTCATTGAGTTGCAGAAGAAAATAAAAGGCCGCTTTACACTTAGAAAATTTATATCGTGGTCTTTTGTGTTTTAATGTACTCACACTACCTAAACACTACCCAAACATGACCCTGGCAAAAACTATTCTGTTTAGAAATTGTTTTAGAACCTCTTTTTTTTTTTTTATACTCAAAATCTCTTCATTAATGTTTTCTTGTTTTTTAAAACACAACTTCAGGGGGCGTGTGTTGGATAGCCAACATGTCAGACGCAGCCTAATGAGGCTCTGGCCGCCCAAGCCTGTAAATCTGTTACAATCCTGTGCAATCCTATCCCCAGCGATACCAACCAATGTACATAGCTGGGCTGAGCTAACGGGGTTCCGACCCAGTGTGAAGTAACTTCTTGGGGACGTTATTTTGCTCACCTGGAGTGGGTGCACAGATCGGGCCTGTGCGGCTGCCGGAGGCAGGCGAGTGCTGGTGACCATCTCCCCCGAGCCGTCGGAGCAGGATACGACTCCCACCTTGGGGAAGACAACAGACTGAAGCAGGGCTCCGGCCCCGGAGGTGAGGCGCTGTCGCCGTGGGTGGCGATTGGGGAAGCTGGTTTCGGCGCCGGCCTGTGTGTGCCTGTGGGCCCGCGATGGTGCAGGGCTTGTTGGGTATTTTGAGCGGCGCGCCTGGGCGTCCAGTGGCCGTGCTGTGGTGCAGCACCCTGGGGCTCCCGTTGTGAGGCGGCGAGCAAGTCCGCGGCGGGTACTCTGCTGCGTGGCGGAGGGGGCCCGGTCGTGCGGTCCTCGTTTCGGGCTCAGGGCCAGGCCGGCCCCGCGGCTCGATCCCTCGGCGGGCGCTCCGTGAGGCCCCACAGGCTATTGGAGAGCGCCGATGAGGCACTGAGGATGGCGCTACAATCAAGGGGCCTGGGGCGGGAGGTATTGGAAGTATTGGAGTGGGGGGGGGGAAAGTTATGATCTACAAAGTTCATATTGTAGCAGTTTTTATACACGCACAGGAGCCATACCACTTTACTGCAAATGCGTCCAAGGCAGCATACCTCACTGATCATAGACAACACCATCCATGCACCCTCCACAGTTCGGTGACTTGACCATATGACCATAGTGTCCTGGAATGTCAGAGGACTCCTAAATAAAATCAGGAGAAGTGCAGTCCTCCGGCAGGCCAAATGCTGTGAGGCGGACATCCTGCTCCTGCAGGAGACCCATCTCCAGGGTAATAAAACCCCGTGCCTTACGCGATTTGGGTATACCACTGTGTTTCACTCTGGGTTTACACGAGGTTCCCGAGGCACAGCTGTCCGGATTCACCACCGGGTCCCTTTCCTCCGATCCCACAAGTGGTTAGACCCGGGGGGCCGATATACTATTGTCTCTGGTACACTACACAGGGAACACATAACCGTAGGGAGCATCCAAGCCCCTCCTCCCCTGGGGCATACCTTCACAGACCAAATCACGCAGATATGGGGGGAACTCCCGGAGGGCCTGGTGTTGCTGGGGGGGGACTGGAATGATGTAATGTCCCCTTTGGACCGCCGACGGGAGTCGGGGACCGCGCCCAAGACAGGTTCATCCAAACTGCATCACTTAGCTACAACTTTGGAATGGGTTGACGCCTGACGGGCCCTTCACCCGTCCAAACTGGGGTTTACATTTCTATCAGCCGTATACAGGACCCTGTCGAGGCTGGACTACGTTTTTCTACCACAGAGCTACATACACAAGGTTTTACAAATCTCCATTTTGCCCAGGGGACTGTCCGATCACTCGCCGGTCCTACTTAAGTTATGTACTGGGTCATTGAGGACGCCCACCAGGTGGCGTATGTCGCCCTGGCATCTTCGGGCGCTTGAGTACCAAGAAGTGCTCTGTCAGGCCATATCGGAGTATTTCCAGTCCAACATTGCCTCGGTTTTCTCTAAGGTCACCCTTTGGGAGGCGCTGAAACCTACCATCCGCTGGGTCGACATCAGCTTCCGGGCTGGTGAAAAACGTAAGAGGCTGGCCCAGATAGTGGAACTGGAAAACCGCCAGATGTCCATTGAAGCCCAGATTGTCTCCGGGTCCGCCCCGCAGGCTCGGCGCAATTTTCTCCAAACGCAGCAATTAATACATCAGCACCACAGACGAGGCGCGTGAGATCTGGCTGGCATCGCAACATAGGATATATCAATGGGGTGACAAGCCCAGCAAAATGCTCCACCGGTTGTGCCAGGCCAGGATGTCCCCCACTCCTGTATCGGCAATTCGGGTGCGGATGGAACAGTGTGCACCGCCCCCGAGGCAATAGTCCACGTTTTTGCAGCTTACTACTCTGCCTTATACGAGCAGAGAGAGAGATCATCTCGAGACCTTTGATAGGGGAATTCCTGTCGGATATACACCCCCGGACGCTCTCAAATAAGGCTCAAGATCAACTAGAGGCCCCAATTACAGTAGAAGAGCTTGGTGCCGCTCTTGCCGGCCTACACCCGGGCCCAATGGCTTTGCCTATGACCCGATATGACGGCACTGGGCCCCCATTTGCTAGATGGTATTCATGGTGCTCTAGAACAACATATCTTACCCCTGGACTGACGTCACGCAGAAATCATCGTTTTCCTCAAACCTGTATGTCCCCCGGAGGATCTCTCGTCGTATCGTCCAATTTCCCTTCTTAACTTTAAATCCAAACTATTGGGCAAGGTCCTTGCCGACCCCCTCCGCATGTGTATCCAGGACCTGGTCCACCTCGACCAGTCCGGATTTATGCCACATCGGTCCACCCGACACAATATTCTACGTGTTCACAATGCTATCATGAAGGCCCCGGAATTAGGTCGCCCCGCCGCCGTCCTTCTGGCAGACATAGACAAAGCGTTCGACTCCCTCAGTTGGTCGTACCGGTTTCAACTTCTTAAGTCCTTAAATCTTGGCCTACGATTTTTAGCGTATGTCCAGCTAATATACACAGATCTATCAGCCTTGGTTCGGGTAGCAGGGCATAGGTCGTCCCCGTTTCCTATTCGTTGCGGCAATCAGCAGGGCTGTCCCCGCTGTTATTCACCCTGGCTATTGTGCCATGGCCTCTTGGGTGTGACGAGATCCACTGATTCTGGGGCTCGAATGGCCACTGACTTGTCCCGACAGAATTGTGTTATACACAGATGATGTGCTGTTCTTCATGACTGATCCCTGGTTCTCTGGACCTCATATCCTCCAGATTCTCCGGGTGTTCGGGGAGACTTCAGGTCTAAGCGCCAATCCCTCAAAATCCATTTTGTTTCCGGTATGTGGGGACCAGGGTCGCGGGACCTGGGCCACGGGACCTGGGCCGCCCAACTTTCTCTTGCACCAGATGGCTTTAAATACCTGGGGGTTTTCATCTCACCTTTTCCGAGACACTCATGGACACACAATATCAATCCGTTGCTTGCAGACATACGAGAAGAGACCGCGATCTGGTCCCATCTGCCCTTGCCATCTAATGGGCAGTCGGCTATATTTAAGATGGTCTCCCTGCCTAGGTTACTGTACAGGCTGCAAAATGTCTGGTATAATATCCCCTTCTCTTGGTTTGCTCAAGTCAATGCAATCCTGAATAAGTTCTTGTGGGGTGGTGGCGCCATCCGAGTAGCACTACATACTTGCACTCAGTCGACGTACTGTGGGGGGATCGCGGCCGCTGACATCTACGCGTATTACGCTGCCTCCATTCTGCTGGTCATCAACGAGTGGTGATACAATTCGCGTACAGTCCCGGCATATGCATTAGAGCATGTGGTCATGGAGGATACTCCCCTCTTAAGACTTTTATATAGCCAGTCGAACCTGGACTGCATGCCTTCCGCTGGTAGAATCGTGGTCCAGCTGTGGCGACGCGTAGTTAGGAACATGGGCTGGGGGGGGGGCGACGGGGGGGCGACCCCGCAGTGGCACTGTACAGATCTTCGACCATTGGCTACTCTTCCGGGTTTTCATAAATGGGACATCCTGGGAATCTCCAATTTGGGGGATATCAAGCAGGGTACTATTCTCAAATCGTTCCAGCAACTACAAAACAAATTCCAGCTGCATAAGTCGCAGTTTTACAGGTACCTCCAGCTGAGACACACCTTTAACCCCCTAATACGCTTGTTGGACAGCCTCCCAGAATTCCACCCTCTGGAGGGCCGCCTATTAATGGGTGATCTTGGGTCCCACAAGATCCGTCAGATCTACCAAACGCTGACCACGAACTACACTGCTCAACACTAGGGGGGCTTGGGAGGCAGACCTACCGGACTTGACAGACGATGATTGGGCGGAGGCTCTTGCTAGCCCCCGTGGCACGGCAGTCTCCGCACGCTACAGTCTCATTCAATTTAAATATCTCCACCGACTATATTTTACTCGTTCCCGCCTCTGGAGAATGGGAGTCATCCAGTCCACTACCTGCCTCAGATGTGGGGCGGCGGAGGGAACGTTCTTCTATACGGTCTGGAGCTGTACTGCGCTACAACCGTACTGGAGTTGGATCTCGTCGTGCCTGGGACAGGTCTTGTCCTGGGACCTTCCCTTTGATCCGAAGCTGTTCCTGCTCCATAGCACAGAAGGGATCGGGGGGAACTGCTATAAGCAACATCTCTTATTCCTGGCCCACACGCTTGCTAAGCGAGACATTGCCCGGGAGTGGAAGGGGTCTTCCTCGCCATCATTGGGGGGATGGAAAAAAGCTCTGGACGGGTGCATAGGGGCAGAGATCGCGGTCTTTCAGGCCCGGGGCTGCCCGCAGAAACACAGAAAGTTCTGGTCCAGAAGGGCAATATACTGGGGCATAAATCTACCCCCCCTGCTGCACACCGACCCTCCATGTCTCTGACCTGTACATGTTTCCAACCAGTGGGTTGTCTAGGACGAAGTTCTCTGTCATGTAATTGTATTTCTCTAATCATGCGTTGTTCGGGGAACAGTGTGGTAACCTGTATCAAATGTTCTGTTATTGTGCCTGTCGTTTTGCAGGCCAGTTTGATGTGTACGAATAATATGATGGTTGTAATCCGATATGTATCCAAATGTACGCTCCGGGCCCCGCCCGTCCTGTCTCATCGAAAATCAATAACATTTGTAGTGAAAAAAAAAACACAACTTCAGCAGGTGACTGTTTCATTACAGCATAACAATTAATCAATCAAGAGGGATTTGTATAGCGCTGCTTGTCATCCATGATGGTATCCAGGCGCTTGCTGCCATGCTTAGTCGAAAAGCCAGGTCTTGAGCCCCTTTCTGAAGTCGGTGAGAGAGGGTGTTCCAGGCTTTTGCGGCGAGATGGAGCGGAGGTTCCTAGGTGGTCAATGGAAATGCAGGTGGTGGTTCAGAAAGGCGGCGGGCCCTAGGTCGAAGAGGGCTTTATAGGCGTGGGTCAGGAGCTTGAAGTGGCATCTCTTCTGAACTGGGAGCCAGTGGAGGTCTTTCAGGTGCTGGGTGATGTGGGTTATCTTGGGAAGGTTGAGGGTCAGTATGGCCACTGTATTCTGGATTGATTGAAGTCTTTGCCTGAAGCTGGGGGTGGTGCCTGCATAAAGTGTGTTGCCGTAGTCTAGTCGGCTGGTGATGAGGGCCAGTATTACAGTTTTCCTGATGCTGATGGGTAGCCACTTTAAGATCTTGCGAAGAGTGAGAAAGCAGGCTGAGGCAACGGCATTGACTTGTCGTTTCATGGATAATTTGCTATAGAGGATGATGCCGAGGTTTCGGGCATGATCTTTAGGCGCTGCGGTGGGTCAGATTTCTGCAGGCCACCAGGAGTAGTCCAGGGGGCGATGTGTTTGCCGAAAATGAGGATCAGTGGCTGAGGAGGCTGGAGGGAAGTGGTCGGCGAGTGCGTCACAGAGTTCCTGTGATGCGGGGATAATGTTTTCTGTGGCTGACTGGCAGGTGAACTCCTTGATGGTGGTGAAGAGTTCCTTGGCTTGGTTGGTGCTAGAGCCAGCGGGTTAGGGCCTCTTTCTTTGCACCTTTGTTCTGTCGGTGGGAGTCGTTAAGGGCTGATTTGAGGGTGGCTCTGTCTGTGAGATTCCTGCTAGTGCGCCATCTTCTTTCAAGTTGTTTGCTCCTGCATTTTGACGTGCGGAGTTCAGGGGTGTACCAGCAGGCTTGTTTGGAGGGTCTGAGTGTTTTGGCTGGTCTGGTGGGGGCGACTCAGTCGGCGGCACTGGTGATCCAGTGTTTGAAGTTCTGTACTGCCTGGTTAACGTTGGTGGTGTCTTTGGGCTGTGTGGTGCAGAGGGTGTCGATCCATTGTTGCTGGGTGATTTTTGACCAGCTGCGAAAGGGGGCACTGTGTCTGTAAGGGGGTGTGTGGGCAGGTCTGGCGATGGTGAAGTGTACAATGAAGTGGTCTGAAAAGATGAATTCAGAGCTGTGGTGGTATTTGATTCTGTTGCTGAATGAGAACATTCGACGGCGAGCGCAGTGATGAAGTCAGCGATGGCATCGCTGAGGTGGCTTTGCGGTCCTGGCGGTCTGTATGCGAGGGTGCCCTTGAAAGTGGTGTTATCGTCTGTGAGGAGCTGGAAGCTCATGTGTTCCATGATTGACGTGACTTCATCGTTGGAGATGGTGCAGGTGATTGATTTCTTGTGTACAATGGCGATGCCGGGTCTGTTGGTGTGGTATTTCATTTCGTTTCCGTGGCGATGTCTGGGCTGGCTGCGGGGGTGAGCCAGGTTTCTGTGATGAATATCATGTCGGTGGTGAGGGTGGAGATGGTGTCCCAGACTTCGGTGGTATGTTTGCATAACAATTTGGCGTTGAGCAGGAAGCAGGTGAGTTGTGTCGGTGGGGTCTTGTCTTCTGGTGCTGGTGTGGCGCGGCACGGGTTGCTGCGACTGGGATTGATGTTGGGATCGAAGTGAAAAGGCAGCGAAGGCAGGAGAAGGGCCACACTGCGGAGCGGGGTAAAGCGAGGCAGCAGTTGTTGTTGCATCCAGGGTATGAAGATCAGTGGAGGAGTAAAGGTGGGAGTGCTGAGGTTCAGGGTTCCTGATGTTGGGCGCAGTCCAAGCGCGGATGGGGGCACACGGGCTTGCCTTTGGCAGAGTGCAGATTAGCAGGTAACATAGGGCCAGATGTACAAAAAAGTCATTTTGAGATTTCCTAATTGCACATTTTTCCGATTCGTAATTAGGAAATTGCAAACCGCTATATACAATAGTGTCTCAGACACTGTTTGCGATTTGCAATGGGTCGCAAATGGACCTGCCTCATCAATATTCATGAGGCAATCTACGACCCTTTGGGAATGGCTACAGTCACAGGGATGGTGGCCTGCTGAGGTCAGCAGACCACAATGTCTGTGATTGCTTTTTAAATAAAACAGTATTTGTTTTGTAATGCAGCCCGTATTCCTTAAAAGAGTAGGCAGTTGTCTGTGGGACCGCTGCCTGCTCTTAAAAAATGTTTTCACCCACATTCACAAAGGAGAAGGGGTCCCTTGTGGACCCCTTCCTGTTTGCGAATGGGTTACCGTGTCCTCTATGGAGTCAGTAAATTATGAATGTTTTGCAACAGCATTCTGGTCACAAAACATTTATATATACCAGTGCTATTTGGTATTAAGAATGGACGCCTTAAACACACCCCTTCCTAACAAGTTACTGAGTCACATTTTGACTTCTGTATATGGCAAAATGCATTTTACCAAAAATTGGTTCGTACATCTGGTCCAAAGTGTTTGAGATGTATTGTTACTCATTCTTAACAAAGCATAACATCAGAACATCTATGACATATCCGGTCACAATTCGGTTAGTTATTGTAAGAGAGTGCACAAAAACAACGGTTCAACAAGAACAAGGGTAGTGGGATCCAGGTCAAGGCTGGTAGTGTGCCTCGATGTTTTATCGTCAGTGAGGCAGCAGGGGGCAACATGAGCGCTTCCTACTACACAGCAATTTTGTGCTAAGCGGTTAATCAGGGCACCATCTAGGACGGGCCAGCAAAACAAAGCGTTGGATCTTTGCCCAGCTTTGATATGAGGGATATCTCCACTGCTGCCATAGTAGGTGTGAGACCTGTGGCTTGTGTGAAAGAGTTAAATAAGTGCAGCAAGTGGTCTCGCAGTTCAGGCAAAAATAGGCACTAGAAGCTAACTGGAAGACCATCCGGTCCAGGGGGGAGGGTTTGAACCATGCTGCGGGGTTCCTCGAATGTGACTGGGGCATGTTGAGGGTGTAGAGGGTCCCATTCGCATGTGGCCAGATAATCGTCTATCAAAGCTGGTGAGTCCACTTAGTCTTTGTAGAGGGTCTGCTATTATATTTGCGGAACATCCAGCTGCTTATCGCTTTCCGCTGTCGCCCGCTTCCAGTTTGGAGCTTTGCGATATGCGCCTTAGCGTGTGCCTGGCGCAGTCTATGAGCCAGGAGCGTACCTACTTGGTTTCATCCATTGTAATAGTGCTGCTGAAGCGCTAGGAGGGCGCGTTCAGCCTTATTTGTCCTCTGTGCCCCAAGTTGGCCTCTAAGGATAGAAAGATGTCGCTTATTTAGATGAGTGGATGCAAGTTAATCTTGCTGCTTTAGAGCTTTGACTTCAACTGTCAGCTTAGATTCAACCAGTTGGACTTCTCTCCCCTAGGCGATCCCAATGAGGAGATAACCCCCTGGATTGTGGCCCTTAACCCGTGCCATCTTGTGTGGGGCGATGTTAAGGGCGAAATATTCATTGATTACTTTACAAATCTCCACTACATCCACTGGGTCGAAGAGGAGTCGCAGGGGTTAGCGCCATCTCAGCAGATGGAGAGAGGTCGTTAGACCATGTCGCTTCAGTGTGGACATGGTCAAAAAGAGATATCTGACATCTCTACTAAAAGCTGATTTCAAAGGAGTGAATATGTTAGACAAAGTCGATGTGCGAATATGATGCGTGTACATGGGAATAGAAAGAGTAATCCCACGTATCAGGATGCTTATAATGCCAGGCGTTTAGGAGTCCCACCTCCGCTATGTCTTTCTTAAAATGCGCTGACATCGCCCCAGTGCTTTGGTAAGTGGTAGTGCTTCTGTCCATTTCCAGGTCCCATACTAAGTTAAGGTCACCACAGACTATTGCGTCACCCTCTACCCCTGCTAACTGTTCCTGTAGGACGAGTTGGAGATAATGATCTTGGGCGGTGTTTGGAGCATATATGTTAAGGAGAATGAGAGGTTGCTTGCCACGTAGCATGCACATTGTCAGGTAGCGGCCTTCTATGTCCCTCACCACTTTCGTTATGTCAGTGCTGAAGCCTTCTTTACAGAGAAGGCCCACCAAAGTGTTTTGTGTCTGTATATGCCCAGTAGCGGGTGGGGTATTAAGAGTGTGCCATTCCATGTCAGTCCGCTCCCATAAGGTGAGTTTCCTGTAGAAATAGGATGTCAGGATCATGCTGTAGGATGTACCTCCAGACTTCTTACGTTTATTCTGAGAGCATAGGCCACGAACATTAAGAGAGAGTAATGTGACATCAGCCATCTTGGTCAGGGATTACGGAGGTGTAGGACCATGGGGCAGCGTGGCTTTCCCAGACATGGGAGGGCAGTGTTACCAGGGGAGCAGGACTGGGCTATCATCCCTCCATTCCACTCGGGTCCTAAGCGTGCGGGTATGTGGCCACTTCCCTATGAGGTGGAACCCCCGGTGATCAATAGCGAAGCTAGGTGTGGTATGCAGTTATTTCCCATTGTTGAGCAAATGTGTAAAACTACCTGCCTTCCAGTGATGCGTCTCTTGGTGGCAGTGATTGACCTGTAAGAAAAAGGGAGATAAAAACCATTTCAATAACACGGACCGACAGTCCCCAATACTTTAGTCCATTTCTCACGGTAACCGGCACCCCGCTGCAGGAGTTTCACTCCTGGGTTGTGCAGCGTTGGGGGGTTGACCATTAGGCAATGTTACAGTTCCGTCGTGAGATGTTAGAGGAGTGTGCTCCTCCAGTCCCTCACAGCCCCATCCATCCAAAGGCAGGTGAGCAGTCAACACCTGCGGCTGGGGAAGCGAGAGGGCGGGCATCTAAGTGTCCTCTCTGTTACAGGGTATCTGCTGTAGAGGGTGCTGAGGATGTGTCTTTGCCCATGTTGCAAAGGCGTATTGCGTTTAGTCTCCTGAGATGAGGTTTCAGCATGTCGCTTGTCCATGTGATGGGAGCGTACTGTTGTCCATACTGGCTTCAATACCTCCCTAGAGGGCCCTCGGGTCAGTGAAGGGTCCCTGTCGCGGGAGTCAATGTCCAGGCCCAACAGCTGCTTCACTTCTGCCAGAAGGCGCGGTTTGCCCTCCCAAGTGAAGAGGAGCGCAAAGGGGTGTCCCCATTAATAGCGGATTTCTATTTCTCTTAATTTGTCTGTTACTGGTTTGAAATCTCGCCGGCGGCATAGTGTTACAGGAGACATCTGAGGGCCGCATTGGATGAGGGACGTACGTCAGCACTGATTTTATTAGACCTCAGTGCCGCGTTTGATACGGTCTCTCACCAGATTCTGCTGCAACGGCTGGAGGAAGCGGGGATCTCGGGCTTAGCCCTTGACTGGTTCGCCTCCTTCCTCTCGGAGAGGACCTTTCAGGTGTCAGCTCCCCCGTTTTCCTCTCAGAGCCATAATATTCATCAAGGGGTGCCACAGGGCTCAGCACTGAGCCCTACGCTGTTCAATCTGTATGTTCAACCTTTGGCAGCGGTGGCTAGGAGCAGAGGTCTGACACTGGTATCGTACGCCGACGATACTCAGTTGGTAGTGGCACTTTCTGGCAATTCAGCGCAGGATGCCTGTATGTTTCGGAGCAATCTTATGGCCATTTCTGAGTGGATGTCTGCCAACTGTCTGCAGCTTAATGCAAGCAAGACTGAAATCCTGTTGGTCGGGCGGGACGGTGAGCTGTGGAGTGAACATTGGTTTCCCACTACCCTGGGCTGTGTCCCCACCCCCAAACAGATAGTAAAGAATCTAGGTGTCTGGGTGGACTCTGCTCTCAGTTTTCACGCCCAAACCAAGAAAGTGGCGGGGACCTGTATGGGCATTCTGCGTGGGCTCAAACCACTGCTAGGTTATTTTGACCCGTCCACTCGGCAAGTTATCATTCAGGCTGCCATTCTGTCGAGATTGGATTACGCCAACTCGCTTTACGTGGGTTCTAACAAGTCAAAGATCCTAAGATTACAGAGAGTCCAGAATGCGGCGGCCAGAATCCTCCTTGGCCTTCCAAGGACTTGTTCCACCTCTGCTGCCATTCGCCGACTACATTGGTTGCCGGTGGCCAGACGTGTGGAATTCAAATCTCTGTGCATTGCTTTTAAGATCTTGAAATCCTCCCCCCCGGCCATTTTGGCCACCCTGCTCTCACCCTACATCCCTCCCCCCCGCCAACTTCGCTCGATGGGCCAAAATCTGACGGTGGTTCCGAGGGTGAGGAGAGCACGGGCTGGGGGACGTGCTTTCTGCACACTGGCGGCCAAACTTTGGAACTCTCTCCCACTGTCCATTCGTAGCCTAAACAATTATCTGGCATTCCGTAAGGCCACCAAGACTTATCTTTTCCCTCCACTGTAGGTTTCTTGCCTCTTGGTGGTCCTCTCCTCCTGACTGTCTTAGCGCCGGGACGCCCCTTTGCTGGAGCAGCTGTGCGCTCTATAAGCTTTATAACAACATAACATATGTCCTGGTACAAGTAGATTGCATGTCCCCGAAAGCCTAAGTCAGCTTTGGTCCTGGCACCTTTGACGATAGCCTTTTTTTCGGTGAAAAATTGGACGTGTGTCAAGATGTCAGAGACGGGTGGAGGTGGGTCATCATCCCCCCGAATGGTTTGGAGTTCTGCCATAAACGTCATGATGTCGCTGCCCTCTGCCCTATGAGGGACTCCTCCGATAAGTGTATTGTTTCGGCGACTTCTGTTTTTTTAAGTCCTCTTGTTTAATTTGTAGTTCGATGTGCTGTTCTTCAAGAGTCGTGACTCTCCTCCATTACATTTTCTAGTACTCGGACCTGCTGTCCACAGTGCCCTGTGGATTGTTCGCACTTCCTCCTATCTCAGAGATCTCCCTCCTGAGGTCTTTGATGCAGGTGTTGAGATTCGTTTTGATTGACCCTTTCTCGGAGCAAATTTCTTGGAGAAAATGGTTCATGGTCCAAGTAATCTTGCGAGATAGGTACTGGAGGTGGGTTCCCCAGGGGCATTTCCTGTGTGGGATCCTTCTTGTCAGGTTCTGCAGGTGGGAGTTTGCCCCACAGGGAGGTTACTCGTTGGTCCTTGAGGTATTTTGGGTGGGGCATGATGTCAAAGGGGCTGACATCCGGCAGAGGGGAACTGGGTCCGTTTGTCACTTCTCGTCCCTGGTCGTGATCATGACCTCCACTGGGTCTACACAGGCTGCAAGCCAGCAGCAGTGTCTAACGGGTACTGGGGCTCAGATACAGGAGAGGGAGGCAGTCCACAGTGGCCGCTGGCAGGCGATAGGGAGGAGTCAGCTCAGGGTGCCTGGAAATACACTTCCCATGCGACGCCTTCTATGTTGCACAGTGCAGGGAGGGTTGCCAGGCAACAATTTTAGGACTGTCCTGTCCAAGTATGCGTGCATGTTGGCCTGTAAGACAGATAATCTTTTGTGTGATTATTCCCAATTTTCTTTTATGAATTGTTTGAATAATTGTGTCTAGGACTCACTAGGCTTTATTAGCACAATTGTGATTCCATTTTTATGTTATGAACTGTTTTTAACGCAGTGGTGTATCTGCAAAAAAATGTTTTTATGCATATGAGGTTTTATACTACTAATAAATTGAATTACTTTTGATTTTTGTGCATTCTGACTTTGGGTTTACTGTAACATCTCCTTAGTGTGTATGACAAATGAGGAGTGATGTGAATGAGTGTGGTTTTGATTGGGGTAAAACGGTGCAGTGACTATTAGTATTATATCCAATAGCCTTGAGAATTAAATCCAAAGGAAATCTTCTCTTGTGTAGTGGCCTGTAAGACGGCCACAAGGCGCCAGGGTTTAGTCTCCCAGTCTACATGCGCCTCCCTCCAACAGCACAGCCCGAGAGGTGGGTTTTACCCAGGCCCCCAAGCGGCATCTGGTGCAGTTCAGGGCCGGCTGGTATAAAGGAGAAGGCTCGCTCCCTCCCTTGCTCTCAGTAGGCTCCGATTGGCATCTGAGAGGCACCACGGGTATGTGCGCCAGCTGCAAAGTACAGAGCTTAGTGGGTGCAGGGGCACTCTCTGTCACCATGTAGGTCTGCCCATTTTTCTGAGTTAGGAGTACCCCAGGCTGTTGGGTATCACCGCCTCAGTGAGGCATGGGTTGGGGGCCCAATGTGCTAACCACACCCCCCTGCGGAGCCAGAAAATTAGGAGGCCGATCCACAGAACTAATCGGAGATAAAATCCTAAACTTACTACTTTTGGAATTCACAGAAGGCATTTAGTAGTAAAGTTAGGACTCCTAACTTTACTACTACTAAACTGAGACAAAATCCTAACTTTACGACTTTCGGTATTCACAAAAGGCATTTAGTAGTAATAAAGTTAGGAGTCCTAACTTTACTACTACTAAATGCCTTCTGTGAATACCAAAAGTAGTAAGTTTAGGATTTTATCTCAGATTAGTTCTGTGAATCGGCCCCTAGGAGAGGAGGAGTGGAGGGGGGTGCGCTGTCACCAAGCGCTTCACCTTTGTTTTGGCCCCGGAGCCCTCCACTGTTTACCGCTGTGTCCTCCAAGGGCTTCGAAGTAGAAGGGAGGGCAGGGTCACTTAGTTACCGCCGGACCGTACCTCTGCGCTCTTACTGTAACGCCGCCAACATCTCAGGCTGGGCGGCAGGGCCTCTGCAAGCATGGAGCTGTGGCTGCTTAAAAGGCCATCTCTTCATGAAGGAGGCCCAGCTCACGAGATTCCACCTCACTGGGCCATGCGGGTCACCACTCTCTCGTGTCTGTCAGTCTCTCTGCACTTTTCAAGGCGGCAGGAGTCCCGGCCATCAGAGTACCGTGATCTGGGCGTTTGAACTGTACCAGGCCATCTTGTCAGGCTGACAGGGGTTGCTGTTGAATCTCGGAGGCCGCCGCCGTTCCCTGATGAGCGCGGGGCTGCCCCGCTTCCACTGCTGTAGTGTAGTCCAGCCCCCTCAAGATGGCGGTGCCGAGATAGTGAGGCCGCTGATCAGGGCCCCCTCATTCAGGCCAGGGCCGGCAGAGAGAGACCCGCTTAATCCCTCTCCCTCACGTAGGGGGTGCAGGAATACCTTGCCTTGATTTCCTGGCGGTTATTCCGGCCCTGGTGAAGCGGATGTCGCTGGGATAGCCACGAGGAACCAGAGAGCCAGGAGCTTGTGTCCTACGCCATTGTCAGCTAAGCCATTCCCCTCCCTCTAGAACAACCTTTTATTGTTGTTCGGGCTCCCCAGTGTCTAATAATGTCCCTTCTGGCTACCATTAATCCCAGGAGGCAAAAGACTGGCTTTATAGCTTGTTGGTCGATTTTCTCCCAGTTTTCCAGGTATATTTTTTGTGGTATTAACTGCACTTCTTCCCCTACCAGTTCTGCCATCTCTCCTCCTACGGTCTCCCAAAAATATTTTATTTGCCTACACTCACACAGTTTATGCATTGAGGTGTCTCCCTCTGTTCTACACTTGAGATAAGTACTCAAGGGGGACAGGCCAATCTTATAGAGCAGACTCCTGTGGTAATATGCCCTTTATGTATGTATACTATATTTCTATAGTGCAAACCTCGCTCAAATGCAGCAGAGCGCTGTACAGAGTCAAAGATAAGCATAAAGTCATTGAGTGATAGGAGAGCTAGCTGGATTGTGGATGGTTAATACATAGTAATGTGGTGTTTATTAAGGTAGTGCGTCTTCAACTCTTTAAATGGATATACTTCTCACACATTTATATCACTTATAACATATGTCTGAACCTAAACATATACAGAAACAATGTAGAAAATACATTTATCCCAAAAACTATTTATTTAGAAATTGTTCTTTTAATATTTCTCTTTTTAGTGCGTTTTGGTGCACAAGTTACTAACTTGTGTAACGATATATCTGTAAGAGACAGTAGTTAGTGACAGATTCCTTACCTTAGAATATCCCCAGACGTCAGGCTGGATCTGGAAAGTTTTGCGTAGCAGTACCCTTGCGCGTCGGTAGGCGGCGTCGTGCGGCTCCGCGTCCGTCGTCGGGATCGCCGGGATGACGTCGCGGCCAGTACTTAGACGCCGCCCATGCGCGCAGACGTCAGTTCTGTACACGACTTTCCGCGCCAGGAACGCAGAGCCATGCAAGAAGCTGACATTGGTGTCTGAAAAAATACTAGGGCCCTGAAAGGGATGTCCTTAACCCAAGAAATCAGTTCGCAGAACGGGGAGGATGGGTGGGGCGGTAAGGAATCTGTCACTAACTACTGTCTCTTACAGATATATCGTTACACAAGTTAGTAACTTGTGCATCTGAAAGAGACACATTAGTGACAGATTCCTTACCTTAGAATAGATACCCCAGCAATACCAACCCCGGTGGTGGGTCTGCGAACAGATTCAGACAAGGAAGTCACGGAGGACAGAACGGCCAAAGAAGCCGTCCCTCCGGATCTTGCTGTCAAGGCAGTAATGCTTGGTAAACGTGTGCAGCGAGGCCCATGTAGCTGCCTGACATATATCCTGTAGCGGAACACCACGGCCTAAAGCCGTGGTAGCAGCTGTTGCCCTGGTAGAATGGGCACGTAACCCAACAGGGGGCTCCTTCTTAGCCAAAGAATAGCAGGCTTTGATACACAAGATTACCCAGCGGGAGATGGTCCTCTTGTGTACCGCCAGACCTTTTTTGGCGCCCACGTAGCCAACAAAGAGCTGGTCATCCACCCGGAACTGTTGTGTGCGGTTGAGGTAAAAGGAAAGCGCACGTTTTGGGTCCAGACGGTGGAGCCTCTCTTCCTCTCTGGAAGGATGCGGAGGCGGAAAGAAGGTGGGCAAAGTGATGGTCTGCCCAATGTGGAAGGCAGTAACCACCTTTGGCAAGAAGGACGGACGCGTCCTAAGAACAACCTTGTCTGGATGGACAGACAGAAAGGGAGGTTTGCATGATAGAGCCTGGAGCTCACTCACCCGCCGAGCGGAGGTGAGGGCCACCAGAAAAGCTGTCTTCAGAGTGAGAAGACGAAGAGGACAGTTATGTAGAGGCTCAAAGGGAGCGCACATTAAAAAGGTAAGAACCAAGTTCAAGTCCCACTGAGGCATCACAAACGGAACAGGAGGGAAGAGGTGTGTAATGCCTTTAAGAAACCTGTTAACAACAGGGGACTTGAAAAGGAGGGCTGATCAGGAAGCCTGAGGAAGGCCGATATTGCACAAAGATAGCCCTTGATGGTACCCAGGGCAGAACCCTGTCGGGCCAGAGAAAGAAGGAACAGAAGAACCTCAGAAAGAGGGGCAGAAAGGGGATTCACAGCCTTTGCTGTGCACCATGCCACAAACTTGTTCCACCTGCAGGCGTATACCACCTTAGTGGAGGGACGCCTGGCTGCCAGAATCACATCACAAACTTCGGGAGGCAAGTCGAAAGGAATCAACTGCCGCCGCTCAATCTCCACGCAAGGAGGTGGAGACTGGACAGGTTCGGGAGGAGGACCGTCCCCTGCTGCTGCGACAGAAGATCCTCACGAAGAGGCAGACGGATCAGGGGATCGACGCTCATACTGAGTAGCTCGGGATACCAAACTCTTCGAGCCCAGTCCGGAGCCACAAGAATGACTTGGGCCCGGTCGCGCCGAATCTTCTTCAACACTCTGGGTAGAAGTGGTATAGGCGGAAAAGCGTACAACAGACCGCAACTCCACTCGCGACGAAAAGCGTCGCAGAGCGAGTGCCGCCTTGGAAATTCCAACACGCAGAACTGATGACATTGCACGTTCTCTTCGGTGGCGAATAGATCTAACCAAGGCTCTCCCCACTGTAGAAAGAGTCCTTGCGCCACCTCCGAGTGAAGACGCCATTTGTGATCCATCATGCACCTGCGGCTGAGTTCGTCCGCCCTGGCGTTCAGGGAACCTCAAAAAAGGTGTGACGCGCGCTGTGCGAGTCACCTAGGCTTGCACAGCCTTATGCACATTTGTGATCAACATTATTCACGTACTCAAAAGTATTCAAAAAAGTTCAGTCTGTTTATTTCTATTCATTTTTCCACATTTGTCCATCACATCAAAGGTACGAAATTCCACGGTTTTCTTCCACTTTATTTGCACAGGATTTGCCCATCCGGGCCTAATCACAGGCATGTTATGAAACTCGAATCCTCCGTTAAAACTTTAACATCACCCAATGCATTTCGGTCCTTATGACCTTCCTCAGGGGTATCTACAATAGTAAATGAATATCTGTCAGACAAACGAAATACCTGCCAGGTGTTGAACGATCAGGAATAAGCCCTGATGTTCCAGCCATGTCCAGAGGCGCAGAGCCTCCTGACAAAGGGTCCACGACCCCACCCCGCCTTGTTTGTTGCAGTACCACATGGCGGTGGTGTTGTCTGTGAACACCTGCACTACCTTCCCTTAGACAGAGGGAAGGAATGCCTTGAGTGCAAGTCGGATCGGCCGGAGCTCCAGAAGGTTGATATGGAGCCGGGACTCCGCCGGAGACCAGAGGCCTCTGATCTCCGCCTCTCCCATGTGACCGCCCCATCCCAGAAGGGACGCGTCCGTCACAATTGTGTGCTCTGGCTGGGGAAGGGAGAGGGATCTGCCCATGACCCATTGCCGGTTCGAGAGCCACCACTGCAACTGTCTTGCAGTCCCCTCCGAGATCTGGACACAATCGGACAGGTTCCCCATATGCTGCGCCCACTGGAACTTCAGAGCCCGCATATGCCATCTGGCATGATCGACCAGCAGGATGCAGGAGGCCATGAGGCCCAGCAGCCTCAGGGTCATCCGTACCGAAACCCAGGATAGAGGCTGAAAGATCGGAATCATAGCCTGAATATCCCGGACTCGCCGTTCGGGAGGATAGGCCCGAAACTGCGTTGTGTCGTGTCCAGAACTGCTCCGATGAAAAGGAGCTGTGGAGAAGGAATCAGGTGCGACTTCGGCACGTTGATGGAGAACCCCAGCGAGTGCAGGAGTTCGGCCGTAGTCTGGAGGTGGGAGACGACTGCCTGGGACGAGCCCGCCTTCAGCAACCAGTCGTCGAGGTAGGGGAAGACCGGAACCCCTGCCCGGCGCAGATGAGCTGCGACCACCGCCATCACTTTCGTGAACACCCGAGGGGCGCTGGTAAGGCCAAAGGGGAGCACGGTGAACTGAAAATGCTCGAGGCCTACCGTGAACTGCAGGTAACGCCGGTGGGCCGGCAGGACGGGGATGTGAAAATATGCGTCCTGCAAGTCCAACGCTACCATCCAGTCTCCAGGGTCGAGGGCAGTCAAGACCTGAGCTAGGGTGAGCATCTTGAACTTCTCCTTCCGGAGGAAGCGATTGACGTTCCGGAGGTCCAAGATAGGACGCATGTCCTCCTTGTCCTTTTTGGGCACCAGAAAGTAGTGGGAGTAACAACCACGCCCTACGTCTGGGGTCGAAACTCGCTCGATGGCCCCCTTGGCCAAGAGGGCCGCAACTTCCTTTTGAAGAAGTACTAAATGATCCCCCGACATGCAGTGATATTGAGGTGGCATGGCTGGGGGGGTAGTCTCGAAGGGGAGGGAGTAGCCCCTTCGGACAATGTCCAAGATCCACTTGTCCGATGTGATGGCACGCCAGTGGTGAAGGTGATGGCGAACCCTGCCCCCCACTGGCATGCTGTGGACCTGAAAGGATGGACTAGGAGGGCTTGGAGGCCGCGGACGGGGCGGAGGTGGTGGCCTGACCCGCACGCTGGTTACCCGGCCCGCCTCGGCGGGAGCCACGCCCTCGGCCACGCGTAGGCGCCTGCTGCGCGGGCCGGTGGCTGGGCAGCGGACGTGACTGGGCGCCCCTTCCGTGGCCACGAAAGGGGCGAAAAGCAGACTGTTGCGGAGGGCGCACAGCAGAAAGGCCCAGGGACTTGGCTGTAGCCCGCGAGTCCCTAAAGCGCTCCAGCGCATGGTCTGCTTTGTTGCCGAAAAGGCCGACACCATCAAAGGGCATGTCCATAAGTGTGTTTTGGACATCACCCGAGAAACCAGTGGTCCTCAGCCAGGCGTGACGGCGCAGCGCCACTGTCGTTGCAAGCGATCTGCCTAGCGAGTCGGCGGTATCAAGGCCACATCGGATCGTATACTTCGCCGCATCTCTTCCTTCCGCAATGGCGCGGAAAGCAGTGCCTGGGCCTCCTCAGGACACTGGGGCAGGACCTGCGCCACCGAATCCCACAAGGAGTGGGTATATCGGCCCAAAAGGCAAGTGGTGTTGACAGACCTCAAGCCAGCACTGGTGGAAGAAAAAACTTTCTTCCCAAATTGATCCAGTTTTTTGGATTCCCTATCTGGGGGAGCGGTAGGGAAGGCGCTTTGAGAGGCAGAGGCTTGGACAACCAAGCTCTCAGGGGTGGGGTGTTGGGAAAGGAACAGGGGGTCGCCAGGAGCAGGGCGATGGCGTCGGGCTACGTTCCTATCCACAGGAGCCCCTGTGGTGGGCTTGGACCAGGTGCCCAAAAGAACGTCCGAAAGTGCGTCGTTGAACGGCAGCAGTGGCTCCGAGGAGGTAGCCGCCGGCTGAAGCACTTCCGTCAGGATGTTAGTCCTGACAGCCACAGTAGGTAACTTGAGGTGCAGAACCTCAGCTGCCCTACGCAACACCGTAGCAAAGTTTGCTCCCTCCTCCGTTGCCACGGAAGGAGGAGACAGCATGCCAATGTCCGGAGAGGTGTCCAGACCACTGGCATCCCCAAGTTCCTCAGCCCAGTCCTGACCATACTCACATTGGGCAGTGAGAGGGTCCTCAGACCCCTCCCAGTTCTCTTCATCCTCCAAATCAGGGTCAATGTAAGGAGGAGGGACACGTGGGACCCAAGGTCCCAGCGGCACCGGAGCCGGCGTCTATCGACGTCGGTCCGGCGCCGAGTCCGGATCCGGAGAGAACCTGGGGACAACGCCGCCCGGAGCCCCGGGCGGCATCGCGAACGGCACCGGGGAAGGCGACGCCGGTGGAGGTGTTGTAAGGTCAACGGGCGTCGACCGGGGTTGCGGCAGCACCGGAGCCGGGGCCGAGGCTGGTGTTGCTGGCGGCGTCGGGGCCGGAGCCGCCGGCGGAGCCGCAGGAGGAACCGCACTAGGGCCCGCGGGACCCAAAGGCGCACCGGGGGGACCTTGAGGCCCGAAGAGGCGGTCCATGGCCGACAGGAACTCCTGTATTTCGGGCGGAGTCGCCGCCGAACCCGGGTAGGGCGGGTAATGCGGCAGTGGCTCCACAGGCACTCCCGGAGCCGCGGGGACGGTGCCGTCGGGACCCTGAGCCGAGTCGCGCGACCGGCGAGGGGAAGTCGTCGAGCGATGACGCTTCTTCGACTTCTTGTGCTTTGACTTACCGGAGGAGTGCGAAGACTTTGACCCCGAAGAACGATGAGGACTCCGCGACCGGCCCCTCGACCTCTCTAGTGACCGGGGCTTGGATTGGCGCGGTGCCGACTGCCGGACCTCGAGGAGCTTTCGAGACCACTCACTCAACAAAGCAGTCCTTAGCGGGGGGCGCACAGATCAGCTGGTGCTCACGGCGAGACAGGACTAATCTCGCGAAATATTTCTCATCAAGAATGAAAATACGTGGCACTCTCCTTTGGTTATAAAGCGTTTATTCACTCCATCACTCTCCTCTTCCTATGCGTTTCAACCCTCACGGTCTTGATCACGGTAGTAAACATAGTCCCTTTTCACTTTAACTTTTTTTTATACTCAATCTCCACTCCACCCATAATGAGGCATTGTGGGATCAGTAGTTCCAATAATTAACAATTGTTAATCCTTTACTCTAACAATTCTTAATGGTCCGAGTGATACAAAGCATGGCACAATTCATTCTTGAACAACAGTATAGACTGGCTTTGATTCTCCTAGCAATACTGAATCATGGATTAAGTACCCAATTACAGCTTACAATGTTATGTTACAATAACTTGACTAAGTGTCCCATTCTATTATATTCGGCAGAGTGCCTTTTTCAAGTCAGCATTTTGCAAACCAATCTGTTTAAGCTATTTCCTGTACGTTCTTGGGTTTGGTGACATTGACTTGACTGAGTGTCACATTTTAATGTATTCGGCTAAGTGCCCATTACAAGCCAGCATGCTAAAAACCCAAGAACATACAGGTAAAAGCTTGAACAGATGGGTTTGTAAAATGCTGGCTTGTAATGGGCACTTAGCCGAATACATTAAAATGGAGGAGAGTGATGGAGTGAATAAACGCTTTATAACCAAAGGAGAGTGCCACGTATTTTCATTCTTGATGAGAAATATATATATATATATATATATATATATATATATATACACACACATACATGTGTGTATATATATGTACATATATATATATATATATGTACATATATATATGTACGTATATAAATGTACATATATATACACATGTACGTATATATATGTACATATATATATAACATATAAGAAGTATATCCATTCAAAGTATTAGAGTTGACAGCTGTTGTTAACTGTTTTGAGCTTATTTACCCTGGTTCTGCCACTCTACATTCGATGTTACAGGGGCCCTCTTATGTTCTTTAGCGTCTTGAACTCTTTCCTAATTTAGAGCAACCTTGGCGACGTCCTGCTGGATACAGGGATGTTGTTCCCGATCTTTGGTGCATAGATGGAAAACTCCAACGGACCGATGGAGCAGGGGCTGTCGGAGGTAAGCCGTCCTTCCCTATTTAGAGTGGACCATCAGAAGGCTTTTTACTGTCCATCACCGTCAGATACACTTTGGCGGGGAGGGACAGTGAGGAAAAAAAAAAAAACTCCATGGGAGAAAACTTGATGGTGTGGGCAATCATTAGTTTTCTATTTTTCAAAAACAAATTCCCACTTTGGCAGATAGTGTCTGAAAAATAATAAACTTTGGAAAGGTTTGACAGATGGCTGTCATGTTTGATGGAGCCGTCGGTCAAACTTTTCCTACATTGACAGGAACCTCCATGACAATGATCCTGCCAATGTATAGAGATTTCCGCAGGGTGGGCGGACATCTCAAAATTTGGAGGGAGGAGTAAGGGCAGGGTGGCAGATGTAAAATCCTCTGCCACACTGTCTTTACTCCATCTACCAAACCCTAATTTGGGACCTCTATCAAGTGAGGCACAGTCGGTGAAAAATGATGGGTTGGAATGCTATCCTGAGTGATTGCCTGTGGTTAGACTATTTGTAAGCATTCCTCCCATTACCTTTTAGGCGTTTGGTTGGGAGTAGTATGCCCGGAAACCTAAGACTAGTGCAGCTTTTTCATGCCTACTACTGCCAATGTTTATGAATTCCAAAACAAGGAGTACATTTGCACGCATTTAAGGAGTAATTCTATAGGTAATATTTAGTACTTTTTTTTGGTGCTACCTTTTTTTAGTAAACCAGTCCCTATATATTTTTAAGTTCCTGATCCCAAACAAATAAAGTTTAAATCTCTTAGTGAAATCAGGACGACGAGATAAGACAACACAGACTCGACCCAGGGCCTCCCGACTCATCTACCAAGCGAAGAATGCAATTATTTGGGGGTGTCATGCCCCCTTTCCCCCCACCCCCGAAGCTACACCCTGGGTGCCCACCTCCATCACCTTTGTGAACACCCATGGGAATCTTTTGAGGCCAAAAGGAAGCACAGCAAACTAAAAGTGCCCACAGTGAATCACAGGGCGTGCCTATACAACTGCAGGATGGAGATGTGAAAATAAGTGTCTTTCAGGTCCAAAGCTACATCTAGCCTCTGGGATCAAGGGCAGAAAGAACCTGGGCCAGGGTAGGCATTTCAAATTTGTCCTTGCGCAGGAAGGCATTGAAAGGCCAAAGATCTAGGATAGGGCACAGGTCTCGGTCTTTTTTCGGCACAAGGACGTTGCGGGAATAACACCCAGCCCCTACTTCTGAGGTCAGCATCTTTTCTATGGCTGCACTTCCCAGTGAAAAACTGACATATGGTCCTCTGAGAAGTGGTCTGTAGGTGGGATGTGCAGCAGGTTGAAAAGGAATGGCAGGGCATAGCCTGATGACCAATCTGCAGCTCCCATTTGACGGATATAATTTATTGCCACTCCTGCAGGATGAGGCTGATCCTGCCACCTACCGAATGGCAGTGCACAGCTAAGGGTGCACTAATGGGCTTGGGAGATGTGACCAAAGAGGCAGAAGATTGAGACAAGTGCTGCCCTGGGTGGCCAGGTCACGGTCTGACCTCGAAAGGACTGGGAAACCTGTTGTGCGGGGAGTGTAGCCTGACCGTGCCGATATGTGAAGCCCCTGGCATATCGCCCAAAAGGCCCAAGTTGTTAGGGGGGATTGCCTGATAGGAGCTGAAAGGCCCAAGGAGCATGCTGTGGCCCGTGTCTTCTTAAAACGCTTTAGGGCTGAATTTGCCTTCTCACAAAACAGGTAGAAGCTGACTAAAGGCATGTCCATCAAGGATGCATGGGCATCTTTTGAGAAGCCAGTGGGCTTCAGCCAGGCGTGGCACCGAAGCACCACGCTGTATCCCAGAGCCCTACCTAGACAGTCGTGGGTCTAGGCCTGAGCGGATGACAAATTTGGCCACATCCCAACCATCTTGAATGGTTTGGGCTAAGGAAGCCCATAAGTCTTTGGGGACTAGAGGGAAGATCTCACTCATGTTCCACAATGCATGGTTGTAGCGACCTAGCAAATGTCTTGCACTGACCGTCCTCAAGGTGAAGGTAATGGAGGGCAATATATGCTTTCGAACGTGTCCATTAGTTTTGACTCTCTGTCAGAGTGTGTGTGGTTGGAAAGGCGTTAGGGTTGACTCTAAGACGCCTGTACCACCATACTTTCAGGTGTTGGACGCTGCGTTAGAAAGTTCAGGCCTCTTGGAGCAGGTCTGTGGCAGGGGGGCCTGTTGGGTGACTTGGGGACCAGAACGTGGTTCAGCCTAAGTGCCCAGCAGTCAGTGAGAGCTTCTTTGAAGGGCAACGCAGGTTCTGTTGGTACTTGGCCAGGCTGTAGGACCTCTGTCAATACGTTTTTTTAACCTCTGTAGTGAGGAGGTGAAGGTCAAGGCGCTCAGCAGCCCTCCTGACGACTTTAGCAAATGATGTGCTTTCCTCTGTTTGTGGCCCAGACTGTTAAACCAGCCTAGTATCAGGGGAGGTCGCCAGCCCACTGGCTTCCTCCAGTTGTCACCATCATAAAGTGGGGGTAAACTCTTCTCTGTCCCTACCATTGCCATCTCCATAAGGCTGGCCCATGTCAGAGTCTGAGCCAAAAAGTTAGTGTAATGTCTGTGCCTAGCAGCGCTGCAAAGGAATTTTGTCTGAGTCAGATAGATTCAGTAGAGGCCAAGGCACATCAAGATCTGAATGTCGCCTTGGTGAAAGTGATGTCAACTCTGAGCCGGACACTACGATGGGTCGCTGCTCTTCCTCTGGCACCAGTGGAGTCTGTGCCGGCATTGACACATGGGGAACCAGAGCAAATGAAACCTGAAGCAGGTTCAAGGGGCCCAGAAGGCACATGAGCGAACCTGCCAGCTGGAGCCAGATGGGGAGTCCTTGCGAATCCTTGGGCCCGAAAGGGCACCAAGTGGAGCTGGAAGCGTTGCCAAAGATGCGCAGCACGGCCTCTTGAAAGGCTTGACCTGGTGCGATGTTGCTGATGGACCAGGAAACTCAAGCTGCAACAGGACCAGAAATTAAATTGGCTGCAACAGGAGAAAGACCTTGAGGCATGGTGATGCCCTTAAGCCTTCTCTGCAGAACAAGAGTAGCAGGGAAGGAGCAGAGTCACGCTTGGACTTCTAATGTTTCTTGAACTTATCTGAAGACTTTGACTGGGAGGAAGATCTGCCTCGGGCAGGAGTGTGGGAGAGGGGTCCTCACCTTCTACTTCAAGTGGGACCGGCACAGAGCCTTCTGGTATTTCACAATGTACAGCTAAGTCTCATGCTCTCAAATCGTTTTGGGAGTCATTTGGGCACAGTCGTCGCAGACCTTGGAGTCGTGTGAAGAACCTAAGCACCAGAGGCACACCTCATGTCTATCTGTCACAGACATTCAGTAGTGGTTTCTGCAGAGTTGTAGCAACCTAGAAAAAAGAGAACTACTATCCTGAGAGTTACCAAGCCTCATGAATGGGATCTGTTGCTATTCTTCTTAGTCTTCCTCAGATGATAAAAGGGAATGGTAGATTCAAATCATTTGAATGAAGTGGTGAGAAGGGCAAAATATTATTTGAAAAAACATATTTCTTGATTCTTACTAGGGAGCAGGAATATTCAAAGTGAATTGAGATCTTCTGAACATAGCATGCAACTGCAAAAGAAACTGATGTGCTAGTAGAGAGGCACAATTTAAAGCAGGCACCAGATTCCAGAACCAAATGGAAACCATTTACCTTGCACCTAGACTCCATTCTATAAACAACAGTTGGTTGGTAACCCTTATATTGTCCTATAATAGCATCTCATGGGTCAAGTGATTCAACAAGAGCTTTCCTCTGGCTGAAAATCGTGTCCATTGATCCATTTACACTGAATAACTATTTCAAAATATCTGTAGGTCTCGATTTGGGAAAGTACAAATACTTCAATAGGCTCTTAAAGAATTTCTACTATAGTGCACATATAAAAAAGAAATCAAATATGAAATTAAATGGTGGATAGCCTTTAAATGTAGTCAGTAAAAATTAAGGTACATTGTTCTAAAAATAAAGTACAGACTAATAAATGGAGAACTTACTTTCTGCTGGATGACGTGGTATGCCAGAAAAATCTGGCAGTGGAAAATATTCCCGAGGCCCATACATGTCCATCATGCGAGGAGGAATTCTCAGGAAAGGTCCTCTGGGATCCATTGGCAAAAGAGGGCCTCTCATAAGAGGGGGTGGAGGAGCAATGCTGGACCTTACTGCCTCATTGTCAGGATGGAGAGAGTGATCAGCAATGTTTACTGGATTCTACAAAACAATAATTAACAATTAATACAATTAGAACCTGTTGGCTTTAGTCTTTGGGGGTGAACCTCCCGACACATGCTGAGGGTTTGACTTCCTAGAAAACCTTGAGAGCACTGAAATATTTCATGAATATTCCTTCAGAATTGCATTTAAAAGCAGCGGCTTTTTCATTTGAAATGTTGCTGCAAATACACTATTTGCCCTTTTTCTCAAACCAGGTTCTGGGTGGTGTGGATGGACTCAGGAGGGGGCGGGAGGGCAAGTGTGTTTGTTTGGGGATTTGTCAGAGAACAGCGCTTCCAAACACTGCTGAGAAAAGTTGTACTCTGGTTCAGTTCAGGGCAGTTGATTGTTCAATGGTCAGCTCTTGTAAAGACTGAAGAATTTAAAAAAAATAGATTCTAAATAGGACACAATTTGCTGAGCCATAGTCAATGTAAGTCAACCAAAAAACCTTAACAAGATAAAATGGAATCCTGGTTGGTAATCATTATTTTTGTCAAAACACACTAAGATCTAGCCTGTACCTTCCTACACTGGCATCAGCAGAACCGTAATACCTATGATAACCAGCAGTTCAGATTACAATTAACTAGATTCTGTTCTGTCACTGCAGGACTTATATCACCCTAGGAACCCAATAGATATTTTAGTCTAGTTTCCTTCCTTGCAGCTTGTAAAAGATTTGAGAGTGTGGAAACAAGTATTGACAATGCATGATAAAAAATATCCAAAGTAAAATGAAAGCCTTTGAACTCTTTCCTATCAGACGCATTTCCACTGCAAGTCATGAAGAACCTAGTAGTGCCACTGAATGTCTTGAAGAGGTCTTGAAGAGGTCCCTGTAATATCACAGATCATCCCGTGTTGGGATTTCTTTGCCCTAAGACATGCAGTTGTAGAAAGAAGGCAAGTAGAAAGATGTTCTGTTTTAAATGGAAATATGCAGTGATTGCAAAGATGTACAAACACCCATTGTATCTGTGTAATTATAATCCATTTCTCAACAGCATGATGAATTTTACAGGTCAATTACAACTTTACATAATTTTCCCTCTCAAAGAAACACTTAAGAAAGGATGTGTGTTAGAATGGGGTTTCTGGTTGGCTAGGGTATACACCTATCCCAGGCAGACCCCCACCTCTCTAGTCAGGGTAAGGGAGTTACACACCCAAGATAACCCCTGCTCACCCCCTTGGTAGCTTGGCAGAGCAGTCAGGCTTATTTCAGAGGCAATGTGTAAAGCGTTTGCGCAACACATCCACACACTAGTGAAACACAAGGCACACCACAAAAAGAGTCTCCACACAAGGTTATATAAAAATATCCTTCGCATTATTCATAAAAATACGTTAGACCACAATCACCTAAATCACTGTGCCACTAGGCGCTTATCATAACATCACATAAATCATAAATTACTTGGTAGTATGTAAAGCATATTTAAACCACCACTCACATAAATCACTGTGCCACTAGGCACGTGTCATAATACATGTAGATCATATAAATCACAAAGGCAATTATCATAACATCACATTTAGTGCACTGAGGTATGTACTCCTAACTTGCACAGGTCATAAAAACGTTTGTGAAAACATCATACAGCTCCCGAACATAATATGTGTTATTTTGGCCAGTATAAGGCCTACACCATACCATTATGGTCTGAAAATGTAGCAGTTACCCCAAACATAATCCCCAGATACCATTATGCACAAATTACCATCTTGTACCTTCAAATATGCAGCCCCAGCGCTTCTGCGCTTCTTGTATAGGCTGCACGGTAACTGTTAAATAGCATGAGCAGGATCGAGACCTCTGTTGAGGATTGCCACCCCGACCTGCTATCTGAGTTGGTTTGTCAAATGCCCCCAAAGGTACGATCGCGCGGTGCAGCTGCAGGTGAAGATTCAAGAACACACACAAGACCTCACCCTTTCTCCAGCGCCCAACCCCGACAATGCCTGCCCACCTGTGAGGCAGCTGCCTGTGATTACACAGAGGGGCAGCTGCTGCAGGGTAACACAGCCGCAGCTGGTGAGGGGACCTCGCCAGGTCCCTCCCTTCTTATAAAACAACCAGGGTCACCCGCAATCCGGGCAAGTCTGAGTCGTTGGACCCCGCGTGGTCGAACAGCATGGCCTCAGGTGTCTCCCGCCTGCGCTTCTCCTGCTTCGTGGGTTTAGGCCTCTGTGGAGAAGGCTCCCGGGGCGACAAACAAGTAGCACCAGTCAGCCGGGCATTGGCCAGCTGGAGCGACTGGTGTGGAGATGGCTGGGATCCTCCTCCATCACATGGGGAGTGCCATGCACCGCCCCGAAGCAGGCACTCCTCTCTGCATTTCCTGGTGGTTGCTGGGGCAACGGCCGGGACTCCGGCAGATACGTTGGTTGCTCTGCAACGCTGGGAGCTTTTGTTCGTGCTGGCTCAGGCTGGCTCCCCTGACGAGCAGCAGCACTGACAGAAGGATCTGCTCTGCCCTCGTGGACTGGCAAATATCGCTCTCACCGCGCTGGGAGGTCAATTCAAGCGCTCCACACATGCTTTGCTTTAAAATCAAGGAAGTGAAGAACACAGCCCTCACCACGTGCTTTGCTTTAAAATCAAGCAGGTGAACACAGCACTCACCACGTGCTTCCTGCAGGACAAAAGCTCTTCACATACTTTAGTCTGGAAACTCCAATGCTCCTGCAGGCTGTCTTTTTACTAAAAGGGTGAAGAACAGTCCAGTCCTTCCCCTGCTTCAGGCAGGAGCAGCTACTGCAGGCCGTCCTACCCCACACAGCTTGTCCAGCTCTCCTCCCAGGCAGGTCCTTTATAGATATAGCACAGATCTTTCCTGAAGTCTTTTGTATCCCTGAAACGTCCAACACGAGGCTAGCACACACAAGCCCTTGAAGATTCTTTACAAGCAGGATACCACAGCAGGGCAAAAAGAATCGGTCCTTTTCCTCGACAACAGACAGAAGCAGCAACTGCAGGCCAACCCACCCCTCACTCAGACAAGGCAGCGCTCCTCACACAGTCCTTCCACTCTGGGTCCTTTTGTTCCTTGAAGTAATCTAAAGTCCTGGTGTTTTAGGTGTAATACTTATACCCTAAATTGTCATTGTTCTCTTTGCTGTAAGGGTCTCTGAAACCAGTCCAGACCAGTCCGGTCCTCCCTAGTGCAGCATGACCACAGGGGGTGGAGACAGCATTGTGAAAAAGGAGACACAGCCTATTCAGGAGCAAGCGAAACTCCTCCCATCACTCTAAATGCAGACCAGGTCTATTCAGCCCTACCATGAGTCACCCAGTCAAGGCAGGGCACTCCACAACCCCCCCCAGTGACTGTCTAGAGTGAATACACATCCGAGCTCCTGTCACTCAAACACCAGACGCTGAATACACAAACAGCCAAAGGCACTCAGAATGGTAAAGTAAGAAAATTCCCACTTTCTAAAAGTGCCATTTGCAACCACAGAATTTAAAAACCACCTTTACCAAAAGGTGCGTTAATAAATCCTAAGCTCAGATAGTCTAAACTCCATTTTTCTTTCTTGTCCCTATTGAAAGTTACGCACGTAAAAAATATTACAGTGCAACCCCAATGATAAGCCTATGGGACAGATAGCCTTTCAATAGTGGAAAAAAACCTAAATACACAGTATTTCACTATCAGGACATGTCACACACACCAGTACATGTCCTACCTTTCACATATACTGCACCCTGCCCATGGGGGTACCTTGGGCCTACCTTAGGGGTGCCTCACAGGTAAGGAAAGGGAAGGTTTGGGCCTGGCAAGTGGGTGCACTTGCCAGGACAACATGGCAGTTTACAACTGCGCATGCAGACACTACAGTGGTAGGTCTAAAACACATTTACAGGTCTCCTCATGTGGGTGGCACAACCAGTGCTGTAAGCCTGCTAGTAGCATTTGATTTACAGGCTCTTACCAGTAAATCAAATACGGCAATCATGGATAACCAATCATATCACAATTTATAGATGCACTTTAGCACTGATCAGCAGTGGTAAAGTGTCCAGAATCCTACAGCCAACGAAAACGGAGTCAGAAAAATAGGAGGTAAGAGGCAAAACGTTTGGGGATAACCTTGCGGAAATGGCCAATTCTAACAATGTGTCATTGCAAAGACCCATTTCCAAATGTCCATGTGCAGCCAGAAAAAACTGTGGGTCAAACTGCTCATACAGTGAGATCGCCACTGACTTCTCTATGTACACTAGATTAAAGCTTCTGATAGGGTATTGTTGGTAAAGGACAGTCCTTGAAGTTGGGAAGGAATTATTGAAAGTTTATGATTAGGATATACATGGTTTACTTACAGTATTCACAATTGCTTAATTTGATACTGCTTTATGTCCAAGTGAGCTGCAAATGCTCAAGGACAAAAAGAGGGCTGGTGCAAGAGGACCTCAAGGTCACAAATCTTATACTAAATAGCTTGATTAGGGGCCAATATATTTCTAAGATGGAAAGTTAGAGGCAAGATGAGACACTAAGCAACATTACTTGCTTGCTTACATTAACAAGCATGGCACCCAAGTGAATTTTCTCTAGGAGATGCGCCCAACCTTGACCCTGAGATGGAGATGGGATAATCTTTGATTCAACCAGATTGGAGGTTTAGTCTTGGGTTGGCTGTCACTTGATGGCCGTGCAAGTACTGGAGGCTAAAACTGAATTCTGGGACATCCTGGATCGATTAAGGTAATCTGAATTTTAGGAATACACTGCCAGGAAAACATGGTAAAACCGATGTCTGCTGGCAATTAATGATTTGTTTTGAGGTCTTAAGATTGAAATCACATGCCTGTCGTGTGCAGAAGTCACATGCCAGGGCACTGGAAAACATCTGAAATATTTTTGAGGTATACCAGAAAGTGTTTATGTCCAACCTTTAATTGTTTCACACAAATCGCAGTGATGACTACCTAGAAGTCTTGACTTCCCCTAAATATCAAAGTCCTCAATAAGATCATGCTGGCTATTGAACGACTGCAAAATACAATAGAATCCGGCTTATCACTGGAATAAAAAAATAAAAAAACACTACTGTGCCCATATTGCCTACAGTTATTTCTACATCCCTGCACCAATTCCTGGCTCAATTATTTGGAGACGGAGGCTATAATAGTGGTATGGTCTTTGAACACAGGGGAAACCCAAGCAATTGTGCATCATGTAAGCCTCTCCCCACTTTAAAGCACGATAAAGATTTAGAGCGAGTTAATGGCAAATAGGATTTAATGGATGGTTAGTGATGTGATCCCTCAAGACTGGATGTCATCCACATAACATACCCCACTGTACTGAAGTCAACCGATCAGAGAACAAATCAGAAGTACAGAAGGCAGTATATAATGAAAACCTGAATCTGATTGTAAACACTGCAAACCTGCTAATTTAGCCAGCCTCAAAAAGCCATTTCAGCTAAAGTCTGGACAAGGAAAAAGCACTGATATCCTGAGCTATCGTATTTCTTCTTTTTCCAGGGCCAGGAAAGGAGACATTTTGTTTGAGACTCTCATTGATTCAGCTGATATACAAATCACTAACTGCTATGGTCAGGGCAGGATGGACATTCTTGGACTAGTGGCTGGTCCAGAGGGGCAGGTATCTGCCCTACATGGTCCGCTCTGGCAATGGAGTCACTTACTGCGGAAAAATAGTGGGAGCTGTAATCATTTAATTCATGTTTTACACAGCAGTACAGATTAGAGGGTGATAGTGCTGAAAAAGAACCAAGTCTTAAGAAGGTTGAGGGAAATTAAGTGGTTTGGTTGGTTAAGCAAGCAGAACGGTAGGACATTCAAAAGTTTAGAAAACAAAAAAGGAACTGACATCTATTCCAGCACAACAGATGCCTAATTTAAATCAGACCAAAAAAAACCAGGAGAACAAATCTAGGATTACAAACTTGAAATGATTTCTTTTAATTTAATTTCATTCTTTTACTAACATGGAACCAGTGTAGTCTACTTGATATGAGTGGACTTGTAGAGTACCATGTATTCCAAAAAGTAACCTGTCTGCAGCACTCTGTATACTTTGAAGGCTGAATAATAGATATTTTACATGTCTGTATGGTGAAAGGGGAAGGATTTTCCTGAACATTTAAAGGCTAAGAAAACAAGATGAAGTCAACTGTTTTGAGTAACAAGCTGGAACCAAACAGGATCACGAGTGTTACAAGATGTAGGAGGAGATCCAACTGAAGGCTGCCACCAAGCCAAAGAGCAATGAGAGGAAGTGCCACTAAGGATGAGGATTTGTATTTCAGTCTCATTAATCTTCAGTTATAAAGAATTGGAATTCACCCAAGTGGCAATGGCTGACAAACACAAATGGGATTTACTCCTAGTGAGGGTAGAAGGGGTAGGCTTTGGGAAGGAACCCTGCAATGTATTTGTTTGAAAGTAATCTGGAGGGGTAGGTAGTAAACTGCCTAGGAATGGATCAAATATAAGTATAATGTTACTTACCCAGTAGCATCTGTTCTTGGCATGTAGAGCTTTAGATTCACATGCTTTGCATACTCCTGCCATCTAGTGTTGGGTCTGGATGTTTGCAAGTTGTTTTTTCTTCGAAGAAGTCTTTTCAGTCACGAGGTAAGGTGACTCCTCCTTTCGGTGATGGTGTGCATGGGCATCGACTCCATTGTTAGATTGTTTTCCCGCAAGAGGGTGGGAATGGAGTAAGTGAGTGTGGTAAAGAGATGTCCATGCATACATAACGTGAATAATGAAAACTGCAACAACTACAGGTGCCCGGGGAGGAGGGTGGGCGCATGTGAATCTACAGCTCTACATGCCAAGAACAGATGCTTACTGGTAAGTAACATTATCCGTTCGAGGCATGTGTGCTGTAGATACACATGCTTTGCATAGACTATACGAACAAGTTACTTACCTCCGGTATCGCTTTTTCTGGTGGATACAGTATCTGCCTCTCGATTCCTCACCTTTTGAATTACCCCTGCACCAGCATTCTACTGAATTTTTTTTCTTAGCTCTCCCACGTCGACGAGGACGTCATTAATAGCACGGCTCCGCTCCTGACACCGTATGACGTCACCGGAGCCATAAGAAGACCTCGTCGGCGTGCTGACGTCAGTTCCACCCAATTTTTCCGTGCCTTTGAGACGAACGGGCAGACCGACAACATAATACAAGTATACCCAGTATACAAAATATATATACAAACACATATAGTATATACATAAGTACAAAGGAAAAGCCAATAACCAAAGTATTTCCTAGCAACAAACTGTATGCATGAAAATGACATATAGAAAATAACAATGTCAGAAAGTCAGAACATTTTCGGTATATGCAGGAGGACAATGGGGAGGCGGGTGGGTCAGTGAGGAATCCACAGGCAGATACTGTATTCACCAGAAAAAGCGTTACCGAAGGTAAGTAACTTGTTCTTCTGATGGATACATCTGCCTGTGGATTCCTCACCTTTTAAATTGAATCCTCAAGTTGTCCCTCTCCCGGAGAAGGGTGTCCACCTGCCTATACCAAAAAATCTTGCAGTACAGAGCATGCAAAATGGCCGTCCCTCCGAATCCAAGCAGTAATGCTTTGCAAAGGTGTGGAGTGAGGCCCACGTTGCCGCCTTACAGATGTCTACAACAGGAACACCTCTAGCCAGAGCAGAAGAAGACGACTTAGCTCTGGTGGAATGAGCTCGAATACCTTCAGGAGGCTCCTTCTTGACCAGGGCATAGCAGATCTTGATGCACAAGATGATCCACTTGGAGAGTGTTCGTTTGTGGACAGCTCTGCCTTTCATTTGTTGAATGTAGCCCACGAAGAGCTGATCATCCAGCCTTAGGTCCCTGGTTCTATCCAGGTAGAAGCTGACAGCCCTCTTAGGGTCCAGGCGATGAAATCTCTCCTCCTCCTTGGAAGGGTGAAGGGGAGGATAGAAGGTAGGTAAAGTAATAGACGGTCTTAAATGGAAAGGAGTAACCACCTTAGGCAGGAAAGCAGCCTGGTCCTGAGAACCATCTTTTCTGCATGAATGGTTAAAAACTGAGGTTTAGAACTAAGAGCCTGAAGCTCACTTACCCTCCTAGCTGAGGTAATAGCGATCAGAAAGACCGTCTTGAAAGACAGAAGCCTCAACGGGCAACTATGAAGAGGCTCAAAAGGAGAACCCATCAGAAAAGTAAGTACTAAATTCAAATCCCACTGGGGCATAAGGAGAGGGAGGAAACCTATTGGTGAAGCCCTTAATGAACCTCATAACAATGGGAGACTTAAATAAAGATGGCTGATCCGGCAAAAAGAGGAAAGCGGACAAGGCAGACAAATAACCCTTTACCATAGCCACAGCACAACCCTGCTGGGCCAAGGAAAGTGAAAATCCTAGAACGTCAGATAAGTGGGCTTTCAAAGGATCAATGTAGCTCTCTCCACACCATTTCACAAACTTGGACCACCTAGATGAATAAATAGATTTGGTGGAGTGTCTCCTGGATGATAAAATAACATCCACCACATCCGGTGGGAGAGAGAAAGAACTCAGATTGCCCAGTTCAATCTCCAGGCATGAAGGTGCAAGCTCTGGAGGTGGGGGTGTAGAACCTGCCCCTGCGATTGCGAGAGGAGGTCTGCCCTGAGACGGAGCGGAGGGTACGATGAGCGGTGAAGTAGATCTGTGTACCACACTCTTCTTGGCCAATCCGGAGCGATCAATATGACTTGGGCCTGGTCTTGGCGAATCTTCCTCAGAACTCGAGGAATCAAGGGTATGGGAGGAAACGCGTAAAGAAGTTGCGAGCTCCAATCCAATTGAAACGCGTCCCCCAACACTCCCTGCATCGGATACTGACGGCTGCAGAACAACGGGTAGTGCGCATTCTCCTGAGTGGCAAAAGGTCCACTCGAGGAAACCCCCACATCCTGAAGATGTGCCTGACCACCTCCGGATGAAGCCGCCACTCGTGTTCGGCCGAATAATGCCGACTGAGACTGTCCGCACGCACATTTAGCACTCCTGCCAGATGATTTGTCCTCACACAAATCTGATGGCCATGAGCCCAGGACCAGAGTCGCAGAGCCTCTCTGCAGAGACGATACAACCCTACCCCTCCCTGTTTGTTTATGTACCACATCGCTGTAGTGTTGTCCGTTAGGACTTGAATCGACTGACCGCGAAGGGAGGGAAGGAAGGCCTTGAGAGCCAAACGTATTGCCCGCAATTCCAAAAGGTTGATGTAAAGCAACCTTTCCTCCAGAGACCAAAGACCCTTGATCTCCAGATCCCCCAGATGAGCACCCCACCTAGAGTGGAGGCATCCGTGATCACTGTGGCCACCAGTGGAGGAGGTTGAAAGGGCTTCCCTTGAGACAGGTTGCCCTGCACACTCCACCAAGACAGCTCCGCTGCAGTGTCTCTGGAGATTCTGACCTCCTCCCAGAGATCTCCATTGAGCTGATACCACTGCCTGCAGAGGCACCACTGGAGTGCCCTCGTGTGCCAGCGTGCATGGCTGACCAACAGTATCCAGGAAGCGAACAGACCGAGCAGGTGTAGGACCTGCAGGACTGGAACAACCGCTCCATCGTGAAATAAAGGAATCATCTCCTGAATGTCGAGAATCCTCTGCGGGGACGGGAAAGCTCGACACACAGTAGTGTCCAGTACTGCCCCTATGAACAGGCTGCGCTGAGAGGGCAGCAGGTGAGATTTGGGCACATTTATTGAGAAACCCAAGTTGAACAACAGTCGCGTTGTTGCATGCAAGTGACGCAACACCATCTCTGGCGACTCTGCTTTGAGCAGCCAGTCGTCCAGATAAGGGAAAACAGGAATCCCCGACCTTCTGAGGTGTGCTGTCACCACCGCCATCACCTTTGTGAAGACCCGAGGTGCGGAAGTAAGGCCGAACAGGAGAACCGCAAACCGGTAGTGTTGAGACCCTACCGTAAACCGGAGATACTTCCGATGCGACTTCAGAATAGGGATGTGGAAATACGCATCCTGTAAGTCGATCGACACCCTCCAGTCTTCCTGCTGCAGCGCCAGAAGAACCTGATCTAAGGTCAACATTTTGAACCTTTCCTGCTTGAGGTAAAAATTCAAAACCCTGAGGTCCAAGATCGGGCTTAGCCAGCCGTCCTTTTTGGGAATAAGGAAATAACTGCAGTAACATCCCTGATCCCTTTCCTGCTCCGGAACCACCTCTATCGCACCTTTCTGTAGTAAGGCAAGAACCTCCTGCTGCAGAACAGTCTTCTGAACACCAGCCCTGGCGAGGAGGGTAAGGAGGTGGAAGCTCTTGAAAAGGTAGGGCGTACCCATTTTCCACAAGATTCAAAACCCAACGGTCTGAGGTAACCGATTTCCAATTTTGTAGAAAAAGGGACACCCGACCCCCTACAGGACCAGCATGCTCCAAGATGGGGGATCTAGAGCTGCTTTCCCGTGGTACCAGTGGTGGGGACAGGGGGGGAGGAGGAGGAAGACTGCTGTTGAGAAGCTCCCTGAAGACAGCCTCTACCTTTTCCTCTGTACGACCTGAAAAGAGGGTTCTGCTGCTGCTGCTGTGGCTGCTGACGGCCTCGAAAGGAAGCCGCCTTCCCAAGACCGCGATACCTCTTGTATCCATAGCCCCTGGGCTGGGACTGCAGGCCCAAGGATCTTGCAGTAGCCCTACTGTCCTTAAATCGCTGCAGCGCAGAGTCCGCCTTGGTTCCAAACGATCTTGACCCATCGAAGGGTAGATCCAGTAAAGTAGCCTGTACATCTGGCGAGAAACCTGAAGATCTAAGCCAGGCATGCCTTCTAGTAGCAATCGAGGAACCCATCTCTCTGGCAACCGAGTCTGCCTTGTCCAGACCGACTGGATGACCTGACGGGCTGCTGCTTGCGAATCTGAAAGTGCCTCAAGAAAATTAACACTATCATCTTCAGGAAGTTTAGGAGCCACTTGCTTGACAGAGTCCATTAGAGCATGAATGTACCTCCCTAGCAAACATGTGGCGTTTGTTGACTTCAGAGCCATACTTGCTGAGGAAAACACCTTTTTGGCCGACTGCTCTAACTTCTTCGAATCTCTATCCCCCGGCGTGGTAGGAAAGGAACCAGTTGACTGCTTGGAACAAGAAGCTTGAACCACCAAGCTTTCTGGAGATGGATGGGCAGAAAGGAAAGCTGGATCACCAGGAGCAGGTCTATACCTTCTTGCCACTGATCCAGAAACTGCAGGGGCAGACAAGGGTTTCTGCCACACTTCCATAATTGGCTCCTTCAACGCCTCATTGAAAGGCAGCAGAGGTTCAATAGAAGAGGAAGGAGAATTTAGCACTTCAGTCAGAATATTTGACTTTACCTCAGCTGAGGGCAACTGAAGGTCCAACAATTCAGCAGCTTTTCTGATGACCAAGTGATAAGGGGCAACATCCTGTGAAGGTAAAGCCTTCGGAAAAGAATGCTCCCACTCCGGGGAAGTATCAAGGCCACTAGCCTCACGTAGACCTTCGAATTCGTCTACGGAGTCGAGAATCTCCCCTTCCTCCTGTTCTTGCTGGTACTCATCTTCCTCCAGCAGTCTTTGCGCTTCCCTCCTGGAACACTGCTTCAGGATCAGCGTTGAAGGAGGACCTTCTGAAGTGGGCAACGCGCCGATCGAATCCGGGTTGACGCTGGCCCAACACCAGGCGGCGCCGGTGATTGAGGTATTGGAGTAGAAAACCTCGGCGCCGGGAACTGCCAAGATGGAGCCGTCGGCATAAAAGGTGCCTGGGCATACTGATGGGGGATGCCCAAATTAAAGGCAAGCGGACCCACCGGGCAAGAAGGCGCGCCGGTAGGGTAGGATGCCCCGGCAAACATGCCAAATATCGCATTAAGGCAATGCGAAGGATCTCATCATCAGTAACTTTATTTCGGCCGTTACGACCATAAAAGTGCCATATGCATACGGATCAAAAAAACTGAATAAAAATAGCAAGATGTACAATAATAATTATCCAAGGGCAAACTAGATAGTGTTTATAAATAACAGTGCGGCAGCCCCCACAGGGCCGTAATATCTTGGTGGGGTAGTCAGTTACTTCACGATATATAAAAACAGACATCATAGATATGTGATAAAGGCATAAAAGAACAAGAAAGTGCGAATGCATACAGTGCAAATAATTCCTACCTCACTAGTTAAAACCACTATCAAGAAAAAGAAATAAAGAAAGAAAGATTAAAATCTTGCATCGAAGAATATACTTGTTTAGTGGTGTGAGGGCCATTCAGAATACTAGTACCTAGACAGCAAGTGAGGCTATGAGGTTTAAGGGTGGCTAAGACAGCTAATTCATCAATTACCAACTAAAGTTAATACAGGATATTTAAAACGGATTAAAGAGAGAAAGCCAATAAGAACTATGCCAGCAAGGATCTATGCGGTCGATATTGGACGGCATGACCTGCCATGCGGATACAGAACTAAAGGTGGCTCTCATCCAATCATAAGTGTCTACATATATAAAAACCATTCTTAAAAGAGGTAATAAGGGAGTTTAGTCTGCTACCTAATCATTGCGTGCCTCCTGCAAATCCAAATTTTGCCCACGAATTTGGTGACTGCGCATACAATTATAGTGCTTGAGGAAATGCGAAGGATCTGATCCTGGTCCTGGGAAAGAAGGATACGGATCCGAATTCCCCTGGTCTGGATCCATCCGAGGCCGTGGAGCCAGAGACATCGGCGCCCGCACAGGTGAAGCCGCAGGAACAAGAGAAGACTCCCTGGGAGCCGAAGAATCCCTGGGCGCCGGAGAGCCACTGGGCGACGGCGAATCCCTCAGTGCCGGAGAGTGGGCCGGAGTCGCCTGCGGAGAAGGAGAAGGCGATGGAGAGATGAAGTCTTTTTCACGACGCCACTGTACGGGAGAGGCTGATCTCGAAGCCCTGCCCTTCGAAGATCGACGTCGTGATCCATGTCTTCTCTTCTTCTTATGCTTCTTCGACTTCAAAATATGCGAGGTCGACGACTTCGATCTTTTACGACCCCTCTTCTCCTTTTTCGCCCTCGCCGTGAAGAGTTTGGCCTCACGTTCTTTCAGCGCCTTCGGGTTCATCTTCCGACAGCCCGAACACCCTTCGACGGTGGTCTGAAGAAAGACACCAAAGACAGTCGTCGTGGGAGTCCGTGATGGACATATGGCCCCCACACTCCTTGCAGGGCTTGAAACCCGACTTCTTCGAAGTAGCCATTCTCACTGCAACACGAAGAAGAGGAAGAAACAAAGTAATCACAGTAAAATGGAGAGTCCCAGAAAAAACCGTTACGCGTCGACGGAGCGGAAAAAAGGGAACTGATGTCTGCACGCCGACGAGGTCTTCTTATGGCTCCGGTGACGTCATACGGTGTCGCGAGCAGAGCCGTGCTATTCTGACGTTCTCGTCGACGTGGGAGAGCCAAGAAAAGAATTTCCGGGGAATGCTGGCGCAGGGGTAATTCAAAAGGTGAGGAATCCACAGGCAGATGTATCCATCAGAAAGCAGTATTCTCCCAAAGCGCTGGCTAACCAGTAGATGTTGCAGTTGTCTGGAAAAGGGTTTTTAGCACTGCCTGCCCCACATTGACTTGTTGGCATGCTAGTACATCCTCACAATAGTGTTTGGTAAGTGTGTTTTGTGTAGACCATGTTGCTGCTTTACAAATGTCAGCTATAGGAATGTTACCTACAAAGGCCATAGATGCCCCTATTTTGCGAGTGGAGTGCGCTCTAGGGGGTATAGATAAAGTTCTTTTGGCTTTTGCGTAGCAAGTTTGAATGCACTTAGCAATCCATCTTGAAATGCCAGATTTAGAAATAGGATTGCCTTTGTGAGGTGGTGTAAATGAAACAAACATTTGCTTTGTTTTACGAAAATCTTTTATTCTTTCGATACAATACAATAAAGCTCTTTTGACGTCAAGTGTGTGAAGAGCTCGTTCTGCTACTGAATCAGATTGAGGAAAGAACACAGGTAACTCAACTGATTGGTTAATATGGAAAGCAGAAACCACTTTGGGAAGGAATTTGGGATTGGTGTGAAGAACTACCCTATCTTTATGGAGCTGAAAGAAGGGTTCTTCTAAGGTTAATGCCTGTAGCTCACCAACTCTCCTTAATGAAGTGATTGCAATGAGGAATGCAACCTTACAAGAGAGAAACTGTAAGGACACTGGTGTAGCAGTTCAAAGGGTGAACCCATAAGTCTTGTAAGTACAACATTAAGATTCCACACTGGGGCTGGTGGAAATCTTGGCGGTATAACTCTTTTTAAGCCCTCCATAAATGCTTTGATGACAGAAACTTTGAACAAAGACAAATGTTGTCTGTTTTGCAAATACACAGCTACTGCTGCAAGGTGCAACCTAATAGATGTGTAAGCTAGCCCGCATTGCATTAGGCTTAAAAGGTAACAATGTTCTGAACAGAAGCATCTAGAGGTAGAATTTTGTTGTTGCTGCAGTAAACAACGAATCGTTTCCATTTTGCTGCATAGCAAGCTCTGGTAGTAGGTTTTCTTACTTCTTTCAGAATAGTCATACATTCTGGTGGTAAATTTAAATACCCAAACTCTATGACTTCAGGAGCTAAATCGCTAAGTCGAGCTCCTTGGGATTTGGATGCTTGATTTGTCCATGGTTCTGAGAGAGGAGACTGGAGGGGAGATGTAGCTTTTGATGTGGAACTACTGAGAGCTTTAACAAGGTGGTGTACCACAGTTGACTGGCCCATGTGGGAGCTACCAAAATCAGTGTGAGTGATATTTGCCTGAGTTTCCGAACCAGAAACAGAAGGAGTGGGAGAGGCGGAAAAGCGTAGGTAAATATCCCTGAACAATTCCTCCAAAGGGCATTTCCTTTGGAGAGAGGGTGTGTCTGAACCTGGAGGCGAAGTTTGGACCTTGTGCGTTGTCTACTGTGGCGAACAGATCTATTTTGTAGGTATCCCCATTGTTGAAAGTATGGAAGGAGAACTTGGGGATGAAGTTCCCACTTGTGTATTTGCTGTCTCCTTCTGCTGAGGAGGTCGGCAATCTGATTGTTCACTTCCGGGAGGTGTTCTGCCAGAAGGTGAATCTTGTGATGAATTGCCCATTTCCAAATTGTCTGAGACAGGCGTGACAGTTGGAGAGAGGGTTCACCCCCCCCTCTTTGTTTTTGTACATAGTACATTGCTGTCATGTTGTCTGTGCAGACTAGGACAACTTTGCCTGTGAGATGAGACTGAAAAGCTTTCAGTCCTAGAAACACTGCTAGAAGCTCTAGATAGTTGATGTGGAGACATCGGTGTTTGTTGTCCCTCCCAGAGACCTTGGATTGTGTAATGATGGAGATGTGCACACCAACGGGTGAGAGATGAGTCTGCTGTTAGCACGACTTGTGGAACAGGGTCGATGAAAGGCAGCCCTTTTGATACATTTTGTGGGTTCCACCACTGCAGAGAGTGATGGATGCGGCTGTCTACCAACACTAGATCTGTTAATTGACCCTGTGACTGATTCCACTGACGTGCTAAGCATTTTGTAATGGACGCATGTGTAGTCTTGCATGAGGTACTATTGCAATGCATGAAGCCATCATTCCCAGTAGGCGCACAAAAGTCCTGGCTGGCAAGGTTTGGTTGGTTTGGAACTGCAGCAATAGAGTTTGAATATTGGAAATTCTGGCTGCATTGGGGGAGGCTAGAGCCGTGTGAGTGTTGAGATTGGCTCCTATATAAGATTGTATCTGTAAAGACTGTAGGCGAGACTTTTGAATGTTGTGCGTGAAACCCAGTTGGTGAAGTAGGTGTAGCGTGGTCTGACTTTTTTGAAGACACTTTTGGTGTGTGCTGGCTTTGATGAGCCAGTCGTCTAGGTAGGGAGAGACAGGAATTTGTCTTCTTCTGAGTTGAGCTGCTACCACTGCTAGGCATTGTGTAAGTACCCCGGGAGCAGTAGTTTCTCCGAATGGAAGTACTTTGAACTGATAGTGTTTGCCTGCTATCACAAATATGAGATATCTGCGTTGAGCTGGATGAATGGGAATGTGAAAATATGCGTCTTTGAAGTCCAATGTGGACAAAAAAATCGCCTAGCTGTAGGAGAGGAAGAACCTGTTGAAGTGTTACCATATGGAAATGTTCTGACAGTATGTTGTGGTTTAATTCTCTGAGATCCAAAATTGGTCTTAAGGAACCGTCCTTTTTGGGAATGAGAAAATAAAGAGAGTAATCCCCTGAACCTTGGTACTGAAATGGAACTGGGTCTATGGCTCCCTTTTGTAAAAGAGATTGTACCTCTTGTTTGAGTAACTGCAAATGGTCTGACAACAATTTGTGAACGCGAGGTGGAATGTTTGGTGGATTGGAGGTGAGCTCCGGGCAATAACCATGTTGGATAAGGTCTAGCACTCATTTGTCAGTTGTTATAGATTGCCAAATGGGGAGAAACTGTTGAAGTCTTCCCCGGCAGGTGTTGAGTGATCGAGGGGAAGTGTGGGCAAGTCACTGTTTATTAGGGGAAGGGGTGTTGCGTGGTGTGGCGCCTTTACCCCTGCCTTTGGAATTGTTTCCTCTATATCCTCCTCTGTAGAAACCTCTAGAGGAAAAGGATTTGTTATTGCCTTTGTAAGAGGAAGCATTTGGGTCTGAGGATGTTGTTTTGGACCCTGCTCTGTATAATGATCAGCGGAAGGAGCCTCTATTGGATGGGGACTGGGGCACTCCCATGGATTTTGCCACTTCAGTGTCCTTTTTCATCTTTTCTAAGGATTGGTCGACTACAGGACCAAACAGGTGTTTCTTGTCAAAGGGGGTGTTCAAAATGGACTGTTAAACCTCAGGCTTAAACCCGAGATCCTAAGCCATGCATGCCTTCTAAGGAGAATGCTGGTATTGATCTCCCTAGCTGCAGTGTCAGCTGTGTCTAAAGCACATCTTATTGAGGAGTTAGATATGAGTTTCCCCATTTCAACTAACTGCTGTGCCTTAGTTTTATGTTCATCTGGGAGATATTGAAGCAGTTGCTCCATCTCATCTTAGTGTGCCCTGTTGTACCTAGCTAGTAGGCCCTGTGTGTATGCGATGCGCCATTGGTTAACGGCTTGAACAGTTACTCGTTTTCCAGAGGCATCTTTAAGTTTGGATTCTTTATCTGGGGGAGGTGCAGCCCCAGAGGTTTGCGAGTTAGCTCTTTTGCGAGCATTGGACACTACTAGGGAGTCAAGAGGTAATTGTCCCTTAATAAACACAGGATCTGATGGTGAGGGTTTATATTTTTTTATCCACCCTTGGAGTTAAAATAGGTGCTCTGACAGGGTCTTTAAAGATATCATCTGCATGTCTCATCATGCCTTTAAGCATGGGGAGTGTTTGACTTGACCTATGTGTGGACTCAAGTGTTTCAAATAGAAAGTCCTCTTCTAATGTTTCTTTATGTAATGGTACCCCATGATACTCTGCTGCTCTGGCAATGAGCTGTTGATAAGCCATATTATCATCTGGTGTTGATGGTTTTGCAGGATAAAGGTCTGGCTCATTGTCTACTGGAGGGTCAATGGTGTAATCATTCCATGGGTCTGCAGGCAAATGAGTATCATCATCACCCTGATCCACATCTGGATCTGTATGTGGAGATCCCTGAGGTGTTATGTGTAATGGATCTTCGATTATTAATTGTGGAGAAGATGGTAGAGGTGGAGAGGGTTGTGGGGCAGGATAAACAGGGCTAGTAGCCATGTCCTCCTTCTTCTTTAAGGGAATCTTATCAGAAGTGTCCTCTGCAGGAAGCTTGTGTTTTGCTGGAATTTTCGCCAAAATATGTCCAGTATCAGGATTAATATAAATTTTCTTTTGTTTGGGATCCAAGTTGGCCTTAAGAACGTCTAAAATTGGTTCTGGAGCCTCGAGAACATTGTCCTTGGATTTCGGCGTCGAAATAGACTTGTCTTTAGAATGTGTTGGCTCAGAAGCATGTTTGCGTTTCGAAGCGGAGGGTTTCGGCTCCGAACCAGATTTGTCCTTGGAGCCTGATGATTTTGGATCCGAAGGTAATTTCGTCCGACTCGGTCCTGAGCCGGAAGGCTTGACGGTTTGTTTCGGTGCCGAGCCGGGAGGCGGGGCGTCAGAAATATTGTCTCAGTGCCGACCTTGGCCAGAAAGCAGAGGTAGTGCCGTAGCCTTATGAGTTTTGGAAGAGGATTTAGGGGGCAAGGGGTCTTTGGTACTCACAGCACCTTGTCCCGGAGGCACATCTTTGGACTCCAGATCGATCTCGGAAACAGACTCTGGAACGGAGAGGGCCTCTTCTTCTTCGGTGGATGCTTCGATCTCTTCTTGGTCGGATTCTTCCCTGAAGATATCCGGAGTGTGTTGGATGCTTTGTCGCTGCATCTCTCGTCATCGAGTCAGACGATCGCATAGTCTTCTTGGACCGAAACGACTTACAAGCGTCGCCATCTTCCTCCCTGTGCTCCGGAGAGAGGCACAAGTTACAAACTCAATGTAGGTCGGTGCGAGGGTACTTGGCGTGGCACCCAGGACAGAATTGGAATGGGGTCAGTTCCATCTATAGGAGGCTGGCCCGACGCGCCAAGGCCCGACAGCCGCCCACAAGGTTTTCGATCGAAAATGGAGTTTGTCGAGCGATCTGATATGTGGAGAACAGGGAAACCTGTACCGAAACAATACTGTTGAGGGTAGAGTGTATTGCGCACCGAGGGGAACCCGAAGAACGGTTTTCGAACCGGAGCGCAGCAATACACGTCCGAACCTGATGGCGGAAAAAAACAATCTAACAATGGAGTAAATGCCAATGCGCACTATCACTGAAAGGAGGAGTCACCTTACCTCGTGACTGGAAAGACTTCTACAAAGAAAAACAACTTGCAAATATCCGGACCCAACACTAGATGTCAGGAGTATGCAAAGCATGTGTATCTACAGCACACATGCCTCGAACACAAAGTTAACCATTTTGAACAGTGCCTCTAACTATAATCTCAGAAAGACTGTCTAGGAGAATAGGGTTAGACACAGTGTGGGAGGCAGGAGGAACCAAAATAAAATTAGGGTGTTACTAACCTCCCACATCAAGCATTAGGCAAAGATAGGCAATGGCTGCCACTATCACCGAGTCCAGTACTGTGGCAGGGACCAACCCCAACTTGCATGGAGTTGAGCAAATGTTTCTTGTCAATAAATCTACAGGCCTCTGTGTCTATGGAGATCTGAAGGATTAGAGATTAGAGTAGAAACAAGACATCTTGATAACTGGCCAGCCCGTGGGGTCTGCTTTGGGCTTCTTACGGGAAAGGCTAAAACCCACTTTCAAGCATTGGGCACAAAAGAATTCCGTAATGATAGGGGAAACAGTAATAGCAAGTCTAAGATTGATGACCGAGCAGACTTCAAAGGTGAAGCTATCTCTAATGTCTTAGGCTTACTTTCTGTAAAGATGATGGTGAGAGGAGAAAGATTCAAGAAGTAGAAGGAAAAGTGGGAATGGATAGCTAAGAGCAGGTTGGTGTGCAGAAGACAATGCTAGTGAAGAAATAAGGTAACTTCTAATCTTGTCTAGTTTAACAAAGATGTACACAGACAAACAGCCACATAGAGCTTGTGATCCCGGAACAGCAGATTGAATACATGCTGAAAATGATAGTCCTTGACTACCATAAATATTTGGCTAGTAGGATTGTTTTTACTGGAGAGATGTATTTCTGATGCTGGCATTACAAATTTGTTATTAATTTTGTAACCAGTCTTTTTGGCAGGATTAGCATAATATTTATGCCAAGTGAGACAATAATGATGTCTGGAAAGAAACTTGTGCCCCTTTTTATAGAGGATGTGTTGTTATGTGTCAGTAACCGTGGCAGCAGTATATAAATGCTGTGAAGGAAGAATTTGGCAAGTTTTCTGGAAGAAGAATAAACTGGCAGGATTGATATAGTTTTTACACCAGGCGATGCAATAATGCTTTCTGGGAATAAATCTCTCCGTTTGTAGAGGATGTATTTAGCCCTGGCAGCAGTATATACATGCTGAGGAAGAAGTGCAGCAACAGAGTCTGCTTTGTGGATTAAGAATCAACTGGGGTAAGTGATGTCTTTTCTCAGGTCTTGTTTGGGTATCGTTGAATGGGAAATCATCCAACTGTGCTGAGGCCAAATATCTGCCACTGCCTGGGTAAACAGATATGCCATCTGGATGAGATGGTTGGACAATAACACCTGTTCAGAAGCATTTTGTAAATTAGGTTTGGTTGAGGTGGCCAGTGTCAATAAAGGGTAGAGGGTGATGCTCGTAAACACTACTCCCCACGCATAAAATAATTAGTTCCAAGTACGGATGGAGCAACTAATGACAGTGAAAAATGAAAGTGTGTGAAGTGCATCACTGGTGCACTCCTCTTACAGATTAGGGTTACTGAGAAAGTAGACATGTAAAGTTCCTTGCGGCTCCCTGTATTACTCTCATCCCTTCCTTTGTGGTTGCAGTAAATTAATGGCATTAGGAGCAAGAGCCATCCAAGCTAGCAACACTGTAAGCAAACAATCATGGGACATGGGGAACCCAGTTTCACATTTGCTGGAGTCATAACGGTTGTAGACTACCCTCACAGCCTCTGTTGCCTTCTGGGTCTCTCAACTGGCAGCTCCTACAACTGTATAAGAGCTCTGTGTGGAGCAGGTCGCGGGCAGTCCTTCTGTAACTGTTAATCAGTTACAAATGGAAGCACAGAAGTAAAAGGGAATGAGAGGCAAAGGTTGGAATCTCTTCAATTTATACTAGAGTACTTCGAATCAGAGCACTTACTATCGTGCCTGCTGAAGAGACTGCTAGCATTTTCAATCATATTCAAAATAAGTGAGAAAAGTATTTATTGTTCATTTCCCATTATTGCTTTGTCTGAGTACTTACACTGTGGTTTTCATTGGCACCATTTCTATTTGAGTCATTTAATAAACTGCTTTCCATAGACAACTGTCCATCTGTAAATAGAGAGAGAAAAAGAGACTATTTAACTGCACCCATTCTGTGTTTAAAATGAGCTCATGTATAGAAATACACAGTAAAAGCCATGCACCAGCCAATTTGTTGCCAGATTTAAATAGAGAACTGAATGCAGCACTTTAAGGTCATAGGACATAACGTGACCAGAACAGCTTTCCCAATTAATTTAAAAAATCAATACTTTTTCATATCAAGCATAAAAGTCCCAGCTGAGATTATGGATGCACTATAGTTAACAAAAAGACCTAAAACTCAAAAAAGATTCAGATCAATAACCAAAGTAAGGTTGTTTTTACCAGTGAAAAGAGAAATAACTTACTTGAAGATAACAATGTTTTTTATCAATCCTCTGCACACAGAGAGGTACAATAGAGCCCAAAACCTCACTGGAGGAAACCATGGTGGCTCAACTTGCACCCCTACTGCTTTTTGAGAACCCCAAAAAGGCATGCCTATCAAACCCCCATTACTTTCAAGTTTATTGCATAGTGAAGCAAAACCATCCAGAACAGAATGGAGGGAACCTTACATTAAAAATGCTCTCTCAGCCAGACTAGACTAGCTGTATGGGAAACACTCTGGCCGGCTGAGAGCATAGTGGGTTGTTTAAAGGTTTGAGGGATTCTCGGCCCATGCAGCCCTAAAAATAGCATGTGGGACTGATGCATGACTTTACACAATGATAGGTACGTACTTGATTTGCTACTGCACAGAAATACTGCTGTCCAGTAATGTGGCAGGATTTGAAGTATTTAAATATTATAGGTTTCTCTATAAAACTGCATGTAAAACATACAGCTTTCTAAAACTGGATTGTAAAATGAATGAATGCCCCTCCCCACCCCCTGCCCTCATTTCACCTTTCCAGAGAACGGTACAGTTGCAACCCTCCTCACAGCGTCTTATTGCTTTACTGTCAAATGTTGTTGACGTAATGTGATGGTTTGATTATGATATAATAAAAACAGATTTAAAACAACAATGTAGGTCATGTTTTGGTAAGCCATGCAAAGAAGGAGTCCAGAATTACAAAGTTGGTATTTTGCATCACATACAACAGCGGAGTAACCATTTTAAAAATGGCTGCCCTCCCTAATATGGTGAGAGGAAGTGTTCGTCATCTGTTTGAATGTCTTGTTGGACCACCTCCAGATTTTCTCCCAGAAAGCGTGCAGCATTTAATGTAATATTTTTGCCCAGGTACCCAACTCCTTTATTGTTACAACAATGTCTACGGGGGCCCCTATTAACATTATACAGTACTTTCTCCAGTTTATTTTGAACCTAGCATATTTTTTGAATTCTTTAAAAATGAAGAGTACCGGAGGGACTGTCCTCTGGAGATTCATTAGCTAGAACGGGACTTCGACCACGTATGAGATCTACTCTAGCTCTCCGGATACTTCACGGAACTCTCTTATGTCTGAATGAGCTATAACCCAGCATGCATGCGGAGCTACACAAATGGCAAATAGCAGATGCAAGAGCGTGCATCCCTGCCTTAATCTGTGGTGTAATGTTATACCTACTTATCTGCAATCTTAATTCCTCTAAGTCGAAGACTTTCTCATCATGTTCCCCTATGACAGGAAGCAAATCCTCATCCCAGCGACTGGCAACTCTCTTCCTCTTTATTAAGTTTCTTCCATCTGGTTTGGTATACAATCCCACAAAACTCACTCAGAAATCCTGGTTAGAAAACAAAGCACTAAATCGAGAAACCTCACTTCTTGAGAGAAAAAGAATCTAGGGACTGTTGTAAGGATTAAGAGAGAATACAAGAAAGACGAGTAAGTTACTTTGGTAACGCTCTTTCTGGTGGATACGCTATCTAACCAAGGATTCTTACTGCTGGAATATCCCCTAGCGCCAGACTGGATCCAGAAGATTTTAAAAGCATTGTTCTTGCACACCAGTTGATGGGGCAATGCAGCTCTGCGTTGACTTCGTATCACCCAGGAAGGGACAATGGAGCCACATATATGCACCAACCCTGCGCATCGATTTCAGTTTCTTTCTTGACCCGGTCAATTCTCTTGGAAGTGGAGACCCACAATATTCAGAGATACCAGTGTGCAGATCTCTAATATGGGACCGTTTTAGATGAATTATCAGATCATTCAACAGAACAGGGAGAAGGAAGGGTGGTGAGGAATCTGGGGCTAGATAGAGTATGCCCCAGACAGGGCATATACTTGTAACCACAGTACTTCTCAAGGTGGTGGACCTGTGTAATGGCTCATTCCAAAAAGTCCTGAAGGACCAAGAAGGAAAAATGCCGTAACTGGCAGTCAAGGCATTAGTGCTTTGTCAAAGTGTACCAAAGTCATGTTGCAGCATGACAAATGTCAAGGACAGGCTACACGTGCCAGCGCAGTGGTAGCAACATTGGTCCTGGTTAAATGGCCCTCCTGTGGCTGCTTCTTGGCAAGTGCGTAGCAGATTTTAATGCAGGGGACTATCCACCCCGATGGAGTCCATTCTGCACACCTTGCCGTTCTTCGCCCTAGAGAACCCCACAGAGAGCTGATAGCCCACCTGGTGGTCTTTGGTGCGATCGATGTAAGGGGGTTGGGCTAAGCAAAGAACTTTGGAAAAGTGATTGATTGCCCACTGTGAAACGCTGTTACTATTTTTTGGCAAAAGTGCCACCCTGTTCCTGAACACCACTTCACCTGGGAAAAAGGTGGTGTAAGGAAGTTGCATCGGGAGAGTTTGGAGTTCAGTCACACAGTAGGCTGAAGTTCCCAGGAACACAGTCTTCAGTGTTAGGATTCGTATCGGACAGTAGTGCATTGGTTCGAATCACGTGCGCTTGAATAAAGTGAGAACCAAATTGAGATCCCTTGTGGCATCACAAAGAAATTTGGAAGAAACAAACAAGTCAAACATTTTAGAAACCTCATCACAACAGGTGATTTGAACAAGAAGGTTTGGACTGGTAAACGTAAAAAGGCTGATAGGGCCAACAGAAAACCTTTAATGAAGCCTACTGCAAGTGCTCGCTAGGCCAGCAATAAAATAAACAATAAGAAAACTAACGGTTTTGCCTGTAATGGATCAATACTGTGGTTGGCATACCAGATTACAAACTTGTACCAGTGCCTGGCGTAGTCATATTTTGTAGAAGGATGCCTGGCAGCCAGGATGACACACACAAATTTGAGAGGAAGATCGAATGCAGTCAACTGCTGCCGCTCAGTCTCCACGCCTGGCGGTGCAGAACCCTGCTGCTGTGACATGAGGTCATCCCGAAGCGGTAGCCTGATCAGATGGATGCTCATGCTTAAAAGTTCAGCTACCACACTTTCCTTGCCGTAACTGGAGTCACTAGGATGACTGGGGCCTGGTTAGTCCAGATCTTCTAAACATCTCAAGGTAGGAGAGGTAGTGGTTGAAAGGTGTACAGGAGTCCGTGCTCCACTTTATCCAGAGTGCGTCTCTAAGAGAGAGCCTTCAAGGAAACTTCAGCATGCAAAGGTTTTGGCATTACACATTCTTAACAGTGGCGAAAAGGTCTAGCTATGGTGTTACCCACTGTTGGAAGATGCCCTGTGCCACCATATGTGTAACCTAAATTTGTGATCCACCAGCCATCTCCAACGGAGTTCATCCGCCCTCGCATTCAAAGACCCCACCAGGTGTTTTACAATCAGGGGGGAAATGCCCTGACCCTCCAGACAGCTCCAGCAACAAAGTGCTTCCTGGCACAGGATCCGGGACCTCACCCGCTCAGATTGTTGCAGTACCACATGGTGGTGGTGTTGTCCACAAGAACTTGAGCCCTTTGATGGAAGATAGGAAAACTTTAAGTGCCAAGCAAATGGCCCGCAACTCCAACAGGTTGATGTGGAGATAGGCCTCTGCCAAAGGGCAGAATCCTCTGATCTGCACCTATCCCAGATGATCTTCTCATCCCGTAGTGGCACATCTGTCACCACTGCCAGCTCTGAGTGAAGAGGGTTTTGCCACCAATCCAACTGCAGCTGAGCTGACCAGAGCCATCATTGCAGGCTTTCTTCTTTCTCCTCTAAAACCTGGATGGAATCAGACATGCTCTCCTGGTGCTGGGCCCACTGAGACTTTAGATTCCACTGCAAATCCAACATATGCCACATGGCATAGTCGACAAGCAGGATGCAGGATGCCAAAAGGCCCATAACCCTTAGAGCATCTCTCATTGAGATGCAGGACCAATGCTGAAACATCAGGATCACAGCCCGAATGTCCTGGACTCGTAGTGACACAGGCAAGGCGCAAAAATGCACAATATCCAGGATGGCTCCAATGAAGTGGAGCCTCTGCAAAGGAGTCAGATGTGGTTATGGAACCCCAGCGATGTCAGGAGGTTCACCATCATCTGTAGGTAGTCCACGACTGACTGTGGTGAGCTAGTCTTCAACATTCAGTTATTGAGGTAAGCGAAAACTGGAATCCCCAACCTCAGAAGGTGTGCTGTGACCACTGCCATTACTTTTATGAACATCAGTGGGGCACTGGTGAGACCGAAGGGGCGCACAGTAAATGTTCCTGGCTCACTCTGAACCGCAAGTAGCATTTTTGGGACTGCAGGGCGTGTACATTAAAATAGGCGTCCACAGCCACCATCTGGTCGCCTGAATCCAGTGCATACAGAACCTGGGCCACTGTTCGCATCTTGAATTTTTTATTCTGCAAGAAGGTGTTCAGTGGCCGGACATCTAAAATGAGTTGAAGGCCTCTTTCCTGCATAGGAATGAGTAAATAGCAGGAGTAACAGTCAGTGTCTATTTCTGAGGCACGAACCCAACTTTTGGCTCCTTTGTCCAAAAGAGGCAACATTTATCGGAGCAAGAAGGACAGATGCTCCTCTGAAAGATGCTCTGATATGGGCTGGACGTGATGTGCGTCTAAAAGTAATGGCAGGTCAAAGCCTTGCTGAACCATCTGAAGGACCCACTTGTTGGATGTTCTGTTTTGTCACCCAGCGAAGAAATGTCTGTTCCTGCCTCCCACAGGATGGCCGTGTGCCACTGATGGTAACTTAAAGTGGCTTGGAGGCTTATGCTGCAGGGGCGGAGGACTGGGAACTGTGCTGCTCCTGATGGACTGGGCATTGTCTGTTTAATCCCCGCCCCCCAAAAGAACTGGGCTGCCTGCTGCAGTGGTGGTGGGCCTGGTCACTGCTGGTACGCCTGTCCTCTGGAGTAGCCTCAAAAGGGGCAAAATGGGTACTATCTTGCAGGAGTGGCAAGGTCTAAGGAACTCAATGTGGCCCTGCGTTCTTTAAAGCGCTCTAATGCTGAATCGGCCTTCTCACCAAACAGGTGAGTTCCATCGAACGGCACGCCCATTAAAAAGACTTGCACGTCACTTGAGAAGCCTGTGGATCTCATCCAAGTGTGCCGCTGAAACACCACGCTAGTGGCAACCTGTCTGCCTAAGCACTCTATAGTGTTCAGCCCAGACCAAATGATATACTTTGCAGCATCCTGACTGTCCTGGATGTTTTGAACCGGGTTGTCCTGAAAATCTTTTGGGGTAGCAAGATCTCGTCAACAATGTCTCATACAGCATGACAATATCTTATCAGCAACCAGCTGGCAATGACTGATCGGAGAACTAGGCTGGCAGAGGAAAACATTTGCTTCTGAATGACTCAATTCATTTTCTCTGTCTGGGGGTCATAGGGTATGGGTTGGGCCTCACCCTACTAGTGGAAGCATAAACCACCAAATATTCTGGTGTAGGGTGCTGCATCAAGAAAATCAAAGTCGCTTGGTGTCGGTTAGTGCTGACAGCAAACCTGCCTGTTTACTGGAGGGCAGGAATAAGACTAAGATCAGGTGCCCTTAAGAGTATCAGTCAGGGTTTCATTAAATGGAAATAAAGATTTGGATGCAAATTGTCCAAGTTGCAAAACTTCTGTCAGTACATTAGTTTTGACTTCCATAACTGGCAGTTGTAAATCTAAAACCTCTGCAGCCCGTCGCATTACCACGGCAAAGGACACACTCTCTTCCGTTAATGCCTGGTCCAGAGGATGAATAAAACCTAGTGTCCAGGGAAGTGTCACTCTCTTTAGTTGATGGTCCAGGTGACGAACACAATGCAGTGCTGAGGGAAGTGTTTAACCCACTGGCCTCTTCTATGTCCATGAATAAATTGTCATCATCATAAGGTAGGAGGAAATAATCCCTTCATCTTCATTGCCATCTCCAAGGGCTGGTTCACTAGGATCAGAGTCTGAACCAAAAAGTTGCTGCTGCACGGGTGTGCAGCTCCAAGACAGAGGTATGGTTCTGTAAGAGGCAGACTGGGCTGCGGCCGGGTGCACTGGCATAGAGTCAGGGCATGACCTCGGTTGGGGCCCAGATGAATTAATTCAGCTTGGAGTTAGAAAGGACTAAGAAGAGGATCTTCTTCTGGAGGTGTCGGCACTGGCATCATTGTCATGGGGACATTAGTGGATTTCGGGGCCAGATTGGAAGTCTATTCCGGTAGTGTAGCGGAACCTGAGATGGGTTCAAGGGGCACAGGTGGCACTAATGGGAGACCTGCTGGCAGAAACCTGACTGGAGGCCTACGTGGGTTCTTGGGGATTGAAGGCACACCAGAGGCAGCTGGAAGAGTACCAAAGATGAGCAGCATGGCTTCTTTTAAGGCATCCATTGCGACAGCCCAGGAAATTCGAGGTGCATCGAGATCAGCTGTGGAATCAGCTACTTGGTGGGGGACCGGGGCAAGACCAAGAGGCACCCTCACATCCTCGCAACTTCTCCGTCTTTCTGTGCTGTTGTGACTTCGACTTACTGGAAGACTTAGACCTCCACAAGGACTTGTCACGGAAGCAGCCCCAAGAGTGGGATAAGTTCTACGCCCTCTACTTCCATGACTTCTTTCGATGTTTGGCGCCATACAGCATCGCTTCACATTACCAAATTGCCTTGGGATTTATAAGGGTACACTCCTCACAGGACTTGGGAGTCAAGCCCCAAAGCCAAACACCAAAGGCACACTTCATGGGGACCTGTCACGGATATTAACTTGCAACAGTTCCTACAAGTAGCAATTTTCAGAAGAAACTCATCAACTGATGGGGAGAAAGTTAGGCACAAGATCCAGATCTTCGTACGAAGGTACAGAAAGAGAGTAACTGACATCAACTCTCAGGATTGGCAGTTATATGCAGCTCTATCGTCACATCTTAGGATGAACAAAGTCAACATGGAGCCGCACAGTGCCACCTACCAGTGCGCAGGAATAATGCTGTTAAAACAGGGAAGAAATCTGCGGTTACAAGTATTTATCAGAAAAACGAGATATCACTCATGAATATGAAACAACAATGGACTTGAAAAGCAGCCCAGGGGCAGAAAGCAAGACTCACAAGAAAGGCTCCCAATTTTAGGCAATGATAGTCACATGATCTAAGAGAAAATAGAATTAATAACCAAGACCAGAAAAGTCCCATTTGTATCAAATCCTGAAACTGGCAGAAAATAGCAGCATGAGAAATGATAAAGGTAAAAAGCACTAAAAGTGTCCACTGCCTCAGACAGAACCCAACTCCAAACACTCCAAATCTATTGGATGATTGAGAATCTGGAGTCATTCAATGACCCTGGTCAAAAAGAAACAGATGGGAGGAACAAAAGATGGAGTCATGGCTATCCACATCTCTAGCCCTTTATTTTGTTATCTGTCAAGCACTGGATCAAGGAAGGAACAGATCTTCCCCCAAAAGAAACCTGGAAATAATGAGAAAATGACACTATCATTACAAAACGCCCTAAAATGCTAAATGTATGCCGGTGCCAGATAGAGGTCCTCTGAATACATTATGTGCCCAACTTTATATCGTAGGTGTTAAAACTGCTTTGGGGGAAAGCAAGAAAAATATCCTGATGGCTGCACCACAGGTCTTGCAGGCCATCTTTCACAAGAAATGCCTATGTGTTTAAAAGATGTTTTTAGGAAGGGAAAAATCTCCGATATTCAATAACATGGTTAACCAGTAAAGCCTATGGGTCTGCCTAATAGTCTTAATAGTGTGGTTAGTAATTGGGAGGTCAAATCATAGCAAAAATTGTATCTGGTGGTGAGTCAAGGGCCACCTAGTCTCAAGTGTAGGTGTAGTTTGAGATGATTCAGAAAAGAGATGAGCAATCCTCATGTAGTGTTTTAAGGTCTGGGTAAAGTGGAGTCAGGAGATGGAATCGGTCTGGCATTTTAGCTAGCAAGTGACAAGTCATTACAACCATGTTCACGTTATCTTGGTCTCTGCAGTTGCCAATGATGTTCTGCATCAGCAAAAAAAAAGGCATCCTATGAACGCATGCATGTTGGAGTACGTCATGACACTGCAGGCTATGTATGTACGTGCATGCTTGAAGACTTCTACACATGCCATGCATGCATTGCAATGCATGCACGCACATACGGAACAATGTAGCCACCATTTTGTTTATTTTATTAACCATTCCAGACGACACTTGGAGCACTGAATTTTTATTTGGGGAAGGGGTAGGGGAGGAGAAAAGTAAATTGGGCGGGGGACCAATTGAGGAGTTTGAGGTAGGGCAATGGGAAGAAATTAATTTAAAGAAGAAGCTTAAGTGGAGGAAAATAATTGACGAGCTGGGTGGTGGGAGGAACATAGAGTGCTCTGGGTGGTGGGAGAAAGGTGCATGCAAGAGGGAGAGTAAGAAAGCCCACGAACGTTTATAGAGTGTTTAAAGAAAAAGTAGGTGGGCGGTGGAGGAACTAGGAATGTACAGTGGAGGAAGTGTGGGCCAGGAGTGAACACAAGCGAAACCAGAGGAAGCCAGCAGCAGTGGACCACGACGGCAATCATTGTAAGGGAGTCCCTTAGGCAGTTCCAAGGAAGGATTTGAGTCGAGGTGGAAAGTTTTACTTTATACTTTTCTGGGCTACTGTAAACTTAGTTTATAAAAGTATCGGATGTATGATGATACAACGCGATCATTTAGATCGCTGTACATTACATCGCTGTTTTTACAACGCAAGTCGTTACAACGACTTGCGCTGGAGGGCGCTGGATTTAGGAATAGTGTGATTTACTATTCCAAAGGTCGTTTTCCTCTTACAACCACTAATGGGGACGTACACCATGAAGTGTAACAGCAGTACCAATGATAAGGTATGCACCATCATTCCACTTTGATCACCCACTGACATCGTTTCCAGTATTGTGAAATTGCATTAAAGGAATCCAGTTGGCCAATTTATTTTACAGAAAGGATGATCTTGGATAAATACCTGACCACCTTCAGATAATTGACGTATTGGGATGATTTGACCACTGCATAAATGTTATGTGGTAAAATATTAAAGACAGCCGTGAATACACGGCCACTGTAAATGTATGTAGTAAATTGAAAAATCTATAAACACTGAACTGGTTCCCCATAAACCGTAGCCAGCAAGCCGAAGATGTGGTCTGTAGTATGGAAGGGAAGCTCCACAAGCCAATCCACATGAGCTGCCGCCTGTGTTCTGGTCATTCACCCAGCTTGAAAAATACATGTTTAATTAGGAGTCAGCTACCTCCATATTAAATAGCTGGTGCAGTACAATATGGAGTTATTTGAGCTATTTTGCTAAGCAATGCAGCAAACATATTGAAACTCTGCAGATGAAGTTATTTTTTATAGTTAAATAGAATATTGAGTGGAAGGCATTCATGTGGTGATCTTGGTGTTGATGGCACTTTGTGCACGGGCTAATGCCATACACAGTGCGACGCCTACTCAGACAGGCACGTATCATAATGGGGCATTATGAACTGAGGGTTCTGCTGTTTAGTCTCTTGTCAGCACCTTGTGTTTGCAAAAGTGTCACAAAAAGCACCTGATCCAGTAACAAATGGCAGTCACAAGCTCAATTTAAAATGCCCCGCCATCACTTTCTCTGTACTGCTCGATACGTTACCACGTTACTAAAGCACAGATGTTCTCTTAATGACATCCGTTGACATATCACCCTGCAGGCAGTACTGAGGAGTAAAAGCACAACATTTTGAATTTGGGGTTTTGTTGTTTAGCGTCGCGTCAGCACCCTGTGTTCGCAAACTTATCCCAATTAAAAAACAAAATGTGTGCATTTTGCAAGTGCAGGGATTACATTAATTTTCACTTAATGCAGCCAGAATTGGGACCAGGGACGCCACCCTGAACTTCTCTTTATTCACAGCCCACAAGCCCCCGGTTTTCCTTTATACAATAAGAATGTTTTGGGGGGTTCCAATGAAGGACAATTTGAAAGAAAACTCTTGAAAGGCCTACTGTAGCCAGTTTACACTAGGGCCCATTTGTCGAAGGTCAGTACTTGTCATTCCAAGTAGAAGTTCATCTGCCGGTCTCCTCCTGGTGCCACATGCTATAATGTCATTATAACCAAAGAAACAGTAGCTATAGCTATACAACTTTTCCATCTTTCCTTCGCCCTCGGAAGGTCACGGATATCTGGTTTGTCTTTGAAAAGATTGGCCGCTGCCAAACCTTGGCTTCTGATACCCCCTACATCAAAAAGGCATTTCTGTTCAACAACCATTGAAAAACCAGATGGCTTAAGCTAAGTACAACTCCTTGCTGCTGTTAAGCTATCCATCTCTCTTGTAGCAAATGAATTATGTATCGACGAACTAAATATTATCACGGCCTCGAAGTTCTTGCTTGATAATCGGGCACACGTTTCACTGCTTTTTCAATTATTTGCCACAATGAATATTGATACCAGGCCAAACCACTGGGCGCACTGAGAGATGGTTGAGCTAAAACAGCCAAATGCTAAATCCTTTTTCATCCTAGCATCTATTATTAGGCTCGCTATTAGAGGGCGTGCTCAGAAGAGCATTAGGCACACCTGAGGCATTAGCTGTGCGTGCACAACAAGAGTATATCATCAGGGGATTCAAAAGATAAAATGAATGACCTGCGATATACCAAAATTTCCTTAGCATTGCTCTTAACACAGCAGGTTTTGATGCTTCACTTTCCAAAACATTGATCGTTAGGCCGGTTGCGCAAAAATGTTGGTCATTGTGGTACCGATTTTTGTGTGAAGATGGTGGCTTCAAACTCAAAGTGGAAGACACTTGTCTCTAAAGCGTCTTGTTTAGTTCCAGCAGTCTCTTCACACTCCCCTGTTTAAAGATACTTCGAGTTTGTTTGTTACCCTTCCTCTCACCAAAACACCAATGCCATAGTCATTCACCATTTGGGAAGACTCCTTATCAACTAGAATAAAAATCTCAGGATCTGTTTTTGGCCCGGTGCAAAAGATGATGCCATATCAATCCGCATGACTGGAGCTGGCACATAACGCTGTGGAACTATCAAGTCAAAGTCTCGGTCCTGGGAGTGTAGCGAGCAAGCGTGCTTCACGCACCCAGTTTCCTCTCAAATCTCTGGCAAACTTGCCAAGCTGTTAATTTCGAAATCTCACCTACTACTCAGCAATTATATCTCATCATGAGTGGGCAGGTGGGGTGGCAGCGGGAAAACAGTCTTTGGTATGTTGCCTCTTGTGAGGTTTGAGACAAACAAAACAAGTTACTTTTGGTAACTCTCTTTCTGGTGGACACTACCTAACTGCAGAGAACTCAAATTTGAATATTCCCAGGCACCAGCAGTGGCTCTTGCACTCCGACAGAGGTGCTGGCTCACTACAGGACGGCCTAGCACCCCCTCAGCAGTGACGGAGCAGAGTTTGTGCATTACTTTTCTTCTTCCGCAACCTCAGTAAAAGATCAACTCAGACAAAGTGAAGATGACAGTGAGCCGAAAATAAACTTGGGATCATTTGAGGATGTGCTAATGTACACTCTACAAAACTGGAAGCTAGGAATCTGTGGTTAGACAGAGCATCCACCATAAAGAGCGTCACCGAAGGTAAGTAACTTGTTCATCTGATGGATACTTCAAACTGCAGATTTCTCATGTTTAGAATAGATACCCAAGCAGTCCAAAAAGGTGGTATGAGGAGTGGACTCAAATCAAAAAGTCCTGCAGAATTGAGTGGCCAAATTGACCCTCTCTGCAAACCTGGTTGTCAAGGTAATAATGCCTGGTTAATGTGTACACTGATGCTCACACAGCAGCTTGATAGGTGTCTAAGACAAGAACTACCCTTGCTAATGCTGCCACCTCGACAAAGTCCTCTCATCTTTGTGTTTTGGCAGTGGCTATTTCCCTGAGGGAACTGAACATCAACACGATACTCCCCTATGTGTTCAACGTAGAAACTTAAAGTTCTCTTGAAATCAAGCCAATGGAGTCTCTCCTCACACGTAAAAGGGCAATACCACTTTAGGCAGAAAAGCGGCCCGGGTCCACACCAATTTGGTGGGAAAGGTGGAATTGTACAGAGGTTTCACTGACAGCGTCTACAGTTTTCTAACAATTGTGGGCAGGCTTTACAGCATTTAAACAAAAACAGTTGCGCTGGAAGCACGAAAGGAGCAGTTTAAGTCCCCATCGAGGCATTAAGAAGGGTTTAAAAGGAATTATATGCGTCAAGCCATTCAGAAAACACATTATAACGTGATTTAAAGAGGGGAGGCTGGTCTGACAGTCATACAAAAAGCAAAAAGGACTGAAATGTAACCTTTAACTTTGTCCACTGCAAAGCCACAAACGTCTCCCGGTGCCTTGTGTATATGGATTTGGAGGTGTCTAGCTGCATGGATCACATCTACCACTTCAAATAGCAAATCAAAACTGCTCACTTATTACCATTCAGTCTCTGCACATGGAGGTGTAAGTTGTGGAGATTCTGGTGCAGGACCCTGTCCTATTTCTAGGACAGAAGGTCCTCCCAAAGAGGTAACCGCTTGCAAATTCCTAGACTCCAAAGATGTAATAACCACACTCTGCTGGCCCAGTCCAGGGCTTACCAAGATAACTTGGACCGGGTCTGTCCTGAACTTCTTGAGAACTCTCGGAAAGGTAATGGTTGGAACATGTGTAGGAGGCCTGTGGTTCATCGCTGAAAGAATGTGTCTCCTAATGACCTTCCTAGTTGAAACGCCAGCTCTAGACCTGCAAAGATAAGCTGTAACCCCTGCCATCACCTTCCTGAACACCCAAGGGGTCGAGGTGTGGCCAAAGGGTAGGACAGCAAATTGAAAGCGTTTCAAACCCACTGTGAACCACAGGCAATGTCGGTAAGGGTATATGACAATATGCATCCTGCAAAACTAAGGGTGCCATCCACTTTTATGTGTCAAGAGTAGAAAGAACCTGAGCAAAGCAAGCTTTTTGGATTTGTCCTTCCATAAAAAGTCATCAGGAGGATGGAGGTTCAGAAGGAAGCTGAGCACTCTATCCTTCTTGGGCATGAGAAAGCAGAATGAGTAACACCCCTCGCCTTTTTCCTAGTCCGGCACTGTTTGGATGGTTCACTTGGAGAGGAGTAAATTTAGCTGCTCCATAAATACGGTAGCCTAGTCTCTTGAAACAGGAGCTGAGACTGGGGATGCATGGAGGGGATGAAATGAAAGGTAGGACGTAAATCCTTTGAATGATCAGCAGAACCCATCGATCCAAAGTGAAAGACATCAGCCAGGGATAAAAGTCAAATTTTGCCTCCTACAAGCTGAGTGAGTCCTGCAAGGGTAAACTAGAATGAATTACTGGCTGCAGCGGCTAGGAAGCAGGAAGCAGACAATTGTTGTGTTTGTTGACCTACACAGCTTTGGCTGCAACCATATCCCCTGGAGCCGTGAAAGGGCCAACATGATAGCTGCAATGGCTGCCAGTTAGAATATGCCACGCCCCACGAATAGCTCCTAAATTTCATTACTGTTGGTGGGACTGCTGGGCTAGTAAAAGCCGCTAATCAAACAAGCAAATGAGGCATCATGAAATTTTATTTTAAGCCCACTGATAAGCTGGCTTCAGCATTGGTGGCAAAACTATAAATGATCATAATATGGGCTGGCGGTCTTCCAACAGATTTTTCTATTTTCTATACCTATGTATAAGACTGTAGTCTATTAAAGACACAGTGGTGCATATTATCTCGCTCTACAAATACTTTTTGACAGATAGGGTTGCGACTGATAAACAGATATTTGTGGTATACATTTATGGATATATCTGTTTTAGATGAAGTTTCTGCAACTGTTTACTTCTGGGTTAGCAGAATATGTCAGCTGTTGCTTTGCCATGCTCATGGAGATCCCACCAAACATTTGTTGCCTTGTGTGGCATGTTTTATTTCAGAGTCTAGGCAATGTGGTTTACAGGTTGACCAGTCTGATGCAAAGAAAAAGTTCAGGCAGGTGTGAACAGCCACAGAAATCAGATGAGGTCAGGTAGGATGTGGAGCTTGAGGACAACGGTATGTAGACTCTGATGGTGCTGAGCTGGATACCATTTGTTTGAAAGACTATTGCATCCCTAGTACTAACTGAATGTGTAATGTTTTTATTGTTAAAGGTTTCCTTTCAAGCTAGGGGTAGAAAAGAAACTTAACACTCACTTTTGTGTCTGTAATAAAATGCAGGCCTTCTACATTACATACATTAGTACACAAAGTGTCAATTAATGATGGCAGGAACCAGATTTAATATGACAGTGACTGTGATGAAACAAGGATTTCAAGATGTTTACCTAGATGCAATCTAATTTTGGCTTCAGAATTATTGCATTCAGCCATAGAGAGATGGGCTCTTAGTTAATGTAAACCTCCGCCACACTGGAAGCTTTTCTAGACCGAAAAAGCTTCTTAATTCAACATAAATGAAAAGAACATACATAGGTCTGGTTCTTTACAGGCAAGAAAACAATGTTTCGGTTAATAATGGTGTAGAAAACATTATGGTGACCTTTCGTCACTAGGTTCATATGCTGCACTTCAACTTACCTGCTCTGTCAAAAGAATGCATATTATAGCCTCTTGTAAGTTCTGCAGGTCCAGAGAACCTTCCAGAAATGGGGGGGTTGGCGTAATATTTTTCTTGCCTTCGAGGGTGGATGGATGGATCAGGGTAATGCGGGCCTGAAAGAAAAGAAATCAGCTAAGTAAATTATGCAGGAAAAAACAGAATGACTTGAGGTACACCATGAACTACCACCAAATATGGTCCAAGTTGCAGCAAATTACTAAGGAGAGAGGAGGATATTTGTATTTGCAATATCTACACCTGTTTTTAATGAAATGATAGCAGATGAACGTGATTAATTCAAGTTCAGTTTGCAAAGAATGGAAATATCACCATTATGATTGCTTAGACACCCATACTCGGTGTGTTGAGGTCCATTAGGCGTGTCTCAGTTCTTTTAACCTTCAGTGATTCCACTGGCTACAATGCCAGCCGTAATGTCAACAGTAACACAGGGTTAAAGAGTAAAGTGGGCACATGAAACTAATGATAAAGAGCCTAGATAGTGCCTGAATGTGCAGACAACCAACCAAGTGCTGTTGAACTATGTACTCTTCAGCGAACTCTTGAAAACTGACCTAAACACGCAAGCCAGAGACTGGTTAGAACCTCAGGTCGGTGGGGCAAAATAATGTAATATGGGTGATCTATCCTTTAGCCTGTGCTGAGCTGTACATAAAGCTAGTTATTTGTTCCCTCACTTTATAATGACATTCCGCATTACTGTGACCTAACATTGGACCTTGGACTGATTTTACCTTCTACCTCAACCACATATATCAGTTAAGTACTGCCCTGGCCCCATTACCATGAGTTAACCACTATCCTAAATGTCATTCATCTGCTTATCTAACCCAATTAGTACTTATTTCAAAAGATTATGAAGAGGCCAAAAGGCAGCATGATCAGTACCCCAAGATGCATTAGGTCAGAAGACTAAATGTAAAACTAGAAGATAATTCTAATTTACCTACCTTGTTTTACAAGAGATAACACTTACAGAAGCCAAATTTCAGTGGTAGAAGTAATATAGGCAACATTACAAGCTCAAACATCCCCAAAATATCTCACAGCTTAAAAAGACAACATTAGTGATAGCATATTTATAAAGGTAAAGAAAGTAATGTGCAGAACCAAACTGGGCCTGACTGGTAATTGGGAGAACAGAATAACACAGAATTACAATTTATCACCAATAACTTAGATGTGAAATTTCTTCTTTTCCTTTACTGTCTGTGCTCACAAAATACTCCACCGTACTATTAATGTTATGTTGGGTGTCTTCTTTTAATAGACTTTCTTCGTTGTTAAACTCTGTTCCCGGATTATTGGAAAGTATTAAAGATTTGTAGAAATAGGGGGGCGTGGCCAGCAGCATGGCCGAGTAAGACGTGCTTTTGCCGAACTCCGGCAGAAAGCACCATTCGTCAATTAATCCGGCGACCCGCAGACCCGGAGAATACCTGCTTTTACTCCCTGGGGACTGAGGAGGGCTCCGGTAGCGACAGAAACCGAACTGGAGGTCCCTGCCGACAGTTAACCACCAAATAACGGACCGAGCTGGAGAGCGCGATCGCAGCCCAAAATGGCGCCGAGGAAGACCTGAATCGGCCCGGGACGCTTTTGGCCTTGGAGCGGGGTCGTGAGGCTGCGGTCGCACGGGGACTAACATCGGGAGGTGTATCGACCTCCGTCCCCCTCCAGGACTAACTGCCGTCTGCGCTGTGTGAGGCGCTTGTGAGCGGGTCCTTGAGGCCCGGACCACCATCGAGGGTCGAGGCCCCCTCCGGGAGCGCGCCGGCGGAGTGCCGGAGACCGGGGACGCGGGGTAACTGCGGAAGGCATCCGCGGGCCCCGGGGTGTATCCGCCGACCCTGAGTGCCCTGGGAGGCGAGAGGGCACTGCTATAGCAGAGGGACAGGCCTAGGAGGAGAGGAGCCCTGGATGCTGGTGCGCAGCGGCGCTGCATCGGCGCGGGTGCCCCGGGACGTAGAGGAGGCATCGGAGGCCCTGAGAGCTGGAGCGGTCTGAGGAACGATTTCGGGAGGTACGTCGACCTCCGTATCGCGCCCCGCAGCAGACACCGGTATGTCACCGGGGCTGACATGCTGATACCTTAAGCGGCGCTCCAGATTTTTGAGGGGCTGCGCCAGCGACGTGGGACTTGACCCCCCCCCCCCTTCCCCCATCTTCTGTGAAGAGCCGCCCTGGAAGATCGCTGAAGACCTAGACCATCAGAAGCCGGCATCCGACGGTGAGTGCCTGCGGCGGGCTCAGCGACCCCCGGGCGTGCGAAACACCGGCCGGGGGCGCTGTCCCACCTAGTGGTGGAGGACCACGAACCACTGGAGGTGCGGTGGGGGCAAGGCCGGGGGTGACTATGTCTTGTGGATTGTTACCTGCCTTGTTATGTTGGCCTAGGCCTGGCTGCCATGCTGCTTTTCTTTGCGCACGTTACACTGAGCCGGGCCTTCCTCGCCCTTTGCTCGTGCCAAGTTCTTTTGCACTGTCTGCATTTTCTGTTGTTCACCTTTCTGGGCTCAGTCTGCACAAACATGTACAAGGTCGCATAACAATGTATTCTGGTTCTTCCATGATATGGCCAGTCCCGCGCACCCAGACATAACATTATGTGCAATTGCCATGAAGAATTTGATATGCTTTTAATACTGTGGTTTACTAGCGCTTAACACACTTGGAGAAATCCCTTTCAGGGAGAAGAGCTATGATGTCCTGCTGATGTAATTCTGCATCTAGAGACTGAGGTATGGGGGTTCGCTAGTCAAAGCCCAGAGGTCTTCTATTATTATAATCAACTATCTTACTGCAAGGGGAGGGTGGTAATGTTATTTATACGTTTATCCACTGAGCTCTGAGATGCTTTCCCCGTTTGTATTCTATGGAATTGTAACCATGCTGCTTATATTATTCATATGCATTATGCTATTAGTACTGACACGTGTACTGTACATTAGAGCACGTAAGTTGGAATAAACATTTTAACCTATCCAGTGTCTCTTCCTACGCACCTTGTGGACAAGTACGAGTGAGTGACGAAAGAGTGTTCTTGCTTCTGCGAGTCCTGAGATAAAGATACCGTGTTCTGGGTTGTCCAAACATTAGTACTTGGGTGCTAATGGGATGCTAAGCTAGTTGGGTTGGGGTTTTTGGGTGCTACGGTATATGGTGGCAAACCACTGTATTCCGGGGTCCCATTTTCCTGTGCATAGCTCTGTGTATGTGCAGAAACCTTATGACATGGCGCCCAACGTGGGGCGGCTTATCTGCGAGACGCTTGAGTAGTACTTGTGCTTGTCCACAAACCCCTCGCGTACGCTTCCGGAGGCGTATGTGACGGTGATACCTCCTATATTGAACGTTTTATAGGTTCTTTCAAGCTTGAAGTTATTAAAAAGGTTACATAAATAACCCATTTTGTGCTCCCTGTTAGGTTGTCGAATATATCTGTTTAGTTATGGCTGGTGTGGCGATTGCTGCACATAGTCGAGGGCACTCCGAGATCACTTACGGGTGTATGGAGTGCCTGATACAGGGATCGATTTGGTCTTTGTGGTTCAAGCCGATCCGGCTTACCACTTTGAGGTGTTTTACACTTGGATCACTTTTGAAGCGGTGGAGGCAGATGATAATCTGTTTCATGAATATAAACCCACCGCTATTCCTGCTGCCTATCGACCCTATACCACTCTTGAAGTACCTCTCACGGCTTGGCAGCACCGTGTTTGGTTTAATGGCGCCCTACCACAACCAACTACCGCAGTTCGTTTGGGCCCCTTATCAATTCAGGGGGCCACTTGGCCTGTATTGGCCGGGTATACTCCGCATCCGAATTATCTGGCATTGCCGCTTGCGGAACTTCGCACTATGCATACCGAATTGGTGCGAGTGCATCGAGCCCTAGTGACATACGTTACAGGTAGCCTACATGGAGCTGCTCCTGTAGTCGCAGGCCAACCAGCTATAGCCGCTGGAGTGACCATAAGTCCTGTCATGGTAAATTCTGTGATGGGCAAACGTCCACAAAATAAGGACGACTATCCTTACTGGCTTGCAGAAAAGTTCGATCAGATAGAAGCAGTGTTTCCACATACATCCCCAGTAGATAAACACCGCATCCTCACGATAAGTTTGCCAAAAGACATAATCCCCGATTTGACATCATGTGAAAACTGGGGTAAGGTATTCGCAGCAGTTTATTCAAAATGTTTTGGAACTCCTTCCATGACGGTTCTACCCTCTGTAATTAAAAAAGTACAGGATGAACATGGCCCTGAAGCGGCTGTGGAATTAGGGATGAGACTAGTGGGAGTGTTTGATGTAGTAGCTGAGCTGATCCTTGGAAATGTCAAGGGCGATGCTATGAACTTTCAAGTAGCGAATGCTTTGGCTTTGGTCCCAGAGTTGGACAGGCCTCGCGAATTACCGAAAATAATAGCCCGGGCTTATAAAACAATTGGAAGAAATAGCCTAGGCAACAAGCCTTTTGTAAAAATGCAAACTCAATCGCAAACACAAGTTACACAAACAAAAAGTGCATCTGAGAAAGATGATAAACCAGTCTTCACTAAAAAGAGTTGGAGACAGAAAAAACAGGGTAAGCAACAAAAGAAGCCGGGGTCGAGAGGCGCTTCCCCAGTTTCGGTTTCTTCTGAACGTACTTATGATTTACGTGATAGGTCGAGGATTAAATCACCAGAAAGGTTTCAGAGCTCTGATACGCGTTCTCCTCGTTCTTCACAGGCCCAGACGTCGTCACAGGCTGGTGGAGGAGGACGTCAAGATAGAGGAAGGGGCCGAGAGGCTCCCCAGGAGCGAGACCAACCTCGACAACAAGTCAGAGGGAAAGCAGAAGACTTTCACCTTCCTCGACCGCAATTTCAGAAGAAAAAGGTTGCCGCTGTCACAGCGAAATATGCCTCAGACCGTGAGAACGAGACTCCAGAATTGGACGTGGGCAGTGACCCTCCTAGACAGCGCCGCGGAAGTTACCATAGTGCGGGAGGCGCTACGTCCTCATATGGAGGCGACAGCAACTGAAACATTCGTTACTGTAGAGACAGCTGACACGAGAGTGGCACCCCCTGACAGACTTTACAACATAGTCATCCAAATTGAAGGTGACATACCGCGTGAAATAAAAGGGATTTTTTGGGAAAATCTAACCTCTTCATATGACATTTTGTTAGCAGAGGTGGATTGGCCACCCCCATTCGTTTTAGCTGCACATAAAGGAGAGGAGGTAATCCTTCCAAGCTTATCAAGGCATGTCCCAAAGGACAAAGCTGAAGCACTTGCAGCTGAGTGGGCTGTGTACCTGGCACCAGCGTTATACCGCAACCATGTGGGATGGGATGAAGAATCACCTCCTCATGCAATACCTTTGCGGTCACTACCGCAGCCACAACCCCAATATCCCATAAAACGGCAGGCAAAAGGCCCCGTCTCCGAAATTCTGACACAGTTGGAATATCAGGGAGTAATTGAACCATGCGTATCACCTATGAACAATCCCTTTTCGTGGTTTCTAAACCCGACGGATCGTACCGCTTAGTTTTGGATTACCGGCATTTAAATACTCATTGTCGGAACTTTGCGGTGCAAAATACACACAGTTCTGCGCTTGTAGATAGTCTTGTTCGTAAAAAATACAAAACGACACTTGACCTTTCAAACGGTTTCTACACGCACAACCTAGCCCCGGAGAGTAGTCAATGGACCGCATTCACATCCGGTGGTAAATTATTCCAGTTCCGGCGATTACCCATGGGCTATAAAAATAGTCCGGGTATATTCGCCGCCCGTGTTGTTTCTTTGTTAAATGACATTGATCAAGACGCATGTTCGTACGTTGATGACATCTATCTGACAGACGACGAGTTATATCAGCATCTGTCCCGTGTGGACCGCATTATTCTTGAATTTGCGGAGCAGGGTTACAAATTTAACTTTGCTAAGTCACACATTGCTGAATTTACTGTTCTGTTCTTGGGCTATGAGCTCAATAACGAAGGTAAGGGCTTAGCCCCCATTTCTTGGAAAAATGTGCACATTTGTGCCCCCAAATACTCTGAAGAAACTTCAGTCTTTGCTGGGTTTCTTGAATTTCGAGCGTACTTACATTCCCGAATATGCTCAGCGTATCAAGCCTTTGTATGCTTTGATACAACCTACTTATTCAAGGTCTTGCTGGCTGCCTGAGCATACCTCGATTTTGCAGTCTTTGCAGACAGACCTATTGGAGTCTAAATATCTTTTGACTCGTGATAACCACACAAACCTGGTGATTAGAATAATTCCGGGGGCGGTGGGATTCACATACTTAACCTTTAATGAAGGTGATACAGTACCCATCGCATACAAGTCACATCTGTACACTTCCGCTGAATTGCGCTTTACATCTGTCGAAAAAGTTCTAACTGCAGTGCAAATGGCGATTCTAAAAGAACGCGCACTGGCGCAGGGAAGCGGATTCTGGTGGTAACACCCTGTCCTGCCCTAGAGGCAGTAACAAAGGCAAGTGTACCGAACTCAAAAGCAATGCATCCCCGTTGGATACAATGGGCTACATCCTTGACGTCTTCGGACGTCACTTTTGTTTTGATTCTTCTCTGCAGACTCAGGAGTTTTTGCAGTATGAATTCGTTCATCCTCCTCCTTTGTTTTTATTACCGCTTGAGGATTACAAACGTGTGATCTACACCGATGGTTCGGCGCAACCGGCCACTGGGTCCAAGCACGCTTATTCAGCTGCATGTGCTATTGTTGCGGGTTCCTTTGTAGATGGAAAGTTCAAATCCTCTGCAGTGCATACTCGCACACTTGGAGATAGTACCGCACAATTGGCCGAGCTGCATGCATTGCTACTTGCGCTTGAGTTCGCTTCTCAGGATGAGACCACTCTTATTGTATGTGATTCTTTTTACTGTGTACAATCTTACAATGACAATCTGTTTTTCTGGTCGAAAACGACTACAAGGACGCAAAAGGGAGCACAATTAAGCATAAAATGCTTTGGGTTCGAGTGGCAGAATTGCAACAACGTCTGCCCCTCACACAGGTGGTTCACACCTTAGGCCATCAGCGGGTGGGCGCACACGCTATTGGTAACGATCTGGCAGATGAAGCTGCCCGTTCAGCAGTAGTCACGTGTTCAGTAGCAGCGGTTACCAGGTCCATGTCTAAAATAGACCCTGTTATATTAGCAGCTATTGCTGCAACCAAGGAAGGTAATAATTACCCTACAGGTTTCCCTTCCAAGTATTCTTACACATTAAGTCCCGATCAGGTTCCTTATGTAACTATACCTGACGTTGGAGATCGGCTGATCCCCAACGTGGACCGCAGGAGTGCCTTGATATCAGCTGCACACGAAGGCATGGCTTCGGCTCATGCAGGTGTGTCAGCTACAGTTTCTATCTTGCAGCAGCGTTATTGGTGGCGTGGGTTATATAAAGACACCCGTGCTTTTGTTCTTTCTTGCGACGTTTGTCAACAGATTAAGCCTTCCACGGTAACACGTCCACCACAAACAACGCTCTGCATTGCTAACAGACCCTTTGGGTGTGTTTACTTGGATCACTGCGGTCCATTCTCATCAGACACTGCTTATAAATACATCTTAGTGGCAGTGGACTCGTGCACACGGTTTCTCTGGGTCTGGCCACAACGGAGTGCTGACGCCCGAAATGTAATCAGGGATTTGCGTGTCTTTGTGGGAATTTTCGCATGCGGCACCTTCCATTCGGACCAAGGTCCAGCGTTTGCCTCTAAGGCTTACAAGGATGCAATGGCTTCGCTTGGGGTGCGGGTGAAATTTTCGTCTCCGTATAGGCCTGAGGGCAACTCTATCGTTGAACGAATGAACCGTGACTTAAAGCAATCCTTAACAGCTAGGGTTATAGGTACTGGCAGGAACTGGCTGGCCCATTTGTATACCGTTCAGCGTGCACTTAATAATCTCCCTAGAAGACCTCTGGGTGGGCGGACCCCATACGAAATGCTCTTTGGCATAAGAATGTTTGTGCCTGACCTTGAAGGTCCAGACATCGCGGCGCAATCCGCCAAGTTTGATGTAGATAACCACTCTGCTATGTTACAGGACTTACAAGAAGCCCGAGACAAACTTGCAACTACACATTTGCCTTCAGCCACAGATCCTGCGTTGCAGATTCCGGTAGCCGGCTGGCTTCCGAAAGTTGGAGAACTGGTTCGAGAGAAGGTTGAAAACAAAAAAGAATTTGGCCCCTCTTTTCGTGCACCGGTTCCAGTTCTTGGCCTGAAGGGAACACGTACAGTCATTTTACCACCGCTTCCTGGTCGCAAAGAGAACAGATACATCTCAGTTGAAAATGTCAAGCTACAGCGCCTGGCCGATCCTGAATAGTGTCACACCAGCGGTCTCTTGTCCTGCCATTTATCGGACATATGTTCATAGTCCATCTGCACGAACGATCGCTGATGCTGTAATTGAGATGGTTGATTTGCCTGAAACTACGATTGATCCCCAACTCTCCACCAATATCGACGAGGACGAGTATACTTATCCTGCATCAGAATCGGTGGCACATCAACCAACAACGCCACTAAGCCCGACTCGTTATTCCTTTGATTCGGATTCCATATCTTCAAAAGTTCCATCCAAGTTCAGTATTTTTATATCCTGGTTTAGAGACAATTTTTTGATTCCCCCTGGACATACATCTGGTTGGTACTTTTCTTGATATTTTTGTTCATGTCCATTGGCTTTGTCACAGTGTTTTTTCTACTAATCAATGGTCACTATTTACCTGAACGCTCTGCTGTAGACTATGTTTCTGGAACTTTGGCTCCTCATTCCTCGTCTCACATCATGAAGCGTGACCACACATTTGTAAACATTTCAGCCTTCCCAGTTGCTGATGGCATCGTATGGGATGCAGTGAACTATCAAATCCATGGTCCGACGGAAATTATTAATGTACCTAATGTCCTTCGTGTTTCAATGGGTGATGTAGTACAAAACAATATTCATTCTGATGATTGGGATGTGCATGCCGTTGAAGCATTGTTTGCCGATTTAAAATATTATGCATCTTTTAATGCTGAAGATTTATATATGAATTCTGCTAATTATGCCGATTGCACAAGTTACTAACTTGTGTAACGATATATCTGTAAGAGACAGTAGTTAGTGACAGATTCCTTACCTTAGAATATCCCCAGGCGTCAGGCTGGATCCGGAAAGTTTTTTGCGTAGCAGTACCCTTGCGCGTCGGTAGGCGGCGTCGTGCGGCTCCGCGTCCGTCGTCGGCGTCGTGATCGCCGGGATGACGTCGCGGGCAGTACTTAGGCGCCGCCCCTGCGCGCTGACGTCAGTTCTGTACACGACTTTCCGCGCCAGGAACGCAGAGCCATGCAAGAAGCTGACATAGGTGTCTGAAAAATACTAGGGCCCTGAAAGGGATGTCCTTAACCCTAGAAATCAGTTCGCAGAACGGGGAGGATGGGTGGGGCGGTAAGGAATCTGTCACTAACTACTGTCTCTTACAGATATATCGTTACACAAGTTAGTAACTTGTGCATCTGAAAGAGACACGTTAGTGACAGATTCCTTACCTTAGAATAGATACCCCAGCAATACCAACCCCGGTGGTGGGTCTGCGAACAAAGATCAGACAAGGAAGTCCTGGAGGACAGAACGGCCAAAGAAGCCGTCCCTCCGGACCTGACTGTCAAGGCAGTAATGCTTTGTAAACGTGTGCAGCGAGGCCCACGTAGCTGCCTGACAGATAACCGGCAGCGGAACACCGCGGCCCAAGGCCGTGGTAGCAGCCGTTGCCCTGGTGGAATGGGCACGCAGCCCAACAGGAGGCTCCTTTTTAGCCAAAGAATAGCAGGTCTTGATGCACAAGGTAACCCAGCGGGAGATGGTCCTCTTGTGCACCGCCCGACCTTTTTGGCGCCCACGTAGCCAATAAAGAGCTGGTCATCCACCCGGAAGTGTTTTGTGCGGTCAATATAGAAGGAGAGCGCACGTTTTGGGTCCAGACGGTGGAGCCTCTCTTCCTCTCTGGAAGGATGCGGAGGCGGAAAGAAGGTGGGCAAAGTGATGGTCTGCCCAATGTGGAAAGCAGTAACCACCTTTGGCAAGAAGGACGGACGCGTCCGAAGAACAACCTTGTCTGGATGAACAGACAGAAAGGGAGGTTTGCAAGATAGAGCCTGGAGCTCACTCACCCGCCGAGCGGAGGTGATGGCCACCAGAAAGGCTGTCTTCAGAGTCAGAAGACGAAGAGGACAGTTATGTAGAGGCTCAAAGGGAGCGCACATTAAAAAGGTAAGAACCAAGTTTAAGTCCCACTGAGGCATCACAAACGGAACAGGAGGGAAGAGGTGAGTAATGCCTTTTAAGAACCTGTTAACAACAGGGGACTTGAAAAGGGAGGGCTGATCAGGGAGCCTGAGGAAGGCCGAGATAGCACAAAGATAACCCTTGATGGTACCCAGGGCAGAACCCTGTTGGGCCAGAGAGAGAAGGAACAGAAGGACCTCAGAAAGAGGGGCAGAAAGGGGATCCACAGCCTTTGCTGTGCACCATGCCACAAATTTGTTCCACCTGCAGGCGTATACCACCTTAGTGGAGGGACGCCTGGCTGCCAGAATCACATCACAAACTTCGGGAGGCAAGTTGAAAGGAATCAACTGCCGCCGCTCAATCTCCACGCAAGCAGGTGTAGACTGGACAGGTTCGGGTGGAGGACCGTCCCCTGCTGCTGCGACAGAAGATCCTCCCGAAGAGGCAGACGGATCGGGGGATCTACGCTCATATTGAGTAGCTCGGGATACCAAACTCTTCGAGCCCAGTCCGGAGCCACAAGAATGACTTGGGCCCGGTCGTGCCGAATCTTCTTCAACACTCTGGGTAGAAGTGGTATAGGCGGAAAGGCGTACAATAGACCGCAACTCCACTCGTGACGAAAAGCGTCGCCGAGCGAGTGCCGCCTTGGAAATTCCAACGCGCAGAACTGATGACATTGCGCGTTCTCTTCGGTGGCGAATAGATCTAACCAAGGCTCTCCCCACTGTAGAAAGAGTCCTCGCGCCACTTCCGAGTGAAGACGCCATTCGTGATCCATCATGCACCTGCGGCTGAGTTCGTCCGCCCTGGCGTTCAGGGAACCTGCCAGGTGTTGAACCACCAGGAACATGCCCTGGTGTTCCAGCCATGTCCAGAGGCGCAGAGCCTCCTGACAAAGGGTCCACGACCCCACCCCGCCTTGTTTGTTGCAGTACCACATGGCAGTGGTGTTGTCTGTGAACACCTGCACTACCTTCCCTTTGACAGAGGGAAGGAATGCCTTGAGTGCAAGTCGGATCGCCCGGAGCTCCAGAAGGTTGATATGGAGCCGGGACTCCGCCGGAGACCAGAGGCCTCTGATCTCCGCCTCTCCCATGTGACCGCCCCATCCCAGAAGGGACGCGTCCGTCACAACTGTGTGCTCTGGCTGGGGAAGGGAGAGGGATCTGCCCATGACCCATTGCCGGTTCGAGAGCCACCACTGCAACTGTTTTGCAGTCCCCTCCGAGATCTGGACGTGATCGGACAGGTCGCCCTGGTGCTGCGCCCACTGGAACTTCAGGTCCCACTGCAGAGCCCGCATATGCCATCTGGCATGAGTGACCAGCAGGATGCAGGAGGCCATGAGGCCCAGCAGCCTCAGGGTCATCCGTACCGAAACCCAGGATAAGGGCTGAAAGATCGGAATCATAGCCTGAATATCCCGGACTCGCCGTTCGGGAGGATAGGCCCGAAACTGCGTCGTGTCCAGAACTGCTCCGATGAAAAGGAGCTGTGGAGAAGGAATCAGATGCGACTTTGGCACATTGATGGAGAACCCCAGCGAGTGCAGGAGTTCGGCCGTAGTCTGGAGGTGGGAGACAACTGCCTGGGACGAGCCCGCCTTCAGCAGCCAGTCGTCGAGGTAGGGGAAGACTGAAACCCCTGCCCGGCGCAGATGAGCTGCGACCACCGCCATCACTTTCGTGAACACCCGAGGGGCACTGGTAAGGCCAAAGGGGAGCACGGTGAACTGAAAATGCTGGAGGCCTACCGTGAACCGAAGGTAACGCCGGTGGGCCGGCAGGACGGGGATGTGGAAATAGGCGTCCTGCAAGTCCAACGCTACCAACCAGTCTCCGGGGTCGAGGGCAGTCAAGACCTGAGCTAGGGTGAGCATCTTGAACTTCTCCTTCCGGAGGAAGCGATTGACGTTCCGGAGGTCCAAGATAGGACGCATGTCCTCCTTGTCCTTTTTGGGCACCAGAAAGTAGTGGGAGTAGCAACCACGCCCTACTTCTGGGGTCGGAACATGCTCGATGGCCCTCTTGGCCAAGAGGGCCGTGACTTCCTTCTGTAGAAGCACCAAGTGATCCCCTGACATGCGGTGGAATTGAGGTGGCATGGCTGGGGGGTGGTCTCGAAGGGGAGGGAGTAGCCCTTCGGACAATGTCCAAGACCCACTTGTCCGAGGTGATGGGACGCCAGTGGTGAAGGTGATGGCGGACCCTGCCCCCGACTGGCGTGCTGTGCACCTGAAAGGAGGGACTAGGAGGGCTTGGAGGCCGCGGACGGGTTGGAGGTGGTGGCCTGACCCGCACGCTGGTTGCCCGAACCGCCACGGCGGTATCCACGTCCTCGGCCACGCGAAGGCGCTTGCTGCGCGGGCCGTTGGCCGGGCTGTGGACGTGACTGGGCGCCCCTTCCGTGGCCACGAAAGGGGCGAAAAGCAGACGTTTGCGGAGGGCGCACAACAGCAAGGCCCAGGGACTTAGCAGTAGCCCGTGAATCCTTGAAACGCTCCAGCGCATGGTCCGCCTTTGAACCAAAGAGACCGACTCCATCAAAGGGCATGTCCATGAGAGTATTCTGGACATCCCCTGAAAAACCAGTGGTTCTCAGCCAGGCGTGGCGACGCAGCGCCACCGTCGTTGCAAGCGATCTGCCCAGCGAGTCGGCGGTATCAAGGCCACAGCGGATGGTATACTTAGCCGCATCACGCCCTTCCGCAATAGCGCGGGTAAGCAGTGTCTGGACCTCCTCAGAACACTGCGGCAAAACATCAGCCACCGAATCCCACAGGGAGTGGGTGTATCGGCCCAAGAGGCAAGCGGTATTAACAGACCGCAAGCCAGCACTGGAGGAAGAGAAAGCCTTCTTCCCAAAGTGATCCAGGCGCTTGGATTCCCTATCCGGAGGGGCGGTAGGGAAGGCTGTTTGGGAGGCAGAGGCTTGGACAACCAAGCTCTCAGGGGTGGGGTGTTGGGAGAGAAACAGGGGGTCGCCCGGAGCCGGGCGATGGCGTCGGGCCACGTTCCTATCCACAGGAGCCCCTGTGGTGGGTTTGGACCAGGCACCCAAAAGAACGTCAGTGAGTGCATCGTTGAACGGCAGCACAGGCTCCGAAGAGGAGGCCGCCGGCTGAAGCACTTCAGTCAGGAGGTTAGTCCTGACGGCCACTGTAGGCAACTGGAGATTTAAGGCTCCAGCAGCTCTACGCAACACCGTTGCAAAATTAGCCCCCTCCTCCGTTGCCACGGGAGGAGACAGCATGCCAGAGTCGGGGGAGGTATCCAGCCCACTGGCATCCCCAAGTTCCTCAACCCAGTCCGGGTCAAACTCGCACTGTTGTGTGAGAGGGTCGTCAGACCCCTCCCAGCTCTCCTGGTCCTCCTCAGGTTGAAAAGATGGAGGAGGAGGGACATAAGGGACCCAAGGCCTCATCGGCGCCGGAACCGGCGTCGGGCGACGCCGGTCCGGCTCCATGTCCGGACCCGGGGAGAACCGGGGAACGACGCCGCCCGGAGCCTCGGACGGCGTCGGAAACGGCACCGGGGACATCGGCGTCGGCGGAGGCGTGGTTAGGTCAACCGGCGTCGATGGAGGTTGCGGCACCACCGGAACCGGGGTCGAGGCCGGGGCCGGAGCCGAGGCCGGGACGAAGGCTGGTGGGACAGGCGACGCCGGGACCGGAGTCGACGGCGACGCCGGAGCAACCCCATCTGGGCCCGCGGGGCCCGAAGGCGCACCGGAGGGACCTCGAGGCCCGAAGAGGCGGGCCATGGCCGACAGGAATTTCTGTACTTCGGCCGGAGTCGCCCCCGAACCCGGGAAGGACGGGTAATGCGGGGGCAACTCGACAGGCACGTCCGGGGCCGCGGGGGCGGGGACGGTGCCGACAGGGACCTCAGCCGAGTCGCGCGACCGGCGAGGCGAAGTCTTAGAGCGATGACGCCGCTTAGACTTCTTGTGCTTCGACTTACCGGAGGAGCGCGAAGACTTGGATTCCGACGAACGGCGGGGACTCCGCGTCCGGCCCCTCGACCTCTCCCGGGACCGGGGCTTGCTGCGGCGCGGAGCCGACTGCCGGACTTCAAGGAGCTTTCGAGACCGCTCTCGCAAAGCCTTCGGATGAAGTTTCCGGCAGTCAGGGCACGACTTCGTGTCGTGGCCTCGGCCGAGGCAGAAGAGACACTCGAGGTGGGGGTCCGTGATGGACATCATACGACCACATTCCTCGCAGGGCTTAAAGCCGGGCATCCCTACGACACCTTAGGAGTCGTGAAGACTTGTTGAAGAGAACAGTGAAAAATTTCACAAAAGATAGTCAAAAAGTGACTAGGGCACTGCTCTTCCCGGATCTGCGCTTACTGGCGCGGAAAAAGAAGAACTGACGTCAGCGCGCAGGGGCGGCGCCTAAGTACTGCCCGCGACGTCATCCCGGCGATCACGACGCCGACGACGGACGCGGAGCCGCACGACGCCGCCTACCGACGCGCAAGGGTACTGCTACGCAAAAAACTTTCCGGATCCAGCCTGACGCCTGGGGATATTCTAAGGTAAGGAATCTGTCACTAACGTGTCTCTTTCAGATTGTATTGTTACCAACATTGGGGTAATCATTTTCTCCATAAGCCCAGTGCCCTGCGTGGTTCTGTTAACTATACCCAATGGGAACATTGTCCAAACCCCTTGCCAGGTAGCTCTCAAACTCTTCGAAATAAGTTTAATTATTTTACTGATTTTAATCGGTCGAACCCTGCATCCTATTATTTTAGACTTAATAACACATCAACTCAGAAAATTATGTTGACACACACCAAATTGCTATATTCAGGTTCCTTTCTGAGTGCCCTAGCTGTGGGTGGTTATGAGTACTGGGATAATACAGTGGATTTAAAATCTATTTGGGGCTCCAAGCCATGGCAGGTACAGGGAACCGAGGCGTTGCATCGTGCTTGCCTCATCCCTACCCAAATTATGTTCCTAAATGCTTCCATCTATCAGACTACATGTTGGGGCTTAGCAACCACTAAACAATTGAATACGCCATCAATACCATCCCTGTCGAGTTTTCCAAATGAAAGCTCACGATTCAATATGTCCCTCGTGTCCCTGCAGGCAATGTTACAAAATAATTCGTTTAATGTTTCTGAGCTGGTTCAGTCACCCTGGTTAGTATGGCCTATATCATCTAATGCATGTCAAATGCGTTTTCATGATACTGGTGCTAGCTACACACAGAATAGGCCTGATCCGAGGTTTACTGATGCCCGTACTGTCACTACATACTCTGTTGGTAAATTATGCAAACAATGGCTGCAACATTCGTCCCTTGATTCTGTTAAACAACATTTGTCCCTCCTTTCAGGCAATATTGATCTGTCCGACTTTGTTTTGGGACCTCGTGGTCCCCGACCTAAAAGATTCATTTATGAAACATATAATGAACTCTGGAAGCTATCACAAATGGAAGCTGCTTCCCGTCTTCGGGAAATAGATCAAGCAAATTTGGAAAAGGTGCTTGCTGTTGTGGACAATAGTATTAATACCCTGTCTTCTCGCATTTACACTTTAGAGAATATTGTGTCCTCTGTTGTTGATATTGTACAAGATGATGTTTCTGTGTTATATCATGGTCAGAATCAATTGCGTTCGGTTATGCAGTTTGCATGGACTTTACAAACGCTTAAGTTAGGTAAAGTGCCTTGGCATTTTTTGAACACCTCTGCCTTGTTTCTACCTTTTAACTTAACTGATAAACAGCAATTTATGTCCATGAAAGATGCAACTTACACTCTATTACATATCGAAAAGGTGGATCCTTTGCCGTTCTCTGTTGCAGAACTCGATTCTGCTGTATGGCTAGTCCATGGGGTTATAGCTTTACCATTTTCCTTATTTGAATTTGACTCGTGCATGAAACATTATCCTGTGGGCCGTTACCGGCCATTGGGCAGTGCTTTCCTGCATGAACTCTGGTCCTTGCCTTTCATGTATAAATGCCTTCGGGACGGCAAGGAAGTCTTTCTCACGGGGGAGTACTGCGACTCGACTATAGGTCATTCGCTTATTTGTAAACACATTAAATTGCATGGCTCATGTAGCGTTTCCTCTCCTAATCTTGCTTGTGTGCTGAAAGGTATTCCTGCTCCTGTTATTTCTCCTACTTTCACTCTCCTTTCCAATGGTAGTTATTTACTTTTAAATAACGAAAACTGTTGTGGCCTGCAGGCTGGCATTCCTTACATTGTAACAGTTTCACACAGGGTTGTCTGCTGCAAAAATGTGCTTTTTCCTCCCCCTCACGGCAAGGTTGATATCTCTATTTGGCCTTCCATCCCTACCCTGGAAGCAGATTTTAATAGACTGAGCAGAATAAAGGCACTATTATTAAACGAGGAAGTTATGCTCACGTCCGCCCGGGAGACATTCATTCTCCAGGTGGCGAGTACCCACAGTGAAATACAGGCCCTTTTAAACACTAATCTCCCCCAACATTTTGGGGAGTTAATACATCGTATTTTTAACGCATCTAACACTGAAGGCCTAGTACACTTTTTTAAGGTCGTTGGGTCGGGTTTGGTGTCCTCCTTCCAGACTATTTTTGGTGTCATCCCGGCTTTCATACATTCTATATTTTCCAGTGTCTTTGGCGGTTTCCCATTGATCCTCGCTTTAGCGGCTGGTGTCTTGCTCTTAATTTGCTTTCTGCGCAATGGCTGCTCCCCGATGGGACCTGCTCGATCCAGAACGCCTCCAGCTGCTCCGTGAGCGCCTTTTGGCCGGTTTTGGTGTCTTGCCATTGGCGACACTGAGTGTGTCATATACTCTTTCATTTCGCTTTGCGTATTTCACTTGCGTGCAACCTGTGATGACTTGTGTCCGCTGTCCTTTCACCTGGACTCTGGATTATTGCCTCTCCAATTCGTCATTGTCTGTTCCGGATTTTGTTCAGTTGATGGGTCCCTTAGAGGCCCATGAGCAGGACTGTTCCGTCGCTGGCTGTATGGCGCGTGCGGCTGCACTGGGGATTTTGGCGCAATGGGATATCTGGGCGGCTGCCCAGGATCTCCTACAACGAAGCTGTTTCAATTATCACGCAAGCTGTCCCGCATTGCTTCTGGATGCTCCCTTTGCTGAGGAGCATTCCTGCTCTTTTGAACTCATGGATTGGATGGCATCTATGTTTTTTGACGATTCCAATGATGAACTCTTGGAGGGTATGGCTTTTTCTGCACTTTCACTTTCATGGATTGACCTGCCCTTCGCCGTTTGGGCGCTCCCTGTGCTCCGACGTCAATTTTCTCCTCTGATGGGCCTCTGTCCTGGCCGCCGGACTGTCCAGGGGAGGGTGTCTTGTGGATTGTTACCTGCCTTGTTATGTTGGCCTAGGCCTGGCTGCCATGCTGCTTTTCTTTGCGCACGTTACACTGAGCCGGGCCTTCCTCGCCCTTTGCTCGTGCCAAGTTCTTTTGCACTGTCTGCATTTTCTGTTGTTCACCTTTCTGGGCTCAGTCTGCACAAACATGTACAAGGTCGCATAACAATGTATTCTGGTTCTTCCATGATATGGCCAGTCCCGCGCACCCAGACATAACATTATGTGCAATTGCCATGAAGAGCCTGGGGACAGGCCGGCTATATGTGAAGCGCCACACGCCGCAAGGACTTTGGGGTGCCGGCTAGCAAAACGGAGGACTGGCTTGAGGGGTGCCCGCGCAGCTGACATATACACGACAGAGAGACTGGGAGTTCAGAGGGAGGCTGGAGATAGACGCGGAGTGCCCCCTCCCCCCTCCCCCCCTCCCCCTGCCAGCAGAGGGATTGCGTCACGCTGAGGCCTACAAAACAGCCTCTACTAATCCGGGCCAGTTCCGACTGAGGGGACTGGCCGCGAGACAGCCTGGGCCCGCTAAGTCCATTGAAAGGACGATATCACCAGGGGGCAAGAGGAGGGCCTTGACGGGACCGGGCACACCTGAATAAGCGAGCTGTGCGCCCTGTCGTGGGTATTCCATTCATAAGAGACGCCCCTACACGCCCCTGTCCAGTACCATTGACCATGGGTAAAGACAGGGACCCGAAACCACTGCGACAGGGTAAGATGGACCGATATACGAAGGTCATCACCCCCCCTCCAGAGGAACGACCGGCCGCCCGTTCAGACATGGACACCCTCCTCCAGGCGATCCACTCCTCCAGGACGGCACTCGAGGGAAAAATAAGTGCAGTGGGCACGGAGGTGACGCTCCTGCGACAGGATCTGCAGAACTTGGCAGCTAGGGTCACAGAGTCAGAGACTAGGCTGGGAGAGGCAGAAGATACGCTGCAGGATCTGCGTAAAGGTATGACAGATTTGCAATCATCCCATAAAGACCTACAGTGGCGTGTGGACGATGCGGAAAACAGAGCACGCCGCAATAACCTCCGCTTTGTGGGCTTTAGAGAAGGAATCGAGGGACCAAACATGCCAGAGTTCCTTCATTCTTGGCTTCTGCGCATATTCCCGAAAGACAAATTCTCTACCTGTTTTGTTATAGAGAGAGCCCACAGGGCGTTGATGGCCCGGCCGCCTGTAGGAGCACAACCACGACCTGTAATAGCTCGTTTTTTAAACTTTCTTGACAGAGACATGATCCTTAGGGAAGCTAGGAAGCTCGGGGAGATCCGACATGAAAATGCACGCATAATGATCTTCCCTGACTACAGCAGAGAGGTGCAGAAACAGAGACGCACCTTTGACTCGGTGAAGGCCAAACTGCGAGAGCATAAGATCCAATACATGCTACTCTTCCCTGCAAAGCTGAAAGTGATGTTCCTAGGCAGATCCCATTTCTTCCAGACACCGGAAGAGGCATGGCAGTGGCTGTAGGAACGACCCACGCTGGAACGGCCGGAGATACCACTGCGTCGTAATCTGTCATCAGCGGGCGATGCCAGGCGGTCACCGGGCCCACAAAGAACGTTGAGACCCCGACAAGCTCGTAAAGACCGACTTCTGGAGGCAACCCCTTATGCGCCAAAAGACAATGGCAGACCTCGGAGACGCAGTGGCCGCTCATTAGACTCATCTCTCGGCGGGCTCCCACACTCTCCATCTTTCCGATCATCCTGACCCAGACACAGAGGCTGAAACCAGAGACACTACCTCCGGAGAGGAGGGGGACGAGGGACCCTCTCTGCACCCATTGGTGGCCGAAATAGTGGCAATGGAACAAGACGCAGCAACGGATGCTTTGGCCTCACAGGGGGAACCACCGGATTCGCATTCGTGAGCAGGGGCTTGCGAGATTGACCGTGGAAACAGCCAAACTCCGGAGCATGCATGTCGGACACCCCCCCCCCTTTTTTTTCTTTGCTGCTCCATTTGCTGCAACCTGCGGAGTGTTAGAAGACCTTCACTGTCTCGCAGACGAGAGACCTGGAGTGGCTACGGACTTGGGCTCTCTGTAGCCCTTCCTTTCCATTTCCTTCTCATTCTTCTGGTTTTTTCTTTTCTTTATCTGTCTATTCTCCTTCTTTCTTGACATAGAGATTTCTTTTCTTTGGCTCTCCACTGTTAGGGGAGGCTTTCTCTCAGAGACCTTTGGGAACGCTACGAGAGTTGGAACTTGTGGCATAAGTTGGGTTTGGGAGGGCGATAGACCTCCACCACCCTAAGGCTCATCCTAGAGCGACTGGCAGGGGATGCGACATCGGGGAGGTGGGGTGGGGGGTTGAGAATGGGGGGGGTTTCAACAGTTCTTATTGTTTGGTTTGTTTTATTTTGTTATGTTTCATTGCACAGCAGTCACACACTCACAACAGCGTGCGCAATCACCTACTTCCCCCGCTCGGGGCATAACATAACCATCCATGCTCATGGGTCCAGTGATTGACCATAGGCGCCCCGGGAACGAGCTGGAGATTGGCCCCTGCACGGTACTCACCTGGAACGTGAACGGTCTAGGGGATGAAATTAAGAGAGGGTTGGTGTCCTCATACGTAAAGTGGGTTCACCCAAACGTGGACTTACTACAGGAGACCCACCTTAAGGGCACAAAATGCGGGTTCCTGGCGAGGGGAGCTTATACAGTCCTAGCACATGCGGGGTACACCTCTGGTTCTCGGGGTGTAGCCATCCTGATTAAAAAGTCCCCCCCTACAAGGTAACACGTACATGGACGGACCCTCAGGGAACATACGTGGGAGTGACAGGCACGTGGGGGAGACTGAAGGCCACTATTGTGTCGGTCTATGCCCCTCCAAAGCTACAGGCAAGGACCCTCCATGGGGTGACTGATATCTTACTGGAGACACCAGGTACGCTACACATTATAGGGGGCGATTTCAATGATGCAATGTCCATTCCTACAGACCGCTCTGGGGACCACGCTGACCCACCCCCGACTACGTAGCTGGCTCGACTGATAGACACCCTTGGTTTGGTGGACGTATGGCGACAATTACACCCAGACACAAGACAGTACTCATACTATTCTGGGGCGCACAGGGTTCACTCACGACTGGACTACGTCTTTCTCCCAAGAGGTGTTTTTGGTACTTCTACGAGGCGGAGTATCTGGCCCGTGGAATCTCTGATCACTCACCCCTGCTTGTTAAGGGAGGAGGGAGGCCCCGGGCAGGACAAGGGAATTGGAGGCTATCGGCTTGGGACCTGCAGAACAAAGAGGTGTTACAGGGACTCCGGGCTGACACGAAAGTATATTTTGCCGAAAATCTGGGCTCGGTACAGTCTGGCGTTATATTGTGGGAGGCCTATAAGACGGTGCTCCGCGATAAGGCCCAAAACCGAATAGCTTGGGAAAAGCGGAAGGCACAAGAAGAGCTAACCACTCTGGAAAGCCAAATTCTGGCACTAGAGCACCGCTATCTCACAGGCAAAGACCCACAGGTCCTCCGACAATTGACAGACACGCAACAGCACTACAGGGCCCTGGCTACAGAGGAGGCTAAAACACAGGCACACCGACCCTTCATAGGCTATACGATGTGGGAGATAAGTCTGGCAAGCTCTTGGCCTGGCTTAGCCGCAAGGAAGCGGAAGCCCGGTGGGTAGAAAGAGTAGTAGACCACCAGGGGGAATTGCAGACGGGAGATGCAAATAGTACAGACGTTCGCTTCCTATTTCCAGAATTTTTATAAGGCCCGGGAGCTGGGTACCCCGGCGGAGATTTTAGCATACCTGGACACTATCCAGACCCCGAGCCTGGACGATGATGAAAGGGAGGGGCTGGAATCGGACATAACGGTGGACGAACTTAAAGACGCGATAACTAAATTGCGTCCTGGGAAATCCCCAGGCCCGAACGGACTCCCAGCGGAATTTTATAAGAAAGGAGCAGACCTTCTGTCCGTGCATCTCTTGGCACTGTTCCGAGACGCGGCTCAGGACGGTGTCCTACCTTTAGACCTCAGAATGGCCACGATGATCCCCATCTATAAACCGGGGAAACCCCCTGAAGATTGCGCTTCCTACCGCCCAATCTCCCTCCTCAACATAGAGGTCAAACTCCTGGCGACTATATTAGCTCTCCGTCTCCGCCAAGTCATCACGGCCCTGGTGCATCGAGACCAGACGGGTTTCCTACCAGATCGGGCGACCAGACAAAACTTGCGGAGGACCCACAATTGGCTCATGGAGGTGCAGGATCGTGACGATCCCCACATGCTCCTCTCCTTAGACGCTGAAAAAGCGTTTGACGCTGTGCACTGGCCCTTTTTAAGAGGCTACGCTAGGTAAGTTTGGAATTGGTCCCAAGTTCCGACAATGGATCAGCCTCCTCTATGAGGACCCCCGAGCTCGGGTTAAAGTGAATAGACTACTGTCTGATGACTTCCCTATCAGACGGGGAACCCGGCAGGGATGCCCGTTGTCCAACCTACTTTTCGCCCTCACAATAGAAATAGTGGCGTGCGAGATGCGACAGAAAAGGGAGATACGGGGGTTCCAAATTACACCACGGGCGCGGGGGAAGAAAAGATTTCATTCTATGCAGACGATATCTTGTTATATGTTACCCGACCGGATGACACAATCCCTGCCTTGTTTGAGCTTATGGGCAACTATGGGTCCTTTTCGGGGTATGCCATAAATTGGCATAAATCGGTCATATATAGCCCAAGAGCCAGGGAGGTTTGGCCTTCTCTTCCTGGGGCCCTTCAGGTAGCGCAGACGGGATTTACGTATTTGGGGATTTACCTCACCACAGACAGACACCTCTCATATCAAAACAATATCCAGCGGGTCATAACGAACTTTGCAGCTGAGGTGGAAAGCACTCCCCCTCACGATCCTCGTTCGGGCTGCAATGTTCAAAATGATCACCTTGCCCCGTTTCCTATATGCCCTCCAAAATGAGTATTTTCCCCTCTCCAGGCAGACATACCGGGTGATAGACGCGGAATTGCGCTCCCTGCTGTGGCTCGGGAATTGCCCTAAGCACGCTACAGCATATAATGGAGGGATATCCTTGCCAGACATCGAGGCCTATTACTGGGCGGAACATTTGACACCGGTGAACGAATGGATCCACACTTCGGCTGATCACCCCACCTATAGGCTGGAGAGAGACACCATGGCGCAGCGTTCATGCTTATATTTCCTGTATGGGGGGCGAGGTAGGGGTCGCCTACTCCCGGCCACACAAGTGACATTGGAAGTCTGGGACAGAGCGACTAAGGTAATGGGCTGGGCACGCAAGCCAACAAAGCAGACACCGATCTGGCACTGCATCTGGCTGAAGGAGCTCCACAAACTTAGGGGCTTTGGGGGTTGGGATGCCATCGGCATCTCCAATATAGGCGACGTAGTGGCTAAGGGAGAACTCAAAAATTTTAGGACACTAGCAACGGAGTTTGGTTTACACAATACCTAAATCTTTAAATATGCGCAGCTGAGACATGCATGGACAGCCGAAAGCACCCTCTCCTCTCCCTTGCCGGACTATGCCCCGCTAGAGGGACGCCTATTGCAGGAACAGATAACCCACAAGGCAGTCTCTCTAACATACAGGACCCTGAATAATAACATGCCAGACAGACTGGGGAAGCTGAGGGAAACATGGGAACAGAACCTGGGCGCGCTAGAAACAGTAGACTGGGAGGCGGCCCTGATGCACCACAGGGAAGTGGCGATTAAATCTCGCCTTCGACTCATCCAATATAAGATATTGCACAGGGTGTATTACGATAGGGCCCGACTCCATCGCATGGGCCGAGCCAGCGAACCGCATTGCCTGCGTTGCAGACAGCCACAGGGGGACTTTTATCATACTATCTGGGACTGCCCCGTTATCCACACATACTGGGTACACGTACTGGGAGAATTGAGTAAAGTACTGGACGAAACATTACCCCTAGATCCCAAATTTGTACTATTGGGCATACCCGGAGATGTTGATCTGGGCCGCCCGCAGCTTATCTTTGCACTGCTGGCATTGGTGGTAGCGAAACGCGATGTGGCCCGCACCTGGGGGGCGATGCTGTCTCCCCAGCTAGGGGAGTGGAAGAGGGGAATGGACATGTATATGGCGGCAGAAAGAGTTACATACAAAGCGAGAGGGTGCCCGCGGAAGTTCCATAAGGTGTGGGGGAAATGGAGAAAATATTATGGAATGGATGGAGGGCTGGGAGCCGACTAGCCAACCACGACTTTCGGACCAGATCGTGGTTCTGATGGGGGGGCCACTGGGCCTGTCTCTTAGGCTCCCGGGGAAGACGAGAAAGATGGGGAAGACCCGGCTAGAATTGATACTTGCGAGGAGACCGCAGGTCTCCCCGGCCCGCAGAGGGGAGGAGGTAACCTGTCCTCTGATGTGGATTGTATGTACTTGTCTTGGCACGACTGTGATCAAATGTGACATGCTTATTGTTTTGTATTGGTTGAAAATGCAAATCAAAATATAAAAAATAAAAAAAAGATTTGTAAAAATAAATTCCAAAACAATGAGTATAGATATTAAGGTGGCAAGTAAATTTGGTTAAGATGTCTATTCTACCAAAGTTTTCATACTTATTTGACAATATACCTTTAGAGCTTGACAAGAAAGCTCATACAAAGATACAGGGGAGAATAACATCTTTTATTTGGGCCAATCAGGGGGTCAGACTCTCTTGGAAGAAGCTGAGAAGGAGAATAGGCAGTGGAGGATTAGGGCGCCCGGACTTTCAACTGTACTGTTGGGCGTATCAACTAAAGAATTGCAGAATGCTTATGCTCCACCCAGATAGCTCAATTGGTGGGTCTTATGAATAATGCAATGCTGAATGACCTGCTGAGATGAGGCCTCATGTAGAAGTTTGGAGCTCCTAATTTTTCAAGAAAGTGCAGTTGAAGGGCTTGAAGGCAGCCGTGAAAATGTGGTATGGGGCTCGGTCCCTTATGGGGATACCATACTATAGTAAATGGTCACCAGTGTGGAATTCACCGGGGACTCCGGAACTCTTGCTAGATGGTCTAGCAAGACCCCTGAGGGAGGCCGGTATATTGTACTGGAAGCAGATGGTGGAAAGGGACAAGGCCCTCTCTTGGGACACTTGGCACCAATTGACCAACGGAACACTGTCTAAATTTATGTTCTACCAGATATCTGCTTGGCTTAAAAATCAGGGGAGAATTGATGCCGAGGTAAACTCTACGGAAAAGGATCTTCAGAATCCGATACCAAGAAAGAAGGAGGTTTCATGCTGGTATGGATACATGGTGGCAGCAGCGGAAGAAAGCATGTGGCCCCCTCATCTGGTCTGGGAAGGATACTTGTCAAGTGCAGAGTTGGACGAGATATGGAAAGTATCTATAAGCATGCTTTATTCTGTGATCAAATCTGCTGCTCTAAGGAGAAACCACTTCTTTACTTTGCATACAGTCTACTGGACCCCGGTGAAGCTGGGGACCTAAATGTAAGCGGTGTGGAGCTCGCGAAGCGGATGACGTCCACATGTTCGCCAGCTGCCTCACCCTGGAAAAATTCTGGAAGACTGTGGGTAAGACAATTTCTAACATCTTGGTATGGGATGTGGAGGTACAACCCACTTTTGTCATGTTTGGTGTGGTGCAGCAAGGTTCCGGTTCTGAGAGTCTATCAAAACTCCAAAGCCTCCTAATATTTTACTTGATTCTTCTGGCACGGAGGGAGATATGTAAAGTGTGGTGCCAACCTCTACCTCCAATTGGGCAGAAGAGGTGGAACCCAGTGAGATACTTTAGGGAATTGGACAATAAGTCCAGTCGGCATAGGGAAAATGCAGAATCTGGGCCATTTTGGAATTTTTGGGAATCGGATGGACGTTTATGATGTCCGATGATTATACCTCTTGGTCAGCTTTAGGTGTATGGTGTTGGGTGGAGCCTCGACTGACATTGCCTGAAAATGGACCCCGATATAAGCAGGAGGGGCAGACAGATCAAGAGGGTGCTGCCTGAAAATAAAGAAATAAATATATTACATTTTGGGACTAATTGTTGGGTCCATCTAATGTTTCAAAAAAATCAATTTTGAGTTTCATCATTATCCGTGAAATATGGCAAAAAAGGCTTAGTGGATACAGTGATGATACACACAACGTTTACATGTGCTGAAATCAAGTGCTTCAGGCAACTAATTTGTCAATGCAGCTCATGCAAATCTGTTTACTATAATTTTGCAACCATTTTTATTTACTCTCAATTAGTGACTAGTTGTAAAATGTATACTTGAAGGGACTGTGAAAGGTAATCTTAGTGGCAAATCAATGCACTAGTGCCAATCCAAGTGTAAGTAGGAAAAAAAGCAGTGCAACCAGCAAACCCCAGAGGTTTTGTTAGCTGAGTACAGTATGCAAGCCTCAACCGAGTGAAAGCCCAGGTACTGACAAATTATCTGGTTAGAAGAGCAGACCCAACTTTCTGAGTTGCTGCTGCCAGGTTCTGGAATCCCCCTTCCCTCATCTCTGACAAGTAGTCAGTTCTACTTACATAAAGGGTTTGAAAGCCTTGGCTCTAGGCTGACACTTTGTGCTGTGTTATATACACCTTTATTGAAATTTATAAACCAACATACCTAACTAAAACGAGGATTTCAGCCCTTCACAATATTGCAGATGTAACTGAATGCAAGGGTTGTAACTAACTGCCCTGCACCTATGATATGTAAAGTAGAAGCCTTGCATTTATTATATGTAAAGCAGAAAGTATTCCATAGCGCAAGCAGATCCCATAGCATGACCAGCTCTAGCAACATCCACTGAGCATCATGCCCAACTGAACAACCAGCTGAGATGCTTGGATTTCAGGGCCTATCAGGCAGAAATTCCTGCAGAAGGAGACAAGTCCAGCCACCAGTTATATGGCTACGGAGGAGCACAATGCAAGTCACCCCTATCACCATGATTAGGACAACACTGACACAACTGGTTACTAGCCAAGTGGACATACATGCAGCATTCACCACTCACTATCAAACCCTCTCTATGATCTTCCCCCTGTAGACCACCACGCCCACATCCGAGACTTTCTCAACAGGGTCACATTGCCCGTCAATCGATCCCCTAGTGCAAGTAAATACGTCTATAGGGGCGCTGCCACGAGTAAGACCCAGGATTAGACGGTCTGCCCATCGAGTTCTATAAAGCCTATGAGACCTACTAGCTCCTAGGATGCTGGAACTATATCGGGCTGCGTTAACGGAAAGGCCGGCTTCTGCCAGCACTCCGTGAATCGTTATATTGCCCATTGTCTATGCTCGAGACAGATTACAAAATCCTAAGCAAAATCATAGCGGTTCGACTTCTTGAGCGCCATCCCCACCTGGTTCATCCGGACCAGATTGGCTTCATCCCCGGCAGATCCACCACACTCAATGTCCGTAGGCTGCACAGAGTGATAGAGCTGGCCCCTATCCACTGACCCCATGCAGCATGTATAGTATTAGACCTAGAGAAGGCATTTGATACAGTAGACTGGGGATTCATGCTCTCGACATTAACATCCATGGGTATAACTGGCAGGTTCCAAAGATTATCACTCTTCTACACAGATTCCACTGCTTCAGTGAAGATCGGGCAATGCATTTCTGTCCGATTCTCAGTGAGCAGAGAAACGCGCCAGGGATGCTATCTGTGTCCGCTCCTCTTTGCCTTAGCGATGGAGCCCCTGGTGCACCGGCTCCAACAGCAGGGCCAGGCATGGGGCATTCCGTTAGAAGGAGAGACACATATTGTCTCCCTGTACGCAGACAACGTACTAATCTATGTCCGCGACATCTGAAATGGTATATCGGAGATCAAGGACATCCTGATGGAATTCCAGACTGCTTCTGGCTTGGGAGTGAACTGGGCAAAGCCCTGTCTGTTCCCGATCCACCCAGAATGCCTGCCGCAGCGAATTTCTTTTTTTTTTTTTAACATCTTTTTATGAGGTTTTACATAATAATTGCAATATATAGCCATGTGTGTTCCATCGAACTTACAAACATCTTCAGTATTTAGGTGCTTAGCATACAGAGAAAGAGAAAAATAGCAAAGTAAAAACAAAATAATATAGAAGAGTATACTTTGTTCATGAGGTGCTGCACCTTACAAAATATCAATGTTCGACAATGTATCTTACAAGGGTGGGAGTTAAGGCGATCTGACATTATCCACGTATCACATTCTAATAGCTAATCATGAACATTTTCTTCATGAAACTCATTAACAACAAGAGCGTCTATTGGTAAAGATCAGGCTATGTGTGTATTGGTCAGGCTGTTCTGGTGGCAGGTAAACACTATACACATTCTGTATATATCAATGATACTGTAAAGGCCAACTGGAGGCCACCAAGTGAGGTTGCTGGTTTCCGTCTTTGAGTGGGACTCGGCTATGGATTGATTTTATTTATGGCGATGAGGGGCCTCGGGATGGCGCAGGGGAATTGTCACCTTCAACTATGTCTTTTACCTCCCATTCCTGCACTACTTCCGACCATAAGTCCGCTATAGGGCGGCGTCTCATTCCTTTGCTGTCCTCTTCTATTGATGCTCTTTCTTCCGCCCGGGCACAAGCTGTGACATCTTTTTCCCAGTGCAGGATGCCAGGGCCAGTGGAGGACTTCCATCTGAGAGCTATTCTCCTTCTAGCCAACACCAGGGCTAGATCTATGAATCGGTTCCCTACTTTTTTAGGTTTAGGCCTAGGGAACAGACCCAGCACGCATGCGTCCATTGTGTAGGGGATAGTGCGTGCTGGTACCGTGTGTAGTGACTCAAGGGCGTGGTGCCAGTATTCAGATAGGGATGGACAGCTCCATACCATATATTTAAAGTCAGCGTCTGGCTGTGCACAGCGCGGGCATGGTTTGTCAGTGCTGCCCCATATTATGTTAAGTCTGTGTGGTGTGAGATAGGTCATGTGGAGGATGTTGAATTGGGTGTATTTGAAGCTAGCATTTCTGGAGATCGTCTTGGGTAGTCTCAGCGCTCGTTTCCATTCTGCATCAGCGATGGTGCGCTCTATGGTTAGTTCCCATTTCTGTCGTAGTTTGGGTAGCTGGTTCTCAACCATTTCTCTCAGGGCCCGATAGAGCCATTTAATTAGGTGTCTAGACGATCACAATGTGATCATGGCATGAAAGAGCCCGTGTGTGTTTGGTTCATGTGTTCCCGCTCGCCATAAAGACTGGAAAGTTTTCCGCATCCTGTGGTAGTTCAAGTATTGCCCACGAGGCAGAACAGACTGGGAAATCAAATCCTCTAGAGGGATCAGTGCTCCCTCTAGGTAGAGGTCCCCCGCTCTCGATAGGCCAGCATTCTCCCACTCCCTCAGTTGGTTCGTAATAAAGGAGGAGGTTTTGGCATCTCCTCTCGGCAGTCCCACCAAGGGGAGGTCGGGTGAGTACAGTGTGACTTCTGGCGTTCGCATAATGCTCCTGCGCCGTGTGACTTCTGGCGTTCGCATAATGCTCCTGCGCCAGCATTTCAGGGCCACTGTGGCCAGGGCGCCCTGAGATCGGACTTGCCTCCTAGGAAGTATCAGCCGGGTCAGCAGTTTCCCGTTCAGGTCAGTGCAGGGTGGGGTGTCGAATGACTCCAGCCCAATCCCCTCCAGCCACTGAGCCAACCACTGCAGTTGGGCAGCCAAATAGTAAGACTCGAAATCCGGGGCTCCCAATCCCCCGTTTTCGGGCGATCTCTGGGCGATGGCTAATGACACTCTGTTGCGGCCCCCCATCCCAAATCAAGTCTCTTAGTAGCGTGTCTAATTCTTTAAACCAGATCCTCGGGAAGACCACCGGTATGTTTGCGAAGAAATAAAGTAGGTGTGGTAGCATAACCATTTTTGAGAGCGCTACCCTTGACATAATGGGGAGTTTGAGGGAGCGCCAAAATGTCACTGCTGATTTGAGTGAGCGAAGAGCTGGGTTTAGGTTACCTTCAAGTAGGTAATTTTGGTCATGGAATATTTGGATACCTAGATATCTGAAAGACCGGGGGGACCTCTTGGTGCCCATCGGGAGCGCCAGGGGGCAGGAGGCTGTAGGGTCCAGGGGGAAAATATGTGAATATGTCTTATGACAGTTCACCTTCAGACCCGTTAATATGGTGTAGTCATTTAGGATATATATAGCATCTGTTATCCCCCCATCGCCATTCTGTAGATACAGAAGGATGTCATCTGCATAAAGTGAAATCAAGATTTCCCTCCCGTCTAGTGTCAGGCCGAGACGGCCGCGCTCTGCTCTGAACTGCACTGCCAATGGCTCCATAGCCAGTGCAAATAAGAGGGGCGACAGAGGGCATCCCTGTCTGGTTGCTTTATGTATCTCGTAGGGGTTTGAGATTGTACCACCCGTCTTGACTAATGGGAGAGTGTATAGTAGCTCGACCCACTTGATCCATCCCTCCCCCAACCCCATCATATGCACTACCCTCAGCAGGAAGTCCCATCGCAGGGAGTCGAAAGCTTTCTCGAGGTCCACTGCCATGGCCACTGCGATCGGGTAGTTCGGGATGTCTCGGTGAAACATAACGTAATATAGCCGTCTAAGGCTGCCTGATGTGGATCTGGTTGGGATGAACCCATTCTGATCTGTGTGGACTAGTGTACGCATGTGCGGGAGCAACCTACTGGCTAATATTTTGCTTAATATTTTGAAGTCCATGTTTAACATGGATAGTGGCCTAAATTGTGTGACCTTAGGGGCGTCTGCTTTGTTCTTAGGGATGGGCACTACTAGGGCCTCCCTAGTTGTTGGCAAGTAGACACGGTCTAAGGAATCGGCATACAGCTTCATGAGGTGGGGTGCAAGCTGGTCGCTGAATGTCGCATAAAATTCGGCTGGGAGGCCATCTGGGCCTGGGGTCTTCCCTTTTGCCATGTCCTTAATCGCTACTCTGATTTCTTGTATACTTGTGGCGTCCCCCAGGTCTTTCTGGGCCGCTATGTCAATGGTCTGTAAGGGGGTCTTGACAAGATAGTCCTGGATTTGATTCTCCGGTATACCCGGTGGGCGCTCATATAGGGACTTATAATAGTGTAGGAAACAAGTATTTATTGTTTTAGGGGAATAGGTTGTGGTGCCATCTCCGTTCTGCAGCTTAGTTATGGGGGACCCCCTGGTCTCTCGCTGAATCAGCCACGCCAGCAGTCTACCTGACTTCCCGCCCTCAATGTGTTGTTTCTTCCGATATCCCTTACAATCCAGAGTTCGCAGTCTGTCCAGCGTCTTATTATAGGTGCTCTTGGCTCGGGATAGTTGTGCATGGGTATCCTCCGGAGGCCCCAGCTTAAGCTTGAACGCATGGATCTCAGTGTCCTGTTTCTGGAGTTCATTCACGATCTCCCTTCTAGCTCCCACTGTCTTTCCCATACAGTGTCCCCTGATAACCACTTTGAAAGAGTCCCACTCCACCAACGAAGAGCTGGCTGTTCCCTGATTGTTGGAGAAGTAGTCCGTTATGGAGAGTTGCAGAGATTGTCGGAAGCATGTGTCTTCCAGCATATTGGCGTCTAAGCGCCAGGTCAGAATAGCTGTTGCTTCGGGTGTAAGGGAGAGCGTCAGGAGTAAAGGGCTATGGTCGGACAATGTGCGTCCCAGATATTCTGAGTTAGACATGTGTGTGCTAATATGGGATGAGCAGAGAAACATATCCAGTCTAGTATGTAAATGGTATAGGGGGGAATAGAATGAGTAGTCTCTAACCTGTTCATGATGCAGTCTCCACTCATCCACTAAATCCCAGTGTTTTATCCAAGTTCTAAGAGCTTTCGCGTTGGAGTTGGCCAGTGCACCCTGTAGTGGTGGTGTAGACCTGTCCATGGTGGTGTCTACTACACAGTTGTAGTCCCTTCCCAATACTACGTCTTGTGTGGCAATGCCTGCAAGCGGATTGGAGAGTTTACGGAAAAACTGTTGTGGTTAAGGGAGTAGATGCTGCCCACCGTTATCTGCTTGCCAAGTAACCTCCCCTTAATCAACACATATCTGCCCTCGGGATCAATTAGGGTTTGTATCGCATCAAAGGGGGTTCCAGGGCGTATCCACACCAGGACCCCCCAGGAGAAAGCGGAGTATGATGTGGCGTATAGTTGGCCCCTCTAGCGTGGTCGGAGGCGCTGTCCTTCTTCGCGGGTCAGGTGGGTCTCTTGAAGCATGACTACTTGCGCCCCCCTGCGCCTAATGTAGCTGAGTATGTTGTGGCTTTTGCTGGTGAGCCCATGCCTCGGACGTTCCAGGTGAGGAACTTTATCCCTCTAGGGCCTACGTTTGTGTCTGCCATATGTGCCTAGTATCGTGAACTTTCTGCCATAACCTGTTGCGACTACATCTTATTAGCTGAGCGCTCATGCAAACTTTGAAAAACCCAACTCCCCAACCCAAGGGCAGCAGCGCAACCGCCCAAACTTACGAACCAAACAGTACATGAAGTCAGAACGCTGCTTTCAAACCGCTAGGCGAATCCTTCTGCCGGGGGTGGATGCAGAGTTCGGGTGGGGCAGGAGCGCCACGTCCTGGCTCCACCACGTGGTTGTGCCCTCAAGTGGCAGTACTCAGTCTCTAGTCCATATCTATAGTCTGTGGCGACCCCGGCCGCGCTTCTGCGCGGCTGTAGCCCGGTCTCTGTATGTAGTGGTCTCTTCGGTATCGGCACGCCCTTCTTATACGCCTCCATCCAGTTCCAGAGCTCCTCCGGGGTGTCGCAGAAGTGTGAGGTTCCATCGAGTATGATTTTCAGCTTTTCCGTCAATATTAGGGAGTACTGTATTCCTTCTTCCCTAAAGGCTTTTTTGGCTTCGAGAAAGGATGCCCGCTGGGCCTGCACCCTAGCCGTAAAGTCCAGGAATATTGACACCTTGCTGTTTTCGATCACGTACGGGCCATGTGTGCGGGAGTGCCGGAGGAGCGTGTCTCTGTCTCTAAAATGGAGAAGCCTGGCAATTACCGGCCGAGAAGGACCCCCCGGGGCAGGCGGCCGACCCGGAACTCTATGCGCCCTATCCAGAGCGAAGAACTGAGACAGGAGGTCCGGGGCCACAACGGAGCGCAGCATTTTTCCAGGAATTCCACCATGTTGGATCCTTCCGCCCGCTCCGGTATCCCTATGAGTCTGATGTTGTTTCTATGATTGCGGCCTTCTGCGTCTTCCGCCCGCCGTTCAAGGATTGCCACTCTAGTGGAGAGGTCATCGATCTTGGCTGCGTGTGATCTGTGTTCCGGCTGCAGCTCGGTTATTGCGGATTCCGTTTCCCGGACTCTGTCTGCCAGCTTCCGATGTTCTGCTTGCAATAGTCCTAGACCCGACACTGCCCCAATTCTTTTGTTGTAAAGCATTTTTGGTGTCAGCGATGGCCGCCAACACTGTCCAGGTGTGAGTGGAGGGAATCATCCCTGCCGGTGGGCTCATAGCCTCCTCTCTCTTGAGTCACGGGCGAAGGTTCCCTAGTGGCAGGCTGGATGCCCCACGGTTTCTGCTTCGGCTTAGTCATCCTATCCTCCAGTAAGCCCCAGGAAAGCCGCCTGGTTCACCACCGCTCTCCAAGAAGCCAGACGCACCTGCAGACGCCTGGAGAAACACCAAGACAACCGAAAACCACACCACCTACAAAGACGCCATGACGGACTACCACAACCAGATCAGAGCCACCAAGAGGAACTTCATCCACAACAAAATCCTGGCCAACTCCACCAACTCCAAGGAACTTTTCAGTGTCATTCAAGAATTCACCAACCCACGCAGCGAAGCCACAGACATCCCCCCATCCCAAGACCTCTGCGACAAGCTTGGAACCTATTTCCACCTCAAGATCAAAAACCTCTACGACAACTTCATCGACCAGGCGCCACAGACGGCCCCCCAGAAACACCAGCCAGCCCACCATCTCCAACTGGACACCGATCACGGCCGAAGACACCGCCTCGACCATGAAAAGCATCCACTCGGGGGGGGTCCCCACCGACCCCTGCCCCCCTCACATCTACCACAGAGCCGCGGCTGCCATCGCACCCGAACTACAACTCACCATCAACACCACCTTCAAAACAGGCACCTTCCCAGACGACTGGAAGCGCGCAGAAGTCAGACCCCTGCTCAAGAAGCCCACAGCTGACCCCACCGATCTCAAGAACTATCGGCCCATCTCGCTCCTCCCCTTCGCAGCCAAAGTTGCAGAGAAAACAGTCAACAGGAAACTGACACGATTCATTGAAGCCGTCCTCGACCCGTCCCAATCCGGATTCCGAAGCAACCACAGCACAGAGACCGCCCTACTCGCCGCCACAGATGACATCCGCACCCTCCTGGACCAAGGCCACTCCGCAGCCCTCATCCTACTCGACCTATCAGCGGCCTTTGACACCGTCTCCCACCGCACACTAGTCGCCAGACTACACGACGCAGGCATACAAGGAACAGCCCTGGACTGGATCCGATCATTCCTCACCGGAAGAAGCCAAAGGATCAGACTCCCAACCCTTCCTCTCCGACCCCACGAAAATCACCTGCGGAGTCCCACAGGGTTCATCACTGAGCCCTACCCTCTTCAACATCTACATGGCCCCCCTCGCAGCCATCGTCCGACAACACGGCCTCAACATTGTATCCTACGCCGACGACACCCAGCTCATCCTCTCCCTCACCAAAGACCCCACCACTGCCAAACTCAACTTCCAGAAAGGAATACAAGACGTCGCAGTCTGGATGACCAACAGCTGCCTGAAGCTCAATGCAGAGAAGACAGAAGTCCTCGTCCTCGGTACCACCCCTTCTGCATGGGACAGCACCTGGTGGCCGACCGCCCTCGGAAGCCCACCCACCCCTCAGACCACGCCAAGAACCTCGGCATCGTACTCGACTCATCACTCACCATGAACCGACAGGTCAACGCGGTCACCTCCAGCTGCTTCAACACCCTCCGCATCCTCCGCAAGACCTTCAAGTGGATCCCCCCTGAGTCAAGGAAGACAGTCACCCACGAACTCATCACCAGCAGACTGGACTATGGAAACGAACTCTACGCCGGCATCAACAAGTCCCTACTCCGCAAACTCCAGACAATACAGAACACCGCCGCCAGACTCGTCCTCGGCATCCTCCGACACAAACACATCAGCCAACACCTACGAAGTCTCCACTGGCTCCCCGTGGAGAAAAGAGTCACTTTCAAAATCCTCACACACACCTACAAATGCCTACACAACAACGGACCCAAATACCTCAACGACAGAATCAACTTCCACGTACCCAAAAGAAACCTCCGATCTTCCAACCTCGCACTGGCCGAAACCCCGCGCATCCACAGAGCCAGAGCAGGCGGAAGATCCTTTTCTCACATTGCAGCCAAGACCTGGAACGAGCTACCGGCAGACATCAGATGCGCCCCCTCCCTGAACACCTTCAGGAAGACCCTCAAGATCTGGCTCTTCGGCTAAACAGATCTGCGGACCCCCCCTCAGCGCCTTGAGACCCTCACGGGTGAGTAGCGCGTTTACAATTCCCTGATTGATAGATTGATTGTGAGCCCTTTTGCAGCGGATCTTGCGACTAGGGCCACAGTGAGAGGATCTCCTCCCGGCCCTGACGAGGCGCCGGTGCCTCCCAGCTCCGTGACTGGGCAACTTCTGATTGCGCTTTTCTCCGCTCCCAGTGCAGTGCACTCACGAGTGCAACCTTCAGTATCATCTTTAGATTGACTTTGTTTGGGGGAGATCGCCACTGCCCCTCGTTTCCGGGCTACCTCGTGGGTGCGGACGAAGTCTGTTACGCCACCCTCTGGGACCTAGTCAGACCTCTCCGTCCACAGAGTCGTCTCCGACTCTCCACAGGCCCCAGTCAGTTCCTCGGCCTCAACCTCAGCAGGCACACCAGCGAAAGCCAAAGGCCGACCCTCACCATCCACTACCTGTTCCCTGGCGTATTCCAAAGGGGAGTCGTCTCTCTGGTCCTAGCGAAAACTACCATGTAAAGATTGTGTATCTTCGGACTCCGACCACCCCCCACCACCGGTTCCAGGGAGGTCCAGGCTCTCCCCCAGCTCGGCCTGCTGTACGTCTTATCCCTTTCGCCGAGAAGGGCCCCCGTTATTGTGTCCAAATAGGTCAGACACTGAGGCACAACGCGACCGGGCCCAGCAGCACCCACGCCGAAACTACCTTCGGGTCCAACTCTCTCTTCGATTGTAGGCCGCCACCTCCGTCTTCACAATCCTGGGCTCTTGGTTTTTCCTCACCCCCTGGCCGCCTCGGCCGTTGCGTAGGTCAGCCTCCAGGCCCAAAGTCGTCACGGTCCTGTGGCTCACACCGTGGAGGTCACTCTTCCCCAGCTCCATCCCGCCGTGTGAGGGCGCCGGGGCCCCGGATCTACCCGGCCTTCGTCAGGCCCTGCACAGCGTGCGGCTCGTTGGTTCTCCCAGGGTCCCCGCTGTCCGGGGCCGCGCCCCAGGGCCCGCGGTCCCCCGACGCAGTCCTAGGCAGAGCTCAGCAGGCGGCGCAAAGTAGGGAGCAGGCCACCGCTTCCTGTCCGTTTTCAGGGCCCGCGGTCACCCACCACAGCCGCAGGCGGGGACCAGCGGGAGGCGTGAGGCAGTAGACAGGCTCCCGCCCCTGAGCCGCACCCCGAGGCCCTCTTGTACCTGTCCCAGCCCCAGGCGGAGTTCAGTGGAAGACACAGCGCAGGAGGTAAGACACTGTCTCCAGGCCTTTTTCTTTATGTTTTCTTCTTCTTGCGCTGGCGTTCTACTTAGTTGGGTGCCCCTTCTATACTGGTGCAACCGGCCCGACCCGGCGTCCCACGCGCCCGGCCTCACCTACCTCGGAGCTTTGCCGGAGTTGCTCCTTCCTCTGTTCCGCTGATGCTCCGGGCGTATGTCTCCTCCCCAAGGGGGTCGCGAAGCCAGCTGCTCGGGTGGGGAACTCAGGAGATGTTATAGGCCGGGACGTAGCCTCCAGCCAATGCGTCCAGCATGTTCGTGATCTTGGCCGCGCTCTCCGCGCTTCTGCCCTGAATTCGTTCCTTGGCGCTGCTCTGTGGTGAACACGGACCACCGCTGTGTCCCCCCCGCTGTAGTTTGTCGGGGGGATCATTTTCGGCGCCTCTATGGCAGTGGATGCCGCATTAATGACAGCACTTAATGGTGGGCTCGCACCTCCTCCGCTGGGAGCCACACACCTTTTGATATTTCAGCATTAATATTCATCATACCACACAAGATCTCATAGATGGCAATTTTACTAGGGCCATCACCTCCCTTCGCCCCCAAATGGCATTCTGGAGCATGCTTCCATTCACTGTCCAAGGTAGGGTATCCCTGACTAAAATGGTGATGCTCCCACGTCTCCTATATTTTCCACAATGTTCCAGTGAAAATATCCCGAAGCACATTCTGCGCCCTGCACGCTATGCTGGGGGGCTTCCTCTGAAATAAAGGTAGGAGTTGAGTCGCTCTGTACAAGTTGCCGCTATCAGTTGACAAAGGGGGCCTCAGGCTCCTAACTTTGAAATTATTACTTAGCGGCGCAACTACAATGCGCTGCCCGCTGGCTAGCAGTACGACTACTGGAAGAACTGGGAAAGCCATCAACCGACCATGCACAAGTGGTACGAGAGGCCTAGTTACCACAAGCGAGGATTCCCCAAGAAGCCAACAATCTTCTGCTTGTAGCACATAATAGCTTTTGCAGGAGCCTATGTCTAATGCAGACTATATCACAGTATTACCCCCCCCCCCCCCGAGATCTGCATCAGTTCCATCGGGCCTTTTCGGGAATTGGTCGGGAGGGGGGTACTGACGACATGGGAAACTGCCAGTGTTGGCACTCCGAGCACTCTGTTCCATAATGGCATACTCATACCCTTCAAGCAGTTACAGACTGAGTGTGAATTCCGGGAGGCCATTTCTTGGCCCATGGCAGTCTGTTGGCCGTGTTGGCCCTACTGTGGCAGAATGCCGACATGAAGCCAGAGCAGCACCGACTGGTTCACACGCAGCACACTATAGGCAGGGGCTGCCGGCTCATCACCTGGCTCACGTGAGCCCTGGCATATACATCGCAGCACACCTTGCTACAAACCCGTAGGTGCTGGGAAAAAGACATAGGCCGAGAATTGACACAGAAGGAATGGGACAGGGTTCTGCTATATCCACGTTAACTTTCCCTTAATGCCAAGTTTCAATACATTCAGAATAACATTTTACACAGAGCCTATCTCACCCCAGCACGGTTACACAGGGTATGTGGGTCTACTTCGCATTGCCCTTGGTGTCAGGCACCGGATGCTGATATGGCTCATATGTTCTGGCGGTGTCCTGTGGTAGCAGCCGTTTGGCGGGAGGTCACAGTCGCACTGACTGATATGGGGCGCAGAGATCTATACACCATGGCAAGCGGAGTCCGAGGCCTGTTTAAGTGTAAGAAAATGGGGAGCACTACAAACTGTTTCATAGACCTGGTGTTGCTTATAATTCGCAGGTTCATCACCATGCATTAGAAGGCTAACACGCCACCTGGGTTAAAACACTGATGCACAGTGACACTTAAATGAGGGAAAGCTGAATAAGTAGCGCTTGGATGGAAGGAAACCCTGGGATTGCGTATTGTCCGCACAGCTGCGGATTGTGACAATCTGCTACATGAGTTGCAGGAGTTTAAAGAGGATCTCCCGGACTAAGGTTAGATAGTGCCCGGCTGCTGCTCAACACAGAGCTCCGAGGGGCTAATGATTTTCCCATTTCCCTTATCCTGAACCTGAGCGCCACAAAAATGAAGGAAACACCTTGTAGGGATGCTGTGAGATAGTGTCATTTTGCATGTATATACCATTATCCCTGTGTACAGGAGTGAGGATATATGAGGGAGGGAAACTTGAGGGGGCGACAATAGTATTGCTCTTGAATCTTTCTATTTGAAAATACAACTTTTATGACCTAAACTTATTTATTATGTTTACTTGTTCTTACTTTGGGCCAGTTATTCCTGTTTTACCAGATATATTGCAATGCATGTGCCGGGACCATGATGAGATTACTAAAAATGGATATGTAACATGAATCTGTATGTTTGCCATATGCCTATGTGATGCTAAAATGAAACGCAATAAAAATAGGTTAAAAGAAAAAAAAAGAAGAATGTATTCGAAATCTCATGATGTATGAAGTTTCGTGGCACATTATGTTAAAAAAGGATAAGCTACTTACCTGTAATCCTAGTTCTCTTCCAGGGGTATCCTCATCAAAGTCATAAGCACTGAATATTCCCGCCCATGCGCGGGGACCCCGGAAATAATAAAAAATATATATGAAAACATATATATACAGCTCTATATATATATATATATATATATATATAAACATATATCATTTTTTCACACATCAATGCAGCCCCTATAAGGGAGGCTAAACAATGTAACAATAAATAACTGCTTTTGCATTAACATACAATAGAATATAGACCACAGGAGGGCAAGTATTACTTGAACACTTTTTAATGCGTAGACTCCAAATAATCTGCAAAAGAGAAGGCATTGTTAGCCTACAGGCTGCATTGAAAACCAATAGCATAGAAAATGAAAGCAATTGTAACATAAAAAACTGGCACCGTGCCTTTAAGGCAGCCATGACCTCTAGCTTCCCATCATGCCTCAGGGGTGACAGTTAGGTCAGTTGTTCTTTGAGGAGACCCGAGGGTCAGGGCACAAAGATATAGCTTAACAGAAGTCTCATTTGCCTGGGGAGGCGGGTGGGTTGCTTATGACTTTGATGAGGATACCCCTGGAAGAGAACTAGGATTACAGGTAAGTAACTTATCCTTCTCTTCCAGGGGATCCTCATCAATAGTCATAAGCACTGAATCGAATAGCAAGCCCATCCTTCGCCTGCGGGCAAATGAGAAACAATGAGCAAACAATCAAAGCTTTTAACAGCGTTTGAACAGATTTCTCAAGGAGGCCTGGCCCACTTGAGTGTCCGCTGAGTCGAGACAATAGTGTCTTGTAAACGTATGTATAGATCTCCAAGTGGCTGCTTTGCAGATCTCGGAAATCGGTACATTGTTAAGGAAAGGCGTTGTAGCCGCTTTTCCTCTGGTGGAATGAGCCTTGGGCTTAGACCAAAGTGGCTTTTGTGCTAACTGATAAGCCAGTTTGTTACATTACACTATCCATCTGGAGATGGACCGCTTGGAAGCTGGAAAACCTGTTCGGATTGAACCGTAGTTAATGAACAGTTGATCAGATTTCCTAATCGTCTTAGACCTGTCCAAATAGAATTTCAAAACCCTTTTCAGGTCTAAAGAGTGAAGGGACCTCTCAGCTGGAGTAGAGGGATTAGGAAAAAAGGTAGGTAGCGAAATGGCTTGGTTAACATGAAAATCCGACACCTCCTTCGGAAGGAAGAAGGGGTGGGTTCTCAAAACAACTCTATTGAGATGGAAAACTGTGTATGGTTCTTTCGAGCAGAGAGCCTGGATCTCGCTCACTCTGCGAGCTGAAGTAATCGCCACCAAAAAGGCTTTCTTCCAAGTTAGGTGCTGGAGGGTTGCCTTGTGGATAGGTTCAAATGGAGGACCCATCAGCTTAGAAAGAACCAGATTCAGCTCCCAGGGAGGCGAAGGAGGTCGAATGGGAGGATAGACCTTCTTTAACCCTTGTAAGAAATCTTTCACTACCTGCATCTGAAAGGAAGAAGGCTGAAAAGGGGAGCGCCTGTAGGCCGTGATGGCAGCCAGATGCACTTTTATTGAAAATAATTTTAGACCTGCCTTAGCTAAGTGAAGTAGATAAGGGAGAATCACATCCTCCTGCCCCTTGGTAGGGTGGTAATTATTTTGCACGCACCACATATAAAAACGCTTCCATTTACAAGCATAAGAGTGTCTTGTGGAAGGTCTTCTTGCTTCTTTCAAGATGGTCATGCAGTCCTCAGGGAGTCCTAAATGACCATATTGGAGGACCTCAGGAGCCATGCTGCCAAGTTCAGTGACGGAAGGTTGGGGTGATGAATGCTCCCGTTCATCTTGGACAGCAGGTCCGGTCTGCACGGCAACCTCTTGTGTGGACGTTCCGACAGGTGCAGAAGGTCCGGGTACCACCACTGCCGTGGCCAGTCTGGAGCAATCAGAATCATCCTCGCCTCCGAGTGGGAGAGTTTGGTTACCACCTTCGGGATGAGAGGAAGGGGAGAAAAGGCGTACACGAATCCTCCTGACCAGTTGATCAAAAGGGCATTCCCTCTCGACCCTGGTTGGTAGAATCTTGAGGCGAAGTCGCAGCATTTTTTGTTTGTGTCGTCCGCGAACAGGTCGATGCTTGGGCGACCCCATTCTCTGAAGATGTCTTCGATGACTTCGTCGTTTAGATCTCAGTCCTGCTAGACTGAGAGCGTCTGCTTTTGAATTCTGCTCCCCTGGTAGGTGTATTGCTGTTACAGTCAGATTCCTCGCAAGGAGCCAATGCCAGAGAGCTTGGGCTTCCAGAGATTGAAATCTCGACCGAGTCCCTCCCTGTTTGTTCAGATAGTACATGGTGGTCGTATTGTCTGTCTGTACTAGAATGGAGTTGGCCTGAATCGAAGGAAGGAAGGCCTCGAGGGCTAGATGCACCGCTCTCAGCTCCAGCATGTTGATGTGATACAATTGTTCTTTTGTTGACCATCGACCTTGAGTCTGGAGGGACGCCATGTGTGCTCCCCAACCCTGGAGGGAAGCATCCGTGATTAATGATGGAGAGGGAGGCGTCTGATGGAATGGAACCCCTACCAACAGATTTTCCTGTCGCATCCACCATGGAATCGATGCTCTGGCTGCTTTCGACAGATGTATCCTGTCGTCCCACCGAGCCGTTCGCTGGTCCCACTTGTTCTCCAGATCCTGCTGTAAAGGACGCATCCTCAGCCTCGCGTTGGGGACAAAAAAAATGCAGTACGCCATCGACCCTAGGAGAGAGGCAACCTGACGGACCAAAGGTAAACTGCTGCGTAGAATCTGCTTGCATTTCAGAGTGATAGATGACAGTCTCTCCTCCGAAGGAAACACTTTTCCTATTTCGGAGTCTATTTTAGCCCCTAGATAGTGGATTCTCTGTGTGGGATGCTGAGTCGATTTTTCGAAGTTGACGTGGAGTGCCAGCCGTTGGCAAAGGTCTAGACATTGCTGGTAGTGGTTCCTCACGCTCTGGGGGGGGGGAAGGACCTTTCAGAAGCCAGTCGTCGAGATAAGGATAAACAAAGATGCCGTTGCATCGTAGAGCGGCTGCTACTACTGCCATGCACTTTGTAAACACTCGAGGGGCCGAATTCAACCCAAAGGGTAGGACTTTGAACTGATAATGGGTCGATCCCACCAGAAATCGCAGGAACTTTCTGTGATGTGGACTGACTGGGACGTGAAAGTATGCATCCTGTAGATCCAGCGAACATATCCAATTCCCTTGCTGTAGATGGGGATATATTTGATGGAGAGTCAACATGCGAAACTTCTCCTTTCTGATGGACTTGTTGAGGGCCCGAAGATCCAGGATAGGCCTGTACTCTGATTTCCGACCTTTTTTCTTCACTAGGAAGTACCTTGAATATACCCCTTGACCTTGCTGTGATATAGGAACTTCCTCGATGGCTGATTTTCGCAGGAGGGTGGATACTTCCTGCTGTAGTATATGCATCTGGTGGTACGTCGCTTTTACTGGAGGGATCGAGGGGGGGTCGATGCCGAAAACATAGAGAGTACCCATTCTGCAGCGTAGTTAACACCTATTGGTCTTTTGTGATGTTGCGCCACTCTTCCAGGTGGTTGGCTATACTTCCCCCCCACTGGAGTGGGAAACAGCGATGGGGGAAGTGGACACTCATTGCTTCGATGGAGTTTTTGCTGAGGCAGCAGACTGACGAGGGGCTCCTCTCCCTCTAGGAGCACGACGTCCCTGATAGTGGGATTTCGATTGGCTATGCTGATGTTGGTGCCTCTGCCACTGAGGGGTTTGAACCCTCTGATTGAAGGGCCGTCAATCGTATGGCCTGTATCGGCGCCTGAACTCCTTCTTTCTTTCAAGCCCTACCGCCTTCAGGGTATCAAGCTCCATCTTCATCCTCGACATCTCCTCATCTGTGTGAGTGCCAAACAAGGAGGACCCTGAGAAAGGGAGGTTGAGGATCGGTGATTGAGCTTCAGGTTTTAAAGCAGTTAGTCGGAACCAGGATGACCGTCTAGCACAGATTCCGTGTGCATAGGAGTGCACAGACAGTGTCGCCCCATCAGCTGCGGCGCTGATAACTTGGTTTGCCACCAAGCTTCCTTCCTGCACTATCTCCTCAAAGTCCCTGCAGTCTTCTTTGGGTAGTTTTTCTGTAAACCTTTGAAGCGAGTCCCACAAGGATCTGTCATAACGCCCTAAAAGCGCCGAGGCGCTGGAGACCTTCATCATGGAGGCTGACGTGCCGCAGACTTTTCTCCCCCACGAATCCTGTGCTCTGCTCTCCTTATCGGGAGGGACTGTCGACGAGGAGGCCACTGCATGTGTCTTTCTTGCAGCTGCAATTATTACAGAGTCAGGAGGCGGGTCAGATCTAAGGAATAATGGATCTTCTTCCCGAGGTTTGTATTTCTTCAAGATTCTCGCTGGCGCGGTCTTGAGCGTTGCCGGTGTCAGAAAAGTGTCCATAACAGGCTGGAGGAGCCCCGGCACCAAGGGCAACAATGGTCTGGCTGCTGATCTTTGATGTAAAGTCTCAAAAATCACTGAGGATGAACTCTGCTGGGTAGGCATAACAATGTTCAACTTTGTTGCCCCTCTGGCCAGAACATCCTGAAAAGTACGGACGTCATCCACCGGAGAGACCCTCGATGGTGGGCTGTCTGTAAGCGTAGGAGAGTAGTCCCTCTTTGAGGATTGTGTAGAAGAGGGCGAACGTGTCGGTGACCTGAGCCTTCTCCTATGACCTCGAGACATAGATCTCCTTCTTGAGGAAGGTGCAGGAGTACGTGTATGATCTCGACCCTTCGATGGAGTAGTAGGAGAGAGATCTACAGCTTGTACCATCCGGGCCAGAGGAGACCTGTGTAGAGGGCTGGAGTAATCCTGAGTGCCTTGTGCTTGTACGGCTCCAGATTTCTGCCAGTGATGCAGAGACCATCTAGGAGAGAGGTGCACAGATGGAGATTTCTGCCTCTCTTCTCGTGCAGGAGCCTCAGAGCGTGAACGGGGACGTACAGGTGAAGACGCTGGACTGCTTGAGGTCGAGATAATCACCTCCGGTGACCTTGAAGGCGATGATGAAGTGCGTCTTGAATCCGTGTGATGGGTCGACGCTGACTGGCGAGAGTGTCTCGACGTTGAACGTGGAGTCACTGTGTCCTGAACCAGTGCTGGTGATTTTGCTCTCGAAGTCGGTGGTGGTGACGGAGAAATGCTCACTGGGCGTGAGGAGGACCTAGCTTGATGTCTCGACATCGAGCGATGTGTCCTCGGTGTCGCCTGTCTCGACGTCGAGCACCCGTGAGGCAGCGCCGACGGAGTCTTGTGTCTCGACATCGACTGCCTTTGGGACGACGCCGACGGAGACTTGTGTCTCTACGTCGACCACATTTGGGCCGACGCCGACGGAGACTTGTGTCTCGACGTCAAGTGCTGGGAGGACACTGACGGAGTTTCATGTCTCGATGTCGATCCTCTGCGAGAAGACACCGACGGAGACTTGTGCCTCAACGTTGAACGTCTGAGAGAGGACGCCGACGGAGTCTCATGCCTCGAAGTCGAACGTTGAGCCAACGCTGACGGAGACCTACTCCTCGATGTTGAGCGTCGCCGGGTTGACGCCAACGGAGGGTCCGTTACCTGATGACTCGACATCGAAACTGTTGTTTTCGATCTTGGTGTCGATGGCTTCGACAACGACATCCGTTTCTTCGCCGTTGGTAAATTCGACGCCGATGGGGAACAGATCGGGATTTTGCTTCTCGACGTCGATCTGGCCCTCTTTTTCTTCTGTCTCACAGGAGACCTACCTCTCTCAGAAAGTCCATAGAGGCGAATCCTTTCCCTCTCCTTGAGAGTTCTCCTAGACAGCTTCTTGCAATGCTGACAGGTCTCTGGGGAGTGAGAGTCAGGAAGACAGAGAATACACACAGAATGTGTGTCATACCTGGCCTTCTTCTTGCCACAGGAGGGGCAAGGGTCAAAAAGAGATGGCATTATGACAGAAAATGAATCACTTTCTGCCAAAAAAACGGTTGTACCTCACTCTAATCCCTAAAAGACGTCGAGTGAAAGGTAGAAAACCACAATAACGTAGAGAATAATTTGACAAAAAAATCAAAAAGTCAGAGCTGTGAATTCCAGGGTCCTGACTGAAGGAGCCAGAAAGAACAACGGGCCTAACTGTCACCCCGAGGCATGATGGGAAGCTAGAGGTCATGGCTGCCTTAAAGGCAAGGTGCCAGTTTTTTATGTTACAATTGCTTTAATTTTCTATGCTATTGTTTCTCAATGCAGCCTGTAGGCTAACAATGCCTTCTCTTTCTGCAGATTATTTGGAGTCTACTCATTAAAAAGAGTTCAAGTAATACTTGCCCTCCTGTGGTCTATATTCTATCGTATCTTAATGCAAAAGCAGTTATTTATTCTTACATTGTTTAGCCTCCCTTATAGGGGCTGCATTGATGTGCGAAAAAAATGATATGTTTATGTATATATATATATATATATATATATATATATATATATATATATATATATATATATATATAGAGCTGCATATATATAAGTTTACATATATTTTTTATTATTTCCGGGGTCCCCACGCATGGGCAGGAATATTCAGTGCTTATGACAATTGATGAGGATCCCCTGGAAGAGAAATGTGGAATTAAACGTAATTTTTTTAATATCTGGATTTAATGCCATTCAAAAGCAGTCATACAAGAAAACTGAATATCTCACGTCCACTTTAATGGGTGTTCTTTCAGATATACCTCGATACTATTCATTTGTTAAGTTGCAGCAAATCATATGTCACTATTGTAGTGACTTAGGGCCAGATGTACGACCCTATTTTGCATGCACAAACGGGTTTGCGACCCGTTTGCGAATGCAAAATCTAATAGGGCCATGTACAATCCCTATTTAGCGAGTCGCAATTTTTTTGCAACTCGTTAAATAGGAATGCGAGTCGCTATTGGGAAGGGGCGTTCCAAGGGCGTCCCTTCCTAATAGCGAGTCAGAGGCCTATGTAAGAATGTTTTGCGACCACAATTGCGGTCGCAAAACACTCGCAATTTACCGCCCTCTTCAAAGAGAGTGGTAAAGCACTCGCAAATGGGAAGGGGTCTCCAGGGGACCATTACCTGCCCTTAAAAAAATTAAACAAAAACGTTTTTTTTCTTTTTTCAAATGCATCCCGTTTTCAAAACGAGCTGCATTTTTAAAAAACTGCTTTATTTAAAAGCCCAGCAGGCCACCACACCTGGGAGGGCCAGCCATTCCTAATGGGGTCGCAAATTGCGAGAGCCTCATTAATATGCATGAGGCATGCAATTTACGACCACATTAGGAATCGCTAACAGTGTCTCAGACACTGTTGTACATGGCATTTAGCGACTCGCAAATTGCGGCTCGCAATTGAGCGCAATTTGCGAGTCGCTAAATGACATGGTCGTACATCTGGCCCTTAATCACTCCATTTCATGTACACTTTTCAGGCTTCCGGCTACTAGGGAATAAATTACCAAGCAGATGTAGAACTTGGAACATACTTCCAGACATGAAAAATCTCTTGAATTTACCAGGAGCCAGTACCAGATTGTTTCAGGTTCCTTTGAAATTATGTGGATCTCATTCCTCTTGAGATATTGAGTTAGTGAGAAGAAAATACTTTAAAGCAGAATGAAGTGCCCTCAGCTCCAGTGAACTGATATGACAAGCCTCTTCATCATTGATAAGGCCCCATGTGTGGTCCCACTCCAATTCTGGAATCATATGTCACTAGTTATTGCAAGCCCTTGTTTCTGAAAAGATATCCCCCTTAGCATGATTTTCCCAGATGGCACCAGTGGCGAATGTGAACAGCTACTGAGATGAACATCAGAGATCACCTTGGAAGTCAGGGCCCTATCTATGTCCAACCTATCCCTCCTAGTTTTTTGACAAGCCTGGCATCCTGTAGCTCAGAGAGAGGTCTCAGGGTGACATCCTGTACACTCAAATGGAACCCCGACCATGGCCAATGTCGGTTTAATACCCCTCACTCTCCTGTGTGAATTTTTGGCAAATTAGATAGAAGGACTTTGAAGTAAACTGGCAATGCAGGTAAAATATTTGTTTTACCTTGGCTCGTTTCCACTTGTCAAATTGTGCCACCATGGAGACTAATAGAATTGAAGAGGCAAAAGAATTGTGAGGAAGAATGTTTAAATCTATGTGTCCACAAATAAATAGTGCTTTCAAAAGCAAAGGATCCTCAAACAATATTGAGATAAAAAAAGAAAGAATACTTTAAACTCATACTGCATTGTGGAAATCTGGAGCAGCCCATCTCCCTTAAAGAAGCAGAGTCCACTATAATTTCTCTTCCCTTTTAAGAGTGGAAAGAAGCTGTTGCTTAAAGTTGTGAACTGACTGTTTAGTAAAGAAATACTGTAATTTATTATAAGATCCCAAATGCAGATGGAGATAATCCATGGATATGAACATTAATGACGACTACATGACAAAGAATGTCATTGTTTTTTCTTAATTCAACAAAGTAATAGTCACCTAAAAAAGGATTGCATACATAAGGCTGCAAGTTGACAATAGATGAGCTAAAAGATTCACCTTCTTTGAACACATTAACACCAAGGGAATTCTCCATGCAAATATTTAGTGAGACCACTGAGTGAAGATTGGGACTGCTATTCTTATGCCCTCACTCTTCTCTCCTAAAGTTTAACAAAACCTTAAATATCTGGCCATTTCCTCCTTCTTCTGATGAATAAGTAACCCTGGCTGATACCTTTTTAGGTCGAGCATTCGAGACCTCTTGTATATACTTACTTATATGTGTATGTACTTTGTGGGCTCTGGAGATCAGCCCTAGGACTTGTCTGCTTCCGCTAAGGGACTTTTTTTCTGTTCAACTGCCTCTATTTAACTGTCTTGATAGAAAAAGACCAGTAGAGGTCAGTAAAATACCAGAATTGCTTCCTGCTGAGGGACTTTCTTTTTTATTTTTCTGACATCTGCCTCTATTTAACTTTCTTGATAGAAAACGACCAGCAGAGGTCAGTAAAATACCAGAATCACTTTAGCATTCTCTAGATTCCAGTCCATAGAAATTGTCTTCCACGAGCACCCATAGACAATAATATTTTTTTCAAATCTTGTATTTTCAGTGATATGACCACTGAAGGCCCTGATTTTATATTAAAAACAGAGCTTTGGGCTATACCATTTCCCGCTGAAAGGCAATATTTCTCTCCATGTGTTCCCATACCTGGCGTGTCATGCAGTTTGGTGCTTACTTTCCCTCCATATTAAAGAACAGTAGATGTTTCAGCACCCAGGCAAATGTGCTGCATAGCTAAATACATATAAGGTCCCAAAGGCGAGACCGATAGCATTGCAAATGCTTGTTTGATACAAGCACTGGTATTGTTCAAGCAACATGATACTTTTTTGGCGAAAAACTGCAGTATATTAGAAACTATAAATAAAAACAAATAAAATAGTGAAGTGTGGACTTATGTTCCTCCCAGCTACTGAAAAATACACACGAAAAGGACACAAAAACTTAATCACTCTAGCAAATATGCACCGAACAGAACACAAAAGGTCTTGCACTCCACATCATGTCATGTCATGATCTAGCAAGCCAGCTTTAGTCGCCATTCTCCTGCACTGTAAAGTACTTTACCCCATAAGTCCAATCACCTCATTTCCCAGTCATGACAAAAAGCAGAATGTTGTTAGTCATGAAGTGTAGTAGAACAAGTGGGCGTGAGGAGAGTTTTGAAAACCATGAATTAGATGGCGATGAAGACTGTTATATAGTCTTCATTATCTTATGTTTAATTAGGGGCATGTAGTGCGTGGTGCTGAATAAGTTGACTGGTGGTGTGTGCAAGGTGTTTTGGCCTTTCTTTGTAAAGGGAGGTGTGTTGTTTCTGAGTTAGCGATGAGATTGGCATATCATGGAAGACATTTTGGTTTTATCTGTATTCAGATAAAACACTTTAAAGTTAATACCCAACATATTTATGACAGACCTTAAAGTTCTGCTGCATATAGTGTGATAGAACTCCTAAAAGATTATTTGGGCAACAAGGTTTTCAGAAAGTAAAATACCATAATCTGCCTCTTCTTTTATCAATATTGGCCACGTATGTAAATTATTCCCAGGTAACAAACTGTTTAATATCAGGAAAAGAATCTTGTTAACATGCAATACGAATGTAATCCACTACTTAGGTCAACTGTCTTCCCTCGTAAAAAGGTATCCTTTGCAGGCTTCATATTTGGACCTCCGCCCCAACTCCTGATTACTTCAGTGCTCAAGTTCAAGCGTTTTTGGATGGCTAACTGCGCCTCTTCCTTCCTGGACGCAAAAACTTAGAATGCTCTTTCACCGCATTTAAAACAATAATCTATCCTCTTTTACATTTGTTACCAGCTTAAAACCTGGTGCTTTAGACAGGACTACAGACTGACTGGGTTTACCATGGATCTTTTACTGTTAGAGTCTCCTTCAATAGCACCTGCTCTGGAGGTTGAATGCCTGCGCTCTATAGAAGCTTACCGAGATAAAGGATTACCTGAAGTATGAAAATTTATTCTACGCTCTCTTTCCCAGGGAGGGGAGAGAGAGCCTGTATCAGAATGCGCTCCTTGATGATCAGAACCAGATTCTGTTCGTTCATGTGTAGTAGAATACTCTGCATTGTCTCCTGGGCTTCTTGAGGCTTAATGTAATGGAAAAAGCAAACATATAAGGTTAGGCTTACATATTTGAAAATGAATTAATAAATGGCTGTTATAGACAGATTAAGTTCCAAGTACTTTATTCATATTATCACATATTAATAAAGATAATTCAAGCAAGCTAATTTCAATTCTGAAGTTACAAATTGTAACATGCACAGTCTGTGCAATATTTGGTGTTACTGCTTGGGGTAACGCCTGACAAAGTACACTATACAATGGGAAATGTGGGTGTTGGGTTTCACAGTACCATGCCTTTACGGAAGACATTACACTTTCATTATTGACCATGGCAGTAACAGAGCATGTAGTAGAGTGAACACTTTTTCCTAATCAATATATAAGGAGCACACAGTAAAAATTGTATGCAATTGTTTTCTTCCATGGGTGTCTAGCACTTAGTGCTTTTATCAGTGATATCAATAACAAGACGGCCATGTGGCTCACTGAGTTAAGCATTCGCTGCAGACATCTATATGTGACTACCTCGTTATGCGTTTGAATGCTGGCATGGCTAACTCAATCTTTGGAAACTGATAAACAACATTCCATTAAATGGAAAAATAATAATAGTTGGTGTCTATACGTTAACGATTCCACATAAGTATTATTTTTTAAGAATACGAATTATTTTTTTAAGAATATGAGAGTTGGGCTGGGGTTTAAGGAAGTGTCTGTATTGAAGAAGGTACTGAAAGGGGAACAATACGTTTTAGCGAACAGAACAGAATTTTTTATCTCTGGAGTTGAGACTATATTGTCTTGATTCTTTGGTTCATATTAAGTGTTCAAATTAGGAAAAACGAACAAGTTACTTACCTTCGGTAACGATATATCTGTAAGAAACATAGGTTAGTTATAGATTCCTTACCTTAGAATCTCCCCCAGGCGTCAGACTGGATCCGGAAAGTTTTTCGTCAGCAGTACCCCTGCGCGTCTGAAGGTGGCGCCGGTCGACTCCGCGTCTGTCGTCGTCGTTGTGGTCGCCGGGATGATGTCGCGGAAGTTACTTAGACGCCGCCCTCGCGCGCTGACGTCAGTTCTGTACACGACTTTCCACGCCAGAAGCGCAGAGCCATGCAAGACACTGACCACTGGTGCACAAAACTAGGGCCCTGAAAGGATGTCCTTAAACCCTAGAAGTCAGTTCGCAGAACGGGGAGGATGGGTGGGGCGGTAAGGAATCTATAACTAACCTATGTTTCTTACAGATATATCGTTACCGAAGGTAAGTAACTTGTTCATCTGAAAGAAACAGTTAGTTATAGATTCCTTACCTTAGAATAGATACCCCAGCAATACCAACCCCAGAGGTGGGTCTGCGAACCAAGTTCACACCAGAAAGTCCTGGAGAACAGAACGGCCAAAGAAGCCGTCTCTCCGGACTTGATTGTCCAGGCAGTAGTGTCTCGTAAACGTGTGCAACGATGCCCACGTAGCTGCCTGACAGATGTCATTCAGGGGGACTCCTCGTCCCAAAGCAGTAGTAGCTGCCGTCGCCCTGGTGGAATGGGCGCGCAGCCCCACTGGAGGCTCCTTCTTAGCAAAACAATAGCAGGCTTTGATGCACAGAACGACCCACCTGGAGATGGTCTGTTTGTGCACGGCCCGACCTTTCTTAACGCCCACATACCCAACAAAGAGCTGTTCATCCACCCGGAATTGTTTTGTGCGATCGAAGTAGAAAGAAAGCGCACGTTTTGGATCCAGACGGTGGGGCTTCTCTTCCTCTTTTGAAGGATGCAGAGGCGGAAAGAAGGTGGGCAAAGTGATGGTTTGGCCAATGTGGAAAGAAGTAACCACCTTGGGAAGGAAGGAAGGTCTAGTTCTCAGGACGACCTTGTCCGGATGGATAGCCAGAAAGGGAGGCTGAGAAGAAAGAGCTTGTAGCTCACTCACCCTGCGAGCAGAGGTGATGGCCACCAGAAAGGCAGTTTTCAGAGTTAAAAGCCTGAGAGGGCAATTATGAAGCGGCTCAAAGGGAGTGCCCATAAGAAATGTAAGAACCAAGTTCAAGTCCCACTGGGGCATTATGAAGGGAACAGGAGGAAAAAGATGAGTAATGCCCTTAAGAAATCTATTTACAACAGGGGACTTGAAAAGAGAAGGCTGATCAGGAAGCCTAAGAAAGGCTGAAATGGCCGAGAGGTAGCCCTTAATAGTGCCCAGAGCAGAGCCCTGCTGGGCTAAAGAGAGGAGGAACAAGAGAACCTCAGAAAGAGGGGCAGAAAGGGGATCCACAGCCTTTGCTGTGCACCATGCCACAAATTTATTCCATCTGCAGGCGTATACTGCCTTAGTGGAGGAACGCCTGGCTGCCAAGATTACATCACAGACTTCAGGAGGCAGGTCAAACGACGTCAACTGCCGCCGCTCAATCTCCACGCAAGGAGGTGGAGGCTGGAAAGGTTCGGGTGGAGGACCGTCCCCTGCTGCTGCGACAGAAGATCCTCCCGAAGAGGCAGTCTGATCGGAGGATCGATGGCCATGTTGAGCAGCTCGGGATACCAGACTCTTCGTGCCCAATCCAGAGCCACAAGAATGACTTGGGCCCGGTCGTGCTTGATCTTCTTTAGCACTCTGGGCAGAAGAGGTATAGGCGGAAAGGTGTATAGAAGACCGCAACTCCACTCGCGACGAAAAGTGTCGCCTAGCGAGTGCTGCCTTGGAAATTCCAACGCGCAGAACTGCTGACATTGCGCGTTCTCTTAGGTGGTAAATAGATCTAACCAATGCTCTCCCCACTGCTGAAAGAGACCTTGCACCACCTCCGAGTGAAGACGCCATTCATGATCCATCATGCACCTGCGGCTGAGTTCGTCCGCCCTGGCGTTCAGTGAACCTGCCAGGTGTTGAACCACCAGAAATATGCCCTGATGTTCCAGCCATGTCCAGAGGCGGAGGGCCTCCTGACATAGGGTCCACGACTCCACCCCGCCTTGTTTGTTGCAGTACCACATGGCTGTGGTGTTGTCCATGAACACCTGCATTACTCTTCCCCGTACAGAGGGAAGGAATGCCTTGAGTGCAAGACGGATCGCCCGAAGCTCCAGAAGGTTGATGTGGAGCCTGGACTCCGCCGGAGACCAGAGGCCTCTGATCTCCGCCTCTCCCATGTGGCCGCCCCATCCCAGAAGGGATGCGTCTGTCACCACTGTATGATATGGTTAGGGAAGGGAGCCGTTGACCCAATCCTGGTTCGTGAGCCACCACTGCAACTGTCGTGCAGTGCCCTCCGAGATCTGGACGTAATCAGACAGATTCCCCTGATGCTGCGCCCACTGGAACTTGAGGTCCCACTGCAGAGACCGCATATGCCACCTGGCATGATCGAGATGCAGGAGGCCATGAGGCCCAGCAGCCTCAGGGTCATCCGGACCGAAACCCGGGATAGGGGCTGAAAGATCGGAATCATAGCCCGAATATCCCGGACTCGCTGTTCGGGAGGATAAACCCGAAATCGCGTCGTGTCCAGAACCGCTCCGATGAAGAGGAGCTTCTTGATGGAGAACCCCAGCGAATGCAGGAGGTCGGCCGTAGTCTGGAGGTGGGAGACGACAGCCTGGGGCGAGCCCGCCTTCAACAGCCAGTCGTCTAGATAGGGGAAGACTGGAACCCCTGATCTGCGCAGATGAGCTGCGACCAACGCCATCACTTTCGTGAACACCCGAGGGGCGCTGGTAAGGCCAAAGGGGAGCACGGTAAACTGAAAGTGCTTGTGTCCTACCGTGAACCGCAGGTAACACCGGTGGGCCGGCAGGACGGGGGTTGTGAAAGTAAGCGTCCTGCAAGTCCAACGCTACCATCCAGTCTCCAGGGTCGAGGGCAGACAAGACCTGAGCGAGCGTCAACATTTTGAACTTCTCCTTCCGGAGGAAGCGGTTGATGTTCCTGAGATCCAAGATATGACGCAGGCCTTTGTCCTTCTTGGGCACCAGAAAGTAGTGGGAATAGCAACCACGACCTACTTCTGGGACAGGAACGCGCTCGATGGCACCCTTGGCCAAGAGTGCCGAAACTTCCTGTTGGAGAAGGGCCAGGTGATCCTCCGACATGCGATGGTACTGAGGTGGCATGGAGGGAGGGGTAGTCTCGAAGGGGAGGGATAGCCCCTTCGGACTATTTGCAAAACCCACCTGTCCGACATGATGGTGCGCCAGTGGGGGAGGTGATGGCAGATCCTGCCGCCCACTGGCGTTTGGTGGCCCTGAAATGTCGGACTAGGAAGGTTTGGAGGCTGCTGCAGAGGGGGCGGTGGTGGACTGGCCCGCTCGCCCCCAGAACCATGCCGGTGGTTCCCACGTCCCCGGCCGCGCTGAGACTGTACAGCTTGTGCCAGCCTGTGGCTCTGGGCGGGATGTAATGGAGCACCCCTTCCGTCGCCACGAAAGGGGCGAAAAGCAGACAACGCAGGGCGGGTGGTGGAGAGGCCCAAGGACCTGGCCGTAGCCCGTGAGTCCTTAAAGCGCTCCAGCGCGTTGTCTGCCTTGTCGCCGAAAAGGCAACGGCCATCAAAGGGCATGTCCATAAGGATGGATTGGAAATCCCCTGAAAAACCAGTCGAACGCAACCAGGCGTAGCGTCGAAGGGCTACTGACGTTGAAATCGTCCTGCCAAGTGCGTCTGCGGTATCCAGCCCACAGCGGATGCTAAACTTCGCTGCGTCTCTCCCCTCGGCAACGGCACTGGAGAGCGTGGCCCGGGCCTCCTCCGGGCACTGAGGCAGCACCTGCACCACCGTATCCCACACAGAGTGGGTATAACGGCCCAACAGACATGCGGTGTTTACCAACCGCAGTCCCAAGCTGGCGGAAGAAAACATTTTCTTTCCAAGGTGGTCCAGCTTTTTGGATTCCCTTTCCGGAGGTGCGGTAGGGAAGGCGCCCTTGGACGTAGAGGCTTGGACTACCAAGCTCTCAGGGGTGGGGTGTTGGGAGAGGAAAGTGGGGTCGCCCGGGGCCGGGCGGTGGCGTCGGGCAATTATCCTGTCCACAGGAGCCCCTGTGTTGGGCCTGGACCAAGTGCCCAAAAGGATGTCCGTAAGGGCTTCATTAAACGGGAGCAGGGGCTCCGAAGAGCTCGCTGCCGGCTGAAGCACCTCTGTCAGGAGGTTAGTCCTGACTGCCACCGTAGGCTTCATTAAACGGGAGCAGGGGCTCCGAAGAGCTCGCTGCCGGCTGAAGCACCTCTGTCAGGAGGTTAGTCCTGACTGCCACCGCAGGCTTCATTAAACGGGAGCAGGGGCTCCGAAGAGCTCGCTGCCGGATGAAGCACCTCTGTCAGGAGGTTAGTCCTGACTGCCACCGCAGGCTTCATTAAACGGGAGCAGGGGCTCCGAAGAGCTCGCTGCCGGATGAAGCACCTCTGTCAGGAGGTTAGTCCTGACTGCCACCGTAGGAAACTCGAGGTTGAGAGCCTCGCCCGCCCTACGCAACACCACTGCGTACGACGCTCCCTCCTCCGTAGCCACGGTAGGAGGACACAACATGCCTAGGTCTGGGGAGGTGTCCAGACAACTCACCTCCCCCAGTTCCTCTCTCCTGTCCGGATTGTATTCTAACTGGTCAGTCAAAGGGTCACCAGACCCCTCCCAGTCTTCCTCACCCTCTTCTGGCTGCCAATCTTGTTGAAAATAGCCAGGGTGGAACACAGGGACAAAAGTACCCATCGGCGTCGGATCCGGCGTCGGCCGATGCCGGTCCGACTCCGTGTCCACGTCGAGGTGGGAGCCGAGGTCGATGCCAGCTGGGGGTGCAGCCGGCCTTGGCTGCGGACGTGGTGCTGGTGGAGTCGGCGCCGGTGGAGGTGTAATGAGGTCGACCTGCACCGATCTGGATCCAGGCCTGGATCCAAGGGGGCCCTGCGGTGCTGAGGCCGAAGCCACCGGCGTGGAAGGCCTAGGGCCCCCAGCCGAGTCCGCGGGGCCCGAAGGCAAGCGGGCGGAGTCGGGCTGCCCAAAGATGGCATGCATCGGTTCGTAAAATTGACGAAGCTGGGCAGGGGTCGCTCCCGGTCACGGGAAGGGAGGGAAGGCCAGAGTCGACCCTGAAGGCTCCGCACGCGGAGCCGCAGGAGTGGCACCAACCGCACCCTGCGTCGCGTCGGCCGAAAGACGAGGTGAAGTCGAAGAGCGACGATGCTTCTTCGACTTCTTCTTGTGCTTCGACTTACCTGACCCCGAGTGCGAAGACTTAGAAGAGGAGTGATGATGACTCCGCGATCGGTCCCTCGACCTCCCACACGACTGGGACCTTGCGCGACGCGGAGGCGACTGCCGGGCCTCGAGGAGCTTTCGGGACCGCTCCCGCAAAGACTTCGGGGCCATGGTTCGACAGTCGGAGCACGACTTGGGGTCATGGTCGCGCTCCAGGCAGAAGAGGCACACGCAGTGCGGATCTTTCACCGACATCATTCGGGGACAGGAACCGCAGGCCTTCAAACTGGGCATCCCTCGTGCACCAGGAGTCGGATAAAGACTCGAAAACAAAGTCGACAAAAGTCGCAAAAACGCAGTCAAAAAGTGACTGGGGGGGTACCGCTCTTCCCGGATCTGCGCTTGCTGGCGCGGAAAAAGAAAGAACTGACGTCAGCGCGCGAGGGCGGCGTCTAAGTAACTTCCACGACGTCATCCCGGCGACTACGACAACGGACGCGGAGTCGACCGACGCCACCTTCAGACGCGCAGGGGTACTGCTGACGAAAACTTTCCGGATCCAGTCTGACGCCTGGGGGAGATTCTAAGGTAAGGAATCTATAACTAACTGTTTCTTTCAGATATATTGTTCTTTCATGGATTTCTTACAGAAGCCAGATGATAAATATCCAGACTACAAGAAGAATCAAAGAACACAGCACAGCTTTTCTAAAATATTCTATATGGTTTTAAATAATGAGCCATCCCCATACTACCAAAGACAGACTCTGGCGGAATAATAGTGTTATGAATGCCTGATGGTCATGGTCACTAGGAAACACGTTGTATGTGTGTTTGAGTATCTGGAATCACTGGGTTAGAATTATTAAATGTGATATCACATTTGTACAGGGCAAAGATTTTTATCTTGTTCAGAGTTAAAAAAATCTGTGCTAACAGTCCCAACCTTAGGGCTCCGCTATTTTACTTGCGGTGGCATTGCCACAGACAGACTTGACCTATTATTTCTCTTAGGCAGCTGCTCCACTAATAATTTAAAAGTAGAAGAACACAAGAAAAGAGTGAAAATCTGTGGTATTAGTATAGTGCTAAATTGAACTAGCATCAAGATCATAATCACTAATTGGAATGCCCCACTGAGTACGCAGGGATGAGCTTGCACAGCGAGTCGTATTTCATAATTACATGCAGAATGAAGACATGTCAATGGCCTGATAAAAGATCTGCCATTGGTAAAGCAGTCAAAAGCATCAGTTTTTGTATGAGCTTATAATAAACATGTGTTGGTATAGCCATCTGATACAACAATATTTATAATAAAAATGTCTTTACTTCCATTATACAACATTTAGACACATGTTCTATATAGATATTTAAGAGGAGAGCCATGAGCTCGAGTACAGCTCTATGGGAGTGTCACCCTAATAAGAAAAGGTTTTGAAAACCTGGATATTTAAAGAACAGATCCCTGCAAACATTACATCTGGTAAATCCTCGGCCCTGCCTCGTCTTACTGGATCAGAAGAGAGCCAAGGGGGAACTTTTCCCTAAAACCATTAAATATTAGTCACCGACATTAATAAAGAACTTGTTTGTTGTGAACTTGCAGAGAATGTTTAGGGTAGCTCCCTCTCACTGGATGTGAAAGAAAACGTGAAAACCTGTCCATCTAATTGAATCAGGCACTGTTCAGGGTCAGTGACTTTGAATACCCTTCACACTTGCATTTTTGCAACTCAATTAACTCCTCTGGGGTTCTAGCACAGTAATCAAGCATTGGCAAAGCCAATAAGCCTGGCGTTGACTTCCTGACTGGCTTTTTATTGCTTGTTTTTGCCATGATTTTGTCATTGTTTTTGAAAAACTTTTTGTTGGAGGAGCTACAGGGACCTCGCCAATATAAAATAAACTGTTAAAAGCAAAAACATTTTTGGTCTCAAAAGTCCACTTTGCCATAATAGTCCTTGGCAAAAGGGCTTTGTGTGTGGATGTGCTCCTTGTGAAAGAGCAGAATGCCATTATTCAGTGTGAATTGGGTTTGCTGTAGTGGGCAGAAGAAAAATGTAAATGACAACAACAGAGCAGTGGATGAAGCAAGCTGGCTGAAAGCCCTTATAAGGAAGTATATTTTATATATAATTTTAGTAAACTGAAAAGGTCTTGGATAACGTCTGACCTAAACTTTATGCCATGTTTTTAACAAATATGCTGCCTAGTTACAGCCCATGTAGCCGTCCATGCATATACATCTGACACAGACATGTCTGGAGAATGCCACCAAAACCGCATTGGCTCTGGTTATATGTGCTAGGACAACAAATGGAGGACTGTCGCATGAAGAGTGTTGCAGTGGGAGTTAACTGAACTGATCCATGTAGCAACGGCATCCTCATCTGCAGGTCTACTGGTATTATTTGCAACCAAAAGTGATGAAAACGTGATTCATACAATGCAGAGTATTGGCTCTCCCTCCATAAACATGTAAGTTGAGCATGCGTTCCACATTGTAAATGTTCTCAGCTATGGAGCTATATAGGAAAAAAAAAAAATTGTTATGAAATAAAAATCATACCGCATCTTGGTGACCAAAAAGAGGCGAGTCCTCGGTATCACCTTGTTCCAATAAAAGGCAATGGGCCCGATTCACAAAGGTAAACATACTTTTGTGTAAGTTTATGATTTTTGGCAATTCACAAAGCAATTTTACGAGTAGTATCTTTACGACTGTGGATTCTCCCACTTGTGGCAGAGACACCACACATAAAAAGATAGGCAGTTGTAAAGATATTACTCATAAAATTGCTTTGTTAAATGTACAAAATTGTAAACTTAAAAGTGTAAGTTTACCTTTGTCACTCAGGCCAGAGTGTGGCTATGTACTGCTGAGGGCCTACAGCTTGCTAATGTATCTGGGTGAATTTATAGTCACCAGGAAAAAACAAGTTACTTACCTGTACACTGTGGTGCTCCAGTATTGATATCTTTCAGCGATTCACATGCTTGAATCTTCCCCGTCGTCATGGTGGGAGTCCCACTGTAATAATAAGCAGTGCTATACCTAAGCATTGAAAACCATAGAAAAGTCAAGTGGCATTGGTAACCAATCAGAACCCAGACCATGAAGCACTCATCCCCTGAGAGACACCACACCTCAGATTTCAAGCACAAGGGTAAAGTAAAAGAATATAAGAGGTATACTGAGAGATTTGTCAGCGGCCTTCAACACGGCCCCCCACTCCAGGCTTTTAGCGCATCTCCAAACTATCTGGGTAGTAGGAAAGGCCTTGGACTGTCTTGCTTCCTTCTTGGAGGGCAGAGAAGAGGAGGTATGGTTCCCTTCTTTTTCTTCAAAATCCCTGGAGCCGATAGTGGAGGTGCTTCAGGTCTCTGCCTTGAGCCCCACACTGTTTAACGTGAATTTTACACCAAAAGCCCAGCTGGCGGAAGTCTTAGGGGCAAAAGTGATCTAATAAGCTGATGACACACAGCTGCTGTTCTCCTGTGAAAAGAGAGAAGTGATTGCAGGTGAATCCATTAAATCTTGTCTAGGAGGTGTATTTCATTGGATGACCACCAATCAACTGAAGTGTAACTCAGAGAAAACCCAAAATTATTTTCTTTAGTCAAAATCCCCGGGAAACATGGCAGACCTGGCCTGTAGTACCCCCAACCAGGCGCTCAGGGGGGAAACAGTCAAGAATCTGGGTGTCAAAGTTGACAGCCGTCTATCTTTCCAAACACAAATTATTTTTGTGGTAGGTGCGTGCTTTGGTTTGCTGCGCATTTTAAAGAAGTTCTTGCACTTCCACTCATTTTCTGCTTGGAAGCTGGTCGCCCAAGGCCTCATAACTTCGAGGTTGGATTGTGGGAATGCCCTGTATCTACGGCTACCTAACTACCTGACCAATAGACTGCAGGTGGTCCAGAACACGGCAGCCCAATTTCTTCTTAGCTTACCTCCAGGAACGCACGTGTCCTCTCACCTTTGTGCCTTCCACTGGCTTCCAATAAGGAAGACGATCCTGTTTAAAGTGCTGGTCCTATTCCACAAAGCACTCCATCACACAGGTGCGGGCTACCTAAGGGCAAGAATCAGCTTTTACGTCCTCACTAGGAACTTTCGATCAGCCAACAGCCTCCAGGGCAGGATCCCCAAGATTCGCCGTGCCAGAGCTCGGGGATGGGCCTTCTCTTATTTGGGGCCGTCCACATGGCATAAGCACCCTCTTGAGTTACGCTCTGTGGACTCTATTTCCCTGTTCCAAAAAAGGTGGAAAACATGTTTTTTTACACAAGAATACTTTGGCAAACATTTTGTTCCCGCCTGATTGGTCAGACAGAACATGGTTGTGGTATTGTACGTCCTTACCAAGGCAGAGGAATTGTGTATTCTGGGAAGAAAAGATTGCAGGTCTAAGAAGATGGCCTTTAATTACAGAAGATTGATATGAATCCTTCCTTCTTGAGAAGACCATTTTCCATGAATTTCTAGGTCCTGCAGGTGAGCTTCCCAACCCTCTAGAGAAACGTTGCTGTCATTACGATATGGGTCTGCACAGTAATGAATGATAGGCCCTAAGAGATGTTTAATATTTTTCCCCACCAAGCCATTGCTAATTTCACAACTGTGGGAATTGTGGTTGTGTCTTTGAAAGTTCCCCGGGCTTGAACCTATTGTGCATCCAATTGCTCTTGTAAGGGTCTTATGCGCAGATGGCAATATGGGATTAACGAAATGCAAGGTGACATCATTCGCAACATTGACTTGAACGTACGAAAAGAAGTGAACTTTTTTCCCGAGAGGGAAGCTGTTATTCTTTTATACATTGAATTCTTTCTGTAGTTGGGTATGCCTTAGAGATGTTCCTATCAGAACTGCCCAAAGGAAATCCGACAATCTGGATGGAGTTAAGACTGACTTTTCTTTGTTCAGCTTTAGACCTAAAGTTTTGAGTAGCTGAAGACAAGCGCAAGTAGATCTTCTAACTGATGGCAATGTGGGGCCCTTGATAAGCCAGTCGTCCAGGTATGGGAGCACATGATGACCGATTAGTCTCAAGAAAGCTGTCACAAGGGCCATGCATTTTGTGAAGACTCTGGGAGCCGAACAGAGTCCAAATGGAAGCACTTTGAATTGGTAATCGCACCCTGCCCCCCTCAAACTTTAGAAGCTTCCGATGTTTCACATGTATGGTGATATGAAAATATGCATCTAGGAGATCTAAAAATGTCATATAATCCCCGTGTTTAATAGATGTAAAGATGTCATTCTGAAAGGTTGCTTCTTTACGCATTTGTTCAACAGCCTCAGATCCATCACCATTTTCCTGACTTCTTTTTGAAGAGAAAGAAGTTGGAATAGAAGACTTTGTTGCAATGTATTGACAGAACTTCTTCTATCGAATCCTTGGAGAGAAACAAATAAATTTCCTGCTTCAGCAGAGACAGATGACGATGGGACCTCTTGCGAGGAGGTTGACTGGAAGACTTTTGAACAAATTCCAGGGTATGGCCCTGTTGTATCACGTCTAACACCTATTTGTCTTAACAGATGCTCTTCCACTGATCATAAAAGTTGGAAAGATGTTTTCTTCGATGCCGTTGATGACAGACTGAGGCGGCTAGTGCCTGCAAGTTGTCACTGATGCCTGTAGGAGTCTTGGGTTTCCCCCCCAGCCGGACATCTACGTGCAGGTTGTCATGAATATAAAGAGGGAAAGAGGGAGAGGAGTTGGCCGAACGGCTAGGGCGGTCGACCTCGAATCTGGGGAACTGGGTTCGAGTCTCGGCAATGACGCTAAACATCCTGTGATTCTGGGCAAATGACTTAATCTCCCTGTGCCTAACAAAAATGAATGTGTCCTCATGTAACGCAACTGGTGCTATGTAAAGCGCTCTGATACCCGATACCTTCGGGTCAAGTTCGCGCTATATAAAACTCCGTAAAATAAAGAGGCTGAAGTGACCCTGCATTACTGTTGTGGTGCATATTGAGGACAATACCCCTGTTGGGAGTAGGGCTGCTATCTATATTGTTGGTAAGATGCTCAGGCGTAAATTGGCCTCTTAATCTGCCTCCTCGAAAAGGTTGAAAACAACATTGTTAAAATGTACCCAGAGAATGTGCCATTTTCGTATTGATGGAATGAAGGGCATCATCAACATGTTTCCCAAACAGATTCTCCCCATCAAAGGGCAAATCTAATATCTTTGCCTTTACTTCTGGTCAAAAGGCTGTGGCTTTCAGCCAACCGTGATGGTGTAGGATTGCTGCACCCGCCACTTGTCGAAAAGCTGTTGAGGAGAGATCCATTTCTGTTTCAATAATTTTAGAGAAAGCTCTCTCACCTTCTTGAATAATTTCCTTAGCTTCTTTCCTCTTATCCTCCATCAAAAATTCTAGGAGGGCCTATATGTCGGACCACATTTGTCTGTCATATCATCCTAAGATGCCTAGCACATTGGATGCCCTGATAGAAGTTGCCGCCATAGCTGAAAAGCACTTACCAATATTACCTAGCCATCTACCCTCCTTTTCCGGAGGAGCTGAACATGGGGCAGAAGGGTTTCTGGACTGCCTTTAGGATGCCTGCCTGACAACAGCGTGAGGGTGTGGATGACCTATAAGACATGTAGGTGAATTTTCCAGTGCCTTATACTTTTTATCCAGCCGAAGAACAACTGCTGCCACCGTAGCAGGGGTCTTCATGAGCTTCAATCCTTCCTCCCAAATGTAATGTACAATGGGAATTGAGAGAATCGATTTTTGAGCTGAATCTTTAAAGTCGTACAGGAAACATTCAGACAGTTTCACTGGTAAAGGTAAGTCAAAATGCTTAGAAGTCCGCTCCAAGAGCTCATGAAAACCTCCTATGTCACCTGGAGGAGAGTTAGTAGGTGATGGTGTGGGCAAAGCAAAATACAAAGCTTTAGAACCATCCAATTCCAGGCTAGAACCTGTAGGGTCCTGAGGAATTTCACCTTCTTTCGGCTGTTCCTCCATATCACTCTCAATATAGTCATCTCTTATTGTGATGGGAGGTAAAACTAGTTTTTCCTTTTGTGTTTGCGGGCCCAAAGGACATTTTGGAAGAAAGTCTGCATCTGGAGTTTCAGAACGCCCTGAAGTATGTTGTACTGGAGCATTTGCTTCAGGGAAGCTCCTGTAATAGTCGTTCAACATGTGGCATAAATCAGTTACCAGTGATACATATAGGTACTGAAATAGTGTCTTCATATGAGCTATGATGTTCCTCATACTGCTCATCATATGGATAATGTTCTTGAAAAGAGTCATAGCGATGAGCAGCAGATTGTTCTCTGTCTTGAAAAGAATAATCCCCTTTCAAATATGTAGAAGTGTCCTTACCAGGGTCAACGTCCTTAGTATCTTGGCATTTGACGCTTAACTGAGGGGGAGTACAGGCTGGCCCAAATGGCCTCTGATCACCTGACTTTTCTATCTCAAGGAGACACACAAGGGGCAGAGAAGACACCCTGACTCTTCCATCTCAAGGAGACGTTCAGGGGGTAAAGGAGACACTTTGCTTGTATCCGGTTGTAAAGCCACAGGAATTCCTTCTTTCGATATTAGAATTGTTTCATTATAGGTCGTCGACGGGCTCGTCGATGTCAAGGAAAAAACTGACCTCTTCGTAGGTATGAGAGCAGTAGGTATGGTCGATGTCGAAGTAAAAGTTCCTGTCGACGGTAATGTCGTCAACATTGTCGTTAGTGTCTTCATTGACGAGGAAGATGTCGTAGTACTCGTCCTCGTTGTAGTTACCGACGCTGTAGTCGTCACCCGCAGGGTGGGTGAGATCTGCATCGATGATCTCCCCGTCGATGCGTCAGCCGTAGACTAAATGATTCTAAGCAACAGGTCCATCAACAGACGGATTTTCTTAGCAGAAACGGTTCTGCAATGCTTACGCTCCTTAGGTTTATGGTGAGGGTATAAGCAGTAAAGGCATTCTTAATGGGGATCCTCAGAAAATAATCTTGGTATCTCATAAGATTTAAAGGCTTGAAAAGCCCTTTCTTGGATCCTCCGACATGGTGCTAACAAGGAAAAAGAACAAAAATGTTGTTACCTTTGAGTTGCCTGAAGGTGAAAATATCACTTTTAAGAGAAGGAAACGGCCAAAAGTTGATAAAAAGCACTAAGACTGAGCAGAGCTCAAGGAGACTCCGTAACACACAACATGCGGATAGAAATCTGAGGTGTGGTGGCTCTGCAGGGGGAAGAGTGCTTCCGGGTCTGGGTTCTGATTGGTTGAAGTTTGGTTCTAATAAAACTATATGAACTGGTTACCAGTCTCACTTGGCTTGTCTACGGTTTTCAGTGCCTAGGTACAGCACTGTTTACTGGACAAGTTACTTACCTTCAGCAACGTCTTATCTAGTAGAGACTATCTAGCTGCAGATTCCTTACCTTACAATTATCCTCAGGCATCAGTCTGGATCAGGAAAATTTTCGTAAGCAGTACCCTTGCGTGCTGGTAGGTGCATGGCGTCGTCCACCGTGCTTATATAGGCACCACCCCAGCGCGCTGACGTCAGTTACTTTTTGCGACTTTCCACACCAGGAAAGCAAAGCCACGAAGAACACGGACCACTGGTGTGGAAAACTAGGGCCCTAAAAGGGGAAAGCCCTGTTCCTACAAATCTGTTCGCAGAGCAGAGTGGATGGGTGGGTGGGTCGGTAAGGAATCTGCGGCTAGATAGAATCTTTACCAGATAAAGCAGTACCGAAGGCAAGTAAATTGTCCATTTGATAGAGACTTCTAGCCGCAGATTCCTTACTTTAGATTAGATACGCAAGCAATGCCTCCCTGGAGGTAGGTCTGTGAAACAATTTCATACAAAAAAGTCCTGCAGGACTGAATGGGCAAAGTACCCATCCAGACAGACCTGACTGTCCATGCAGTAGTGTTTTCTGAATGTGTGCAAGGAAGCCCACGTTGCTGCCTGGCAGATGCCCAGGACTGGGACTCCGTGTGCTAACGCAGTGGTCGCAGCCTTGGCTCTGGTGGAACAAGCACACAAACCCACAGGGGGTTGCTACTTGGCCAGTGCGGAGTAGATTTTAATGCAGAGGATGATCCAGCAGGAGATGGTCCGTTTTTGCACAGCCTTTCCCTTCTTCACTACGACATAACCCACAAAGAGTTGGTCGTCCAGCCAGAACTCTTTTGTGCAGACAAGGTAGAACGACAATGTTCTTTTTGGGTCCAGTCAGTAAAATCGCTCCTCTTTAGAGGGATGTGGTGGAGCGTAAAAAGTAGGCAGAGTGATGGACTGGCCTACATGAAAAGGAGTGATGACTTTCGGCAGACAGGAAGCTCTAATTCGAAGACCCACCTTGTCTGGGTGGATGATTAGGTATGAAGGCTTGGATGACAAAGCTTGAAGCTCACTGACTCACTGGGCAGATGTTATTGCCACCAGGAAGGCTGTCTTGATGGTAAGGAGACTGAGAGGACAGTTGTGCAAGGGTTCAAGGGAGGGCACATCAGGACGAGACTATGGTCCCACTGAGGCATGATAAAGGGAGAAGAAGGAAACATATGTTGTAAACCTTTCAAGAACCTATGTACAATAGGGGATTTGAAGAGGGATGGCTGGTCAGGGAACTGCAGAAAAGCTGAGATAGCAGAAAGATAACTCTTAAGGTGCCCAGAGCAGAACCCTTCTGGTCAAGGAAAAAAATAAAGAGAAGAACCTAAGAAGGGGGAGCAGAAAGGGGGTAAACCTGCTTTTCTGCCCACCATGCCCCAAACTTGCCCCAACGACAGACGTATAACGTTTTGGCGGAGGGACGCTTGGCTGCCAGAATATCATCACAGACTTTGGGCAGAAGGTCGAAGGCTGTCAACTGTCGCAGCTCAACCTCCACACAAGAAGGCAGAGGGTTTGGGTGATAGGTTCGGGTGGAGAACCCTCCCCCTGCTGCTGCGACAGAAGATACTCCCGAAGGGGCAGCCTGATCGGAGGACTGATGGTCATGCTCAAAAGATCGGGATACCTAACTCTAAGAGCCCAGCCCAGAGCAACAAGGGTGACTAGGGTCCGGTCGTTCCACAACTTCTTGAGAACTCTGGGCAGGAGTGGTATGGGAGGAAAGGTGTACAGGAAGCCTGAGCTCCACTCGAGACGAAAACCACTTCTGAGCTGAAGCCGTCTTGGAAACTCCAGGGCACAGAACTGCTGACAATGGGCGTTCTTGGTGGACGCAAACAGATCTAACTAAAGGCTCTCCCCACTGCTGAAAGAGACCTTGCACAACCTCTGGATGGAGACGCCATTTGTGATCCGCTAGGAATCTGCAGCTGAGTTTGTCCGCCCTGGAGTTCAGAGAGCCCACTATGTGTTGAACTACTAGGGAAATGCCCTGACGTTCTAGTCATGTCAAGAGATAACAGGGCCTCTTGACAAAGGGTCCACCCCGCAGTACCACATGCCAATGGTGTTGTCCGTGAACACCTGCACTAGCTTCCCCTTGATGGAGGGTAGAAAGGCTTTTAATGCCAGCTGAGTTGCCCAGAGTTCCAGTGTTATATTCTATATGGGTACTCTATATAGGCGCAGGTAACATTGCAACCTTTCACCTATATTCTTCCCTACATTACATACATTACGGTTCTTAGGGACTGACCTTTTACCTAGATACGACTGCATTCAGAATGCGGGTTTCCCCCTAGTTCGAATCTCATACATTATGCATGAGGCTTCTTGGAAGCACAGCAGGACTAACAGCAGGACGAACATCTTCTGTATAATATCTCTGTATAAAGTTCAGGCCCAACGTCATCCTTTAGGCTGACACAGTAACACAGCAAGGTAGGACCCCTGGGGAGACCTATGGGTATATATATACATCACATCTTGCTTAGAAGGACAGAGGAGACTGAGACTTCCCGTCTGACACACTGACCAGAGACGCTGAGGTTCCTGCATGCAGACACTCCAGCTCGCAGTGGTCTAACATCCCTTGCGGGGTGTCCAACTCGAGACCAGGACGGGGTCCCATATTCTCTCATTCTCAGGTAATGGGGTCGACTAGATCCTAGAGGGATTCTTGGCATAACACCTACACAGATGCTAGGTACATTTAGGTACATCTAGTTAGGGAGGCATCGTAGGAGTACGCACTTTTTATCATGTGTTTTATGTACATATATATATTCATGATTTCTGCAAGATGGTAGAACTTTACCATCCCTTTACTTTCGTAGTATTGCTAATCGTATATCTCTGCTACTGTCTAATGGTTGTTGCAGCTCATCTATTCTACACTAGAATAACAACTGTTCAATAAATTCTTATTGAAAACGGCCAGCCTGTTTATTCTGTGTATCTCTTTGAGACAAACTGAGCACGAGTGACTGAGCGAAAGGTAGTATATTGTTTCCACGATTCTGAGGGATCAGGGTTGTCATGTTCTGAGGTTGCCAGAATCTATTCTCTCCTTAGTAAGAAGAGATTGTAGTGGCACTGTGAGCTAGCTAATACAGATAGGCTAACGTATCCGGTGGGGTGCACGGAATCAGTCTGCCACCAATCCCACAGTTTATGTTATCCAAACGCGCAGATTCTGTACGGGTTATATAGGAACTACACGACATGGCGCCGCCAACGTTGGTTGGGTACTTATTTAACAGTAGAATCGGAGTCGTTCAGTCATGCTATTCTCAGAGACCCCTACTCACAAAACACCAGAGACGTCTGGAGTGGGTGGGCACAAACTCCGCCACAGCTGAGTAGGCTAAAAAATCCTATTTATTGGCTGGTGGTTAATCAAGCTTGAAGGACACAGTGTTCCTAAAATTGTGTAAAAACACCTTATCTTGGTTTCCTTAAAAAAACTATTTAGTGTTCTAAAAACAATGACTAACCAGGTCTTGGACCCACTGCAACAAGCACTGCCCCTCTCAGACGAGGAGGTAGATGCGGACACAATACACATTGCACCGAATTTTAGAAATACAGTCACCCTGAGACTGCTAGAGCATGGTTTAACACCTAGGGTTGGCATTGTAGTGTTCGTGATTGAGGCGCACGAAACAAACAGAACAGAGGTATTTTATTTGTGGGTTACATTCCTAGCAGCAAATGCCAGAACAAAAACATGTCACTCCTACACAGAAGGAGATGCACCAGCGGAATATTGTCCGTTTGAGGACACTGAGGTTCCACTCACGTACCAGGAACACTTATACTGGTTTAAAGGCGCCCTACCCCATATAAGAAGAGTGAGACTCGGCCCACTCATAAGAGAAGGGGCAACATGGCCAATATTAGCGGCCTACACACCACATCCTGACATTGAGACAATGCCACCAGGAGACTTACTCACACAACACAAAGAATGAATAAAAATCTACAGAAACTTGGCGCAATTTGTCATGAGGACACTCACAGTCCAACCAGCAATAGTTGCAACAATTGGGACTCAAGTTCAGGGTACAGCAACTAAAATCACACCACAAACATTACACGCAGTGATGGGTAAAATGCCCACAAAACGTGAACAAATGCCATTCTGAGTAGCTCAGAAAATAACACAGCTAGAGGCAGTATTCCCGAATACTACTCCGTATGAAAAACACAGAATGCTAACAATCTGCTTGCCCATGGGGAAAACACCACAAGTAGAAGACTGTACCACTTTGGGTACAGACTTTGCTGCCATTTATACCAGAACTCATGGTGTTCCGTCCTTAGCAGTGATACCAGATGTATTGAGACAAATACAAAACTAGTATGGAGCAGAGCCTGCTCTGAACTTAGGGATGAAATTACTAGGTAACTATGGCCAGGTATCAGCCATAATACTAGCTAATATTAAGGGGGAAGCAGCTTCAGTGGCTATCCGCCAACACCTAAGGGAGTTCAGTCCTTTAGAACAGGAACACGAACTACCGAAAATAATTGAAACTGCATATGCAGAATTAGGCAGAGACAGTTTGGGTGGGAAAGCTTTAAAACCACAACTGATGGGCAGTCCTGAAAAGGACACATCCAAGCAGACACGCGTTTAAACAAAGAAGAAGTGGGACAATAAAAAACAACAAAACTTTAAAGGAAACAGATCTCAATCCAGAGGAAGATCTCCACAGGAGCCCCCCGAAAAGAGGTATAACCTTAGGAATAGGGATAATATTAGGAAACCTGACAGGTATCAGGATACTGATACACGTTCCTCTCGTTCCTTTCAGGGTTCATCGAAAAACTCCGAGAGGGAAGGACGGTCAGACAGACAAGAAGAGCGTACAAAGTCCAGAGATAAGCAGCACGCTCAAGATTACACTTCTAAAAAAGAAGAGAAACCAAAGCAAAAGCCACAGTTCAAAAAGAAGAAGGTTGCAGGTCTAAAGATCAGACATGCCCAGAATTCTGAGGACTCGACTACTGAACGGGGAATTGGCTCTGACGATGCTAGACAGTGCGGCAGAAGTAACAATAGCTCGCCAGAACCTGATGGAATTTCTGGTGACAGCGGACTTGAATGATTATATAACGGTAGAGACACCCGATACTAGGGTAAGAGTCACACATAAGTTATATGAAATAACCCTCCAAATGGAGGGGGACAAATGTAGGACAGTTAGAGGTCTCTTTTGGGAGAACTTGTTGTTTGGCTATGACATTTTGTTAGCTGAACAAGATTGGCCGCCAGCATTCGTCATGGATTGCCCTAAAGGAGAAACAGTAATTTTACCAGCATTCTCAGACCATATTCCCAGGCACCTACAACACACATATGCGCAGGAGTGGGCGGTAGCCCAAGACCCTGCATTATACAAAAAGCATGTTGGATGGGACGAGGATTCAACCCACCACATAATTCCTTTAAAAAATACTCCAACTGCACAGAGGCAGTATCCAGTAAAGCAAGAAGATAAGAAACAGGTCATTAGATCAACTTGAGTACCAAGGGGTGATCGAAAATTGCACCTCATCGATGAACAATCCTTTGTTCCCAGTCATTAAACCTGACAATTCATATCGTTTAGTTTTAGATTATAGACATTTAAACACTTGCACTAAGACATTTGCAGTCCAAAATGCACACAGTGCCGCATTAATGAATAACATTGTGCGGAAAAAATATAAAACGACACTTGATATCTCAAATGGATTTTTCTGCCAAAATATAGCGCCTGAAAGCAGGTATCTAACAGCATTCTCAGCGCTAGGGTCCCAGCGTCAATTTTGTCGACTCCCCCAGGGGTATAAGAACAGCCCGGGGTTGTTCTCGGTCAGAGTAATGAGTTACTTCAAAATTTGGATGAAGAGGCATTGTCCTATGTGGATGATATTTATCTAACGGACGATGACCTAGAGGAGCACTTGAACAGAGTGAATACCATAATTTTGGGATTTGCATCTCAGGGCTACAAATTCAACTTTAAAAAATCAAAAATTGCCCATCTCAGTGTCCTGTTTTTCGGTTATGAGCTTTCAAGTGAAGGGAAAAGCCTGGCAGCCAATTTTTTAGAAAAATGCGCGCTGCTCCAACCTCCAAAATCATTAGAAAATTTACAATCAATCCTGGGATTCCTAAATTTTGGTAGAACATACATTTTGGATTACGCAGAAAGAGTAAAACCTTTCTACGATTTAATAAAACCTGATTTTTCAGTAAAACAATGGACACAGGAACACACAGATAAACTTCGTTCCTTACAAGCGGACATGATAGCTTCCAAACACTTACAGACACGCGTAAACGTACGTAACATGGTGATCCGTATAGTTGCGGGTCAATCTGGGTTCACCTATCTAACATATATTTAAGGTGAAACAGTACCAATTGCATACAAATCACATTTGTACACAAATGCTGAGATGCGCTTCGCATCTACAGAAAAGATTCTGACAGCAGTACAAACTGCTGTAGTGAGAGAAAGAGCACTGGCTCAGGGGAAACGAATAATAGTAGTGACTCCAGTTCCAGCTTTAGAGGCTGCGACAAAGGCAAGCGTTCCTAACGCCAAAAGCCTTGCATCCAAGATGGATACAATGGGCTAATTCTCTCACTGCAACAGATGTAGAATACAGGTACGACCCAAATTTAAAGACACAAGAATTTCTGCAATACGAACAAGAATATCCTCTACCAAACGAAATAATGCCTCTAGATCAGTATGAATATATAATTTACACTGACGGATCAGCTCCACCGGCCATAGGAAGTAAGCAACAATATAGCGTGGCATGCGCAATCGTTAAAGGTCGCATGCGGGATGGAAAGTTCCACCCAAGTTGCACAAAAATGCAGTCTCTAGGAGACTGCACGGCACAGCTGGCAGAGTTAAAAGCCTTGATACTGGCACTGGTAAATACGGATGGAGAATTCCCCACACTAATTGTGTGCGATTCATTTTACTGTGTACAGTCATATAATGAATATTTGCAGAACTGGGTTCAAACGGGTTCAAAGATGCGAAAGGTGACACAATTAAGCATAAAATACTATGGCAACAGGTAGTGGAGTTGAAAACCGAACTACCGAGAGCTCACGTGATACATACACTGAGTCATCAGAGTGATGGCGTTCACGTTGAAGGGAATTCATTGGCTGATGAAGCCGCAAAGGGGGCTGTACGCACGGCTTCCGTAGCTGCAATCACTCGTTCTAAAACGAGAATAGACGGTGAGATTATGGTAGCTGTCAATGCTTGTCGCAAAAACAGCGGAGCAGTACCAAAAAGGTTTCCACTCAAGTACTCCTACAAGTTAGATGCCAATAACATTCTATTTGCTCAAATTCCTGGAGTGGGGGACAGAGTAATTCCAAACATGGATCGTAGGTTAGGTTTGATTCTAGCAGCACACGAAGGGATAGGTTCTGCACATGAAGGAGTTACGGCGACTGTTTCTTTATTGAAACAACGCTATTGGTGGCCTGGGTTAACAAAGAAGACTAAAGACTATGTCTTGAAATGCGACATCTGCCAGCAGATGAAAGGTTCCACCATAACACGTCCAGCACAGACACCTTTATTAATATCTGATAAACCACCATCGTGTGTTTACTTGGACCACTGCGGCCCCTTACAAAGAGATGGGGCTTACAGGTATATCATGGTTGCAGTGGATTCCTGCTCAGATTCCTAAGGGTGTGGCCCCAACGCTCGGCTGACGCTCGAACTCTTATAAAAGATTTGCGAGTCTTTATAGGGACATACGCAATTTGCACATTACATTCTGACCAGGGCCCTGCGTTTAGCTCTCGGGCTTACAAGGAGGCCATGCGAGGATTGGGTGTAGCCTTGCGATACTCCTCTCCGTACCATCCAGAGGGAAATTCAGTCGTGGAGAGGAAAAACCGAGACTTAAAGCAGTCTTTAACAGTTAGAGTATTAGGCACAGATGAAAGTTGGGTGAAACATTTGTATGGAGTTCAGAGAGCATTGAACAACATGCCAAGAAGTTCTCTAGGGGGGGTCACTCCACATGAGGTCCTATTTGGGACAAGAATGTGGGTACCTGATCTTGATTGTGAAGGCGCAGTGGCGGATGAAAAACCTTTTGACATCCATGATCGTTTGGCTGTTTTACAGGATCTAAATGATTCCAGGACACGACAAAGTAATGTCCATATGAAGCAGACCGCCACTGGGGAAGTCAAATCAGTCAGGGCAAGACCTGTCTGGATCCCAAAAGTCGGGGATTTGGTCAGAGAGAAAATAGCGGACAAGAAAGAATTTGGGCCATCATACAGAAAGCCTGTACAGGTTCTAGCAGTCGAAGGAACAAGAACTGTACTTCTACCGCCTCTTGCCGTAAAAAAGGAGAAAAGATTCGTCTCAATCGACCTAATAAAACCACACTATATGGCCGATACTGAGTAGTAGGCCAAGTGGACTCCAAAGTAGCAGACACCCTCCTCTTGCTGCAATTCAAGAAGTTCAAACGGAAAGACTCATCACATTCGAAGAGCCTCCTGCACGGAATGATGGACTATGCAACAATGCTATGGAACTCGTTCCCCTTGAACCTGAAGTTCAAATTCAGAATCAAATGAAAGACAAATTTCAATTCGACCAAATACAGATGTCTACATCAACATGCCTCAACAAGAGCAAACTACGATTTCTACAAATCCTGATGCAATACAAACAATTGATCGAACTGCTTCTGGCTACTTCATAAACTTTGATACGTTTTCTTTGGATCCAAGTGAACCTGAAACGATGCCAGCCAAAAAAAATCACACAAGCAGCAAGTTAAAGACTTTCTAGACTTTCTTAAAAAGACTAACCTTGTGTCACCTTGGGTAGAACTATGGGTAATCACCGGGATACTTTTCTTTCTTTTCTGGGTAGGCTTAGTAATAGTTTTTAGCATGCTTATTAATGGAAATTACCTTCGACAAAGCTCTGCAGCCCAAAAGGTGAACTTAATTTTAAAACCACACCAATCATCTCATCGAGAACAAAGAGACTTGTCATCAGTGAACATTACAGCAGTTCCTATACCTGATGGTATAGTTTGGGACAAGGTTGATTTCGATATATTTGGTCCGACCAAACTTTTAAGAATTCCTCATTTATTTAAAATATTATTGAGTGATATCATTACCTCAAGTACATTTTCCGATGATTGGGATTTTGAAACTGTTAATAACATGTTGTCTGATTTGGAAAAATCTGCTGCATTTTCTAATAGTGAAACATTGGAAAGCACATCAGATTTCGAAACAATGTATTGTTATCAACACTATGGTCATCACTTTCTGCATAAATCTGCTAATCCTAGAAATTTGTTCACTTACCACCAGTGGGAACATTGTCCAACACCGCCGAAAGGCAGTTCAAAAACATTTACACAAAAGTTTCCATATTTTTCAGGGTTTAATATGTCTGACCCAGCCTCATATTATTATAAGGTTGCACCAACATCAGCACAGAAAAATATGTTAACAAACACCAAACAGATTTACTCTGCTTCCTTTATTGCCCAGTTGTCTGAACAAGGTTTCGACTTATGGAAAGACACCATAGACTTAAAATCAGTCTGGGTACTAGAGAATGGCAAGTTCAGGGAACAGAAGCTTTGTTTAGAGCATGCCTTATCCCTCAACAAATCATGTTTTTGAACGAGACAGTGCAACAGATGTCTTGCCTTGGACTAGCCAAGAACAAAGACTTGAACACACCTCGGCTGCCAACTCCATCACACACCGAGGGTAACATAACATCACAGGAAGAGATTACTTTGAATGACATCATACAATGCAACAAATCAGAGCCCGATTGGAAAAAATGGTTGATTTGGCCCACAGACACGAATAGTTGTCAGGTGAGATTCATGGGTAAATTCGGAGGTTTCGCTATCCATAGGCCGGATCCACGTTATGTACAGAGAGAACGTCCAGGTGTAGTTACATCGTACTGTGTTGGGAAGTTGTGCCTTGATTGGCTAAGAACCTCAACACTCACAAAGGTGAAACAACACTTATCCTTACTGTCACAGGATGTGGATCTCAGGGATTTTTTACTAGGTCCCAGGTAGCCACGTCAGAAACGTTTCTATTATGCTGTCTACAATGAAATATGGAAAATATCCCAACAAGAGGCCGCAGAGAGGTTACGTGAAATAGACCGTATAAATCCTGAAATCTCTAGCAGTGGTAGACAATGGGTTAACTACATTGACCTCCAGGATATATTCCTTAGGCAACATTGTGTCTTCTGCGATAACATACTAGAACAAGATTTGGCCATATTACAACACGGGCAATCTCAATTACGTTCTATTATGTTATTAAGCTGGACGCTGCAATCTTTGCGTGCAGGATACGTGCCTTGGCGTTATATCAACAGTACGTCTCTGTTTTCTGAATACAATCTAACAGATAAACCGATAGCAATGGCACAAAGGGGAGCAAAATATACAATGCTGCGTATCGAAAAACTGGATAGATTAGCATTCACAGTGGCAGAATCACCGTCCACAGAATGGCTAATCCATGGCCACATAACTCTACCGGTCACTACTTTTAAGTTTCAGTATTGCCTTGAACAAAAGCAGGTAGGCAGATATGAAGAAATGGGTAAGGAATACATTAAGGAATCATGGGTATTACCATACGGATTTCGATGCCGGAGTGGGGATCGAGAAGTGTTTCTAAGCAGTACAAACTGTGAGAACGCTTTAAGTGGATCACTCATATGCCAGGATATAATGCTGCACGGGGCTTGTAATGGTTCTGTGGCGAACCTGTCCTGCCATTTAAGCGGTGCCCCAGCTGCAGTGATTACTCCAGCATTCAGGCTACTTTCGAATGGGAGTTACTTGATGCTGAACAGTCAAGGCTGCTGCGGAATGCCCCCGGGCATCGCATATCTGGTAACCGTGAGCTCCAGGGTTACTTGTTGTATGCAAGTATTGTTTCCACCGACACATACAGTCAGGGAGGTGCCGTTATGGCCTTCACTGAATGTTTCTTTAATACGGTTTGATACTCTAAGCAGAATGAAAGCCATGCTTTTACAGAAGTCTGTGCCCTTAACCTACGCTCAAGAGACTTGATCTCCAGATTGCAAGGTCTTCGGCAGAGATACAGGCACTTATTCATACAAACTGCCCTTTCCATTTCGCAGAAATGGTAAATCGTATCTTTAACATGTCTGATACGACAGGCATTGTCCACCTATTTAAGACCATAGGTTCTGGACTTCTGAGCACCTTTCAGACGGTACTTGGAGTTATACCAAACTTCATACACTACGTATTTGGAAGCATCTTTGGAGGACTTCCGCTAATCCTGTTTCTAGTAGCAGGTATCCTGATTGTTTTATATTTGCTACGCAATGGACGTCCCAGTCACCAAGGAGATGGAAAGAGCACTCCTGGAGCGTAAATACCGTGACCGCATGGTACAACATCTAGGCACGCCTAGCCGAAGAGAACTAAGTGCATCTTGGTTCTTGTCATTTCGACCAGTCTGGATGGACTGCATCTTACCTGTCTTCCGATGCTTGTTTTGCGAAGAAGAATGCGTGTCAGACCTTTGTTTGACACTCCCATCATGTGCGCAACCGGACGTGAATGCTTTACTGGACCCGATAACGGCCCATGTTCTGCAGTGTCCTCAGCGTATTCCGATGTTGATGGCGGCATTCCTTGAGCCCCCACAGGTAGTAACATCACCTGTTGGTATGGACACCGGCTCCTCCTCTGACACCCAGGCTTTGGACAGCGCACAGTCTGCCCCAGCACCGGCTGCGGACAGTGTGGAACATCATCTGTGCTCATTTGACATACTCTGTGAGGTGCTACAGGGGCCGTCTACTATGAAAGCAAGCAACGAAAATGTTGCGTCTACCAGCCAGGACACAAACATTTGACTAATTTGGCTCGTCGTGTGCTGGAAGAAATTCGCCCTTTTTTAAAACAAAGCTCAAATTTGGATCTCACAACAAAAATTGACATTCCTTTCACTTATTGGGCATACATGGCTTTCTAATGCTTATAGTGCTTCGGACTATAACTAAGGACACTTTAGAGCTATGGCTTGCAACATTTTTTTAGACAGTTTTAAGTTTTTTAGAAATTTTTTAGAAGTTTTAAACATTTTTAGCTAAACAGATGTTTTTAAGCTTTGTGCGTACCAACATCTAGTTCGGCTAGTAGTACGGTAATAAGTTACATATGTCGTCCAGTCGGAAGAGGAGTGGGTGTTATATTCCATATGGGTACCCTATATAGGCGCAGGTAACATTGCAATCTTTCACCTTTATTCTTCCCTACATTACATACATAACGGTTCTTAGGGACTGACCTTTTACCTAGATACGACACTGCATTCAGAACGCGGGTTTCCCCCTAGTTCGAATCTCATACATTATGCATGAGGCTTCTTGGAAGCACAGCAGGACTAACAGCAGGACGAACATCTCCTGTATAATATCTCTGTATAAAGTTCAGGCCCGACGTCATCCTTTAGGCCGACACAGTAACACAGCAAGGTAGGACCCCTGGGGAGACCTATGGGTATATAAACATCACATCTTGCTTAGAAGGACAGAGGAGACCGAGACTTCCCGGCTGACACACTGACCAGAGACGCTGAGGTTCCTGCATGCAGACACTCCAGCTTGCAGTGGTCTAACATCCCTTGCGGGGTGTCCAACTCGAGACCAGGACGGGGTCCCATCATTCTCTCATCCTCAGGTAATGGGGTTGACTAGATCCTAGAGGGATTCTTGCCATAACACCTACACAGATGCTAGGTACATTTAGATACATCTAGTTAGGGAGGCATCGTAGGAGTACGCACTTTTTATCATGTGTTTTATGTACATGTATATATTCATGATTTCTGCAAGATGGTAGAACTTTACCATCCCTTTACTTTCGTAGTATTGCTAATCCTATATCTCTGCTACTGTCTAATGGTTGTTGCAGCTCATCTATTCTACACTAGAATAACAACTGTTCAATAAATTCTTATTGAAAACGCCCAGTCTGTTTATTCTGTGTATCTCTCTGAGACAAACTAACTGAGCACGAGTGACTGAGCGAAAGGTAATATATTGTTTCCACGATTCTGAGGGATCAGGGTTGTCATGTTCTGAGGTTGCCAGAATCTATTCTCTCCTTAGTAAGAGGAGATTGTAGTGGCACTGTGAGCTAGCTAATACAGATAGGCTAACGTATCCGGTGGGGGTGCATGGAATCAGTCTGCCACCAATCCCACAGTTTATGTTATCCAAACGCGCAGATCCTGTATAGGTTATATAGGAACTACACGACACCAGAAGGTTGATGTGGAATCCAGAATCCCTCAGAGACCTCTGATCTCAACCTCTAACAGATGGTGGCCCCATCCCAGGCATCTGCCACTACTATCAGATCTGGTTGCGGAAGGGAGAGGGTCTGCCGCTGACTCAATCGCGGTTAACAACCACTGCAGATCTTGTGCAGTTTCCTCTGAGATCTGTACCATGTCGGGGAGATTTTCCTGATGCTGCGCCCACTGGAACTTCAGCTCTCACTGCAGAGCCCACATATGCCAGTGTGCATGTATCACAAGCAGGATGCAGTCGGCCATGAGGCCCAGCAGCCTCAGAGTCAGTCTCACCGAAATCCAGGATAGAGACTGAAACTTCGGTATCATACCCTGAATATCCTGGATGCACCGTTTGGGAGTCAGGTCAGACTTTGGCATATTTATAGTGAACCCCAGTGAATGCAGTAGGTCCAACGCAGTCTGGAGGTGGGAGACGACAGTCTGGGGTGAGGCCACCTTCAACAGCCAGTCGTCGAAGTAGGGGAAGACTGAATGAGCTGCGACCACCGCCATCACCTTGGTGAACATCTGATGGGCGCTGGTAAGGCCAAAGGGTAGCACGGTGCACTGAAAGTGCTCGTGGCCTACCTTGAAACACAGGTAATGCCTGTGGGCAGGCAGGATGGGGATGTGAAAATAGCCATCCTGCAAGTCCAACGCTACCAGCCAGTCTCCTTGGTCTAGGGTAGAAAAGACTTGAGCCAAAGTGAGCATCTTGAATTTCCCCTTTTTGAGTAAGAGATTGACGGTTTGGAGGTCTAGAATAGGTCAAAGACCTTTGTTCTTTTTTGGTATTAGAAAGTAGCGGGAACAACAACCACTGCCTACTTCCGATATCGGAACCTTCTCTATAGCCCCCTTGGCCAGGAGAGCGGTGACTTCCTCTCATAGTAAGATCAGATGATCCCCCGCCAATCGTTCGTGAGATGGTAGTAAAGATTGGAAAAGAAGGGAGTAACCATTCTGAATGATCTGCAAGACCCATTTTTCTGATGTTATGGACTGCCAGTGGAGGAGATGATGTTGGAGTCTCCCTCCAACTGGGCACCCATGATCTTGCAGAACCAAACTGGAGGACTTAGAGGCCACAGCTGCCGGGGGGTTGGTGGCCGACGACTACTGGTTACCATTCCCACGGGGTCGGAATGCACTGCGTCCACGTCCTCGTACAGCTTGGGATGCCTGCGCAAGACAGTAGCCGGGATATGGTTAGTGTGGTCGCACGCCCCTTTCGTAGCCCCAAAAGGGGCAAAAGGCATACTGGGGGCAGAATGTCACTGAGAGGCCCAAGGACTTCGTCGTAGCCCGCGAGTCCTTGAAGCGCTCCAACGCAGAGTGTGCCTTCTCTCTGAAGAGATGAGTCCCATCGAGGGGAATGTCCATGAGGTTGGCCTGGACATCCCCCGAAAAGGCAGATGTTCCCTGCCAGTCTTGGCGTCCTACGTCCACCATCGACGAAACCACTCTGCCCAGCGAGTCAGTCATATCCAGACCACATCTATTAGTGAACTTTGCTGAATCGCTGCCGTCTTTCACTGCTTGGGATAGGAAGGCCCGGACCTCCTGTGGGGCCTGCGGCAGCACTTGTGCAACTGTGTTCACAGGGAACGCACCATGGGACGTCGAGGCTTGGACTACCAAGCTCTCAGAGGTGAAGTGTTGGCTGAGGAAACTAGGATCACCAGGGGTAGGGCGATGGCGGTGGGCAATTGTCCTGTTTACAGGAGCCCCTGTGCTAGGCTTGGACCAAGTTCCTAGAAGGACATCAGTCTGTGCTTCATTAAAAGGCAATTGGGGTTCAGATGAGGAACTCAGGCTGAAGCACTTCGGTCAAGAGGTTAGTCTTAATCGTCACAGAGGGAAGTTTGAGGTCAAGGACCTCCACTGCCCTCTTCACCACCATTGCATAAGACGCTCCCTCCTCCGTAGCCACGTTAGGTGGAGAGAGCAAACCAGTATCTGGAGAGATATCCAGCCCACTAGCCTCTCCTAGTTCCTCATACCAATCCAAAGTCTCACCAGGGGTGTACAACTCATGTTCTGAAGTGTATAGTGACCTCTCCCACTCTTCCCCCATGCTTGTATGCTCCACAAAATGCTCAGGCAATGACCTAAAGTCAGGATTCATCGTCGACCGATGCCATTCCGACTACGAGTCGTCGGGGATGAGAATGGGGCTGGCTCTAGGAGCTTCGACGTTGGTACCGGCGCAGGAGAAGCTCACGTTGGCACGACCAGCGCCGATACGGATCTGGGATCGGATCCTTGAAGTCCCACCGGAGCAGAGGCCTCCTCCGACGGTGCGGAACCTGATGGGGCCTCCTCTGACCCTGCGGGCCCGAAGGCGCTCCGGAGGGGTAGGCCTGCTCAAATACTCAGAGCATGAACTCGTAAAACTCTTATTTGAGCGGGGGTCGCTCCGGCTCACAGAAACGGGGGGAGGCGCGGAGTCGGACCTGGCAACGGCTCTGCAGAACCATGCCTGGAACGTCGATGTTCTTCACTCATCGGACGAGGTGAAGTCGAAGTCCGTTTAGACTTCTTCTTCTTGTGCCTCTTCCCAGAGTGTCCCGAGGACTTTGAGAGCGACGAGGAGGACTCGGGGCTCCTGGAGCGGTCCAGCGACCTTTTTCTCGATCAGGACCGAGACCTCCTAGACGGTGCAGACTACTGGGCTGAAAGCAACTTTAGGGACTGCTCCCTCCACGCTTTCGGCGCCATGATCCAGCAGTCCGAGCACAACTTTAAGTCGTGGTCGCGCTCGAGACACCATAAGCACACAAGGCGCGCGTCGGTAACCGACATGGTGTGGTGACAGGAGACACACGGCTTAAACCGTGATGACATTCTCGACACACAAGAAAAAATATTCGACAAAATGCAGAAAAAAGTCTGTCAAAAAGAGGTAGAGGTGTAGCTCTTCTCTGGATCAGTGCTAATTGATGCGGAAAGAAAAGAACTGATGTTCATGTACGTAGGTGGTGCCTACATAGGTGACCGCAACATGACTTCCGGTGCCAACGAAGACATTGCGGGGAACCGAACAAAGCTACCCGAAGGCGCGCAGGGGTCCTGCTTGTGAAAAAGTTTCTGGATCCAGTCGGACACCTGGGAAATTCAAAGGTAAGGAATCTGCAGCTAGAGGTCTCTATCAGATTGAATGATTAAAATACTTATTATGAAGCATGTCAGCAATAAATGGTCAACAACCCATAACAGACTCGTCAAAATAATTTGCAGTTAATAATGTAATTAGTATAGATGCATTTACTTACTCTGAACCAAAAACATAAATCAGCCAATGCTGGTAAAAAATATAGGCCTTCGTGCAGCTGTTTTTAAGTCTTGATTGAGGATAAACAGTGAAGAAACATGTGGCTAGTCAGCCGGTTTAGGCTTCCAAGTGAGTAAATAAGAGTCATACCTCTTCACTGGCTTTCTTGAGCTTAGCCAAACACTATCTCATCCTTTTGCCTTAATCATTGTGCAGGCACTTAGAGGCTGTCTCTGTTTATTTACGGAAATATACAAATATTATCATAACAAGTTTGACATGTGTTTGCCAAATTCCTGCTAAATGGGCGATGGCATGAATATCCCTTTGATGATTTGTTGTTACACTAATTCTGTTCGTAGATCGCCCTTTCATCAAAAGATTATTACTACCGAACAGAACCTGAACCTGAAAGAATGAGAAATAAATAGCTGCATCAGACTTAACAGGGCAGAAACACATAGCGAGTACTTTTGCCACAAAAACGCCTCCTAGGCCCTCATTGCAAGTTGGGGTATATCAACTGGAGCGATAACTTTAGGTCAAATACCATAAGCCGCAAGTTCACGTGCATCTGGGCCCCTATTATCAGGTCTGAAATTCCAGAGATGATAACTTCAGGCTGGGAGGCGCCAAGCCAGTCACAAATACTGCAGGGGCTGCAGGCAGCAGCCCAGCACAGCCCAGCCTCTGCCCACCGTCTGCAGCAGTCTGAGGGGGAGCAGACAGTGCTCCCCCTGGACAGGCCCCAGCCTGCTCCAAAGGACACTCTCTCACATATTCCACCTGCTCAGAGCAGACGGAAAATGTCAACTTTTTTTTTGTTTTTGTTTTTTTACCGAAAAAAAGAAAAACTCCACGGTAAAGTCCCATCATAACTAGGTGTCCACCTAGTTAGTCCCCCATTTCGAGGGGAAAAGCTCGTAAAGGCCAAGTTTGGGTGTGGAAATACCGCTCTCATAATTAAATTCCAGCTCCTCTATCTCCGCACCACACTCTAGCCAAATCACTTTCCTGTCCTAACCATTTGGTGCCTTTTAACAGAAAACTACACAGAAAGGCACACTAGGAAGCGATAAAGGGAGCTACAATGCACAAGAGATAAACATGTTTGCAAACATACCCCGCTCTCCGCCTGGAAGCATCGGGGAAATTCTCAGTGGGCCTTCCAGTAAGGTTGGAGGAGAAAGAAAGGCTCTAGTCTCAGGTGAGGGCCGGTTCAGAGAGGAAGGTCCATAGGGAGAGTTCTCTGCAATTATAGCACCAAAGAAAAATAACCAAGTAGAAGTAGAGGCAAACACAATAAAACTCCATAAGGAATTGACATACTTAAACTGTGATATGCTTGTATAATTACACAGAATACATAAAGCAGAAAATATCTTAATAATCACAATCAGTACCTCTTCCAAACATCCTGGGGACATCAAGGGCATAGGGATCTTTCTCCAGTAGTTCTAGTTTAAACTCCAATTCTGTTAATCTGTGCAATTAAAAAGATATTGTTTACACAAAATAATGAACAGCAAAGCTCCTAATTATGCTAAGTACACAGTCAACTTTCACAGTCTGCCAAAATGATTTATGCTTTTGAATGTGCAGTGACACCTAGTGGTCTAATAACAAATGATGCTACATTTGTGATACTAAAATGTTTTGAAAAGCACTGATACCACTTATGAGAGAAAGTGGAAAGTCTGCCACCCTATTTGCCGTTGGACATATACATATCTTTAGGAAGATAGCAAAAGGACTGGTTTCCTGGAAATACAAAGAACAGCCAAGAACTCTAATTGCTGCACTCTGCTCTGATCTGTGCAGTTCTGATTCTGTCTGAGAGTAGATGTTGGTAGAAGACGCATTCTGAATCTCTCTTGAATAAAACAGAAGGACAATTCCCATTAGTTCGATATCATATTCTTCAGGATAAGAGAAGATCCTCAGTGCAAAAGCACCAACATTTGTATTTCAAAACAATTTAGCAAACGAAAGTGTCGGCATCTGCTTAACTCTTTATATGCACCCTTAAATCCCTTCCCTTGCTGGTGACAAACTTGAATCCATTAACTTATAGCTGTCTGCATAAAAGAAACAGAGACTCAAAAAGACAGAGATAGCGAGCAAACAATGTTAAACTGAGGAAGTTAAGACTTGCAGCGCTACACTGGAGGTGCAGTTTTCCTAAATCTTATGTCCAGCTCTCTCAGTTTCCTCAATATTTTGGGAAAAGACAGTAAAGCATGGAATCCCTTGGGACTTGAGAGGTACTGTTGTGCTAACGTCTCTCCCAGTCACCGTGTTTCTCCTGCCAGGGCATTTTCCTCTGCTCTGACTTCCTCACCTGATGACAGCATTCCTTTCAAACTTCCCAATGTTCTTCAGCAGGCTACTTCTCTTTCGCCTCTTTGGTTGCAGCACCACCTGAAGGTGAGAACTTCCATGGGTCTGGGATGGCCTGACAGATTTTTCTCTTAGATATTTGTCTAGTCCCTTACAGAATTCTTGGGCTCATCCTTACAGACTATCATCATCTGATGCTTCTCTCTGCGGACTCTACTTCAGGAGCCACATCTTTGAGCAAGGGTCAGCAATGAAAACAAGAATCATTACAGGGAACACAGAGGAAGGAAAACTACTTACTTGCAGTCCTAGTTCTCCATCCTCTGAATCTTTGTTAAAATCGTTAACAATGAAAAGTCCTACCCATGTGTAGAGAGGCTTATCATATTGCATATATTCAGAGAACAAAAACGTTAGTTACGGATTACTTAAGCAGTTGGAAGTTTTTAGACAAATTTATGGTGGCAGAACATCTACACTGCCAAACCTGAAAAGCACGGACATTTCCTGGTAGCTATTTAACATTAACCCCTTCCCCCACATTATGTACATGGTCATCATCATAAACGGCTCACATAACCCACCCATGGGCAACACCGAGAGGGTGGTATCACAACCCTCCCCCCAGCCCTTAGATGTTACAAGAGATGAGGGACTGACTGAGGGGATGCAACATAGCCCTCCCGGATCTTGTGAAAGGCTAGAGAGAAGGGGGTGGGGTGGAGGTGTGACATATTCACCACTGAACCACTGGCAATGTGTGGAAGGATTTTGTTTCAGAGCAGCCAGAACCTTGGGTAAGTAAGGTCTAGGTGCTTTCTTAAGATCTCTTGGTTCTGGGCCACCATGATTGGCGGATGTGAAATCATGTATAAGCGAAAAGTGTGCAACATGCCGAAAGGGGCCCACTCGCTGTGTTGCTGGCCTTTTTTTACTTATCCTGATGTTTGTGAATATAGGAAGTGTTTTCTTCCCAGCTTAAATAAAACATGATGGAGCAAGCACATCAACCATTTCTGACTGGGGTAGTCTGTATTTTTGTGGGAAAAGGAGAATATCAGCATATCTCCTTTGTGTTTTTTATTTATTTGGCATGGAAACATCTTTATGTCCGTGATTAAATTCACAGAGAATGAAATGGCTGTTAGCAACAATTGTTTCAGATGATTGCAGCAAATCATTTTTGTTTCTGTTTGTTAAGGATCGGATGAATTTAACTAATAACAGTAACAGAAATATAATTTTGTATAATCTGTACTGACCAGCTACAAACTAATATTCACCAAACCTGAAAAACGCACAGATTGAGGCCAATTTTGGTGGATTTTTTGACCGTTAAATTTCCCTTACACAGAACAGAGTTCTGGGAATTACCCTCATTAGCACCCCTTGGTAAATCTGCGCCATATTTTGCACCATCGCATAGACAATTGGCTGCCCTACCGTTTTTTGGAAGGCCCGGTGCCCATTAGTCAAGGGAGGGACGAAGCTATTTGCAAAGAAAAACATGTTTTTCTACGTATTGTCATGTCATCTCGACTGCAGGGGCAAGAATGCAGTTTAGACACCGACAGGATCAAGTTTTATGAGGATTTTTTTGTTTGAATCTGTTTATTAAGTAACCTTTTTTTTTTTGCCTTATTACTTTTTTATGTTTACATTTTCTTTCGGTGTGGGTAGTTTGTTCGTTATACAGTACAAACAGTTTACAATCATACAATACTACAAACATCATCATGTCGGGCTATATAACACTCAGCATGTCATTGAGTTTAAAGTATCCCAACTGTAATACACAGTGAGAAAGATCCATGTATTGTATGTTTGCAACTTGTTCCGTCTTACGCAGAGGTGTGTCTATGAGTTAGAAAATAGGGTGTTACACGTTGAGGAAGATAAGCTCTTATGCATTGGGTACTTATAATTACTACTGTTAGTCCTTCCACAGGGCAGTTCTCAACATGAGTATTGCTCATTTAAAACATCACATAGATTTTAGCTTATTATTAAACATTGAGCCATAAAACATTTTAAACTCTAGATGTTATAGACCTCGATGTCCAAGCACTCCAATGCCGTTGGATTGCCCAGCACATTGTGTGACGGGTTGTGTAGTGGTGGTGTGTCTGAAAGAGAGGAAGGGGCTAGAGGGGGATGGGCAGGGTGTATCATGTTAGTGAGTAAAGAACTAAGGGGGGGGGGAGATCCCAGCCCCTCTCAGAGATGATCACACCTGGTCCATGGTCAAGGTGTCAGTTGTCCCCGTCGCTTCCTCTGTGTGATCGTTGTGTAAGGCGAGGAGGATATTTTCGCAGACCAAGCGTGTCCTCCCTATGTAAAGCCACACTTTCGGCTTGTGCCCTGTTGTTCATTGAGCGCTGCCAAGTCACAAATGTAGGGGGCGTGGGGGATTTCCATCTTCTAGTTATAAGACGTTTGGCTACAATGAACCCCAAGTCCCAAAGACGGAGGTCACCCTGTGTTTTTTACTCCTGCAAAATAAGCCAAGCAGTCATGTTTCCCAATGATGTAGGTCTGGGCGCTCAGTGCAGCCAGATAAGGCTGCCGTGACGACACTCCAATATGCATGTAGCGACGGGCAAGCACATAAAATGTGCAATAAGTTTGCATCAGCAGACAGGCAACGTGTGCATGCAGTATCTGTTCTATGATATTACCTATTGATATTACTAGGAGTAAGATATGCCCTATGTATTATGTAAAAGTGTATAAGTTTGAAGAGAGCGTTGCGCCCTGTAGAAGTGAAGTCCATTCCCTATCAGTGCAGGGGTGGGACAGATCTGCTTCACAGTGCTGTCGCAACTTGTGGAGATCCGGGGCTGTGTGTGAGCGCACAGAATCTGTGAACCAGCGCGTGAGGTGTCTGCCACCCCATCACCTGTAAATATTGTACTGTGAGGTGTATTGAGTGTTCTAGGGTCATATCCCCCAGTGATGTCGTAGTGTGGCTATCAATGACTGGTAGAGTAGCAAGTGACCCGGGGGTAATCCATCGTTTTATAAGGAATTTATTATGCTGTTTCAGACCTGTGTGTTTAGTTTTAATGGCAGAGTGCACAGTTTTATTTGTGAGATTTATAGTGATCTCAAATTCATTCACTGCCCGCTCAAGATCCTGGTTAGAATTCTTGAATGTAGGGTAGGGTTTGCCAAATTCTCTATCTTGGCAACTGGGAGGATTGGATATTGCACTGCACATGTTATGGTTTGCACAACTATCTGCTTAACACTGCTTGCCTGGGATATGATATTGTCCCATATATGGGCACAGTAGAGATGAGCCGGGTAATGTGGCATGGGAACCACTGCACCTCAATAAAACGGTGCTATCCACAGTTCAAATAGTATCTGCAACTCTGCTCTCACTTGGGACCCCACTTTCTTTGCTATGGTGATTCAGGGTTCAGGAAACAGAGCAGCATTAATTAGCGGAATCCATCCCAGTATGACGTAGCCTCAAAACATGTCATTTTGTAGCTGTGTAAAATTATTGGGTGTTGTTTTAGGTCTCGGCTAGGCAGCGCGCATGCGCTGTCTCTCCGAGACATTTAGTAATCTATATTGGTGGTGAAACTCCGCCTATTGCAGAGTAATTTCTCGCTGCTTGCCATTTGTGGAGTTTGGCATTTTGTTTGTTAGCGGGCTTCTTATTGGATCTCGATCCGATAGGTAACTTCCGTTTCTACCGGAAGCAGCACCGCCTCACTACAGTCTCATTACGCTTACACAGCGTAATTGTTATTTTATAAAATAGTGTGCATTAACATGCGCGCGCTACTTGCACGTCTGTGTCATGCCCCCACCTTCATCACCCCTACCGTGTTTGGTTTCCTTGATCAGCCAGTGTCCGCTTTGCGGCCGTCGCGCTTCGGCACTTTTTGTGTCATTCAAGATTGTCGGCATTACTGCTTTGTTGTTTGCCTTAGCAAGCCTCTACACTCTAAGAATCCCGACGTGGGGATGGGCGGAACAGGCAGTGTCACGGAAGCAGCATTCCTGTCGTTGTTTTACCGCAGGGGGCAGTCAACCAGTGGGGGCCTCGGCGGCCTGCTGTCAGCGTCTACGTTAGCGTCGGCTGTTGATGGGAAAGCCTCGGTCGGCCTCCACTCCTGACTACCGCCACCAGGCTCCTCCGCCGGAATGAGCTCCTCCAAGGCAGGACCCCACCAGAGCGGTGTGGCAACTGCCGAAGGTCCGGGGGGGGGTGAGCGAACTGGACTGGAGCTGAAGCTCAGCGCGGACCCATGGCCAACAGCGGCAGCAGCACCGAAACCGGTGAGTGGAGCCGTGGCGGTCAGGGCGGGAGCTCAGCACGGACCTCTGCAGTTTCTCTTCCTGTAACTCTGTAAACTGCTGCCCAAAGTGTGCAAAAACTGCACATAGCAGTGTATCATCGTATATGGCCCTCGGGCATGCATTCAGGGATCATTGTTATATGTGTAAAAGAGAACAGATGGTAATGTCAGCACCGATGCACAGCAGGAGTGGAGCCTATACAAGCCGAGAGCAACTATAAGTACAGTAGGGAGGTCACAAAGTCACAAATCTTATAAGAGTCACACAATAGCAGAAACAGAAGCAGCATTGCTAGTTAACCAGACTCTCACTATGAGTATTCAAATCAGACAACAGCATTTCCCAATCCGCTGTCATAGGGCATTTGCGTAGTCCATGAGCTACCGCATGTAGGAGCGCCACTGCTTAAACGTCGTCTCGCACCAATTTAAATTTTTTTTTGTGCATATTTTATATAGCGCGAACTCGACCCGAAGGTATTGGAGCGCTTTACACGAGCACCGTATTTACATTACACATTCAGGCACGGGGAGATTAAGTGATTTGCCCAGAATCACAGGATGTGGACGCGACCCCGAGGCTCGAACCCTGGTTTCCAGCACCAAAGTCGGCAGTCTAGCCGACGGACCATATCCCCTCCCCAATGTGCTTTACCTGGCAGTGTCTCCTTCCCAGTGCATGGCTTTAAGTCTACGAGTAATTAACAGTGCTAAATCAATAAATCAATTGGTGGCCTTTGTATTTTTGGGGCACTTAAACAGTCCCAGCAGAGCGCCCTCCAGCTTGCATACATCCGTGCGACCAGTCACCTCCAAAAACGTGCTAGCGCCTCCTCCCACAGCGCTGTGACTCTCGGAAAGCTCCAGAACATGTGTACCATGTCTGCTACGATGTGCCGGCACCGAGGGTAACTAGGGGAGGATCCAAACATTTAATGTAGTCTAGCTGGGGTAAGCCATGATCTATGGAGGATAGTATGCTGGATATATTGGAAGTTAGCTTTCCTGGATACTTTCCGAGGTATATAAGCACCTTTTCCCATTCTTTCTGTGTTAGCACTCTTCCCAGATCACCTTCCCACATCTACGAGTTGGAGCCAGTGGGTGTGGTGTGGTATATGCTAGAGAACGAATGAGCCATGAAATGAGCCTGCGGCCACTAACTATTACATAAAGCGTGTGAATCAGAGGGTGTTGGGCAGGTTCAGTGTCTGTAATGCACCAGTACCTCTCTAATATGGCCGTCAGACTGCCGTAAGCTAGGAAATGCCCCGCTGCGAACTCATACTCCTCTCATAATTGATCATAGGGTAAGAGTACTCTGTCACGGAATAGTGCCCCCAGGTTGCCTACTCCTGCTGTCGCCCCGGCCTACTCCTGTCCTACTCAGCATATCACCAAAGGGAACAAGGGAACAAACTGAGATCTCAAGCGAGTGTCGAGGGATGCGCGGCATGTTTTGCAAACTGTTATATGCTACCTGTAACAGGCCGTTCGCATTTGGTGGGAGTCGGTCACTGGGTAAGAAAGTATGTTGGGCTGCTTGTTGCACGTGGGTGAGGTCGGAAAGATCCAGTTCTTCTATAAGGCACCCTGCTACCCAACGTCTAGGCCAATGAAGTGGCGCTGCCAAATAATAATGCTCAAAATTTGGTGCTCCCAACCCCCCCTTTGTCTACTGGCAATTGCAGTTTATCAGACGCTACTTGCCTCCTCCCGTTGTTCTATAGGAAACTCCCCAGATTTGGGGGAATGTAGGCTGGGAGCTTATGAAAAAGTACAATAAGCGGGGTAGCATCATCATCTTGCCCAGTGATAACAGGCCTTATACAGTGAGTGACAATGTACTCCAAAACGCCATCTGGGGGCACAGTGATGCCATGGCTCTTGCGAGATTGCCATCTATTAAGCCCTGCGTCTCATGGTATATGTTTATCCCCAAGTAGCGAAATGTGCAGAGCTCCCCTCTTAGCGGTTGTGAATCCACACTGTAATGCTGTTTGGGGCAGTCCGAGCACAATGGAAATAAACAGGATTTAGCCCAGTTCCCTGCCAGGCCCGAGGCAGTTCGGAACTCCTGCAATATGGTCTGTAGTCCCGTTATCCTGTGCTTTCTCCTTTTAGCAGTGTTTTTCCATGTTTCTCTTCCTCCTTCTGTCCCCCTTTTGTGTTTTTCTTTCAGTTGCTCTACTCTAATGAGGAAAAGGTAGTGCGGACCCCTAGAAATAATTGGAGGTGGGACCCACCTTCTACCACTACTTAACCCGTTGCGTGCGTCCGTCGGCCAACGGCCGTCGCGAGCACTACCTCTGTAGTGCTGCGAACGTCCGTTGGCCGCCGCGGCCCCGCCCACTCCGCTAAACCGCCGCACCGCGGCGGAATTGCCGCCGCGGTTAAGCGGTTAAATTAAACACTGATCCTGCCTTCACGTTATGAACAACTAACTAGGCGGTTTCAGAACTGCGCTGGCTCAGTGCGTGCGCAGTGTTTTAAATTCATACACATAACTCGAAAATTCTCTTAGTCTGTGCATGAAATGCAGGCAGTACAAGTCGAAAATAGTGAGCAGAGATTGCCTCGCTGTGTTTCCGCCTGGTTCTGTCTAAAGTTCATGCAGTAACTCTGGGAAATTCTGAGTTACATGCATGAACTTTAAACACCTCAAACTCAACCAACAGGTTGTCAGCTCTGCGCCGAGTCAGCGCAGCTACTCATGATAAGGCCCAGTCCACTGCAAGGTCAGTGCATTTATAAATTGGCAAATTTATTGATCTGTTTCCAAAATTCTAGACTTCACATAAGCATAGAACAACATTCTAAAAGTACATACACTATACTGAAGATTGGTCAAACATTTTTTTTGTTTCTGCTTTCACTCTGCCCTCCACCTGCTGCTAAATGATATATTTTACATCGTTTTCCATTTTTTTAAACGTTTAAGCTGTGGTATTTCATGGCGCACGCACAAACAAAATGCAGATCATGCCTTTTATAATAAAGGGAGCATTTATTCAACATCTCTTCATGGCACTGAAGCCTTTTCATAACTTATTTCTTTAACTCATTTCTGGGTTGTTTCATTTCAGCCATCCGTATGCAAATCTCCAGACACAGTTACTAAATTAACTTTATAGTGAAAGTGAAGTGTTTCTTTTCACCAGTGTTTAGCGTGTCTTTCAACCTTGACATCTAGCTAATTTTGTGAATTTGTGCGCAATGAAAGGCCTCCTTTCTTTGTAATTGTTTCATCCTTTTTAAACTTGGTAACACAATCCACACAAATACACTCCATATCTTGCCACATAATTCCAATCAGCATATTTTCACTCAACCCCACACACTTACGCACCACACAATTCAACTCTAAACATTTCCATTCCACACCACATCATTCGACAACAAACCACATAATTCAACATAATTACACAACACACATACATCCAATCCACACCACAGAATTTCACATCATGCCACAAAATTCAACAGCATACCACATAATTAAACTTCACTACATACCACTCCACAAAATACCATTCCACCTAATTACACTCCATGACACACAATCCCACTCCACATGTTTCCAATACATTCAATACCACATAACTACTATCCACATAATTTCACAGGACACCATGCTACATAATTCTACTACACAGATCCACTCCATACCACACAATTCCACCACACACAATTCCACAACTAACAATTCCAATCCAACCCACATAATTCCACTCCACACCACATACATCCACTCAAAACCAAAACACATGGGTAAAAGACATTGTCATTTACAACGCCAATAGCTCTAACTCTTACAAATCCGAGACCTATTGCGTAGCAAATGCTTGTTTGTGAGTATTACTCCTCCAAATGTCTAAGCAGTCATAGTACATGCATACCCACCAGGACTTGAACAAAGACCCCCAAACACAACTGAAATAGAATGTGAAACAAGCAATTGCCAAAGCTGAGATTTGTAGCTAAAGGTGGCACACTTGTAACATATTAACTATTAATGTTGAGCTCTCTCTGTCCCCTAGACCCACAGTTTTTTACAAGCCATTATGGTTTCACATTTTTCCTAATAGATGAACAGTACTTACTTCTGCCTACTGTGCGCATTTTCTTTTTTAATATCATTTAGGTGTCTTTCAGCTGCTCGAGCTGCAAGCTGGAAAGAAGAACAAACGTAAGTAGCAATACTGTATGTTTTATTATGATGCCCCAAACCATTAGATCAAAGTGCATAATCAAAAACATAGATCTAGCCATGAAATGACATAATAAAAATCCATTCCCCCAGATTGTAATGTATCTGCCATTTTACACTGATAGCAGACCTATATGGCGTACAAGGAGTCATAATATGGTGACTGTTTTGTGTAATATTCAGTAAAGGGCAGGTCATATTTCTTCACTCATTAATATTAGTGACTAAAATAAAGAAGATTCATTCCACAACTAATTGTTTAACTTCTGCGGATATGGAAGAAAGAGAAAAGCTAGAAAGGTAATTATAAGCATACTATACATGTTTGAGCCGTAGCTTCTTTTAGTTACTTTTTATCTAAAAGTTTGAAGGTTCTGAAGATCAAGCTAGGGAACCAGTATAATTCTGATACTAACATCGATAACTATGATATTGATAAGATAAAAAAATATGTTTGTATGTCTGTAGCCGTCCGTTCCCTCTAAGTACTAAATACAACTTTCCTGCCCTTACCGACGAAGCTGATTATGCAGAGTGAACAATTCATGGCCTGACAATGTCTCGCACTGAACCTCTGAATCTGGGCGCTTATTGTAGTACACCAACAAACCCTCTGTAATATCATATTATAAGGTTCCTTTGAGTGGATCCCATGGTTACACTAACACGATCAAACCAACTGACATTGTGTTTCAAGATTAATTTAGACAAAAGTAAAAGATCTGGTGCAATACCAGTTAGTGTGCAAGAGATCTTTTATCATTTTATTTGCCTGAATTTCCAATAGGGTAGTAGCATCTAGAAAATTGTTAGGCAGTTGAAAATAACTTTTGAGACATTGGTCTCTCTACAAGCAGCACCCCCCAAGAGAAGTATTGAGCATGGTTCAGTTCCCGTCCTGGCAGGGCCCAACTCCTTAAACACCTAAATGTTACTCTAATGACAACCCAGCTCAGTGGTGCTGGAACAATTTTCATAGTGGTGGTGCTGCCATTAGTGTTACTTCACTGAAGTTATAGTGATTGTGAAAAATCCAAGTGTCACACAAAGAACAAGTGTAGCAAATGTATTCAGTAGGAGTGTGGTAAGGGTGTGAAGTACATTGCTGGTGCTGCTTTTTTGAGAACACTGTCTCAAACATATTATTAAAGCATGGTATAGTGGCACAGTGTAATTTACGGACAACAAATCTTCTATTGAAACTGGCTCAGACAACCAGTTTTACTGATAAAAAATGCACAAAAGATAATGGGCCAGATGCATCAAGCATTTTTCTCCTCGCAAACGGGCCGATTCGCAGAATCGGCCCGTTTGCGATAGCAAAAAAATGCTTTTGCGATGCATCAAACCCAATTTTGCGATTCAGTAACCTGTTACCGAATCGCAAAATGGGTTTGGGATTCGCTATTTGGAAGGGGCGTGTTTAGGGCGTCCCTTCCAAATAGCGAATCCTAACAGTATGCATGAATGTTTTGTGACCGTGAATGCGGTTGCAAAACATTCGCATATTACCACCTACTTCAAGAAGGTGGTAAGACATTCGCAAATGGGAAGGGGTCCCCACGGACCACTCCCTGCTTAAAAAATGAAAAGAAAAATTTTCATTTTTCTTTTTGTAAAGCATCTCGTTTTCCTTTAAGGAAAACGGGCTGCTTTACAAAAAAAAATGATTGCTTTATTTAAAAGCAATCACACACATGGTGGCCTGCTGAGCTCAGCAGGCCACCATCTCTGTGATTTTTGCGATTCCTAAGGGGTCGCAAATTGCGACCTACCTCATTAATATTCATGAGGTAGGTCATTTGCGACCCCTTAGGAATCGCAGAAAGTGTACTGCACACTTTCATGCATGCCATTTTGCGATTCCCTAATTACGAATCGCAAACATTCGCAATTAGGGAATCGCACAACATTTTTTAGATGCATCTGGCCCAATGTGTGGAAATCGTGTTTCAGGAAATTAGTATGGTATGATTTCTTTTGATCCTATTACAATCTGTGTTTCATCACACTTCAAAAAACAATGTGCTTCATTTCTGCTTTCGGAACTGCGGATATATTTTAAAACATTTGTACCATTCATTTACAGGTATTTCCATTTCATTATGTGTTAGAAAAAAAACGACATCTATCTTTGCAGTAAGACAACGTAAACATCCATCTCCTTGCTAAAAGAATAAAAAGCCATTTGTCAGAAAATATTGCCTGACATTTGACCTCTGGTCTTTGAAGCACAAGAAAAGTTACCAGATAAAAAAGAATGTATGGCCATCTTTATTGCTCATTCACATTCTGAACTCCAGCATGGTTACTTTGCGGGGTGCTGCAACACCCCCACAAACCTTTCTTCCAGAACTTGTGACTCAGCTGCTAAATTAGTGTCTGTAGGTAATCACACGACTACTGTTCAGAAAGAGAAAAAAATAGACCTGCATTATAAGAGAAATCTTGTAAAAAACTGTTCAAGAGTATGAAATATTTTAGGTCTCTAGTGGCAGTTGGGTCATCCACTGGTTCAAGGCAGAAGATTTGTGTTTTTTTAAGCTATAAAGTACCAAGATTATTACGGAATGTCAGGAAGAAGAACCTCTTGACTCACTTGTGATGAAATATCCTTAAAAGTCTGTGAGCTTTTCATGATTGCTAGGAGATGAATGGATATAATATGTAGAAAGCAGATGGGGCAAGCTAACACAAAACAACACTTACAGGGATTTATAACGCAATACCTCTCCCTTAGGATAACATTGGGTTACTTTATTGCATTTAATAAGTGACAACTTTTGTGTGGGAGCAGGTAGGAATATCATGTTTGGAGCCTGATGTTTTGTAATTTAAAACTCTCTTTATTGGTAAAGTCGGATTTTAAATCACAATTCTGAATATGTAACTTTAAAAAAAATTAAATGTTCTTGTCCTAACCATTTGGAGCCTGCAGCCTTTATCCTGGTGCTTACACTCAATTGGCACATTTAATTTACTTTACGTTGGGTACCATGCCACATGAGTATGTGCAGTTGTCCATTGTGTATTCCTTCCTGGCAGTACCACAATAGAGGGTTTGGGTATTGGCAGGATGGGTCATCCTGACTTAATTGGGGGTGGGGGCGGGGTAGTAAAGCTGGCATCTACTTCATTTGCACTTCAAAGGCACTGGTCCAGCACACTAACAAAGGGCTTCACACTAGCCTATTGTGCCCCCAGACAGACTGGGACCTGTGCAGGAAGGCAGGAAATTCCAGACACCTCTGTAGGAGGAAACCTACAGAAGCTTCTCCCATGTCTAAGGAGACACCAGGTATAAAAATGAGAGCATCAGACCCACTCTTCAGTACACTCCTGAAACTATGGATACTACAGAAGGACACACTACTGCCCTGCTGCTTGAGGCCTGCCCTGCTTGCGGAGAAGGAAGACTGGACCTGCACCCTTCATCCAAGGTTGAAGTGACCCCAAGGGTCAACTGACTGACCTCCTGGTTTGAGCTACAGGGACACAAAAAGCTCCAGAGGCCTGCATTACGGGAGCTGAAACTGGACCTGCCTGAGCCATGCTGGCCTCTGCTGGAGTGAGTTTCTGATGGCCAAGAGGTGCCTCCCAGGTCCTGGACCCTTGGTGTGGCATCAGTTGTTTTCTTGAAAGAAAAGAAGAAATCCTGAAGCCTTGGCTCTTCACAACTGCGAACAGGCCTGTTCATGCCCCGATCTTGCCACCCACGCCGACCGCGAAGCTCCAGTTAACCAGACTGTTCATGCTACAGCGACCGGCAACGCAAGTTCTGTACATCCTGCTACAGCACCAACAGCCCGCAGTGACCACCAATGCGAATCTCCAGCAATGACCATCCGTGACACCGGCCTGCTCTTCGTTGTACAGCAACAACCATCCAAAATTTTGTTCCATCTCCTTGCAGCCCCCTCCACTGCAAATTGAACTCTTCCCGCTGGACTTTGGAAGGTAACTCTTTCAGTGGGACTAACCTAGTCCTTGTATCCAGCCCATGCTCTATCATAGCTGGGCTGAACTTGTGACTTTCACCCAGTCTCGCACAACCAGACAGCTGTGAGTGGTTCTTTGTGCTTTTAGGTGCTATACTTACCTGGCATCTTTAAAATTGCATTATCTACTGATTGGATTTTTTTCGTTTTGGTGTCAAATAATTTACATTTTACTACATTTCTCTAAATTGGTGTGGAATTATTCTTGTGTTGTGTTCTCACTTTATTACTGTTTAAATGCTGCTTAAACACTTTAGATATTGCTTCGAAGATAAACCTGAGTGCTTTTGTGCCAAGCTACCAGAGGGTTAATTATAGATTATTTTATTGACTTTTTGTGGTTCAGGCTGACAAGGATTGTGGCTGTTACTTGAGTAGGGTTTCACCCCCTTAACCAACGACCCAATTTCTCACAGCATTGGGAAAGATTAATCAAGTTAGGGAGAATGTATTGAAAAGAAAAAACATACTGAACAATAGACTGAAGGGATGAGTTGGGTAACAAGAATGTCTTTGGTGGAGCTGCAAAAGGAATAGGACACTTTACCCAGCACACTTTTACTCTGCGTGACATTACACCGCAGTTTTTACACTGCAAAATCTTTTACAAAGCGCAGGGCTTTACAACGCAATCCATTACAACGCATTCCCCATTACAACACAATTTACTATTCTAACTCCACGGGGGCGTTACTTTGGGGAATGCGCTGTAATAGTTTGCGGTGTAAAGCCCTGCATTGTAAAAGATTTTGCGGTGTAAAAAATGCAGGGTAATGGCATGCGGAGTAACGCATGCGGGGTAAAGGTTGTTTCCCCTGCAAAAGCGTAGGTCTGTTTTCTGGCAATCTTGTCAAAGCAAAAGGGCTGAATATAAGAGTACTGCAATCCAGCAGTAATAAGTCAAATTTCATATTTGGAAAGGCTACTCAAGTTGGTGGAAATGGACATGACTTCTAATATGCGATACAACACGAGTTGTTGGAGGAGCCTAAATGCTTAATCAAGGACACTGGGAGCTGCCTCAGTGAGGACAGATATGATCAGCTAGTTATCCATATACAGAACAATCACTGGCAAAGCCAACAGTTCTAACCTTGGCAAGCTAGTACAAAGGTTGATTGTTTTATTCCTTACTGCAAGCATATGTCATAAGAATAAAAACCAGAAAAAGAAAAACAAGAAAACATGGTGCCTAATTTGGCAGAAATGTAATTGCCATAAAAATTTAAAATAAAAATAAATATTCACCTGCTTTCTAGTAGGCGGGTGTACTTCCGACATGTATAAAAGCCGTGTGTTACTTGTGCAAAGAAAAGACACTTTTTGTTTTAAATTATCGTAACCTAAAGACATAGTTTACAAAACACACACGGATCACTAAAAAATGTACGACTGGAGTGCGTGGCCTAGCGATCCATCATGGTGGACGCGCGTTAGGAGAGCTCCGCTCAGGCCATTGCAATATCCTTAATTTATCCTACCTCATCGGCCGTTTTGTCACGAAAAAGACCTCCGCTGGCAGCGTAGAGGCGGACGCCAGGGATTGCGGCATGTGTAAGCGCCGAAAAGAAACTCCAGAGTGGCGGCTGGGGTCCTCGAGCGGTGCGGCCTAGCGAGCGACATCGGGTCAGAGACTTTCGGGAGGCAGCCGGAGGTGAGATCTGCGGCCGGAGATCTGCCGTGAGGGCCGCAGCTGCGAGGACTCGCTGGGCAATGCGATTGCTCCTAGGGGTCTCCGGGGATGATCGACGGCAGCAGCGGAGGTGCGCATAAAGCCGGGAGGATCCAGGTGGTGGCCCGGTGGATGCCCCTCCCCCCTTTATTGTTTCTTCTCGGCGGCCGGATCGGGCCGCAGGGGGGCAGACTGTGACGCACAGCGAGACCGGGCCTGGCTTCAGGCGGCCTCCGGGGGCATTGCTGGATCCTGTGGGGCCAGTGGAGGAGGAGGGCGGGCCCAAAAGACTGACGTGCTGCCCCAGGCAGGGGGAACTGATTGAGGCCTACTGCTAAATCTCCCGGCCCTTATCGGACATTGGCCGCTGGGAGGTAGAGGTCTGCAGGAGGCGGCGAATCCACCCAGCGGGGGCGGCCCAGCTGCACAGAGATGGAAGCCTGCATACCTGGGGCCGGGGCTGGGCACCGTTAGGTACCAATACTAGAGACCCGGACCGGCGATCGGACAGGGAGCGGGGCACCCACTAGGGGGGGGGAGGGGGTACGACTGCCTGTGGAAGCGGCCGGGTTAGATCTCGGTGCGGCTTGTGGGTGGGAGTCCCCATCCCGGGCCCCGATTCCCTAAGAGATAACGTGCTGCACCGGACAATGAGGAGAGAGGGTGAAGATCCCCGCACCGCAGGCAATACTAGCGTGGTCAGCGGCAAGGGCCCGGCTTGGGCGGCCTAGTGGTGTGCATTTGAGAGGCCAGGCCACCATGACGAAAGACAAGACATCTGGGGGGCCCTCTAAACAGAGCACACTGGATTGCTACACGGGAGCCGGGGCCCGGGCGTCGGAACAGGGAGGCGCAGCCGGGGGCATGCCAGATAACGCTGCGTTAATGGCGGCCATAACGCAATCCAGAGACACTTTGGATGCAAACATCGGTGTGGTGGGCTCAGACGTTATGCTCATCAGACACGACTTGCGGAATGCGGTGGAGTGCATCACAGACACCGAAACCAGAATATCAGAGGTGCAGGATTCTGTCACTACCCTGAAAAAGAAAGTGGAGTCTCTGGAAACCATAACAAGAGGACTGGCGTCCCGTGTGGAAGATGCGGAGGGAAGGGCCAAAAGAAACAATCTACGCTTCGTGGGGTTCCCTGAGGGATATTAAGGCAACTACATGGATCGGTTCCTGACCCAGTGGCTCACGGACTAGCTCCCCCCGGAGTCGCTGTCCAGCTGCTTCATAATTGAGAGGGCACATAGGGCCTTGATGCAGAAGCCACCTCCGGGCACCAGGCCGAGACCTGTCATCGCAAAGATATTAAATTATCACGAAAGGGACATGATGTTAAAGCAAGCCAGAACAAAAGAATCCCTGACCTAAGCCTCCAACCGTATCCTTATATTTCCGGACTACACAAGGCTTGTCCAGCAGAAACGACAATCCTTTACAGCGGCAAAAGCCCGCCTTCGAGACCTGAAACTTCCATACGCTTTGCTATACCCAGCCAGGTTGAGGGTGGTGTATCAGTCACGCACACTTTTTTTCGAAACGCCAGAAGACGTCTTTAGCTGGACAGACGAGACGGTGATCATTCGGACCAACACGCCGCCCCTGCTGGAATCAGACTCATCATCCAGCGAAGTAAACCGAAGACCACCAAAGTCCAGAATCAAAGGGAGCAGAAGGTCGAGATCAAGACGGCGATCCAAGTCCCGCAGTGACTCCAACAAAGACACTTCGACACTCCAACAGGGGACTACAGCATCATAGTTGCTGCCAAAGGGGGGCTGCTTGAGAGAAAACAAGTTACTTACCTGTACACTGTGGTTCTCCAGTATTGATATCTTTCATAGATTCACATGCTTGTATCTTTCCCGTCTTCATGGTGGGAGTCTCACGGTATAACAAATAGATAGCAGTACAAAGAAAAAAAACTGCACCAGTAATATAGATATGTCTTATACTTAGTAACCCAGTACCATCATTATATGGTCCAAATACCGACCAATGAGAAGCCAGCCCTGTGATCACAATCCCCAGCAGAGCCACCATACCTCAGATTTCCAGCCCAAGTGTGAGCCAAGAGAGTATCAAGAGGTAAAAGTGTTCTACCTTAGAAACGGGGAGTGCGGGAGAGGTCGCATGTGAATCTATGAAAGATATCAATACTGGAGAACCACAGTGTACAGGTAAGTAACTTGTTTTTTCTCCAGTATTGAATCTTTCATAGATTCACATGCTTGTATCAGAATAGAAAGCAGTATCTCCTCCATAAAAGGCGTTTCCCAGGTAGAAACTATTTCCAAATCATCAAATATCGTCTTTCACAAGACTACCAGAACTTATAGATAATAGATTGGATTGTGTGTCTCAGCATGTACAATAGTGAATCGTACAATTTAAAAAACAAACACATTACGAGTCTTACGACAACAAATTACATAAATGGAACAATACCTTAAAGAAACAGTCGGCGCAGCACCGCTTGTCCCACTGCTGAATCTGTTTTCCACGCTGTGTCGAGACAGTAGTGTTTGGTAAATGTATGGACATTTGACCACGTTGCCGCTCTGCAAATGTCCGGGAGCGATACTCCAGCGAACAATGCGGCAGAAGTCGCCATCTTTCTTGTTGAATGAGCTCGAACTGCCGAGGGTAAAGGCCTTCCAGCCTTTTTATGACAGAAAGTAATTGCAGAGGCTATCCATCTGGAAATACTAGATCTTGACAGAGCCAAACCTTTCCTGGGAGCAGCATACGCGATTAATAGTTGATTTGTTCTTCTAAAGGATTTTGTCCTGTCTATATAGAATTTTAGACATCTTTTGATATCCAATGTGTGAAGAGATCGTTCTGCTGCAGAAGATGGATCTTTAAAATATGTAGGTAAAACAATAGGTTCATTGAGGTGAAAAGACATTGGAACTTTCGGAATGAATTTCGGATTTGTTCTGAGTATTACTCTGTCTGCTTTGAACTGTAAAAAAGGTTCTGCTGTAGAAAAAGCCTGAATCTCACTGACTCTTCTGGCTGACATCAGAGCCAGGAGTACAGCCACTTTCCAGGAAACAAATTTCATGTCAGCTTTGTGAATCGGTTCGAAAGGTGGCTTCATCAGCTGTGTTAAGACTGTGTTAAGCTGCCACGGCACTGACGGTCGTTTAATTGGAGGGAATTTCCTAAAAAGTCCTTTCATGAACTCTTTAATCACTCTCTGAGACCAAAGCGACGGCTGAGATGGCCTTCTGCGATATCTTGAGATTGCCACAAGATGCACCTTCACCGATGCGTGAGATAGCCCTGCTTTGGCTAAAGTCAAGAGATATGGAAGGATTTGTTCTGGAGATGATAGCAAGGGATGTACCGCTTGATCCAGGCACCATTGCCAAAACCTTTTCCACTTTGCGGCATATGTTTTGTTGGTAGACACTGCCCGAGAGTGAGAGAGAATATTGCGGCATTCCTGAGGGATATTCAGAGATTTAAATTCGTACTCATGAGGTTCCAGGCTGATAAATTCAGTGAGTCCAACTGAGGATGAAGCACCTGACCTTTGTTCATTGAAATCAGATCGTGCATCAAGGGAAATTGCACCCGGGGAGCCACCGACATCTGTAGGAGCTCCGAGAACCAGAACTGCCTCGGCCAAGCCGGGGCTATGAGGATCAAGTGACATGGTTCCAATCTCATTTTCCTTAGAACCTTCGGGATCAAAGGGAAAGGGGGAAATGCATACGCAAACATCCCTGTCCAGCGAAGGTGAAGAGCATTCCCCCATGAGCCTCGTTGAGGGAATCTGCTGGCAAACTGTTTGCATTTTTTGTTGCTCCGAGTGGCAAACAGGTCTAATCCTGGGGTGCCCCAGATTTGGAATATTTGCAAAAGCTGACCTTGATCCAGTTCCCATTCGTGACATAGGGATGTCGATCTGCTGAGCGAATCTGCTCGCGTATTGCGAATCCCTGGGACATGTTGAACTTGTAGAGTGATATTGTGTTTTAGAAGCCACTGCCAGATTTCTTGCGCTTGTGCAGACAAGGGTTTCGATCTCGTCCCTCCTTGTTTCAGCAGATAAAACATAGTCGTTGTACTGTCCGTTCTGACTAGAACTGGGGAGTCTTGAATTCTTGGCAGAAATGCCTGTAGGCCTAAAAACACTGCTTTGAGTTCTAACAGATTGATGTGCAGCTTTGCTTCCTGATTGTACCAATGGCCTTGAATTTCCAGGTCCTGTAGATGTGCTCCCCATCCCTGTAGGGAGGCGTCCGTTGTCATCACATAACTGGGAGATTGTGGTTCGAAGAGTAGCCCTTCTGGAAAAAAAAATCTTATCCCCCACCATGACAGAGCTTTCTTTATCAGAGGATTGATGACTATTAGATCTTCGAACGATCCTTGATGTTGTACCGACTGTAGGTCAAGAAGTTCTTGAAGAGGCCTCATGTGGAGACGGCAATTCGGGACTAAAGGGATGCAAGATGAAAGCATCCCCAGCATGGACTTGAATATCCTCACTGAAGCGAACTTTCTTTTTCTCAACTGAGAACTTAACTTCAAGATTTTCTGAATGCGCTCCTCCGACGGATACGCCTTTGCTTCCCTTGTTTTCAACACCGCCCCCAGAAACTGGAGAGTCTGGGACGGGACTAAAGAGGATTTTTCTAGATTTATCTTCATCCCCAGGGATACAAAAAGGTTCATGCAACTTTCCAATGAGTCTTGAGTGTCCTGATACGATGGGCCTTTGATCAGCCAATCGTCCAGATATGGATATACCTGGTGACCTTGCTGACGCAAATGTGCTGCCACTGGAGCCATGCACTTCGTGAATACTCTTGGCGCAGAGCGGAGTCCAAAGGGCAACACTCTGAACTGGTAGTGGTGCCCTGCCACCTCGAACCTGAGATACCGTCTGTGTTTGACGTGTATTGGAATATGGAAGTATGCATCTAATTGATCTAAAGATGTCATATACTCCCCTCTGTTCAGCATCAGCAGTATATCTTGCAGGGATAACATTCGGAAAGACTGTTTCCTGAAAAATTTGTTTAAACCTCGCAGATCCATCACCTGTCTCCACTTGGTAGTCTGTTTTTTCCGTATCAGGAAAAAATGCGAGTAGAATCCTTTCCCTCGTTGTAGACAAGGAACCTCTTCTATTGCCCCTTTTATGAGAAGAGAAAGAATTTCTGTCTTTAGGGCCGACAGGTGCTGCTGTTTCCTGGGAACCGGAGGTCGGTCCGGTGGTCTTTGGATCGAAGTCTAGGTGTGACCATGATGAATAATGTCTAACACCCATCTGTCTAATGTTATTGGCAACCATTGGTGGTGAAAACGAGAGAGGTAATGGGTCCAGTGAGGAGTGGTTGATATCGAGGTGGTTGGCGCCTTGAGATTGTCACTGTCTCCTATTAGAATCCTGAGGTTTTCCTCTTGCAGAGGACTTTCTTCTGTTCGTCTGCTGTTGATACGAGGGGCCAGATGATCGAAATTGTTGCGTATTGGAAAACTGAAGATACCCCTGCTGTTGGTAAGGCTGGTACCGATTTGATTGAAAGGATGGTCTTTGCTGATAATGACCTCTTGTTCCTCTGCCTCGAAAGGACTGGAATCTGTTCTGCTGCAGAGACCCTAAGGCTCGAGCCGTATCCGTATCTTTTTTAATCCCTTGCAGGGCATCTTCCACATGTTTCCCGAAGAGGTTCTCCCCATCAAAGGGCATATCGACAATTTTTGCTTGCACCTCTGGTCTGAATGAGGTGGGCTTAAGCCAGCCCTGCCTGCGGAGTGCCACAGCTCCTGCCATCTGTCTAAAAGCCACTGCAGATATATCCATGGCTATGTCTATCATCTCAGAGGCCGCTCGGGCTCCATCTTGAAGGATCTGTACGGCCTCTTCTTTCTTGTCCTCCGGAAGATATGATAATAAGGGTGCCAGATCTGACCACATTTGTCTATCATATCGACTGACTATAGCCAGCGCATTAGAGGCCTTGATAGACACGGCCGCCATGACCGCAAATTGTTTTCCAGCGCCATCCAGTTTTCTACCCTCTTTGTCTGGGGGTGCTGAGCAAGCCGCAGTCGGGTTTCTTGAACGTCTTTGAGCCGCCTGCATCACAACAGAATCCGGTCTGGGATGACGTATCAGGCAAGCTGGGGACGATTCCGGGGCTTTATTTTTCTTTTCAATTCTCGGGATCGAGGCTGAGATGGAGGCTGGATTCCTCATGATTTTTAAGCCTTCTTCCCATATATAATTGACGACAGGGATAGTCCTGATTGATTTCCTGGCAGAATCTTTGAAGTCATATAAGAAACATTCTGTTTCTTTTACTGGAAGAGGGAGATCAAATCGTTTTGAGGCCTTTTCCATGAGTTTGTGAAATCCCCCGATATCCTCCGGCGGGGAGTTTGCTGGAGGAGGTGATGGGGAAGGAGATGATGGAGCAATATATTGGTCCCATTCATCTCCCACAGGTTCGTCCTGTGTTAATTCTCCTTCCTCTGGTTGGTCTTGTACCTCGCTTTCTACATAGTCGTCTCTGATGGTTATGACTTTCGGGGGTGGTATCTTTTGCGAGGTTTGAGGTGTCTGCACTTTCACAGCCTGAGAAGCGCCGTGCGTTTTACTTGTAGTGTCAGACGCGGGAGCATTGGCTTCCGGAAAGCGGCGATAGTAATCTGAAATCATATGTCGTAAATCAGTTACCAAAGATATTGGCATGGAAATAGCCTCTTCCCTTGGGGGTATATCCTCTTCCTCCTCATATTCGTAAGTATCCTGAAAAGATTCATATCTTTTCGTGCTTGACAGAGGGCGATCCTTGAAAGAAAATTCTTCTTGCTCCTCATCTGTGTCCTGGCTCTTTATTTTAAGTTGAGATGGGCTGTAAGCAACTCCATAAGCATCATCTTCTTCAGACTCCTGCATCTCAAGCAAATTGGATGGAGTAAGCGCCGAAATTTTTGTCCAAGACAAAACTTCTGCTGAAGGCTTTCCTGATTTTCTTTCCGTCGACGAGCCCGTCGACGGAGGATACCTTTTAATAGATATAGATGTCACCGCTGTTGTAGAAATTGGAGACTTAAAAGTTGTCGAAGGAGCGGTCGTCGACGGAGTGGTCATCAACGGAGCGGTTGTCGACGAGGTGGTCGTCGACGAGGTCATCGTCAGAACAGTCGTCGACGGTGTCGTCGTAATTGCCGTTGACGAAGCGGTCGTCGTTGACAGCGTTACCGTCTAGGTCGTCGACGTCTTCGTCGGCGTAAGCACCATAGACACCTTTACTTTCGTCGACGGGTCCGACGACGGAGCCTTCGTTTCCTTAGTTTTCTTGAGAGGAGTGTGAGGCACTGAAGAGGATGCAGACTCCTTTTCCTTAGATTTGATAATTTTTGTTTTTTTAAATCAGTCTTCGACTCAGAAGGCTCCATTTTTCTTTTTTGAGAGGAATGAGCCTTTTCCTCCTCCGAACCCGAGTCAGACATGGCCTTCTTCTTTTGAAGCCATAAGAGCAAGCGTGCCTCTCTGTCTCTCAGAGTTTTCGCAGGAAAAGTCCTACAATGCTTGCACTCCTTAGGGACATGCTTAGGATGAAGGCAGTATAAGCAATCCTTGTGGGGTCCTCCGAGAACAGTCTGGCCTTCCCACAAGATCTACAAGGCCTGAACAGCCTCTTCTTAGAGCTGTCAGACATTTTATAACTGAAGACAAAAGGCAATACCTTAGTTCCAGAATAAAACTGCTGTGAAGTAACAGGTCAAAAGTTCACCAAGGAACAAACTGAGCAGAGCTCAGGGAGACTCCTTCTCACACGACGGCGGTTGGAAATCTGAGGTATGGTGGCTCTGCTGGGGATTGTGATCACAGGGCTGGCTTCTCATTGGTCGGTATTTGGACCATATAATGATGGTACTGGGTTACTAAGTATAAGACATTTCTATATTACTGGTGCAGTTTTTTTTCTTTGTACTGCTATCTATTTGTTATACCGTGAGACTCCCACCATGACGACGGGGAAGATACAAGCATGTGAATCTATGAAAGATTCAATACTGGAGAAGCATACTCAGGCCGATGAGGCGAGAGGGGGGGGGCTAGTACCTTTATTAGACTTTCGATAGTCGAGGGGCACGCCTGCTGTTCATGGGCCGGTTATTGGGGAATCATTGGTGTGGGCGGCTGCCATTGGGGCCCGCACGCCACCTCCGCCGCGACAGGTACTTCAGCAGTTTTGAGGTATAGGGGGGGAGGGGGGGGGAGTTGGGGAACACATGTTATCTAGTTGCACTGCGACACTGCCCTGCACTGCCGATGCTCACATGGTGGTTGCTGAACGCCACACATACCTGCGGTCCCAGATCTACACATGGTGGTCCCCTTAGATAAGGTGCAGGCTCACGGGGGGACCTCCGAATAGTAAGCTGGAATGTTAGAGGGACGTTGGATAAAGTAAAACGAGGTGCCATACTCCAGCAAGCTAAACGGTATCATGCAGATATCCTGATGCTCCAGGAGACCCACCTAATGGGAACCAAAACACTGTGTCTTCTTAGATATGGCTATACTCAAGTGTTCCACTCGGGTTTCACCAGGGGGTCACGGGGTCGCAATCCTGATCCATCGTAGGGTCCCATATAAACATACTAAGACATGGACGGATACACAGGGGAAATACGTCTTTATAATGGGCACCCTACACGGGGAACCGTTAGTACTGGGTTGGGTATATGCCCCCCCCCGCCGCTGTCGTGGGCTCTAGTCAAGCGCCTCACGACTCTACGGTCTGACATACCGGAAGGGCTAGTGTTGGTGAGAGGGGACTGGAACAATGTCATGGACCTGGCCAGAGACAGATGGCGAGCAGCAGGCTATTACCATACACACCAAACCACAAAGCTGGGTTCCCTAGTGACGGGACTGGGCTGGACAGATCCGTGGAGGAGACTGCATGGGGAGGAACGGGGGTACACTTATCTCTCGGCGACACAGGACTCCTACTCCCGCCTTGATTACATTTTTATGCCCTCGGGCGCTGCATTCAGAGCGAGGTCCGCAGAGATCCTCCCAAGGAGCCGGTCAGATCATTCCCCAATGGTCCTAACGATACAGATAGGCCCCGAGAGGCAGGCCTTTCGTTGGTGCTACTCCCCCTGGCAATTGCAAGATGAGAAATATCAGATTCATATGGACCAAGCAATTGTGCGATATTTAGACATAAACGTGGGATCGGTAGAGGAGGCAAAGACACTATGAGAAGCCATGAAGCCAACGTTACGGGGCATCGACATCTCCTATTGCGTGGCATTACGTAAACTTCGTCGGGAGTCACTCCTGAGGTCCGAGGCCCAGCTGATAGATCTTGAGCGGCGTAGCAGGGGGGAGGACGGGGGCCCGGGCACGTCGTCAGCTGCTGTTCGCGCAGCAGACTCATGCTAGTGTATTGATGGACGAGGCCCGGCTGGCATGGTCGGCATTCCATAGCAGAATCTATCAATGGGGGGACAAGTCCAGTAAATTATTACACAGGTTATGCCAGGGGGCTCTGCACCCCCAGGCTGTCCCAAGCATACCTGGCCCGGACGGGAGGGTTCTTAATGACCCCTCATTGATTGCGGAGAGCTTTGCGAGGTATTACGCGGAGTTTTATACCCCTAGGGAACTCCTACAGGAGGACACGATCCAACATTTCATAGACGACTTACCGCCCCCGGCCCTCTCGGATGATGCAAGGGCTGACTCGGACGCCCCACTAACCACGGAAGAACTATGCGCTGCATTGGGGGATCTGAATTCTGGCAAGGTGCCGGGTCCAAATGGATTCCCAAGTGAATTCTTCAAGAAATATTTCTCCAAATTGGGGCCCCACTTTCTTGCGGTGGTGGACGAAGCGGTGGATCAGGGTCGCCTCCCACGGGAGTGGAGGCACGCCGAGGTGGTCGTCTTTCACAAACCCGGTCGGCCTATGGAACAGCATGCATCATATCGTCCCATCTCGCTATTGAATGTCGAGGCCAAAATATTGGCCAAGGCGCTGGCCAACCGCATATATCATATCTGTTTCATCCCGATCAGGCTGGCTTCATGCCTCAGAGAGCTACGCGTCATAATATCGGCCGGGCCCACAACGCCATCGCGGCCATCCAGGGATATGGGGTACCGGCTGCCCTGCTATTGGCGGACATAGATAGGGCGTTTGACTCCCTCAGCTGGGTGTATCTATTCGCACTGCTGAGTCGCCTCAATATTGGGCCACGATACCTGTCATATCTAAAATTACTATATTCGGACCTCATGGCCTCGGTGCGTGACGCGGGACCCACCTCCCGTACTTTCCCAATTGTCACCGTACCTATTCGCTTTAGCTATGGAGCCATTGGCGGCTTGGGTGCGGGTCGACGCACAGGTACAGGGCTTTGCGTGGACGCTCGGAATATCAGACCGCATCGCATTATATGCAGACGATGTATTGTTTTTTTAACGGACCTCAATAGGACGGGCCCGAGATTGCAAATCTTTGGTGAATCCTCGAGTCTCTTTATGAATCCCTGTAAGTCTGTAAGTCGACCCTTTGGGTGCTGGGGGGGACTGGCGGACTGGGGCCCTGGGCATCGGCAGTACAGGGAGCGACAGAGGGGGTAAAGTACCTGGGAGTCTTCCTGTCGGATACACAACGCACGTCGTGGGACAGAAATATTGCTCCGGTATGGACGCGGGTACGAGAGGAGATGAAATCCTGGTCGCACATGCCCCTCTCTATCTATGGCAGATGAGCTATTTTTAAAATGGTATCTCTTCCGTGTCTGCTCTATCAATTGCAGAACCATCCATATCTGATTCTGCAAACCTCGTTCCGCCAGGTTAATGCAGCGTTGGGTCAGTTTTTATGGGCGGGGGGAGCTTCCCGGGTCGCGTTGCGGACCTGTTATCAGTCTACGTATTGCGGGTGGCTGGCCATATCGGACATCCAATCCTACTATTCGGCCTCCCATCTGCTAGTGCTGAATGAATGGTGGTATGGAAACAGGCCAGACCCCGCTTATGTGGTAGAGCGGTGGCAGATGGGGGATGCAACCCTTTATACCATTTTAAACTCAACATCCCTGCGCCGATTCCTGCCGTCGGCAACGCAGGTGGTATTCCAGCTCTGGAAACAATCCCTCCGCAAGATGGGGTGGTGAGGCAGACTAACGGGGGAAACCCCATTGTGGCACAATGGAAGACTACCACAATTGGCCACACTATCTGGATTTCGCGGGTGGGATAACATAGGGATATCTACACTAGGGGATGTCATGCAGGGGTTCAATCTTGAAATCATTCCAGGTCCTCCAAAAAGAATACAGTATGCCTAGAACCCAATTCTATAAGTATCTTCAATTTAGACATGCTATCTCCCCTAGCATCTCTGAACTAGAGGCCCTCCCTGAATTTAATCCCATCGAAGCCAAGGTGTTTATGGCCGACCTGAACGATCACAAAATTACAAAAATGTATCAATCACTTGTGACTAATAGCTCTACCACACTGGACAAGCTTAGAGAGAGGCATGGGCGCTCAATCTCGGTCAGCTGGATGGGGATGACTGAGCGGAAGCGCTAGCATCCCCACGGGGGGCGGCAACAGCAACCCGGTTGCACCTTATCCAATTTAAATATCTGCACTGGGTTTACTACACCCGCTAAGGCTATGGAGGGCAGGCTTGGTATCATCCCCGGTATGCTTGCGGTGTGGAGGGGAGGGGAGGAGGGGTCCCTCATTCATACAATTTGGCACTGTACGGCGCTCGCAAAGTTTTGGCGGGGGGTCATGACATGCCTTGCGGAAGTCTTGGGGTGGGAGGTCCCCGCTTCACCAAGACTGGCAATTCTACACATCATGAAGGGTATTGGGGGCAACATCTATAAACTGCATTTATTGTTGTTGGGGCTCTCCCTGGCCAAAAGAGATATTGCGAGGCTATGGAAGGCACCTGCCCCACCATCTTTGACAACCTGGAAGAAGGGATTAGACTTCTGTATGGGCTTAGATATACCGATATTTAAGGCCAGGGGCTGCCTGCAAAAGCACCCCAAAATTTGGAAACGATGGGCAAACTACCGGGGTCTGTACTTGGAGCCGGCGCCCTCAACGGGAACATATACATTTTAGTTGACACGGGGGATACCAAGTGGGGGAGGGAATATATGGTATGTATGAGACACGATTGTGGTGGCGAGCGATGTTGTGGCAGAAGAGACACAGCAGTGGAGCAGTGCAAAGGACTTTGGGTTCAAAATGTTCACGTTGTTATGTTCTATATAATTCTTATTTTGGAAAAATGTAAACAAAATGTCAATATCACTATCCTGTGGTATGCGAAATGGCGGTTGCCTCCTGTATTAAGGGGCCCCGCCCTGTATGTGATTATGGACACAATAAAATGTGTTTACATATAAAAAAAATAATAATGTAAGGTACTGACCCTTCTTTCTGGCAATCTAGTCCACTAAATTTTAGCCGGGTGTGCAGGTGTAATCAGAGAAAATGCCATTACTCAGTGCAAGAGAGCCAGTGGCTGAAATGGACTGGCCAATACTGAAGCAAAATGTTAATGAGAGCTGAACAGACTGATGAATGAAGAGGGGTGTCCCAAAGCCCCTCTATGTATGTATATACAAATGTATGATCTATTTTTTTTTTTTTTACACATGAAGCGGACAAATTTAAAGCTGCCCCTATGCCAGTCCTAAAATGTGAATGCCTGCTCGCATTTTCACGAGAGCTGGTGCAAGGACTAAATATTTTGTTAACACACTCTGCGGAGATCAGAAGCTGAAGGTAAGTAGTCGAACTATAAACTGAAAATGATGGTCATCTGTCATAAATCACAAAATATCTGCATTAGAATGCAGAACAAAGAAGGTAAGTAGTCTAACTATAAACTGAAAATGATGGTCATCTGCCATAAATCACAAAATATCTGCATTAGAATGCAGAAGAAAGACTCTTGAGCAATATATTTTACACAGTTGACTGCACAAAGTGGTGGTTTCTATCCATTACTGATTACTATTGGAGTCTCTAAGTGTAAAATTAGGCACAGTGTTTTGTTTTTAAAGATTGGTGAACAGCTCTAGGGTTTTCATTTACAGGGCAGCAATGTGTGGAGTAATGTGTGATGTTCGTATCACTAAGTTAATATCCTTGATGTAAAAAATGTATCTACATCAGAAGCATCAAAGCAGGGCACCTCAAAGTGGAAGAGGCCTGGAGTGAAAAACTTGCTTGGCAACAAGAAGACCCGCAGGAGCAGGTCTTATGAGGTGGAAAATGCATATCAAGGTTCTGAAAGAACACCCAAGATCTCTTGGTTAAATTTCTTAAACATGAGAGGAAGGAATACCGTACCCCCATGTAAGCTTCCAGTTAGGCAGTTCTGGGGCATTCTTAAATAAGGGCCTGTTCTCTGTCCAATAAATGAAACAACCGGGCAACACATTAAAACTTGTGATCCTGGGAAGTGTAGAATGCTGGTTTTGTTGTAGTTTAAGAATCCTTGCACTGAAAGCTTCACAATATTTTTAGCTGATCTGCTAAGAAATTACAAGGCAAACTAGACGCACAATGAGCACAGTGTACGGAACAACTGACATTCTTTTACAGTCAGACTGGTTTACATGTTAAAGAACAAACTCAAAATATGAATTTACTCAATTATCATCGAACTTACCCAATTATCATGGCCTTTTTTCTCGTGGGATACTATCTGTTATATAAAAGAAACATTTACTTTAGAGCAAACATTGACACAAATACCTGATTCTTTCCTGATGCACATTAATTTTATGAATGTCTGGTATATTTGCAAGAGAAGGGGGAGTCCCAAGAATCATTTTTCCTATGGTGCGTGCAAACCCAAATAGCTATTCTTAAGAACAGAAAGAGAGAGAGTGCAACAGAATCTTCTTTTGAATTAACAACCTTTAAATATGTCACTTTCAGATCATTACTTGCATACATCTGAATCTTACAAGGAATAATAAACTAAGTGTATTATTACTTTTGTAACTAGTGGTCAACTTCTTATATTTCAGACGTGCAAGTGGTTGGTGAAAAAGAAAATTGGGGAATGCAGAAAGCTAAACTTTACTTTGTAGATTACCAAGTACTCACCATTCACAGTGTTGTCATCAATTAGGTTACTTCAGATGTCGCATTGATGTTGTCAATGACATCATAGAACATGTAATGGGTGATGTAATATGTGAGGTAACAAGCAGTGCATGGCAGGGGCGAGAGTTATATCTACATCAGTTAACTATAACTAGTGAATTTCAGGCCTTTTTAGTTTAAAATGTTACATTTTAACTGACATTCACCTAACTATAATGCCAATTTTACCCTTGTTTTTTTCAGTTAATTTCTATGGTGTTTTTTTTATTAATGTAAAGTAAGATATTATTACTGCATCTAACTATAATGTCACTTTAACCTTTGGTATTTTTTTTCTGTGAATGTTTAGATTTTTTTAATGTAAATCCTTGTCATGAGGGGCACCATATAAATAAATAAAAGGCAGGCCGAGCTATTGGTTTTGTTAAGAGGTGACTACATCAATATACAAGACAGCCTATTAGCTTTGTCAAGGAGTTATCACATTAATATATGAAGACCAGCCTATTGGCTTTTTTAAGAAGTCATCACATCAATATGTAAAGACAATTGGCGTTATCAAGGAATTACTACCTTTATGAAAAAATAAAGACATGTTAGGATTCACCCTTAAAATTAATAGATTTTTTTAACCATATTCAAAGATATTCATATTAAATAACAAGCATTGTAATGTTAGTCCAAAAACATATAAATAAAGCATTTGTATTCAAAACAACATTAAAGGTGTTACAGTCTTACTTTTACACTCCTCAGGTCACACAATGCAGCCAATAACACCAACTACTAAGGGTCTCTGCACTCCTGAACTGAAATGCAACAGCTCCAGGTCAAGGAGTGCTTGCAAACCTCTTACACCTTTCCTGGGTCACATTCTACTGACCCTAGGAGAAACCGGCATAATTTGATAAATTATTATTGGGGGACTGCAGCACTCCCTGCACCCCACCAACAACACATGTTGATGGTGCCTTTGCCCAGACTGGGGCATTACCATGTATTAAAACATCTGCAAATGGGCCCACCAAAGGTATTATTGGGCGCTCCTTTCCAGGAGCAGTGAATAATAAATGAGAGGCTTCGGCCGCTCATTTATTATTCATTCTCTTGGCTTCCCGCTATATTTTGTATACATTTTTGGGTGCCCCTGTCCCACCCGAGACACCCACAGCTTCACCACTTGTTGGGAGCCATGGGGGGAAACGAAAGGCCCTCGAAATCCCGCCAGCTCTCAGCTGGCAGTTCTTGTTCCTCCCAGCTGTGCAGAAGCCGGCATTCTGTGTGTGCCCCTGCCGGACAGGAGCAGCTTTTCTTTTTGGTCCCGCAGACGGAAGAAAATATTGTTCCCCTGCTGTATAGCCAGTGTGACTCCCCCCCCCCCCCTCCCTCTGTCCCAGACATGGGCAGGGGGAGCTCACAATGCCCCAGCCATGAATGATTCCTTTGTCCTGGGGATGGGGTCCTAGGACAGGTCTGTTAAATTGGCCCCATGAGATAGTATCCCAGGGACTCCATGTTGGCACCGCGAGGAGACTCCAAATACCCCTCTCCCAAATAAAATAACTAGCCCCAGGGCCTTTCCTACACCAGGGGTATGTACATAAAAGGGGGAGGGGAGGGGTCACACATTTTTATTCTTATTGGAACTGCGATCCTGTGGGATTGCGGTAAAAATAATTTTCATTTTTATCGTTTAGCCCCAACACAAGGGCTGGGGGAAAGGCATCCCTTCCATGCTCCCTTAATTAAAAAAAAATATATATATATTTTCAGGACAGAAGACCGTGGTCCTGAGTCCTGTAATGGCTGCCACAACATTTCTTTTCATGTTGCGACCAGCCTTGAAAAAGCCCCCTCAGCCAATCAGAAGACTTCATTTTGTTTTTGAAATTTCAGCCCAACATTTTAGATATACATACATCTTGAACATTAATTTCTCAAAAACTACTGAACAGAATTACACCAAATCACAACAAGCATTTGCAATGCAATAGGTCTCGCATTTGCAAGAGTTTGAGCTAATGGCACTGTAAATGACAATGCTTTTTACTTATCTGTTTTTATAATTAACACATAAATAAAAGGCATTGTCATTTACAATACCAATAGCTCAAACTCTCACAAATGCGAGACCTCGGCCGCCATTGTCCCGGGTTGCTTGTTAAGTGAAAGCGCGCATGGCGTGCTGAAAGTTGCAGGAAAGTATGTCATGCCTGCAGTAGGAGAAACGCCTTAAAGAAAATAGTGCTTACAGACTAAATAAGACATACTGTGTAAAAGGGCCAGTCCCCATGGGAGGTTACAAATGAAGACAAGGCAGTACTAAGGAGGGACTAACAAGCCTATTAACGAATCAGAAGCCAGCATTTTAAAGGACAATGATACAAGCCAATGAAAAATATGGGCGGAGCTTCAAGTCCATATTCCAATACAGCATGCCTTGCAGAGCAGCGCATGCGCTGCCCAGGCTCGACCTAAAAAAGCTTAAAAAGAGCTATCGAGCCCGCCCATTATTTACCAGTCGCTGGATTTGTCGTCACTCATTTGTTTTCTTTTCACTGGCCAGTGTCAGCTGGCTTCATTTTGCGGTTCTCGCTCCAGACTGCTTTGGAGGATTTGGGTTTCTCCTTAGATTCCACACACCCAACAAAGCACTGCAGGGAATCAGCTGAATGTTTTTACAGCTCCCCAGCCCTCCCATGTTGTTGCTTGCAAACGCCCCCCCCCACTGTGTGACAAGTGTATGTCAGTGTGGCAGGCTAAGCACGAGGCAGACGGTGCCTCCCAGTAACACCGGGACTAATGCCTTAGATTGAGCTATGACGATGCCCCACGGGCTGAAACTAAAACTGTTTGTACTTACCGCGGAGCCCGAGTACCCTTGGCCGATGCCCGGTGGAGCTGTCCTAAGCAGCTATAGAGGAGTTTGGCTCTGGTTCAACCCCTCGGCCGTCACCTACCCAGCCGGACATCGGACATTGTTTTTCACGGTTTTGTCTGTCCTTCACTTTGACTTCTTTGTCTGATTTGTTCCCCCTGAAGTTCTTTTCCCCTCCCGGTCGGCCTGCCTCGATCTGCTTTCCTTTCCCCGGTTTGCCTTTCCCCCTCTACCTCCATTCCCCATACAGACGTGCGTCTTGGCTATGCTACTCGCTAATAACTTATATTACTGTGTAATCTCATGTTTTTCCTCCTATGCCTATATTTGGCTTGTAACTGATGTAATTTTTGTAACCTGTAACTCGCTGATCCTCATGTAAAGCGCTCTGATACCTCCGGGTCTAGCCAGCGATATATAAAACTCTGCAAATAAAATAAAAAAAATAAAAAAAGCACTGACTGTCGCTATTAATAGTGTCCAAGCACTGCCTCCCCAAACACCCCTTCCGTTGCACCCCAAAACCTGGACGTTTCAAATTGAACAATCTGGGTTACCAAGATGGTTCCCTGTCACGAGCGCACAGAAATCCCTGGCTGTAGGTGGTGGGAAGTTTGGGCCTGCAACGTGCTTTCTGGTGTAATATTAGCAAGCATTGGCAAAACCATTATGTCTTGGCATTGTCAATGTGAATGTTTTTTAGCCATATGTTGGTGAGGTTGCGAATGTGTCATGTGTGCCGGTGTTCAAATGTGTGTTATGTTATAGGGGGTGCCTGTGTGTTATGTGTGCATGTTTGTGAGAACAATTGCCGTACTCAATACACTGACATACTGCATCTGCTAAGCAAGTAAAATACCACTGCACACCTAAAAACCCAGTGCCTTATGTAAATTACCCAGTCGGCCTATTAGCATAAACAAAAAAACAAATGTCTTAATTTTGATAAAGTACACAAAATGGGGAAAACCTTGAAAATTGACAGGATATATCATTCATCCTGAAAACCAATTAAGTGTATCTGTTTAAGTATCGCCCATTAAAAGCAGCCAGCTTAAGAGCAGACACAGTAATGCCTCTTAGTGCGGACAATGTAAGACAGAATTGAGAATAAGGAGGTGCGACTGCCCTACACAACAATCTCAACATTTAGGGAATTCGCTAAACACAAGCCGTCGTTCACCATCACACAGGCTCACTCCATCAACATGAAGATCACAAACTAAACAAACTTGAGCGTTCCATAAACACGCCACCAGTGGCTGCTGGATAGTGCGAGCAGGGCACACTCAAAATTGAGCCTCGCCTTTCAAGGATGCCATGTTCTGCCAGTCTCACGCGCATGCCCGAGAATCAACAAGCTGTCGATGGAACATACTTTCCTATAGCGCTCGCTACCTGGAGTCACAAATGTAACATCCACAGCGCCTGGAAGTTTATGCTGCAAGCTGCTCTACTGTGCTCTGATGGGGTGAGCAATTCCCTCAGCCATGCGTTCGCCCGCAGTTTACCAACCAGAAGTGCCAGGTCGGGCACAGCTTACACTGAGGCAATACTTTAGAAAGGGAAAACAAACCGTACAGGTTCGCCTGACTGTTGCTACTGAACGGTGAGAGTCAAAACAGGAGCGCTTGTGAAAAGTGCTCTTAAAGAACATTGTGTGAATCTCGCAGTACACCCATGTCACCATTGTGTGAATCTGTCAGTCCACCCATGTCAACATTGTGTGAATCTCGCAGGCCACCCATGTCAACATTGTGTGAATCGGGGCGTGGCTTAGCCGCGGAGCGCGATGGCCGGAAGCTAGAGAAGCTCCGGCGCCCGTGAACCCTTCACGTCTATCCGCCTCACAGATCCGAGCCCTGAGTGTCAGGACTCATTGAGGGACGACTGCCGCCACTGATGTGCTGACCCGTGGCGATCCACCGGCAAAACTGGCCGAGTTTTCACTGCCGACAGCTGCGGCCTAGCAGCGACCCCAGTGCCGGAGGCTGCACTAGTGAGTGTGGGGCGGGGCGACGCGCGGACCCGGATCATCCGCAGCATGCGGCCGAGGCCCAAGCTCCTCGTTGTGGTGGAGAAGGAGGGTGGTCCAGGTTTTGACGTAGGGAGGCCGCACGTCGAGACCGCCAACAGACGAAGAGCCCTGCAGACACGAACACGAGCGGCAGAGCAGAGCAGAGGTGCCCGATTGCTGCATCGCTGGCGGCTCAGGATTTCTGGGCCCTGTTGAACCACCAAACATTGCGGTGGACCCTGTCTCCTGTGTGCCTGAGAGCCAGCAGCGCTCCCATCCACCCTCTTGGCCCCGTTGGGGCGGAAGCGAGCGCAAAAGCGGAGGTGCAGATCTTCGGCGTAGCTGGCGGCGCGGGAGCTCTGTACCTCGGGGTGGGCGTATATCCGAGACGACTGAGAGACGGCGGCGCTCTTGTCCCCTCACTGGCACACCACAAGCCTGGGCCGCAGATAGGAGCCACCTACTAGCCGAGAGGCAGTCGATTCCGCTGCGCGGGCGGAGGCGCCTGTCCTGCCCCCGGGAGACGAGAAACAGCAGCAGGTGAGGTGTGGGAGGGGGGGCTCACAGCGAAGGCCTAGATCCCCTGGAGCCTAAGCAATGCACAGGCATCGGCCAGATCGAGCAGCCAGAAACGTCTTGTGGGACCTGCGGGAGGCCGCCGACTTGGCCCTCATTGACCCTGGGAGGCGGGACAAATCTGAAGCACTACACAGCGCGGAGGTGGGAAGCGCGTTGGTGCATTGTCCAGAAACGGGCCTCGGTGGCGCCGGGCACACACGTCCCTGAAGACTGGGCACCCCCTTGCCTGGGAAATAGCCGCTGTCCACCCTACCACAGGAGTGCCTACTTCATATACCACCGGGACGGCTGTACAGGGCCGTGGGGCAGAAATTCGCCCGGCCCAGAACTGGGCAGGCCTGGGAGAGACTGCACGATGTCGGGGACCAGGAGTAACAAACCGGCACAGCAGAACAAGTTGGACCGCTACACATGCCCTAAACCACCTCCCCCAGACGCCCAGCATGCGCTTAGTGCCAGGGCGGACTCGGAATCAAGTCGAGTTGAACCGACGCTACAAGATGTCATGGAGGCGATATCAGGGGTCCGTACATCCCTCGAACAAAGGATGGACGCGATCACAATGGAAGTGACCCTGATCAGAGAGGACTTAACTAAAATAGGGGAGAAGGTGAAGCAGATCGAACTCACAACCTCCAGTCTGGTGGATGACACCTCCCAGCTGCAGAACGAAGTCCGAGAGCTCCAGGCTTTCCAGAAGTTTTCGGAAGACAAACTCGACGACTATGAAGGGCGCACCCGCCGCAATAATGTGCGTATTATTGGGGTCCCGGATAAAGCAGAGGGAGGCGCCACGGATCTATTTGTAGAGGACCTCATACTTACCCACCTCCAGCCCAAGGGTTTATCAAAATTCTTCGTGGTTGAAAGAGCGCACAGGGTCCCCGGTGGCAGACCGAAGCCCGGTGCGCAGCCCCGACCGATCCTGGCACGCCTGCTGAACTTCCGCGACCGGGATGTCATCCTCCAAAACGCCAGGGGTGCCCCACCTCTTCGTTACGGGAACTCGGACATCTATTTCTTCCCTGACTTCACCCTGGCCGTACAAAAGCAGAGACGGTCTTTCCTGGCAATAAAGAGGGCACTGCGAGACAAAGGAGTGAAGTACGCAATGCTATTTCCCGCCCGGCTTCGAGTGGAGGACGATGGCAAGGCCTGGTTTTTCGACCGCCCGGAAGACGCTGCAGATTGGCTGGAGGGCTGGAGACGTGTAGACAGACACAACACACACAAGTAACTGGTATAGCCTGGTTGCAGGCTCATGTAAAGGGCTACACTGTGCAAAGTATAGCGTCTTATACGAGTTTAGAAATTGAGCCATGTGTGCACTGGGTAAAACCGTTTGTTAACTGGACATCTGAACAGCGCATTTGTTGACATTGCTTTAAGAAGTGATGGCCTGGGGTCCCGACACGGGGAATCTTAATAGTTTGCATCAAGAGGGGTTTACGGGGTAAGACTCACTCCCCACAAGTCAAACTACAGTTAGTTATCAGTTTGGGCGACAGGCACTCTGCATAGTTTATCGATGGGCAGTTTTAAGCCCAGAGTGCAGGGGAGCAGGGTGGGGGGTTGTTGGGAGGGAACAAAGGAATCACTGCACTGTTTGATGTGGAAGCCTGCAAATATCACTACTCTGGGGAACTGGGGTTGGGTGTGAGATTCTGAGTTTATGCTTGTTTTTGTTGAATCGATGAGGCATGGCAAGATCTGTCAAGGGGATTTCAGGACTAACGCAATTTCCGATGTGTACATATTGGGACAAAAGCTTTACAATACTGAGTTGGAACGTTAATGGACTGGGGATAAGGTGAAACGTAGCATAGTTCTGCAATTTATCCGAAGGCAGGCCCCCGACGTTATTTTCCTCCAAGAAACCCACTTGGTGGGTAACTCCTGCAAGGCACTCAACAGGTGGGGTTACAAACTAGTGGCTCACGCTGGCTTCACAACGGGCTCCAGGGGTGTGGGTATAATGTTGAAAAACTCCTTCCCCTTCGCGACGCAATCCACATGGCCAGATGATAGGGGCAGATACATAGGGATCACGGGACAATGGGAAGGGCGTACACTAACACTGATGTCGATATATGTCCCGCCCGGCCTGCAGAGCTGCACATTCAAGGACCTAGGCCCTATATTACTCTCGCTCCCCGACGGTCTTCTGGTGATGGGAGGCGACCTTAACTCGGTTGTTTCCGGTGCGCTGGACCGGTGTCCGCCGAGGGAGATCGGAACCTCACAGAGGTGGCTGCCTGACTTCCTTGAGGCTTTCGGCCTCGTGGATGTTTGGCGAACGTACCATCCGACTAACACCTACCACACATTCTACTCAGGTGCACACAATAGCCTATCCCGTATAGACTATCTCCTCATCCCAGCGTCCCAAGTAGCCACGATACAGGAGATCAGACACTTGGCGCGAGGCATCTCAGACCACTCCCCGGTGTGGGCCCAGATAGTACTAGGACAGGAGAAGGTGGGCAGAATAGCACCCATAAACCCATGGTATCTCCGTAATCCTGTAGTCCGTAGGGAGCTTCTCAGGGCCTTTGACCACTTCTTCCTGGAGAATGAGGGGTCAGTCGATTCCCCCCAGACCTTGTGAGAGGCGTTTAAATCAGTGATAAGAGGTCAAGCCCTCTCCCTCATAGCTGGTACCCGAAAGGAACGACAAAGAGCTAGTGGAGGTTGAAACTGAAGTCCTCCGATTGGAGGAGGATCTGGTTGGAGCAGCCACCCAGGGCAAATTGCACTTGCTACGACTTAAGCAGGAGGAATATAAAGCGCTGGCCACAGACAGGGCTAAAACTCTGGGGAGGGAAAAAGAAGGCAGAATATATGACCTTGGAGATAAAGCGGGTAATTTAATTGCATGGCTTGACAAAAAAGAATTGGCGAGCAGATTGGTGCCAGCTCTGGTTGATAATGAAGGCCAGCTGGTCACAGACCCCCAAACAATAGCAAACCAATTTGCAACACACTATAGTACAATCTATCACACGAGTACGTCATACACTGAAGAAGACTCCCAACAACTACTAAAGGACATCTCGCTCCCTACCCTAACAGCTGAGGACCTGAGCTTTTTAGAAAGCGATCTCACAAACGACGAAATAGCACAAGCCATCCGTAGTCTCCAGTCGGGGAAGGCACTAGGGCCCAACGGCCTGCCGATCGAACTTTATAAGCTCAAACCAGACAAGCTGGCTCCGTACTTAAGAGACATGTTTGATGAAAGTAAGAGTCAGGGTGCCCTGCCACTGGATCAGAGGATAGCCACAGTGGTAACCATCTATAAAGTGGGCAAACCACAGACAGACTGTGCCTCCTACAGGCCAATTTTCCTTCTTAACGCTGAACCTAAAATTTTAGCCAAACTCTTAGCGAACAGGCTTGTTAAAGTCATAAGCGGATTGGTACACCCTGACCAATCCGGCTTTATGCCTCACCGTAACACCGCTCTGAACCTGCGCAGGGTGCATGGCGTTATCGGGAGATTGGCCACAATTCAAGAAGACGCGATACTCGTCTCCCTAGATGCCACTATGGCGTTCGACACTATGGAATGGCCATATCTTTTCGCGGTCCTGGACAAAATGGGGTTTGGGCCAAGTTTTATTCAGTGGGTCCGGCTACTGTACTCGTAACCACTGGCGCAGGTGGTAGTTAACAACAAGAAATCTGAGGTGTTCGGGTTGGGCCGTGGGACTCGCCAGGGCTGTCCGCTGTCCCCTCTCCTTTTTGCCCTCGCTCTTGAGCCACTAGCGGCATGGATCCGAAAACACCCCGTGATACGGGGACTGCGATGGTCAGAGACCTGGGAAGACCGTATCTCATTGTATGGGGACGACATACTTTTATTTTTGGCCTCTCCAAGGGCATCCCTGGGAAGGGTAATGGATATATTTGCAGCTTTCAGTAGGTTCTCCGGATACTCCATCAACTGGAGTATGTCTTTCCTGTACGTCCTTGGTGGGCCCCGACCAGTCCCACCGCGAAACTGCCCCATACAAGTCACCACAGTAGGGTTTCAGCACCTGGGCATCTTTAACGCATCAAACCGTACACTCAGATTCGAACAGAATCTGCTCCCACCACTGCAAAGGTTGAAGCGAGATATGGCAAGTTGGAAGACACTCCCCCTTTCCCTGCTGGGCAGAGTGGCACTCTTCAAGATGATGTCCCTGCCCCGCTTCCTCTATGCACTACAAAACTCCCTAGACACTGTTCCTGCAAGCTATTTCAGAGACGTAGAGGGCCTTCAAAGAGACTTGCTATGGAGCGGGAAACCGAGAATCGAACTGGCCAAGCTAACGCGCAGCTGGTATGACAGAGGCATCGGCCTTCCTGACCGCAAGCGATACTATTGGGCTTCTCACCTGGCGGCTATAAACCACGGTACTTATAGAAGCATGGACGACCTAGGCTATGCCATGGACAGGTGGCTTTTGCCGGGGGGGAACTACAATAGAGCGCTGTACTCAAAGCCCTCCAAATATCACCTAACAGGGACGACTGGACATTCAGTCCAGGTTTGGCACGCAGCAAGCAGGAGCTTGGGATGGGAGCGGACTCTGACACTCGCTACACCTCTTTGGGACTCCGAAAAACTAGGGAATCTTTGGACCTCGAAGGGGTTTGACAAGTGGGACATGATTGGAATCTCTAGGATAGGAGATTTATGGGTGAAAGGCGACGTGAAAACGTTTGTCTCTCTACAGCAGGATCATGATCTCGCCAATTCAGAATACTTTAGATACTTACAGGTTCGACATGCACTGCGGGCACACCTGCCAAAAGGGTCTTCCCCCCAGGGCACTCACCACTCGAAGATAGATTGCTAGACTGCTACTTTCCAGAGAGGGCCCTCTCACTGACGTATAAGAAATTAATCAATAACACACCGGACCCCCTCCAGCACACTAGGGAGAAGTGGGAACGGGACGGCTTAGAAATAGACGACGAGGAATGGCAAATAGCGCTTGCCTCCCCTAGAGAGGTGGCCATCTCGGCACGCCTTAGACTAGTCCAACTCAAGATCCTACACCGTATATACATCACGGGACCGGGTCTGGTCCGCATGGGGAGGTCGGAGGCGGGAGAATGCAGACGGCAATGTGGCAAAGGGGGCACTTTCCTGCATATATTATGGGAATGCAACCACATACAGACCTACTGGGGCAAAATCCATGACATAATTAGTGAGACACTAGGCCTCACGGTTCGCCCCGAAGCAAAGCGATGCCTATTAAACATATGGGAACCAACAGATCTCAACAACAAGAACAAGTTGTGGGCTACCCTGGGAATGATGTTAGCGAAGAGAAATATCGCACAGCTATGGGGAGCCACACACACACTTACCATAACAGCGTGGAAGAAAGACCTAGATTGGTGTATGTTTAGGGAGAAGACAGTCTACGTCGCTCGCGGCTGCCCTAAAAAGTGGTCCCAGGTCTGGAATGCATGGAATGACTACAGAGGGAACATATGTACCCCCCCCTATCTGTGACCCTCCTGAAGACTCCCTCCCCATGAATGTTAATAGAGATGAATTGCTATACTATACCTGACGAGAAAGCTGTTTGTCCATACCATACTGTACCTACTCCTCTTGATTGTATAATGAATGTGCTATCGATTCACTATGTTTAATAAAAAGAATTATTAAAAAAAAAAAACATTGTGTGAATCTCGCAGGACACCCATGTCAACACTGTGTGAATCCATCAGCCCACCCACTGAATAGAATTGTCACAATCCCAGTATTGCTCGCCTGGGCATCTTTTCACATTTATTTTCTAAGTAGCTAGCACCTGTCAGTGGTAAAATGTATTATTCGAGGATGCGACACCGCGTGAAAACTTGTATGTTCCAATTACAGGCAGTGAAACAGTTTGTGGATGTTTGTGTCAGACACAAAAGCTCCGGCAGGTGATGCATGATGCAGAGCGGCGCTGCACGTTTAGTGAGAGTCAGGCTAGTGAAAATGGTATATGGATCCCTGAGGACACTAGTCGAGCTTTGTTTACTGGTAAATAAAGGGTGTTTCTGCAGGGGTGGAGCTAGGCTTGTTAACTGGTGTTGAATGTGTTTACACAGATCAGGTATCGGACGGTTGGAAATCATAATAAAAAAGTCACGAGAGAAAGTTTAGAGATTTTTTTAACTTAAAATCTGCACATTGATACACCTCACCCGCCCGTGTCATTAAAGCAGCTGCAGAAAAGGTCGCTTGCACTTGATGCTTTTCCATTGAGATGTTTTGTTTTATCATTGGTGTTAGTACTGGCGATCTTTCACTTTTTAAGCATCCCCAGCTAAAGGACCCGAGCCGCAGTGATTTCCCCCAAATAGTCTTTTTCCCGCATGGTCCATGCACTATAAACCAAGTGCATGTTTCCCGAGTCTAAAATGTTTAAGAAAGACCTGTACGACATACATTTTGAGGTGAAAGCCAGATGCTGAAGATCACACACCGCGCCATCGATATGGGAGCCCTCGACAATTCCCATCTTCCTCTCCCACCCTCCATCTTTGTCCATGTTGCTTCTTAGCCTCCCCTCACCCCAACCTCTGTCCGTGTTGCTCGCACCCTTCATAAAACAAGCTGTCGCCATTGTGAAAAAAATATAGTGCTTACCGACTAATGAAGGAGACCGTGTAACGCCGCAAGTAAAAGATCCAGTCCTGATGGGCAGTCACAAAAAGAGACATGGCGGTAACAAGGCGGGACTAAGAAGCCTCATTATCAATCGGAAGCCAGCATTTACCATGGACGATGACGCCAGCCAATGAAAAATATGGGCGGAGCTTCCACGGCACTTCCACATCTGTCCCTACTACAATATGCCTCGCAAAGGAAGCAGCGCATGCGCTGCAACGCTAGTCTCGACCTAAAAAGGACATTTTCTGGATAAAAATCTAGCTTTCTGTCAAATTGCGTATAATTCTGTTCAGATGTTTGGGCTGAAGTGGGGTCTAAAATCCACAATTGAGGTGGGTGGCCAAGATGACGGCAGAGTAAGTCGCACTTCGTGCTCCTCCGCTGCCCAGATCATATAAGTGGTGGGGCCCGGGCGCCCATACCTACTGCGCCCCACGAGCATACTCATGAGAAAAGGGAGTGTGATCCACCTGGTCCACTGTCTTATGTGACCTCTACAGGATCTGCATTGCCTCGCTCCATGTGACCTCCGTCGAATGCCTACTTTTGCCTTATTCTACGGCACCCCTAACTGTTGTGCATAAGCTTGCTGGTCACCACCTCTCTGTCCTATCCGAGCATTGTAGCTGATGGGATGGGCTCCTTAAGGGAGAACCTAGTCAACTGCTGGGACACACAGGACCCTAATGCACAGTGGGGCCCCCCAACTATGGCAGCAGCTAAAAACAAATGCGACCAATTGGTGTGGGAGATGTTCACCAGCACCACTCCGACCCTTGCAAAAGACTCAGTTCCCAACCTATAACCTCTGTCGCAACCTGACGCCAGGGGATCCCACAATTCGGAGCAGGCCCCAGTGACCCATGCCTTCTTGGACTCCCTCTTTGAGTCCCTAAAAACTGATATTCAAGACCTCAAGAAGGACCTCTCCCAGGAGATGAGAGAGTTGAGACATGACCTGATCTCAGTAGGCGATCGGGTGGTCAGCCTGGAAGATAATGAAACCATGCGGGGGGAAGAAGTGGAGCTGTTATGCCAGGAGATCATTCGCCTTGAAGAGCAACAGGACGACCTTTAAGCCTTGGGAAAGGATCTCGAGAACCGGTCCCGCCGCAACAACAAGTGCCTCCGAGGAGTCCCCACGGCCAACCCAGAGGACCTAATGTCAAACCTACTGATATTCTAGCCTGTGTACATGACTTTCAAATCCTAGAGGACACTCTTCGGATAGCGAGAGCCAAGCAACCTACCCAGTTTCATGGCCACACCATCGGACTTTTTCAGGACATCTCCCTTCTCACCCTTCAGCACCACAGGGAGTTTAAACCCGTTATCGACTATTTGCGCTCCAAGGAGGTGTCCTACAGTTGGGGTCATCCCTTTAGACTGCACCAAATCAAATCCCTCACAGATGCCTGCTGGCACTGGTGGTACCACTTCATGAGACTGGCCCTGCCTGCGGTATGTTCCTGTACGTCTCCCACTGGAATAAGCCACCTATATCCTGCGGTATGTGCCTGGACGTCTCCCAACGGAATGAGCCACCCAATATCCCGGGGACCCTAAGTTGGCACTGGAAGGCGAGTCCCATGCCCCTCTCCCAAATAAAATAACTAGCCCCAGGGCCTTCCCCACTACCGGGGTTTGTAAATAAAAGGGGGAGCCTGTTTTTTTGTTGTTTTTAAAATACAATCCTGTGAGATTGCAGTAAAAAATAATTTTTATTTTAATCTTTTAGCCCCAACACTAGGGCTACAGGGGCAGGGTATCTCTACATGCTCCCTTAAATATTTTTTTTTAAATGCGGAGGGCCACCATTCAACAGTGATCTTGACCAACTGCTTTGACCCTGCCAGCCTATACTCCTCATACTAACAGCCATGGACAATGGACTTTCCCAGTTTATATTTCTGATTCCCCAGCTCCTAGGGGATGTTCTTTACTGGTTTTCACTCCTTCTCTATTGGTCTGCTTGTGGCTTTCTAGGGCACGCTACATTGGTCCGCACATTGTTAGGTTGCTTCCCTGTATCATGCCCCTCACCTTGACTCGTGATAACCCTCCACGCACTGTCCCCCTTACTTGCTCTTCTGGAACTGAAGATGATAAGCCTCAATGTTCGAGACCTCAACAATCCCATTAAATGAGCGGTTGTCCTTTCCCTTCTAGAGCAATCGGGCAGTGACATATGCCTCTTAAAAGAAACCCATCTACTTTCCAAAGATATCCCTAAAATGCGGTCCCGATAGTTCCCATGCCAACTCTGGCCCTCGAGCTCTTCTATAAAGGGCGGGGTGGTGATTTTTTTCTCAAATGGTTTTAAAGGAGTGAGCCTATCTAAGGTAGCTGAAGTCAAGGGACGCCTAATGGCATACAGGCTTAGGGTAAGTGCCTTCCATTTTATCCTTGTCATCTATGTGTCCAATGAACACCAAAAGACATTTCTTACTTGCGCCCTGGCGCCAGTGCTCCACTCCCCTGATGCTGTCATTCTGATCTGCGGCGATATAAATTTAGTAATGGACACTGACATGGATCGCTCAGGTCAATGCTTCGACCAAACCAGGGCCATCTCGGCTCAGGGTCTACGCTGGTTAACTGACTATGGACTGTAGGATGTCTGGCACAAATTACACCCCACCACAAGAGGCTACACATTTTATTCCATGGAACACAAAACCTATGCCCATATTGACCACTTTCTTGCGACTCCAGCCATACAAGCCCTAGTATCAGATGCATATATTGCTTCCGGTCTTTATCTGACCATGCTCCGCTGTCCCTAGTGTTACACCTCGACTCCAGCCATCTCAGGAAATCATTCTGGCGCCTCAGGGACTCCCTGCGCCAATCTCAGTCCATGGCGGACTCTCTCCGCAGGGTGATCGCTGACTATCTCCACAATAATGACACAGGGGAGACGTCTTTAACCTCCCTTTGGGAAGCTTTGTAGCTAGTAGTAAGGGAGGAATTCATAGGTATTTCAGCAGCAGACAATATCGGCCGAAAAGAAAAAAGACAGAGCTTGGAATAGACAGTCTCAGAACTTGAAGCTATACACAAAAGAACTGGGGAACTCAGGGTATGGAGAGAACTGGAAAAGGCATGGCAACTCCTCAAATGCTTAGACCTCGACAGAGCAAAATATGCAATGGCACGCTTGAAACAAATTCTATCTAGGGAGCAATTGCTGTGGGCGAATGCTAGCACACCGCCTTCGGGCCAAAATCCATTTTGGGTCAGTTTGGGTGTTCAAACTGGCCCAACAACTGAAGCACGCACCAACGCACAAATAGCACTCTATACACAGGCTCCGATAGCCCCGGCGAGTACCCCTAGTGCTACCTACACCATGTCACACTCACCCCCCTCTCTGACCGGGACTCTGAGGGACTGGAGAAGCCCATTCGAATAGAGGAAGTGATCTCGGCCATCGCCCACTTAAAATCGATGCAGTCCCCTGGGCCCAATGGCTTCTCACCACAATTCTGCAAAGTTTTTTGCCAGGAGCTGGCTCCCTTGCTCACACGCCTTTACAAGTCCTTTGCGACCCAGCCTTCCTCACTGACTCCATGCTCAAAGCCGCAATTTCCATAATCCTGAAGCCTGACAAGGACCCAGCACTTTGCGGGTCCTATAGACCTATTTCCCTTCTGAATGTTGACGCTAAACTATTCACTAGCATTTTGGCCCATCGCCTTAACCCTTAACCTCAAAATGCATGGCCTGATTAAACCAGACCAAGCAGGCTTCATTCCCACTCACCAGTTTGGCGACAACACCAAACACATCCGGCAAAAAATGGATAAGACCCAAAGGTCCCTGAGAGAGGCTCTACTTCTCAAATTTAGCAGTTGGGTCTGCTGCATCTACAGTGCCCCGCGGGCTTCAGTGAGAGTCAACGGGGTGACGTCCTTCCCCTACCCTATCGGACGGGGTGCACGTTAGGGGTGTCCCCTCTCCCCTTGTATATGGAGCCCCTAGATCAACGGTTGTGGGACAGCTATTTCTGGGATCCCCTTTGACCACCATCTCATCAGCCTTTACGCAGTTTATGAAATCTTATCTATCACTGACCTGATGTCCTCGCTCCCCGCACTCGTGGAAGGACTCCAGGCTTTTGGGGAGGTCTCTGGATTTAAAGTAAATATGCCGAAGTTTCATATCTTGAATCTCTTGGTTACCCCACCTCATAAAGTTCATTCACACTCACTGTTTCCTTTAGAATGGGCAATTGACTCCATACCTTACCTCGGTATCAAGCTGGCTGGATCTATTCCTAAGACCATATCCATCATCTATGTCGCTCTCACCTCGCAAATCTGCAGGGACCAACTGGAGTCGCCTCCGCCTTTCATGGAAGGGCAGAATATCGGCAGTCAAAATGACAACGCTACCACACGTTCTCTATCTCTTTAAGACCCTTCCATTAACCCCGCCAAAACACACTCTCTGTTCCTTCCAACTAGAAATTAACAAATTTATTTGGGATGGGAAGAAACCCCACCTCCACAAACACCTACTCTATCGATCGACACAAGAAGGCGGAATGGCAGCGGAATGGCAGTGCCCATGCTACTTTGCTACTACCAAGCCTCCCAACTCAGTTTCCTAGGAGAATGGAACTAATCGCTCTCTGAAAAGCATTGGTGCTTCATGGACCAAGCCGTAGCGGGCTCCATCATATGGGAAGAACCCTGGCTTCCCCGTAAGCATCGGACAATGGGCCTATATTCCTTGCAGGTGACTAACTCATCATTGAAAGTGTGGGACGCTGTAGCGATTAGGGCAGGCTTGACTACCTTCCCCTCCCCTATGACCTTGATTCTGGCCAACACAGATTTTACCCTAGAGATGCAACAGGAGGGGTTCCGGCGCTGGCGGGAGATCGGTTGCAGATGCATAGGATGCCTATTTGATGCCCAAGGGATCATCTCCTTTGAACAATTGAATAGCGCCTCGCAAGTTGCGAGTTTTTTGCGACCCGCAATTTGCGAGGCGCTATTTTGGATGTAAAACAGTGTGTATCACACTTTGCGATTCCCAATGGGGTCGCAAATTGAGAGGCTCATGAATATTAATGAGCCTCTCGCAATTTGCGACCCCATTGGGAATGGCACGCCCTCCCAGGTATGGTGGCCTGCTGGGCTCAGCAGACCACCATGTCTGGGACTGCTTTTAAATAAAGCAGTTTTTTTTAAAAATGCAGCCCGTTTTCCTTAAAGGTATATCAAGCATCAGTCCAATAGATGTTTGATCTAAACTTCTTTGAAGATTGTAAGAGTACTGGCTCATCGCACAAATATGAATTTGAGGCATGTTCAAGCTTAACCTATTATAAATGAGGAGCTTCTTAATTCTAAAAGTGTTTAAGATATGATAATCTAATACTACTGTCTGAGGATTACAGTGAGAGCACCCTGAATAAAAAAAACTTTTAGCATAATAGTTAATCAGGAAAGTGGTCTTTATGTAAGCCATATAAAGATGTATACCTGATTTTGGTATGATCGAATTGTCTTTTCAAGTTCTTCTTCGAGGTCTTTTGCTCGTGTTCTGCAAACACAAAAATAAGTCAAAACAAGATAACAACAAATTGCTTCAAGAGCATTCTGAGTTAGAGAAGAAATACCTATAAGTGTGCAGCTCTTCAGCAGCATGATAAATCTTTTCATCAACTTTAGAAAGTTTTTCTTCCTTTTGTAAACGGTCTTTTTCTTCCACTGTTAATTTCCTAAAAAAAAAAAATTAGTTACTTTTCAACCATATTATAACACTAAGGTAGAATACTACTTAGATGCACTCTTTAAAAAACAGTGCACTCCAGTGACAGGATCCTGAAAAACCTTGAAAAAAGAGGTACTGAGCACCCATCATCCTGCTCAAATTTAGTGGCAAATTAACACCATTTGGCACTGACCTAGCTTGAGTTCTGACTTGTCTGTTCAGAAGAATAAAACCATTCAAGCCTCAGACCAGGAGGGATGCGGGTGGGTTGAATGGATTCTGGAGTACTACAGAGGATAAAGTGACACTAGTAAATTTCTCCTGCCTCTAGACTCATGGGGTGCCCAGAGCAGCAAGGCCAGGCTTCAGAACATATTTTGAGCATCAGAAGTAACATTTTTGGAGTCATGTTCATCGATGAATCTGTTCCCACAACTCAGACTTTATCTCTTGGTCTATACCTAAAAATACAGACAGATTGGAGGGAAAAATTGAAGGAAGGGATGGGTTTTGTCTAGAGGAAGGGATCTAAATTGAAGGGCCGGCAGAGAGTAAGTGGAACATATTAGTATGTCCAATCCCATTCACTAAATGAAAAATGTTGCACCACTCAAATGAGCAGTTTGTGAGTAGAGCCCGAACAAACTGAGTGCCCGCTTGTGAACTTATGTCTTCACAGCTTTGTTAACATAATGGAAAAAGCATAGTCCATGCTCCCAAACATGTGAGGAAAAGTATACTGTGCTGAGCATCTCCACTTGAAAAAATGCATTAGCTAAAGAGTGGGTATCGCTGCCCATGCATGACTCAAAGTACTCACAATTCAAGTTTTGCCTGTCAATGAACAGATCCAATTTTAGAGATCTCAATAAGTGTAAAGGCAGTCTTCTATTTTCAATTTCTATAATGTGAAGCATTTTCTTGGGATCCCAGGGCAGTCAGTGGTATAATACAATAACTGTTAGGGTTATTGTCATTTTCTGTGTTCTAGCACTAGAATATAGTAGCACTAAAATTGTCTTCCCAACACTGCCATTCAGCACTTTAGTCTCTTAGGGTAGAAGAATTCAAAGATTACTCCAAGAGGTAGCATAGGGGTTAGAAACAGTAACTTGAAAGTACAGGCAATTCTTAAAGTTTAAATAAAATATATTTTTCAGATAAGTCGTTCTATATCTACACAAGAAACCCAAGTAAGCATAGAAAAACAGAAATGCCTACTACCTTCAAGGCCAGCGCACAGGGGTGACCTAATGTATGGCCAACCAAGTTCTTCCCTAGACACTAAGGGGCCGATTCCGATCACGGCCGGGAGGGCAGCGAATCGGATTCGGCTTAACCGGATCCGATTCGGAGCCCTCTTTCCCGACCGATTCGTACGTGCGTCCGGCCGAGCGAGTACGATGCGAGCGCACGCGAAATCGCCGACCGACTTGTTCGCGGGTCCAAAGCGCTCCGACTGACTCGCACGGACACGACGCGCACCGCGCGATGGAGACGTTCCCTGGCCGGGCAAGTACGATGCGCGCCGCGAGCAGTCCGACCGACTCGCGCCGTCCGGCTCGAAAGAGCAGTCGGAGCCGCACTTTGGGGGTCCGTGTCGGACCCCCCTGTATGTGTAGCCGGCGCGAGTCGCACACAGGGGGGACCCAGGGGTCCCCCCTACCTGTGCATGTACGCCGCGAGTCGCTTCGAGGCGTACCCGCTGTAGGGGGCACCCTTGTTCGCCTCGCACCCATTGGGTCAATGGGAGCCCGCGTACGCGTTGTACGTCCGGCTCCCATTGACTCAATGGGAGTCCGACCGACTCGAGTCCGATTGCATGTGTGCGCCTCGTACTCATTCGGTCGGACTGCCAGAGTCCGATTCGGTCGGAAATCTCTCCGGGTCCGGCTCGGTCGGAGAGATTTCCGGCCTGAATCGGAATCGGCCCCTTAAAGTCCAGGAGCCACTGGTCAATGGAGGGGGTAATGGCTGCTTATGGGTCCTGTACACCAAAGTTGTGATGTTTATGTGGTCTGTGGGAAAAAGGGCCCGCTGTGATTTTCCAGTTCGTGGTGGTACCCAAGGATCGGGGGCTCCCACACTGGGCAACGGCAGTGGTGAGTTGACTCCAGGCACAGGGTCTTGGCCATCACTTAAAACTGCAATGTCTTCAGAAGAGCATGTGATAGAAAGGTGACCAGGTGTCAAAGTCACCTGGCGGGCAAAGCTTTGAACGACTTGTCCCTGCACCTCAGGACCGTCCAATCGCTCCGGCAATTCAGGAAAGGACTCAAGACCTGGCTGTTTGAATGAACTATTCACCACGAATCAGATAGCAACTCCAGCACCCTGAGACCCTGACGGGTGACATGACGTGCTTTACAAATCCTTGAATGAAAGTCAGAATTTCTCAAAACTCATCGGGACAACTAGAGAGGCAAGTACAGGCTACTCATCGGCACAGGGAGTGTAGGGATGATGCAAGCGCTCACTTTTCTCAATTGTAAAGGTGATGGATCAACTCCTCATCCCAGATGGCTGTTTTGGTTCCTAGATCATAGGTCAAACAGCAAGATGACTCCACAGACACCTCAGACACAGGCCCAGTGTGGAAGGTTAGTAGCAATGGAGTACTAGGAGCTCCTTAGCATGAACTAAATCTGTGAACCAAATTCTCGCTGGGAATCAGTTACTGATCTTCCTTTGGTGGACGGACTTGGCAGGGAGGCTGCACCTTTTGTATTCCATGGGACAGCTCTGAAATCTATTAGTCAGTAAACAGGAGTACTCTTGAGGGGCTTGCACGATTGTCAAACCCAATGGGGGGAAAAAACACAGGGTTGGGTAGGACGTCCATGGGATGGGCAGAACAACTTTACCAAGTCATACACTGGGCTTTCAACCCAACAACTAGAGTCATTTGGAAGGTGGAATCTGCCTGAGACAAAAGTTTGCACTCTTACATATCATCTTCATAGCCATACTCCGGAAGGTTGTGAGTGGTGATCATTGCCTGTAGTCAGAAGCACGTGAAGTACAGTTCCAAAGAAGGTTTACTGTTTGAGGGCAGGACAGAAATCTTTCTAAGATTTTCTATGACATTAAGATAGACCAAGGGCAAAACTAGATGCAAAATGAAATTAAGCCCAGCTCCTGCTGGAGCTAAACTAGTTGATTTGGGGAAAATCTTAGAAAAGTAAGTTTTTGCACAACTGCAAGCCAATGTGGAAATAATGTGCGCAATCCCTTAACAAACCAGTTTTATGCTGCATCCTGCCACAGATCCAGTAGTACATCTGTACTAGATGTACTACTAGATCTGTACTAGGATGCGACCTATCTCAGAAGATTGGTGGATGTTGGTGGTGTTGGGGCACTGATTCTGATACCTCTGCTATCTTGGTCACATCACAAAAGATTTCTTCTAATTGGCCTTGATGACCATACACTGCTACGGGTAGGGTCATTCCTCTCTGAAAGTTCCCAGACTTACCTTCTCTCCGGTTCAGGGGCCGATTCCGATCTCAGTCGGAGGCGCACCTAACACCATTCGGTCGGGAAAAAAGCCATGCGAATGCCTGTTTCCCGACCGATCCGCACATTATTCCGAACGAGCAAGTACGATGCGCACAACAGTATAGATTCCGACCCAGTCGTACTCACCCAATCCAGGTCCTGTTCCCCGACCGAGCCGGATCCGGAATCGTAGAATCGAGCCGCACGGAAGCAAAAATGCAGCCCCGTCCGGCCGTACACGTACGATGCGCTTCCCGTACGCGCCGAACCCGTCGCTACGCACGGCACGTCAAAGCATCCGGGCGAGGCGCACATAAGCTCCGATTCGCGCCACAACACGATCCACGGATACGAGACGAACACGCCAGCGACGAGGACGAGGCGAAGCAAAGAGAAAGACGAACGAGACGAACCAACCATGAATCCCTTCGTGCCGATCCTACCAATATTCTACCTCTATTACCGGAACAGGCACGGACGCGTACGGCGCAGAAGGTAAGTCAGACACCAACAACAAAAACAAACTACACGTACCCGACACATCACACACAGAGGGATGCAGAAATACCTACACCAGCAACAGCAGCACCATAGGGGCGGGATGGCCCTCACCAATGCCACACATACACATAGGGGCCTGTATGCCTACCACTACTGCCACCCCTACCCATGGGGTGCTGGATGCCTGTCACTACTACCACCCTTACCCAGGGGGTGCCAGATGCCATCCACTACTACCACCTCTACCCATGGGGGGCTGGATGCCTACCACTACTACCACCCTTACCCAGGGGGTGCCAGATGCCTACCACTACTACCACCCTTACCCAGGGGGTGCCAGATGCCTACCACTACTACCACCCTTACCCAGGGGTGCCAGATGCCTACCACTACTACCACCTCTACCCATGGGGGCTGGATGCCTGTCACTACTACCACCCTTACCCAGGGGGTGCCAGATGCCTACCACTACTACCACCCTTACCCAGGGGTGCCAGATGCCTACCACTACTACCACCCTTACCCAGGGGTGCCAGATGCCCACCACTACTACCACCCTTACCCAGGGGGTGCCAGATGCCTACCACTACTACCACCTCTACCCATGGGGGCTGGATGCCTGTCACTACTACCACCCTTACCCAGGGGTGCCAGATGCCTACCACTACTACCACCCTTACCCAGGGGTGCCAGATGCCTACCACTACTACCATCCTTACCCAGGGGTGCCAGATGCCTACCACTACTACCACCTCTACCCATGGGGGCTGGATGCCTGTCACTACTACCACCCTTACCCAGGGGATGCCAGATGCCTACCACTACTACCACCCTTACCCAGGGGTGCCAGATGCCTACCACTACTACCACCCTTACCCAGGGGTGCCAGATGCCTACCACTACTACCACCTCTACCCATGGGGGACTGGATGCTTGTCACTACTACCACCCTTACCCAGGGGGTGCCAGATGCCTACCACTACTACCACCTCTACCCACGGGGGGCTGGATGCCTACCACTACTACCACCTCTACCCATGGGGGCTGGATGCCTGTCACTACTACCACCCTTACCCAGGGGTGCCAGATGCCTACCACTACTAGCACCCTTACCCAGGGGGTGCCAGATGCCTACCACTACTACCACCCTTACCAGGGGGTGCCAGATGCCCACCACTACTACCACCCTTACCCAGGGGGTGCCAGATGCCTACCACTACTACCACCTCTACCCATGGGTGGCTGGATGCCTGTCACTACTACCACCCTTACCCAGGGGGTGCAAGATGCCTACCACTACTACCACCCTTACCCAGGGGGTGCCAGATGCCTACCACTACTACCACCCTTACCCAGGGGGTGCCAGATGCCTACCACTACTACCACCTCTACCCATGGGGGACTGGATGCTTGTCACTACTACCACCCTTACCCAGGGGGTGCCAGATGCCTACCACTACTACCACCTCTACCCATGGGGGCTGGATGCCTACCACTACTACCACCCTTACCCAGGGGTGCCTGATGCCTACCACTACTACCACCTCTACCCATGGGGGCTGGATGCCTGTCACTACTACCACCCTTACCCAGGGGGTGCCAGATGCCAACCACTACTACCACCTCTACCCATGGGGGCTGGATGCCTACCACTACTACCACCCTTACCCAGGGGTGCCAGATGCCTACCACTACTACCACCCTTACCCAGGGGGTGCCAGATGCCTACCACTACTACCACCCTTACCCAGGGGTGCCAGATGCCTATCACTACTACCACCTCTACCCATGGGGGACTGGATGCCTGTCACTACTACCACCCTTACCCAGGGGGTGCCAGATGCCTACCACTACTACCACCTCTACCCATGGGGGGCTGGATGCCTACCACTACTACCACCCTTACCCAGGGGGTGCCAGATGCCTACCACTACTACCACCTCTACCCATGGGGGGCTGGATGCCTGTCACTATTACCACCCTTACCCAGGGGGTGCCAGATGCCAACCACTACTACCACCGCTACCCATGGGGGGCTGGATGCCTGTCACCACTACCACCCTTACCCAGGGGGTGCCAGATGCCAACCACTACTACCACCGCTACCCATGGGGGGCTGGATGCCTGTCACCACTACCACCCTTACCCAGGGGGTGCCAGATGCCAACCACTACTACCACCTCTACCCATGGGGGCTGGATGCCTACCACTACTACCACCCTTACCCAGGGGTGCCAGATGCCTACCACTACTACAACCCTTACCCAGGGGTGCCAGATGCCTACCACTACTACCACCTCTACCCATGGGGGCTGGATACCTGTCACTACTACCACCCTTACCCAGGGGTGCCAGATGCCTACCACTACTACCACTTCTACCCATGGGGGGCTGGATGCCTGTCACTACTGCCACCCTTACCCAGGGGGTGCCAGATGCCTACCACTACTACCACCCTTACCCAGGGGGTGCCAGATGCCTACCACTACTACCACCCTTACCCAGGGGGTGCCAGATGCCTACCACTACTACCACCTCTACCCATGGGGGCTGGATGCCTGTCACTACTACCACCCTTACCCAGGGGGTGCCAGATGCCTACCACTACTACCACCTCTACCCATGGGGTGCTGGATGCCTACCACTACTACCCACCTTACCCAGGGGGTGCCAGATGCCTACCACTACTATCACCCTTACCCAGGGGGTGCCAGATGCCTACCACTACTACCACCTCTACCCATGGGGGGCTGGATGCCTGTCACTACTACCACCCTTACCCAGGGGTGCCAGATGCCTACCACTACTACCACCTCTACCCATGGGGGCTGGATGCATACCACTACTACCACCCTTACCCAGGGGTGCCAGATGCCTACCACTACTACCACCTCTACCCATGGGGGCTGGATGACTGTCACTACTACCACCCTAACCCAGGGGTGCCAGATGCCAACCACTACTACCACCTCTACCCATGGGGGGCTGGATGCCTACCATTACTACCACCCTTACCCAGGGGTGCCAGATGCCTACCACTACTACAACCCTTACCCAGGGGGTGCCAGATGCCTACCACTACTACCATCTCTACCCATGGGGGCTGGATGCCTGTCACTACTACCACCCTTACCCAGGGGTGCCAGATGCCTACCACTACTACCACCTCTACCCATGGGGGCTGGATGCCTGTCACTACTACCACCCTTACCCAGGGGTGCCAGATGCCTACCACTACTACCACCCTTACCCAGGGGTGACAGATGCCTACCACTACTACCACCTCTACCCATGGGGGGCTGGATGCCTGTCACTACTACCACCCTTACCCAGGGGGTGCCAGATGCCTACCACTACTACCACCTCTACCCATGGGGGGCTGGATGCCTACCACTACTACCACCCTTACCCAGGGGGTGCCAGATGCCTACCAATACTACCACCCTTACCCAGGGGGTGCCAGATGCCTACCACTACTACCACCTCTACCCATGGGGGGCTGGATGCCTGTCACTACTACCACCCTTACCCAGGGGGTGCCAGATGCCAACCACTACTACCACCTCTACCCATGGGGGGCTGGATGCCTACCACTACTACCACCCTTACCCAGGGGTGCCAGATGCCTACCACTACTACAACCCTTACCCAGGGGTGCCAGATGCCTACCACTACTACCACCTCTACCCATGGGGGCTGGATGCCTGTCACTACTACCACCCTTACCCAGGGGTGCCAGATGCCTACCACTACTACCACCCTTACCCAGGGGGTGCCAGATGCCTACCACTACTACAACCCTTACCCAGGGGGTGCCAGATGCCTACCACTACTACAACCCTTACCCAGGGGGTGCCAGATGCCTACCACTACTACCACCTCTACCCATGGGGGGCTGGATGCCTGTCACTACTACAACCCTTACCCAGGGGTGCCAGATGCCTACCACTACTACCACCTCTACCCATGGGGGCTGGATGCCTACCACTACTACCACCCTTACCCAGGGGGTGCCAGATGCCTACCACTACTACCACCCTTACCCAGGGGTGCCAGATGCCTACCACTACTACCACCCTTACCCAGGGGTGACAGATGCCTACCACTACTACCACCTCTACCCATGGGGGGCTGGATGCCTGTCACTACTACCACCCTTACCCAGGGGTGCCAGATGCCTACCACTACTACCACCTCTACCCATGGGGGCTGGATGCCTACCACTACTACCACCCTTACCCAGGGGTGCCAGATGCCTACCACTACTACCACCCTTACCCAGGGGTGCCGGATGCCTACCACTACTACCACCTCTACCCATGGGGGCTGGATGCCTGTCACTACTACCACCCTTACCCAGGGGTGCCAGATGCCAACCACTACTACCACCTCTACCCATGGGGGGCTGGATGCCTACCACTACTACCACCCTTACCCAGGGGGTGCCAGATGCCTACCACTACTACAACCCTTACCCAGGGGGTGCCAGATGCCTACCACTACTACCACCTCTACCCATGGGGGCTGGATGCCTGTCACTACTACCACCCTTACCCAGGGGTGCCAGATGCCTACCACTACTACCACCCTTACCCAGGGGGTGCCAGATGCCTACCACTACTACAACCCTTACCCAGGGGTGCCAGATGCCTACCACTACTACAACCCTTACCCAGGGGGTGCCAGATGCCTACCACTACTACCACCTCTACCCATGGGGGGCTGGATGCCTGTCACTACTACAACCCTTACCCAGGGGGTGCCAGATGCCTACCACTACTACCACCTCTACCCATGGGGGCTGGATGCCTGTCACTACTACCACCCTTACCCAGGGGGTGCCAGATGCCTACCACTACTACCACCTCTACCCATGGGGGGCTGGATGCCTGTCACTACTACCACCCTTACCCAGGGGTGCCAGATGCCTACCACTACTACCACCTCTACCCATGGGGGCTGGATGCCTGTCACTACTACCACCCTTACCCAGGGGTGCCAGATGCCTACCACTACTACCACCCTTACCCAGGGAGTGCCAGATGCCTACCACCAACACCACCCCCACTCATAGGATGGACAATGCATGACACAACCAGCACACCACAACCTAGGGAATGCAAGAAAAAGACATCCCCCCCAACACCATGACAAGCGTGTGTAGACTGTGTCAAATGCCTACAACACTGAACATGACTTTGAACATACAATGTGACCCCCTATCACATGTGCCACACATATATGTGTGTGGCCCCCACAATGCAAGCAGGCCATGACCATTGTGGCAATGGGGTCCAAAACCCCATCATCACAGTGACCAAAATGTTAGTGTGGGGTCCATAGCTGAAGCACATTCAGAACATTGTGGCAATGGGGTCTAAACCCCCATCATCACAGTGACCAAAAGGTAAGTGTGGGGTCCATAGCTGAAGCACATCTTGAACATTGTGGCAATGGGGTCCAAACCCCCATCATCACAGTGACCAAAATGTAAGTGTGGGGGCCCATAGCTGAAGCACATTCAGAACATTGTGGCAATGGGGTCTAAACCCCCATCATCACAGTGACCAAAATGTAAGTGTGGGGTCCATAGCTGAAGCACATCTTGAACATTGTGGCAATGGGGTCTAAACCCCCATCATCACAGTGACCAAAAGGTAAGTGTGGGTTCCATAGCTGAAGCACATTTTGAACATTGTGGCAATGGGGTCTAAACCCCCATCATCACAGTGACCAAAATGTAAGTGTGGGGCCCATAGCTGAAGCACATCTTGAACATTGTGGCAATGGGGTCCAAACCCCCATCATCACAGTGACCAAAAGGTAAGTGTGGGTTCCATAGCTGAAGCACATTTTGAACATTGTGGCAATGGGGCCTAAACCCCCATCATCACAGTGACCAAAATGCAAGTGTTGACAAAGAAAAAGCTGCAACTGCCAAACTGCATGGATGATTCCTGGTCACAGAACATAAAACACATCAGTGGCAAAGTAGTGCATGTGTCCCATTGCAACATAGATTGGGGGAGGCAAATACTGCAGTGCAAATAAGACATACCTTTGGCCATGTGCGGACAAACAACACCCATGGGGGCTGACACTGTCAACATTCATCAATGACACAATGACAGAAGTGACCATCAGAATGCAGACTCACATATTTGCACCAATGGGCACACAAATGCAGCTACCCTGTGGAGACTGTAGATGTGAGGTGAACAGATACCATACCATGGCAGCAATGGGACACACAAACCATGATCATTGTGCTGACCGATGACCTAGGAGTCCCAGGGACAGCAGGGGAAACCCACCAAACAACATACAGCCAATGGCACACCAAAGATATGCCAATGCAGTGGTGCAGATGCACAAACACAAACAGGCAGACCCACACTGCACATCAAACACAACAGGTGAGGGGGTGCCAGTGTCCCCAGGCAACCACACAACACATGAGGAGGCCTGAATACCAATTACACAGATGTGCATTCAGTGCCACACAAAGGTAACTCATGGATCCAAATCCCCTATGTGGGCAATCAGGCATTGTCAGATGAGAGGGAGCACAAATCACACATGTCACACAAGCATGTAGGAACAGCAACTGACGCAGCAAGACACAGACACACCACAGCACTACCCCCAGGGCCCCCACAATGTGGTGACCCTGGGCTGCATTACAATCCCACTGTGATGACAAAGCTAAATGTCGTTCACACTGTGAACCACAGTCATGTGTCCTGAGCAACAAACTACCATCACACCTACACAAGCACAAATCAATCAGCACGGCAAGTAAGCCAAGGCCAACATGGAGGCAGGGGTCTAGCCGGGCAACAACTCTCATCTGCACACACTCAACACCACACACCTCGACCTCCAACAATGTGCAGCAGTGAAGCTCACATGGACTGGTGACATTGCACATGCACCCATGACAATCCCAGGCTGGTGGGTGGGAACCAAGGTGCAGAAACACATCACACATGGCCACTCAACAAGACTCCTGAATGTCTGGCACACTGCATACTACGCTGTACATGGACATGACGGCAATACCACACCAACCAATGGGATCCCAGCCACAGTCACACACCAAAGAAGAAGCCAAGGACACCCACAAAGAACACACATAGACAACTACCAACATTGCAACCCGGACCCTGAAGAGTGCCAGCAGTCACACACACAACGTGTCACAATCACTGAAAGATAACACAAACTGGAAATCACATGACAGGTGTAAACAACAAGTGCCAAGGGGAATCCGGACTGTGACCCATCTGCGTCTGCACACAAACTCAGCCCTGACAGCAAACACACCTATGGGTGACACCCTGATGACCAGAAATGTGCCATGCACCCACATCACAGAGAAGCCAGGGAGAAGACTTGGGGGAACATAGGTCAACTCAGCAAGCATCACAAACAGGTACAACACTAGGGATCCCAGCATGCACAGCAAAACGGAAGTGAACACACAGACATGCTCATATAACACACACCTTGGGCGCAGGCAATGTCACAGGAGTACACACTGCCATGAGGGGACTCCACTCCTGTGTGAGGAAAGCTGTGCCATATGTTGCCTCAGTAGGGCTCCATCATGTCAGCTGAGCACTTGGTCACACAGTCAACAATTAGCACCAAATGAATGCTCCCGTCACATCAGCCTGGTCATGGGAGTGCCAACGAAATCATCAGCACAGATCCAACACACTTGTATAGCAATGTTGCACTGACAATACAGATGAGTCCTTCCCCATTGATGCCCAAACCTGCATGTCCAGTGGAGATGGCCACACGGTCAGGGAAGTAGACGAATTGAACAATGGCAGGCACAACAGATGTGCAGGGGTGGAAGCCACAGATGTGAAATTGCTAATGTAAGTAGGAAATCCCATTGCCAAATATTGAACACATGACACCCTCAGATGCTGCTAAGGATGACATGGATACACCACAGGATAGGACACATTCCCCTGGACCACATGTGTTCCTGCACAGTAACACTTCATTATCATGAGACCAAATATCACCATCACTGCAGCAAGGGCATGGTTAGCATCATCAACAACATGTACATCAGAAGCAAAAGCACTAGAGAACAGAAAGGTGCTTTATTCAGCATATTTGGGTCTAACAGTTGATGTCCAGCAAAAAATTAACAAAGGCCAATGGCCAGTCCAACTTGAAAGTCAAAACAGGGTGACAGTGGCAGATGTCACCCTACGCATGCCTGCACTGATGAAAGCCAGGGACAATCCCCTCGGAGGGGCATACGGGGGGCAGGCCAGGCACCGCAGGGACAGGATCATGGCTCACCAGAAGGAGGCAGGGAAGGGGTGGTGGGTGCTGGAGAGCCGCTGACAACTGCAGTGGAGGTGTCTGACATGGTGTGTGCCGGCACAACTGGGGGCATGACTGATGGTGTGGGTGCCGGCAAGACTGCAGGGGACCGTGCAGATGGAGTGGACAGGTTCCCCACTGCAGTGCCCAAGTCAGACAGGGTGGTAGTGGACTCCACTGCAGTGCCTACCTCCAGGGGAGGAGAATAGGGATCAGGTAAGGTGGGCAGGACAGAGGGGGAGGACACCGTCTCCACACCAGTGGCACAGACAAGCGCAGCGGGGGGTGTGGGGCCGGAAGAGCAAGTGGCAGGGGGAGAAGGCCTGATCCTTTTGGGGATGGTGTATCTGTGGGTGGGGGAACCTGGGGCAGGGTGTGGTGGGGGCACCTGTGGAGTGGGGGCCTGAGGGATGGAGGAAGGAGACTTGGTGCCTGAGCTGCAGGGCGGCGGCGGGGTCTTGCTCTTCCGGGTCCGGGGGGACTTGCGGATGGGGGCGCCAGTCGGTCTGCGCCTGGGGGAGGGTGTCCGGGGGCGAGGGGCACTCCGCTCTGTGTGGGTGGGCTTCCTCTTCCCCCTGAATGCTGTATCAGCTGGATCAGAGGGGAAGAGGCCGAGGTCACTGAGGAAGAGCCGCTGGGTCTTTGGGGTTGCAGGTGAGGCAACGGAGGGGGCTTTGGAGGGAGAGGCAACTGTGGACTGCGCAGTGCTCGTGGATGCGTGTGTGTGTGTGACTGGGCCCCATCCCCTGTGAGTGTGGTTTCAGTCCCCTGACTGTGCGTGCGTGTGCGTCTTGTCTGTGGCGTGTGTGTGCTGCTCGTGTCTGTGCTGGTGTGTGCCTGTGCCGGTGTGTGTGTGCTTGGGACAGGTAAGGTGCTGGGGAGTGTGGATGGGGCAGAGACAGGAGGGGTGAGGGACTGTTGGAGGAGGGACACTGCTGCCGTCAGGGAGGAGTCCATGGACCTATTGCCCCTCTGTAGGGAAGACATACCCGATGAGATGCCCTCCATGAACGACACCAGCTGAGTCAACAGAGTGGTGTGTGCATGGAGGACACTCAGCATCGCTGTCTGCCCTACATGGAGCTGGCGAAGGAGGTACACAGACTCCTCACTCAGGGCAGCAGGGGACACAGGGGCAGGGGGTGCGGTGCCTGGCCCGAAGGAGACACGCTCCCGAACATGGGAGCCTCCACGGACCTCTGGAATGGGAGCCGATGGGAGGGCGGTGGTGGTGGTGGTGGCGGGGACAGCAACACTAGCTGGGGTGTGGTGGCTGCTGACACCCGCCTCCATAAGGGAGTCATCCTCCGAGCTGCTGTGGTCCTCAGCTGAGGTGGATGGTGCTGAGGACTCCTCGGTGTGGCTCCCCTCGCCCTCCGTGCCACTGGGTCCCTCCGACCTCTCCTCGGCTGTTGACCCAGTCTGGCTCTGCGGCTCCTCCTGGTCCGTGGAGCTGTCCCCTCCTGTGGCCGTGGATGTATCTGCAAACAATAGGGAGACAGACAGACATCAGTCACCTGCACCGAACGCACACACCACAGTAAGTACAGCACAATACAGAGCAAGGCCTGGCATCCTTAGTTGAACATTGCTAAAATTGCCCAAACAGAATAGGAGAAGCCAATTGTCAGTCTGATCATCAACCATGGCACTCACATCACACCTGGACTTGCACCCACCTGTCTGGCGTCCGTTGGCTGGCAATACCCCAGTGTGGACACATGCACCACCTACACAGTAGTTGGACGGTGCAGAGAACACGGTGAAGCATGTGAACATGCACACATCACAACTCTTGCCACTGAGTCAGTACAGGTGCCCGGATGAAAGTGATGCCCAGAGTCAGATATATGAAATGCATGTGATGCATACCAGCGACAGACACCACGATGCACCCATGTGCTGATAGCCATTGCCACTATGGTGTGCATGTAGCACATGTCACTCCCCTGCAGGATCACTCATAGGAAGTCACATGCCATGGCACAGGCATGCCTGCTAAGTCATACATCACTGTCTCCAGTCACATGGGCAGGGCAGCCACACAACAACAGTCTGCACTGTGTCACAATAGTAGGTCTTGGGGGAATGCAAGTCCTGGAGCTGAACAAGTGCACATGTACATCCCCCACACACCACATCATCTGAACCCTTATCTGTCCAGGTCATACTGATTGGACCTGTAACACAAGCCTCTGAACCTGAGCACCTCACAATCTGCTGTGAATGGGAAACAGCTGCATGGACCTCACATTCGCATACCCCAGTCTGCACGGTCAGGTATTCAAACACCTATGTGTCACACAAGTATCGTCTCCTATGGTCACATCTCCGGTGGCATGCTGAGCCCCAACCGATAAACACCCCAGCAGTCCTGACATCGAAACCACAGCACACTGACACAGAGGCTGACACCTGAGGGGACATATCACTGAGCACAACGTGTCAGCTAATATACGGGAGTGGGAGTACAGAGTGCATTGCATGGCCTGGAGTAGGCATGAATGTCCTGCCCCACATGAATGAGGGATGAACCCTGGACAGTAGGCAGCTGGCTAAGTATGTGTGACACACGTAATATACACACTCCTGGGGCCCAAACATTGTTCCCACCCGCAGCTTGGGTGTGTGCCAGTTACCCCAGGCACATGTGGTGGATCAGCTCAGCAATTGGACCACAGATCAAAGTAACACGCAGATTACATGTCAGAACACAGGCATTGTGTAAGCAATGAACCCACCCATGACGCCCACCACAGTTAGGGGAACAGATGCTGTCCCCCACCTTGAGTCAAGCAAACTGCAAGGACACAATTCCCTGACTGCAAGGGCCACACCTGGGTATCAGATGAGGAGTGGGCAGTGCACAATCGAGGGACATGGGTCCTGGACTACATGACTGATGTGCTGTGGAAGTTTAACCAGGCCAGAGGAGGGCACATGGCATGGCAGACAGAGTACACAATGCAGTCATGGACTCACCCCCTCCGTGCTGCTCCCTGGCCTTCAGCTGCCCATCCAGATCAGGGAAGACCACCGCCAGGATCCTGAGCATGTGGGGGGTCAGGGGCCGGTGTCCGCCCCTCCTGCGAGGAGGCGACAGCTTCAGCTGGACCCGCGCGATCCTCCGGGTCCAGCCCCGAAGGTCCTGCCACCTCTTCTGGCAGTTCCGGATCCGGCGCTTGTAGTCCCCCACGGATCTCACTGCCCGGACGATGGTCAGCCATATCTTCTGCTTCTGGTGGGCATCAACCTGTGAGGATGACAAAGTGAGAATGCTATTACTACGCATGCAACATATCCGTGCATTACACAGTTGTGTATACATGTCTCAATCACAGGGGCACATGATGTACACAGGCAGTGCAACGATGGCCATGGACAGTATGCCAGCAGTAACTACATGGTATCATTGCCTGGGAATTAAAACCTTGTTTAAATGCAGTCACTGCACTATACCTGTCCAGTGCATGTAACTACACACTATGGGGGGTGACAACTACTCAGTGAGCCTGCTAGCCAGTGGCGTGCAGACTGTTAGCCTTGCTAGTCAGACAACATGCACAATTAGTAAGGCAGTGGACAGCACACTCACCTGCTCCCCTGGTTTCCCATACAGCTTGCTGTACTGTGGAAGGAGGCTATCCAGCAGGGCCTGGTTCTCCTCAAGGCTGAAGGCTGGGGCTCTCTCCACAGTACGTGCCATTGCAGGGTCCAGAGGGTGCAGATACAGCAGCAGTGGTGGTGGCAGATGTCATCCTGGAGCATGTAGTGCAGGCAAGTGAGCTCTCAGGGGAACAGCCAGCATTATATGTGTGCTGCAGAGGAGGTTACTGTCCCATGTGTCCAAAGTGATAGGTCCAAGTCGTTAGCATCTTCTGAATCTGGCCAATCCATGGAATTGCACCACTTCCACACACCCACAGCATCCTTCAAAAGTTCAACTTCATGACACCCATGAATTTGCAACATTGTTGTGGGTGACCAACTGAATTTCCAGCATCAGACTCGTTCAAAATTTGAAAACGCGTCCGTTACCAGGCAAGGCCATAGCCAATGGGTGCACACCGATCGGTCCATTGCTTTTCAACGCGTACCCGGGATACAACGCGTACCCGCACACATTGAATTCAATGGGCCGGCCGGGCACACCGATCGGTCCATTGCTGTTCAACGCGTACCCGGGATACAACGCGTACCGGCACACATTGAATGCAATGGGCCGGCCGGGCACACCGATCGGTCCATTGCTGTTCAACGCGTACCCGGGATACAACGCGTACCCGCACACATTGAATGCAATGGGCCGGCCGGGCACACCGATCGGTCCATTGCAGTTCAACGCGTACCTAGGATACAACGCGTACCCGCACACATTGAATGCAATGGGCCGGCCGGGCACACCGATCGGTCCATTGCTGTCCAACGCGTATTGCGAATACAACGCGTACCAGCACACATTGAAAGCAATGGCCAATGTGTGCGCACCGATCGGTCCATTGCTGTCCAACGCGTATTGCGAATACAACGCGTACCAGCACACATTGAATGCAATGGCCAATGTGTGCGCACCGATCGGTCCATTGCTGTCCAACGCGTCCCTGTACATGTCACTGACATATGTCACCATGCCTGTCACAGGTGTACATATGCCAGCCACATATACTTCCCAGGGAGTGAGGGGCACACCTACAACACCACAGCCTGTCCAAACTGTATCCTAAGGCATGTAAGGCTGCATTACCTATTCCGTGTATGGGGGTGAACATGTTGTTCTGTGGGTGTCACTTGGGGCAGCCACCCCCAGGCTGTGCACGTGTTCATGGGGACAGTATCCTTGGTGTTTCGTGTACATGACCACTGTGATGTGCAACTGTTCATATCTGAGCATGTGGCATGGTCACATTTCACGGTGGTGTATGTGTATGTCATGTCACATGCCCCCTGAGTCCCATGTGGGACGGTATGTTTAACCCAGGCTGACCCATTGGCACAATAGTGATGGTCCTCCGCAGTCTGTGTGCATGTTGTGTTTACAATGTCTCTGATTTCATGTGCACAATGGGAGACAGTCTCCACATCCACGTTGTTTGTGCATGGACTTTGATGTTGTGCGTGTGTGTGTCACAGACGTCCATGTCTGTCCTGCCGAGGCAACAGGGACCACTACCTGTGGGGCTCATGGTTGTTTTGCTATGGTGTATACATGATACGCCATGTCATGCCAGTGTCCATGTGGCAATACAGGGTCCCTGGGAATCTACCTCTCGTTGGGCTGTGTTGCCTGGGGCACATCTGTCCTCACAGGTCACTGTGGGGTGTGTTTGTAACGTGGCAGCAGGAGATGGGAAATGTGACACGTCCTCATGATACCCAATGGCACAACCTGGGACTTATTGATGCCACTTGTTGAACTGTGATGTTGGATGTTGGCCATGTATGTGCCATACATGTCCTTACGGAACTGCACACATCATGTACTTGTGCCTCATAATGATGTATCATGTGATATTGAGTGTGTTCAATGCCACATATGTGGGGTGACTGACAATTTTTCTTTCTTCACCTATGCACTGCAGGGCACCAGCTGTCCATAGACCATTCCCTGACCTGGCAACAATGGTGGAACGTGACAGCATCCGAAGGTACCGCTTCACCAGGCAGCTGACTGATGATTTGGCAGTGCGCTTGGCACCACACCTGCAACCTGGCCGGCCGTACCCTACAGCGCTGACCCCCAAGGTGAAGGTGATGGCAGCCCTACACACTTCTTTGCCACCGGTACCTTTCAACACACTCTGGCGACTGCTGGTGGGATGTCACAGACCATGTTCAGCCGTGTGCTCCGCGATGTATTGGAGGCTATGTTGATATACCTGAACCAGTACATCTATTTCCCTAGACTCCAGCAACTGACTGGCGTGAAGAGTGACTTCTATGCCCTGGGGAGGATGCCGCATGTCATTGGCTCCATTGATGGGACACATGTGGCTTTGGTACCACCACAGGCCCAGGAGCAGGCATACAGGAACCGCAAGCACTAGCACTCGGTCAATGCACTGGTGGTCTGTCTTGCAGATATGACCATCTCACACGTGTGTGCCCGTTTCCCCGGTTCTGCACACGATGCCTACGTGATGAGGAGTAGTCGCATCCCGAGGATGATGTCACAGATGCGGAACCAGCGTGCCTGGCTTGTTGGTGTGTACTGACTTTGTACCATTGTGTGTGTTCTGCAATGTAGTGTTCCACCCTCTTTTCCAACTCAGCTAATGTGCAATTGTCTGTATGTAGGTGACTCCGGATATCCCAACATGCCGTGGTTGCTGACGCCCTCAGGAACCCTGTGACACCAGCCCAGATGCGCTACAATGAGGCACATGGTCGGACGAGGAGAGTTATTGAGCGGACATTTGGTCTCCTGAAGAGCCGCTTCCGCTGCCTGGACAAGACAGGAGGGTCCCTCCCATATGCCCCGGCAAAGGTGTGCAAGATTGTCATCGTCTGCTGCATGCTACACAACCTGGCAGTGCGGAAGGAGTTGCCTCTCATCCTGGATGACGATGACCAACGTCCGCCACCTGTGGAGGATCCTGGCCTGGACCACGATGCCAGTGATGATGATGGTGATGTCCGCACACAGCTCATCACCAACTTCTTCAGCTGAATGTAAGTATCCAGAGATGTCATGTAACTGATGTGAGTTTGCATGATATGTGTTGGTGGTGCTCTGGTGCTGTTTGAGTGTGTGCGTGTAGCGATGTGTCCTTACAGGTAGTCTGTACTCCCCAACAGTGTTGACATGCTAACTTGGTTCTGGGTGGGTATCTTGTGACATGTATTGGGCATGAGTATTGCAGTTCTGTCCTGTTCTTCAGTGCTTTTGACTGTGTGTCATTTCTGTCCTTCACAGGGTACTTTCAGAGTCGTTTGGTCGACTGTGATCCCCGACACCGTGATTCGACTTCCAGGGTGGTAGCTGTCGTGTCCCTACAGGTGATGTGCACCACACCCATGGACTTCCTTCCTTCTACACTTGTTGACTGTGTGCCCGCTGCCAGGTGGGATTACCTTGCATCTGTGGTGGTTACAACATGTTGCAAATGTGTAATAAACCTGTGCTTCACTTTGTGATGTGCGTTGTCTGTGGTCACACATCTGACTGACATTTGCTTACTGCACCAGTGGGCTAGTTAACACAGACTGTGAATAGGTGTTGGGTCTGTGCAATGCAACGTATTTCCTGGCAACATCAGTGTAGGCGATGAGTCAGATGGCCATGGTGTGTATGTGTTGTGTAGCCCTGGTGGTGTGCCTCCCTCATATGTGTGACGTCGCCATGACTCACATGCCGGTGTTGTACTTGCTGTAGCAGTTAGCATGCACAGTGTCATTTCCCAGATCATCATCGCCACTTCAGAGACAACGTAGGAATCACAACAGAGGCAAGTATGGTGTATTAGTGAGTTTATTGACATACATGTGTGAGTATAGTGCACAGGATGGTGGGTGCTGTATATTGTGATTGTAATCCAAAGTTCCTAGATGATTTGGAAGTCCTGGTAGCAGAAATGTCCAGAGTAAAGTCCACAGTCATCTGAGACATTGGTCCAACTTGAGCTCCCCATGTCATGTGGGAGAGTTGTGTTGCAGTCAACAGGGTGAACAGTTTGCGCACAAAGGTGATTATCCAGAACAGGTTTAGGCTTCCTGGGGGTTGCACATGGCCATCGGCCTCTCACTTGCCCCTCCTCGGACGGCCCCTCTTCTTTGGGGGGGACCCTCAAGTGCAGGCTGCTGCGGTGCAGGGGACTCTCCGCCAGAGTCATCCTCCCTCCCTGTGGCAGTTGCAGTTGTTTCAGCACCAGATGTTGTGGGCACACAGGGAGGTGTTGACTGGTTGCTGCTCATCTGGCGGAGGCATTGTAATATGTCCCTATGCACCGCCGTCATCTCTTGCAGTGTGTCCCACTTGGACTCCACGCGGGACATGTGTGAGTCCAAGCGGGCATGATGGGCAGCCTGCTGCTGTTTAATGTCCCTGAGGAGCCCCACTACCTGGCTGAGCTCTCCGGTGCTGGATTGGTACGCATCGGCTATGCGTGCCAGTTGTGGGTCATCATGCAGTCCAGACCCCTCTGCGATCAGTGACCCGTGTCTCCCACCCCTCCCACCACCCCTGGCGACACGTGCAGTACCTGAGGTGGCACGCACAGGTGACCCTGGGCCCCCTTGGGGGTTGTTGGTGGTGTTGGTGTCCATGGCCCCACGTTGGTCCAGGGTCCCTGTGCTGGTGGTGGTGGTGCTCCTTGGTCTTTCCATGTCGGCAGGGGTGGTATGTGTGTTGACAGTCGTTGGAGGGGTGGATGCAGGGGGTGCAGCTGGTGGTCCTGCTGGTGCTGCATGATGACTTGCTCCGGAGGTGCCAGGTTGGTCTTCTTCATCCGAGGAGGGCAGAGGCTGTTCCACACCAGTGAGCTCCGTATCCTCTTGAGCCTGGGACGGGGACTCCTCAGCGTCTGCTGCTGTGTCCCCATCATCACCTGTTTTTGGGAGACACACACAATGTATGTTATGTTTCTGCAGGCATCAATGGTTGACACACCTGACAGTTGTGACTGTGCCACTTGATGCGGGCCTGTACATTGCATTGTCCTAAATTGTCACAGTCAGGGGTTGATATTGGTGTAGCACATTGTCCTGCATTATTTGGGCATTTCCATGTGAATGTTGGGGTGTGTACATGGTCTGCATTGGTTGTATTTGGTTGACATCCGGCCCTCCTTCCCACCATGGAACTTGCTTCCATTGCAGGGAGTGCAATTTGTCTTTCAGGATGTCAGTCAGTGGTGTTGTGCTGTTGGTTAGTGCACAGTTGCCAGCAGGGCCTTGTGCTCCCCACAGCAGTAGCCAGTGTCAGCCATCTTGTCAGTTGTTTTCCACTCCCTGTGATGTGGGCATGGTTCATGGTGGTGTTGATGTGCGCATTGTGAGGGTGAGCAATATCTGTGACTACCACTCCCATCATGCTATTGCCTCCACCCCCTTCCCAGCATGCCCATACTTCCTTCCTTTTGAGTGTACTTCACTGTGTGTGGGTGTGACAGCAATGGCAAGATGGCTGACAGTGGTGTCCTGCTGTTGGTTGGTGCACAGTTGCCAGCAGTGCCTTGTGCTCCCCACAGCAGTAGCCAGTGTCAGCCATCTTGTCAGTTGTTTTCCACTCCCTGTGATGTGGGCATGGTTCATGGTGGTGTTGATGTGCGCATTGTGAGGGTGAGCAATATCTGTGACTACCACTCCCATCATGCTATTGCCTCCACCCCCTTCCCAGCATGCCCATACTTCCTTCCTTTTGAGTGTACTTCACTGTGTGTGGGTGTGACAGCAATGGCAAGATGGCTGACAGTGGTGTCCTGCTGTTGGTTGGTGCACAGTTGCCAGCAGTGCCTTGTGCTCCCCACAGCAGTAGCCAGTGTCAGCCATCTTGTCAGTTGTTTTCCACTCCTTGTGATGTGTGCATGGTTCAGGGTGGTGTTGATGGGCCAATTGTGAGGCTGACCAATATCTGTGACTACCACTCCCATCGTGCTATTGCCTCCAACCCCCTTCCCAGCATGCCCATACTTCCTTCCTTTTGAGTGTACTTCACTGTGTGTGGGTGTGACAGCAATGGCAAGATGGCTGACAGTGGTGTCCTGCTGTTGGTTGTTGTCCAGTTCCCAGCATGGCCTTGTGCTCCCCACAACAGAGCACCAGTGTCAGACATCTTTGATGGGGCTTCCCACTCTCTGTGAGGTGTGCATGCTTCAGTGTGAGCTTGCTGGGCCATGTATGGGGGGGGGATGTTGAGCTGTGACTACCACTCCCATCATGCTATTGCCTCCACCCCCCTTCCCAGCATGCCCATACTTCCTTCCTTTTGAGTGTACTTCACTGTGTGTGGGTGTGACAGCAATGGCAAGATGGCTGACAGTGGTGTCCTGCTGTTCGTTGTTGTCCAGTTCCCAGCATGGCCTTGTGCTCCCCACAACAGAGCACCAGTGTCAGACATCTTTGATGGGGCTTTCCACTCTCTGTGAGGTGTGCATGCTTCAGTGTGAGCTTGCTGGGCCATGTGTGGGGGGGGATGTTGAGCTGTGACTACCACTCCCATCATGCTATTGCCTCCACCCCCTTCCCAGCATGCCCATACTTCCTTCCTTTTGAGTGTACTTCACTGTGTGTGGGTGTGACAGCAATGGCAAGATGGCTGACAGTGGTGTCCTGCTGTTGGTTGTTGTCCAGTTCCCAGCATGGCCTTGTGCTCCCCACAACAGAGCACCAGTGTCAGACATCTTTGAAGTGGCTTTTGACTCCCTGTGAGGTGTGCATGCTTGGGTGTGTTCTTGCTGGGCCATGTGGGTGGGGGATGTTGGGCTGTGACTACCACTCCCATCATGCTTTTGCCTCCACCCCCTTCCCAGCATGCCCATGCTTCCTTCCTTTTGACTCAGCTTCCCTGTGGGGTTGTGTGCCTGTGCTGACAAGATGGCTGACAGTGTTATCCTGGGGTTTGTTTTGCTACAAGTCCCATGTGTGTCCCTGTGCTTCACACATCATGACCCAGGGTTGTGGTTCTTTGTGGGATATTTGATTGGTGTGTGAGGCAATGCTTTCTCCCAGGTGAGTTGTGTGTAGTTTGTGTTAGGGGGGTGTGTGGGTGGAGCTGCTGGTGACTATGGTCAGTGCTGTGAGTCCTCCTTCCCACCCAGCCAGATATCCCACCATGGAACGTGCTTCCATTGCAGGGAGTGCAAGTTGTCTTTCAGGATGTCAGTCAGTGGTGTCCTGCTGTTGGTTGGTGCACAGTTGCCAGCAGGGCCTTGTGCTCCCCACAGCAGTAGCCAGTGTCAGCCATCTTGTCAGTTGTTTTGCACTGCCTGTGATGTGTGCATGGTTCATGGTGGTGTTGATGTGCGCATTGTGAGGGTGGGCAATTTCTGTGACTACGACTCCCATGATGCTATTGGCTACACTGACTTGCCCAGCATACACAGTATTCCTTCCTTTCAGTGAGCTTCCCTGTGAGGTGGTGTTGTGGTGGTGGCTACATGTCTGACTGTGTTTGTTGGTCATATTTGTGCCACTGCCTAGCTCTATTTGTTGTTAGGTTTGTACATGTCATGACACAGTTACATTTCACTATGAGCTGGCATGTATTGTGTTTATCTGGCTGACATACACATTTTGGGATGATCTGTTTTGGTTGGTGTGTATTTGCTAAGGGTGCATGGTTTGACTCTCCCCTTGACAGTGATGTGTGTGTATTGTGGCACAATATTGTGTACATTTGTTGTGTGCTCACCAGGCTCTGGGATGTTTTCTAGTCCATAGACGCTCACTGGTGGTAGGATGGCCCGCACCTTCTCCTCCCAGGGCCTGAGGTATACTGGTTTGGCAGGAGGGCCACTGCCGGTGTGTTGGCGCAAGATGTAGTCCTTCTTCAACAGCTCCTTGACCCTCCTGCGCACGTCATACCACCTGTTCTGGATGTCTACCTTTGTGCGCAAACATGGTGATTGTGCGTTCACCCTGTCGACGATCCTCTCCCACATCTTGGTTTTCTGCGCCATGGGTGTCTGTTGGACCAATGTGCCAAACAGCTGTGGCTCTACCCTGAGGATCTCATCTACCATGACTTCCAATTTACTATCTAGGAACTTGTGATTCTTCTTTGGGGGCATGGTGTTGGGTGGTGCTGGTGTGTGATGTGTGTGTTGGTGTGCAATTGAGGGTGTGTGAGTGTGTGTTTTGCTGGGTGTATGTGAGGGTGCTATTTGTTGTGGTGCTGCTGGTGTGTGGCTTGTGTGATGGATGAGCTGTGAGTGTGTGTGTGGTTGCTGTCTGTTGGTGTTGAGTGCTGGCAGGTAATTTGAATTTGCAAGGGATCATGGTAGGGATTTGTGTCCTTTATATGGGTGGAGTTGTGGGTGTGTCTTTGTTCCCCGTTTCCCCCAGTATTTATTTGCTTTGTGATAGCTTGTTTGGCCTTTTTTTGTGTTTTTTTTCCTTGGTTCTTTTTGTGCATGTAGGAGACGTTCTTGTGACCGAGTCGGACCCTCCAGTTGTCTCGTGCGAGCCTCTCAGATTCGTTCACGCTGTGTTTGTGCTGTTTTCTGTGCTGCGTACGCGTCGGTCGCGGGGTTTTGGGTTGCTTCGGCTCGCAGTTTTGAATGCGTGTCGGTCGTGCGGCTTGGGCTCCGTGCGACTCGGTCGTGTTTTCCACGCGTTGCATCGTACTTGGCGGGTCGGAGTTCGCGGGTACGTTTCGTTCGGGATTCTTCCTGGTGCGTGTCGGTCGGTTCGATTCGCGTGCTTTTCCGGCCGGATGGCTGTTTTCCGAGCGGCTCGGTCGTTCGGCTTGTGTTCCGTACGAGTCGGTCGGATTTAGCACGCTTTTCATCGTACTTTGCGGGTCGGGCTGCACCGGTATGTGTCGGTCGGTATTTATTCCGGCTCCGAGTCGGTCGGTACGTTTTCTGGCCCGAATCGGAATCGGCCCCTCAGTCGGAGGCAAAGTCCATCAAACATGAAGAACCACAGGTATCTGTTGTATCTCCTCTTCAATGTGTATATGCTGCCTCTGGCCCAAACCCTCTTAACTGGACTTATAAAGAGCATAGCTACCCCAAGGCTTCCCAGTGCTGTGAGAGTCAAAGCGTGCACCTATGGTACTAAAAAATGACCCGAAACTACTGGGAGAATAGCCAAGTTTTGAGACGCTTTCCGAGTCTGACCTAGTCCATCACCCTCAATTCAATGGGTGCATTATTTTACACTTATGAAGAAAATGCACAAATGATTTTCAGACTGGCAGACCTCAAATCTTCATCTACCAAAAAATGAAATTAAGAGATTTTCTCCCCAATTTCGTCATGATTAAATGGATGGCCACAAACTTTCTAAACCTTAACCCTAATAAAACAGAGCTCTTACTACCTAAACATACCATTGACAAATGGAACCCTAAATTATTTTAAATACCATGGCGTGTCCACCACCCAAATTAAAGTGGCGCACATCTTACAGATCATTACTGACTCGTACATCATTGGAGACCCAGATTTACAAAGTCGTTATCTTTTACTTGTGGCACATCAAATGGTTGGGGAAATTCTCCAATCACCATATCAGATTGATAATGGTCCTGATACAAACACACTTGAACTATGGAAATTCCATATCTCTGGGTCTCTTTTATAAATGGTTACATCTTCAGCCTACAGATGTTACACCTAGGCTTGTAACAGGAACCAAGCATCAAGATTATATTACTCCTATTCTAAGGTCCCTACTGTGGCTACCCATTAGGAAAAGAACAGTCTTCAAATCTCTTGTCATATTGCATTATATCATCTATTTGGTAAACAGTCTAAATATTGAGTTGTTAATGTCGACTTGCACTAATATCGAGTGCAGAATATCGTTTGTCAAAAATATCGACTGTCAGAATATCGTGGACAAGAATATCGAGTCTAAGGTAAGTAATATCGTTTTTAAAAATATCGAAGTCATTAATATAGTTTGCAAAAATATAGTTGTTAAAAATATCGTTTTTTTAGTTAGTGTTATGTATTTTAGTATGTATTTTAAATGTATGTGTTCTATTTTTTTGTCTAAGTATTGCATTTGTTTTTTAATATATGTGTTAAATTTTTTAGAAGTTATTAATTTTATTTTAATTAAATTTTGCGTTTTAGTTCCGTAGCGGGTTGTGGGTTTATAGGGGAATAGGGTGGGAAGTAATTTAATTATACTTAATTTATTAATATTTTTTATGAATTAATATTTATGTATTTAATATTTTATATTGTTAATTGTGGAATTAATTTATTATTTATTAATTGGTTGTTAATTATTATTAATTAATTGGTAATTATTGTAATTGTGTCATTTTTTTAGGAGTGCGTTGTGGTTTGATAGGGAAGTAGGGTGGGAAGTTATTTCTTTTTAATACATTTTTTAATATTTATAATATGTTTATTTAATGTTATTTCATAGTGTTAATTGTGTGAATTAATTTATTATAATTTTTTTTATTTTATTTGTTAGTTATTAAATAATTAATTGTTAATAAATTATGTTAGTTGTGTCATGTTTTACGACATTGGTGGTGTCAATTATAGGGGAATATGGTGGGAGGTAAAATATTTATAATTAAATAATTAATTGTTAATTATTGCTAATTAACTAATTAAATATTATATATGCTAATTGTGGAATAAATTTGATGTGTGATTTGTGGCGTTTATAGTTGTAAATGTTGTGAATAACATTAAAAAAAATTAATTAATGATTTGTTGTTAATTATTATTAATTTATTAATGTAAAATTAGTTATGGAAATTGGGTAAATATTTTTAGGTGTGTGTTTTTGTGTTTATTGGGGTAGAGGGTTGAAAGTAATATACTTTAAATAAAATAATCATTAGTTGATCATTAATATTCATTTATTAATTGATAAATATTGTTAGTAATTGTTTTGTTTTTATTTTGGTTATGGATTTAGGTTCAATAGTTGTAATGTTTTGTTTTACCCCCTCCGCTATCCAACACTTTCCCTACTGTTGCACTCATTGGAGTGGGAATAGTAATTTATTCCCCTCCGCTATCCAACACTTTCCCTACTGTTGCACTCGTTGGAGTGGGAATAGTAATTTTATCCACTACGCTATCCAACACTTTCTCTACTGTTGCACTCATTGGAGTGGGAATAGTAATTTTTCCCCTTCGCTATCCAACACTTTCCCTACTGTTGCACTCCCTGGAGTGGGAATAGTAAGTTTTACCCCTACGCTATCCAACACTTTCCCTACTGTTGCACTCACTGGAGTGGGAATAGTAATTTTTACCACTCCGCTATCCAACACTTTCTCTACTGTTGCACTCATTGGAGTGGGAATAGTAAATTATTCCCCTCCGCTATCCAACACTTTCCCTACTGTTGCACTGGCTGGAGTGGGAATAGTAATTTATTCCCCTCTGCTATCCAACACTTTCCCTAATGTTGCACTCCCTGGAGTGGGAATAGTAATTTTTACCCCTCCGCTATTCAACACTTTCCCTACTGTTGCACTCGCTGGAGTGGGAATAGTAATTTTTACCTCTATGCTATCCAACACTTTCCCTACTGTTGCACTCGCTGGAGTGGGAATAGTAATTTTTATGTCTCCTCTATCCAACACTTTCCCTACTGTTGCACTTGCTGGAGTGGGAATAGTAATTTTTTCCCCTTCGCTATCCAACACTTTCTCTACTGTTGCATTCATTGGAGTGGGAATAGTAAATTATTCCCCTCCGCTATCCAACACTTTCCCTACTGTTGCACTCGCGGGAGTGGGAATAGTAATTTTTACCCCTACGCTATCCAACACTTTCCCTACTGTTGCACTCATTCAAGTGGGACTACTACATTATTCCCCTCCGCTGTCCAACACTTTCCCTACTGTTGCATTCATTGGAGTGGGAATAGTAAATTATTCCCCTCCGCTATCCAACACTTTTCCTACTGTTTCACTCGCTGCAGTGGGAATACTAATTTTTACCCATACGGTATCCAACACTTTCCCTACTGTTGCACTAGCTGGAGTGAGAATAGTAATTTTTACCCTTCCGCTATCCAACACTTTCCCTACTGGTGCACTCCCTGGGGTGGGAATAGTAATTTTATCCCATACACTATCCAACACTTTCCCTACTGTTGCACTCATTGGAGTGGGAATAGTAATTTTTACCCCTACGCTATCCAACATTTTCCCTACTGTTGCACTCGCTGGAGTGGGAATTGTAATTTTTTCCCGTTCGCTATCCTACACTTTCCCTACTGTTGCACTCATTGGAGTGGGAATAGTAAATTATTCCCCTCCGCTATCCAACACTTCCCCTACTGTTGCATTTATTGGAGTGGGAATAGTAAATTATTCCCCTCCGCTATCCAACACTTTCCCTACTGTTGCACTCGCTGGAGTGGAAATAGTAATTTTTACCCCTCCGTTATCCAACACTTTCCCTACTGTTGCACTCGCTGGAGTGGGAATAGTAAATTATTCTCCTCCGCTATCCAACACTTTCCCTACTGTTGTACTCAATGTAGTGTAAAATGTAGTTTTTAAAAATAATAAATATTTTAATATTTTAATTTATAATATATATATATATATATTTTTTTTTGTTACAGGTGTATGTATATAGATATGTATTTAAAATATATTTCTAACATTTTATAATTTATTAAAATAATTATTTCTTAATTATTATTAAGTAAATATATATATTTTATATATGTATGTTTAATTTATTTTTACGTTACATTTATTACTTATAATTGTTAACATTTATTAATTCTAAATATTTTTTTTTAAGTTATATGTATTATTTAATTTATTTGACATTCTTTTTATACATATACATATATTTTGTACTTCTATATTTTTAACAACAATATTTTTTTTCTCGATATTTTAGTACTTACCATTATAAAGATAGGATGTCGATATTTTTGACATCGATATTTATGTCCCGATATTTTGGGAACACGATATTCTGTCAGTCGATATTCTGTCAGTGATCCCATCTATTTAACCACCCCGAATTTATGACTGCCACATTTCAGCTGTACATTTCTAAATGGGTACTGCGTTTCTCCAATTAAGGGGGCGATTCTGATGCGGGTTGGAAAAGCTTCCCGACCGAATCGGTTGGGAAATGGTGTCCGACCCACTCGGATCGGGAAAGTCCGACCGGCGGAGTAGGATGCATCCGGATGCTTCCAGATACGATTTGGTTGAACTCCCATTGACTTCAATGGGAACATTTGTTCCTAACCGCATCAGAATTGGGCCGTCGGTCGGGAAGACACGTTCCCGATCCGATTTGGAAGGAGCAAATGCCGTTAGGAGGCCTTCCTAACCGCATCAGAATCAGGCCCTCGGTCGGGAAGCTTTTCCAACCCGCATCAGAATCGGGCCCTAAATCTTGCTAAGCATCCCTAGGACTAAAACAGTTTTAACTAGTGATAAGGCTTTTTAAGCTCCCACCGCTAAATAATTAAACAACCCTCCTCTTGAATTATGATCAATCTCTTCTCTACTCATTTTTCTGAAGAAAAAAACTAATAACTTCATTATTCAACCGATAATCACTTCCCGGTGCACTGTTTCTTTAAATCTCTTTCCTGACTATCTAATCACTGTTTTTCATATTCGTTGTTGTGTTGTTCAATAGGGCCAAGAAGTCTCAGTGTACGTGAGTTGATAAGTTGTAGCATAAAATACCATAAAGCCTTCAAAAGCCAGTTGTCCATGTAGACAGATGTGCATCACAAAATGCTGAAGATGGGCGCTAATACCTAGTCCTGAAATTAATCACGCTATGCAGCGAGTTGAATCCCAAGAGATGTGCGCCTTGTTCTGTAAATAATACAGAGACGTCAAACATTCTGTGGCAAAGGAGCCCGTGCTGGCATGTGGAAATATGCATATATTTGGTGAACAGCACACAGTTAGTTTACATCCTGAAGTGTAGTTTGAAAAGCTGAGAGGGTGTGGCCAGGATAGACACAATAAAGGAGTTGTTTGACAGGAAGAGAACATAGAGAATGAGGTCCAGGATAGTGCAAAATTCTCTTGTGCCTCTTGTAATTCAACACAAAAACCTGGATTAAAGCTCAAAACTCTCATTCTCTCTGTCAGTCCAACTCACCCAGATTTCAACAATTTCTGCAACTCCAAAAGGTGGTTTTGAGAGAGTGTGCTTGTGTGAGAATGGGTGAAGGAAGAGTGAGTGAGAATCGGAATCCAGAATCATGACCTACCATGTCTACTTATCCTGAATAAGTCCTTGCAAACAGAAACATGGGAGGAAACCCCAGTCCTTGATACAGTTATTCTCCATGACCCACCGGGGAGAGTACCTTCTGTTTATTATGCCCAGCAGAAAGTCAGCAGAGAGGGCAGAGGAAAGGTAAAAGCCCTTTGAGGACTTTTATTACTTCCTCTTCTGGGCACAATTGTATCTATCCTAGTCGTTCTGCTGGTTGGTGAAACCAGAAAACCCCTTCAAGCATCCTAGCTCATTCCAATAAATAACATAACATACGTATTTGTAAAGCGCACGTTCAGCCAGAAGGGTATCTTGCCACTGAATAACAGATGTTTATAGTTACTCAAGTCAATGGTACTCATTTTATCAACCATAGAAGGATGAAAGACTGAGTGGACCCACCAGGATTTGAACCTGTGACCATGAGGTCAAACACAAGCCCATATTTTGGATGCATTAGTCCACTAACCCACCAGACGCCAATTAAATCGGGAACCAAGGAGCACTGCAAAGGCCAAGAGGCAGGTTTTGCAGAAATTATGGCTCGCACGTAGCTGTTTTGACTCCAGATTTACATTTTGGGGGCTATTCATTGGTGGAAGAGACAAACCTCTCCTCCCCTTCAAAAGGAAGATACAAATATTTTCCCTGATCGAGGTAAGATGAGCAGTTCTAACCTTGGAGGTGTGAGTCAACTCCTAGATTCATGTTCCAGGTAACCATGTTCCAGCTAAGGGGCAGTGCAGTGAACTACATTCCCTTATTTCTACTGGCCTGGATTTATGTACCATGCTCTTCTGACATTTAATTCCTACCTTGATATTGTCTACATTTGCCGGGGTGTTGTGTAGGGTGGTATTGTATAGTGCTTCTTACAACATTAATCAAGGAGCGTGGCCTTTTAGTCAAGCGGTGCGTAGACCAAAGCTACTGGGCTCTTACCGTAGGTTATTAAAAGAGTAAATTGTTCCTTCAGGTATCTGCATGTGCTTGGTGTGAATTACTTTGCTTACCACAGGGGATGAGCATGGCTTCTACATCTTGATCATCTTCAAGATGCCAACCAGCAGAGGCTTGCATGCTTGATCTCTCAGAGGACACGGAGAGACAACAGTGGACAAAGAGCCTCTAATGGGCGAGGGAGGACCTGCCATTGACTCAATCAACCCCATGAAGTCAAGTCATTCAGAATTTATAGAAGAACCTGCCAAATCAACTTTCTCTTCAGGACTGTCCCTTACCTCATCAACATCTTAATCAAGGTCTCCTGAGATGAAAATGGTACAGGGATTTTAACTGACTCTAGGACTGTTCAAGCTTAGTGAAACTACTGTTGCAGGCAGAATGATAACATTGTTGCCAAAGTTCTCATCAGAGCATTATGTTCCTAATTTTTGGGGGAAGTTTCACTTCTACCTGACCCATCTACTTCCCGTCCAAAGTAGTATTTTAGCTTTAGGCCACAATGCGTTTGTTGGTTCGGAAGACCAGCAGTGGCAGTTGGTGCACTACTGAGAGGGCCTGGGAACATTATCTGCTCACCAGGACAGACAGGGAGAAAAAGGTGCGTAACTAAGGTTACTAAATCTTCGTGAGAGGAGCTGACTTAAGTGAATTTCTTTGGAGACGCTCTTCTTTAGTAAACCTCATTCAAGCCACTTATTAGATTCCAGAGAAGACCTCAGGGAATTCACAAATCAATGATGGCCACACTCTTTACATAGCAATTCTGTAACCCTGATTATTGCATATTTGCTAAAAGGAAGAGTGAAAGTGTTAAATGGGGGAGATGAGGATGGGCCCTAATATTAGGAGATTCATATTGGGAAAAGCAGCACATAGTCCAACACCCAAGAATATTAAAGGCAGTCACAACTACTGCAAAAAGAGTAATCTAGCGTCCTGCTGTTGCTGTGCAGAGAAAACAGAGGCCATGAAAACGTGGTCTACATGTCCTCCAACAAAAAATGAACCAACTGAATGAATTTTGTACTTGTTCGCCAGACTAGGAAGAGAAATTATTGGCAGAGTAAGGGAATTCTCCATGGAACAGAATAGTTGTTTAAGGAGTAGCATTCCGAGTGAAAGAGACTAAAGTGCAATCTAATATCTCCCTCTACAAACATTTGCAGGATTATTTAGAGTTTGCAGACAGAGTACTCCACCAAAAACATGGTGGAGTACCCGGTTTGGCAAATTTACAGGTCCCCCACTCTCACTAGAGTTGTGGAAACCAACATGTCTGACAACAGAAAATTTGACCAAAGGCACAAGTGACATTGGGCCATAGATCTATGGCTATCAGACCGCCAGACCTGTTGAAGGTGGACATTCCAACATCATTCTTTCCGGTTTGGGTCATCCACTGAAAGCCTATCAGTCCTGAACAGGAAATAATATTAATATCCCCATGGGTTACACAAATACTCCTATCAAATAAGCATTATTTTTTGCTTTTCCGAAACAAACTCCTGCTTTGGGGGTTTGTTTTTGGAAAAAAACAAAAATCTGCTCTTCAGGCTTACTAAACATGGCATCTGCACTGCAAAAGCTTCAGTACTTTTTGAGGAGTAGCTGCAAATCCTCTGAATGTAAAGAGTTCTTCCCCTGCCTGGTGTAGATTTCTAAATACAGCAGCCTGTAATCTGCCAATCGAGTGGAGTACATCCCTCCGCTGACTTTGGCAGAATGTAGCACAGCCTGTCAAAAACTTAATAAACCCCCAAGTCTCTTTTGGCCAGTAAAGAGATGGACTATATTCTGCTGCAGACATGTAAATTAGGCTAGAGAAACAAATAGTGAAGTATGTCTAAACAATGATAACTCCTGCAAAAAGGGGTGTTATTTGCAGACATACCAAGAACTCTCTGCCTCTTTTACTTCCAGTTCCTCTGAAGGAACCAATGTCATCACTATCAACCGCTTGTGAGCACTGTGCATGATTTTGGACCCTTGAAGTCTCTTGGTGTCAAATGATGTCTTAGCTTGAAAAAAACCTTAAGTTCATCTCAATGCCTAATGGTCTTTGGGCCAGATGAACCCACCAATTTGTGACTCGCAAATTGCGTCACATTTGCAACTCGCAAATTGGGATGTATAACAGTGTCTCAGACACTGTTTGCGATTCCTAATGGGGTCGCAAATTGCATGCCTCATGAATATTAATGAGGCAAGTGCAATATGCGACCCCATTAGGAATGGCTAGAACTCCCAGGGATGGTGGCCTGCTGGGGTCAGCAGACCACCATGTCTAGGACTGCTTTTAAATAAAGAAGTCTTTTTTTTTAAAATGCAGCCCGGTTTCCTTAAAGGAAAACGGGATGCATATAAAAAAGAAAAATGAAACTTTTCAGTTTCATTTTTTTAAGGGGAGGCAGTGGTCCCTGGGACCACTGCCTGCTCTTAAAAATATTTTCTCACATACTCACAAAGGGGAAGGGGTCCCTTGGGGACCACATCCCTTTTGCGAGTGGTTTACCACCTACTAGATGTAGGTGGTAAACTGCGAGTGTTTTGCGGCTGCAAATACGGTCGCAAAACAATTGTATATGGCATAGTGACTCGCTATTAGGAAGGGACGCCCCTTCCTAATAGCGGGAGTCGCAAATGCTATTTTGCGAGTCAGTGACTCGCAAAATCGCATTTGTACATGCCATTACCCTTTTTTGCGGTCACAAAGAAAATGAGTTACTTACCTGTAACTACGGTTCTCCAGTATTGATATCTTTCATAGATTCACATGCTTGAATCATCCCCGTCGTCGTAGTGGGAGTCCACGGTATACATATAAAAAGCAGTAGATAAAATTACCATAGGCTACCATGCAATGAAAAGTCAGTGCAATAGCCTATCTACCTTCTTTCGTAAAAAAGAACCAAATTCAACCAATAGCCAATCAGGCAACGGCACCCTAACAATCCCAAGAGAGGCTAGGTTCCTCAGATTTTCCAGCACAAGTGTGTAATTATAAACCTTAGAGAATAAAGGAAGCCTCTCCGGGGAGGAGGTTGGGTCGCAAGTGAATCTATGAAAGATACCAATACTGGAGAACCGTAGTTACAGGTAAGTAACTAATTTTCTTCTCCTGTATTGGATCTTTCATAGATTCACATGCTTGAATCAGAGTAGCTAGCAGTTTTCTAAACATGTATATTTTATAGTACTGTAATATAAACTTTTGTACCTTAGAGGATGGTGGGTTATGACATACATGCTAATATAAACCTTAATGAGATAGTACTTAACAACATATTAATTATATAAACATATAAAAGCATATAGAAATATACAGATGTATATATCAGATAAGAAAGAATACCTCTAAAATAGAGGCCTACCTTATTGAAATAGATGACGCAGGACTGCCTGTCCCACTGCTGCCATGTACATGCAATAGTGCTGCGTGAAGGTATGAGCATTCTTCCAGGTAGCGGCACGGCAAATCTTGTCCAGTGGGACACCAGCAAAAAGAGCAGCCGAAGAAGACACTGCTCTTGTGGAATGCGCCTTGGTCTTGGTTGTAAGCGGTTTACCTGCCTTTGAGTGGCACAATTGGATAGTGGCAGCAATCCATCGTGCAACAGTCCTTTTTGTAACAGCAGATCCTAGTTTAACAGGTCCATATGATACTAGGAGTTGATCCGTTCTGCGCAGATGCTTTGTCCTTTGCAAATAAAACTCAAGGCACCTTTTTACATCTAGAGAGTGAAGAGATTTCTCCGCTGGAGATGAAGGATGTGGAAAAAAGGTGCGCAGAATTACAGGTTCATTAAGGTGAAACTGGGATGGAACCTTTGGAATAAATCTAGGATTTGTCCGTAACATTACATAATCCCCTGTGAAACGCAAGTAAGGTTCTTTAATGGTGAAAGCCTGAATTTCACTTACTCGTCTGGCTGAAGTAAGTGGGAGAAGCAAAGCCACCTTCCATGAGAGAAATTTGAGCTCTATTTTGTGGATCGGCTCAAAAGGTGGTTTCATTAATTGTGAAAGGACCACATTAAGATGCCATTCAGGTGGAGGAGGCCTAATAGGAGGAAAAGTTCTGAAAAGGCCCTTCATGAACTGTTTGATGATGCAGGCAGAACAGAGAGAAGAGGCATCACACGTCCGTCTATATCGAGAGATAGCTGCGAGGTGCACCCTTATGGAAGCATAAGCCAGACCTGATCTTGCCAGAGATAAGAGATAAGGTAGGATTTTCTCTGGGGAAGAGCGAAGAGGGTGAGTATCATTGCTATGGCACCAAGAGCAAAAACGCTTCCATTTCAGTCTATATGTTTTCGTAGTAGACTCAGCTCTGGTCCTGGACAAAATATCCTTACAATCCTGAGGGATTATTAAGTCCTTGTATTCATTGTACTCAGGTTCCAGGCATGCAATTGAAGAGAAGCTGGGTGCGGATGCAGGATCTGCTTTTTGTTCATTGTCAGTAGGTTGGCTGACAGAGGAAGGCGATAAGGCTTGGATTGCGACAGTAGGAGCAGCTCCGTGAACCAGTGCTGACGAGGCCAACGTGGAGCAATGAGAATGAGTTGGCACGGTTCCAGTTTCATTTTCATCAACACTCTGGAGATCAGGGGATATGGGGGAAAAGCGTACGCAAAGATTCCTGACCATCTTATCGAAAACGCATTCCCCCATGACACTGTCTGAGGTTCACTGCTGGCAAAGAACCTGCATTTCTGGTTCCCTTGAGATGCAAACAGATCCAAGTTGGGTGTTCCCCATTTCTGGAAGATGTGGTTGAGGACCGATTGATTGAGTTCCCACTCTTGATTCGTTTGACTCAACCTGCTCAAAGTGTCTGCCAGGTTGTTTTTTATACCTGGGAGATGCTCCGCCTTGATGGTTATATGATGCTGTAAAGTCCATTCCCATATATTTTGGGCTTCCCAAGATAGGATCGGAGATCTAGTTCCCCCCCTGCTTGTTCAGATAATGCATGCAGGTGGTGTTGTCTGTGCATATGAGGACTGAGGATGCTCTTATCCTTGGGAGGAATGACTGGAGGGCTAGAGAAATTGCTCGAAGTTCCAGAAAATTTATATGCATTTTGGAGAGAGAGAGACTCCATTTGTCACTTATTTGGAGGTCTTGTAGATGTGCTCCCCAACCTTCCAAAGATGCATCTGTTGTCAGAGCAAATTCTGGAAGAGGAGAAAGGAATGACTTTCCCAGAGAGAGATTGTGAGGAGATTGCCACCAAAGGAGTGCATCCTTCATGACCGGAGTTATTCGAACTATGTCGTCGAATGATCCTGATATTTGAAGCCTTTGGGCGTCCAACTGCTCTTGAATTGGTCTCATTCTTAGTCGAGCATGAGGTACCATGAGAATGGCGGAAGACATCATCCCGAGAAAGGATTTGAGGAGACGTACAGAAACGCGCTTTCTTCCGTAAAGGTTGTGAGCCAGAGATAAGATGGTGTTCAGCCTTTCTGTTGACAAGTATACCTTGTCTTGTAGAGTGTCTAGTAGTGCACCCAGAAACGTTAGCCGATGAGAAGGGGCTAGAATGGATTTTCGAAGATTGACTGCCAGTCCCAGAGAGCAGAATAGCTGCAGGCAGAGAGATGTCTTCTGAAGCCTGACGAAGAGAAGGGGCTTTTACCAGCCAATCGTCGAGGTATGGGAAGATCTGTATTCCTTTCAGCCGTAGGAACGCTGCCACGGGAGCAAGGCACTTGGTGAAAACCCGTGGAGCTGAGCGAAGGCCGAAGGGAAGGACCTTGAACTGATAATGCGCGCCTGCCACAGAGAAATGTAGAAATTTTCAATGTATGGGGTGGATAGGGATATGGAAGTATGCGTCTTCCAAATCCAGGCTTGCTAAAAAATCCGAATGGTTCAGAAGTTGTAAAATCTCCTGAAGAGTGACCATGCGAAAGGATTTCTTCAGCAGGTATTTGTTGAGTTTTCTGAGGTCTAAAATGGGACGCCATTCTCCCAACTTCTTTTTTATCAGGAAAAAGCGAGAGTAGAAACCTTTTCCTTTCTGAAAGCGTGAAACACGTTCTATTGCTCCTTTTCGAAGCATTATCAAAGCTTCCTTCTTTAATAACTGAAGATGGGGTGGTGTTGATCTTTGAGGCGGGTGATGGGGTGAGGTTGAGGTGAACTCAAAGGTATGGCCATACCTTATTATATCTAGGACCCATTTGTCTGATGTTATTTGTTTCCATTGATGCAGAAAATGTGAGAGAGGGGCTTTCTTCAGGGAAGACAGAGGAGCGGCAGGCGGCGAAGTGTCGTCACTGTTTACGACCCGAATCTCTGGGCTGCGCCTGCTGTTTTCGTCTAGGTTGTCTGGAGTAGGCAGCCTGTGGTGGTGCACGATATTGCTGTTGCTGCTGGTATGATGGCCGGTGAGAGGTGTAGGTTTGAGGCTGGTATCTTTGATAACCTCCTCAAAACGAATAATTTCCCCTGCCTCGTGCTCCACGAAAGGGGGTCTTTCTGTATTGGAGCGTTCCTAGAGCTTTAGCCGTGTCCGTATCTGTTTTGATGGTTTGCAAGGCGTCATTGATATGCTTGCCAAAGAGTGTTTCACCATCAAACGGCATATCCAATATCTTGCTTTGTACTTCAGGACGGAACATCGTTGCCTTCAGCCAACCCTGGCGTCTAAGGACAGCGGCTCCAGCAAGCTGACGGAAAGCTAAAGAAGCAATATCCATGGAAGCATCAATAATTTCGGATGCTGACCTTTCTCCTTCCACCAGGATATTTCTAGCTTCCATCTTTTTGTCATCTGGAAGGAGATCCCAAAAATTGGGCAATGTCCAACCACATTTGTCGATCATACCTGGCTAAGATCGCAAGAGCGTTGGCAGCTCGAACAGTTGCTCCTGATGTGTTGTGAACCTTTTCCCAATATTATCCAAGCGCCTCCCTTCCCGATCAGGTGGTGCAGTGATGGGCGCTAGAGGGTTCCTCGATCTCCGTTGTGCGGCCTGTGAGATGACGGAATCAGGCTTAGGATGACTTATTAGACACGCTGGAGCATCGTCTGGAGCCTTATACTTCTTGGCAAAACCAAAGGGGATGATGGACGGAGTGTTGAACATAGCAAGCACTCACCCCCAGTCAACTGATCTGGGTTTAATCCATCATCATTCTTTAGCTCACTCCGCCACCCCAGTTCAGACATGGCCATATGCAAATCAGTCTGACCCTGTGCCTCATGGGAACAGTCCAGCATATGGCCATGTCTGAACTGGGGTGGCGGAGTGAGCTAAAGAATGATGATGGATTAAACCCAGATCAGTTGACTGGGGGTGAGTGCTTGCAATGTTCAACACTCCGTCCATCATCCCCTTTGGTTTTGCTATGTTCGCCCTAAGTTGGCAGGGTATGCCCAGACGTGGGTCCCTTGCTCACTTTGCCACTGGATTCAAGATAGCCTGGCTGATGACGGCTGTAAGCCAGAAACCGGTCCCAGGATGCTTGTTTCCGGTCCAGGGAAGACATGGCTTGGCAGTTCGGGCTGCACTGTTCCCATGAGGCACAGGGTCAGACTGATTTGCATATGGCCATGTCTGAACTGGGGTGGCGGAGTGAGCTAAAGAATGATGATGGATTAAACCCAGATCAGTTGACTGGGGGTGAGTGCTTGCAATGTTCAACACTCCGTCCATCATCCCCTTTGGTTTTGCCTTATACTTCTTGTCAATTCTGGGCAAGACAGGGATAACTGTGGCTGGTGTCCTCATTACCTTTAATCCCTCTTCCCATATGTGGTCAACAATAGGAATAGACCTAACCGATTTCCTAGATATATCTTTAAAATCATAAAGAAAGCAGTCTGATTGCTTTACTGTCAGGGATAATTGAAAACGTGATGCTGCTCTCTCAATTAAAGCATGAAAGCGCCTATGTCTTCTGGCGGAGATTCTATCATCTGAGGAGAGGGAGACGCTGGAGTTGATATGACATAGTCAACCCATTCATCTCCTGTTTGACCTTCTTTCTGAGGCTGAGCATCTTCAATTTCTCCCTCATCAGAGGTATCTGGATGTTGTTGTTGAGGTCCACTAGTATCTCCCACCGGAGAAGATGCAGACACAGGTACCGAAGTATGAGGTGGTGAAACAACAGGCAGTGGTGGCTGTGGAGGTGGAGGAACAGGTGCTGTAGGTAAACGTGAACGATAGTCTCGTAATAAATCCTGAAGATCTTGAACCATTGCGACAGGAAGGTGGACCATGGGTTCAGAAATTGGCTCCATATATTACATTTTAGCATGAGGAGGGTGGTATTCATGTTGATAATATTCACCATAATCCTCGTCATCATCTTCCTGATATTTAACATGTAATTGGAAAGGACTATCAGCAGGTCCAAACATCCCATCATCAGATTCCACCAAGAATGTTGAAGGAGGTAAAGGAGAAACTATCGCAGGATTTTGTAAAAATTGCCTCGTCGACGGCGTCTTCGACGAGAACGTCGTAGAAGGATACATTGGTGTAAGCTGCAAGGAAGATGGTCGCTTACGACCAGGCGTGGGATACATCGCCGTCAGCTTCGTCGACGGTAACGGTGTTTGCATCGTCGACGAGGACATGACAGAATAAGAAAGCCGTCGTCGGTATCGTCGACGAGATTGTCGTCGACGCGGTCGTAGACGAAGTCGTCGACGGAACCACCGTCGTCGACGAGGGTGCCGACGAAAAAGTTGTAGTCGTCGTCGTCAGTGTTGCCGTCGACGAAGAGGTCGACGGCGGTACAGCAATCGTCGTCACCAGTAGCGTCGTCGACTGGACCGTCGTCGAGACCGTTGTCGGCGATGGAGTTTTCTTCGACGATGAGGAAGGAGAAACTTGCTTAGAAGATGGTTTTTTCGTCGATGGTGATTCTGAAATTAACGCCGTCGGTGGTACAAGCTTCTTTGAGACAGATATCTTCATGGAATGGATTGAAGAATATTTGTCTTTATCTTTCTTATGGCTTTTCTCCTCAGTAGGAAATTGAAGCTTTCCTTTTTGTGAAGTACCTTCCTCCTCATGACGAGACCTCTTTGATGACTTTTTCTTGGAAACTTCAGGAGATTCAAGAGATCTCTCTCTCCTTTTAGGTGTTTCCTTTGAGGCCTGTGATGTAGAACTCTCTTCATCATCTGAGAGAACATCAGATTTTGACTTTAGTTTTTGAAGCCAAATCAATAATCTACCCTCCCTGTCCTTGAGGGTTTTAGTAGAGAAGGTTCTACAGATTTTGCAGTCTTTTACCTTGTGCTGAGGGTAAAGGCAGTAGATGCAGCTCTTATGTGGATCCTCAGCATGCAGCCTCTTCTTTCCACATGACCCACACGACCTGAAGAGACCTTTCTTTGAAGATTCAGACATGTTTGATGAGAAAAACGCTAGAAAACTGGAAAACCAGAGAAAACTGAGCAGAGCTCAGGGAGACTCCCTTTCACACGACGGGCGGTAGAAAATCTGAGGAACCTAGCCTCTCTTGGGATTGTTCTAGAGCATATGTCTTCAAACTGTGGGGCGCGCCCCCCTGGGGGGGGGCGCAGCATCCCCTCAGGGGGGGCGCGCACTCCACCCACCACTTCACTTCCATTGTTGCTTTCAGCGCGAAACGCCACGTTAGGCTGAAAGTGCTTCACCTCCCACCGTCGTGTGTCTCAGCTCGAGCTGCTGCTGCAGCTCGAGCTGCTGGGGGCTCGGATGGGCAGTGTCTGGAGTCTTATCTCCAGCACACCTAGGCTGTGACTGCCTGGCTGGATTTCCGCAGCCCTCCCAATAAAGAGAGTGTGGAAATACACGTATTCCAGGGAGGAAACATTCCTAGAAAAAACTGTACCAGGAAGGCGATCAAAGGCAGGATTCAGACAATTGGGGCTGGAATCTTGCAAACTATTCAAGAACTGTTAGTCCAGCTATCTGTCTTTCCTTCTTGGCGTGTTATCATCCGCACCATTTGATTCTCTAAAAGGGAGAATCTTAGAAGGAGACATCAATAATTTCACTGGGTTCCCCTCGATCTGGGAACTAGCACAATCCTGTACTCCCGAGGAAACACTGTCAGTTTGTAGGGAATTATGATAGGCGTCCAGCTGCATGTGGCATTTAGCACACAACACACGTTTACTTGAGTTGAGGCGTTTATTTACTTACATAATCTATAATTTAGAGATCACGCTCTATGACCTCTATCTTTTTATCTCTGGCTTCTGAGCACACCTGTCTGGCAGAGCTTTTTTCACCACTGTTACAAAAACATTTAATTACAGTTCCCCAGCGGAGTAAACATGTCACTCCTCATTCTAGTGACAGTTTAGTGTATTGTTTAGCCTACTAGACAGCGCATCCATAGTAGTGCATTAGATGCATTGTTTTCAGCACATGGTAAGGACTCTTTGGTGTAGCTAGGTGCCATCTTGGAAATAAGGCTTTCCTCTCTAAGAGCAACATGTTTTGCATTATGAGCAAATGTTAAATATGTAAATGCTCAATATTATTGGTCATGTGTTCTTTTAAAAGAAAATGTTTTTTGGTGTGGAAAAGGCACACAAAAAAATATCAGAGACATTATCTCGCGTTCACACACTTCTTGATCAGCTGTGTCATTACTTCTCTTAGGCTCCCACTTAATTCCTCAAACTGAATTGTGTGACTTTGTTTCATTGTGAGCATGCCCCTAACAAAGTCTATATGTGGCATTATAGTGCTTCTTCTAGGTCACTGACAGTATGTGCCATTGTGGTCTTTCCTCAATGTTGCTGGTTGAACGTGCCACTGCTGTCCATCTATATCACTTGTGCTATCCCCCTTTATTCTACTTCTTTTACGTTGCTGGGTCTGTCTGCCACTCTGGCCCTTCTTAAAAGTTGCTGTTTGTATGTGCCACTGTAGACTTTCTTCTATGTTTCTGATTGTTGTACTTCTTAAATATATTACTTTTTTAGAAACAGTAAATCCAGTCTTGCTAATATAAGTACTGCCACATTTATTATTATTTTTGGTATTTACTTCACAGTTACTTTACAGTTGCCATAGGTGCTGACTTTGGTTCTGGGGACCCGGGTCCGAGTCCTGGCATTGGCTCAACATCATGTGATCTGGGCAAAATCACTTAATTTACCAGTGACTTACGAAAAATGAATTTGACCTTGATTAAAGTCGCTAGTGCTTGTTTAACATGTTCCAATCCCTAGAGCTGAGTCCACAAGCCTAATATAACAAATATTGTGAAGTATGCCTACCATCTGTCCTCACTTCCTTCGTAGACCAAATTTAAATGCTTTCTTGTGCAGCTATTTCTGAAGCTTTGGAAGGCAATCTTCTTTATAAGCCAACTATGCTAACAAATTGACTCTTGATGCTGCTAGAGAATAAAGCTGTATATATCCTCTTGAATCACTTATATCACATGTGTATGTAAATGTCCCCTAGGCCTTCTTGGGAAACTGTGGCTGGCCTCCTACTGGCATGGCAACACCTGGCCATACTCCACATGATCACTGATTTTTCAATTGTGTCTGAAAGCATGTTTTGTGGAACCCCTTTTTCTGATATCTTGTCTAGGGGCAAGGATGTGGCGCAAGAGCCAGAGCCGATGACTGTGGAGCTGGGGAACCAATTCTTGGTGTTTGCTCAACATCCTGTGATTCTGGGCAAATCACTTAATCTCCCTGTGCTTACAAAAAATGAATGTGTGTCTCTGTAATGTAAAAGATGCTTCTGTAAAGCGCTCCAATACCTTTGGGTCATGTTCGCTCTATATAAAACTGAAGAAAATATATTACAAAATGTTGTGAGCACTCCCGTTTCCAGGTACTGCTCAAGACTGGAAGTGGAGCACAACCTAAGGATGGCAGAAGCAAGAACCATCCACACATTGACTGTCTCTGTGGAGAAAAACAGGCACACCCCTCACCTGTGTTTTGGGAGTGTTTTTACCAATCTATCCTAAATTTTGTGTTTTATGTGAAAAATAAAGCACCAATGTAATTTTTTGTGCTAATTTTTTCTTGGAGACTTTTCATTTGAACTTTATATTAAGCACAAGCACTACAAAAACTTCAGTTTACTAAACACTCTTACTTTAGTTAATATTATTTGCCCTATATGACCTGGGCTCTGCAGGAGGGAATGGCCATCAATGATGCAGAGTACCAGCTTCCAGAACATTTTTGTCAGGAGGTGGTGGTGGTGGGGGGGGGGGCTCGATGTGTAAAAAGGGTTAGATGGGGGGGCTCAGCCGACAAAAGTTTGAAGACCTCTGTTCTAGAGGTTGCCGTCGCCTGATTGGCTATTGGTTGGATTTGGTTCTTTTTTCCAAAAGAAGGTAGATAGGCTATTGCACTGACTTTTCATTGCATGGTAGCCTATGGTAATTTTATCTGCTGCTTTTATATGTATACCGTGGGACTCCCACTACGACGACGGGGATGATTCAAGCATGTGAATCTATGAAAGATCCAATACTGGAGAACGGGAGCATCTCCCGTTTGCGGCCGCAAAAAAAGGGTCGTACATCTGGCCCTTTATGTTTGACATATGTTCAGTCTACTGCTTTGAACGAGGCTTTTGATAGCGGTGGCTGGGAAAGATACATCCATACAGCTAACCTCCCCTTCATTGTGAGAAATACCAAGGCAATGTTAAGAATGAAACCCTTTGAAGCAGATTACATCAGGACCTGCATGAATACAGTTAATAAAAATAGATAGAGGAAAATGGTTTGGACAACGACACAGAGAAAAATATTTTCAAAGCAAAGATTCTACTGATGCATAGAGGTGATGCAGAAGATTATGATCATTAACGCCGTATTCAGACAGATGTCCACAAAGCTGAAGAGCTTAAATGTCTTTGATGATACAGTCTCAAGCTATCTATTTACACACAGTTCTCTATTATGATTATATGTGCCAACTTATCCTCAGATCTGAAACCTTAACACTCAGCCTCAAAATACGTATCTGAAGAAAACAAAGTAAGGACTCTTCTATACCCTCTTTTAATCGGAGTCTTTTGGACTTGAGGCTTTTCTGGCTTCACATTGATTCATGGTTAGATATCAGAGAGATGAAATCAGCATGCTTATTTAAAATCATGTCTCCCTCAAGCAAATGCTGCAAAACCAAAAAGGAGGCACACTAAAAGAAAATTAAAAAAATACCTAAAAATCTTCACCCACTTTTCAGACAGCTCCTACACAATAATGTCTACACCTCAAACCCGTAGGAAACTCTTATGCCTAAAGAACTATATTTATGGTGCAGAATGGGCAACAATGACAACAGATCCTCCAGTACTTAAAAAGGTACAAAAAGTGGATGGATTTTAGTGGCTTTCAAAATGATTCATTTCAACTGAACAAGTGGCAACGCTTATTGGATTATCTTCCTAATGTAATATGTGACTTTAGTGAAGATCTAAATTTGGAGAATAGCAGTTGTATTAGTTTCTCTCAAGGTCCTGAAACATATAAATTAGTAGTGAAAACAAATTTTAAAAGTCATATATTTACTGAAACTGTGGAAACAAAAAACTTTCCAAGTAAGGATGTGCCCTGATAAAGGAATGACCATAGTTAGAGCCGTGTGTTTAAAGCCAATAATCTGTAAAATGGATCAAAATGGGGAATCAAGTTTGTTAAAGATGAAGCTTTTGCACTACAGATATTTCTCTACAGAAATATCAAATTATTTAGACACACTCAAAAGTAAGAAAATGCAAAAGTGTCATCACTTTCACAGCGTACTGAGGGGGATATCAATATATCAATCCTCTAAATAGTAGCACACCATTTAATATTTCCATGTGCCATCACATTTTTTTGGCTGACTATTTGCAGACAGACGATCATCCTCTGAAAGCCATTCACAGTAACCAGAGTCATAATTGCATGGTGTTTATGGTGCAGTGTCCATTGTATGGTTGTTTGCAGACAGAATGCCATCAGCACCTACTGATGTTAGGTCCTGATTCTCTTGTGAGGAATGAGTTGTTCTGGAGGGTTCTTTGCCTCATTTTAAGTAACCAATCCAAAAGGTTTGTTGCAGCTGGGCTTAGATCTTTGGTAGTACTAACTCTTTAGTCATGTTGTGTTTACTTCCAGCAGATTATGAGGTGCTAGGGCTTTTCAGTAGAAATCCTCACAATGACGATTAAATTATTTCTTTTTTTCCATGAACACATCTCCATGAACTAAGGCCATCATGTAACAAAAGTAGGCAGACTGTACAAGCCATCCTCTGTATTCATTCGGAAAAAGTGAATATGAAAGTAGATATGGGACACACTATTGACCGAATCATTACTAATCACCAGAAAGGCACCCACAGCTTGCATCACAGCACCATATCTGGACTATACTCCACTTAATCTAATGTTTTGCCTACGAAAAGCTTATCAGCCTAACACGTAAGGTGGTGATGGTCAGCAGGTAGTCAATACATATAGGAGCTATGTTTGCCATTTCTATTGTTTCATAATAGCTCTAAACCAGAAAACAATGTTTACTGAGGAGAATAAATCGTCTGAAATTTTTTTTAAAAACAGAATGATAAAATAATAAACTAAGATGTACCAAACTGCTTGGAGTAAGCACACGTTTTAAGAAACAAAAAGACCGAATAAAACAAATATGATGTAACAGTTATGTAACAAACAAACACAATGCACTAAGTGGGCAGCATATCTTAATACTGTGTACACTACAAGCAACATTAAAAATATAAAATACAGTTTCAGCATCATAAGAACATAAAAACTAAGCCCAAAGTACAACTGAGATTAAAAAAACAATAAAGGTGATGTGAAACCCAAATGCTGTGACAATGAAGATATGCCCACACACGTTGTGGTACCTGTGAAGCTTCAATTCATTTTCTTGATACATTTCAGTCATGACTTTCAGCTTCTGCTGCTGCTTCTGAACATCAGACTCAAAATGGGAGTTTTCGGAGTCTAAAGTCCTTTGCTCTTTTTGAAGTTGGTCAATGCGTTCTGCCAAAAAAACATAACTTTAATGTCACTTGACATCAAGAAGAATTTGCCAGTTGTGTAAATTCTGAACTATGCTGTTCTATGGGGATCGTCCTAGCCGAATATAATGTTGTACTTACCAGTAGAGACTTCTGTTTAGTTTGATTGACAATCCTGCATCTGTACGTAAGGCTGATAAAATCACTGTTAAACGATTGTTTCTAGACAAATGTTATATGGAACGGGAACGTCCAGAATTGAGCAAGCTTGTCTAGAGCCTTATTTAACATATGTGACCAATAATTGGGAAAGAGCTCTACTGTTAAAACACAGGGCGGGTATTATGTGTCATATGTTGTGTTTTCCACTGGCTGATTATGGCAGTTTAACTGATGAGAAATGTGCCTGTGATAATGTTTCCACTCAATCTTGATTACACTTTATGATATTTTGCACATTGTATAAACCTTTTAGGAAACTTTTTATCTAGTACCTCTTTTTAAATCCTACAATTTTAAACAATGTAGAGTCGCCCTTCAGAGACGTTTTGAGGCATAGGCAAAGTGGGCTCTGGCCCAGGGCCCCAGCCTTTCAGGGGGCCCCTGACAGAGACAGCTCTGTTCTGCAGAGTCTTGCCCTGTTGACTTTGAAACATTCTTAAACAGAGATTGTTTTAAATAGCGTTTTCCTTTAATTTATTTTTAATGTGGGTGATGTGTGAGAATCTATTACAGACATTTTGCAGACAAATATAGTGTTTGCTAAATAGTTTTTTTTAGATCAAAACAGGACCTCACATATGAGAAATGGGAGAGTGTCACAGAGATTATTTGCAGTAATATGAGTGAGCTGCTGCTGCGTAACAATATTGAAAACACAGGTCACTATCCCTGAATATTAGATGCAAAGACATTTAGAATTTGGACGAGTGTGCCTGTGCACTGTCAGTGACCTGACCAAAGAGGGCATTAAAAAGCTGAAACTGGATCATACAATTAAAGCTGTTCCGAGCAGGGGCCAACAAATTACATTTGGCCCAGGGCCCCCAAAATCCTTAAGACTTTCCTACAATCATTGACAAGTAGTGATGTCTGTTTTAGAGTAAGCAGTTTTCTTAAGGCAGTTGTGTTTGCCAGGAAAATTACTGACTTTAGTTAATGTATCTTTATATTGATGCTAATGATCGTCATTTATGTTTGAAGAATCTTTTATGTATACCTTTTATAATTGTCTCTGACATTCAAATAAAATGAATTTGAACTTCTGTACACATAGTATAGTACATTAATGAAGGGACAATTTGTTTGACTATTCATTTAGTCTGTTAAAAATCTATTCTGGAAGTTTCACTGTGAACTCTGTTCACATTGCTCCATACCTCCCTCCAATTAAATCATTGCTGTTGACTCAAAAGTTAAATCGTAAAACAAAATTTACATAACTCACAAATGATTTGTGGAAAATCTCTCCCATCAAACAGGCAACTGTCACATGTTATGCTGTTGAGGGAATTGGCACAGGCAAGGGGTAGGTCATTCTATCCACTGACTGCCCATTCAAGATAGCCAAGTGTAATGCAGGCTCAGTGATGCATACCCTTGGTCTGCCAGCATCACTCCCACACCATACATTACACACATCAGCAACAGTCACACATACACAGATCGGCCTGCAGCTTGGTCTTTTCAAACAATTGAGAATATGTAGTAGGAAAAACAGGAGGGTGAGTACAAGACGAGGGAGCTGATGCATTATAGCCAGCCGGTGCTTTAGTTCATGGACTGACCAGACACATACCAGGAGTTAAGTGTCATAATGGTAATGGTGAGGAATTAAGCAATCCGGGGTGTTTTACAGTAAGGGCGCACTGTCCCTGTTTGCACTGCGGCACACCTTTAACTAGGTGCGCTAACAGGGATAGCGTGCCCTATTACTGACAATGTGCTGCCCCCCTGGGCAGCTAAGAATTTGAGTTGCCCTGGGGGCAGCGCATCAGTAAAAGACAGACCAGATAATTGAAGCAGCCGGTCCATCTTTCACAGTGCAGGTGGCTCCCGGCCTACATTTTCATGGGTGACAGATCTCCCTGAAGGCAGGTGCAGTTAGTGACTGCACCTGTCTGCAGAGTAAGGCCTTGGGGTGTCCATCGGACCCCCCTTCGCCACTCAGTCTCAGTCAGTTAATGTGCCTCCTGATGGCCTCTTTCTTTCGGTGCCAGAGTCTAGTATATGGCAGGGTGCAGAAGAGAAGCGTTTCCTTCACTTAGATGAGTCCATTTAGGATGGTGCTGGCAATAAATGTGAATTGGTGCTATCTGTATAATAGAAGGGGCCGCACAAGCGTCTTTGGCCCCTTCTGTAATACCAACGTGCCCCAGGATTGCAGAAAGTGGTTGCACATCCCATTTGTGCCCTTGGAGCACATTGCATAATGTGGGCCGAGGTCTGGGTTTATTGGAGATGAGGTGGAGGATCAAGGGGCAAGATCTCTGGATAAAAAGAAAGGGAGCTAGAAACAGGGTGGTCAGAGAGAATAGCATAAGAGGGTGCAGCATCCACTGGTGCTATGAAAAAGGAAAATGAAGAGCAATCACGGTAAGGAAGGAGAAGGAATGATTAGTGGTAAAAAAGGAGAGAGGACATCATTGGGAGACAGTGGGGTCAGGAGGAATGTGAAGGAATTGGGTGAAATCCACTAGACTACAGGGTAACCATAAAAAGAAGTGAAAAGTGAAGCTTCCCACTCTAAGCACTAACCTTGCAATAGAAGAGGCTGAGTGTGTATAGTTTACACTTGAGAGACAAGTACAAGTAGTATACAAGTTGCTTCTACCCACCATCACTGTGGTCATGGATGATACCTCAGGGTTATAGCTACCCGAGTGTGAGTCATGCCCTGCAGATGTTACATTCCCCTGTTTCTTCCTTCCACCTCCCGCCTTGCTGTCCTGAGTACTTGGGAAGTTCTTGAGACTCCTAACAATGTTCTGTGGGCTATTTTCTGGGGCTTTGGGCTTATATCAGTGTACTCTGTTTTTTTGTCATTGATGGGACTAAACAAAAACCTGTGTTTTAGGACTTCTGTTTTTGATTCTTTCGTCCTGCTGGCCTGGGTATGTTGGTGGAGAAAAATGCATGCCTTGGTAATAAAAATAGTTGTTCCATGCAGTAGCACTCCCTGCATCTGGCACCTGGACACAGGCCATATCAGAACCATTGCCCAACAACTACTGTTTCAATAACTAGGGAAAATCTACTTATTCGATCAGTTTTTCAACCCAGACCAAATACTCCAAATATTGCACTCCTCACGTCCAAACTACCACAACCAATATTACTTTAATGCCAAGCCTCTCTTCCTCTTGCTTACTGTGCTACTGCCATACAATTTCTTGCATCCTATCTTCTTTGAGTTAACTGCCATCCTTCCTTTGCATTTCTCTCCACTGTACATCTATATATATAAATGAAATGTATAAAAAGACAATAGCACCAAAGATATCTGTAAAATAATTCTTGCATTAACCAATTGTCATACCTGCAAGTTCTTCCTTAGACTTCACTTCATCAGAGAGTTTGACATACAGCTGATTTCTTTCTTCTTCCAAGGTTTTCAAAGATGCATTTAGCTGTTAAAATATGATTTATTAGCAATATCACTAGAGATTTCTACATCCCCAAAGCCTTAAAATAATTTAGCTTTCTTATTTTAAAATTCAAAAGGCTTTACTCTAGCCTCACCTATCACCAACAGATTAATCCGGAACAGGTTGGATGTGAAGATTTTGGCTCAGAAAGAATAATTTATTAAGAATATAGTGCAAAACTAAAGTGAGAGTTATTAGGATTACTATAACTCGCACTTGAGCAAAGGCATAACTCACACACTATTGAAATTATTTGGCACTGCAATTGCAAGATGGATTTTACGCTTTTCTGAAACAAATTCCAGTGAATTGCTTTAAACGCCTTTATCAATTTACATGTGATTAGCTTAAGTGCAAAAGCACATAACCTGGATTAGCTTCCAAAAAAAAAAAAAAAAAAGAATCAGTTTTATCATATACAACTTAATTTACATTAAAATACGATACAGCGTTTTGGCATCTTGGAGCAGATTAACATTTCAGTTTAAAAAAACATTAAAATATAAGAAATGTTTGTTAGAGTTATTTGAAAGATAGATCTCAATGCAATCACCTTTTTCAGATAATTCTATACTGTGTTATTAGTAGTGGCATAGGCTTTTACTTTCATTTTTAATAAGTTCATATTGTGATGTCACAAAATGCGTTCTCAGTAAAATGTTAACTACAGTTTACAAGAAGGCGTATAAGACCACAGATTAATGCGTAGAGAGGAAAGCAAACTTTGAGACAAGGATACTAGACTGTAAAGTTTTTGTAACTCCATGAAGAACCCAGATGCCTTCAGCGTTCTTCTCCTCACACCCATGTAAGTTCTGCAAAATAGCTCTCACAGCCTGAACACTTCTAAAAACCTGTTTTTTCCCCAAGATCAGCAACTGTCATTCTGCCTGGAAGTCCTACAGAAGCTTAGGGTCCTTCAGTCACCAAGTCCTTTTTACCTTCAAACTGGCTTTTTCCCTGGCAATGGTAAGGGTTGAAATCAGGAAACAAAAGATGGGTCCATCTTCTATCATTACTTTTTCTGATGATCTACAGCCCGTAGGATTCTTTCCAGATTTTAAAAGCTATTTATTATTTTCCTGAAACATTAAACAATTTATAAACTCATTTTAAACTAATTGCCACTTTAAAGGTGATTCTACAAATACAATATAATTTAGTACAATATTTAGCAAAACATATAGCAAATAAGCAGATAATCATATCTTTCGTCATCTTTGTTCTCATGCCTCAGTCAGAATGTGGCAAAACACTGCAGAGCAGACACCACTGGAAATAACATCTTTTCTGTCCAGAGCTTCCATGTAAAGCAAATCTTTGAGACACCCCCTAAACGGTGGAAGAAAAGTCACAGTGCATGGAGAAGCATTACTTATGCTACTACAGAAGAAGTACCCTTATCTGGAAAGTGAGCATGCTATATTTTGGAACAATGTAGGTGGCATTAGGTCCACCACGCATGCCAGCATGGCAGACTTTCTGTAACGCACCATTTTAATTTGCGAGTACCTCAACTGCCTGAAGGATCAATGCTTGGCCCAAGATTCACTAAACTAAATGGACATTAGTCTTAACATTCCATGAGCAATAGTTTCAACAAGAGAAACATATCACTGGCCAATTCTGTTTTACCTTTCAGCCATGGAAGAAAGGACTTCAGATCCATCTTGATAATGTTTGACAATGTTTACAATGAAGCTGTTTAAACTAAACTAAAATAAATAATAGATAAGCTGATTTCTGATGGCTTAAGAGTTGACCAACAATGAAAAGGCCAGAAACCAATCAAAGACTACATTGTGAATTAAAATGTATACTAGCAGCGGAAAATATCATGCCAGCAGCATCAAATGAGTACAAGTACATTAATTAACTGCGTTTGTTCTCTTGATTGGGGCGACATTCTTCCTGTTGACCTGCTGTCCTCCTGACGATAGTAAGGAGACTCTGGACACAGTTGCTCAAGATAGCTGCTTCAAGAGTGCCCGCGGCTGCTGGGGACTGCAAGTCCTCCAACTCCCTGGCCTGAAAACACCCGAGGCTCATCTGGCCGGCGCTACTTCTGGTGCACTACAGACTGGCAGTGCGGGTCTGCACTTGTCATCTTGATTGGGGGTAAGATTCTTCCTGTTGCCCTGCTGTCCTCCAGACGGTAGTAAGGAAACTCTGGACACTGTTTCTTCACGGGGCTAGCAGCTGCGGGAGTGAGCGCAGCCGCTGGAGACTACAAGCCCAACAACTCCCTGAGCCTGGAAACACCTGAGGCTCATCTGGCCGGCGCTACTTCTGGCGCGCTGCAGTCCCACAGCGCAGAATGCGCCCAGGCCCGTCTGCGGCCGGACGAGGCTGGGCCACCCCTCTAACGTCAATCTTCTGCTAACAGGTGAGGAGTCATGGGGAAGAGGAAATGCACCGCTGGGCCTCTGCTGGCTACCCCTCCCTTAAAACCGAAACCCACCCACTTGACCTAATGCTGCAAAGGTCAATTGGGGCTGTGGCTACAGTAACTGATCTGGCGAAAAGGAGGTGTTGCGCAGGAGTGCCCTTAGGGGGGCCGTTGCTATATCATTCTTGTTCATCTGAACTAGCAGATGATACCAACATTGATGAAGTGGGGCCAAGTGTGGTAACTGGGACTACAGCTACAGTAACTGGTGCTTTAAACGGTACGCCTAACCCGCAGGCCTGCCGTATTGACCCTCAACACTCAGCTAAAAAACGGAGAAGGGTCGTTCGTAGTAAACAATCAAAGCAATTAACGCAGGCTGCTTCTTCACCCGATACCCCTGCTTCTGGCCAGCCGTTAACTGCCAGCATCGGTCCTATTTATAATGGGTTTGATTTACAACCAAGTTGGTTGTGCAACTGGCAACTGAGATAGCTGATAAGGTTAAAGCCATTAAGAATGCAGAATTGACACCAATCTTGGCACACCTTAAAATTATAGAACAAGCCCAAAAGGCTACTTGAAACCCAATATCACAGAGGCACGGAACTTGTGAAGATGATTCCCCATGCAACTCTAACAAGTCCATCACAATTCCCGACAGGAGGTACATTTGCAAGGGTCCTGCTCCCACCGCTTCTTTACCATCAATTAAAATGAACCAAGAATCTTCTAGTCCGCTTACTGTTGAGAACCAGGGAGAGGCTCAAATGCAACGGAAGGGAAGTAGTAATGAGCACCCCGGAACTATAGTATAAGATACTTTTCAGGAGTCAACAGTCATCGATTTACCACCTGAGCCCTGTCCATATGTGGTAATTATGTCTGGTGCTCCTGAAGGGCGAGGAAGCCAGACTGAAACACCTGAGGAACAAATATTTGGATTGGCTTGTGAAAAACAGGAATTTCCCACTCTCATTAGCACACAATATTCTTTTCTCACGCAGAGTGGGATGGATTGGGAAGAAAAGACTGGATCGACCAGGGGATTGTATCAGCAGTAATTTCAGGGACCCTAAGATGGTACGGAAATTGCTGTTTGATGATGTACAGCGGAAAGATGGGCACTCAAATATCATTCTCTTGCCCCTAGGATATTTTTATAAACGTAGGTCTAATGCCAACAGGGACTGCTACCATCCCTTGTCAAAGCATTTGTAAACTAAGATGCCCCTTTATAAGGATCAACAATGATTCAGTAGGAATTTCACCATACCAGTCTCAAATCGCTCTGACGCATTTGAAATGGTTGATTGACTGAGTGCTAAAGAAATCTCCCTACACAGTCTGAGCCTTGGGGGGAGGTTAAAGGATCTGATGTAGAAGGGGTTACTTTCACCGTTGGGGGGGGGGAAAGTTTGACACCCTCTAACTTGATGACGAATATAGCCCTGGCTCAAAGGCAGTTGTATGGTGAGCCAATGGGTATTCTTAGCATTTCTGGTACTCTGTTGAAGGCACCGGCCCGAGAAATAGAACATAGAGTGACCTCCCCTATTTTGAACTCTACTTCCCAGCCCTTGCCAGAATCTGACAATCCTGAAAACGAAACAGATCCTCATACATATGATGGTTTGACTCTGATGTCATGGAACCTTCCTCTAAACTTTCCAACCCTGATTGGATTATGTTTATTGGTAAAAATGGCATATGTGCTTTCCAGGAGACATAGGCAGGGGATAAAATGTATGTGAATGGTTACTCTACATATAGCGTTGAACCCAGCCCTCCGGAAAAAGCTGGGAGAGCGATCAGGGGTTTAATATTTTAGTGAAAAATTAGATTGCCTGTAATCACAAGCAGTTAAAAATTGATTCCCTGATATAATGGGGCTCTAGCTCAAGTTTCCTTTCGGTTTAAAATTGATTGTACTTAATGCTTATGCAAGATGGGTCTCTTCGGGTGTTGACTCATTAGTTTTGGCTATGTTAGATGATCTAGTAGGTGTTTATCAGCAGCAGGGTAAAATTGTGCTTGCAGGGATTTCAATGTTTCATTTGAGCCATCTCCTTCAATTAATGCCTTGATAGAGGAGGAAGATGAGCTCTAGGGTGTCCCCTGTTTGTCTGGTAAAGCTCAACATGTTTTCTCTAATGATGCCCTTCAGCTGGCTTTCCTAGTGTTTGGGAGAAGTTTAAGGGTCTGTAATGGCCGGACTCGTTATGATCCAGATAGGCAGCCTACCTTCAAAAGAGGAACTAGTAGTAGTGTTATCGATTACACCCTTCTAGACGTAAGACTCTGGACACTACGTAGTGACATGGGAATTGTATTTCGATCAGACAGCGACCACAACCCATTGCTCTCATCTCTGGCTGGTGACTCTCTCAAGAGAGGTTTGCCTCCTTGCTATACTTTAGCTCAGGAGCCCCTCCTAACAAATAATTGCAGAAGAATCACTTGACCCCGGATTTTAACAGACTGTGGATTGCACTCTAGGATTCATTATTTGTCCTTGCAATTTTTAATAGGTATGAAAATGCCACTCTTTCCCCTACATCATTACTGGCTATTCATGGGGAATTTTTTTTAATGTTATGCCAGGTATTTCATAAGGAGGCAGCCCAAAAGACTCCCGCTTTCTGTACGGGGCATAGATGGTATAATGCAGAGTGTAAGTTAGCAAGAAGTGATCCCAAGAGGGCTATTAGAGAGTGTAGCCACTTGGACATTTCAGCAGCTTGGCTTATATATACTTGCCAAAGTGAAAAACAAATGGGCTGAGAAAAACTGGCAAAACTTGCTGATAGCTGATAGCTGCTAGGGTCAAGGATAACCGCTCCTTCTGGCACATTGTTTCGCACGAAGTTTAGATAGTATTAGTACCCCTTGCTACCATATTCAGCCAAGAAGTGGGTTGATAAATGAAAATGATACTATTGCTATTACACCTCAGTCTATAGTATTAAACACTCCTCCCCATGATTCATCTACTGATGTTGTACTAACTTTCAGCCTTGAAGATACATGCAAGGCCATCAACTGATTAAAATCAGCAAAAGCTCCGACCCTGATCATATTCCTGGTAACCTGTATAAGTCAGAGCCACTAATCTAGACACCGTATATTAATCTTACATCAAACGCAGTAGCTGCGGGGGGAGAAATTCCTGATTCTTGGAGAGGCGCGGGGATAACTGCATAGTACAAGAAAGGTGATGATCCAGCCCAATGAATTACAGGCCCATTAGCTTAATCGACAATTTAGAGAAACAGAATTCAAGACAAGTACTAGACAGATTGCAGGCCTGGATGGATACAAACTGTATTCTTTCACCTCTTCAGGCAGGCTTCTGTGACAAAACAAGTACTTGTGATCAAGTTTTTAGGTTCACATTATTACACTGGAAACATGTATTGTTAAACAACCAGAAACTGTATTTTGCTTTTGTTTACTTAAGATCAGCTTTTTATCTTGCGCCTCGAGAAATCTTATGGAATGTACTTTTAAGCATGGGAGCCCCTATTAACTTGGTAACCTTGATAGTCCGGATGCATGAAGCTAATTACGCTCCGGTCCGATGAGGGAAATACGGAGAGCTAACTGAAAGAATACCCATACATCGTGGAGTGCGCCTGGGATGCGTTTTGGCACCAACATTATTTACCCTATATATAAATAGGGTGGTAAATGATCTTGCTGATTGTAGGAATGATTTGTCATGTCTGAATGGGAGGAAAATACAAATTCTGTTGTTTGCTGATGATTCCTTATTGATATCGGAGACCCCTGCCGGCTCCAGATACTATTAGATAAATTCTTGAATTTTTGTGCATGTAGGGGACTGGAACTCAACACAGCAAAGACAAAATTTATGGTGTTTTGAAAGGGTAGATCTAGACACTCTACAGTTAAAGTTGACAGAAAGCCCATTGAGCAGGTTCACAGATTTGACTATTTTGGGTGTTAAGACGTTGGATAAGTTAAAATGGGAGCCACAACTCAACAAAAGCCACCTGTTTATAGTAAAGAGATCAAAAGCTCAAATCAGTTGTTTTAAACACAGCCAGCTGCATCCAAGAAGCCCAGATCTGGAGGTTTATCATGCTAAATCCCAAGGTGCTGAGCTCTCTGGAGCTGAGATATGAGGATATGTTGACATTAATAAATTGGTAGTAGGGCATAATAATTTTGTAAGATCTCTTGTTTCGGTCCCCACTAGTCCCCTTGTTTTATGATATAGGCATTAAAAGAATTGCCAGTGTTGCCTCGCTTAAGCCATTGATGTACTGGTTATAGCAGAAAAAAAGATTCCCCGATTGAAGCATGTGGCAACTTGGTTTAAGTTACTTGGCCTGTCCAATCTACGGGATCACCCCCGAGGGAATAAGTAAGGCAGTGCTACCTACTGTACAAACTAAATACTGAGAATATGTGCACGACCAATATACCTTTAGTACAGAGGCAGGATGTTTAACCAGTTAATTTCTGCGTTTTAAGTCCAGATCCAAATTTGAACTATTTTTAGATATGGTTTCCCCGCCATTAGCAAAGAGTTTGCACTTAGGATTTCATTTGGGCTGCTTGCCACTAAGGACCTTTGATGATTGGATTAGAGAGCAAGCTTCAGATAAGTGTCCAGCATGTGGCCTAGTGCTAGAAACAGAAGAACATGTCCTTTTTTTCTGCACTGCGTATTAACATCCTCACAAGTGCTGGATACACCCAATTTGTTTAAACTTAAAAATTGCATGTTATTTGATTGCACATAGAATCCTAAAAACAGATACCTAGGGCCCAATTGCCATTGCAGTAAGTCATTTTTTGCTGAATGTTTGGATTAAACAACTGAAGATTAGGTCTTAAAAGTACAGCGATATGTATGCTTTTGTAATAGATTATGACTTGGTCTTACTTTTTTACAAAGAGTTTATCTGTTGGGTATTCTTTTTTTGCCGCAAACCGCATATTGCCAATACCTACTTGCTGCCGTTCCTGCCCAGGGGGGCTGCTGACATCTGCCTTTACATTACTTGCTGCCATTCCTGCCCAGGGGGCCTGCTGACATCCGCCCTCACCTGACGTGAACGGTCCAGGGGGACCGCAAGTTCCAGCTTGCTGTGCGTGGCGCAAAACCAATCCCGTCACAGTAGAAGCGCCAGGAGGCGCTTCAAAAGCGGCCGCGGGCTCCCGCAGCGCGGGACGCACGCGGGCGTGCCCCTGCCGAGCCCGGGCCAAGGGCAGGCCCGTCTGCGCCCATCCGCGGCCGGATGAAGCAGGGCAGGGCCATCGCCCTTGGACGTACAGCAGAAGAAATAGCAAACCCTGGTAAGAAAAACTTACACTAAGTCCCCTTGTTGTTGATCATTTCTACACTGACTAAGCATGGGCAAAAGGAAATTACCATTAAAGGGTAAAGCGCCTCTAAAGAACGCACCTATTACCAAATATTTGAAAAACGCTGTGGGCCTCATAAATAGTGAAATTGTCCATGTTGAAAAGCAACTAGCAGCTACAAAAACAGCACTTGATGCCGCCTTAAAGGAGTCTGTACAAGAATGCGGGAAGGATTTTGTTCCAACAATGCCTAATAGGGGAGATACGGGGGAGGAGATAGTCATCAGTAGTCAAAACCATTGTACACAAAAATAGGCCTAATTCATCCAACCCATGTGTATTATTAACATCTTTGGAGATATCAGTACTAACAGAGGACACGCTTCCAATATCCCCCCCAGCCAAAAAAAAGAAACAAGTCTTACGAGTAGCAAATAGCCCTGTGGAGAAGTTATCTACAAAGCCCAAAACCAAACTCAATCACAAACAAAAAAAGGGCGAAAATAACCCAGGGGCGAGAAAAGGGGATAATATTATTATTAACTCAAAGCCGCAAGATCTTGAGGTACTTTTTAAAAGATTACATGGCAAATTGGATGGCATAGAAAGACGACTAATGTCCGAAATTAAATTGATACAGAAAGACATGGCTTTTCTTACAGATATGGTTATTGAATCTTTACCGACTAAACCTACGAATAAAATAACTTGTACCACCAACTCATCTCCTAATCGAATAGAATGTAACAGGGAAAAAAGAGGTCAAACAATTAACAGTTCTATTATCCAAAGAGAGGCCACCACTGTTGTGAACGTAAAGGAGGCCCCGACATTACAAACCATACCAGGAGTAATGCAACACAAAGACGATATTATATCCCCTTCAAGGGTGCTGCAAAATGTATCTTCGCTGAGGACTAATAGAACTCCAGAAGAGCATAATAATCACCAAGGGACATTAAATCTCCCTCCACAGGCGACGCCATATGTTATCATTTTAAATAATGTTCCCAATTTAGGAGCAAATCAGAGGGAAACATATGAGTCGCTGAAAAATCAAGTAGTACATTGGCTGTCTGTAAATCCTAATGTTGGGGCTAATATATTGCATCAAGCCATCATCATGTTAAGGAGAGTAAATTGGGTGGGCAAATCCAGAAAATCATGCCGGGGAGATTGTAAAGTTATAAACTTTCAAAATAGTGTTTTGGTGGGTAATCTGTTGGATGCTTTAGTGAAGGACGACATTGGGTATTGCTCAAATAATGTTAATCATATAATGGCGGTCCCACTGGGATATTTTTATAGGCCAAGTTACAGCAATACCTTTGCAAATGTGAGCCATTACCCACCACAATCTATTCCACTGCAAAATAGATATACAGCACTGAGATGTTGTAGTGAAATAGACTGACTTAGAAAGGATATGGTTGGGCTAGCTGTTTTGAAAAAGGACTACACTACTAATAATCGTGTGTTAAATGTTGAGAAGAGATCACAAACAGTAGTAAATTTGAGCAATGACCCTATGTATAGCAACGAGGTCGATACTGGCATTAGTAATTTGGCGCCGAATTCAGATTTTGACGATCCAACTGCACCGCTTCAGGAAGGTGTTTTAGATAAACTAATGACCAGCAATACTGAACACATTCCTATTAATAACTTGAGGAAAGATGGCCCTAGTACACACTCAAGTGAACTAGTAAACCTTATGACATGGAATATTGCTGGGATTAAAGGTAAAATTAATGATGAGGATTGGCTGAAAACGCTAGATGGTCATGCGTTAGTTTTTCTGCAAGAAACTTGGTGTACCGAATCCTTTTTAGGTCTCGCCTGAGCCAGCGCATGCGCTGCTCTGGCGAGAGTTTTAGTAAGCGGGTTTTGGAAGTGCAAACAGTGGCTTTTGCTGGCGACCAGCTTGCGTTCACGCGAGCGTGCACGGGCGATCAGGCGCCATATGGCTTCCCTCGCCATCTGGACGCTCGCGATTACTTTCACGGCCGCGCGGCCGTGTCAGTTTCACGGCCGCGCGGCCAATGCTTTTTTTTTCTTCCTATAGCGTGCTCATACTGCTGCCTGCTTTTCACGAGCGCCGCAGTTCTTTGGTGAAATGTAACCACATTCACAGTGTTCTCATCAGCGCCGAGCACCTTTTTTTTTTCTTCTTATCTCATGCTCATACTGCTGCCTGGTTATTACTACATCATCGGAAAACATGTGCCTTGAGGTTACATCCCTGCTCTCCAGCAAGCACAGAATCTCGGATGTATTCCCGTCTCAGATGAGGTTTTTTACTTCCACGCGTAAATCACATGAACTGCTGCCCCAGTCACAGCGTGTGCACCAACAGGTAAAAAACTTACAGGGGAAATGTACACTGCGGGCTAGAACGAAAGTTATAGAGGGAACGACATGCAACGTATGGATAAACGCGGTGTACTACGTTTTGTTTTGGTATCTAGTACTCCATACAGTGTATCTGCAGGCCATCTCCACATCATTCCTTGCACCCTCCCCCACTCGCTATTACGTCCTCATTATTGCTTCCTCCCTCCCTCCTCATTTCTCGCCCATCCCCGAGTGGAATTCAATCATTGGCTATTACTGCAGTGCTGTTCATTTTCAGACTCCCCAGATATAGGAAGCAACCACTCCATAGATCATTTGGAGGTCTGTTCTGTAACAGATATTCCCACGTAGGAAAAATTACAGGCTTAAAATTTTAAATAAAGAGTACGTCTGATTTCTGGCTAGATATTGTACAGTTTATTTCCCACACCGGGTTCATACAGTCTGATGTAGCATCTTCCCTCGGACACCACGGCATGCTTCAGGATAAAATAATTTGGACACACCGCTCTCTTCACGTTCCTGTGTTTGAAGCTTTCCTTAAGTCTGAGTAAATGTCTCACCAGAGGACCGTAAACGAGGTCTTGGTCCTCAATCCAAAGCGTTGCAGACCCGGTAAGCATACCTAGACTCGCACATGGAAATACATTTGTAAATAGTACGGATTAGGTTTCATGATTGCGGAAAGATTCTTCAGTAAGGCCGTCTGCACTTGTTAGACCACTGCCAGGCACATACACAGGTGGATATTTTAATTTCCTTCATAGGGAGAAATCTTCAGTGGATCCGTGTTCAAGCTGGCACTAAATAATCACTAATGTACAGTAATGAAAGCAGCAGCTCGTTTATAGATTCATTATTCAAGTTGGATGTGTCCCACATTGCCCCTGAAGTAATGTTACATTAGGATACCTTTCAGTTTTCCTATAATTAGCAGCCTCGTATTACGTTGCCAGATGTTTTGATTTTGGCAATATGCTTTTTTTTAATCAGGAACAATAAAAAAACTAGCATTGGCATAGCCAATAGGTCTCGCCTTTGGGACCTTATAAGTGTTTAGCCATGCAACAGTTACTGTTGTTGCAGTAAGGATATTGTGCTGCATAACTAAACACTTAGAAGGTCCCAAAGGCGAGACCTATTGGCTATGCCAATGCTTGTTTAGGTCTTGCGTGGCGTTGCAGGGCAGAGCCCTGCTCCGCCCCCTCGAGGGGTTTTGTAAGAGAGGACTTTCAGAAGAGGGCTTTAAGCCCCGCCCCTCATTCCCATTGGCTGGTGTCACCGTTTATGCTAAACGGTGGCCTGCCATTGGAAATGAGGTGTTTTGGTTGCCTCCCTTTGGCTTACATTTGGACTCGGTGGCCTGCTTCACAGCTGTCGTGAAGCACTTTCTTATCTTTATGGGACCATGTGTTTAAATAAACACATGGCCCCATAAAGACAAGAGATCCCCATGCTCCGGCTGCGCGCTTTTGTTTTTGCGTGAGCAGGACGCACTGAGGTACGCATATTATACTAGGCTTTTGAACGTGTCTGCGGTATTAGTTAATCAAATAAGTTCGGGTGTGGGGGGCTTTCAAAATAATGAAATCACGTCGCACCCCTGAACGGAGCGCAGTGTGTAGCTGCAAGCAGCGACAATGACCGTTTTTGCTGGCTGTGCCGCTGTGTACCCAGGGGAATCGCGGAGCTCCTCTTGTTAATGTTAGAATCGCACGGGAGAGCAGTTTAACCTCCCTCTCCTCGAGACCTCTGCAGCCAAGTTTTAGAAAGGGGCAGATTGTTGGTATTTAGTCAGTCTTCGAGAACCCGGGCTGCTCTTCATTGACAACGGAGCGAGGACTCATTTCCTGCCACTCCCTTGCCGCCGACTGAAAGGATCACCACTGTGTGCAGACTCAATAATTGTCGGACTCGGACATGAGGGCTGATAAAAGAGCGGGGCTGGGCCACTGACACAGGGCGACGAGGTCTGTTGACCACCATGGTCTGGGGATTGGCTTGTGCGTCCCCGCAGGACGGGGAGGGGGCAGACCTCGCGTGGTGGCAACCCCATAGCGCCACGTCACGACGGGTACTATCGGGTCTCCCAGGTCAACTCGATTAACAGATGTGCGCGCAGCTACCTTGGATCGCAGCACATATGCCACAAATAGCTTTAGGGCACTAGCTAGCAGATGGGGTGAACGGGAGGTCGGAGCTTTCAGCCTTTGATGTGAAAGGGAGCGGTTCGGAAGCTAGTACTGCTGGAAGCCTGCTCTTGCATAACTTTCGTCCCCTGCAGGAAATGATGATGGATACAGTTATGTAGAATCCTTCGGCAAAGTTATATATTTTTTTGCCAGTACATTATATTGATCAGACATGCAGATTGATACGAATCCCAAATCGCCAGTTTCCCGGGAATTTACGGAGACTGATAAAGCTTTTGTTACTGTAACCCCTTGGATGAGGGGGCACGTCCCCATCGTAGACACCAAACTGAAAGACGCTGCTACCAGCAGCTGCGCGCAGGCTTACATTTGTTTTGTATCACCTTTCGCGGCCGCGGCTTTCATTGTGGTCATTTATTACTTCCTGGTTTACAGTGAGCCCCCTCCCGAAGGCGGATTCAGTCCCCGCAGCCCGTGTGGTCTTTACAAGCACAGCTTGTGTGCTGCCCTCAGACAGCATTGTTGCTATCCAAAGATAAGATTTCTGGGGTCTCTGAATCCACTGCATTTTGCAATACTTGTGTTTATTTGCAGTTACTGTAACATAGGGTTTCAAAGCCCAGTGGGTCTCATTACAGGATGTAAAACGTGCACAACGGCTTGGGTTGCCTCACGCAGTGTATGGTTTTGGGCACCCCACTTGTGCACACATTCAGTGTTTCCTAGATGAACAGCCGGATCCTGCCATGTGATCCAGGGCTTTAACAGAATGAATGACACACGTGTAGCTTTAATGAGACTCTACGCCAAGACCGAGCTGTTTACTCCCTCTCCTTGGTCTCATTTTAGTTTGACACACAGGCGGTTCTCCCATGGCGCAACTTGTGATGCAGCGCTGTCACTATGGGGTAGCTAGGACCGTTTTAGGTAACTATGACGACAAGAATCAGGGGCGTAGGTATCAGTCGGGCAGCAGGTGCAGTGACACCGAGGTCCGCCATTCCGTTTTATTACAGAATCGTTCATGAGTTGGAACATTAACTCTGTTTCCATTAGCACCAGTGGTTTCCTTGCTAGTGATAGGTATTGGATGATAGAAGCAGGCGGAGGCTGACGAAATTTAACAAGGGGACTTGGTGTATTCTAGTTTACCATGTTGAGTTTTTATGAACACCATTCTGGGACAATAGGACAAGTGTTTCAAGTGGTTTCATGCTGCAGTTTTGCCAAGTGAAAATACCGTTCTTACAAATCGGTCAGCATGTTCATTTCCACCCAACCAGGTTGCCACTCGTGTGTATTTTCAGTAGCTTACCCTCTCTGTTCAACCACGCTTCCTGGCACACGCACTGCAAGTGTAAAGCAACTGATTATGAAGCATTGTGGCAAGGAGTATGGGTAACCGAAAACAAAAGTGTGGGATCTCGCAGTGGTTTAATCTTTAATAGCCCGGATATAAAAAAGACATGACCCAATAACTAGTCAACTGTGAAATAAACACTGCTTCTTATCCTTACTGCCAAGTTTCGCCATGCCATGTGATCCCGGGTGCATCGAATAATGCACGTATGCAAAAGTTGCTTTACCTACCAAAAAATGACAACATTTACAAACTGCTATAAAGGGCTATAAGTGGAGATGAAGATTTCCACTCACTCGTCTGCAAGCTCAGGCAACACTCGTGCTCTTCTATGCTCCTAGTTATACCCGTGTACGTCACAAATACCTAAACGTGAACCTGCCCATTTTACACTTTTCACAGCACGTGGCTGAACCTCCAGTGATCACACCTCTATTAACTGTCCAAAATACAGCACACACACACACCTCTCTCTGGTGGCACTCGCCATTTACTTCACTTCAGTAATACCTCTCTTTTTCTCAACACTACACAGCCAAGGAAATACACTATATAGACTAGTTTCCTTTAAAAAAGGCTGTGCTCTGCCCACTATTCAAATTAATTTGTACTACCTCTATGCTGCAAAAGGCATGGAATGTGCTTGCTCAAGTGCTTTGCAAAGCGCTGCAAAGGCTGCTTCGGTGTGCTATAGATGTTCTGGCAATACTTGGAAGTCTGGCCGCATCACACCACTTAAAACAAACATTAAAAATGCAATAGGTCTCGCCTTTCATCAAGTTAAAGCCATTTGCTTTGCTATACAATACAATTAGCAAAGTAAATGGCTTTAACTTAATCAAAGGCGAGACCTATTGCATTTTCAATGCTTGTTATAAATGGCTACAAAGTCGTCTGTACTAACGCTAGCCCATCTAGGATGGGAAGAGCTAAAGGCGGCTTAGCCACATTAATTCCTATTACTTCGCCTTGGACTTTAAAAAAGATGTTTACCTCATCTGAATATTACCAGTTATTGCACCTACATTCAAACGGGAAAGCAGGTTATAATTGCTATAAACTTCTATAATAATGTCTTTGATAAATCAAAGTGTAAAGTTTTGAAGCTGCTAGAAAATGATTTGGACTCTTTTCTGGAGGGTGTAGATGGGGATTATGTATTAATATGGACAGGGGATTTTAATAGTGTCAAATGTGCTTTTGAAGTGGGAGAACCCTGTGGATATTGTGATCATCTAGGAGACAGGATCCCCCATTTTTTGCATGATTTGTACGGGGAATCCATCAACTATGCAGTCCATAAATATGATTTAATAATTCTAGAACCCACCACTGAGGAAGGGGAAACTAATATACAAACCTTTATAGGAGCAAGGTCATCTTCAAATATAGATCATTTTATCGTATCAGCAAATTGTAGAGAGCAGTTGGTAAAAGTACTGATAAATATCAGTATATTTAGTGACCATCATCCCTAATAGTGTCATTGAGACTAAACTTGACACAAAAAGAACAGGGAAAGAGAGTGGAAAATGATATCATAACACAGGGGAACAATGGAGTTTCAATAAAATGGTCAGGAGTGAACCCGGTTACATTCATGGCAAATCTTAGAGAAAAAAACAAGGAGACCTAGAAACTTGTTTGAATAGCTCTGTTTCAAATCCGGCTATAATAACTGCCTTTCATAACATTACAACTGAAATTGCCGGGGATTTAACTAGTAAAAAACAGAAGAAGGTATGTGACTGTAACCCTCGATGGTTCAATCATGCGTGCTCAAAGCTGAACGGGGAATTGAAATTGGCCCTAAAGCAAAAACCAAGAGATAGCGTACGGATTTGTAACCTGAGGAAAAACTACAAAAACATTTTGATAGAAAGGAAAAGGGAAATCCGTGAAGGGGCATGGGAGAAACTAACCCAGGCCGCAGAGTTAAAAGACTCAGCCCTATTTTGGAAAACAATTAATTACCCTTTTTTCAAGGAGAATGCAGTTGTAAAAATTGACACCGTTGTACCCCCAGAAGACTGGGTTGTTTACTTTGAGAGTATTTTCAACCCAGATGGCGCAAAAGTAAGCGAGAACAGAAAGGGAGTTTTTATATTGGTAGAACCCGTCAATTCCCTGCCCATAAGGCCAGAAGAGATTAAATCAGCGCTGGAAAAAAGTGCGAACGGTAAAGCGGCAGGGCCGGACGGGGTACCCATCGATGTTTTTAAGCATAAAATGGATTTCTGGATACCAATTTTAATGAATGTTTTTAATGCAACCCTCAGGGGCTTTTTACCTGTAACTTGGGTGGAAAGTATAATTGTACCGATCTTTAAAAAGGGGATCGAAGTAAGGCTAATTGCTACTGCCCAATATCTCTTCTTGATACCACGTTCAAATTGATGGGCCGAATAATGCTGGAAAGACTCGAAAATTGGGCCAATCAAAATAATATTCTAACTGATGCGCAGTATGGATTCAGAAGAGGTATTGGGACGGTGGAGCAATGCCTAAACTTAGAGTTACTTATAGGGAAGTACACATTGGCTAAGGAAGGGACGCTACACTTATGTTTCGTTGATCTTACTAGCGCCTTTGATTTAGTTAATCACTGTAAATTGTGGCAAACATTGAAGGAGTTAGGGGCACCAATTGATATAATAATATATCTATCCCAGATATATGCCTCTTTAACATCCAGGGTACGGTTTGGTAAAATGGGGGAATGCACACCAGACTTTAGGGTATTGCGTGGCATTAGACAGGGCTGCGTATTAGCGCCACTTCTGTTCTCCCTCTATGTTAACAACATAGACCCCTTTCTACAAAACTTGTGTAGACGCCCCGAAAGTTGGGACTCGCCCTACGCCAGTCCTACTCTATGCAGACGATGCTGCCCTAATGTCAAGGACAGCTAATGAATTACAAAGCCTTATAGAAAACGTTGCTTTGTATATGACTAATAAAGATCTTAAATTAAATTAAAAAAAAACTTTTGTCATGTCATGCGGGAGTAGTAGGTCAAAAGATAAACAACATCATGTAGGCGGGGCTGCTATTAACAGAGTCTCATCCTTTTCCTATCTGGGGATGCTTTTTAATAAGAGCGGTACATGGAATACCCATATTGAACAATATCCCCTTCTGTGTCGTATTGTTATTCTATTATGAAGATCTATATAAGTTGTACATGAACCAGAAAAATTAGAATTTTAGTTCTCATATAATATCACACACCGTCACTAGTTTATTCACTCATGTATTTATTTATTACTTGGTCAATTCAGACTAGACTTTTATATAGAAACCATGTAGTGAAATCCGTATTTTTATACACATAGAATAAAATCATTAAAACACATAATCCTATAGTTAAAAACAATTAATATCAAATTGGAAAAATATGAGATACTGTTTAAAAATACATCAAAACTTTAGTTTTCGAATAAACTCCTGCCTATATCCATTCTACTTGGAGACTGATACCATATTATATAACTTAAAACCTTGTCCAATGCTTAATTCCATACAACAATCCAATCTATGGTATAAACCACTGACATGTGCAAAAATACAATTATTCAAAAAAACAAAACTTTATAGTTGTCCAAAAGTCGACGCGTTTCGGTGTATGTTGGAATTCTTAAACACCTTCCTCAGGACTCAAATTTAAAAACACAGATTTTATTTTCTCAATGCAAAACCATGTATTCCACGAACACTCAAATGACTGCACATCCCATGTAGGGTCAGCAAGTTCTATGGAGTTTCTTATTCCACTATTAGTGTTCCTTTAAACACTCCCTTGTATTACTTTTCAAGGTATTGCATTTCAGATCAACCGTTGTATATTAGGAAAACTCCTTTAGAGAGTACGGACACCAGAGACCCCACGTTGACGAACTACTGTTCCAAGAATTTAGGAATACGATATATACGATATATACCTAATTGATGAAAGGTGTCCGTACTCTCTAAAGGAGTTTTCCTAATATACAACGGTTGATCTGAAATGCAATACCTTGAAAAGTAATACAAGGGAGTGTTTAAAGGAACACTAATAGTGGAATAAGAAACTCCATAGAACTTGCTGACCCTACATGGGATGTGCAGTCATTTGAGTGTTCGTGGAATACATGGTTTTGCATTGAGAAAATAAAATCTGTGTTTTTAAATTTGAGTCCTGAGGAAGGTGTTTAAGAATTCCAACATACACCGAAACGCGTCGACTTTTGGACAACAATAAAGTTTTGTTTTTTTGAATAATTGTATTTTTGCACATGTCAGTGGTTTATACCATAGATTGGATTGGATTGTTGTATGGAATTAAGCATTGGACAAGGTTTTAAGTTATATAATATGGTATCAGTCTCCAAGTAGAATGGATATAGGCAGGAGTTTATTCGAAAACTAAAGTTTTGATGTATTTTTAAACAGTATCTCATATTTTTCCAATTTGATATTAATTGTTTTTAACTATAGGATTATGTGTTTTAATGATTTTATTCTATGTGTATAAAAATACGGTTTTCACTACATGGTTTCTATATAAAAAGTCTAGTCTGAATTGACCAAGTAATAAATAAATACATGAGTGAATAAACTAGTGACGGTGTGTGATATTATATGAGAACTAAAATTCTAATTTTTCTGGTTCATGTACAACTTATATAGATCTTCATAATAGAATAACAATACGACACAGAAGGGGATATTGTTTTTTACTTGTGTTTCAACCCGGTCCCTTTCTGGTTTTACCTGGGTAACTCTCTTTATTTTGAATCTATACCCATATTGAATCCTGTAAGATGAAATTTTTAAGATCTACAGAGAGCATTTTTAGATTTTCTGCGAAAATAGGCAACAAACCCATCCGAGAAATATTAACACTATATCAGAGCAAATGCATCTCAGGGGTCTGTTATGGGGCTGCAATCTGGGGTAGAACGAATATTGCCGATCTACAGATTCAAGAAAACACATTTTTGAAAAATTATTGGCAGTCCCCAGTGCGTCAGCAAACTATATAACCCATAAAGAATTATCGGTTCCGTATATAAGTGATTCAATACATGTTGCTGGCCTTATCCTTTGGCACGGGGTCTGGTCTAAAGATGAAACTAAACTCTCAAAGGAATTAATAATGGATTGTTTATCCCTCGATTTTAGTAGGAAATTTCCATGGTTGGAGCATATCTTCAACCTATTAAAATTTTGTAAAGTTGAGTTTGATGGGAAAGACCCTCTATCTATACAGGAGTTCAGAAAAAAGGAACTCAAGTTGAGATACTTAAATTCAAAGGAAAATGAAAGAGAAAGGTCGGCAAGCCAAAAACATAGTGTCACTTTATATTGTGAACGTCCACTCATGAGGGGCACACAGCCATATTTAATACTGGTGAAAAATGTACAACAGAGATTTTATTTAACGAGGCTAAGGATGGGTACCCTACATTATCTAGTTGCATTTCCTAGACTGAATAAGTGGTATTATAAATTGCCAAATTGCCCATGTGATGGAAAATCAATACAATCCACGATGCATCTTATTCTTTTTTGTAAATTTTATAAGGATATCCGGAAATCAGTTTTAAAACCTATATTTTTAACTAATATGCTTTTTAATTACAAAAATGCTTTTAATTTTGTATGTAGTTTAGAAAACGTGAAAATTATTAATACTGTAACCCATTTTATACAACTTGCAATCAGGAAAAGAAAACATTACTCATACCTGGATGCATTGACATATGAACAATTTGATGATTACTCCTAGTACTGTTTCTAACTATGTATTCTCGCTAAAACTTGGCACTTTGCACTTTAGGTATCACTACTGCACTTTCATGTACCAGCACTTTATTGTCTAAGTATAGATGTAATGCTTCGTGAATAGCTAAAATTGCATTATTGTCTTTAATCCTCTAAACATGTTTAATAACGGCTCCTCGTATTCTATATATTTTATGAATGAATTCAAAATTTTTAAATGATGTATTGCAGATATGTTATTTTTTAATAGTATGCTTCTATGGTGAGATTGTTGCACCGAATAAAGCTGAGATTGATTGATTGATTATCAATACGAACGTATATGCAATTCTATTCTTGTATTTTAAATACTGGTTCTTTTAATGTATGAAGTTTTTAGATATTTTTAATTATCCAGTGATTGCAGTTTTGAAGAATTTTTGACCCAGTATCTTTTCATTAAATGTGTGTATTTTAACTGTATTTGTTTTTGCTAGAATCTATTTATTTATACCAAATTATATTTCCAAAGCTGTTGTGTACTAATGTAAAATCTAATAATCTAGTACAAAAAGTCTGTGTGCTTGGATTATTTTTTTAAACCGAATTAAGTTCTACTGAATTAACATTAATTAACATCTGGACTGGTTTCATACACTAAATCCATCAAGAACACAATGACTGTGTTTGAAGATCTCTTATTGCAAGGCACCGGCACTAGGGAGACCAGACTAGGCGAAAGAACTAAAGTCACTGTAAAAAAAAAAAAAACGGAAATAATAAGAACATATGAAATGTAGATACAATTTATGTGGACAGACAATATTTATACCATACTCTTATTAAGACTAATCACTGACATAAAGAGAAGATCTGTTTACACTTACACCTAGCACACTTGGCCCACCGACAGGTGAGGTACATAATCTCATCTATGATATGTAACTACTAATGTGAAAAGGATTCTTAAAAAACATAGCTACACCCAAAACTATTGTGACGTCCAACTTATGTGGTATTCTTTCTTTGAAAGAGCTTTAAGACTGAACAAAACAGAAACATTTAGAAAGAATACCTTAGGACAACATTTGGATTTTGCCCTATGATCTCTATTCAGTGTAATTGAAAACCATACCAGAATATCAAGGTTAAAAGCGGTTATGTTTGATGTGCATTGACAATTGCATTGAAAATTGTATCTGCCCAAGGGAACACATCCAAAGAAGTACTTGAATCAGGTGGACTTCTATCTTGTAGAAAGGATTTCGCACTAACAGAAGATGCAGCAGTCTTTTGGGGCTTGTCCTGCGTGGCATCCCGATCTGGAGTTTCATAAGGCCACTATGGAGAACGTCATCTTTCTCAGCAAACCAGAGGGAGTATAGAGCGTGCGCACATGGAAGAAAAGTTCCAATTTGATGCAGGATCTCAGACTTAAATATTACAGTTCATGGCTGACACAGACTAAACTACATCCATCACGCATGTGCAGGAACATGGACCACTATAAAAGAAGAGCCCCTGATTCAGTTAGAAGCTTTGAAACTGGTTCCTCTGTTCAGAGGTTTCCACTGGTTGCTTCTCCTTTTGCATGTAGCCCTGCTCACTATTTTTCTTGACTATTTCTGGTATTTTTTGTCCTCACCATGCATCTCTCGATTGGGTCTACTCGCTTTTCCACATGCCTGGACACTTCTCATTGCTCCATTCCACTTTCTATCCAGGCTTATGGGCAAACAGAGTGCAGTTCTAAGGATTAAGCTACTGAAAGAAAAATACTTCGAAATTAAATTCTGGCCAGCTGAATTAACGAAATTACCACTCCACTCCCGGTCATAGCCCTTGGACAGTGGCCTGAAAATATCCGAAGCTGAACACAGGAAAATGAAAAGAAAAAAACCCACAGAAACAGCCTTCAGAACACTTGCATTTGCACTGGTGGGAGACAGACCAAAGAAGATGCGTGGGGGAGGAAAAGCAAATGTCATACGAGGAAACAGTACAGGCGAATCAATGGGATCACATACCTCCCAATAATGGAAAGTACATAAGAGGGCCTAAACCTTTCAAACTGCGAAAGTTAAAAAGAGGGATGTGGTGGGTTAGAAAGAGCATTTGGTTCCAATGCCCTGATGAAATGTATTGTGCAGACTGGAAGTTTTCAGAGGGGTCTGATGGAACCCATATGAGGGATAATTATTTACCATCGCATGTATCATCTGTGGTGATGAAGGATAAACAAAGATGAAGAATATTTCTTGAAGTAGTTAAAAGTAACTTTTTTAGGCGTCTCTATGACTTACAGTTTTTGTGACAATGTTAGGCACTCATAATATATGCTGTTTTGCAATTGTCATGTTGTTAATTCACAGAGGGCGGGAGCACAGACATGTCGAATATTGTGCCTGTTTGGAAACTCTGATAGGCAAAATTTCTTTAACAAAATAGGTGTCTGGTGAGGAACTTTAAGAAATGGTTACCAGCATTGCGGGTGATATCTTTAGGTAAAAGTTAATATGACATTAATTTTGACGCTGGCTGGTAAATCAACTGTTACAAAAAAAATGTTGATAATTCAATTAAACCAAAGCCTTCCACTTTTGAGACTGTGTGTCTGAGTGCATCGTTGACATGATTTACATAAAGCCAAACAGATACTGCACAAAGACATCTTTGTCGGAATGCTCATTGTTGTAACTTATATGAAAGAAAAATTAAATAAATACCAGTTTTATGATTATACAGTTTTCCTTTTAAGTATCGTACCTTAGCTGCGTAAATCAGCTTCTTTACAGTTCGCTTTTGATTATCATCTAAAAAGAGATATTAAGGGAAAATGGGTCAGGCAAAATAATATACAGGGAATAACAGCAAGCACTGACTTCAACGCCTCTTCAGGGGTAGTAAGTGCTATATAATGCAAAATGCAAATTCAATATATCAACAATGCATGGATTTGGAATGCTTAAATTTAACCTGGAATTTTGTTTATATGACAAAAATCCACTTCCCAATTTTGCCATAAGTAATCAACATTGTGCACAGTGGTTCAATCACAAAGAAATTCAGAATATCCAACAATGGATTGACGATCAAAGCTGTTACACGAAAGTTAATACATAGCCTAATCCTTTAATATACCCATTACCGCTGCTCTGTGGCACACTAATCTGTTAATCTGATTTAGATAGCATAGCCTCCAAAACTGACACATGGGAAGAATGCAAGTTTTAACAATTTGGTAAATCTATTTGTAGTCATCTCTTTATGGATCTTTCAAGAACCTTGTAAGCACACTTTTGGTTTAAGCCCTTCTACCAATTGAAGGTATTTTCGGTAAGGCCAGAACATCAAGCAACATGACACTTTACGCCACCTCTGCTGCAGTCTCTAAGGATCAGACTCCGAATAAGTGAGCTCGACAGTGTAATAGCAGGAATCTAACGTTAAAGCTCTGGGTGGTCTGCACGTATTCTAGTTGATGGGCACCTTGTTTACATTATCACATATACGTCTAATATACTCCTACAGTGTAAACAAACACCTACAGTACCCAGAGCCACCTGCCACAGTTAACATTTATTTCTACCCCTTTATGCACCCCTAGTAAGTTACATATACATGTAATCTTGTTCAATGCTTAGCTCTGTTTATGCAGCAATGACTTACGTGATACATTCCATATACAATTTGATTGTATGAATTCATAACATTAATCTGTTGTTCTCAATCAATCCTTCCACTTCCACCTGTCTTTACTATTAGATGTTCTTATGTATTTATAAACACATGGATATTAAACAACCAGGTATTTTTAATGTTACTGGTCTCTTCATCTTATTTTTGTTACTCTCTTTAAATTAAACTTAGCACCAACATGTTTTGATTTAAGGGAGCCTGGTCATGCTTCTTAAAGAGACCACAAAAAACCATTCAGTCAGTCAACATCTGTTTTATCTGGTTAATAACCACACAAACAAATCAAAACTATCAAGAGTAATCATTAACACATGATACATAATGGTTAAGAAGGGCAGAGGCAACAATCCAGCTGCATTTTCAAAATGAAATAAAATACGCTGACTCAGCATTGTTTTGCCAGACAACTAAAGGGGGATACTGCCTCCGGCCGGGGGACTTCAACCGGTATAGACCCCAGCATTAGTTGGAGTTGTCCATTGGGCTAGTATTGTCCTTACGCCTTTGATTTCAATTGTAAGGGGCACCCATACACTGCATCCCCATCATTTTGCCTCACTGTTGAAGGAGGGGGCAGATACTGCCTTGTGATGGGGAACTTCAACCCCCATAGTCCCAAGAGCTAGTAGGCGTTGCCCATCTGGGCTTTTATAAGCCTTTGATTCCAGTGGCTTGGGAAGCCCATACTCTGCCACACCACTGTTTTACCTGACTGCTGAAGGAGGGGGCCAGGATACTGCATTGTGCTGGCGGGCCTTCAACCCCCATAGTCCCCAGTGCTAGTAGGCATCAACGAGCCTGCCTGCTAAAGTACTTAAGTGGCCTTTGATTCTATGGCAGGACCGGAGGCTCAGATTATGCCTCTCTTTCTTTACTGCAATTTCAACAGCAGCCATTAACAAAGTAACAATAAAACTTCAAATCCAATAAACAGTTACAGAACTACTTCCTCCCCATTTGCCAATCACATTGGACATAGGGTCACAAAACTCTGAGACACCATCTTAGATCCTACTTCTTTACTACTCTCACAACCAGATAAGTGTTTCTTAGAGTTTAATTCGTTCCTTGTGTGCTTGGTGTGTTTTTCCCTAGTTTGCACAAATATTTCCCCAAAAATTGTCTTGAAATGGTTTGTTTTTCTTACTGTGTGCAGAGTTGACATTTCTTCCCCCTTTGCGGGGGGTGCCAAGAGCTCACGTGCCTCCCCGCTGCAGGAGGTAGCTGGCTCCGCAGTCTAGCAGGTTTGATTTTATGGGAGCGGTGGCGTGTTACTGAGCCCTCCAGGGAGAGAGGACCGCTTTTCATCGCTCAATTGGGCTACAGAAGCGCAGTCCTCTTTTTTCCTCCATGCGGACAGTGCTCTCGATGGAGCATTCACTCACACTCAAATACTGAAAGCGGAGGAGGTCTTCGCCTGCTATGGACTGACACAAACTGAAGTGTTTGGAGGTTAATTTGCCCACTCTAATGCCACTGATTACCGGGCATGGCAATAAATTTGGCAACGCTCCCGAGTTACCCCCCCAGTTGGAAAAGACAGCTGGCGCTGCAATAATCTTTATACAGGGTGGGTCTGAAAAGCTCTCTCTATTCTTACTCTCTGATTATATTGGAAGGACATAAGGCTCACCAGGTTTGATCCCCCTGCCGCTTCACTGAAGGTGACTTGGCTGTGCTCTTTTTCTTATGGAATCCTTATCAGATTGTGAGCCCTTTGATGTGGTGGAGTATGGGCCCTGCTACATGGATGAGGCCTCTCAATATTATCTAGAAGACCAGATAGTGGACGAGCTTGACCAGTCGGTGCAACACCTTGTAAATAGGGTGCTAGCTGTGGCTCTGAAACTATTCACTTTGCATCTCCATAATAATGCATGGTGGCAGGCGGAAAGCCAGCCCTCAGGCTCTGGTGCAGTTCAGTCAAGGTCAAAAAAGTACAGAAAGCTAAATCCAAGTCTTCTGAATGGCCTCATGATGAGATGACGGCATGGATGTCTCAAGCTTCCCACGCAGACCATTGGTGTAGAACTGCTTATAGTAAATCAGGTAAAGTGTCGAAGCAGACAGTGGTCAGCACTGACACTGGCTGACTCTAATCAATTTAAGGTCTCCCAAGGTCACAGTTCTAAGAAACGCCAGAGGATTGAGGACAAATCTCCTTCTGGATCCTTGTCCCTTGGTCGCAGATCTGGTGTCTTTTGCACCCGAGGAGATAATACAACCAAGATCCTCCAAGCGGTCCCAGATTCCAGAGATAGCGGACTATCTTCATGCCAGATTGCGCAAAGGGTTTGACAAGGAAGTCAGAAACCGCTTGCGGGCAGATTGCCCCAGACCTGAACTGCCTAGCAAGGTGGCGGAGACTCCAGATATTGATGCCAGTATGATTACATTCCTAAAGAAATATGCCAAGGACCCTAATAAGGGTATCGACCGCGCATGGCGCGGGTGCCAGGATAAGTTGCTTGATACTGCAGATCCCCTTGCCAACATTTTGGAATTAGCGCTGGAGGCTAAAGAGTCTGGTATGAGCATCGACCCTTATGTCCTGGCTGGTTGGTCGCAAAGGATAGTCTGCCTGATACGAAACACAAACTGTGCCATTTTGGCAGAGAGGTGCAAATCGATCTCAGTGAAGTTGGACCCCAAGTTGGTAGATTTAGTCTCTGCAAAGGCTGGCCCATGGCAGATAGATCTCTGTTCGGGGACAAATCTGTCAAGGATTTGGGGAAGTATGTCAACACTTTTACGACGCTGGACGAAGTGCAGATGTCCCTGAAAAATGTTTCCCACTCTAATCTTTTCGGCTGGGCCGGGATAAGTAGGGGTCGTTTGCCAGGCCGTCATTACTACCAAGGGCCCCATAGAGGCCCTTGGTAGTAAGGCTTTAGGGGTGGATCCTTCTTTTCCACTCGATCATGGTTCAACAGAGGCCGCTACTCCAGAGGCAAATAAGGAAGAGCCTCCCAAGCAGCCTCAACAGCAGGACTTGCAGGCAAGTATTATTTCTGCTGCACAGGTGATATTGGGCAGAAGTGTGAGGTTGTTTATTCACAACTGGAGGGCTCTGACTCGGGACACTTGGGTAACATACGCTGTGCAGGGTTTTAAGTTGGTGTTTCATCAAAGTTGTTTCCAACCCAGGGTACCAAACCAGCTGTGTTTTTTTCCCCCAACACAAAGCAACTTTTATTGACTCAGATTCAGGAGCTCTTATCCAAGCAGGGAATTGACCCCACATGTTAACAGCCCAGCACTGTTTTCTTTTTGCTGAAGCGGGTTGGTGGTCATTGGCTGGTCTTGAATGTGAAAGAATTGAACCAAGGGTGTTATACAGACATGTCAAGATGGAGGGCATCCATCTTTCAGGAATCTTTTGCAAACAAAGGACTGAATGGTTCATTTGGATCTCAAAGATGCCTATCTGACAGTCCCAATTTTTGCCCTCCACAAGAGTTTCCTCCAATTTCAATGGGGAGGATTCTGGTACGTATTTTAGTGCTGCCCTTCAGCCTCTCCTCTGCTCCCAGATCCTTCACTAAGATTATGAGGCCAGTAGTGGAGCAGCTGAGAATAAAGGGCGCGCATCTGATATTTTACCTAGACAACCTCATCATTATGGCACAGTCCCAGATGCAAGTAGTACAGCATCTGGAGTGGAAAATCCAGCTGTTTCAGGGACTGGGACTTGTCATCAATGAGAAGTTGATACTAACTTCAGCACAGCCGATGGAGCTTTTAGGCTTTAAGGTGGATTTGATCAAACAAACAGACTCCGTGAGAGTAGTAGCCCGTACTGTAGGCCTGCTAGCGTCCTCCATTCAATCCTTGTTCCTGGGTACGTTGCACTACAGGGTGTTGCAGCGTCTCAAGATCCAGCATCTGAGAAAAGGCCGGGCTCACTTCGCTCAGATTCCAATATAACAGGAAGCCAGAGAGGAGTTGCTCTGATGGATGGAGGGCATGGAAGGATGGAATGGCAGGGCCATATTTATTTCCTGTCCAGATGTAATAGAATCTGATGCCAGCAGATGGGGCTGAGGTGCCAGTTGCGGGGATAGCTCCACAGAAGGCAGGTGGTCTCAGGAGAAGTTGAGTCTTCACATCATCTGTTTAGAGTTGCTGGCAGGATCATTTGCTATAAAGACCCTGTCACCCAGGAAGAACAATTGTTGCATTCTACTGAGGATGGACAATGTCCCAGCAGTGAGTCACATCAACAAGCTGGGATATACCAGATCGAGATTGTAGCAGAGATTGGCAAAGACTTTTGGTATTTCTGCCTGAAGCACAAGATTTTGGTAGTGGCGGATAACTTCTGGGTCAGTCCAATGTTGTAGCAGATTGGAACTCCAGGTTCATGACAGATGCGAGCAGCTGGTAACTGCACAAGGCGGTTTTTTAGGATATCCAGAGAATGTTGGGTCCTTGTAAGATCAATTTGTTTGCTTCCAGGCTGAGCGCTCAACTTCAGGAATTTTACAGCTGGAAACCGGATCCATTGGCGAATGTGACCGAGACATTTCTGCAGTACTGGTCTTCAAACCTGAATTACACCTTTTCCCTTTCGCCATGCTTCCAAGAGTGGCAGCTCAGGTGAGGAGGCAGGAAGCGAGTCTAGTGCTGGTGACTCCGATCTGTAGAGAACAGCCTTGGTTCCCATAGCTGCTAGCAATGTGTCAGACTTCCCGGTGGCTCTGCCAGTATTTCCTGAGATAATGAGGAGCCATCTGGGGATGTTGCATCTGTTGGTAACTTAGAGTACAATAGCGTTACTGGCCTGGAAGCGTTAGGCAACGCTGGCAGCTGCCAGGCATTTCTAGCAAAGCTGCATGGTATATCAAATGGTCCCGGCTAGTTTCTACCCAGAAACATTATGCCTCATTATGGAGATCTTTGGTACGTTGGTGTGTTGAACGGCATACAGATACAGTGGAGGCTCTTCTAGTTGACATTATTAATTTTCTCTCTCAACGAGTGGCCGAGGGGATGCTTACATGTCGGTAACAATTTTCTATCTGCTATTGCAGCAGGGCATAGACCCAGTGATGGTAAGCCGATTGGTATGCATCCAATGATTTGTAAGCTGATATGGGAATTAAGGTGTCTTATTCTCCTAAACTTTGTTGTACTCAATTGTGGGATGTGAACATTTAAGGTTCTTAGCTCAATGGCCAGACTAACAATACTTATCCCATAAATATCTTTCGGCTAAGTTGACCATGCTTTTGTACTTAGTATCCCGCAGAAGGATATGTTTGTTATTGGCTGCTGTTGAAATTGAAGCAAAGAGAGGCATAATCCTCGCCTCTGTGTCCTTAATAGAATCGAAACATTTTGACACAAATGCTAGAATTTTTTTTTTATTCCCATGGCGCAGGACACACCAGGCAAAGCCCGGGCCAAGCCCAGGCCTATCCGCAGCCAATCAGAGGCTGGACCCTATCACTTGGCAGACTGTTTCGGGGGCCTGTTTAACACTGTGGAGGCTACAGTCAACAAGGGCGAATGGAAGGTATATACTCTACGGTTGTACGACAGTACAACGCAGGCAATTACTTTGCATGCCTTTGCCACGCATTTTTTAGCGCGCATGTTTTTACCGCGAATATGCATTTGAAACGCATGCCAATACCACGCATTGTTTTTAGATTTAAAAACAATGTATTTGTGGGGGGAGATCCCCAACTCCCCCCCCCAACTTACCTTAAATGCGTGGTATTGGTATGCGTTATAAATGCATATTCGTGGTAAAAATATACGTGCTAAAAAAGGCGTGGTAAAGGCACAACGAGGTAAAAACCTTGTTGTAAAGGCGGTTTCCCATACTCTACCACCCAACACTTTTTCAGGTAAAATTGGCCTTTCTTCGCCACTATTGATAGTTTTTTGGAAAGAGGTTCTAAATAAGGACACTGAGCACACTGTCTCCCATACTAATGCCACTCAACTATAAGAGTGAGGGGAAAGTGAATTTGCAGAGTCACTTTGTACATGAACAAGCTATAACTTGTGGCAGCAACTCGGGGAATCGGATTAGAAAACTGATGTACACAGATCTGTATCTGATAGTCGAGGGAACCTGGGAGCTATGATATCTACCTTCTGTAACTTATAGGCTGGCAAAAGGCAAGACGTAAAAAAAAAAATATTTAAATATGGAGATATCTGGGCCTGTTTTCTTCCCTATATTAGATAAAATTGTACGAAAACTGTCAAATGTGGAACACTGTCTCACTTGTAACTTATCCTTTTTAAAAAACTTTATTTCTCAATTTTCAAGATAATAAAGCAAACAAACCAACGCTACATCAGCCATACACATATCAGGTGAGATGATACAGTATCCTGGCAGACATATATGGCAAGAGAACAGAGTAGCAATTTGCAGAGAACTTGCAGTATATGTGGAAACACTTTAGGGGGAGGGGAAGAGTCCTCAGCATGGTCGCGGCTGGCCCCGTGCGGGGTGGGCCCAGAGACCTGCAACGCAACAGACCGGCAGCGGGCATTACATATTGTCACCCCGAGTGGGACAGATATGCCCAGACGTGGGTCCCGTGCTCTCCATGCCACTGGAGTCAAGCTGATGAGGGCTGAAAGCCCGAAACCGGTCCTAGGATGCTTGTTTCCAGTCCAGGGAGGACCTGGCCTGGCAGTTCGGGCTGGACTGTTCCCATTGGGCGCAGGGTCAAGACTGATTTGCATATGGCTGGGTCCAAACTGGAATGGCATGGTGAGCAAAAAAATGATGATTTAGGCCCAGATCTTTGTACTGGGGTGAATGTATGACATTGTTCTGCAATCTGTCCATCAATTGATGTTTTTGCATTTGTCACCCCGAGTGGGACGGGTATGCCCAGACGTGGGTCCCGTGCTCTCCATGCCACTGGAGTCAAGCTATCCTGGCTGATGAGGGCTGAAAGCCCGAAACCGGTCCTAGGATGCTTGTTTCCAGTCCAGGGAGGACCTGGCCTGGCAGTTCGGGCTGGACTGTTCCCATTGGGCGCAGGGTCAAGACTGATTTGGATATGGCTGGGTCCAAACTGGAATGGCATGGTGAGCAAAAAAACGATGGATTTAGGCCCAGATCTTTGTACTGGGGTGAATGTATGACATTGTTCTGCATTCTGTCCATCAATTGATGTTTTTGCATTACATATCGATCACCAGGTTATCAGGCATTCCAATCAGAGATATCAGTGTACAAAGTCAGTAAATAATCGCACAATGGCTGCCAGATGTCCTTGGGTCTGTATGTGGGGGGGGTTATAACGTGACATACACTTCACTTGTGCTGTCGACTTGTAACTTATCTTCAAACAGTGCTCCTCAGGCTACTCAAACATAGGCATATCTTGTCATGACTCAGCATGCATCCGCAGTGGACTCCCACGCAGTAATGGTTGCTCAGCTATTTTTACTTAATATGTGTAATTCAAGCAAAAAATTAATTTCTGCAGGTCACACTACTAAACTTGCCAAGTTTAATGATGTACAAACTGATAAAGTAAAGCATAAGCAATTAACCAAGGATGTTCTACAACTACCTTCCAAGTCAACTCCAGATGTTCATAGTGTTAAGAAATGTACCCGCCCCTTAAACTGGTCTCAGAATGAGAATTACACACAACTAAAAAATAGGTTGTTCTTTGGTTAAACATGAATATTAATGTAAATAATGGGTTACTACTGAATCATAAATATATAAAAATGGCTTAAGGCATTCAATTAAATCTTTTCTTAGAGGCTGTATTGTTGTAAATTGTAAGCATTTCAGATCGGTTGGCAATTTGACTGCTTATTTCAACAAGATACCAGTCATTGTACCCTCTGCTCAAGCAATTCAGCTTGAATATTTTACAGGTATCAGCTTGTTAGACCAACAACACTTTCCTTCAACAGCAAAAGTTGGGCTTACAACCACAAGAGATCAGAGCCATGATTACCAGATTCATGCCATAAAGAAGCTTTGAGGGATCTTGATTGACCAGCAGCTGTCTCTCCAAGGTGCAAGGATCTCATAGCAAATAGTTTTGCCTCTCATAGCAAATAGTTTTGCTTCTATCAGGCATGTTCCATTAGTTACCAACAATCGTAAGAGTATTAGTCTAATTTCACAGAACTGTGCTGGTTTTCACAAGGAGCTCTGCGATAAAGAATTATTCATTACCCAATTTCTGATTATAATATTGCAAGAAACCTGGTTGGGGCACACTGAACATCTAGATGGCTTTGTACTGTTTGTCGTGCCTAGGACTTCATCTGTCTCTGGAAAAGCTAGAGTTGCGCTACTTGTATGTGCTGCTGTATCAGTAAATAGCGTTGTGAGTGATAAGATGACAAACAGTACCCATATATGAGCACAGGACATAAATGTATAAAGGAGGCACTTTTTACCTAACTTTTACATTCTGCTTAATGCTTCTGATACTCATGTTTTTTAATTATCTCATTTTATAGATCACTTTATGAATAATAATTCCAGCTCATTAGGAAGGCATCATTCCATAATTCTTGCTGGTGCAACCTTAAGGATATACAAATATGTATATTAAACTTTGTCTGGACTGATGAGTCACTCAGAGTGGCTTAACTTACTCCACACAGAAAACCAGCTGACGGTGGGCTAGGTCTTCCTGGTATAGCGAGATAGCTATAAGCTTCTCAAATAATACTAGCTCCAGACTGGATGAATGACGGATGCCTAAAACCATGAATCATGGGTGAGGAGACTTATGCCTCTATTCCCTTGAACCATTTGTTATGGTTCCCCATGCAGCACAAATGTCGGACAGGAGATATTTTTCTGGACACAAGGACCTTCCTTCATTACTTGGATAATCTAGCAAGAAGCAGAAAAGTGATGACCTTCCCCTCCCAGACAACACTCATATCTTTTAAAAGAGAGTTTACTCCAGGGGTTAATGATCTCTCTTCTTCAGCCCCAACTGCACATGGCCATCGCATACAAAGATTTTTATTTAGAAAGAGTACAAAGAGACAGAATGGATTGCATAGAACAGTTGAATATATAACTCCAAAAGAAAGTGTTAAATTAATGCAGCCCTGCATTGGGCGACCTCTGGGGAAAGTCATCTCCCAGGAAATAGGGAGCTTACTCCCTATTAAAGTAGGGAGAGTAGAGAATTAATTATTACAACCTTCACCACACATGGGGATTGCAATTCTGTATGAGTCCTTGTCCGGACACTCAGTCATGATTCCACAATTAGATGGTAAAGAGGCAGGAAGAACTGGGCCCAGAACCATCAGAAGATGACTGGACTATAATATAGTGCTAAGCAACAAACAAAACAAAAAAAGATATATATATATATATATATATATATATATATGCACTTAATACAAGGAAAGTGCTTTTACATTTTTCACATGTTGGTATCTGACCCCCGTCAGACTAAAGCTAAGGTTGAGAGTCAAGACTTATGCTGGAGACAGTGCCAACTGCAAGGTACCATGAAGCTCGTATTTTGGACTTGCCCGAATATCAAATTCCAGTAGGCTGCAATCATCAATCTGGTGAGAGAAACCATAGGGGTGACTCTTCTCCCCCCCCCCACACTCCCCTTGATCCTGCAGTAATTCTATTAGGCTTCGAGGAGAAGAGACTAAAAATCCTCAGCACAATCCTCTGGGTGGGCTAATCTCTCAACTTAGCTATCCGATAAATTCTAGCTTAGCACTTGAAACCACCCCCCCTCCATTACCTGTCTTTTTAGGAAAAAGTTGACCACTCTCTTAGGGGACAAAATGCTCCTTTTTGAGCGAATCTAGAAATTGTTAAAAACATTTATAAGGAGTCAACTGGGCGAATGGCTGATGTCTCAACATATCCTAGACTTAATATAAAATTGGGAGATGCATAGAATATTAGGTTTCTCAGAGGGGAAAATGAGGAACAGGCTCACAAAGTATTTTTTCGCTCTTAAGCACATTGGAAAACCTCTGACTAGATGCCTTGATATGTTGAAGTCTACACAAGTAGTTGTCTATGGCTGATGTTGGGATTGCACCATTATTCCCTCTACTAGATACATATTATGTCAATAACAGTGCTAGGAGAAAAATGTTCGGTAACTTGGATCTCATGAAAAATATCATTTTCACCTGAATGAGGTACCATATGTCTTTGAAAGGATTCACTGCCAAGACCTGGACGTTCTGTTTTCCCTGCTCTCCCCCTTTTTTTCCTTTTTCTGCTTCTTTAGTTTCTCTAGCAGCTCTATAGTCCCCTAGGTCTTACTTTAATAGTGTTTTATATCAATGAGACATATTTGGATGGTATTTTATTGATATTTTTACAGCACACTTATTATTACTGAAAAGAAAAAAGGAAAGGTTTCAATAAACATACTATATATAAAAATCTTGCTGATTTCAATATTAAATCGGACGATTTTCCGATAGACAATTCTAACACGCCAGATGCATAATTAAATAGCAGCTACATACCTACCCTTCCTCCAGCAACAGAGTTAATTAATGGGTTGCGCATCTTTAGATAACTACCTGAGATAGCTGCCTCATGAATCAGGTGGTGAGTGTTCTAATTGTTCTGAATGTTCTAACAGCTTTGTTTTTTGAAGGTGTGTCCGTCATGGATGGATGTTGGTCCCTCTTTCGTTTATTCTCTATATCAGTCAGTAGTAGGGACATTCAAAGTAAGTTGGACAGGGCACCCTTATGGTAGGCTTCAAATGTGTTCCCTTTATATGTAGACAATGCCGTTTTGATGTCACATACCGCTAATGGTTTAAAGAATCTGATAGAACGTAATGTGATTTTTATTGATAGGCGCTATGTCACCACCCGTTTCTCCAAGACATTTGTTTAAACCGTGGAACCCAAGCCTAAAAGATTTAGAACTTTTAGTATGAATGATCACGACATTAAGAAAGTGCCATTGTTTCGTATCTAGGTGTACTGTTTGACAATACTAATACTAAGTAGGCCAATCTCCTACAAGTCACATGGGTTCAGTTTAAATGATCTGTTGGGGGTAGTCTTTAATTTCTTGTCCAAAATAGGGAATAAACTCTTGCACAGTAAATATGTATCATTTGTCTCGGGTGGCGCAGGTGTCTGGGGTACCATCGATGTTGCAAGCCTGCAAACTGAGGAAAACAGCATCTGTTGGGTCATTCTCAAACCACACCCCATTTCACTTGCCATGAGGAACTGGGTCTCCAGTATTTTGAGTATGCTATTACATTTGCAACATCTTCCTTATGGTTTTTAGCTTCGACCAATCCAGGGTCTACACCAGCAAATGTAGATTATCTGTGATTGTATGCATTTAGATTCCTCTAATACAATTAAATGGTTAAGTAATGCCAATATATTTGTAGGGATTTATGCCGTTCTGAATTGTATGTGATCACTTGGAACATCGGTAAATCTAATACACTCAAATAAAAAAGGGTTATGCTACAGGAAGCAACTAAAGCTGTTCCACCTATAGCCAGGACTTTTGTTTCAATTAAATCTTCTTCTAGGATAATTCCTGATCTGAATCTGTTTTTTAAGATACAAGAATGTAATATATTATGTAGATTCAGATTTGGAATTTTCACATCACCTGGTATCATTCCCAAATGGGTGGATGTTTGATGAATCTGTCCATGTGACAAATTATCTGTTCATACTATGATGCATTTTATATTTTTTACGACATTTATAGACCAGCCCTCATTAGACACCTCATTTGATTTCTTGTGGCAAGAAAGATTTACCATCAGCGGAACTACCTTTTTAGGGCTCGCGCCTGCGTTGCAGTGCGCAGCACTGCTCGCGCAGCAAGAGCCCTTTTGTACGGGCTTCTGAAAGCTGCTCACACGCTCGTGCGTGTGATCAGGCTTTCGCTGGCTGCCATTGGGTTTAGCGTGTTTTTTTAATAAAAATAATGCACGCAATTGGGCAAAGGCGGGCGCATGTCCCGCCTTTGCTCTGCCCATTCCCACCGGTGGCCAGCACGCACAGCAGCGCGCGTTCGCTTCGCTGCCGCGCTCCCTCCCCCCGCTCCTCTGTGGTGCGCGCGCACCAGTGGTGGAAGTGGACGGGATCGGCAGGCTCGGCTTTTGGGGACGGGGCGGAACGGGCAGAGAAGGAAAAGGACTCTGTCTTCTCCTTCGTGCCCAGAGAATACACACCACATTGCTCAGGTAGAATGAAGGGTGTGTGTGTACGTATAGATAGTGCACACACGACAGTGCTCATGTAGAATGAAGGGTGTGTGTGCAGGCAGTGCGCACAGCACAGGCTTCAGGTAGAATGGACAGTGTAAAATTCAGAGATCACTCCGGACCGGATAATTTCAAGAGTTGCCTGCTTGCTTTTTAGAATATTTGCCTGTGAGCTGCTAAAATGCTAAATCTTTTTATTAATCAGTTTTGATCACCCCACGAATCACTGCTAATTTTGCCTCAGCTTATCTTTGCGTGATCTGTTATAATAACGTTCCTTGAAAGTTTGAACCGGTCCTTTCACAGTTCCCCGGTGCATGCTAAGGTTGGGTGAGTGCTGTATGATAAACCCACCACACCAAAGCACACTAGACACGGGCACAGCGGCGCTCGAGGCGAAGAACGGATTCAGACGGAGAAATCTGAAGTGTTCTCACAGAGATAAGAAAGTACTTCAGATCTCTGTACGGGCTTTCAGCATCCTTTGTTCAAGCGCATCCCCCGCTTAGCGCTGCGAAGTCTTTGCATCAGAATTTGAACAATAAAAAGCTGCCAAACACAGCAGTAACGTGGCATAATCTGTTTATGAATTTTAATCGTTCAATTGGCATTTGGCACTGATCTATTCTCCGATATTTCCAAGAGCAAAAGAAATTCCACGATACGCTCCCAAGCATGGGCTTCCCGAAAACGAATCTGCGATCTGTGTGCATAAAAAACAAGGACAGTGTCCAGTTTTCCTGCCGCTGGCAACTGGCCCCCTCTCTTTGTTCCCCCTCTTCCCTCTCTTTCTGTCTCGCTCCTCCTCATTTAGTGAAAACAGCGTATTACCTTCTCTTGCCTCCTCTTCGTTTATTTGCTCCCCTGTGAAATGGATCCCAAAAAGAAAAACACTTTTGCTGGAAACGTCGTCTTTTTCTGACATTTTTTAATTTTTAAGTGCAGCCTCGGGGTGGAGAGAAATAAAACATTCAAAATATGAAAAATAACTAAGTAACTAACTAGCAAGATAGAGTGGTTGCAAGGTGGCCAGATTGATTTATTCACTCCTAAACACATTAGCGCCACTTTACAGTGTTTGCCAGTGAAGCGCTACTTTTGTTTTCTCGTCGCTCTTTGAACAACATTGTTTTCCCTTGGTGGAAAAGTGCACTATTCCTGGAGGTACTGAAATACCTGCTTGATGGGTGAATTGGAAAACAAAATGCATACCGCGGCTCTGTACTTACAAATGTGGTCTTTTTAAACCATACTGCTTACGTTTTGTAAGAATATAAGCAATGGGCATTGAAGCGGATTCCTTCTGGGCCCTGTGGTCATGGCCTTAACTTTTCAGGCAAAAGCACTCACTAATTTCTGAATAATGAGTGTAAAAAGAATAAGCATTTGCAATGCAATAGGTCTCGCATTATTAAAGTTTGAGCTATTGGTGTTGCATTATTTAGCAATGCCAATAGCTCACACTTTAATAATGCGAGACTTATTGCATTGCAAATGCTTGTTATATTTACAATTGCTATCCTCAACTCTGACTGGTCATGCTGGTAAAAAAATATTTAATGATTCTCTTGGTTCGAGAACCTTTTCTGTTAACCTCAAAATACAGTGCCTCCAAGTCAAATATTGCACAAACTGTCTAATTTCCTTCTTTGGTTCAATTCTATGCTAGGATGTTTTGCAAAAGAGCTCTTGAATTAAATTACAAAGACGCACACCAGTCGAGAGATCATTGTCAGGGGGCTGATGTTTCTAAAAAGTGTATGTAATCCAGTAAATTAAAATTCAGAGGACTTAATTGATGGTAAAATGGTATGAATAGGTTTGTTGTACACAGTTTTTTAACAAAATGTAATCCCAAACCCAGTTGACTTTAAGTTTAACAACACTGAACGTTACCCAGGTGCTCTCCATTTTCAGTTTGGGTTGTTACATCTTCTTCCCAGTTATTGTCCATGTTGTTCTCTTGTACCAACTCCGCACTCCAATCTTTCATTGTCAGCAAACATTCAGTGAGGGACTACGAAGAAATAACAAAATAACTGGCCATATTATTAATCTTGCATAGCAAAAATAAATGTTCCAAATTTGACTTTTGAAGCAGAAGAACATATATGACACATGGAGCAACATAAAGCAAAATAACAAACCATCTAGTGTTTAGGTTTGAAAGTTTCCTTGAAGTAAACAAAGTTTATCTTTGATGCATCAAGCATAGGCTGAGTCAGAAGGAGTCTCTTTGACATCGACCACAAGTCTACAACAAACAGTTGTTTTTGTGATTAGCTACACTGCTATGAATTGCCTTTCTTCTTTTATGTATGTATGTTTACTCTGAACACTAACTCTCCTCCTTCAGCATAGAGTGATGTTCATGTCAAGAAGTAGTTCAGGCTGCAAAACTACTGTTAAAGGTAACTAGTTTCTTTTCCAGCCGCTTGGACCTATTCTAAATTCACATGCTACACATTGGTTAAGAAGTAGTATTTTCAACGTGTGGACGACAGTTTGAAGGATGAGTGGTGCTAAACAAATATGTAATTACTGTCTGACCTATGTGAGTTTCTTAATGAAAGGGGAAAGCAATAAAATTAAGCAGTAATGTTTAGTAAACATATGACTGAGAGACCACTTTGTAGCTGCACTTAAGCCATTTAATCGAATATTAAATGCATATTAGCATTGCTCTTTTTTGTGCATAATGTGTCTTTGGTCTGACTACTGAAGTCTCATTAGATAAAGAGTAACAAAGTTGGATTGTTTGCACAATTCATCTTACTATAATTCTCTTATTATTTGGTGAACCCAAAACTTGTGACATAAGCGCAACAAAAACATTCTGTTTTTCTTATTGGTTTAGTATCCTGTATGTAATACAAGACTGGTCTTCTACCATTTACAATATGTAATGCCCTTTAGCAGAAATCATTGGATTCCGAAAAATGAGGTATATGAAGAGTCTACAGTCGAAACAAAACTTGAATTTGTTTGCATGACTACCTTACCATTATCTGTAACAAGGTACGGCCCCTGTATAGTTAGATCCTGAATCTCACTAACTCTTAGTAACCGTCACATTTTATCTTGGTGCATGTGGAGAGTATAGCTACTTTGCTCTTTCCTGAAACCGTTTAATAACTGGTATGGCAAAATTTATTTTTGGTTTATGCCCCTATTTTATACTGTGATCACTTTTAAGGGGACTAATAATGAACAGTTACTCAAATATATAATACAGAAGACATGAGATATAGCACCATCACCCTTTCTTAAGTTACTTCAGCTTCCAATGTCTCTATACCACTTTTAGTACCATGTCCATTTGGTAGAATAACATTTTCTAGTAAATGGCTTTCTGACCTTTTGACAACCATCATACATTTCTCTAGTAAGTTTAGAAGCTGACTATATGTGGACTATGATGTCATGCTGCCAGTTGCAGACTATTTTGATCTGAGTGATAAATCTTTCCTTTTACATGGTTAACATGTTGAATGAGGCATGTTCTATTGTGACATCCTTACTAGATGTGAGTATCATAGTTGTCTCATCCACTGTGGAGATATTTGAACAGTGGCCATGCTTAAGATCCTGCAATTGTTGATTAACAGAGGAACCAGTGATAACAGTGGAAAAGCATACTCAAGACAGTGGATTCCACAGAGACAGAGGCTGTGGATGCTTAAAGGGAAGGTATTGTGATTTTTTGAGTGTTCACCTGATGCCAAAAGATCTATGTTTGGTGTTCCCGAATGTTTGAGTTCTTGTTTAAACTTCTATTTTCTTCTCCTGGGAAATGTTGTGATTCAACTTCTTAGTGCCAGATGTCTTGTTCGAGTCTTGGTAGCATGTAACACTTTGTGACCACTGCTTGTTTAAATAGGACACGGTCATATTATCTGTTAGAATTTGTACAATGTGTTAGTTTACTTACCTTGAACTGCTTTTAGGCCTGCAAAGACAGCTTTTAATACCAGATAACTGATATGTTTTATGTATCCCCTGATTTGTGATGCGCCTGGAGGTGGGTCTCTACCCCTGTGTGACTCATCTGTTGTGTTTATGGATGTAGGGACTGACTGTATGAAACTTCTTCCCTTTGTCATGTTGCTACTTGTCCACCATGTGAACTATTTTTGCAACTCGTTTGTGACCATCAATATATCTTCCCATTCAGCAGGCATTTGTAACCATTTAGTTGTATGTTTGGTAAAATATGGATCATCCCCAGCAATCTTTTCACAGGTCTAAGATGTCAAAAACTAAAGGGTCTGGTAATGGCAAGTTTGTTACACAAATGCCAACACTTTTTTAGAGTTGGAAACATTACTGATGTCTCTGCATTCAGTTCTGCTTCCTAACAAACTTTGTGAAAAGTAGTGATGATTTCTTTATCTTGACTCTAAAACCCCAATCAAAAAAGGTTCCTGTCTGTTGAATGCATGTCTCACACTGCTGAAGCAAATTCCCCTCTACCAGCCAGTTCTCCTCGTATGGGTATAAATGACTGAGCTACTACTTTAATTGCATCTTTTAAATCGATTTAAATTTGTGGTCAGATGCATGATATTGAGAAGCAGTGCCTTTTGAAACTTGTGTGTCTTGTTCAGGAAACACAAGTCCAAAATGAAGTTATGTTTAAGGAGAATATATACATAGTATATTCCCTTACAATATTTATTGTTTTCTCTCTTTTTGAGGGGCGTCCTACTCTATCGCCCCTTTAGGTGTTAGCCCCTCTATCTCCTTATGTAATAGAGGTATATGTTCTCTTTTGTATACTTAGTTTTGGGGTCCAATCGTTGGTGAGGTCTTGATGACCTCAATACAGCATCCATGCATTATTAGAGCCATTTTTCTGTCGTTATCAACCGCGCTGTTTTAGATTGTTCCTTATCTTGCCCCCTAACCGTATTTGATGTTGTAGACTCAAATGAGTAGAGCTTTTTTTGGCTGGGGAAGAACCTATTGAGCTCTTCCTCTCACACATAGAGATGTCTTGGTGGCACTGTTTGCTCCCCTGAGTGTGTGCTTGATAGGAAGTTGTAGATGGCTTTGTCTGAAACTGAGTAGGCATGAAAGATTGACGCCTTTTTCCTCTTCCTTTACTAGTTGCATCTCTTCTACAGAGGCCTCTTGTTTGTAATGTTCTCATTATTTTGGTGGTGTCATTTGCCTATATCTTGTGTTGAAGGATTCATCTCCACTCTAACCAAGTGAGTATTCCCCTCTAATGTGCATTTCAATAACTTCAGGTTGCACTTCATGTTTGAAATAAAAAATGTGTATCCCTACATGTCTGTGTGACACTCTTCCTGCATACAGCCCTTTACTTGCTTAGTCATGTGATGATTTCAATCATGCACCAGTAAATGATGGATTAAGTAATCAATTTCCCCATACACCTGACAACCGTAAATACTTGGTATAGCATTTGAACTAATTAACAATTCACCACTGTGTGGCTGCTGCTCTCTCCATCTTCCTTCCCACTGACTTTTCCTGCTTCTCCTCCAACTGTGCACCATATGCATCTTACTTTAAAAGTGCATAATCTATTGCTACATCGTCAAGAGGGGATGGACTAAAAGAATAAACTTTTTTTCATTTTTGTACGTGGAATCTGTGTCAGTATTGTGCCATGTGTTATAATCATCTGACTGCAACTGTGCAAATGATCTTTTATGGGATCCGGAGACTGACAAATTATTCCCCACTGCATATATAGTGTATTCTTCTGACCCATCATTTTGTTTTAAAGGGGCATGAGTAACCACCTCTTCACTTTGTGTTAACGCTACTGTATTCTATCTATCCTCTTCAGTCCTAATTTGTGACATACTTTATAAGAAGAAAGAGCTGATAGTTTGTGTGTTGTCCTTATTGATTCTTTCTTTTTGACTTAGAAGGGTGCTGTGTAGACTTCAAAAGGCCTTCTCTGGACTTAGGTGCCATTTTCAGCTTCCATTGTCTTTTGCCATGAGGCAATGGTGACTGCGGGTCTTTTGGCATCATTTTAAGAATTTATTCAGGATTGAATCCAGGTCTATTACCATTTTCTGAGAAACCCTTTCTGTCATGGATGTTTGATGTTGTCTGTCTGTGTGCCATTGATAGCGATTCCTTTAACAGTTTTTAATGTGCCCAATGTGCCAATGCTACTTTTCTGGATTTCATTCAAGACTTTAGATTTAAATGACGAGCAAGCATAACAATCCTATGACTTCTTGCCATTCGATTATCAAAAAGTACACCCCAGATGCTCATCCTCAACAGTAAAGTTTCAAGGGCTATTTAGGCAAAAATTAAAAAGAGTATTTTACATAGTCTAGTCCAGGAGTCTCCAACCTTTTCTGTAATAAGAGCTACTGTTGTTCACTAAAAAACATCCCAATCTACTTGTATTAGTATTGTAATAGTGACCATTTCAGACAAGATTACCTTGGTGGCCACCCTATACAAGATTACTACCAGTGATCACTTCAGTAAAGCAGAAGGTTGCCAGCAGTAATAAAAACGCTTGGTCAATTTGAAAAGCCTTTACATGGGTATTACATAAGAGCCATAACTGCAATGTCGCGGGCACCAAGGTAATGATATTAGTTATAAGTCTCCCCAATACTACACACAATTTATCAATGAAATATCAAGCCTTAATGTTTTGAAAATCCAGCCATTTTCTCCAAATATCAGCTTAAAAGTTCTGAAAATACACGTTTGTCTCAAATACACACTTTTGAATTTTGTTGTACATTTATTAATTCAACCAAGTAAAAGCTTCTAATTCAGTGGGCCAGGGTGTACACAGTAGAACTACTTACAGGTAGATGGAGAGCTACTAGCAGCTCATGAGATACTCGTTGGAGAAGCCTGATCCAGTCCATCAAAGCAGAGCTGAAGGCAAACAAACTCCCTGTAACCATTTTTATTTGACTTTATCCAAAACCTTGGAAAAACCTTTACCTTTTGATACGATTATGGTTGTTGTTAAACTTCTCTAAGGATGCAGCCTTCGTCCTCTATACTGTAATTACAGTTTTTTCTCTGACAAGGCTGCTTTCTTTCTTGTTCTAAAGATGGTGGTTGTGCACTGCTGGCATATAGGCTCATAGTCAATGTCATAGTCATTCATAAAGACTCCGACTAGAGCTGGAGCCCAAACATAAAACTGTAAATTCCAGATCCAAGGCTGCCAAAAAAAGGCACACCAGGTGAATTCAAACTAGGTTTAAGCTGGAAGACAATTGACATGTAAATCAGGCAGGCAATGCTGCTTGTACTAACATCAAGCTTATGTATAGGACATGCCCAAACCTGCTATACATAATGATGCAATGAGACTTCTGGTGAAACAACTATGATTTATATACCTTGGGAATGTGGATTTTTGTGCACAATATATAACAGGGGTCTCCAACCTTTTCAGTAATAAGAGCTACGTTTGTTCAATGAAAACCATCCAGAGCTACTAGCCTGTGTGTATACCTTAGTGGTCACCCTATGCAATATTGCCAGTAGTGATCACCTCATTGCATCCAGCGCGGTTGCCAGCAGTAATGTAACAAATGCTTTGTCAGTTTGGTCTGCCTTTACATGGTTAATACATAACAGTCATAGCAGCAACTCCCCTGGCACCAAGGCAATTATATTAGTAATAAGTCTCCCCCATCCCCACATGATGTATCACTCAAATATCAGCTTTAAATATATTTTGGAAATTCATCCATTTTTCTCCAAACATCAGCTTACGGGTTCTGAAAAATACACACTTTTCAATTTTGTTATACATAAATTAATTCAATCAAGCAAAAGGTTATAATTTAGTAGGTTGGGCTGCAACCAGGACAGCTACTGAGAGGTAGCTGAGAGCTACCAGCAGTTCACAAGCTACTCATTGGAGGAGCCTGGTATAAGATATTTCAACCCAGCTATTCTAAGTTGCAAACCTTTGAAGGGCACATCAAATACGTTTTTTCCTGCTTTTCCACAATGCAGACTTAGGCAAAACCAAATTTCCAATTTATTCATCAACTTGGTATTTTTATCGGGCTGAACATGACTCGAGAGGATTTCCAGAAACTAGTTAATGAAAGAACAAAATCACATAAAAATGTGGAAAAAACCCAAATCACATGGAATTGCCAACTAAAGAGTTAAAACTATTCAACTAACCGACCAATACAGAGTTCTGAATGTAAAGAAACTACTGTAATATTTTCTTCCTTATTTCACACCTCAGAGCTGTGTGATACAAAATCTTAAACTCTACTGATTTACCTTTACTTGACTTTCCTTATTGTGTAGGGCTTCCTCCAGATCCCTCTTAGATGACTCAAACATTTTAGTTTGTTCGGTAAGCTCGCTGAACCTTTCACCCCACCCTTCAGCTTCTTGTAGAAGCTAGAGAAAAAGAGGTACATAATATATTAATTACATTGTAAAATCAATTACAAAGGCATGTTTAAAGGCAGAGATGATAATCCATTACAAGCGAGGGCCCTGCAACCCGCCCCCGCCAACAGCAAGCCTTTGGTATTTTTACATGTGCATATTTAAACCTCAACAAATGTATTTTAAAATGTTATATAACCATATAAAGTGTATGTCCATTTCTATCCATACGATGTTTCAGGAGAGGGGTTATATCATTCATTTCACCTTTTGTTCCCACTCATTAAGGCCTGGAATCCTGAAGCATACTGTAAAACCACATCAGATTCTCGATCTAAAGAAAAAATCAAACTAAAACGAACATAATAGAACCCTTGTTCCCAAGGTACCCACACTGTTAGTAGTGTAAATAGTGTCTCAAACAAGTCAAATTTCATAGATTAAAAGTTGGCTGAAGATCAGAACTACAGCCACCTTAAAACTGCTCAAAGACTCCATGCTGTTAGAAATACGTTTCAGAAATGTTAATAAGTGTATGATAGTTATGACAAAATCAAATGGAACTCTGGTTTAAACGGGTGGTTTGCTAAGAGGCATCTGGTGTACAGAGAGTATATGGAAGAGAGTACTATAGAAAAAAATGGGATATTCTCGAGCATAGAGGAAATAAAGATATTAACCATGTAGTATGAAAATGTATAGACGCAAAAAAGCTTATGAATTAAGGCATAAGGAAATTATTTTGTTCATAATTCAGTGTGTGGATATTAGGGGGAAAATGGTTTCCAGATTCCTCCATTGGAAAAAGGTATCCATTCTGCATTTCAGTTAGAGAGCCAATCGAATCACACTGTACATATGTATGTGGTATTTGCATACTGCAAACCAAGACAAATGGCAGCGAAGTGTCAAAGGGAAAGAAACAGTCAAACACTGATTGTAGAGCAAGTGCGGTTCTGAGGGAGGAAGTGAACAGTCTGTTGTGCTGTAGTGCTCTATAAAGAGGTGTGTCTTCAGCTCTTTCCAAAATTAGAGAAGGATTGGGTCAGTCCTGTTGGATACAGGAATATTGCTCCAGACCCTGGGAGGACACATGGAGAAGGACTGTTGCTGTTAATTACTTTTTGCACTTTGTTATCTCCAGACAGACGTTATCTGGAAGTGGGTGTGCTGAGAACCACTAGAGCTGGTGAGCCTCTCACCCAGATAGGCTATTGTGCTGGTCATAATGACTCAGTAAATAGTGCAGCTGGTATTGAAGATGGTGCAGGCTGGCAAGGGGAACCAATAGAGTACCACAATTCTGGGGGTGATGTGATTGTATTTCTTGAGGTCCCTGATGAGATTTGCTGTGGTGTGTAGGATGTCCTTCAGGGGAGCCAGTCGTGAGTCTATGAGGCCGTAAACTAGGGTGTTGCCGCCATTTAGATGCAAAAGTTTAAGGGTTTAATTGGCAGTTCTGAAGTTGCGCTCTGTTAAGAAAGGTTTCACTTTCTTAAGCAGACATTGCTGGTACCAGCCGGTCTTGGTTTTCTTTGGATTATTTTCTTTGAGGGCAAGTTTGATGTCCAGGGTGAATTCCAGTGACTTGGTCTTGGATACAAGTTGGGGTTCAAATCTATTCAGGTTCATGTGATTCAGCTAGGTTTGGCCTAGTTCTTGTTGGTTACTCTAGGTGAATAACAGGAATTTGGTTTCGGTGGGGTTGAGCTTCAGGTAGGTGCTCTACATAGAGATCTAAATGAGTTACATGCAGTGTTTGAGGAGCTGGATGCCTAATACGGAGGAGACTTTCAAGTTCAGCTGTTAAATTTTTGAAGGTTCTTGACGTTAGAGCTTCTTTGGTATTTGTGCAAAAAAACAACAAGGTGATGGAAGGAATGTTTGAATTAATCTCATCCGCTGGAAATCGCTTGGGCCACATTCTAAATCATAGCTTTTCACCCACTATGCCATTCTAGATGGAGACTGGCCTTATGCAAATCAGTCGTAGTCCTGCTCAAATGGGAACATTCTAGCCCTAATTGCCAGGCCAGGTCCCCTCAAGATGGGAAAACAAGCAACCCCAGACCGGTTTCGATTTGACTAGGTCTCATCAGTGAGGTAAAGCTTGAGTCCTATGGCACATTAAGCAGAGAACTCACATCTGGGCATACCCATAGTACGTGGGGCATCTACAGCAAAAAACAAGATTATGGAAGGAATGCTTGAATTAATCTCAGCCACTGTCGATCACTCGTGACGCCATAACATATATCAGGGTAAAATCAATTTGACTCGACCACCTATCATTCTTAAAGGTAGGTCGAAGGGGAACAACTAAAGGAGCTTGACTATTCGCAGTGGAAAGCAAGGCAAGTGGAGAGGCCAAATAATTTGTTCTCTTCATTGTGGGTACAGACAATTCAGTAATATCCCAAATTTCATCATGGTCTTTTAAGATATCTTGTATTAAAGTAATGGCTTTAAATGTAACACTGAAGTCTCCAGCAGCCAGTACAAAGCATGAGCAGCCCCTGTGCTGGCCAACAAGTGTACTGAGTTGCAGGACATACACCCAGTTCAAAACATAAGTCTAGCATTAGCTTGATCCAAAGAGGAAAGGCTCAGTTTTGGATAGAAGATTCAATGCTATAATTGGAATACCCAATCAAACAAATTGCTATGGTAGTTGAAGTCTCCTGGAATATGCAAATGTCAAATGTATTAATAAAAGTCACCAAGCTTCTACTTTATACCCGACCCAGCTATATTACACAAAAGAATCTTAAGTGATTGTATTTAGAAGCCTGTCAGTCACATGGGGATGGTAGAAATGGGAATCAAGGTAATTTGGGGGCCACTGATGGGTTGAAGAGGCCCTGGTCTCTATGTGATATGTGCCTAAGGAGAACTCAAGATCCCTTAGCCCAAAGCATACACCATGTGGCTGCTACAAATCAGGGATAACAGGTCTTGGCAGCTCATTTCCGACAGGGTCTAGATTTTAATTGAATATTGGTGTCATCTGGTGAGATGGTTCTCATATGGAGCGTAAATATAATATTTGTCACTTCCAGATTACTGACTTTAGTCTTAATGCAATTTTAGAGTTGGGTATTGCTCAAAACATCCATTACATAAGTGATATCTAATCTGATCACTGAGCTGCATTGTTTTACACTGTATATCTGAATCACTTTATTAGTCAGCGAGTTTCGATTTTCCAATGTACCACGAGTTAGCTTTGGAACCCCTATCATATAAATTAGGCCTTCTGGTTTTCTATTTAGTGGACTATCCTTTTCAGTTATGTTTCCGTAAACATTACCTTCCCCTTCAAATGTCTTATCTTACAGCCTTTAAAAGAGGGGCTACTCAGGAAATGAATTCCACCTCCTCCCCTGCTATCAAATGGTCTAATGATAATTAATCTTCTGATGACTAATGGGCAGTCTCTTCAGATCCTTAGTAACATCTTCGGTTTCACATAGCTGATCAATAGATCTATCATTCCTAGAATGAAGATTTCCAATTGGATGGGTTGTTGTCACTACATTAGCTGCAGTTCGTTCAGTTTAGATGCTGTGAGTTTTCCTTGGTGCAACTAATTTACTCTTACTCAATGCTTTGAGTACCAGGTCAATTTTTAATGAGCATAAACAGCGTCCCTCTTTCTCAGACAACTTACTAGACGTGTCTTGGGTGTTAATGTGGTTTTCATCCACTGCCAGAGCTAAGAAGCAATTACTACATTCAACATTATATACACTGAATGGACCAGACTGAACTATACCTATTAGTGAAACTTCAAATTTGGTAAGTGATATGTTCATCTTTAGCAGATCCTTTGGGTCTAGAGGCTCTTTGTGTTGCTCTAACTCTTTGCTTGACATGGGACTTAGATAAGCCTTGCTAGCTCTTTACCGCATGTCATTTCATTGCCCACTCCTCTTACTTTTGGAATGCACCCCTTTGCCTTTATCCAAGGGGGTTCTCGTAGATATGGACCCAACTGCACAGTGTAGGTTTTGCAGAGAGTCATTCAAATTACAGGGTTAAGAGGTATTTGACTTCTTCTAAAAAAGTAGACATTTTTGATAAATAGGTACACATAAGTCATTTTTTCACACTAGTTCCTGTTGTAGCACTCTGTTCCCCCATCTCGCTAGTGCTTACTTCTCTCGCCCAGAAACACAATACTGATGAAAGTTAAATCAATTTTGGTCATACAAATTTGATAAAAGCACATTTGAGATTAAGGTAACCATTAAGACAGCATAGCAATAAAATATAGAATATTTCCAAAGCAAAACAAGTTATAGCTTTCAGGGGCATCAATTGATTGGCTTGGGGGTTGGGCATACACAGTATACAAGGACCCTTCTCCTCAACAGCTTGCATTTTCCTGATGTAGACTGAAAAAGCATCCAAGTAGAAAAATAGGCAGTCAGTATGTAGCACATATTTAATAGGAAGTCTGTGGCTTTGGGGGTGGGGTGGTAGAACACCCAACTAGCTCGTTGGCCACTTTTAGTCCTAAGTTTGGATTTACTTAGGAGAAGGTGAAAAAGGAAATGTTTAGATGCAAAACAAAACAGTCAAGAACAAGGCCCTTTAATGGAGAAGACTTTGCAAATAGTTAGAGAGTGTTCAAAACAAGTATGAAAGACATTGGACCGGAAAGTCAATCTCACTGATACTGGTTTACACAGTGGAGGCAGAGCAAAACATACCTTGTGTGCTTCTGGGTAGCTCTGGGCGAATCACCAAGGGAGAGGCACAGCCAGTCTCTTCCAAGTGTAGACGGGCCTGCCCTTGACCTGGGCAGCTGCCGTCCGCACCTTTGTACTGCCTGGGCAGCAGGGGTGGTCGGCATGTCTTAGGGTGTGTTACTCATTTTAAGGGTGAGGCCACATCGTAGAGAGGTCATCCCAATGTCCCAGACTACTCATAAGCATCCTTGTGTTATCTTGAAATTAAATATGGATTGGTAAGCAATAATATTGACAGTTGCCAGTGCCTTTAATGGTGAAGCTCCCTAGGGCAAGGGTTGGTAGTATTGTAGTCTCAAAATACAAGAAGGAAACCAGATGAAGACCTACTTCTTATAAAATAATTAAATTGCTAAATGTGAGAGAATGCTTTTGGAAGCTTGATTCTGGTTCAGTTGCAAACATAAGGAAATTGTGAGAAATTAACTACTCCCACCTTTTCAAGGAGGCTTTCGAAGTGAACATTTCAAACATGACCAGGCGAACATGACCAGGCAGTAGTCCAGTTCAAGTTTCAAGTTTGACAGGTCGAACATCATGGTTCATCGTCAACCAAATTATCAAAACGTACACAAGTAAATATAACAAAAATCAATACAAAGATAGATTAAATTGGGTTTAAAAAACCTACAATCATAAAATAGATACAAAACAATATACCACTCGACGTTACAGATTACAGCCTTGCAGGCATGGAAGCGCTGCCGGGCCAAATTGAGGAGAACCCAGAGGTATACCCCCATGCTGCCACTAGTAGGTCTTCCTCACGGAGACCCTACGACGACATTCACGACAGAGCAGTTGTCGTCTTGGACGGAAGCGGGGTTGGAGACGGTGGGCGACCTATACCAAGAAAAAACCCTAGTCCCGTTTGCGGTCTCCCATCAGGTCAGTTCTTGCTGTATGAGACCTTGACTCGTACCTTTGGGCAGCTGTGGGGAATGGGCAGGGAGGAGCCGATGTCACATCCTGTGCTACATTCATTGCTTAACCTGGGCACTGCGACACACCAAGTGAAGTGGCATTACGCCTCCTTACGTTCCGCGTCCCTCGCCCCACTAGGAGAACTCCGGGGGAAATGGGAGAGAATCGTAGATAGGGCATTTACAGATGCAGAATGGGGCAAGATTCTTCGATCCCCCAAGATCTCACGAAATACTCGTCTCCAATATATGCAATTAAACTTCCTACACATGACCTATATGACGCCCCATCGTCTTAATATCACATATGGCGGAGAACAGCGAAAATGCCCGAGAAGTGCCCATATCGATGCTGACTTTATACATATGACATGCGACTGTGCCCACCTTCGTACATACTGGGAAGCAATACTAGCCAAGATTAAAGATGCCCTGGGGCGGGAACTGGCTCTCACGGTGGAGGTCTGTCTGTTGTGACTCTTTCCCCGACCACATACCCGGAAAGTTGGGAATAGGCTAATAGGCTTAGCCAAGAGGAAGATAGCGATGACGTCGAAATCTGCCGCCGGACCGCAGGTTGCTAGCTGGAATCGGGATGTCATTAGCTGGGCAGGTGCTCAGAGCAGAGCGTTGAGCTGGGAGGAGTCGAGGGGAGTAAGGAAGCGCCCTATAGTAGACCAATGGAAAGAAGCTTGGAGGGCCTGGGAAGACTCGACGCCAACAAGCAGTGAAGATGAGAGAAGTGGGAGTGCACGGGAGTGACTAACACATCCTATCACAGTAACCCGATTATCGTGAAAGGCCTGTATGGCTGAGGCAGCCACTTGTTGACAACATCAGCCATAATGGAGGGGAAAGCCCCTGAGTGATGCGATGGGCTAGGATGTGTTGGAAGAGCCCTCCCTACACCCCAAGAATCATTTATTAGCGGTTACCCCCACATATATGCCCCTCCGCATAAGTACTCTTCTTTTTCTTTTATTGTTGTCAATAGTTTGGTTTATAAAAACAGATCCCTTACGTATAGAAGACATTGTTATGCCCCGGTCTAGAGTTGAAAGCTGCATAAAGGGGAGGGGCTGGAGAAAACAAGATTTGCCTTGAAATGTGGGTAATTGCAAATTGTTGAAATGTTTATAATATATGGTTATAATACTATAATGCAGCCTGACAGAGCAAAAGTTAATAATCAGATTGTAGAATCAGGATGGAACTTGTATAAGGTTACCCCGCATGTGACACGAGACAAGTAATTGGAAAATCTGCTTTATATATATGAACTAAAGGGTTTAACTACAAGATGTCAATAAAGATATGTTTTAAAAAAATAGATACAAAACAATAAAAACATCCATTAAAGTCATTAAAATAGAACATGAACGAATATGGGACAAATGGACGGGTTTATTGGACTGATTACTCATGGCGCAAAGGGCTGTCCCTTTCCTTTTTTTTTTTATACCAGCTAGAGAGGGGGATATTAATTGTAATGAAATGTCTTGCACGTCACAGGGTTACAAATTTTACCTTGAGTATCTTGTTATACAAAATGCCAATAAAATTGATTATCAAAAAAACAAAAGTCATTAAGATATCAGGGCACTGATAATATTCATCAAAATACAATGAAAGCTAACCGTTTCTTTTCACTAAAACATGTGCATGGGAGGGCCTTAGGTAGAGGTGGTTGTTGTTAGTCGAGCAGCCACTTTAAGTCTAATAGACCATGCAGACAAAAAGGAATTTAGATACTGCAGTCACTACCACACTAGTAGAATTGCTTTTGCAAATTCTAAGAGCGTTAGTACGGTGTGACATCCCAATAAATGACACAATCCACATGGCCATTGGTTTAGAATAATTTGGGCAAAAAAAATCAAGTTCCTTGGTTCATCAGATAGCATGCATGACTGACACAAAGTGGACCTAGTCTGTAGAGGGGCACATGTAGCTAAGAACACAGCTACCGCCAAGGTACCATACTGAAACTGTAAATAAAGCAAGCGCACATGTCCTGAACTAACAAAATTTAAAACTTGCTCAGCCTTCGGCACGCTCTTGTGTAATTGGAAAGACCTTGTACAACTACTTATGGAATTGGACAATTCCTTCTGGGCAGTAATACTCACCCAGTACCTAGTTATAACAACAGTGGCTTCACCCAGACCCTCACCAGTCCTTCATAAGGCTGGTAGTCTTCAGGGTCCAGCGATCCCTCCCATTCCTCCAGACTCCTAGCTCTTAAGAATAGGGCTCAGGCTCCCGCCTGGAATGCAAGGCACCAGAGCTGGTGTCGGACAACACCCGTCTGACTCTGCGTTAGAGTCAGGGATGAGGATGGCACCGCTGGTGGGCGCTGGGAGCGTTGGCCTCAGAGAAGGTTGAGGTGGCACCACCAACGCGATCCGGATAAATCTGTGGATCCTTGGGGCCCGACTGACGCCAGAGCCGCCAGCGTGGATCCAGTAGGGGCCTCTCTCGAACCTGCAGGGCCCAGGAGGGAACAGGCTGCCCAAAGATGAGGTGCATGGCCTCATAAAATTCTTTCAACTGGGCAAGGGTCACTCCGGCTCACGGAAAATCATGAAGGCACGGAGCCGACCCAGGTGCTGGCTGAACCGCGGAGCCAGGCCTCCCTCCCTTGACTCGTTGTCCGACGGACGAGGTGAAGTAGAAGCACAACGTTCTTTTCCTTCCTGTGAGACTTCGACTTACCTGAGTGGCTCGATGTCTTAGAGTGCGACAACGACCTCGGGCTCCAATCGTGGCAGCGTTGCATGTCGAGCTGCCAGAAGCGTGAGGGACCACTCTCTCAAGGCCTTCAGGAACATGGCGCAGCAGTCAGGGCAGGCCTTCGGGTCGTGGTCCCACTCGAGGCACCAGAGGCATACAAGGTGTGAGTTCGTCCTTGACATCTGTCGGTGACAGGCACTGCAGGGCTTGAAGCCAGCCTTCTTTGATGATATTTAAGCCACACCAGGAGGGAAACCTCAAAAAGGCTTTGACAAAATGTCAAAAAAAATCTAGTCAAAAAATGACTTCTCTGATCTGCGCTGGATGGGGCGGAAAGAAAAGAACTGACGTCAGCGTGCCTGGGTGGAGCATATATAGGCACCGTGAACGCCAGTTACAGCGCCGACAATGCCAAGCGGAGCTGAACGACGTACCTGCCAGCGTGCAGGGCTTCTGCTCACGCAAGATTTCCGGATTCTGTCTGGAGCCTGGAGATAATTCTAGGGTAAGGTATCTGCGGCTAGAAGTCTCTATCAGATATGCCCTTTCCAAATACTGACTTGGTACCCATTTCTAAACACATTTAGCGATTCGGAAAATGTTTATCAAACCCTCTAATTTACAGATTGGGAGGGTTTGTGAACTCTAAAGAACAAGTTACTTACCTTCAGTAATGCATTATCTGGTAGAGACTATCTAGCTGCAGATTCCTTACCTTTGAATTTCCCAGACGCGACGTTGGATGGCTCCATTCGGCGCCGCGCGACATCGGCGGCGTCTGTTAGGACATCGTGGTGCCTATATAGGTGCCACCCAGGCACGCGCAGATGTCAGTACTTTTCTTTTTTCCACACCAGAAGTGCAGAGCCACGAAGTAACTGATGTAATTGTGTGCAAAGCTAGGGCCCTGAAAGGGGGAAACAACCCTAGTCCTACAATATCAGTCCGCAAAGTGGGGAGGCATGGGTGGGGCTGTAAGGAATCTGCAGCTAGATAGAGTCTCTACCAGATAATGCGTTACCGAAGGCAAGTAACTTGTTCATTTGATAGAGACTTCTAGCTGCAGATTCCTTACCTTTGAATCAGATCCCGAGCCATACCCTCCCGGCGGTGGGTTGCAGACTCACATCCTAAACTAAGAAGTCTTGTAGCACTGAACAGGCGAAATGTCCGTCCCTGCGCACCTGACCATCAAGGCAGTAATGTTTTGCGAACATGTGCAAAGAAGCCCACGTCGCTGCCTGACAGATGTCTTGGACTGGGACACCCCGAGACAAGGCCGTAGTCGCAGCCTTTCCCCTGGTGGAATGGGCCCTTAACCCTCAGGGGGCTGCTTCTTTGCCAAGGCATAACAGATCTTGATGCAGAGAACGACCCAGCGAGAAATGGTCCTTTTCTGCACTGCCCTTCCCTTCTTCGCTCCCACGTACCCCGCAAAGAGTTGGTCATCCACCCGGAACTCTTTTGTGAGGTCAAGGTAGAACAACAACGCTCTTTTTGGGTCCAGCCGGTGGAGATGCTCCTCTTCCTTAGAGGGATACAGGGGAGCAAATAAGGTGGGTAAAGTGATGGACTGACCCAGATGGAATGGGGTCACAACTTGTGGTAAAAAAGATGCCCTGGTGCAAAGCACCAGCTTGTCCGGAAAGGACATAAGATAAGGAGGCGAGCAAGATAACGCCTGATACTCACTCACCCTCCGGGCAGATGTAATCGCCACTAAGAAGGCTGTCTTGATGGTCAACAGCCGGAAGGGACAATTGTGGAAAGGCTCAAAGGGAGCACACATTGGATAGGTAAGGACCAAATTAAGGTCCCATTGCGGCATAACAAAGGGCGTGGGTGGAAATAAGTGAGCCAGTCCTTTTAGAAATCTATTTACAATAGGAGATTTGAAGAGAGAGGGCTGGTCTGGCAGCCGCAAAAAAGCAGACAGAGCAGAAAGGTAACCCTTGAGAGTTCCCAAGGCAGAGCCCTGCTGGACAAGGGTTAGAATGAATAGAAGTACAGTAGAAAGAGAAGCAGAAAAAGGATCAATGGACCTTTCTGTACAGTATAATACAAATTTCTGCCAACGGCAGGCATATACCGTCTTAGTAGAGGGCCGCCTGGCCGCCAGAATAACGTTACAAACTTCGGGAGGAAGGTCAAAAGCTATCAACTGTCACCACTCAATCTCCACGCATGGAGGCGCAGAGTTGACAGGTTCGGGTGGAGAACCCTCCCCTGCTGCTGCGACAGAAGATCCTCCCGAAGAGGCAGCCTGATCGGAGGATCGATACTCATTCTCAGAAGCTCTGGCTACCAGACTCTCCTTGCCCAGTCCGGAACCACAAGAATGACTTGGGTCCAGTCGCTCCTGATCTACTCCAGAACCCTGGGCAGGAGTGGTATGGGCGGAAAGGAGTACAACAGGCCTGAGCTCCACTCCCGACGAAAAGCGTAGCTGAGCGATAGCCACCTTGGAAACTCCAGCGTGCAGTATCGCTGACACTGGGCGGTCTATTCAGCCCAGCCCTGACCCATCAGGCTCTCTGGAGCCACTGCCCCTCTCCAGCCCCTGTCATCCCAAAGCCAGACTGTCAATCCACAACCCCAGCAGAGGCACACAGGATGGCTAAGCAAGAAAATACCTACTTTCTAAAAGTGGTATTTTCAAACACAGAATGTAAAAATCATCTTTACTAACAGATGCATCTTTAGATTCTGAGTTCAGGCATACTAAACTTTATTTCTCTACCTTGTTCCCAGGTCCAGTTATGTCTATAAGATGTTATAAACAAACTCCCCATTCTGTCCTATGGGAACGGGCAGCCCTGCAATGGTGAAAAACTAAATACACTGTAATTCACCACCAGGACATGTCACACACATCAGTACATGTCCTACCTTTAACATACACAGCACCCTGCCCACAGGGGTACCTTGGGCCTACCTTAGGGGTGACTGACATGTAGAAAAAGGTAAGGTTGGGGCCTGGCAAGTAGGTGCACTTGCCAGGTCGACATGGCAGTTACAAACTGCGCACAGACTCTGCGGTGGCAGGTCTGAGTTACCTTTTCAGGGCTACTTCTGTGGGTGGCACAACCAGTGCTGCAAGCCCACTAGTAGCATTTGATTTACCAGCCCTGGCACTCTCAGTGCACTTTACTAGGGCTTCACCAGTAAATCAAATATGCCAATCATGGAAACACCAATCCATAACATAATTTACAACAGGAGCACTTGCACTTCAACACTGAACAGCAGTGAGAAAGTGCGCAGAGACACTAAGCCAGCAAAAACAGAGTCAAAACCAGGAGGTCAGAAAGCAAAAAGTCAGGGGAAACACGCCAAAAGATGCCAAGTCTAACACCCCTAACCTGCGCAAATGAGCTGCAACCACCACCATCACCTTTGTGAACACCCGAGGGGCACTGGTAAGGCCGAAGGTGAGCACGGTATACTGAAAGTGCTCGTGGCCTACATTGAACTATAGGTAACACCTTTGGCCCGGCACAATGGGAATGAAAAAAAAATAAGCGTCCTGCATGTCCAACGCTACCATCCAGTCTTCTTGGTCTAGGGCAGACTAGACGTGAGCATTTTGAATTTTTCCTTTTTGAGGAAGAGATTGGCGGTCCGAAGATCCAAAACGGGCCGTAGCCCTTTGTTCTTCTTCGGAATCAGAAAGTAGCGTGAATAACAGCCACTGCCTACTTCTGAAACTTGGACCCTTTCTATAGCTCCCTTGGCCAAGTCGTAACTTCCTCTTAGAGCAACTCTAAATGATCCTCCGCCAGCTGTTCCTGATTTGGCAGAATAGGAGGAGGAAAAGAAAGAAAAGGTAGAGAATAGCCCTCCTGGACAATCTGCAAGACCCACTTGTCCGATGTTATGGATCTTCAGTGGTGGAGATGATGACAAATTATCCCACCAACTGGAGTAGTGTGGTCCTACAGAATCAGCCTAGGATTGCTTGGAGGCTACGGCTAAAGAGGGCAGTGTGGTTGACGACTTCTGGCCTCCATTCCGAGACCGGAAAGCACTGCGTCTACGTCCTCGCATGGCTTGGGCAGTCTGTGTGGGACGGTGGCTGGGATAGGGCTGACGCGGCTGGAAACACCTTCCATTACCACGAAAGGGGCGAAAGGAAAACTGGCCACGGGGTGGAGGAGCGGCCTAAGGATCTGGCCATAGCTCAAGTGTCCTTGAACCTGACCAGGGCCGAGTCTGCCTTTTCCCCAAAAAGGCGGGTTCCATCATAGGGCATGTCTATCAAATTGGCTTCGACATCGCCCGAGAAGCCAATTGTTCGAAGCCAGGCGTGGCGCCCCAAGACCACCGTCATTGAAATCAATCTGCCCAGCGAATTGGTCGTATCTAGGGCACACCGCAAGGTAAATTTTGCTGCATCTCTCCCATCCTTGACAGCTTGGGAGAGCACAGCCCGAGCCTCCTCTGGGACTTGTGGCAGCACTTGCGCAACAGTCTCCCAAAGGGAATGGAAGAAACGGCCCAATAAGCATGCGGTATTCACCGACAGCAATGCCAGGCTGGAGGAAGAAAACAACTTTTTGAATGAATCCAGCCTCTTGGATTCCCTATCTGGAGGGGCGGAAGGGAATGCGCCTTGGGACGTAGAGGCCTGCACCACCAAACTCTCTGGGGTGGGGTGTTGGCTGAGGAACTTTTGGTCGCCCGGAGCTTGGCGATGGTGGCGTGCAATCGTCCTATTCACAGGAGCCCCTGTGCTAGGTTTGGACCATGTTCCTAGAAGGACGTCTGTAAGTGCCTCATTAAAGGGCAACAGGGGTTCGGAAGTAGAAGCCCCAGGTTGAAGCACCTCAGTCAGGAGTTTAGTCCTGACCTGCACCGAGGGCAGCTCCAGTCCAAGGACCTCGGCTGCCCTCTTAACCACCATGGCATAGGATGCCCCCTCCTCTGTAGCCACTGTTGGCGGAGAGAGCATGCCAGTATTTGGAGAAGTATCCAGTACACTGGCCTCCCCAAATTCTCCTCAGAGACTTCCTGGGTTTCAAGAGGGTCCCCCCCCCCCCCTCCCCCCCCCGACACCTCAAAATCCTCTCCTTAGCCTAGCACATCCTCAAAGTGCTCAGGCAACAACATAGAACCTCTGGTTTCTGTCGACGTCGAAATCGGCGTTGATCGACATTGTTTCGGCTCTGTGTCGTCAGGGATGATGATGGGGTTTGCGCCACCGACGGGCAACGGTGACGTCGCAGACACAGACTTCCGATCTGACGCCGGGGAAGATCGCAGTGGCACGACCGGCGTAGAACCGGATCCAGGATCGGATCCCGGAGGCCCCACCGACGTCATGGCTGGAACCGACGGCGTCAAAGCCAATGGGGCCCCATCCGACTCCGCGGGGCCCGAAGGCTCACCAGTGGGGTCGTTCCGCTCAAATACACGGCGCATGGCCTCGTAAAACTCTTTTACTCCCAGAGTGTCCCAATGACCTCGAATGGGGGGAAGAGGACTTAGGGCTCCGGGAGCGGTCCCGCGACCTCCTCTTCTTCGATCGGGACTGTGACCTCCTCGGAGTCTCGCTGGACGGTGTCGAATGCCGGGCCGCGAGCAACTTCACCGCCTGCTCCCTCAAGGTCTTTGGAGCCATTGCCCGACAGTCTGAACACGACTTTGTATCATGGTTGCACTCAAGACACCAAAGACATACGCGATGGGGATTGGTAACGGACATCATGCGGGAACAAGTCCTGCACAGCTTGAAACCTGTCTTTCTTGAAGACAACCCTAACAAACGAAGTCTGAAAAATCCAAAATTTTGACAAAAACCCTGCCAAAAAGCGGCAGAGGGGTAGCTTTTCCCGGATTGGTGCTTAACTTAACTGGCACGGAAAGAAAATAACTGACGTCCGCACGCCTCGGTGGCGCTTACATAGGCACCACAACGTCATAACCGATGCAGACGACGCCGTCACGCGGAGCCGAATGGAGCCACCCAACGTCACGTGCAAGGGGTATTGCTCAGCAAAAGTTTCGGGACCCAGCCTGAAGCCTGGTAATTTCAAAGGTAAGGAATCTGCAGCTAGAAGGCTCTCTCAGATACCATTGGTACATCTGGCCCATATTTATGAGCCCTCTAATTTTGTGCCTTTTGAGACACAATGACACTGACAAGTGTAGCACCAGATAAAAAGATCATAATAATGTTCTGTGAAAACGTGACTGGTACAAATTCAAACTTTCTTATATGGAGACACTGTAGTTTAAGTGACTTTGCATTTTCAGGAACAAGACATCGAGGCATTTTCCCAATTCAGAATTTTTTTTTTTTCTTTTAGGCTTTATAAAATGAAATTCATTTCTGATGATGTATTAGAATATTTGCATATTCCAATTCCACTGGTGTTTTTATGGGGAAAAACACCATGAAAGGTGATTTAGCTGTATGCATCATTAATTCCTTTTAGTGCTTCGACCATTAACCAAATAATTCAGGGTTGTAATTTAGACCCTAGCATGAATTCCTATCAAACAGAATGGAACCAAATTGAAAAAATGCACAGATCTATCCATTGTGGAGCTTCAATCACAATGTGCATAGATTTACACATATCTTGTGATTCACAACACCCTGTAAGGACATGAAGCCCCAGATACTCCTTCAGCGGATACTTCATATGCACCATATTAGGCAACGTCCTACCAGCGTTCTTCAGCCTGGATGGAGACATACTTAAATGTGTGAAACAACTGAGGACCCAGAACTAAGGAGTGCCCTCTTCCAAGTCTCCTCCACACGAACCAGCATCTATGGATTACCCTGTTTGTGTCTTTACTCCCCATCTCCGTGTCCTGTCAGAAGGCTACGACAGCCATTATTGTTGCTAGCTATCTAGAATTCAAAGATGGTAGTACTATTGATATGCATTGAGTCACGCACTTCCACAGTTTGTTTTCTGAGCACAAGCCTTATGTTATTTTGTAACTTCATTGACCACCCTGCCACCTTAGAACTACTGTGGTGGCCGACCTGCAGGGCTTAACTAAACCAAACCCTTCAATATATAAATAAGCAATGTATTTAAATCTTTGTACCAGTCTCTTTGGGGACGAGGAGATTATTTTGAATTTGGAACCCCTTCAAAGTGAAATCTACGTATTCAACTTAAAAACCACTTCAAGCTCTGTGTAAACAATCACCATTCCACATGCCAGAATTAACTTGTTAGAGTACCAAGCAGTAGTCTGGATTTTTACTTACAGTCACTCCTTCGTCATAGTTTGCAATGAATGTCTTTTTTGTATGAATGAAAATCAGATCAGGCTGTGATACCTCTACTAATTGGCTCCAGAGCACACTTTCCACTTCAAAACTGGCTTTCACCTCCATGGACTTCAGGTGGAAGGTTCTCTGAATCTTAGGTTTGAATATTCTTTACTGCAGGCAATAGAAAACCAGGCAAAATTCTTCAGTTCTCGACCACATACACCTTGTGTGGCCTGCAGGTCATGAGCAGGAAGCTTGACAGGACCTATTGAACCTTCCATCGTTCACTGGTTAATTTGCTGACTACCACTACATTGGATAGTAAGATCATCTGTTATTTACACCGCTTAGTAAAGACACAACAGCAACATATGCAAACAAGTTATTATTGTTATTGTTCCTGCTACATTTGCAGAATGAATAAGAATCTCCCAGATTTTTGGGCGTTCTTCCTGATCTCCTTGAAATTTATAGAATTGCACAGTTAAATCAGGATTACACTTAACGATTATATGGATTACATTCCATTATGTATATATTAACCATTACATATCATATATATATATATATATATATATATATATATATAAGGTATGTTTTACAATAGTGATCATGGTGTAGGAGTATATAAGGATATATATATATATTTATATATATATATATATTCACTGAAAAAACACAGGTTTCAGGGACGTTCTAGTTAGTTGGACATTTCACTCGTACAAAACCAGAGAAGTTCGGCCGTTATAGTTAGTTCAGCTAACTATAACTCGCGCCCCTGCAATGCACTGATGATGACGTCACATATTACATCATTCATGACATGGCCGGTGACATCACTGATGACATCTCAAATGACATCACTGATGACATCAGTGATGACATCATCCACGTGATAATCTGATGCACCTCCTCATACCCTAATATAACCTTTGATACACCCACTCAAATACAGACTACCATTTTCGAATCCATGGACACACCAATACCAGTTACTACATACCCACTCACTGATTCCTAGGTCTACACACACATCCACTCATTCACCCATACAGTCACTCATACATGCAGTCACTCGTCAATACAGCACTATCATATGCACTCATACACCTATACAGACACTCACATACCGCCACTCATCCATAGAGTTACTCACACACCTAGTCAGTCATGCAAAGAATCAATCACACTCCCATTTACTCACCTATATAGTTATACACACACCACCTCACTTATTCATACAGATACTAACACATACTTACTCTCTTATACAATCACTGATACAAGCACACACTCATCCATACAGCCACTCTCTCAATCACTCACTCTCACATATAATCATTTATATACTCCAACACTCACATATTCTGCCTTTCACATATGTAGTTACTCACACATGTACCACTGAGACATCCATTCACTCGCCAACACACCTATACACACACACTCACCCACCCATACAGCCCTTCACAGATGCACTCTTGAACCTATACACCCAGTGAATCACCCACTCACACATCTATGCACAGAGTCACACACCCCCACCCACACAGGCACTCATACAGATACGCAGACAACCAATCAATAACCCATATAGACACTCATGTAGCTACTCATCAACCCATGCAGCAGCTTACACACCAACTGACAGACTGATACAGACATTCACGCAGTTTAGTCACTAACCCATGCATTCAGAAAGACACATTTAATCACTCACTTATACAGTCAGTCAGTCACGCACCTACTAAATCATCTATTCAGAAACTTATACACACACTCATTCTTCAATACACCTTGGCATATATATATATATATATCAATACAACTGCAACAGTTCAGCGCGCTCTCAGGAATGCAGAACTCCGAAACTGTAAGGTTCCACTGTGTTTATTCCACAACGCGTTTCGATTTCAAACGAAATCTTGATCACGTGAAACGTGCAACATAAACAGAAGACTTAAATAGCCTGAAAGTAAACGTGGAAAACAAAACAAAAAAGGGACCACAATATTGATAATGGCGGACATATTGGAGTGGTGGCTTGAATAAAAACAAAATGTTATACATTGCGACACAATTGCATTGGAACACCACAACATAGGTACAGATCATGTATGACAAGAATTAAATGCAAAGTGCACATTTATAATACAAAAACATACGTAGGTGTTGTGGCCGGCAGTGTCCTCGCACATGCTCAATTGACAGTGAAACTTTATCAAAATCCTGAGACTCATACTATTGGCAGAAGTCCGACAAGGACACAGAAGGTATACTATGCAAGTTCAAAGTGCGGTCATGCGAAGAGCAAATTAACTCTTGCTATGTCCTGTTAAGGGCAATAAAAGGTCTATGTTGTGGTGTTCCGCGTGCCCCCCTTCCCTGGGCCACTTTTGGCCCCGGGGACCCCATCCCCCGGGGCCTAGCAGCCTTTTTTTTTTTAAATTTTGGGGAGGGGGGCTGTGTGGCCCCCCTCTAGAGGCCAATTATGGCCCCGGGGACCCCATCCCCCGGGGCCTGGCCAGCCTTCTTTTTTAATGGGTTTTTTTGGAGGGGGGACGCGTGGTCCCCCTCCTCAGGCCAATTATTGCCCCGGGGACCCCATCCCCCGGGGCCGGCCTTTCTGTTTTTTAAATTTTGTTCTATTTTTAATTACAGGGGAGGGGGCCGCGTGGCCCCCCTCCCGGGCCACTTCTGGCCCCAGGGACCCCATCCCCCGGGGCCTGGCCTCACCGTTGGGGACCATGGGGGGAGCCCCAATGCCCCCACGGTGCTGCCGGCTCCCCGCCTCCTGCGGGAGCCGGCATTGCTTTTGCACAAGGGGAGCTGCTGACATGCAGCTCCCCTTGTGCAAAAGCAATCTGCTTTGGTTTTTGGAAGCTCCCGCCCTGCCATAGCAAACAGCAATGTCCTGGGGGTGGGCACCCCGGGACATTGCAGGAGCCGGCCCTGGGGGGTGGCGTTCCCCAGGGCCATCAAGGGCTCCTGGAGGGGGCCCCCCGCCCTTATTTAATTAAAGCCACGGGGAGGTGGCGGTCCCCGGGACTGTGGGGGCCCCCACACCTTAATTTAGAATTGCCCCCGGGACCTGGCCCACCCGGGGTCTTTTTAACAAACGAAGCGCGGGAGACCGCGCTTCGTTTTTTAAAATAATTTCGTCCGGATTCGCGCACCCAGAAAAAACGCTTTTTGAATAGAAACAAGGTCCTAACATAACTACCTACTGGCGATGGTGCTTTCTTACATGATATAATGTAACTGATGGATCAGTGAATCAACATTGAGAAAGGTCAAGAGGCCGAAACGCGTTTGTCGGTTCTATTGCGTTTGCAAGCTTCAATAAATTGATTTAGATGCAGCTTTTTGAGTGTGCGGCAAATCTGAGAATTTAAATTTTTCGAAACGAGACCGCCCTCGTCAGTTGCAGCACCCACTATGTGAGATTGGTGGCATAGACGGAAATGTGACACACATATATATATATTTATCCGAACATAATATGATCACTATTGTAGAACATACCTTATTTATTTTTACCAGTTTTTAACAGTGGTTCACCATGTTGAACCTGTCACAGGGACCAGATTCATGCACAAATTATGGCTACACTTCGATGTGGAGTCTTCATGAATGTCTTAACATGTTCATTACTCCCAATAATTTTTGATTTTACTAGTTTGCACAAACTTCGTTGTTATGATTCAAAATGCTGCTAACTTAAATATATTCTATGGCCAAAACTGTTGGAGGTAGACGAATGGCCAATAAACTAGCACTAGTCTTTCCTCAAGAACCATTTGCTTTCAGTAAACTGTCATGAACATTGACATTAGCCAGTCATGGCAGCTTTGGCGTCCTACCTACAGTTTGCTTGGCAGACTGTGAAATTTCAGCATTTCACTGCAGCACTTACAGCAAAGACCACACACCTCAAAGAAACCAGGAATTTTAGGTCCACTTTGATAGCACAGCTGTCTGCACCACCTATTGTTACAAATTCGATAAGATATAGGTACAATGTACTTTGGCCCAACAGCTCTGGACACCAGACTGGTGGCCCTCGGATTCAGGCACTGCACCCAATCCGAAATTGGTTGTAACAAATATGGGAGTATGCCTTGATCAAGCACTCACTATGAAACAGCAGGTTGGCAATACCATAGGTACTTGTTTTCATATGCTGTGCTTGTTACGGAGAGTTTTCACTCTCCTTCCACACCATACGAGGAAGACCTTGGTTCAAGCATTGGTTATCAGTTGCTTAGATTATTGTAATGCCTTATTAGCTTCCATCAATGAAACATTGATAAATAAACTGCAGGTGGTTCAGAACACTGCAGCCCGTCTTATTAACATTTTTACACCCAGGTCAGCTTCTTCTCCTCTTTTGCGGTCTCTTCATTGGATGCCAACACACAAAATAATTATTTTTAACATTTGCAGTCTGACACAAGTTTTTAAGTGGCAAAGGCCCAAGCTATCCGTCTTCAAAGCTTTTTCCTTATCGGCCAAGTAGACCATTGTTGTGCCTGGATTGTGTTGTGCCCGTTTTTTGCCCTGTGTTTTTAGTGTTATTGTTGCCTTTTATTGTGCCTTCTCTGTCTTGTTGTGCCGTTTTTCAGCCCTGTACTTAGTCATTTTTCTGCCCGTTTCCCGCTTTCTTTCCCGCTGCTGCTGCCCCCGCGGCCCCTCCCCCCTTCCGATTCCCACTCCCGCCACCCAGCTGCGCCTCCTTCCCCCCTCCCTATTTAATGGCGGCCGCTGTGCGGCCACGCGCCGCAGGCGCGCCGCAGGCGCACCGAAGGCAAGCCCATCTGCGCCCGTCCGCGACCCGACCAGCGCCAAAGACCCTGGATCTCCGACCACCTACCGCTACGACTTAGCTGCCCTCCTCGCACTCAACCCAGGAAGGAACAACAACTGCCAGCTGTCCACGCCGACACTACCCACAGCCAGTTCTCCTACTGTCACTGCTGCCAGACCTTCACCACCATCCGCACCCACACGCCAAATGCCAACACCTCCGAAGCTCTGAGGTGCATCCTCCTCAACGTGCGCTCCCTGCACGGACACGCTGTAGAGATCTGGGACCTCCTCGACACCCTCTCGTCAGACGTCGCCTTCTTCACAGAAACCTGGAACAACTCCACCTCCGCCCCCGACATCCCCACCGCCATCCTGGACGGATACAAGATCCAGAGGAAGGACCGCCCCAACCGACCAGGAGGAGGACTTGCCATCATACACAAGAGCTCCCTCCGACTCACGACCTCCAGCTCGAGCAACAGCCCGCCCACCACCGAACACCTCCATTTCCAGATCCAGACAACTCACGGAACGACCCTAAGAGGCACCCTCGCCAACAGACCTCCCTGATCTCAAACTGCGTTCGCCACCACCATCACCGACCTCATCGCACCCCACGCAATCGCCTCCATGGACTACATACTCATCGGAGACATCAACTTCCACCTCGACAACCTCAGCGACCCCAACTCCCCCACCCTCCTGGACAACCTCGGACAGAAACAAATCGTCGCCACACCCACCCACAAGGCAGGACACACCCTCGACACCATCTTCGCAGGAGGTAACATCCACTTCAGCCACACCACGCAACCCCCATGGACGGACCACCACTGAGTACACTTCCACGTCGACAAACCCTCGGCACCCAAACCTGCACACTGCCCCCCCACGAAGAAACTGGAGCAAAATCACTGAGGAGCAGCTCAACTCCACCCTCAACCGCGATGCCCCCGCCACCTCGACGGACGCCAACCTTGCAGCCAAAGAACTCTACAGATGGATCTCTAACTGCGCAGACGAGCTCGCACCCCTACGTAACACCGACAGACAGCGCCCCAGGAAGGCCACCTGGTTCACCACCGACCTCCAAGAATCCAGACGCACCTGCAGACGTCTCGAGAAGAACTGGAGAAACAGCAAATCCTCGGAAGACCGGACCACCTATGAGAACGCCATGACAGAATACCACCAACGCATCAGATCCACCAAAAGGTCCTTCTTCCAGAACAAAATCCTCACCAACGCCAGCAACTCCAAGGAACTCTTCAACGTCATCCAGGAATTCACCAAACCCCTCAGCGAAACCACGGACATCACCCCCTCCCAGGACCTCTGCAACAAGCTTGGCTCCTACTTCCATCTGAAGATCAAGGGCCTCTACGACAACTTCAACAACCAGACACCTGACTCCGAAACCACTCCATCCTCCAGCAACGCCAGCCAGCCCACCATCTCCTCCTGGACCCCAGTCACCACCGAAGACATTGCATCAATTATGAAAGGCTTCCACTCAGGAGCCCCCACGGACCCCTGCCCCCCGCACATCTTCCACAGAGCCGCTGCCATCGCTCCGGAACTATGACGCACCATCAACACCACCTTCGAAACCGGCATCTTTCCCGACGACTGGAAACTCGCAGAAGTCAGACCCCTAATCAAGAGCCCTCAGCAGATCCCACGGACCTCAAAAACTACCGACCCATCTCCCGCCTCCCCTTCGTGGCAAAAGTCACTGAGAAGACAGTCAACGTCCAACTAACGAAATTCAACGAAGAAAAATCCATCCTTGACCCCTACCAATCCGGATTCCGCAGCAACCACAGCACTGAGACCGCTCTACTCGCCGCCACAGACGACATCCGCACCCTCCTCAACCAAGGACACACCGCACCCCTGATCCTACTCTACCTCTCTGCAGCCTTCGACACCGTCTCCCACCACCAGACTCCACGAAGCTGGCATACAGGGATCCGCTCTCGACTGGCTCTGTTCCTTCCTTGCCAGCAGAAGCCAAAGAATCAGACTTCCACCCTTCCGCCTCGAACCCACGAAAATCAGCTGCGGAGTACCCAAGGATCGTCGCTCATCCCCACGCTCTTCAACATCTACATGGCACCCCTCGCTGCCAACGTCAGACAGCACGGACTCCGCATAGTATCCTACGCCGACACAGCTCATCCTCTCCCTCACCAAGGACCCCACCACCACCAGACTCAACTTCCAGGAAGGAATGAAAGACGTCGCATCCTGCATGAGCAGCAGCTGTCTGAAGCTCAACTCGGAGAAGACAGAGGTCCTCATCCTCAGACCCTCCCCCTCTGCATGGGACAACTCCTGGTGGCCCACCGCCCTCGGCAGCCCCGCCACCCCCACGGACCACGCCCGAAACCTCGCCATCGTACTCGACTCCTCCCTCTCCATGACCCGACAGGTCAACGCCGTCACCTCCACCTGCTTTAACACCCTCTGCATCCTCCGAAAGACCTTCAAATGGATCCCCTCCGAATCAAGGAAGACCGTCACCCACGCACTTATAACAAGCAGACTGGACTACGGAATCACCCTCTACCCCGGGACCAACAAGTCTCTGCTCCGCAAACTCCAAACCATACAGAACACCGCAGCCAGATTCGTCCTCGTCATCCCTCGACACAAACACATCACCCAGCACCTGTGTAACCTCCACTGGCTCCCCGTCGAGAAAAGAGTAACTTTCAAGATACTCACCCACGCCTAGAAATGCCTCCACAACACCGGACCCCAATACCTCAACGACAGAATCTCCTTCCACGAACCCAAGAGGAACCTCCGATCCGCCGACCTCGCCCTCGCCGAACCCCCACGCACTCGCAGAGGAAGAACGAGTGGAAGAACCTTCTCCTACATCGCAGTCAAGACCTGGAACAGGCTGCCGATCAACATCAGACGCGCCCCCACCCTACACATCTTCAGGAAGACCCTCAAAACCTGGCTCTTCGACTGACCAGAGCTGCTTCCCCCACACCACCCCCCCCCCAGCTCCTTGAGACCCTCACGATTGAGTAGCGCGCTTATAATCACCCTGATTGATTGACTGACCATTAAGATCCAGTGACAAAGGCTTGCTTACAGTCCCCCGGATAAGAAAGTCTCATTCAGGTGGAAGGTCCTTTTCCTACTCAGCCCCTTTTTATTGGAATAAGCTCCCACTTCACTTACATCAATGTACTGATCATTTTAAATTAAGGAAATTTCTCAAAACTGTACTGTTTGCGGCCTAAGAGTCTCGCCTACCTGTTTATCTTCTGAGTTGCGCTGAGATACCCCTTCTGGGATGATTTGTGCGTATTATAAATTAAATTAACATAACATAACATTTGGCTCCACTCAGAGGTTTATTATCCTCTCACCACGTGCTACTGATTAGTTGGTGTATCATTCCACCTCCTCTGGAGTGTTTCTATTGTAATGCATTGCAGACTATTTTACACCTGAAAAGGACACAATCATCACATAGTAAATTCTTTATCTCATATATGCAATTGTACAGAAAACATGTGCTTTTTTATTGTTTTTTCACTGCCACAGGTTTTTTTGTAACATTTTGGTAGGGTCAGTCACTCTTCATCAAGTAACTATTTTCATGAACATTTTTTTTAAAATCCTACAATGTTTACTGTCCAATACCTATTATCTTTCTTGCCTGCCCAGCGAAATTGCAACAGTAATATCTGCTACTTTTCGTGCTTCTGCGCCAGACACAGAAGAACTAAAATCCTATTTAGATACTATCTTATCTGCCTCGCCCCTAGACCCCTGGCCCATCAAAATAATGAAACAAAGTTGGTTGCAGTTCTCCCTTTCTTGAAGGAGCCAACAGCCAATACCTCTGTTCTAGCTTACTATAGGCAGATCTTTCTCCTTCCTTTTTCAGCAAAAGCTGTTGTAAATTTGCAGCTCTCAACTCACATTGATTCGCAAAACGTCCTACATCTTGTCCAGTCAGGCTTTCGCACCACTTTCAGCACCACAACTGTTTTGGCCTGCTGTTAATGTCCCTCATATTGACAGAGAGGCGGCACTCTCTTAGAGCTCTCGGCTGTGCATCACAAAGTCGCTCATAAAGTCTTCCTGGACTGCCTAATATCTGCTGGTATCCAAGGCACAGTACTATACGGACTCTTATTCTCTATCAAATACGACCAACCGGTTTCGCTCACTCTCTTTGGCTTATCTTTCAAACCCATTTACTTTGGAGTGCATCAGGGATTCTATTTTGGGACCCACTCTTTTGAACATTTAAGTTGCCTCCCCATACACCCCCGTCTGCCTTAATCCAATTTATTTTCTGGCTTCATTCTTTATACTTTTGCAGATCACATGCAGTTATAACAAGAATGGATGAGAATTCCCATGCCAAGCAATTTGAGTTCTCTCAATGTATGAGGGCAATGTTCTCCTGGGAGTGCTACAATTCTTTCTTTTAGACAAATCAAAGATTCTTCTGTTTAGTAAAACTTCATGGTTGAGCTGCTTCTGGTGGCCTTCAGAAATTGGCTCTCCCAGTTCTCACTTCTGCCTAAAACATTTGGATCCTTATGGACCACCAGCTTTTTTTCTCAGGTCACATTTGGAAGTGGACTACTGCATCCTTGCTCTTGCTACAAAATCTTCCAAGGTTCTGTCTTTTCTTCACTCACACTCTCGGAAATCAACAGTATAAAGTCTCTTCTCTTCTTCTTTAGATTACTGTAACTCTTTATCTGGAACTTCCACAAGCACTGTATCAAGACTACAACCGCTGCTCGCACATCTTATTTGAAAGCACTTCAATGCCTGCTTATACATAAATCGGTACCTGCTTAAATCCCTATGTGTCTGCAGGGTGTAGTCCCCCCACAGATATCAGCCGACCGAGGGATTGGGTCTCTGGTGCGCGCAACAAGCAGCACGCACACTAACGGGGAGGCGCTTGCCGGGACCTTGGTTTGACTGCATGCTCTCCTTAACCAACTGTGGGAATCCCAACTAAGGGAATACTGGCCCGAGGCATCCTCGGAGGGCAAGTAAGCTTGAACTGCCCGCAGGCGGAGACTAACTCCTTGGCCCCAGCAGCAGAGGCAGACTTAAGACACCTTTGCAAGTCTGTTATACACTATGTAGAGGGCCTTCGCACATGCGTGGAGAGACCTGAGGGAAGCGGCCAGCCATCCTGCCTCTTGGATCCTCGCACTGATGTATCGGGCCCTTGGGGGAACGAATCGGTGGACTCGCACCGACATAGTGGTGTGTGTGGGCACGAGGTGGAGCTTTGTTGTGGTATACCCCAACTAAATTGTGTGCAGACGAACTGACTGATTCCAGAACTTTATTGACTAACACCTTAAAATTGTTAAACCCCACGGGTCCAAGCACCTTCCAACCCCTGCCAAGAACATCCTAGCTATGTCGGTAATGCCATCACAAGGTTGTAGGACTTTTAGCCACCTAGAACCAACTCTTGACAAACACTCGGGGCATTCGAGAGGATACTACAAGCGATTCTGGATAAGAAGTCATCACTAGAAACTAAGATCACGACAGTTAATTTAGAGGTCAATCTTCTGAGTCACGATCATAAGAAGTTGTCAGAGAGAGTCGACGAAACAGAGTCAGCACTCACTTCAATGCGACCAACATTGAAAGAGGTGCTGACTCATTTGCAAACTTTGAAGGCGGAGGCACACAAACTACAATGGCAGGTGGAAGACCACAAAATGCGATACAGAGGACTACAAAATGCCATGCAGGTGCAAAACATCCACCTTCTGGGCTTCTCCGAATGCGCAGAAGGACCAAACACAGAATTATTCCTGGAGAACTGGTTGCTGAACACTCTTCTTGTGGGCAAGGCCCCAAAGTTCTTCTCCATTGAAAGGACAAAGGTGTCCTGGGGCACCCCCCGCGGCCTGCAGCTGCGCCCAATCATTGCGAGGCTGCTCAACTACAGAGAAAAAGACCACATATCGCAGTTATTCAGGTCCAAGGGCCCATGACAATCTGAGGGTGCCACAATTACACCCTACCTTGACTACAAGGTAGAGGTACAGCGGTGCAGAAACTCCTACACCATGATCAAGCAACAGTTTTACCACTGTCACGTTTAAGCATAGGTAGAGTGGGGATTGCACGATAGAACGCCCACAGAGCGTATGAGGAGCTTTGGGAAGTGTGTATGGCTATGGACTACATCTCCCATAATGCTAAGGGAGTCTGTGCTTGTCCTCTCTCTATTTTTCCTACTTAAGCTCCGTCCACGAACAATATGGGGCTTGTCACCTGTGTTCAATCGTCTTACCTGAAGGTTGCATTCTGCATCGTCTGTCGGATTAGCGGCTGCCAGAGGATTCATTAGCCCACGTCTTCCAAGGTTTAAGGGGGCCTCTCCTGCAACGCGGAAGAGACTGCCATCAGCTCGCGTTCACGCTGGAGCGCGACCGCCTTTTCCCCTCCTGAAATCAGGCTCGGACCGATACAAACGCGTTGAAGCGCGAAAACCCTTGATTGATGACTCGCGTTCGCGCTGGGGCGCGACCGCCTTTGCACCTCTTGTCAGCAAAATCAGATCTGAGCACTCGCGCTGTAGCGCTTTCCTTTGTGCTTTCCCTGGAGCCAAGTGGGGTTCCGGTACACGCACAGGAGTGCGATTACGAGGCAAAATAGGCTCAGTTACTTTCAAGAGCTGTTGAGAGGCTCGGAGGGCGCTTCCGTTTATAATTTGGTTTTCTTTTTTGTTTTGGCTGTAAGCCCACACACGCTGGAATTGTGTGTTATAAGAAAGAGAGTTCCCTGTGATTCTAACGGGAATACTCACCACCACCAGAAGGCTCTGGTTAAGATAAGTACTCATATAGTGGCTTCTTGCTGAACCTTTGCTACAGTGTGTACCTACCTATTGAAAACAATGGTGAAGAACTGTCTTGATTTCTTTTCTTTTTTTTTTCCTTTTGTGCCTTTTTAGGTCGAGCCTCGAGTAGCGCGCAAGCGCTGCTTAGAGGCGAAGACTTATTGTAAGCGAGTTTTCAAAGCAGTCCAAGAAACGCTCGTGCGTCGTGGCTGGCCTTTTTGAGATGGGTACGCGCGGCAAACATGTGTTTCCAATTATCGTGCCCAGACGCGGGCGCGATAAGTGGAAACACATGTCTGCCGCGCGTACTCATCCAAAGGCCAGCCACGACGCACGAGCGTTTGATCAGCTCTGCAGGTTGCCGCGCTCGCTCGCCCCCGCTCCATGTCCCCCGATGCGCCCCGTAGTTTCCGGCTTCGCTCACCTTCTGCGGCTCACCGCTCGCGGCCCCGCTCCCCACATGATTTCCGTCGCTCGCCGCCTCGTTCCCATGTCTCCCCACATGATTTCCGTCGCTCGTTGCTTTGTTGAAAGAGGTTTATTTCGCAAACCTTGATTTTTGGAACTGTGTAATCAGCAGACTTTTTATGTTTTCATTGATCATGGGGTTGTATGTTTTTGGCATACTTTGTTCACATGAACCAATTAAAAGAGCCAAAGTTTGCTAAGTGAAGCACACGCAAGGAATTGACAAACGAAAACGCTCGAGTGAAAGTCTGGGCACCGGTGCTACTGCGCCTACTGCACGTTTGTTAGCCACGTCCCAGCCTCTTTGGTCCGTGGTGGCCTGGCCAGCCGTCTTTTCATCTTTGCTGCCTTGTCCATTGCCCCGTTAGGCTCTCTGTCAGCACCTATTAATCAGAGCAGTGAGGAGGCATATAGCGGCGGGGATTAAAAATAGCTCCGAGGGGTAATTAATAGCGCCCGGCCGGCGGACTCTGGCAGCTGGTGCCGCTGCTGACCCGAGCCCAGGGCATCTGGGTAATGAAACCTAAGAGGACCGGTCACTGAGGGCCGGGAAACCCCGCGACTGCTCTCCGCTCGTTTGTCACGGGTCGTTGAGGGAAGCGTGTGTTTATATACCTAGGAAACCTCCTCTCCCCCTCCCTCTCTGCCCCCCGCTCCCCGTTACAGGACTCGCGGTAATCATGATTCATCTTAACCAGGGCACAAGTCCTAAACAAGCATTGGCATAGCCAATAGGTCTCGCCTTTGGGACCTGCTGCATAACTAAATACTTATAAGGTCCCAAAGGCGAGACCTATTGGCTATGCCAATGCTTGTTTGAGATGAGATGAGTGCGGCAGTAATAACTGTAAGTGTATTACATCACATAGTGTAAATTGATATATCAGGGTGTATTGTGGGGGAGCTTTTTCATGTGTGTCGTGTTGTGTCTCACCTGCAGGGAACAAGGGGCGACCATAGGAGTGAGGTCTACAACTCCAGAACATCTCCCCATCTGGTGTTTTCGCTGCTGCACCTTTATTGTTTCGTTTGTCCCTTTTTTCCCCTTCCCCTACTGTGGTGTGACCTGCGGAGTGGGTATCTACATACTCGCAGGTGGTTCCATACAAAGGGAAAGGGTTATTCGGCATCCTCCATCGCTCCCGCTGTATCCGGCTTTCAAGGTTAGTGGTTAACCTTATTCGGTCACGACAGCCACATAGGGCTGAAATATGCTCTGCCTGGCAAGTTGTGTGTGGTAGAGGGAGATAATATGCACTTCTTCCAATCGCCCGAGGAAGCGTGGGCCTGGCTGCTGTCTAAGGGCATAGAGGTCCCACCAGCGGACGACCCATCCAGTGGAGGATGTGAACACAGGAAAGTGAGAAAGAGGCGAAGTTGAAAAGAACTGAGTTTTCCCGCGGATACAAAGGCAGCCATAGAAAAAGCACATGTGGTGGCTGATGCTGTGTGACTTAACCGGAATTCTTTAGAGGTCCTGGCCTCGGAATCTGACTCAGGCTCTATAGGGTCCCATGGCTCTGGTGCACTGGACTGAGGAGGTCCGCTCCTAATGTCCCGCTTGGTGGACGACCAAGCCGAACGGGCCATCAAAGACACCATTTGTGCCGTGGTTACCCAAAACACATAAGCATGGTGTCCCTGGATGGGACTGGCAGAGGGCATGGCACTGTTGGGCTCCACTGGGGCCTCTCTTTTACCGGGGCATGGTAATGCTTACAGATCAACCCCCTCATAACTCCAGAGTTGGACATGATTTTAATAAAATAAAAGAAATTGTCAGCTGAAGATTTAAGCAAGCAAATATCACAACTGATTGGCAGTGTCCCGGTTGATCACACTGACATGGGAGTGGTGTTGCGAATGTTATTTATATTGTTCAGTAGCTGGCCGTGGTATAAGGTAAACAGCGAGAGGTAATACACAGAGACACATAAGCTAGGGGAACAGTTAGGTCCTGGGAAAGGTCTTGAGCTTGGTGCAATGAGGTGGTGGTGGGTAACAAACGAACAGGATTTGGACGCATGACCCCATGGCGGCCAATGGCACTGGGAAGCAGCACTAACAGAGTGGGATGGGTGACGTAGCTAAGACTCTAACTCCTAAATACAATGTGTAGACCTGGCATATGCGCGGCATGGCTACACCTAGAAAACAGCATAAAGAATACATGCGCCTCAAACGTGACACATTCAAAAAGCATGTTTACAAGAAACACACTTGGCGATCTTGGAACTTCCGAAGTTACGCAAGAGATGGAGAGGGCAGATATATGGCACGTCCTTCTTGGCGTTTGTAAGTAGTGCACTACTCTGGATCGCTCCGAGGGTCCCATTTGCAGTTGAATCTAACAGAGTGGAGGGCAGGTATGCAGGTATGTGGTGGTTGAGAGACGCTAAAATGGAGATCCTCTACCTTTGATAGCCCTATATGCCCCAAACACCAATCACTCAGACTTTCTCGATAAGATGACACTGGCGTTACTGTGTAACCCACAGGCACTTTGCCTATGTGGAGGTGATTTTAACTGTGTCCTAGATGTAGAACCGGACAGATCAGTTCCCCCAGCGGGAGGCACTGCTGTAGAAGGATACAACATTTTGAATGCTGGATACAGAGTAGACAAGCATATGACACATGGAGGATGATGTACCCCACCCCTTAGAGAATACTTATTCGATTTCCCAGTACACGATGTCCATACATTGTTAGATCTGTTCTTCAGCACAGACACGCTATGCCCACTTATAAAAGACACTGAATGTAAGTCCGTTTTTATATAGCGCAGCTACTCACCCTTACGGGTCTCCAAGGCGCTGGGTACCTGGTACATACCATCTCCGAACACTGGCCACTTAAAATGACGTTCCAATTGGGCTGTGGTTGAACAAAAATCTCAACCTGGAGGGTACGAATCGAGGCATTAAACAAAGCAACCTTCTGTGCGTCAATAGGGACAAGCATAACACAGTACGTCACTGAAAACGAGGGGTCGTCCTAAACTACACCCACGGAATGGGAGGCCTTAAAGGTTGTTACACAAGGCCAATTCATAACAACCACATAGGACAGGTTCTACTCAGCTACACTGCGGACATTGAGCGGGAAATGCGCCAGACGGAAATGATGAAACTGACAACTCCCAACATTGGAACGCCTGCAGAAACTCTGCCGAACACACACACAGCTCAGTGACAGGATAAGAATACTCAACTACAGAGAATGCATAGCCCGCCAGCAAGGAGACTGTTAGAAGGCTGGACATCTTCTGGCATGGCTGGTGGGGGCGAAAGAGCGCACACACCAATAGGATAGGAGCAATCATATCTGCTACAGGTGCAATACTTAACACCCATGAGAACATAAATGTGGCTTTTGCAGATTACTGTGGTGCTCTAAATGCGAGGGGAGTTCAACCTGCTGCACACCACCTACAGGACTACATTCAGGGGATACCCATCCCCTGCCTTAACCAAAATGCCCGTCTCGAGGGACGTGGCTGTCCAGGAAATAGTGCTTCATAAACGTTTGCAGGGAAGCCCATGTTGCTGGTTGACAGATATCCAGGACAGGTACTCTGGGAGCTGACGCAGTGGTCCCAGCCTTGGCTCTGGTAGAATGAGCTTGCAAACCTTCGGGAGGTTGCTTTTTGGCCAATGTGTAGCAGATTTTGATGCAGAGCACTAGCCATCGTGAGATGGTCCATTTCTGCACCGCTCTTCCTTTTTTTAGCTCCGGCGTACCCCACAAAGAATTGATCATCGACCTGGAACTCTCTTGTGCGGTCAAGGTAGAACGACAACGCTCATTTTGGGTCCAGTTGATGGAGTCTCTCCTCTTCTTTAAGGGGTGAGGCGGAGCATAAAAGGTAGGCAGGGTGATTGACTGGCCTAAATGAAAGGGAGTTACCACCTTCAGTAGGAAGGATTCTCTAGTCCAGAGCAGCAGTTTGTCTTGGTAGATGGTAAGGTACGGAGGCTGAGATGACAGAACCTGTAGCTCACTGACCCTCTGGGCAGATGTTATTGCCACTAGGTAGCCCATTTTTACGGAAAGTATTCTGATAGGGCAGTTGTATAATGGCTCGAAGGGGGAGCACATCAAAAATGTGAGGACTAAGTTTAGGTCCCGCTGTGGCATAATGAAAGACAATGGTGGAAACAAATGCTGCAAACCTTTGAGAAACCTAATTTCAATGGGGGATTTGAACAGGGATGGTTGATCTAGCAACGGCAGAAATGACCATATGGCAAACAGATATCCTTTCAATGTGCCCAAAGCAGAGCCCTGCTGGGCAAGGGAAAGAATAAACAAAAAAACCTGGAAAAGAGGTGCAGATAGAGGGTTAATTAGTTTATGTGTACACCATGCCATGAACTTGTTCCAACAGCAGGCGTATACCGTTTTGGTGGAGACTTTGGGTGGAGGGTCGAAAGCTGTCAACTGTCGCTGGTAAATCTCCACACACGAAGGCGAAGCGTTTTCAGGTTTGGGTGCAGAACGCTGCACTGTTGCTGCAGCAGAAGATGCTCCCTTAGAGGCAGACTGATTGGAGAACCTGTGCTCATGCTCAACAGCTCGGGATACCAGATCCTCCGTGCCCAATCTGGAGCCACAAGAATGACTTGGTCTGGTCGTTCCTGATCTACTTGAGAACTGTGGGCAGGAGTGGTATTGGCAGAAAGGCATACAGGAGCACTGAGCTCCACTCAACACGAAAAGCACCTCCGAGCGAGAACTACCTTGGAAACTCCAGCAAACAAAACTGCTGGCATTGCGCATTCTCAACAGAGGGGAACAGATCCAACCAAGGTTCCTACCATTCTTGGAAGAGACCTTGTGCCATCTTCGGATGGAGATGCCATTTATGATCCGCTAGTCATCAACAGCTGAGTTAGTCTGTCCTGGTGTTCAGCGAGCCAGCAATGTGTTGAACCACCAGGGGATATGCCCCGTCGTTCCAGCCAAGTCCAGAGGCATAGTGCCTCTTGACAAAGGGTCAACGATCCTACTCCGCCCTTTTGATGCAATACCACATGGTGGTGGTGTTGTCAGTAAACACCTGTACCAGCCTTCCTCTGATTGAAGGAAGAAAGGCTTTCAATGCCAGCCGAATGGCTTGGAGCGCCAACAGGTTGATGTGAAGTCCAGATTCTGCCGGAGACTTGATGCACAAGTTACTAACTTGTGTAACGATATATCTGTAAGAGACAGTAGTTAGTGATAGATTCCTTACCTTAGAATATCCCCAGGCGTCAGGCTGGATCCGGAAAGTTTTGCGTAGCAGTACCCTTGCGCGTCGGTAGGCGGCGTCGTGCGGCTCCGCGTCCGTCGTCGGCGTCGTGATCGCCGGGATGACGTCGCGGGCAGTACTTAGACGCCGCCCCTGCGCGCTGACGTCAGTTCTGTACACGACTTTCCGCGCCAGGAACGCAGAGCCATGCAAGAAGCTGACACAGGTGTCTGAAAAATACTAGGGCCCTGAAAGGGATGTCCTTAACCCTAGAAATCAGTTCGCAGAACGGGGAGGATGGGTGGGCGGTAGGAATCTATCACTAACTACTGTCTCTTACAGATATATCGTTACACAAGTTAGTAACTTGTGCATCTGAAAGAGACACGTTAGTGATAGATTCCTTACCTTAGAATAGATACCCCAGCAATACCAACCCCGGTGGTGGGTCTGCGAACAAAGATCAGACAAGGAAGTCCTGGAGGACAGAACGGCCAAAGAAGCCGTCCCTCCGGACCTGACTGTCAAGGCAGTAATGCTTAGTAAACGTGTGCAGCGAGGCCCACGTAGCTGCCTGACAGATAACCGGCAGCGGAACACCGCGGCCCAAGGCCGTGGTAGCAGCCGTTGCCCTGGTGGAATGGGCACGCAGCCCAACAGGAGGCTCCTTCTTAGCCAAAGAATAGCAGGTCTTGATGCACAAGGTAACCCAGCGGGAGATGGTCCTCTTGTGCACCGCCCGACCTTTTGGCGCCCACGTAGCCAACAAAGAGCTGGTTATCCACCCGGAAGTGTTTCGTGCGGTCGATATAGAAGGAGAGCGCACGCTTTGGGTCCAGACGGTGGAGCCTCTCTTCCTCTCTGGAAGGATGCGGAGGCGGAAAGAAGGTGGGCAAAGTGATGGTCTGCCCAATGTGGAAAGCAGTAACCACCTTTGGCAAGAAGGACGGACGCGTCCGAAGAACAACCTTGTCTGGATGAACAGACAGAAAGGGAGGTTTGCAAGAAAGAGCCTGGAGCTCACTCACCCGCCGAGCGGAGGTGATGGCCACCAGAAAGGCTGCCTTTAGAGTCAGAAGACGAAGAGGACAGTTATGCAGAGGCTCAAAGGGAGCGCACATTAAAAGGTAAGAACCAAGTTCAAGTCCCACTGAGGCATTACAAACGGAACAGGAGGGAAGAGGTGAGTAATGCCTTTTAAGAACCTGTTAACAACAGGGGACTTGAAAAGGGAGGGCTGATCAGGGAGCCTGAGGAAGGCCGAGATAGCACAAAGATAACCCTTGATGGTACCCAGGGCAGAACCCTGTTGGGCCAGAGAGAGAAGGAACAGAAGGACCTCAGAAAGAGGGGCAGAAAGGGGATCCACAGCCTTTGCTGTGCACCATGCCACAAATTTGTTCCACCTGCAGGCGTATACCACCTTAGTGGAGGGACGCCTGGCTGCCAGAATCACATCACAAACTTCGGGAGGCAAGTCGAAAGGAATCAACTGCCGCCGCTCAATCTCCACGCAAGCAGGTGTAGACTGGACAGGTTCGGGTGGAGGACCGTCCCCTGGTGCTGCGACAGAAGATCCTCCCGAAGAGGCAGACGGATCGGGGATCTATGCTCATATTGAGTAGCTCGGGATACCAAACTCTTCGAGCCCAGTCCGGAGCCACAAGAATGACTTGGGCCCGGTCGTGCCGAATCTTCTTCAACACTCTGGGTAGAAGTGGTATAGGCGGAAAGGCGTACAACAGACCGCAACTCCACTCGCGACGAAAAGCGTCGCCGAGCGAGTGCCGCCTTGGAAATTCCAACGCGCAGAACTGATGACATTGCGCGTTCTCTTCGGTGGCGAATAGATCTAACCAAGGCTCTCCCCACTGTAGAAAGAGTCCTTGCGCCACTTCCGAGTGAAGACGCCATTCGTGATCCATCATGCACCTGCGGCTGAGTTCGTCCGCCCTGGCGTTCAGAGAACCTGCCAGGTGTTGAACCATCAGGAACATGCCCTGATGTTCCAGCCATGTCCAGAGGCGCAGAGCCTCCTGACAAAGGGTCCAAGACCCCACCCCGCCCTGTTTGTTGCAGTACCACATGGCGGTGGTGTTGTCTGTGAACACCTGCACTACCTTCCCTTTGACAGAGGGAAGGAATGCCTTGAGTGCAAGCCGGATCGCCCGGAGCTCCAGAAGGTTGATATGGAGCCGGACTCCGCCGGAGACCAGAGGCCTCTGATCTCCGCCTCTCCCATGTGACCGCCCCATCCCAGAAGGGACGCGTCCGTCACAACTGTATGCTCTGGCTGGGGAAGGAGAGGGATCTGCCCATGACCCATTGCCGGTTTGAGAGCCACCACTGCAACTGTTTTGCAGTCCCCTCCGAGATCTGGACGTGATCGGACAGGTTGCCCTGGTGCTGCGCCCACTGGAACTTCAGGTCCCACTGCAAAGCCCGCATATGCCATCTGGCATGATTGACCAGCAGGATGCAGGAGGCCATGAGGCCCAGCAGCCTCAGGGTCATCCGTACCGAAACCCAGGATAAAGGCCGAAAGATCGGAATCATAGCCTGAATATCCCGGACTCGCCGTTCGGGAGGATAAGCCCGAAACTGCGTCGTGTCCAGAACTGCTCCGATGAAAAGGAGCTGTGGAGAAGGAATCAGATGCGACTTCGGCACATTGATGGAGAACCCCAGCGAGTGCAGGAGTTCGGCCGTAGTCTGGAGGTGGGAGACGACTGCCTGGGACGAGCCCGCCTTCAGCAGCCAGTCGTCGAGGTAGGGGAAGACTGAAACCCCTGCCCGGCGCAGATGAGCTGCGACCACCGCCATCACTTTCGTGAACACCCGAGGGGCACTTGTAAGGCCAAAGGGGAGCACGGTGAACTGAAAATGCTCGGGGCCTACCGTGAACCGAAGGTAACGCCGGTGGGCCGGCAGGACGGGGATGTGGAAATACGCGTCCTGCAAGTCCAACGCTACCAACCAGTCTCCTGGGTCGAGGGCAGTCAAGACCTGAGCTAGGGTGAGCATCTTGAACTTCTCCTTCCGGAGGAAGCGATTGACGTTCCGGAGGTCCAAGATAGGACGCATGTCCTCCTTGTCCTTTTGGGCACCAGAAAGTAGTGGGAGTAGCAACCACACCCTACTTCTGGGGTCGGAACATGCTCGATGGCCCTCTTGGTCAAGAGGGCCGTGACTTCCTTCTGTAGAAGCACCAAGTGATCCCCTGACATGCGGTGGAATTGAGGTGGCATGGCTGGGGGGTGGTCTCGAAGGGGAGGGAGTAGCCCCTTCGGACAATGTCCAAGACCCACCTGTCCGAGGTGATGGTGCGCCAGTGGGGAAGGTGATGGCGGACCCTGCCCTCTACTGGCGTGCCGTGCACCTGAAAGGAGGGACTAGGAGGGCTTGGAGGCCGCGGACGGGCTGGAGGTGGTGGCCTGACCCGCACGCTGGTTGCCCGATCCGCCACGGCGGAATCCACGTCCTCGGCCACGCGAAGACGCCTGCTGCGCGGGCCGGTGGCTGGGCTGCTGACGTGAAGGGGCGCCCTACCGTGGCCATGATAGGGGCGAAAAGCAGAAGGCAGCGGAGGGCGTGTAGCAGAAAGGCCCAGGGACTTGGCAGTAGCCCGTGAGTCCTTAAAGCGCTCCAACGCATGGTCTGCTTTGGACCCAAAAAGACCGACTCCATCAAAGGGCATGTCCATGAGAGTATTCTGGACATCCCCTGAAAAACCAGTGGTTCTCAGCCAGGCGTGGCGTCGGAGCGCCACCGTCGTTGCAATCGACCTGCCCAGCGAGTCGGCGGTGTCAAGGCCACAACGGATAGTGTATTTGGCCGCATCCCTTCCTTCCGCAATGGCGCGGGAAAGCAGTGCCTGGACCTCCTCAGGGCACTGGGGCAAAACATCCGCCACCGAATCCCACAGAGAGTGGGTATATCGGCCCAAAAGACAAGCGGTGTTAACGGACCGCAAGCCAGCACTGGAGGAAGAAAAACCTTTCTTCCCAAACTGATCCAGGCGTTTGGATTCCCTATCCGGAGGAGCGGTAGGGAAGGCGGTTTGGGAAGCGGAGGCTTGGACAACCAAGCTCTCAGGAGTGGGGTGGACAGAAAGAAACAGGGGGTCGCCCGGAGCGGGGCGATGGCGTCGTGACACGTTCCGATCCACAGGAGCCCCTGTGTTGGGCTTGGACCAGGCGCCCAAAAGAACGTCCGTGAGGGCGTCGTTAAACGGCAGCACAGTCTCCGCAGAGGAGGCTGCCGGCTGAAGCACCTCTGTCAAGATGTTAGTCTTGACCGTCAAAGTAGGGAGCTGGAGACGTAAGGCCCCAGCAGCCCTACGCAACACCGTACCAAAATTGGCCCCCTCCTCCGTAGCCACGGGAGGAGACAGCATGCCAGTGTCAGGAGAAGTATCCAGACCACTGGCCTCCCCAGACTCTCTGTCCAGTCCTCATTATACTGACAGTTGCGTGTCAGAGGGTCATCAGACCCCTCCCAGTCCTCCTGGTCCTCCTCTGGTTCAAAATAAGGAGGAGGAGGGACATTTGGGACCCAAGGTCCCATCGGCGCCGGAGCCGGCGTCGAGCGACGTCGCTCCGGGTCCATGTCCGGAGCCGGAAGGAACTGGGGACGACGCCGCCCGGAGCCCAGGGCGGCGTCGAGAACGGCACCGGAGACATCGGCGCCGGCGGAGGTGTCGTGAGGTCGACCGGCGTCGATGGGAGTTGTGGAGCCGGGATCGAGGCCGGGGCCGGAGCCGGAGCCGGGATCGAGGCTGGAGGCTCGGGCGACGCCGGGGCCGGAGCCGCCGGCGACGCCGGATCAACCCCATCAGGCCCGCGGGGCCCGAAGGCGCACCGGAGGGGCCTGAAGGCCCGAAGAGGCGGGCCATGGCCGACAGGAACTCCTGTACCTTGGCCGGATCCGCCCCCGAACCCGGGAAGGGCGGGTATGACGGGGGCGACTCCACAGGCAAGTCCGGGGCCGCGGGGCGGGGACGGTGCCGGGAGGGGCCTCAGCCGAGTCGCGAGATCGGGCGAGGCGAAGTCCGAGAGCGACGATGCTTCTTGGACTTCTTGTGTCGAGACTTACCGGACGAAGAAGACTTCGACGCCGACGACCGGTGTGCACTCCGCGAGCGACCCCTGGACCTCTCACGCGACCGGGGCTTCAGCGGAGCCGAATGCCGGGCCTCGAGGAGCTTTCGAGACCGCTCTCGCAAAGCCTTCGGGTTGAGGGCCTGGCATTCGGGACAAGACTCGGTGTCGTGGCCTCGGCCGAGGCAGAAGAGACACTCCCAATGCGGGTCGGTGACGGACATCATCCGCGCACAGGCGCCGCATCGCTTGAAGCCGGGCATCCCTACGACACCTGAATGTGGAAAAAGACAGTGAAAAAATCACCAAAAAGTATGGTCAAAAATTGACCAGGGCACTGCTCTTCCCGGATCTGCGCTTACTGGCGCGGAAAAAGAAGAACTGACGTCAGCGCGCAGGGGCGGCGTCTAAGTACTGCCCGCGACGTCATCCCGGCGATCACGACGCCGACGACGGACGCGGAGCCGCACGACGCCGCCTACCGACGCGCAAGGGTACTGCTACGCAAAACTTTCCGGATCCAGCCTGACGCCTGGGGATATTCTAAGGTAAGGAATCTATCACTAACGTGTCTCTTTCAGATATCTCGGATCTCCACCTCTCCCAAATGTCCACCCCAGCCCAGAAGTGACACATCTGTCACTAACTACAGTCAGCTCTGCTTCAAACCGCTGATGGTGGAGACAGACCACAAGGGGTGCTATATATTTATGGAGGGTCACCTTGATGGGCGTCCGCTACTACTGGGTAGCATATATGCGCCAAACGTAGGATAATAGGCCTTTTTAGACCGTCTCACGGTTCTGCTTACAAAGTGAAAGCATATCCCCTAGCTTATCGGAGAGGATTTCAACAGCGTACTAAAGCCTGAGCTAGATCGCTTCCACCCCCCCCACTACCGACTTTCCCCGTGGTGACGTCCACGATGGGATTGGCACAATGGATAGCGCACTGGTACCTCTTAGATTCCTGGCGTACACTGCACCAGGGCGAGAGGGACTATTCATCTTATTCCCCACCTCATGATCTACATGTCCGGTTGGACTGGATTCTTGGTCATTCAACTATTTATGCACAAGTAACGGCTGGAAAGCACTTAGGCCGGGATTTTTCCGACCACAATCCACTGCTATTACACACAGGTTGGGGTGCCCCTCCGCCCGCCTGCCACCGCCTGGCGAATGCAGCCTGCCACGCTGAAGGATTGGGTATTTTGAGACAGGACGTGGGAAATGTTGACCTGCTATATTGAGGAAAGCTGAGGCAAAACGGCGTCCAGACTAACAGAATGGGAGGCGCTGAAGGTAGTCCTGAGGGGACACTGTATTAATACAATCGTGGGGGTACGGACGAACCTGCACAAGAATCTAGTCACATTGGAGGCGTATCTAGGTCCCATGAGACGAAGCGCCCTTGCGAACGCCAGGGAGCGGCATGCACAGTAGGTGGCTCAGATGCAGAGATTTGACTTTAGAGCATATCAGCCCAGGATGCATGCTAAGGGAGTACGAACCTGCCGGTATCGATTACTGCAATCCGACAATCCCGGATTAGTATCGTCACTGAACAGTTTGGCAGACATGACACATTCTCGTCATACTACAAAGCATTATATGACCCTCACCCTTTTGCCAGAGAGCTACATATACACACCTTCTTTGTGGCCCTTGAGCTACCCTCCAGTGATCATGCGGCCCAGGAGGAACTACAGTAACCCATAGCATAACAGGAAATATGGGCAGGGCTGCTACACGTGACTTAGTTACCTGTAAAACCCCTGGCCTGGATGGTCTCCCGGCCGAGCTTTATAAAGCTTATGAGGGTATCCTGTTTCCCAAATTGTTGAAGGTATATTGGACGGCACTGGAGGAGGGAGGGTCACTGCCGATGCTTTGTGAGTCTCTCATAATCTTGCAACTGAAACCTGACAAAGATCCGCTTGAGGTGACATCATATTGCCCCCTGTCAATGTTAGCCACGGATTATAAGATTCTCAGTAAAATCATAGCTAGTGGCCTAATGGAATATATGCTGCTCCTAGTACATACTGATCAGAAAGTCTTTGGGGCACATGCATCAAGGTAGGATTTTGCAAGTCCTTAATTGCGATTATTAAGGAATCGCAATTAAGGACTCGCAAAAGCCTATGCATGTAGGAATCGCTATAAAAATAGCGATTCCTAAACAATCCTTAACTGCGACTCGCAATTTGCGAGTCGCAATTAAGGAATGGCTCACCATTCATTCCTATGGGCCTACAGGCCCATAGGAATGAATGGGATAGATGCGCAATTTGCGAGTACCAGTAGGTACTCGCAAATTGCGCATGTATTTCAAGGTGCAAGGGTGTCAAAAGGACACCCTGTTGCACCCCTGAAATTGTTATGTGCACCCATGTTGCGCACACACATGCCCCCAGGGCATGTGTGTGCGCAACATGAAAATTTGAAAAATGCTCTTTAGGGCATTTTTCAACGTTTTGCAAATTACCGACCAGTTTAATTGCTCGGTAATTTATGGCCCCAAATAGCGAAATCGCTATTTTAAAGTGGTTCTTGCATTGCATTTAAGGAATTGCAAATTGCGATTCCTTAAATGCAATCGCAATTTGAGAAATCGCAATGAATTGCAAATTCTTAAAATGAGAGTGCCTTGAACCTTGATGCATCGCAAAAGCACTTTTTGCTGGCGCAAACGGCCGATTTTTGCGAATCGCACCGTTTGCGCTCGCAAAAAAGGTTGATGAATGTGCCTGTTAATTCCCAATCGCTTGACCACCCTCAACATGCGTAGACTCCACAGAGTGTTGGAGCTGGCCCCATCCCACTGGAATAGCAGAATAGCTATGATGAAAGGAAGCATCTGAGAAAGAGTCAGGTGTGACTTCAGCACATTGATAGTGAACCACAATGAGTTGAAAAGGTTCATCGTAGTCTGAATGTGTGAGAAAGCTGCCTGGGGTGAGCTGGCCTTCAACAGCCAATCGTCGAGGTAGGAAAATAATGGAATCCCTGACCTCGGCAGAGGAGCTGCAACCAGAGCCATCACTTTTGTAAACACCCAAGGAGGGCTGGTAAGGTCGAAGGGGAGCATCGGTAAACTTAAAGTAGTCTTGGCCGACCGTGAACCGCAGGTAAAGCGCCTGTGGACAGGCAGGACGGGGATGTGGAAATAAGCATACTGTAAATTCAGCGATACCATCTAGTCTCCTGGGTCCAGGGTAGACAAGACTTGCATAAGTATTTTTTATTTCTCCTTTTTCATGAAGAAGGTGAGAAGGCGAAGGCCTACAACAGGACGAAGGCCTCCGTCCTTCTTGGACACAATAGAAAGTCGCAGGAATAGCAACCGTGACCTACTTCTGATGCCAGGACCTTCTCAATAGCTCCCTTGGCCAAGACAGCCAACACTTCCTTACGGAGCACAGAGAGGTGGTCCTCCATCAGCCTGTCGTAAGTGGGTGGCATGGGTGTGCGGGTCACAAAGAGGATGGAGTAGCCCCGTTGGACTAGCTGCAATACCCATTGGTCAGATGTTACTGACCTCTAGTGTTGCAGGTGATGGAGTATCCTACACCGCACTGGATGCCCATGGTGGTCGGAGTGCATACTAAGGGGGTTTGGAGGCTGTGGCTGCTGGGGGGTGGTGGACTGGCTCGACCTCTGGCTGCCTGTCCCACGTGGTCTGTGGGAACCACGTACTTGGCCACGAAAAGATTGTGTTTTCTGGCCAGTGTGGCTGGGCGTGTAAGACGCAGTTGGAAGCCCCCATCCCAGTGGCCACGAAAGGGGCGCAAGAAGGATCGGAGTTGGTGAGGGGCCATGGAGAGGCACAAGGACCTAACTGTAATTCTGCTGTCTTTGAAGCGCTCGAGCGCGGAGTCTGCCTTCTCTCAAAACAACAGGGAGCCATCAAAGGGCATGTTCAGGAGCAAGGCCTTGACATCCCACAAAAAGCAATTAGTTCTCAGCCAGGCGTAGCACTTAATGGCCACCAACAAGGAAATCGCTCTGTCCAGAAAGTGTGTTGTGTCCAGCCCACATCTTATGGTGAACTTGGCTGCATCCCTCTCATCAGGAATTGCTTGAGAGAGTATGGCTTTGGCCTCCTCCGACACCATGGGCAGCACTTGCGCAACAGAGTCCCAGATGGTATGGAAGTATCGGCCCAAGAGGTATGCGGTGTTCACCGCCCATAGTGGGAGGCTGGTAGAAGAGAACATCCTCTTCCCAAAGGTATCCAGCCTTTTGGATTCCCTTCCAGTGAAATTGAAGGGAAGGCGCCGGGGTGAACATTGGAGGTGGAAGCCTGGACCCCCAAGCTCTCTGAATAGAGTGCTGAGTGCGGAAACTGGGGTCCCCTGGGCATGGCAATGGCGACGGGCAATTGTCCTATGAACAGGAGCCCCTGTGCAGGGCTTGGACCAGGCCCCAGTAGGACAGCAGTAAGGGCTTCATTGAATGGGAGAAACGGTTTGGTGGGGGCAACTCCCCCCTGAAGCACCTCTGTCAAGACGTTCATCTTAACAGCCACTGAGGGTAGCGTAATGTCCAGGACCTCAGCCGCCCTCCACATCACCAGTGCGAATGAGGCACCCTCCTCCATAGCCACGTTAGGGGGAGAGACAAGGCCAGTGTCTGGGGAGGTGTCCATTACACTGACATCTGCCAGAGACCTCATACCAGTTGTCCTCTGGATCTTCTAACTGGTATCCATAAGGGTCCAAATAACCCTCCCATTTGTCTCCCTATCCAGGCCTGTCATATGAATAAGGCACTAAGTCTGTCATGCAGAATCTGCCCCCCGTTATCGCATGAGCCGGCGTCAGACAACACTTGTCCGGCTCTGTGTTAGAGTCGAGGAGGACGATGGGGATGGTGCAGATCCATCAACGGATCCAAGGGGCCAACTGGCACTGAGGGCGAATCGGCCGGCGGAAGACCAGTAGAGGCCCTTTCCGAGTCCATAGATGCTGAAGGCGCTCCAGCGGGACGGGCTGCCCAAACAGGAGGTGCATGGCCTTATTAAATTTGAGTAGCTGGGCGGGGGTCCCTCCAGCTCCTGGAAACTCTGGGAGGAGCAGAGACAGCCCAGGTGCAGGCTACACCACAGAGCTAGACCTCGAATGCCGATGCTTCCTCGTCTCGTCCGATGACTTTGACGGGCATGGTAAAGTCGAAGATCTCTTCGACTTTTTGTTCAGATTTCCCAGATGACGTAGACTGCGACAACAAGTTGCTCCGCGACCGATCTTGGAACCTTCTTCTCGACCGAGATCATGAGCGTCACATTTCGAGCGGCAAGGAGCTTGAGGGACTGCTCCCTTAAGGCCTTGGGGTGCATGGTACGCAACTGGCGCAGGTCTTGGCATTGTGGTCGGGCTTCAAGCACCGAAGACACACCAAATGTGGGTCTGTCACAGACATCTGTTGCTGACGGGCGCCACACAGCTTGAAACCAGCTTTCCTAGCTGACATCCTACTCACCAGCAGGCAAAGTCTCGAAAAAATCATGTAAAAAAGTCAAAAAAAGGTCAGTCAAAAAAAAAGCCTTGAACTGGCACAGTGAGTCGAAGAGCGCTTCGACTTCTTTAACTTTTTGTGGGACTTGCCGGACGACTTAGTGTGTGGTGACAAGAACCTGGAATGGCTCCGCAATCGGGCCCAGGACCTTCCTCGCTACCGAGACCTGGAACATCATGGAGGTAGCTGAAGCTGGGCGACAAGGAGCCTCAAAGAATGCTCCTGCAGCGCCCTGGAGTTAATGGAGTGACAGTCCTCACAGGCCTTGGAGTTGTGGTTAGGTTCCAGGCACCAGAGAAAAACCAGATGGAGGTCCGTCACAGACATAAGTCTGTGACAGGAACCACAGGGTTTATACCCCACTGGCTTTTTGGGTAACATCCCTCACACACTGGGAGACAAAGTCTCAAAAAGAAGAAATGTTGAAAAAAGTTGTCCAAAAGTGGAAAGAGGTAACTCTTCTTAAGATCTGCTTTGACTGGCTTGGAAAGTAAAGAACAGACATCAGCGCACAGGGGTGGCGCCTATATAGGCACCTCGTACGTCACTTCCGCCAACGCCACGCAGACCCATGAGGAGCCAAACAACGCCACCTACAGGCTCACAGGGGTACTGCTCACAAAAAATGTCAGGGTCTAGTCTGACGCTCTGGATTGTTCGAAGGTAAGGAATCTGCGGCTAGAAGTCTCTATCAGATATCGATCCGTAGCTCCCTCCCCTTCTGGAGTTCTTTATCGCTATCAATCCCGGGTCGGCTGGCGATCGCCAAAATGCCGATACTCCCATGATTATTATACTTCGTTGCGGCATTGCTGGTGGTCCCCACAAAAATCGTTCTTCAAAGGACTACAGTCTTTTGTCTCAATTGATATAGGGGACTGGGAGGCGCAGGGCCGCCCTACTCAATCTACAGTGCCCACTGGCAGAAGAGGGACTCGGGCTGCAAATTATGAACTATGCTACGCTGCAGGACAACTTCAGTGGCCTATTTGCTGGTTGGATGACGCCATAAGCACGGAACGGGTGGCCGTGGCCATATCACAAGTTCTGAACCGTGGACAATATCATTACACGGATATCACGTTACATCAAAATGACCCCTGGCGAACCCACCCTGATGCGAGTGGCAATGAAATGTGGATAAGTGCATAAACTCAAAGGAGTTGCCCCTACAAATGCCCCACAACTCCCGCTCTGGCTGGTACCCCAATTACATGCTGTAATGCAGAGACATGATGTACACTCATGGGCAGAGGCGGGAGTGACACTGTTGGGAGACCTATACACAGAGGGCAGAGCATACACCTTCTAAGACGTGTGACACATAAGGACTACAGACTGGTCAATTTTTGACACACACATAGTGAATGCACGTTGGGGTAAGGGTAGAACAGAATGGGACAATTCAGCACTGCTGCAGACACTGTCACATGGCAGTTGTCGGAAAGCCATAACAGCCTTATACAATCTACACACTACAATAAAACCAGCATGGACAGTAGAAACCAATGGTCAATAGACCTGGGAAGGGATGTCCCCATTAAACAGTGGAAGAGTATGACACAACAGGTAAAGAGGGTCTTACTTACATCAGACCTACCTAACGCATAAAACACATGTTCCCAGGCGCATCGTCAGAGTGCCCAAGATGCCACAAAGCCAGGGGGATTTCTCAAATATTGAATGGGAATATCTAATAATCCACCGAGCATGGAAGGGAGGTGGTAGAGAATGTCTCAGAGGTGGTGGATAGCACCTTAACCCTAGCACTGGAAGTCTGCTTGCTGGGCCTGATGCACAGATCAAAACCTGATAAATATCTATGTAGGTTCGAAGACCTAGCTTTTGTATTATTCAGACACCATATAGCCATGATATGGAAAGCCAGCGCGGTAATCTATATAAGGTGCTGGCTGCGTAATCTACAGAAGTGGGCGAACGCAGAAATGGATATGCTCATGCTGGCCCCACTGAGGGGGATCAGCCAACCGGTTGGGACTAAATGGGATGTATATGACACGAAACTTGAGGCTAAAAGCAACCTTAGACCACCCTGAAACCCGGATATTATGCCCCACAGGGTCACGGAATAGGGAGTACTGCAGGTGCACAATAGACAAGTTAAAGCAGTGCACGTCAAGAGATGACCGCTTCTGCAAGAATACATCACACATATATAGTCCATTTCTGACTTTATCGGATGCTATGTCAACCACCTAATACACCTGGAATGATAAAGACACTGCATCAACTGAACCTGAGGGGTCGACCCATTCCAAGAGACAATGAGAATATTGTCCCGCCACACTGTAGTTTTATGTATATTGTGTTCTAATGTAACTCCTGCCAACTGGGACAGGGCTGGTCACCCGGCTATAGAGCGCAGCCCCGGACAAGTGGAGCGCAAAGTCTAAAGCTTAGGTCTGTAATGGACTGGAGGAACACCAGTCTCAAAAGGGGGGATGCAATAGTTAATGTAGAACTACACCAATGTTGTACCTTGGGCTTGCATGCAAGTACCTGCAAGGTTACCATTTTGTTAAAATGAAATAAAGAAATTTACCAAAAAATAGTCCCTTTGTCTCTGCCATTGTCTCTGCCATGAAACTGTATGATCACGCTTCACTATTTCTACAAAGATGGTTTTATTTTTATAATCCTGCAAGGGCTCCTTGCTCCACAAGCATGGCTCTTCTCATGGTACCTAGATTCAAACATGCACGTTCCACTGGCAGCGCCTTCTCAGTGGCTATAGCCAGGGGCACTGTACTTATGAAATTGTGCAGCCACGTGTTTTCGCACAATTATACATTTGCCACATTTACAACATAATCAATCATCTGCTGAATAATTTACAAATTTTAACAAAAAAAATTGTTTCTAGCACAAACGGTTCAAAAGTTAATAAAAAATGCAGCAACACGACACGTGCTGCTGTGTAGTGGAAGGCCCTTAGCAAATGTTGACTAGTCACCTTTCTGTTGCTTATTGCTATATTTGGATGTTAAACTGGTACTAATAAGTTGCAACCAATGCTCAGAGTTAAGTGTAAAAATGACAAAATAATGAAGTAATACAAAATGTGCAGCATTATGCCACATAATTTGCCTTTTCTCGGCGCATAATTTACTCAATCCTGCCACATAATTTGGCCCTCCTCTGCCGCATAATTCCAGTGACTGGCTATAGCTATGGCCGGGAACAAACTTCTTTTTACGCTGCGTGGTCAGCACAACTATAGGTCTTTTCTGAAACTTTTAAAGACCTTTCTTCTCGCCTCTAAGTCTATAAATCATTCATGCATTCCGACCTGTTGGCTTTGCCAATGCTGGTATTTAAAGGGACTGAAGAAAAGCACAACGGAGAAAGAGTCCCTTTCTTAGACAAATCATGACGCACATTCAAGTGTGCTTCTGCTGCAGTGCAAAGGGGAAGTACAGGAAACTCGCTGTGGGACCTAATACTTTTTAAATTGTGTGCACAAACATGAAATCAACAGTTAAAGTAATACGAGGAAGGGCATATGAGCATTATGTGGCGCAGCGGCCAGGGTGCCTGATTCCGAACCACGGGGTTCACGGTTCGATCCCCGGTGCCGGCGGCAGATTAGCCCAGCACCATGTGAGACTGGGCAATAGCTCGCTTAATCTTTCCGAGGGCCCCCAGCGCCGGGACACCTCTCCGGAGGTAGCTGTGCGCTTTACAAATGCTGGTATTTATTTCATAAAGCAATAGCTTTGGTTCGAAGCGCCTTATCTGAATATTTTGTCTTTTTAGAAAGATAAATCACATCGTTGGTGTTACACATGGTTCATCGCAGTGCTTTAAATGGGAAAAAATAAGTGCAGGTACTCATTAAAATGAGCTAGATGTGTAGTGAGGGGGCGGGGCTAGGGGCGGGGCTAAAGGCAAGACATGATGATACTTAACGACTTCTATATTAGTTGCAGCACATACCAAAACACATGAGAAATGTGTTTATATAAACAAAGCAAGTTAACTCATCACACAAAATGAAAGAGAAATGCTATAATATGTTAACATTTCCTTTTTTTGCAATAGTTGCACCTTCTTAATGCCATACTGTTAATGGCTGTTGTTTGGCACAATACTATATATTTTTCAGCACCTGAGTAGGAAGAAACTGAAAATACCCCCACTTCGAACCAAAGCTCTTATGGCACAAAGCAAATGAAGCAAATCATCATGACCCTCCACAGAAGATATCTCTTGTCTCTTTCATAGATCTTTCCATTCATCCTTTCATCCTACCATTTACCTGCTGATGTCCACCATTTAACCTTTACATTCTGTCGTCTATTCAGTCTTTCATCCATCATTCAGTTTTTCACCATTCCGTCTGTCCACCCTTCATATCCAAACCTATCCATCCATCCATCCAACTCAAAACCTACCCATTCATCCTTTCACTCATCCATCTCTTTATCCACCCTTTTGCTCATTCATCAATCCTTTCGCTCATCTATCATCAACCCTTTCACTCCTTTATTCCATCCACCCTTTCATTCCATCCACCCTTTCACTCAATCCCTCCTTTCACTCATCCATCATCCACCCTTTCATCCATCCTCCCTCCCTTTCATTCATCCATCCAATCTTTCACTTATCCACCCATCATCCGCCCTTTTATCCAATCATCCACCCTCTTTCACCCAGCAATCCATGCTTTCACTCATCCATCCATCTATACATCCACTCTTGCTCACTCATCCATCCACTCTCTCACCCTCTGAAAATACCCCCACTTCGAACCAAAGCTCTTATGGCACAATGTATATGAAGCAAATCATCATGACCCTCCCCAGAAGATAGGTCGTCTCTTCCATAGATCTATCCATTCATTCTTTCATCCTACCATTTATCTGCTGATGTCCGCCATTTAACCTTTACATTCTGTCGTCTATTCAGTCTTTCATCCATCATTCAGTTTTCACCATTCCGTCTGTCCACCCTTCATATCCAAACCTATCCATCCATCCCCAAACCTATCCATTCATCCTTTCACTCATCCATCTCTTTATCCACCCTTTCGCTCATTCATTAATCCTTTCGCTCATCTATCCATCAACCCTTTCACTCCTTTATTCCATCCACCCTTTCACTCAATCCCTCCTCCTTCCACTCATCCATCATCCACCCCTTCATCTACCCTCCCTCCCTTTCATTCATCCATCCAATCTTTCACTTATCCACCCATCATCCGCCCTTTTATCCAATCATCCACCCCCTTTCACCCAGCCATCCATGTTTTCACTCATCCATCCATCTATTCATCCATCTATACATCCACCCTTGTTCACTCATCTATCCACTCACTCACCCACCCACCAACCCTCCTTACTATGCTATTTATGAATCTTTGTCGCGGAGCAGACATGTACACACAAAGTGCCACCCATTTTCTTTAAAATACCTCCTGAGAGTGTTTTGATTCTCTCTCTCTCTTTCTCTCACTTTTTTCTTACAAAAAACAGGCATACGAATGCAGGCAAACACACAAACATAAGCAGGCACACAAAAGACTTGGGTATGATGAAAGCCATGTTATACTCTTCACCTACCATGGCTTTTTTAATTGCCACCAGGGCCGGAATGGCCGTAGCCTGATTGCCACTGCCAGGGGACTGCCATAATTCCGGTGTTTGCACAAATGCACAGGATAGTGTGACTGTGATTGACAGCACAGGGCCTGAACGGACCCTGCTCTGTCAAACACAGCGTGATGGTGAGAACCGGGCAATTATTCAAATGAGCCCAGCTGAATAGCTCAGCTGGGGCTCAGATTGGGGATACAGAAGTGGCGCCTTGGCTGCCAGAGACACCTTCCACTCCGGCTCACCAGCACTCACAGCCAATAAGCCTACCTTTTCATGAGTACCGGTACTCTCCTCGGCAGAAGAGAAGTGCCGGTACTCAGAGGGATAAATCTAAGAAGTGCCGGTACTCAGTACCGGTGAGTACCGGCCCATTTAAAGCACTGTTCATCGGTTACACAACTAGCTGGGATGATGTGCAGTAAAACACGCAGCACAGTGACACTTTACATTTCACCAGAGAGAACCGTCACAGTACAACAACTTCATAAAGAGGACGTTAACCATAGCGTACCTGTTCATTGCTCTCCTGAAAGCGGAGATGTTCCTCTTTTGCATCTTGCAGGGCTGTTTTCAGCCTTCCTTTGTTTATCTGGAATACTTTCAATGTTGTTCTAGCCTAGTGAAAAAAGAACAGATCTGTTAAATGTGGCCCTCTTTCCTGGCTTTACCTGCTAACTCATGTAGACTATATTGACGTGGAGGTTTAAAAGTCACAGCAATGGTGTACACGACTTCATTCTCATCAATAAATCTATCATTGTCTGTGATTTTATCTGCCTGGTCTAACATCCCTTTCAAGGCTTAAAGGTTACTTACCAGCATTACTTCTGGTATTCTTTTAAATAAAAAAATAAAAATTCTTAAAGTTTGCGGAGTTTTGTGGTAGAACATATACAGAGAAAAAGAAGAATAAGAAACGGGCATAGATATAAAGAAACACCTGCAGATTCAGCCACCCCCCACCCACACTCCAGCACAAACGACACAGGACAATTTCTGAAACCAAAGCGCAAGGTTCATGCCCTTCCAACCCCAATAGATCCCATGAACATTCGAATTTCATCATTCACCATTTGTCTCATAGAACAGACAGGTTCCAACTCAATTCCTCTGTAATTTCCCTATGCCTGCCAAATCTTGGGGTGCTTGTGCGGACAGCCTCGAGACTTGTATACCACCACCTCCAAGCCAATGGAATGATCCATCCCCTTCTACCACACCACCAGCGACGGGGGTGGGTGGGTTGCGGCCTTCCACTCTTTCGTTGTGTCCTGTTTCTCCAGGGTCAGACCCAGAAACAACAAGATCATTTATATCTGTTACCATCCAGAGTGTCAGTGACGTATACGAACCGACCAGGGCAGGACCCCACCAAGGCATGACGTCACCCCACGGCAGAACCGGTCATGTGCAGGACATCCCCATACCGTGTGCAAGAATGTTCCCTAAGCCGCATCACAGTGGAGACAGGTCAGGGAGGCAATCACACCCACTCGCCATAAACAACGGGCGTGAAATACAACCTATGGAAGTATTAAAATTGGATCAATCTAAGTCGGGTCAAAATGGCGGATGTTCGGGGTGCCCCCAGACCTTCAGTCCAGTCCTCATTTTCCGGGACCCCCACATCTGCCTCCCACGCCCCCCAGAGAGCAAAGAAAGGGTCTGGGCGATTGGAGATAAGCGGCTAGTAGATCGTAGCAATCTCATGGTCTCCTAGATCACCCATGACTAGTTTACCCTCTAAGTGATTAAATTCAGGGAGGTTAGACAGTACCACAATTTATGGAGACAGGGCATGGTGGAGCTGAAGGTACCAATGGAACTACGATGGAGCTGGTATTCTCCCTGTAGAGTCTGAAAGGACTTGAGGACCGTCCCATCTTCTGGTATTATTAATCAGTAGGTCCACTTTCATTACGAACTGGTAAGACATATCTATCGCAGAGGACAGCCTGACACTGTGCCAGTCCAGTAGATGTGCGGAGGATCCATGATGAATGGTCCACCTCACTCTTACCTGATCCAAGTTCAGGGTGTGAAGAGCCAGCTTAAAGAAACACCACAGCAAAACGGAGAAGTTACGCATGTGATATAAGGCAGTCTGTGGACAAAGGGTACCTTGGAGGATGGGACAGCTCAAGCTATGAATCGGATTATGTACACCAAAGGGCTTGGCTACAATGAGCAATTCAGGGGGGGCGTGACCAAGACAGCAGTGGAGTAGCAGCTCCTCAGCTCTGTGCTCAGCCTCCCCAATCTGTCCACATCTGCCCCGTATCTGGACTGCAGGATGCGGCTGGTGGCGCACCGCCTCGGGCCCCATGAACCCCGCTGGGGGCTCAAGTGGCCGATTACAGTGCCGAAACATCAGTGTTTCTGGTGCCCGAGGACGGATCAGCATGTAGAGGCTGCCTCCGAATTAGCCAAGCAGCCCACATCTACCCTTGCAGTGACAACTCAGCCAACAATTGTGACACATAAATCTAAAATGGACTCCAACTTTAAGGACATGCTATCTAGGGTGTCCTCTAGGACCTCCCTCTAGACCAGAACATTGAGTGTATGGGGTGAGGTGGGGTGGGAAAAGCAGAGACCCCTCCCTGCAAAGGTCTACGCAACACCAAGGAGAATCCCCTGGACCACACCGTTTATAAAGGACTTTTTGGCAAGCTTCGGCAGGATATCTCCTCTCTTAGGGAGGAATCGAGCAACGCCAAGGAGGAAGAACTGGATTCCTTTTGGAGGGAGGTGGTATATCTCAAGCAACAAAACCTCTCCCTACAGGGACACCTTGAGGACCTTGAAAACAGATCAAGAAGATCTAATATATGCATTCAGGGAATGCCTGGTGGAGCGGAGATGGAGGGATAGAGAATTATGTGAAAAGACTGTTTCATCATCTACCCTCTGGCCTGGCTTTGGCGGACATCCAATCCGACAGGACTCAAAGGGTGGGCTGCTGGTGGTCCCCGGGAGCAGCGCGCCAGACATATTCACCTGTATGCATCACTTCTGCTAGAAAGAAGCTAGCATCGAGGGAGCACGGCAATCTGGCTCCCTCTTTGAGGGAGCCTTGATTTGGCTCTACCAGGACTTCTTGCCTGTCACACTTCAAAGACGAAGCAACTCAAACCCATCACGACCTTCCTGCAGAACAAAGAGGTGAAATATTGATTAGTCCACCCTTTTCGCTTGCTCTTCACTTGGAATAGAGAGGGGCCTGCCATCCACACCCTCTAGGAAGCAGCATAGATACTGAACTACCATATGTGGCAGGAACAACATCCCCTGCAGGGTCTTGCATGGGGAGCGACCCATCACCATGGTGGCCTGAAAGGTGTTCTACCATTCCTTTCACAAAGCCCTCATCAAAACCCTCCAAGGAGGAGATCCAGCGTGAGAGGAAGGCGGTTCATGACAAACTGCAGGCCGGCGATCCTGAGACTCTGGGCTGATGAGCCCACTTCTGATGGCGGCTAATGAGGCATCCTCTTTACTAGTTGCATTAGACTTCTACCGAGATTATGAGCGACCACAATGAGGGGACAGGCGACATACAGCCATGGAGATAGCGGGGAAGCCAGGATAGGGGAAGGGGCATGGCTATTGATGCACTAGTAAGACTGATCACAGTCCGATGGGCTGGCACTTCAGTCCGGTTTTCCCTTTGAAAACTTCCAGCTGAGGGGAGTTGTTACAATGGTTTTTGTCATGAGAGTTGAGGGCGGGGGGGGGGCACTCCGGCAAATAGCACAATCCCTAACAAACTCCATACACAGGCACCAATAGTACACGGGGGGACTAACGGCCACACACATGCATGTCTCGAGGGCCTAAAGCGAGTTTCAAGTTCCTTGTCAGTAAAGGTCATTAGCCTTAATGTCTGGGGACTCAACACCCCCACCTCTTCCAAGCGCATATCAGCGCTCAGTATGTCTAGGGAATCGGATCGGTCTGTTGCAAGAGACCCATCTTGTGAAGAAGGATTGGGGACACTTATGATCCCACTGGTTTACCAGGCAGCTCTTATCATTCGACCCCAGCAAAAGGGGTGGAATAGCTATTTTATTAGCCAATAAATTCAAGGGTAAGGTTTTCTACACCTTTGCTGAAATACAGGTCAGAATGTTGGCTGGGCGGTTGGAGCTACAAACACGTCTTTACAGATGGCAACGTATACACCCCAAATGATAATCAGGAGAGGTTCCTGCAGGACGCACTCTCGCAAATCATGATGTCCCCTGAATCGGAGATTCTGATTGGAGGGGGATTTTAATATGGTAATGGATTCGGACTTAGACTGCTCAGCCCAACACGTGAGATAAACAGGGGCATTCCCTAAAGTTGGACTAAATTGGTTGAAAGTCCTGGGTGTATCCGACATCTGGCAGACTCAACACACTGCCAGTATAAATTTCACATTCTATTGGGCCTCCCACCAGACATACTCCAGATTAGACTACTTTCTGGGTACACCACAGACCTTAACAATAACACTTCTCATAGACATTGGAGTCTCCCCCCTCTCTGACCACTCGACTGTGGATCTCATGCTTTGGGCCCCTCACAAGTCCCTCAGACTGAGACTCTGGCAGCTAGATGGGAATCTCTTGAAGCATCTAGATATAATCAAGTCAGTCTACGGGTGGATTGCCACATTCTTCCAAGATAATGAGGAAGTGGTCACTCAGATAGCTACTTTAAGAGGAGATATTATCTCTATAATGGTGAAGTGTAATGCGGTCAGGAGGGCCAAGCGACGGGAACTGGAGGATTGGGTGCATAACTTGAAGCGAAAAGATAAAACATCTGGGTGGCAAAAAATCTGGTGCCAACTTACACTGAGACAACCAAAGGACTTCCTAATACAGTTATTTAGGTGCAGGAAAAGGGGGAATTAACATAACCATGAACAAAAAATATAAACTACTGCTGAATCTGCATTTCTTCCAAGTTTGAATAAATCAAACAGTCACTGATTCCACATACTTTCACATATATTTATTAAATTCTCATTTATTTTATAGTATGTGTCAAATTTTTGCATAAAGTACACCATGCAATCACAGAATTTTGATGACTTCATCATATACAGTTCAAAATTGTATAAAAATATCAAATTTAACAACACAAGACAGAATAGAAAACAATAATTCACCATCACAAACAACCCTCATACCATTCAGTCACACTCAGACAACCTCAAACACATTGATAGCGTATAATAGACATGAAAGCTAGTCACCATCAGATAACTCCCCAAAATTATGTCTTGGGTGAATGCTTTACGATATTGGTAACCAAGAACAGACCCCCCAAACCTTGTCTTGAAGGAAGATAATCGGCATTAGGCCCTAAAGAAGGTGGTTGTAAATCACTGTCTCCACCAAAACGTGTGTTAACTGTGATCTTTTGTGGAATCCCCTAGACACAATCCAACAGAGGAAGAAATATTTATCTTGTTGCTAGATCGAGAAGGACTTGTTTTGGGGACAGGAGTGTTTGAGGTTGTCTGAGTGTGATTGAATGGTTATGGGTGAGAAGTCTAAAAGTGCTCCTCTGCATATCCTTAGAGACAAACATTTCTAGACTGTGCAGGAAGAAGTAATGGATCTACTAGTAACCTACCTCTTTGAAATACAGAAAAAAATACACTTATCAACAGGCAAAGTATGAACTCCACTAAGGCCCTCATTAAGAGTCAACTGGCACAGTAGCCTCAGGGGATATTGCCCTGGCTGATTCAGCTACCCGATGAACTCAAACTTGGGATTACTGGATGCAAGAATACCAGGGCCCATAATACTGAAAGGGCACACTTTCCCTGTTTGTGCCACAGTGCACCTTCAGACAGGTGCACCAGGTCCAAACAGGGAAATTGCTCCCTATTATGAAGAATGTGCTGCCCCAGGGCAGCCGCGAACTCGCACTGTCCCCAGGGCAGCGCATTCAAGAGAAGTAAGCAACAGCTGTTTATAAGCTGCACTGTGTTTCTCTGTGCAGGCGGCAACACGCCGACATTTTAAAAAGGGTATAGAGATCCCCTTACAGGCGGGTGCAGTGAGTGACTGCACTCGCCTGCAGGGGGATATCTGGGGGGGTCCATGGGACCCCCTTTCATCCATCAAGAGGGCTGTCTTCCAGGGACACACTGACAGTGCGTCACCTTTTTGTAGTGCACTTTCAGTGCACTTCCTAAGGGCATGTTTGCCTCTGCGCCCAAGTCGGTAATACTGCGCAGATGCAGAGACAAAGTAATTCCCTCATTTGCATATGGCCACCCCCTCATGCAAATGAGGGAACGCTCTATTGAGATAGTGCTGGTGCTACATGTGTATTACAGAAGAGGCTGCACAAGCGTCTGCGGCCCCTTCTGTAATAACAAAGTGCCCCGGGGGCGCACAAAGCGGGTGCAAATGCTCGTTGCGCCCCAGGGCACTTTCTGCAATACGGACCCAGATCTGATCACTGTGCGACGGAAACCAAGCAACACCCAACTGAATAGTCTCAATCAGGGTGAAACCGGTCGTGGGTTGCTTGTGTTCCACTTCAGGGAGGACCTGACCTGGCAATTCAGGCTGGATTGTTCCTTTAGGGTCAGAGTCAAGCCGGTTTTGCATATGGCTGGGTCCAAACTAAGATGGCATGGTGAGCAAAAGAATGATAGTTTGCAATGCTACCCAAGAGATTGCCAGTGGATAGACAAATTGCAAGCATTCCTCCCATCACCTTTTGCATGGACGACAATGTATGCCAGACTGCAATAATACCAAGAACTGCCTGGTAGCAACATATCAGCAATCCAATCAACAAATCTAATCAGGGAGGTGCATTTAAAACTCCTGGAGAAAGGAATGGCTCTGCCCACGTGCATGTGTTAGAGAACCAGGTATGTATTTGCCTCCGAAAGACAAAAGACATTTGGGGCTATTTGGACATCTAGATGAGTTTAATCTTTAGACTTTGAAAAGTGATAGAAAAGTAAAGTTCTAAAACTATTTCCTTCAAGATCTAAAAATAAGAGATAACCTTTGGAATGATGTCCAAGTGCCATTTAAAAAAAAGCAGGTTTCAGAAGCCAACATGACAAAAAATGTTTGTCTTCATAGTCTCCAAAGGTAAAGCATTGATTAGAGAAGCCTTAAACTGCCATGGCATGGATAGAACAATATTAAAATTTCAGTGTGGATGGAGCTATACCATGGCGAAAAAAAATGAACAGACCGTTAAAATGTTGTTTGGCCTGTTTAATAAAATAAAGTCCTTTTAAGAACAGTTCTGTTGATTTCTGTAAAGCTCCGTCTGCATCTAGCCAACTTTTTCTTTTATGAACTGTCACTGCTATTCACTTTGGTGAAGAGTCAAATCTTCTCTTCTTTCTTTGTTCTAATGACCGGTCATGTAACATTTTTGTTAGTGGAAATGTACTGATGTGGTGTATGTGCATTACAGAAAACAAACAAACCTCACCCACAAGAAGCTGGAAAGTACTTAAGTTAGATGCCAATTTTCAGATGAGCAAGTTACTTACCTTCAGTAACGCCTTATCTGGTAGAGATTAGCTAGTCAAAGATTCCTTACTTTGAGAATATTTCCCAGGCATCAGATTGCATCCGAAAACTTTTCTAGCAGTACCTCTGCGTGCCGGTACCTGGCATTGATAGGCTCTGTGTTGGAAGTGGTGTTTGCGATGCCTACATAGGCGCTACCCAAGCATGCGGACATCAGTTTCTTTTTGCAACCTTTCCACGTAAAAGCACAGAGCCACAAAAGATGCTGATGTACCAGTGTGCAGACACTAATGACCTCATAGGGGTCACCCTATATGGAAAAATAAATTCACAGAGAGGGGAGATGGGAGAGTTGGTAAAAAATCTGCAGCTAGAGTCTCCACCAGATATGGCGTTACTGAAGATAAGTAACATGTTTATCTGATAGAAACTTCTATACGCATATTCCTTACCTTAGAAGAGGTACCCAAGCAATACCTCCCGGGAGGTGGGTCTGCGAACCGGGTTAGACCAGGAAGTCCTGGAAGACCAAACAAGCAAAGTGCACATCACGATGGACCTGACTGCCCAGGCAGTAGTGCTTGGTGAACATGTGCAGCGATGCCCACATCGCGGCCGAACAGATGTCCAGGACAGGGACTCCGCAAGCTAACTTAGTGGTCGCAGCCTTGGCTCTGGTGAAATGAGCACGCAAGCCTTCAGGAGGTTGCTTCTTGGCCAGTGTGTAGATTTTAATGCAGAGTACGATGCATCGTGAGATGGTCCTTTTCTGCACGAGTTGATCATCCACCTGGTGTTCCTTAGTACGATTAGTGTAGACAGACAATGCTCTTCATAGGTCCAGGCGATGGAATCTCTCCTCCTCTTTGGAAGAGGGAGGCAGAGCAAAGAAGGTCAGCAGTGTAATGGTCTGGCCGGCATGGAAGGGAGTCAACACGTTTGGCAGGAAAGAGGCAGTGGTCTCAGAACCAGTTTGTCTGGGAAGAATGTGGTGCATGGAGGCTGCACGGATAGTGCCTGCAGTTTGCAACCCTCCTGGCCGATGTAATGGCCATTAGAAAAGCAGTTTTGAGTCTCAAAACACGTAATGGACAGTTGTGCCGAGGTTTGAAGGGCTAGCACATCAAGAATGTTAATACCATGGCCCTGGCAGCAGCGGTCTCCATCCAGAGGACTCTAATTTTCCTGATAATGTAGGCAGGTGTTGCGACAGAACAGATGAAGTAGATGCCTGCATTGCTGATAAGAAAGGGTCTCCCCAGGGCCCCAAGCGTTAACGCCATTCCTTTACAGACCCTCTCCAGGGGCAGAGGAGCCTACTTCTCAAAGGAACAAACCTGAACCTGGCATCCTGCTCCCCAGTGGCACAGACTGTCTGAGGGAACATGGTCCTGCATCGAGATGGGGTCACTGGCTGATGAATACCCCATCCCACAGGGACTATTTCCTAGTGTAGGGGTTGTACTGTAATGGTTCCTAGTTGAGGAGGGTGACAGACCTCCTGCAAATGGTTAAGGGGGGGAGGGGTGGGGAGCAGTTTTAGCCCTGCAGCGCAGGGTGCTGGGGAGGGGGGTAGCTGGGTGGTTTCATAGAGGGTGTGTGATGTTACATAAACCACCACATAAAAGGCCAACTCCTGAAGTTATAATGCAGCTTGAGAGTTACAGCACACTAGCTGCACTGACGCCACACTATACAGGGACACATGCAGGAATCTCATAGCTCCCCGTCTGAACCTCAGACACTAGACATTCTATCATGGAACATCAATGCATTGGGAAAGAAGGTTAAGAGAGGAGTGATCATGAGTTATTTAAAAAGGCAGGGGCCCAAAATAGTACTCCTTCAGGAGACACGTTAAGGGGACCTCCTGCAAAATTCTTATTAGAGGGGGCTATAAGCTGCTTGCTCATGAAGGCTTTCCAACTGACTTCAAGGGAGTGGCTATCCCGATTATAAAGTTGGTTCCCCAAGGCCGGTCTGTGGCAGTGACTGGTCCCTGGAATAACAGACGGCTCACCTTCTCTCCGTCTACTTGCCTCCCCACCTACAGGGCCTAACTCTAGACAAACCTGGGGTACAGATGCTCTGCCTTCCAGAAGGAACACTAGTGATGGCCGGTGATCTGAAGCTGCCACTGTAGTCTGAACTAGACCGATCACACCACCTCAATGGGAGGGGAGTGGGGGATATCGGACCAATCTCCCCTTCCTGGGTGCATTGGCGGCAACACTATAGGAAGCTTATTAAACCGTTATATGAGGCCAGACTAACTCTTTGACAGCAACACCTATATAATGAACATCTGGCAGCGGCTGCGCAGATTGAGGTGGACATTCTCCAGTTGGAGCAGTTGCACTCTACCACCCATGATGAGCATAGTGAACATGCCCTCCGCTTAAAGCAACAGGAATTTAGAGGCTTATTACAAGATGAGGCCCAGACCCAATAATTGGCCTCGCAGAGACGTCTTTATAGGGTCAGAGATAAGGCGGGCAAGCTGTTGGCCTGGCACAGTAGACGTAAGAGGGGCCTCAACCGAGTGGTATCCCTCAGGGAGGCAAATGAAGACTTCGTGTTGGAAAACACTGAGATTACTGACGTGTTCGTAGAGTTCTATAGAACCTTCTAATGATCCACAACAGGCAAGGGGGCGGTGGAGGCCCATGACTTCTTGAAAAACGCACCATGCCCCAGCTACCCCAGGATGACAGGTTGGCCCATTAAGCTCTCTTGACTGAGCGGCAAGTAGGCAAGGCCATTAAAGAGCTGAAATTTGGCAAAGCCGCTGGGCCTAATTGTAAGGAAGTGGGTTTCTGTTGCAGTAACCCCCCACTTTTTGCCAGACGACTGATGCACTTTGACTTGATGTGCCCTGGGTCCCTGCCAATCAGGTTCCTAGGGCCTGTGTTCTTTCCCCAAAACTGTACCCAATTGGCATCTCTGGCCACAGGTCAGCCCCTGGTAAATGCTACCACAGGTACCCAGGGCACTGTGACCAGGGAAGACCTCTAAGGGCTGCAGCACTTATTGTGCCACCCTTAGAGGCCCTGCACCTTTACACACACACACACACACACTGCCTTTGCAGGCTGCGTGTTTTGGTGCAGAACAAAGTGAAGAGTCGACATGGCACACACCTCTGTGTGCCATGCCTACAACCCACTGCCCTGGCATAGGTCAGTCACCCCTCTAGCTGGGTGCACTATACCAGTGGTGAGGGTACAGGTGCATGAGCCCTGTACCCCTACAGTGTCTAAGTCCATTCTTAGACATTGTAAGTGCAGTGCTGCCATTAAGAGAATATGGTGCTGGGAGTTTGTCATTACAAACTCCACAGCACCATAATGGCTGCACTGAAAACTGGGAAGTTTGGTATCAAACTTCTCAGCACATTAAACCCACACTGATGCTTGTGTGGGATTTAATGAGAAATGCACACAGAGGGCATCTTAGAAGATGCCCCCTGAAACCTAACCCACCTCTAGTGTCCAGGCTGAGTGGCTGCTTCAGCTGCCACCACCAGACATGTTTCTGGACCCCTGGGTCGAGAGCCTGCTACACTCGGGGGCCTGAAACAATGCACATCCTGGGACGAGGTGCCAAGCCTCCTCCCCCAGGATAGGCAGGGTTCACGAAGGGGAAGCTTCAAAGGCATGCCGCCTTTGTGAGCCTCCCCAGACTATTTGCTGCTTTCAGCAACTGGTCCCCACTGGTTCTAACCCCCACTTTAGGCGGGAGAACCGGCGGGAAAAACAAGTGAGGGAAAGAGGTGTGCCCACCTCTGCCAACTCCACCCCTCAGGTGGGGGAGGCGAGGTGAAGCACAACTCTGAGTCCCCGCCATCTTGAGGATGGGGGACCCAACTAACCAGGGACAGGCTCCTGCCCCCTCCCACTGGAGGGTGGCACGATAGGGGGTGTACCCACCCCAGGGAAGGGACCCATTGGCCCCTGCCCTCTACCTACCTGTAACGCCCCTAAATCTAGTATTTAGGGGGCACCCTGAACCTTGCTTCCTCAGATCCAGACAAGAAACAAGAAGAAAAGAAGAAGGACGAAGAGCCGTGCAGAGCTAACAAGAGGACGACGCCCACTGACTTGGCCCCAGCCCTACAGGCCTGTCTCCCCTCGAACCTGCTCCTGCGAAATCCCGGTGTGTCCTGCAGCCAGCAACCTCAAAAACCCCGGAGGACCTGCCTACCTTCACTTCTAAGCCTGCTTCTCCCGTGAACACCGGACTTGTTCAAACTGCAGCTTCTGGCTCCTGCCGGATACCGCAAATCCAGCCCACTCTGCACCCGCCGAACCCGGCCCGAGCTCGAGTGGAAAAACACCACGAGGAGGTCACCACAGCGATCCTGACCCGAGATCCGGCGACTCCTGACCTGCCTCAAGCCTCCAGTCGACGCCTGCAGCCTCAATCCAGAGGATCCCCTCTACCGCGACCAGAGCGGGTAAGACTTTCCGACGTCCCAAGGCACCCCTGCACCCGACGCCCCACGGCCTTGTGTGCCCAAACCAACAGTGCCTAACCAACCCAAGACATCCCAACTTACCCCTCGAAGTGGTGGTCGCACCCAGAAGATCCTCGTCCCCAAGCCTGCGTGTTTCTTCTAACCGGAGGCGCTCCATTGAAAACAACAGGGCACCCGACCTCAAAACAGCACCCTGCACCTGGCTGCCCTAGTGCCGCTGAGGGTGCACCTTTGGTGCTAATTTGGTTCCCAATTTGCCCTGACCTAAACCCTAGGAGCTTTGCTCCCACAACCCAGTGGCCTGCTTGCCAGCAGCCACCAACCAGAGACCCCCTATCCTCCATAGGATAACATTGGGCCTCAACACTCTGCTCCCGGCCGCCCCAGTGCCGCTGAGGGTGCAACAACAGTGCATCACTGACCCTGGGGGACCCCGGAGTCTAACCCCAGAACCTTAACTCCCACAGTCGATTACTTACCTACAAACCGATAACCTGTTTTTCCTCCATAGGATAACATTGAAACTTTTTCTCCAAAAAGTTTCTAAGTGTGGAGTTTTGAAATCTAAAAATATTCTTTAAAAATCGCACAAATAACTAAAACGTGTTTACTTGCCTGTTTGCAGGAAATGTCCCAGTGCTGAATCTAGGTATCCAGCACGGAGTTAGAAAAGTAACTTACCTGCAATTTACTGGAAAAGCCTATTTATTTCAATGTACTGCTCCAAAAAGTTTCTAAGTGTGGAGTTTTGAAATCTGAAAATATTCTTTAAAAATCGCATGAATAACCAAAACGTATTTACTTACCTGTTTGCAGGAAATGTCCCAGTGCTGAATCTAGGTATCCAGCACTGAGTTAGAAAAGTAACGTAAAAAGTAACTTGCCTGTAATTTACTGAAAAAGTCTATTCATTTCAATGTACTGTATTTGCTAAGTGTTGCAACCTACTGCATCCCCTGTAAATCAAACAAAGTACCATTTCTATTGCATTTTCAAACTGTTCTATATTCAGCAACTTATTATTGCAAAGTATTGTATGCTTACCTGTGCCAGGCTTGCTTGGTTCTAAAATAAAACAACAGTATATTTTTATACAAAAACAATTGGCCTAGAGTTCAGTTCTTGCCAGCATGGCTTCCGGTCGTGTCATTCGACTGAGACTGCGCTGATCATGGCAACTGAGGAGATTCGCAGACAGGTGGATGGGGGGAGAGCCGTCCTCATCCTCTTAGACCTATCAGCAGCATTTGACACACTGAATCATGCGGTGTTAGTGCGGCGGCTGAACGCGGTGGGGATTGGGGACGTGGCTCTGGCCCTTCTTTCCTCCTTTCTGGCCTCTAGGGAACAGACCATACACTGGGAAAATCTGCAATCCGAATCATTTCATCTCCCATGTGGAGTGCCACAAGGATCTGCACTGTCACCGACTCTATTTAATATATACGTCACCCCACGCGCCAGACTCATCAGAGAGCATGGCTTCACCCTGGTCTCGTACGCAGATGATTCACTGATTGTCATTTCTGTATATAAACAGTCAGAGTTCACTGCTGTTAGCTTTCATGCTTGTCTGACACACATCATGAGCTGGATGAGTCATAACTATCTCAAGATTAACACAGATAAAAAGGAGGTGATGGAGTTTGGCAATGGTCAATCCTTGTGGAATCAAACCTGGTGGCCGACGGAAGCTGGCGAATGTCCCGTCCCAACGTACAAGGCCAAGAATTTAGGGGTCATCTTTGATGACTGGCTTAATTTTGCGGCTCAGGTCAACCGTGTAACCTCCTCCTGCTTCTTTTTATTGAAGATCCTGCGGAAGATCTTCCCCTTCATACCTCAGGAACTTAGGAAAACGGTGGTGGTGGCCCTTATTCTTTCGAAGTTAGATTACTGCAATGCCCTTTTCATAGGCATTGATAAGGCTCAGAGGGCAAAATTACAATCCATACAAAATGCTGCTGCTCGCCTGCTACTAAACATTCCTAGAGGCCACCCCACCTCTGCTGCCATCAGGTCACTACACTGGCTCCCTATTCAGCAGCGGATAGAATTGAAGGCCCTCTGCATGGTGCATAAGGCACTATATGGAGGAGGGGCGGCTGATCTCCAGAGACTGTTTTTCTGGTATACTCCCACGAGAAACTTAAGATCCACAAACACGGGCCTCATCTGTATCTCTAAAATTCGCAGAGTCAGATGGGGTGGCAGGAGCCTATCACATTGTGCAGGCAAGCTGTGGAATCAGCTGCCCAGCACCATGAGGCTACTATCTGACAGGCAGCATTTCAGGAAATTGTTAAAGACCTGGTTGTTCCCCCAGAGCCAAGATTTGGCTTAGCTGATGCTGTCCCTCTATCCCACCTCTCAGCTCCAAGACGCCTCGGCATTCGAGCGCTTTAAAAACCTTATTCTATTCTATTCTTGAGTGTGTGAATTCATTTGCTGACTGTGTGTGTACATCAAATGCTTAACACTGTCCTCTGATACTGCCTTACTGCTCGACCACTCTACCACAAATAGAGAGTGAGGTTCTATCTAACTTTAACCTCTGCCTACCTCTGGGGTCACTTGGACTATACACACTATACCTCATTTTGGTGTAGTATATATAGAGCGAGTTTCTTACACTAATGGATTCCCTGCAGAATTTTATAAGGGTATGACAAGTAATGACTGATCTCCCTACCATGTTCAAGGGTGCACGCGACATAGGAGTGTTGCCATACAATCTTCGTATGGCAAAGATCGTGCTGGTGCTCAAGAAGGAGCAGGAGCCGGATGACTATGGCTACTACCAACCAATAGGACTCCTTAATAAAGAGCCGAAAAAACTAATGAAAATACTGGCCCTATGACTCAGATGAGTTACCATGACACTAATCCATCCAGATGAAACAGGCTTCATGCCTGATAGGAGCACTCGTCTCAATTTCAGGTGGCTGTTTGGCTGCGTCGCCTATACTGAGGACAAATAGAAGTTGACTGCGGTTCGGTCGCTAAATCCAGCCAAAGCTACTACCAACCGATAGAGCTCCTTAATAAAGAGCCGAAAAAAATAGCGAAAATACTGACCCTATGACTCAGACAAATTACCATGATACTAATCCATCCAGATGAAACAGGCTTCATGCCTGATCGGAGAACTCATCTCAATTTCAGGCGGCTGTTTGGCTGCGTCACTTATACTGAGGACAAACAGAAGTCGACTGCGGTTCTCTCGCTAAATTCCGCCAAAGCGTTTGATAAGCTGGAATGGGCATATATGTGGGAGGTACTGAAACACATAAGCTTTGGCCCCCCGTACTTGTCATTGGTGGATCTGCTTTATACAGAGCCCCTTACCAGAGTAAGACTGAATGGAACTGTAGGAAAGTAGGAGCTGCTTTCATGGTTACTCCCACCTTTTGCTTGGTGTCAGTATGTTTTTGACCTAGTCTGACTGGGATCCTGCTAATCAGAACCCCAGTCCCTGTGCTTTCTCTCTAAATTGACCATGGTAAGTACTTATGTACATCCATAATTGGCTACTGGTTTACCCTTGTAAGTCCCGAGTATATGGTACTAAGGTACCCAGGGCATAGATAGGTACACCAGGGGTCTCCCATGGGCTGCAGCATGTATTGTGCCACCCATAGGAGTCCACTCAAACTGTGACTACAGGCCTGCCATTGCAGCCTGTGTGAGTTGGAGGTTGCACCTCTCACGACAGATATACGTTTCCTTAGATCTTAGGTCACTACACTTAAAACCTATAAGTCCCCCGGGTCCCACAGAGCCACCTTTAAAGAAGAAAAAAGGGGGAGGGAGAACAACTAAGCCAACATCTGCTGCCCTTCTAGGCCTCAAAGTTACACCCCCACCTCTAACGGATGATTTGCTCTTAAAAATCATCGAACAGTCAATCACACTTTTATTGCAACCACTTTTAGACAGATTAACCAGAATCAAGGCTTGCATAGAGACTTTATGCTCTGTACGGGAGGGTACGACTTATCCTAACTTGATGGTCCAGCCGCTGAGTCGATTTTTCACAACGATTCGACTGTTACACACCTCGTGTCCCTCCAGTAATTGCATGGCCAGTTCGGGCCCAATAAGAGGGGGTGATGGTGGCAGGATTAAAGACTCACCCAGGAGGTATGACTTCTAGGGCCCACACAAGCCTTGCCCAACCTCCAACGCAGCGAAACAATCATCTGCCCCCTCAACCTACCCCTGCAAAACTCAACACTCCATTACCTCAGGGGACATCCAGCGCCCCTTTACAGACGAACTTGGGATCTATTGGAGAACACGTGCTGGAAAAAGGGGGCCAAGCATATTGTCATATGAGACTGGCCCTTACCCCAGCCGCCTGCCCCTATGTGATAATTTTGGCAAACGTTCCTAAGCTAGATACCACGCAGAAAGAAACCACGGACCAGCTCATATCTAAAGCATGCCACTGGATCTGTAAACACGGGGCGGGGGGAGTTACTTTCCTGCATTCTAATGGCAAGAAGGGTGGCTTGGGTAGGGGACTCAATGAAATCTATTCAGGGGGATCGTGTGGTGGTTAATTTCAATTTGCACTACCTGATTCAGCAATTTATCACTCGGTTACTCTCAGGGCCTTCACTGAATACCCAAATGTTTGTGTTACCGCTGGCCTTTTATTATAAACCGGTAAGGCCCACCCACTGGGGGCAAGTCCCCGTGATCCCCCATAGAAATCTTTATTGTGAGCCCCTACACCTTCCACTAGGACAACCTCCTACCCCCTTCCCCACTCAATCGATTTAGTGCCTTAACAGATTTAGAAGGCTGTGATTGACAGAGGGAGAACAGGAGCACTCCAACTCCTGCTGGAAGTCGTACAATATCAGGGTCAGAATTCCCCGCGCATTCCACAGTAACATGTAGTCATACAGATTATGCCAAATTGATCACCTGGAATATTGCCGGACTAAGATCCAAACTGTTTGATCCAGACTGGTTAGCAATTGTCACCACCTATGACCTGATCTCTTTTCAGGAAACCTGGGAAATAGGACCTATTAACCTAGATGCCTATCGCTCTTTCCATACTCCAGCTCTCCCGTCTAACTCGGGTCACGCCAGGGGTGGGATTCTGATCTTGTTGAAAAACACTTTAAAACTAGAAGCCCTGTCATTTCGCAACGCGGCCACTCATGTGTAAATATAACTACACGATGCCGCCCAGGAATGTATTTCTTACAATCACTGCCTGATCATTTAGTTTGTTATTCCGTAGTGTCTTTTTTACTTCTGTCATGGAAGACCAGGCGACTATACAATACCCACGTATAAACTGTACATTTTATTCTGTTTTTAACTGATGTTTTTTTCTGCCTTTCTTAACACTCTGCACTTTGATGAATGTTTTATGGTTGTTTTTTTATCTATCTTTTTTACCACCTTGTACTATGATGGATGTCTCTTTATATCTTGTAAATTTGTACTTTTATGATCTTATTATATAAGAGTCGAATAAAGTGATTTGACTGACTATAAGTCACCCCTGTGGCAGGCTCTTCAGTCCTGAGAGCAGGGTGCTTGGTTATAAGTGTGAGGGTGCCCCTGCATGAGCAGGACACCCCTACAAACCCCAGAGTCAATTCTCCAGGCTTTGTAAGCGCGGTCAGCCATTTTAATACATATATCAGTCATTACGAGATGTTTAACTATATCGTGGCTGCACTAAACCTTGTCATGTTTGGTATCAAACATGTTGGAACCATACCCCAACACCGACTGTTGGAAGTATGATCCCATGTACTGGAGGACTCCCTTGGGGTACCCCCCTGTAATCCCGGTAACAACCTTTCAGGGTCTGACAGCAAGCTAATGCTGCTGCCGACCACAGACACGATTCTGCCCTCCTGCTGCTGAGCCAAGCTCGAGCAGGGGAAGGTAGAACAATAGGATTCCTGTCATAGGGAGGTGTGACCACCTCCCAGATAGGACTTAGTCTATTCAAAAGACCCACAAATGATGGACGGAATGCAGAGCAAATCAAACATTCACCCCCAGTCAAGAGATCTGGGTTAAATCCATCCTTCTTTTGCTCATCCAGCAATATGCAAATCAGTCGATCCTGTGCCTCATGGGAACCGTCCAGCCCGAACTGCCAAGCCAGGCCCTCCCCGGACCAGAAACAAGCATCCTGGGACCGTTTCGGGGTATTACCCCTCATCAGCCAGGCTAGCTTAAATCTAGTGGCACAGTGAGCCCGGGACCCACGTCTGAACATACCCGGCGCACTTAGGGTGAGAAAGTAAAAGACACAGAAATGATGGACGGAATGCAGAGCAAATCAAACATTCACCCCCAGTCAAGAGATCTGGGTTAAATCCATCGTTGTTTTGCTCACCATGCCACCCCAGTTCAGAACCAGCCATATGCAAATCAGTCTTGACCCTGTGCCTCATGGGAACAGTCCAGCCCGAACTGCCAAGCCAGGTCCTCCCCGGACCAGAAACATGCATCCTGAGACCGGTTTCAGGGTATTACCCCTCATCAGCCAGGCTAGCTTGAATCTAGTGGCACAGTGAGCCTGGGACCCACATCTGAGCATACCCGGCGCACTTAGGGCGAGAAAGCAAAAGACACACAAATGATGGACGGAATGCAGAGCAAATCAAACATTCACCCCCAGTCAAGAGACCTGGGTTAAATCCATCGTTCTTTTGCTCACCATGCCACCCCAATTCAGACCCAGCCATAGTGTATTGGGCTGGGGTGGGGGCACTTACCAGTGCCACCAGACTGCTTTGAAGGGCACATATGGTTCCTTCCTTGCATACTCCAGTTTGAGCCAGCTCAAGGAGCCCTTGGCTCCCACTCTGGCGCAAAACTGGACAAAGGACATGGGAATATCCTCCCCTCTGTCCATCCCCTTCTCTGGGAGGGACCCTTGAGTTGTTCCAACCCTTCCCATAGGGTACTTAAGGACTTACCTGTGAGTGGATCCTAAGATTCGTTGTGAGACAAGACTCAAGACTGAAACCATGTCACTCTTCGACCATCTGGACACTTGGACTTCGCCTGGAACTGAGTCTGCACAAAGGAAGACTCCTGCTGCTCCTGGTCTCGCTGTTCTGCAAGTCTTCTTCGTCGTCTGTGTTTCATCTAGGTTCTTCGACAGACCTGTGGGCATCAAGGACACCCGAAGTAATCTCCCTTGGAGTGAAGAAGTCACTCCCCTGCAGAAGCTGACCGGTCTGCTGCTCCCATCGTCCTACGGACTTCCCGAGGCTCAGCAACACAGGTGGTAGTTTTTCAACTCCCTTGATGCCTGGCCTGTCTTCTCTGCATTTTGAGGCCAGTATCCCTCATCGGAACCTCTGGGACCGAACCCATTTGCACCGTGTTGACTTGCCGTTGCCAAGGCTTGTTGGCTCTGCTCTCCAGAGATCTTCAGGCTACAAGAAGCTCAAGCCTCCAGCATCTCTTCCCTCCTAGCTCAGCATCCTCACCACATCCTCTGCACCGACGGCCTTTCTTCTTGGTGAGCTGCTCGAGGTCCTCTTGTGACTCTGTGCATTTGGCCTGTGAGTCCGCCTTATGGTCTTCTCCTGCTTCAGTGGGCTCCCCTGCTTGCTCGGGGCACGCTCCAACTCTCCTGCAGTTGGTGAGTCCCTTGGACCTTGCTGGTCCCAACGTTGCTCCTTCTTCGCTCTCCACGTCAGTTGCGGCTACCAAGGCTTGTTGGTGCTCCCGCTGGACACCGACCACATAGTCACCAACATCAGACAGCTTGTGCACAGCTCCTGGTCTTCCTCAGCGTTGCCTGGTCCTCACAGTTGCAGCAACAAGGTCACCGTCAACTCGTCTGAACCTTCCGACATCGGTGGGCATTGCTCTTCCGTGCCTCCTGGTCACTCCTGAGTGGCATAGACTCTGTCCCCTCTGCTTGCAGGTTCTTCACTTCCAGAATCCACCCTTGGATTTCATTGGACTTCTTCACCTTCTTCTCCAGAGGCCCTTTCTTCCATTGTCAATTACGGAGTCTTCTGACTTCTCTTCACCCCTGTGCGCCTGGCTTCCCTGGTGGAGATAACCTGGTCTTCGTGGCATCCACGGGTGGGGTGGCTCTCCAACCTTCCGTCCTCTAAGGGAATTTGTTCTGGCCCTCTGGGAAGAGTCCTTCTGCAAAACTGCAACCACGCCTTCTCTATTGACTTCCATTGGGTACGCAGCTGTGTTTCCACTCTGCACACAGCCTCCGTGGGGCTTCTGGATTCTTACCTTTGTGGTTTCTTGTGTCCCCGGCTCCTCTGGGTCTTCTGGTTCAAGTCCCATCCTCTTCTGCAGTTCACATTCCACTTTCTTTGTATATGGTTTGGTCTCCCCCTGGCGGCCACTGCATTTTGTGCTACTTACCTTATTGCATTTGAAGTATTATTGTGTATTTGTATAGGAGATATACCAATTTCTTAGTGAGTGTTGTGTAATAAATAAAAGTCTTTTTATATAAACACTGTGTGGTTCTCTTTCATTTAACTTACACCCTAAGGTTAAACTGGTAAAACAAGCTGCTTAACACTCCTTCAAGATAAGCCTGAAGGCTGCTCTCCACAGCTACCACTTAGAGAGCCTTCTATGGTTATCAAGGACCACTGTAATCACCATAAGGGTTGCCTGGGTTAGTGCAAGGTACATCACTTAAATAAGTGTGCACCATATACTAAGCCAGGCTCCTACAGGAACATTCTCCAAACCCTTCCACTTGGAACGGGGAACCAGACAGAGGTGCCCGCTATCCCCAATGATAATTGCCCTAGAACTCTTGCTTGCTGGCTGAGAAGCCATTCCTTGGTGTGCGGGCTCAGCAGGGACGGCACCTGGAAGGAAGGTTTATCCTTGTACACCGACCATGTCTTATGTACTAGAAAAAAAGGAAGTGACAGTGACCTATATAGAATGCTAGCACATACACAGTATTCGGGAAGTAAGTTCAACAAACAAACAGTAAAGTGTGCTCAATGGAACAAATAACAGCACGTTACCTCAATAGTGTAAGGTATATAGGAGAAAAACTCCCCAATATGCCAAAAATATGAATTGAATGTCCAGAGCACCACCAATTAATGAGTAAACAGTCCGTCAATTTGACAGGTCTAAATTCGTACAGCGAGAACTAAAACAATGAAGTGAATACAAGAGATAGATGGTTCCAGTTGTTTTAATAAATTCTTCACTTTCTTGCACAAACTGGTATGAAAAACAGCCGACAAGTGTTTCGTCATATTCTATGACCTTTTCAAGGTTCTGATAAATTGTCACTGCCGGAATACAAGTTGCATATCCCACTTAAGTAAGTAGTTTAAATCTTGATACTCGGAGGACCAAAGGTAACAGACGACCCGTAGAAATTCACTCCTCATGTGGACTAGCACAGTAAGTGTCCACGACCCTCAATGCAGTAAACCGTATCCAAGGGCAGGACTTGAACAAAAAACGTCAGTAACGAAGCTGTCCGCCCGTAATACAACCGAGACCAGATAAGCCTAGGTCTTGGACAAACGCCGCGTCCGGGTACGCGTGTTTTTTATTCAAGTCCTGCCCTTGGATACGGTTTACTGCATTGAGGGTCGTGGACACTTGTTGTGCTAGTCCGCATGAGGAGTGAATTTCTACGGGTCGTCTGTTACCTTTGGTCCTCGGGGCTCCGAGGATCAAGATTTTAACTACTTACTTAAGTGGGATATGCGACTTGTATTCCGGCAGTGACAATTTATCAGAGCCTTGAAAAAGTCGTAGAATACGACGAAGTACGTATCGGCTGTTTTTCATACCAATTTGTGCAAGAAAGTGAAGAATTTATTAATACAACTGGAACCATCGATCTCTTGTATTAACGTAATTGTTTTGGATCTCGCTGTACGAATTTGGACCTGTCAAATTGATGGACTGTTTACTCATTAATTGGTGGTGCTCTGGACATTCAATTCATGTCCTACTGTACATAGCGTACCCTGAGCTGACCATAGACCGAATGCTTCACATGTTGAATCTGTTTGGGGCATATTCCAGCTTCCGTGTTAACTGTATCCACTTTCTGAGTGACTTCCAGTTAGAACCCTCAGGTGAACAATCCCTACTGACGCCGGGGGATTTAAATACTCAGGGATATATATTACCAGAGACATAGAGGAATTTTTCTGTAGGAAATTCTATGTAATCTTAAACCCATTCCATAATGACATCACGCACTGGTGCAGCCTGCCTCTCTCTTAGGCAGGGCTGCAATGTTTAAAATGACTTAATTACGCTCCCTAAATTCACTTATGTACTCTAGAACACTCCCTACTGGATACCTGCAGAGGTCTTTAGGCAAGTAGAGACGCAAGTTCAGACTCTGCTCTAGGATGAAAAACCTGCTAGAATCAACCATAGGACATTGACTAAGGGAGTGTATGCAGCAGGGATAGCCCTCCCTGATGTACAGGTATACTACTGGGCCTTTGCCCTTCAGTAGGAGCCCTCCCTGAGAACTGTCAGACGCGTAATGGGAGACAGGGTCTATCCCGCAGTAATATACAAGAAAGGAAGCCATGCTTCAATTCCACAGCACACACTAGCAGTGGTCCGGTATTGGGATGGGGCTCCATGCCACCTATGGTGCAACAGGATCCCAACGAGAGAAACACCCCTTTGGGACAGAACTTACTCAGGGAGGTGGGGACTCTGCAGAGGATCAGATTGGGATCAGCAAAGTAGGAGATGTGTGGGGTGGTGATGAACCAAAAACCCTGGGGGACCTACTGGAGGAATTCGACCTGGATGATACCGAGGCATTTAGTCTCCTACAGCTGCCCCACCCCTGGCTAATGCGTCCTCACTTCAGGGCCTCATAAATGGAATCCCACAGAAAACCACATCCCTTATATATTGCACGATTATCACCAACACCCAACACCCACTAGTTGACCTTAAGGCTAAATGTGAGGAAGACATGGATCCCTTCAAAGAAGGGGGAACGGGTGAAAGTAGTTGTAGCACTGAGAGAGGTGGCCATACGGTCGGGCTTCAGATAAGTGCAGCTAAAGATCCTGCCCATCTCAAGAGATCTCTACTGGTCAGAACAGGAGGACATCCAAATGATCGCTGCCTGCTCAGCTGTAATCAGAGGGGGACCCTACTACACACACTGTGGGACTCCCAGTCTCCGAAGACATTCTGGACTGGGGAGGAGCACTGTCTTACAGAAATCACTGGGTTGGAAGATCCCCCTCACAGCCAAAACCGGGATACCCTACAAAAATATGCAAAAATACTTGACAGGGTGGGCCTGATCGTCGCCATAAGAAATATTTTTCAACAATGGGTTTCTCCGAACCCACCAGAACTGGATCAATGGAGAAAGGACAAGGACTTGTGTTCCCTGCAAGAGAAGCAAATCTATAAGAGTCGTGGTTGCCCAAAAAAGTGTGAGCAAATATGGCAATGATGAACTTCTCAATTGCCTGTAACTTGACCAGGTTGGACCTTATGTTCAAGGAGTCCTGGGGTGAGGGTTGGCGGGGGTTCTCTGCAGACAAAGGACAAACACATATTTCCATATCTGCATGTGATATATGGGTAACGGGTCTAACCACTGAAGTGGGGCAAGGTGTGGTCTTTTCGTTTGTCTTTGATAGCTTCAATAAAAAGATTTTTTTTTTTTAAAATATGTCAATAGCAGATTCAAGTCCCATTGGGGCATGATGAAGGGAACATACGTTGCAGTCCTTTGAGGAAACGAGTCGCAACAGGTGACAAACAGCGAGGGTTGATCCAGAAAACACAGGAACACCGATATGGCCAAAAGATACCCTTTAACTGTGTCCAACGCAAATCCTTGCTGGGCTAATGGGAGACCAAATAACAAAACCTCAGGTAAAAGTGCAGAAAGGGGCTCAACATTTTTGGAAGCACTCCAAATCACAAATTTGTACCAACGTCAGGTGTATACTGACTTGGTTGAGGGAGGCATGGCTGCCAGAATGACATCACAGGCTTCTGCAGGAAGGTCAAAAACTGTCAACTGCCACCAGTCAATCTCCATACATGAAGGCAGAACATGCGCAGGTTCGGGTGCAGGACCCTGCCCTGTTGCTGCCACAGTAGATATTTTCGAAGGGGCAGTCTGATAGGAGGACCGATGCTCATGCTCAGGAGTTTAGAATACCATACTCTCGGTGCCCAATCCGGAGCTACAAGAATAACTTGGGCCCGGTCGTTCCTGATCTTCTTGAGAACTCCGGGCAGGAGTGGTATCGGCGGAACGGCGCACAGCACAGGAGGAACAAGCTCCATTCGAGCCAAAACGCATCTCTGAGCGAGAGTCGCCTTGAAAACTCCAGCGTGCTGAAATGCTGACATTTTGCATTCTCAGCAGTGGTGAATAAATCTAACCAAGGTTCTACCCAATCTGCGAAGGGACCTTGCACCGCCTCCAGATGGAGAAGCCATTCGTGATCCGCTAGGCATCAACGGCTGACTTTGTCTGCTCTGGAGTTCAGGGAGCCCGCCAGATGTTTAACCACCAGGAATATGACCTGACTTTTCAGTCTTGTCCAGAGATACAGGGCCTCTTGACACAGGGTCCACAACCACATCTCTCCCTGCTTTTTGCAATACCTCATGATGGTGGCGTTGTCCGTGAACACCTGAACAAGCCTTCCTTTGATGGAAGGAAGAAAGGCGTTCAATGAGAGTTGGACCATTCTCAACTCCAACAGGTTGATGTGGAGCCGAGACTCCACCAGAGAACAGAGTTCCCTGATCTCCACCTCTCCCAGATGACTGCCCCAATCCAGGAGTGACGCATCGGTCACTACTGTGAGTTCTAAGTGGGAGAGGGGTCTTTAGCTGACGCATCACAGTTTGTCAGCCACCACTGCAGATCTTTTACAGTTCCCTCCGATATCTGGACCAGGTCGGAGAGATTTCCCTGATGCTGTGACCACATTACCTTCAGGTTCTACTGCAGAGTTTGCATATGCCAGCGGGCATGTATTGCCAACAGGATGCAGAAGGGTATGAGGCCCACCAGCCTCACAGTCAGTCTCAGAGAAATCCAGGATAGAGGCTGAAACATCGGAATCATAGCCTGAATATCCTGGACTCGCCACTTCGGAAGATAGGCCCGAAACTGCACTGTGTCCAGAAAGGCTCTTATGAAAGGCAGCATCTGAGAGGGAGTCATTTGTCACTTTGGCACGTTGATAGTGAACCCCAGCAAATGCAGGAGGTCCACCATAGTCTGAAGTTGGGAAACGACTGTCTGGGACAAGCCCGCCTTCAACAGCCAGTCGTCAAGGTAGCAGGACTGGAACCCATGACCTTCGTAGACAACTGCCATCACCTTGGCGAACACCTGAGGGGCACTGGTGAGGCCAAAAGGAACCCTAGTTAATTGAAAATGCTTGTGGCCCACAGTGAACTACAGGCAATGCCTGTGGGCAGGCAGGATGAGGATGTGGAAGTAGGCGTCATGCAAGCCCAGCACTACCATCCAGTCTTCAGGATCCAGGGCAGACAGAAGCTGAGCCAACGTGAGGATCCTGAATTTTTCCTTCAGAAAGAAGTTGAGGGTACTCGTCTAAAATGGGGCTGAGGCCTCTGTCCTTTTTGGGTACCAGAATGGAATGGGAATAGCAACCACAACCTACTTATGCTGGCACTCTCTCGATGGTTCCTCCGGTCAAAAGTGCATGTACTTCCTGATGGAGCAGGGAGAGGTGGTCCTCCGTCAACCAGTTTGGGAATGGTGGCATGGGTGGCGGGGTTTTTAAAAAAGAAATGGAATTACCCGCTGAACAATTTGAAGTACCTACTAATACGATGTTGTTGACTGCGAGCGGGCAAGCGATGTCGGAGTCATTAGCCCACTGGGTGCCCGTGACAGACTAGGTCAACCTCTGTCTGTGTGTACCACAAGGTTTGTTGGAGCTGCTCTCACAAAAGGATTGGGAATTTGTGAACCTTGGTGGCTGGGCAGGAATGTATGTGGTTGGTAGCCCCTACTGTAGCCCCTAAAGGGGAGAAAGCCAGAACGAGGTTGACATGGGGCCATGGAGAGACCCAGGGACAGGGCAGTGGCCAGACTGTCATTAAAGCGCTTCAGTGGGGAATCTGCCTTTTCGCTGAAGAGGCAGATGCCATCAAAGAGCATGTCCATAATGGATGCCTGGACATCCCCCAAGCAGCCAGTAGATCTCAACCAGGCGTCAAATCTGAGTGCTACTGAGGAAGCAATCGCTCTGCCTAGCAAGTCGGTTGTATCCAGTCCATAGCAAATGGTGAACTTTGCTGCATCTCTGCCGTCGGCAAGAGCCTGGGTCAGTATAGCTCAGGCCTCCTCCGAGACCTTGCTCAGCACCTGCGCAACTTAATCCCAGACTCTGTGGGTGTATCAGCCCAAAAGGCATGCAGTGTTCACCGACAGCAGTGCTAGGCTCGTGGAAAAGAATGTCCTCTTGCCAAAAGTATCCAGCCTCTTGGATTCCATATCCAGTGATGTGGTAGGGAACGTGCCAAGGTTGACTTTGGAGGTGGAGGCCTGGACAACCAGAATCTCTGGAGTGGTGTGCTGGGTGAGGAAAACTGGGTCCCCAAGAGTGGGCCGATGGCAGCAGGCAATTGTCCTGTGCACAGGAACCCCTTTGCAGGGCTTGGACCATGCCCCAAGCAGGACATTTGTGAGGGCTTAATTGAAGGGGAGGATAGGTTCTGAGAGGGCGACTCCTAGCTGGAGCACCTATGTCAAGATGCTCATCTTGACTGCCATTGAGGGCAGCGAAAGTTCCAGGACCTCAGCTTCCCTCCTCACCGCCATGGCAAAGGAAGCCCTTTCCTCTGTAGCCACCCTAGGAGGAGAGACTAAGGCAGTATCTGGTGAGGTGTCCAGATCACTGGAATCCGCCAGTTCCTCATATCAGTTATTCATGGGCTCTTCAAAGGGGTTCTGGTAACCATAAGGTTCCTCATAGCTACCCCAAGCATAATCCCAGGAGGGCCTGTTGCAGAAAGGAGACTTGGCTCCAACTCGGAAGGCCGAGTTCAGAGTCAGTGCCAAAGTCGATGTCTGACAACATCGATCCGGCTCCATATTGGACTTGGGTATGACAATGGGGTCGGCGCTGAAGTGGGGCGTCGATGATGCCGGCAACACCATCACTGGAACGGGCTCCTGGGAAGGTCGTGATCTGAGCCGTTCTGGATTCAGAACTGGATCCAGGGGGCCCCACTGGCCCCTAGGGCAGACTCGCCGGCGGAAATCAAGTGGCGGCACCAACCGAACCCATGGGGCCTGAAGGCACTAGAGAGTGGTTGGCCCACACAAAAATGAGATGCATGGCCTCATAAAACTCACGTAATTGGGTGGGGTTTTCTCTGGCTCTAGAAAACTCAGGGAGGCGTGGAGTGGATTCAGGTGGAGGCTCTGCGTGGGAGTAGGGCCTAGAGTGAAATCGTTCCCACGCTTCGTCCGATGACTTGGATCAGCACGGCGAAGTCGAAGAGCGATTAGACTACTTTAACTTCTTTGACTTCTTGTGGGACTTACCAGACTACTTCGAGTGCGGTGACTAACACCTGGAACAACTCCACGAACGGGCCCGGGACCTTACTAGTGACCAAGTCCTGGAACATTGTGGAGGTGACTGGCATTGAGCAATGATGAGCTTCTAAGAATGCTCCTGCAGCGCCCTGGGGTTCATGGCCAAAAAGTCCTCACAGGCCTTGGAGTCGTGGTCCAGCTATAGGCACCAGGGACAAACCAGATGGCAGTCCATCACAGAGATCTGTCCATGACAGGAACCACAGGGTTTATACCGTACTGGTTATTTGGGTAACATCCCTTACATGCTGGGAGACAAAGTCTCAAAAATCTCGATAAAATGTTGGAAAAAGCTGCCCAAAAAGTGGACAGAGGTAGCTCACTCCAGATCTGCGCTGCTGGCATGGAAAGAAGAGAACAGATGTTGGTGCGCTGTGGTGGCGCACCCAGCCACTGCTCGAAGAGTTTCAAGATCCAGTCGGATGCCTGGGGAATAATCTAATTTAAGGAATCTGCAGCTAGAAGTCTCTATCAGATAAAGGAAATACAACAGGTCTATGGTTCACACGCAAGTAAAGAAACAGATTCCCATAAGGAGTTACAATTTATTGCTCAAGTGCTGATTGGAAATCTTCTTTTCATTTAAGTGAGGGGTTGGAGGAGTCCAAAATTATCCTGCTTCAACTTAACAGGCAAAGTGCTTGAAATGTTGGCATTGCCATCATCCGAGCTGAATGACCAACAATAGACACGGTAATCATTAATATCACCGGTTTACATTTTCCAGTGATCGCCAACATGCCTCTTGATCGGCTTTTCTCATTGGTGTTTTCAAAAAGAGGCTTCAAGTGATTCAAAACACTGATGATCAATGCCAATCAGGAAAAAAAAGGGGGGGGTGGCATTTAAGATGGCTGCTAGGACATGATATGTACAAGCTCCATCAGCCCCTGTTAGATCGTTAAATAATTAAGCTCACATTAAAACACTGTCTGCCTTTAAAGAAATTGAAATGAAGTGGCAACAATTTGCTGCTCTTCAAAAGGATTCTGTACCTGATTAAGACTGCTGCAGCAGGGAAAACAATTGCAGGTGGGCTTTTCCATTGAGTTGCCATGCTGTAAAATAAATTATGCCTACCTGGTGCTCCCAGCACGGAAGGCATGCTGGACTGATCATGCCGTCACTTCCTGTGAGAAAGACCGAACGGGCCTCTTGTGGCACTGAATAAATGTGCAGCTTCCAGCAGGGATCATGATACGTGCATAGAGTGGGGAGCGGGATCTGTGCACCTTGCGTACCAAGACAGCATCATAGGAGGCTTTGAGAAAGAACAAATGAAACTCGGCCGGGTGGGGCATCTAAGTGACCGAAAATCCAAAACCCGCTGAGGCACTCAAGAAGTAAAGTAGAGGGGCTTCTGAGTAACTGTTGATGTAAGTAAAAAAAAAAAAAAAAGTAGAAGATTGGAACAGGATAGACATGCGCATCCCAGGTGGTTGAAACCGGTGGCTGATTCCCACCTCTGAAGTGAGGTATTGAGCAAATACATGATGTTGCCCCCCCCACCCCTTGCCTCCCGCGCTTGTCCCAACATCACTGTTGACCTGCTCTGAGCTCGACTTGCCCTGGCTTGGGAGGATCTCCTTTCTGCTGATGGCATTTCGATGCCTAACCCATTTGCGCTGAAGGTGTCTAGGTTTTTAAAAAAATGTGTATGTTTAGTGGGGATCTTTATGAGCTTGCTGCATCTCTTGGCTAGTCCTCCATTTTGCTGGTCGTTTTACCCCTCCCAAAGGTCCCTTCCAAACTTAAAATGGTGCCCCTAATCAGAATACGAACAGACACGGGACCTGGTCTAACCATTTCATTGACAGAAAAGAAAGACTCGGGGGCTCAATAGCACATTAATAACTCCAAGGGGGCGGCCATCTTGGAATGGTGCAGTTTCCTAATCTCTTGGGCATCTATGACGTGACAGATTATGGAGTGTCCCAGCTTGTTTCTACACACAATCCCTCCCTCCATCCTATATCATTGACTGCCACAAGATCCCTTTCCTCTCAAAAAATCGTGGTCAACCTCACCTGATTACCATACAGTTTTGGTTTGATTTAAAAAGAGCCACTACACTGTCAGTGCCTGTAAGGGTAGGAGGTGCCCCTTCCCCTCCAGGATAGCTGATGTCCACAGATTATAAAGAGTCATGCGATTCTAATATTTTGGAAACCAGAAACCGAAAGAGAACCCCATCTCTCTGGACAGACATGGATCCTACTTTACAGAGAGTACTTGACACCAAGCTTGAGCTGGTGGGCCACAATGCTTTAAATATGCGCGTAACCTATCAAAAAATGCATCCAAATGCATCAAACACAGACTTCTTAAATCTTATCCAGAAACCCTAATCTCTGATCCATACTTCTGTTCGAAAAAAGGAACTACAATAAGTGATCTCATCTACTACATGAAAAGAAGAGCTCAATGGAGGAAGGCACTCCACTCAGTACTCCCGATCACTATCTCCAAGAAATTCCCACATGGTCTATGACTCTCAGTAGCCCTTTCACCCACCTACAGAGCAGATGCTACCATCTCCATATACAACAGGATTATCCTCATCCAAGCCTCAAACCGCAACCTAGGGGTTTTTCTTGAAATAGTCTCCATTATCAAGAACTCCATAACTAACAATGACCCAGACACATCGAATAGGTGGCCTAGCTCTTCATTCAATCCGCAGGATCCTCAAGCAACTTCCTTACATAGCCCCACCTACTTAAGCAATCCACTGCTTTCCCCCCTTAACTCCTCCACTACGAGCAGCACACAAACTCCCAACTTGCCACCACTTCAGAGGGTATCTGAATTTACCACTGTGATCCGACAATCTAGTCAGCACCCTTATCACTCATCTAAAGCAGGGGTCACTGAAATACATAACAATGGAACTCACTCAGCCAATCCGTACCTACCAGCATCCTTCGAATGTACCAGCTTACACACTACTAACTTGTCTATGACACTTCACATGGATCATACATGCACTACCTTGAAGTCTGAACCTCCAATCCCGAACATCATTACCCATACGACCCTAGTGTCTCTACTTATTCGTCCCCTTGCAAGCTTAACTTCCTCTCCAACTCAACCTCTCCTCCTTTGGTCCTCTCAGGCCAGCAGTACCCTAACACCACTATCAGGAACGCCCCGCCACCTCCTGGTCCCTAATCCATTCCACAGCTACTTATTGCCACTCCTTTCTTGAATCCAGTCTAGATGAGATCACTCTAGACCTTCAAAAACTTAAGGCTGACTTACAAAAGCTAATGAACCTCCCCTCAGAGCTTGCTAATCACTGATGGTCAAACAGGTTAACAGGGATGAACAGACACAATCAAGCACTATCTACACAATCAAGCACTATCTACTACCTATCACACTAAGCTGGCATCTCCCCCTTCAGCTAAGGTGATCTCCCTTAACTCTGCATCTCCCCCCCTGAGTTGGAGAACCACACCCTACCCGAACGCCCCCTCTAGACCCTTTAGACTGAAGGATTCCCTAATACTCAGCGACATTCACTCCCTCCTGCTTGCATACAATCCCACACACATAGGCAAGCATATATAAGTGGGACCATATACAAACAGTTCCCTCGAACCCTCAGAGAACCCAGACACAACTCTAATGTTATAAAGACTTCCAACCTAAAGCAAGTTCTCATCACACAGACTGCTTCCACTGACACCAATCCACACTTAAAATCCATGCTTCTCAACTGCAGGTCAGCAGTGAAACATGCAATGGACATCGCTGACCTCATCATAGCTCCTGAAATTGACCTTCTAATCCTTATAGAAACTTGGCTAAATGTTTTTTTGGACTTGTCCTGGACACCCTAGTCCTTACTAACCACAACATCATTAGATTAGACATAGCTAACAGACCTGGTGGAGGCATCACCTGTATATACCACAATAGTCTAATAGCAAAACAGGCACACACTGCAGTTCTCTCCTCCTGTGAATATTTATGGATAGACATCATAAGCAACCCCAAGCCTTTATGCAAACTTCACACGATTTACCATCCACCAGGTGACAACCTCCCTTTCATTGAACAAATTATGGAAACCATCTTTTTCAACGTGGGACAACTTTGTTCCCAGCTCTTCCTCGGAGACTTCTACACTGGAACAATCCGACTGATCCTGCAGAGAATAGCCTCAAATCCTTCCTAGTTGACCTCAACCTAATTCAAATCTGCAACAGCCCCATGCATATCTTGGGTTTGATCCTGGACCTAATCATCGCTAAACCAAATTCCATTCAACTTGAATCGATTGTCCCATGTGACTGGACTGATCTCTACATCACCTTCCACATCATAGAATCTTGACTACAAAAGGAACTCAACTAAAGAAACCCAGACACTGGAAAAGATCCATGTGAAATGCAAACCTGAATGAAAGGATATTCCTTGGGTTAGCAATAAGACCCTGCCTCCTCCTACTGACATGTCCGAGGTCCATGACCTCACTAAGCATTACAACAATTCCATGTTGAAATCCTAGATGCAATTGCCCCCTTACAACTAAATGAATGTCCACCAAAGACTCCAAACTATGATTCAATGGTAGTTTAAATGCAGATAAACGCAATCTGAGATTAGCTGAAAGATCTTGTAGATGCTCTTGTCCCTTGAACACCTTAAGCTACTGAGATAGAGGAGGAGCTCTTACAATAAATGCATCAGAAGTGCGAAAGCAAACGTCTTCAGAAGCCAACTTGATAAAGCCAGAAATTGCCCCAAAAAACGGTTTGAATTAATTAAACTCCAATTCAATAATCTTCTCATTCATTCACCACCTGTGCACAGTTTGCAGCCAAACGGTGAGGATTTTGCCTCCTTCCTTGAAAAGATGAATAAGATTGAAACTGATCTCCGGACAGCAATGGACCAACTTACAGTCTTATCCCTTATCACCCCGCCTCCCCTTCCCCCTCAGCCTCTTCCTCTAGTATGACCTCCCCCCCAAAAAACAGCGCTTCCTGGAGCCAATTCAAAACCTTTGACGAAATCTCCATACTCAATATTCTTACAGGACTGAAATACTCAAACCACTTCACTCATCCTCTACCTTCAAATTTCTTCAATGAGATGAAGATGTCCATATTCCCACTCTGAACCAAGATAGTAAATGCCTCCCTACAGCAAGGTGTGATTCTGGATTGCCTGAAGTCGGGGTAGGTTACTCCCATTCTCAAAAAACTCACTGCCGATCACGAGGTCCCAGTTAACTTCTGTCCAATCACTAACATTTGAACTGTAGCGAAGCTCCTCGAGAAATGTGTTCATGCCCAACTATGTAACCACATAGATCAATTCCAGCTACTAGATCAATTCCAATCTGGTTTCCGTCAGGGTCACAGCACTGAAATGGCCCTTACTCACATAGTTGATGAAATGCTAAAAATGCTGGATCAGAACAAATCTTGCCTTCTAATCCTCCTCGACCTCTCTACAGCCTTTGATACTGTCAAACATGACAACCTCCTTGACCTACTGTAACGCAGGAGGGGACTATCAGGGTCAGTGTTAAAATGGTTAGCCTTGTTTCTCCACATTAGAACGCAAATAATTAAGGTCAATCAGTCCCTTTCTAATTGCACTCCGATCACACTAGAGGTCCCACAGGGATCCTCACTCTCACCCACGCTCTTCAACCTGTTCATGAAGCCTCTAACTGAAATTCTCAAAGCTTCTAATATCCACTATCAAATGAATGCTGACGACAACCAATTGTACCTGAAAATCTCTTCCTCTGATGATATCAGGTCACTCAACCCAAAACTGGCTGAACTCCAACCATCTCAGCTAAACGCCTTTGGAACAGAATTCCTCCTAATCTCCTCACCCAAGCAAGCTTCCACAATTGAAGAATATATGAAACAACTAACAACTTTCAACTGAGTACCACACATCATAGATTCCACGTGATCACTGGGAATAATACTAGATAACAACTTGAACATGCAGGAGCACATCAGCTCAGCCACCAAAGGAGCAAACTTCCAAATGAACATTTTAAGAAAAATAAAATCCTTCTTTCCCCCTGATGACTTCAAGTCTGCTGTTCAAGCCTTAGTCATTGCTAGGTGGAATTATGGTAGTGCAACCCTTTGCAGTTTACCTAGCTACAAGTTGGCTCCACTAAGGGCCTCGTTTAACTTGGCTGTGAGGCTCATCACAGGATCCAAAAGAAACAACCACATCTCTCAGGATTTCAAATCCCTAAACTGGCTTCCATATGAGGTCAGGATTCAATTAGAAATTGCCTGCATGACCCACAAAGCCCTACACTTCAACACCCCTCTGTATATCGTGCAAAAACTGGAACTATCTGGCAGTTGCAGATGCTCCAGGAGTTCCAGCACCTTATTGTTGAAACCACAAACATTTTAAAGAAAGAAAACTTATACGTGTGCCTTCTCGGGTATTGCCCCGTGAATTTGGAGCTCCTTGCCTCCTGAACCAGACTGAATCCCTTCAACAGCGTCTTTCAAAAAAGAAGTGAAAGTACTACTGATGAACACTTTTCCGAACTAGAAATTCACCAACTCCGCCCTTAGACCCATGTTATGATGCTTCCTCTTCACATGTTTACCTCCTATCTACGCCCTTGTATATTGACTTGGCGTTGCGGCATTCTGTATAGTTCCTGCACACTTGGTTGTATTCCCCACCCATATTTTTTTACCTCCTTCCTATGCTCTAGTATATAAACGTATCGGCTTTGCTATATAATCGGTCCTCCTCCACCAACTCGGAATTGTGACTTCCTGTATCTCTCATGATCATGCTGTTGTTTTTCCCTACTTGTTTCCTTCTCATTTGCCCCTCTTTGGTCATGTTCGCGCTATATGAAACTCTATAAATAAAGTACTTCTATGAGAAATATGCTTTCACCAAATGTATGCAAAATAAAGAGCACTTACTAAACCTTCTGTACTCTGGAGGCCCAGAGGCACTATTGGTCTACAGATGGAAATAGAAGCACATACTTTATTTTTTAAAAACATGAGCTACTTGACCTCCATTCGGGTAATGTATCAGTGATCCTTAGTATTTAGATCAAATAATATCAGAGAACCAAAGTCGATCTCCTGTTACTGACCAAATTGTGCTTTGACATCTATGAGGCATGACACCGACACAAAAAATATTACACTACACGTCGACAGTGGCAGATCAGGACCCAAAAAAGTCATGGCCCTCATTGCAAGGTTCAAGGAGAGAAGATAAACCATAAAATGCTGACATCCTGACAACCATTAGAGACTCTTTACCAGTGTTTAAGCAAAACATTTACACAGATTCAGTAGAATTAACACGGATTATACTTGAAACATTTAATTCAAAGGACTATCTAAGTTGTCAATTGAAAGGCATCATCAGCACTGGCACCTCTCCCAAGATAAGGTGTTAGGCCACAGACAATCACTGCCCATTTCTTGAATTATCTTAATAGGGATGCAAAACTGTAATGAGCAAGACGCGAGACAGCAGCCCAGTTCAAGGGTCTTTAGCGTTTCTGGACTACATCCAAATGGTCCAACAGCAATGGAAAACCTTTGAGCTGTGAAACAGAGTAGGAGAGACAAGACTAAAGTATATGCTATATAACTGAAAGTAATTTAAGATGGTAAGACCCATTTCTTTGAAAACCTGAGAAGGCATGATGGTGTTGGTTGGAAAGATGGGAAACACAGAGGACAGCAATCATAAATAAAGGATTCCCTAAGAACTATCGAGCTGAGGGAGGGCTCATTTAGGGTTAAACCGGTGGTAACGAAATAGATAGAGGACCTGCAACTTCCACTAGAAGACGTGAGGAGGTAAGCGAAATATTGGTGCTGGGCAATAATTAACCATTTTGGATCACTGTTGTAGGAATGAAACACTGCAAAGAACAAGGATTGAGGCAGCAGTACAGTTTGAAGGCCTGCCTACCTGAGTTATTCTGGACTACACCCAAATGGTTCAATATCAGTGGAAAACCTTTGAAGCAGTGAAATGAAGTGAAGTGGCAATGCATATTTCTTTGAATCACCTGAGACGGCATGGGATTGGTTTCAAGGATGGGGTAAACAGGAGGAAAGCACACACAAATAAAGGATTCCCCAAAGAATGACTGAGCCAAGGGGGTTCATCTAGGGAACAATTGGGAACAACTGGTGGCAACGAGACAGAATAAGAACATGTAACTCACTCTGCAAAATGTGTGGTGGTGAGCCGAAAGGGCACCCTTGTATTGCATACTGAAATTAGGTGTGGTGAGGTATCAGAAAGCGAGAGGAGACTGGACCCATTGGAAATGTGGAGGGCCACTGTGACGGCTGACATGTTACACTCTCTATTTCAATGTGAACCTTGCTGGCCAGAGATCCGACAACCCGGACACCTCCCAAGATGGTATGTGCAGTAAGGGATGCACTGATGTAGTGTCCCACTACTGTTTGATATTTATACTTTGTTGTATTGTTTTGAGTGTTGTGTTTGAAGCAGATGGAAGAGTTAATGAAAGGGGAGAGCACTTCCAATCCCAGACTGGTAGCTCAAGTGGATATGTGAGAGATAGTTTATTTAGTAGTATGCTGCTGGGTTTACAATTTGTGTATCCAGGGTGGGGAATGTTGAGGTTTTGTTTGCTAAGTATACTGATGCTGTAGACGTTGAGTAGGAAGTAATAGGGGCAGGCTACAAACTGGATGGTGGCCATGGCCCCTCATCAGAAGAATTTAACGTATCGTAATGGAGTAGTTGTTAATGATGGTACATCTACAGATTCATAAGATGGAATATTAAAGGCCTTAATAATTATATAAAGATATGTAGGGTGTGCACATTTTACGTGAGAATAGCTTTTCCACATGAGACACCTGTTGATGTGCAAGAACACCTGCTACTGGTAAAAAAATGAACACGTAATCCATACTCTCAGGGGTGTGGAATTCCTAGAGCATGACTCCCACAACATATTGTTTGCGGTCAAGAACAACAAGCAAGTTTTCATGTTTATTTTGTCCTTGGGACAAGTAGGCCCACCCCCCTGCAGCACAAACCCTTTGGCTGCCAGTTTACCATATTATGGATCAGGGAAGGGCATTGTCTGCAGTTAAGGTAATATTTGTGTCCACATGTTAATGTTGTTTGAACTTGTATGAATGAAACGTCATTTATAGAGTGCACGCCTACTCCAAGGCATGTCCTGGTGCTAGTAGCAGTTTCTCTGCAATACAGACCACTGGATAGAGTTACCTCATTTGCTGAACAGCCAGGTTTTTAATTTCTTTCTGAAAATTGTGAGTTCTGGGGTGGCCCGGAGTGCCAGTGGGAGTTGATTCCAGGCTTTAGCACAGAGATACGAGAAAGATCTTCCACCGATTCTAGAAAGATGGATTTTAGGGATGGTGGCCATAAGTTGATCGTAAAGTCCTGGAGGGAGTATAAATAGAAAGCCTCTTCCTAAGATATACTGTGCCCTTCCCATGCAGTGCCTTACGCGCCAGGACCAGTGTTTTAAATTGAATCCAGTTTTTCACTGGAAGCCAGTGAAGTGCATACAGATGTGGGAACAGACAGGTCCTAGTGGCCAGATTGAGAATCAATCTGGTCACAGCATTTCGAACCATTTGCAGCCTGTTCAAGAGATATTCTGGCAAACCCAGATACAGGGCTATTCCATAATCGAGTCTGGAAGTGATCAAGGCATGAACCACTGTTTTCCTGGATTCAACAGAGAGAAGTGGCAGAAATTCTTTCAGAGTGCGTAGCAACGCAAAGCAGGTGCCCGCCAGGGCTTGAATTTGAGGATGCAAAGAGAGCGCACTGTCAATTTTAATCCCCAATTTTTTTACCGTGCTCTGAAGAGTGGCCAGGGGAGGGACATCCTGGGGCCACCATGATCTCCAGACTTCCGACGGATTAGTACCAAAGAAAACTATCTCCGATTTCTCTGGGTTGCATTTTAGTTGGTTGATGGCCAACCAGTTGAACACTTTGGATAGGCATGTTTTGAGGATTTCACCCGCAAATTCTGCCCCTTTTTCGCAGGAGAAGAGAAGCTGCGTATCGTCAGCATACAATATCACTTTGGCTCTGTGTGATTCAGCAAGAATGGCTAGAGGGGCCATATAGGCATTAAAAAGCATTGGGCTCAGTGCTGAGCCATCGGGGACACCCACCTTCAAGCTCTGTATAGGGGAGGCAATTATATTTATATATTTATGGTTTATTTATACAAAGCCTTTCTTATTAGAGTGAGCGCTCTAAGGAAATGTTGTAAGCTCAGCCTGCACTACTGCCAGCGGATCCATTGTAAAAATGTGTACGCGCATTTGCACAGTTTAGCAATATGAGGCTACATACAATTCTCCCAGAATGCTCTCTAATTAGGTGCAGATATCTGCAGAAGCTTGAAAGAAAGACTGATGATCCTTTGCTTTCCAGATAAAATGTTCACAAAAAATGCAAATAGGAAAAAGAACGTTTTGCTAAACTACTGTAAAATTGTAGGTTACATTTCTTTGAATTATCATTTAGTAAAATGTATTGATGCATACTAGTATTTCCAAAAAATAGTCATAAGAGAAAATCAGTGCAACCAGTTTCAACAAGATTATGGGAAACATGAAAATAAACAAGCATTGGCAAACCCAATAGGTCTGATATTGGTGGTCAGCCTTTTGGGTTTGTCAATGCGTGCGTTATTTTGATATGGTTTTTGTAAAACTTTGTGAGAGCTGCCAGGTCCTCACTATTATAACAAACATTAGCAAAAAGCAGTAATATTTTTTTGGTCTCAAAAGCACACATTGCCACAGTAGTTAGTCCCTGGCAATGAACAAAAATACTTTGTGTGCCGATATGCTTCTTGTGAAAGAACGGAAGCCAGTCGATGACTAGATGGATAAAGAGAGAGTTAGAATTTTAATAAAAAACAAAAGGTCTTGGTTAACTCCAGACCTAATTAGAGGCCCAATCCTTAAAGAAAGTCACAAAATCGTACCCATGGTATATGTCCTTGTATTAGTGCACTTTATGGCTTTCACGATTTAACAAGAATTTACAGAAGTTGGCCAGGAAACCGTGAGCCTAGAAAATATTTGTGAACTGCTTTTTAATATGAGCAATTATGCAGGTATAGATTTGCTCATGCGAAAATCTCTTGAGTGTTTACAAATTTACTTTCCCTCCAACCACTTTTTTTCCCCCAACCCTGGAAGTAGTTTTACTTCTATGATTGTCAGGAGTAACTTTCCAACCTTTCTCAGTATGGGAAATGATGAGAAGAGCTGGCAAAAACCCCTAAAACATGCAATTTTGTAGGGTCGCGCACAATTAGAAGGGCATTCTAACCCTGGAACTATTGCTTAACTCTACCTCCAGCCCCAGTATGTAGATATGTGGAAAGAAGGCAAAATAAGGAAATGGCTAGAATTCAAACCCTAGTACAGTTAGAGCATGGCATAATCAGAAAGGCTAATATCAGAACTTTTAAAAATAAGACTGCTGCCACAATTTGTCGCTGCACTATGTGGCACCAAAGGGACAAGAGGATTGTTTTACAGGACAAGTAGATTTATGAAGCAACCTGTCCCGGGGACAATTCGATATTTGATTAAATTCCACACCCCTGACTCTGCATCATAATCCTTCTAGTCTAGGATGGGTCCCATTTCAGGTCCATTTCAGGCAAATGCAATTTCGCAAGACGCTAAAGGTTCTACATTAGTAGACGTAGCGTCACAATTGTTAGGGCTCGCAACAGAATGGATGGTAGCCATTAATAGTGTGACAGCGGGCACAACAGGAAGAGATCCTCAGAAGCTGGGCCTTTAACAAAGATTCTCAAGTCAACTGTTAAGTCTACTCAAAAATGTTGATATGAAAAATGCATGGCACTAGAGCACACAGGTGGTCAGGTGTTAATTGTATATCAATGTCTTTTATATAGGCTGGAACGCACCCCAGAATAAAGCTGTCCATCATTCAGCTTACTTACAAACTTAGCAGACTTCGGTTCTATTTTTCATCCTCACAGAGGCAACACCCAGTGATGTGGCTTGAAAACTCGGCTAACTGGGAGAGATCCATACTGAGTGGGTGCCAGAGTTGAGTCTTTGTGGGTCCCGTTTTTTGTTTCCGAGGTAGACATGCCCGGCAACTGTACTTAATGGCCTTCATGTTCAAACTAAGATATAGGACAGTAAAGAGGGTGATGAGGAGAGCATCGTTTGAGACTATGCTCTGGGATTTACCTTACCTTTTATAATTTTTGGAAAGAGATGTATGTAGTGACATAGAGGGAGGCAGTCGAGTACTGGGCAACATCTATAATGGATGTGTTTTTGTTACATCTAAGGAGGCAAAAGCCTTCTTTGTGATTGCAAGCATGCTAACCAGGGCGGTACTTTTTACATGGGAAGCTACATGGCTCAATCACTTTAGTTACATTTCATTTGTTAATAGCGTTGGGGGCAGAGCAGTATCAACACTTTATAGAGCACTCTGTGCTGATTGTCATTGGATGCCACTTCAGATTAAAGAAAAAAGGGAGAGACATTAGGGGACCAATATCCAAAGTTGACTGGCAAAGAATGATGTCTTACACAAAGGTGACTAGTACTGCTCGAATCCAGTACATGCAATATAAATTTACTACTAGGGTATATGTTACTCCCCTGATTGTGCACAAAATGTAACCCTACTTGATAAATGAATGCCTTAGATCCAAAAATGAAATGCAAGATTTCATACATTTGATATGGTTGTACCCAATTGTGAAGGAATTTTGGAAGTGAGTGGTAGCACAAATTTGAATGACAGCGGAAGGTGCAATAACTTTTAATTCTCAGCAGTATATACTGGGTCTACACCTGTGACCAAAGAAGAGAAAGACACAACACAAATGGATAGCACTTTCTCTCATACTTGCAAAAAAAGGCATTGGCTGTTCATTCGACATGTGGCTGTTCATTCGACATGTGGAATATGGATTTAAGAGAATGGCTTTTACAGAGAAGATACATATGTTGCAGGTTAGACTGACAAAGGATTAATGGAAGATTTGCAAGATTTGAGAGAGATAACCGGTGTGCTGGATGAATGCAAAGATATGACACCATCTTCACATTAAATAGGTTATGAAAATAAAGACTTTTTAGCACTGAAAACTACTTGTGAAATATAAGTGGAATTGAGAGACTAATGTAGTAGCAGAAGGCCACAATGGCCTTAAATGTTAACTTCTGCAAAACAGGGAGTTCTAAACGTCTTTGCCTGATATAGGGATGTATTTGTTTGTTGTTTATTAACAATAACAACTTGTTTTAATTAAAAAAACAGGGGAAAAAATGAAAATCATCATTTAAAACCATAAATACCAGGGAAAAAGAAAATACTTAAACAAGATAATCAGGTGAGAGCAGTTGCCCTGGTATAATGGAAACTAAAAGCAGACAATTGTACAAACCTTCAGCAACCCTTACTCCTTGATGATCAACAGCCCTACCTCTGAATGTTCCAATTATTCTAACTATGTGAATGTATTAGGAAATCAATAGAGGAGAAAGCACATTTTCCACCAATAACAAAAATCTTATCAATGACAAATAACACAGAAATTGTGCTTTCCATGAAAACGTATTACAAAAAATTTCATATTAAACAAGATATTAGTATGAGAACTACAGGCTCAAATAATCAGATACACTTACTTCGTCTGCCTGAGATTTGATTGTCTTTACTTCTATTTCCAGTGTCTGCATTCGTTTCTGAATTTCGTCAATCTGCAAAATTGCATACAATGGACCACAAGTTTAGTACAAACATTGTATTTTTATTTGGGTTTAAAAGTTCTAAGTGAGTTTATTTTCGAAACAAAGCAGAGTATCAAAATAAATAAAGCAGCATTGAATCTTGCCACTAAAGTTTCAAAGGTGTGGTTTCCAGTCAGGAAATAAAGGAGTTGTGATTTTTGGATCAAGTCAATAGTTTGGCAGCAAGAAGATGACTTTAAGTGTTGGTTCTTCAATAAAACATTGGGCAGATTCATAAATCCATCTGGCTTCCTTGTAAATTTAACTTACACGCGCAAGTGACTTGACATAACAGTAATAGAACTTCACAAAGGCTAAACTTGCAGCCATAAAATGATATACCAATGAGTAAGATTATCATAAAAAATATGTAATATTATGCATGAGTAAATGATTCGGAAGAAGAGTAGCACAGCAGGGATGCCTTGGAAAGTTTGGTTAAACCCATAACTCGAGTGTCAAACATTTTCTCTACTTATTCTCACCCTGGAAATAGCTGGAGGTATACTTTTGGACAGGAGTAAATCCGCTTTAAGCACAAGAATGTAAAGGAAATACTCCCAGAATTGTGAGGGTACAAGGTCAGGGTTTCCCCAGAGGGAAAGATATTTTCTCTGACAAGAAAGAAAATAAATCAGAAAAGGGTGTTTTTGCACTATTATGATGCCACTTTCCTCCGCATTATTGTAAAGCATATACATATAGGCATGCCCAAGCCTTTAGGAACTCTCAAAACATTCCAGGAGTACTTCTGGAAACTAGCGACTGTTACGAATATATTTGAGACTAGGGCCTGCTGTCTTTGGATGTTTCAGTAACTTAACTAAATTTTAAAAGTGATTCCACTTAAAATAGCTAAGAGAAAATGATCGAATGCTGTCACAACAAAGGGATTCAGCATTAAAGATCAGGGAGCAATGACTGGGTAGTTAAAGGAGACAAGATGGGTATGTCTGTATAAGCAACAAAAACGTTACGCTTGGTTTTGGGAAGTGTAAAAAGAACGAGATGTATTAGAAAAAGAACAACTATAAATACACCTGCACACCAAGCAAAACGCCTTATCAGGGGACTTTAGGTTCTTAAGTAAACTGCCTAAGCTGTAAAACCACTATGACTTCCCTAGAATATAAATCTGAAATGTAGCAAATTGTAAGTTCACTTGATAGGTGAGCATGTGATAATGAAAGAAATATTTACAAATCATCAAAATCAAAGCATGAAAACCAGGGTATTGTGACCTCTACAAACAAGCGATTTTAGAAGAAAAGGAAACATCAAAGAAAGGCATTAGAAAGCTTCCCGTAAACTTACCAAAATAAATTACATTTTTCTCAAACTGTCTTTGATTTTCATACATAAATGCAGCAGGATTCCATAGCATCATCTGAACCATATTACAAAACAATTCCATAGTAAAAAAAAACTGAATCGTGTAAAATGGTTACTGCATAGTTACTACAGTGCTTGCCCCTAGGCTAGAAGATTCTACTGCTTACACATCAGGAAGGGACTATATATCGCCATTCTCCCCCTGCAGCATTCGCTTAACAGAAAAAAAACTTGTGGGAACAGCAAGGAAAAACGTGAAAAGAATACATGCACACATAGAGCTTCGATAATCCCGACAGGTACAAGGCGGGTGTACATTGAGATCATCAAATTACAGTTGTCAATAGCCGACTCGTGGTGAGGAGGCTCCCGAGAAGAGAGTGAACATGTGAAGGGCTCTTGTATGTGGGTGGCAAGAGAACAACAGCAAGCCTACCAAGAGGTATCTCACCAAGGGACCCCATATACAGTCAAACCCTTTCCATGATTCTGTTAGTTTATCTGTTAGACATTCCATAGTGAGATATTGCCATAGGCGAGCATGCCACTGCGATATCGAGGGGGCTAGTGGCTTCTTCCAAGCAGCAGACAACGTCATCTTGGCAGCCCCAAGCACAGCCACAGTCTGATCTTTTAAAGATTGATCCGAAAAGTCCCACCAGAACAAAGTCAGGTGTCTGTAAAAGTCTAAAACCCCCCAGGAGCCCACACCCCCTCCGACATCAATCGGATGTATTGGGATATATTTTGTGGAGTTTTGAGGGCTAGAGATACCATTGTATAAAACTTTATAATGAGCCTCTCTTAGACCCAGGGAGCAGTTATATCGAGGGATATCACTCAGCAATCTATTCCATTGTTTTGTATTAATCGTACTTCCCAAAATCTGATCCCATAAACCCCTGTGTTTCGAGATATGTGCAGCGGAAACTGTGTTAGGAAGAGCGTATAGTTAGGGGGTACCTTTTCAACGGTTCCCAGATGTCCCGGGGTCACGCTTGCCGGGTACCAACTCCCAGTATTCAGTCAGTAATTCCTAACTGGGCACCGCATCTCTAATCCAGTCATTAACACGTGGCCATCTGTGGTGACCCCAGCACATTGCTATTTGGCGCATGGCTAACAATAGAAGCATAGCCACCAGTCTTCTTACCGTGACAGGCACAAAGCGCACATCTACAAGCAACACAACCAGGGGGGAGCGTTCAAGCACGCATTCCAACATCACTCCCAGCGCGTCAAAGATGCTATTTCCGGGCATTCCCACACTAAGTGCAGAAATGTCGCATCCTGGGCGCCACACCGCACACAACTCGCATCTTCCCTTAAACCAACTCTATGCAGCCATACCGGGGTTCTGTAGAGTCTGTGTATAAACTTAAAATGAATCAGCCTCAATCTATGGTTGGGGGACAGCGCTCTGGCCTGCGTGCAGCAGTACTTCCAAGTTTCCTCCTCAATGGGAACTCCTAGGAGCTCCTCCCACCCATGTCGCGCCTCAGGAGTACAAATTGGCGCGGTACGTTGCATGCCTGCATATAGCCGGGTAATACGTTTACACGGCGAGGGATTGCCCAGGAACTCCTCCTGGACTTGAAACACTAGGGGGGCCACTGGGAATGAGGCAGTATAAGCTCGCAATGCAGCACGGAGCTGGTAAAATGTCATTCTATCCAATACTCCTGAGTTCTCTTCCTCCAGTACCTTATCAGGCGTGATGAAAAGTCCCTCTGGGAACCCATCTCCCATAGTGCGAGGCCAAGCCTTCCAAGTCTCCGGCAGACCCCTGCGTCCTCCAAAAATAGTAGATCCGGGTGCCGCAGTAGAGGCACCGAGGGGGCGAACAGCTTCTCCTGGTGCGCCCTTCGTCCCAACTCCCGCCATGCCCGCACCGTGCATCCGATCGTGTTTACCGTCACACGCGGCCCAGACAGCGGCTGATAGAGGGCAATGTGTAGCAGTGTCGGGGCTGCCTGGTCATGCTAAGGCGTGGTATGCGCCATGAATTGGGTCAGAAAGAGCCAGTGGAATCCGTATTGAGCCTGTGCACAGTAATGATAGAGTTCCATATCAGGTGCTCCCAACCCACCCTGTTCGAAGGGCAGTGTCAGGATCTTCCAGGCGAGAGTTATCAAATTCGATCGTAGTCTACGCTTAAAAGCTGTGCTAAGGGGAAGCGGGAGGTTGACAAACACGTAGAGGAATTTGGGGAGCACGACCATTTTTGCTATCGCTAGTCGCCCCTTCATAGACAGCGGTAATGCACACCAGGAACTCAGACGGCTCTCCAACCAGTCCATAAGCTTGCCGTAATTGTGTCTCAGAGCTCCTCGGTATTGCGACGTAGCCAGATTCCTAAATATTTAACTGGGCCATCTGCCCAGCTGAGCGGGTATTCAGACTGGAACCGCTCGGTAGCTGTGGTTAACGGGAATTGTTAGAAATTGGATTTTTGGTAGGCTTGGGCGTGGGCCAAAGCCAGGCAAAAACCACCACTCTAGTCAGGATAAGGGAGTTACACGTCTAAAATAACCCCTGCTCACCCCCTTGGTAGCTTGGCACGAGCAGCCAGGCTTATCTTAGAGGCAGTGTGTAAAGCATTTGCACATAACCAACAGTAATACAGTGTAAGCACTACAAAAGGACACCACACCAGTTTAGAAAAATATCCAATATTTTTATATACTTAAGACAAGACCAAAAACGATAAAAATCCACAATACAGGACTCAAAAATCTTCAATTATCAAAATACGCTTGAAACACAGTTCCTTGATGTCGATAGCTCCGTCCGGGGCTATCACGGCGTCGTGAGCAAACAAATCCAAACAGTATGGCTGACCGCGGCGTCGCGGTGTCGGGAAGACCCGCAAACAGTACCTTTTAAAAATGCAGGGCGTCGATGACCTCTCGTTGAGCTTCCGAAAACACGGCGTCCGCAGGCGTCGGTTCTGGAGGTCGGTGCAGGAGTCGTCGGGGCCCTCGAAGTCACACGCGTTGCAGGTCGATCTCCTCTCTGATGGAGTCAGGAGCGCTGGCGTCGGCAGGCGTCGGGTGCTGCGGTGCGAAGTGCAGCGGTGCAGCGTGCGGTGCCTTCAGGTCACGGTGCGAGCAGCGGCTCGGTGGCGGCGTCAGATGGCGTCGTCGGTGAGACCAGGGTCGCAGTGCGAGATGACGGCGGTGCTCGTCACGGTGCTGGCAGGTCACGGTGCAAGCAGCGGCGGCGTCGTTGCTGAAGCGCTGTCGTCGGCTGACGAACGGGAGTTGATGGCGCCGGCAGGCCAAGGCTGCGGTGTGGGATGAGGGTGGTGCGTCGTGTAACTTACGAGCAGTGCCCCCGAACCACGGTGCAAGCAGCGGCGTCGATCTCGGCGGGAAGTGGCGGCGTCAGGCAGGCCAAGGCGTCCTTGTGACGCAAGGCGGTGCGGAGTGCGGTGCCCACAGGTCGCGGTGCAAGCAGCGGCTCGGTGGCAGCGTCAACAGGTGTCGTCTGTGAGACCAGGGTCGCGGTGCGGCATTGCGGCGGTGCCCTCTGCGGTGCCAAAGCTTCGGCGTGAAGCGAGGAGGTGCGGAGTGCGGTGCCCACAGGTCGCGGTGCAAGCAGCGGCTCGGTGGCGGCATCAACAGGCGTCGTCGGTGAGACCAGGGTTGCAGTGCGGCGTTGTGGCAATGCCCTCTGCGGTGCCAAAGCGAGGCGCGAGGCGGTGCGGAGTGCGGTGCCCACAGGTCGCGGTGCAAGCAGCGGCTCGGTGGCGGAGTCAACAGGCGTCGTCGGTGAGACCAGGGTTGCGGTGCGGCGTTGCGGCGGTGCCCTCTGCAGTGCCTTCAGGACACGGCATCGGCAGTGACGTCGTCGAGTTGGTGTTCTTCGGGTGGCAACACAAAACACACAGTCCCCAGTGCTGCGGGTCGAAGAACTTGAAGTCTTTGCTGTTCCTGAGAATTCGTGAACAGGGGGCAAGCTCTACCTCAAGCCCTTGGAGAGACTCACAAATTAGGTTGCAGAAAGTCCAGTCCAGGCCTTTCACTGCCCAAGACAGAAGCAGCCACTGCAGGTCAGCCCAGCAAAGCACCCAGCAAAGCAGTCGTTCCTTTTCGCAGCTTCTCCGGCTCTTCTTCTTGGCAGTCTTCTTGTCCAGATGAGTTCTAAAGTTCAGGGGTCTGGGACCCAGCATTTATGTCCAAAAATCCTTTGATCTCTTAGGCAGAGAGGGCTTGTGCCCGGTCAGGACCAGTTCTGCCTTCTCTGGTGTGAATTCCTGGCAGGAGGTGGAGACGGCATTTGTCAGAGGCAGAGCAGGCCCTTTGAGGTGCAAGGAAATCTCCTCCCCCTTCCCCCATCGTAACCCAGGTCTCTTCAGCCCTTTCCTGACCTACCTAGACCATCTGGCGCCCCTCCTGCTCCCCCAGCCTTCTGTCATCCAAAACCCAGCCAGGCAATCCACATTCCATCAGAGGCACACGGGATGACTGAGCAAGAAAATACCTACTTTCTAAAAGTGGTATTTTCAAACATAGAATGTAAAAATCACCTTCACTAAAAGATGCATCTTTAGATTCTGAGTTCAGGCATACTAAATTCAATTTTCTTACCGAATCCCCTGGGCCAGTTATGTTTATAAGATGTTATAAACAAACCTCCCATTCTATCCTATGGGGAACTGGTAGCCTTGCAATAGTGAAAACGAAATTGGCTGTAATTCACTATCAGGACATGCCACACACACCAGGGCATGTCCCACCTTTCACATACACTGCACCCTGCCCACAGGGGTACCTTGGGCCTACCTGAGGGGTGTCTGACATGTAAGAAAAGGGAAGGTTAGGGACCGGCCAGTGTGTGCACTGGCCAAGTCGACATGGCAGTTACAAACTGCGCGCAGACTTCTGCAATGGCAGGTCTGAGTTACCGTTTTCAGGGCTACTCACGGGGGTGGCACAACCAGTGCTGCAGGCCCCGAGTAGCATTTGATTCACCAGCCCTGGCACACGCAGTGCACTTTACTAGGGGCTAACAGGTAAATCAAATATCCAATCATGGAAACACCCATCCATAACACAATTTACACAGAGAGCATATGCACTTTAGCACTGATTAGCAGTGGTAAAGTGCCCAGAGTCCTAGAACCAACACAAACAGGTCAGGGAAAAATAGGAGGAAAAAGCAAAAGGTTTGGGGATAACCCTGCAAAAAGGGCCATTTCCAACAGGAATATTACGCATTTTCCCCAGTTAACGGCTATCCCCGAAAGGCCGACAAAGCTAGTGATCTCCCTAATGAGGGGGGGGGTCAAGGTTTTCTGCCGGGTGCTTTACATACAGGGTCACATCGTCCGCATACAGGGATACCAGAGTTGTATATCAATGGGGTAACCCGTAAGACCACTGGACTCGGGTAGAGGGCAGTACATAAAGAGAGCGTCACAGTGGGAATGAGTCTAACAGCATAATTATAAGCATAAATCATATAAAACTAAATGAAAATCATACACCACATTAGAATAAGGCCAAAAATGGCTGTAAATTTTATTCTATCAGATCTGGGAACAGATTCAAAAGGTAAACCACAATCTGTAGAACAATATCAATAACAATATCAATCGAACAATTGAAAGGTGCAGAACTGCTCAGCAACCAGCAGCCTCAGGTTACTGAACAACCAAGGCATCCCCATTTTTGGAACCATCAACTAACCCCCGAGCCCTCGCGGCCCTGTGACGCTCATCGTCAGCTCGAAGCTCTCTTGCTGTACACTTGGTGCATTTCCCCTTTCTACTAAGTCCTGAAGAAGACCCCACCCTCAAGGCATCAACTTATCTGTTTCTTATAGGGGTCGAAACGTTGACTTCTTTTTGTTCTTATCAAACATGGATGACAGAGATTAGATATCTGCATCCTCCTTTGTGTGTGTTATGATTTATCATTTATATGGATGCCAGTCGTCTGGCCGGATAGGTTTTAAACTCTGTTTTTTGATGTATATATGCTCACTACCTTTCCCCTATGTTCACTTTCACTAACCCCTCACGCACTATCATCCCTTGCCAATGCACCTTTCAATTGTTCGATTGATATTGTTATTGATATTGTTCTACAGATTGTGGTTTACCTTTTGAATCTGTTCCCCGATCTGATAGAATAAAATTTACAGCCATTTTTGGCCTTATTCTAATGTGGTGTATGATTTTCATTTAGTTTTATATGATTTATGCTTATAATTATGCTGTTAGACTCATTCCCACTGTGACGCTCTCTTTATGTACTACAGGGATACCAGGCTCACTCTAGTGGCAAATGTTATGCCATGATTCACGTGATGCTGTCGTAACCGGGCCACCAGGGGCTCCATGGCCATTGCAAAAAGAAGGGGAGACAGCGGACACCCTTGTCTCGTACCCCAATGCACTGAGATGGGGGGGGAGTGATCACCCCATTAATCTGAAGTCTTGCCATCGGTGAGGAGTACAGCAGGGCAATCAATTTAAGAAACTTGGTGCTAATGCTCAGGCGGGAGAGGAGTGCAAAAAGGTATAGCCTTTCTAAAGTATCAAATACTTTAGTGGCGTCGAGAAGAATTGCGGCTGCAGGAAGACAAAGCTCTATTTCTTGCATTGTCACAAAAAAGGTACACAGATTGTGCGATGTGCCCCTACCGGGGACGAAGCTGCACTGATCTGGCCGAAGTATGATGGGCAGCAGAGGGAGCAATCTGGCTGTGATGAGTTTGGCCAGAATTTTATTATCTAAATTTATCATTGAGAGCGGTCTATACGAGTCGCACAACAGCGGGTCCTTGTCGGGTTTGAGAATCGTGATAAGAGCTTCTCGGAGAGAGGGGGGAAGCAAGCCGCGCTCCAAGGACTCTTCGTACATTGTTAGGAAATGAGGCACGAGCAGCGGGCATAGCCTTTAAAATTGGCCGTCAGTCCGTCCAATCCGGGGGCCTTGTCCCCCGGCATAGCGCGGATTACCCTAATCACCTCTTCCTCCGAAAAGGGTTCATCCAAGTATATGCAAAGGCCCTCATCTAACCACAGTAGCTGAATAGAGTCAAAAAAGGTGGACAGATCGGGAGGGATAGCAGCCTGTTGCGCTGCATAAAGCGAGGAGTAAAAGGATATAATTTCTGCTTGTAAAGCTACTTGCCCATTCGCCATCTCATTGTCAGATGTGCGGAGCTCTCAGACATAATCGTTGGCCGATGGTTTTTTTAAGGAGTCCCGCAAGTGTTTTACCTGCACGTTCCCCTTCCCCATATCGCCTACCCCGCCTCTCCTTCCCCAAGTAATGGGTTTCCCTTAATGCTGCCTCATCGTACTCAGTGATTTTACTTTTAATGTTACCCACGACCTCTGCATCAGTAGTATTAAAATAGTCAGATTCCAGCTCCCGTATTTCTCCCTCAAGGCGAGTGAGATCCCTGTGTAATGTGCGCAATACCCCTGCCTGCTTGGCAATGCACTCACCCCAGATCACAGACTTGAAAGCCTCCCATAGTGTCGAGGGAGATGCCACTGAGCCCTCATTCAGCATGAAGTATTCTACTATAGCAGCTCTGATTTCCTCGCGAAATACCTGGTCACGTAGAGCCCCGCTGGGAAGCCACCAGCTGAATGACCTGCTTGGGGACCCGGGCACGGAAAACTCAAGCAATACCGGGGAGTGATCAGATAGCGTTCTAGGAAGATGGGCTACGTCATGAATCCACGACACTGCATCCTTCGAGGCCAGCCAGAAGTCTATTCTGGACCTAGTGGGGCCGGCAGAGGACACACAGGTGCCCTCTTATTTTGACCCATTACGGTGGCGCCAAATATCCATTAGAGCATAGTCAGCCATGATGGTCTGCAACTGCACCGCGGCCCGCGAGTGAGGGTGTCTGGTAACTCCCGACCTGTCCTTGTCCGGGTCCAGAATCACGTTAAAGTCCCCTCCCCACAGGATCGCTCCCGGCCGAGCGTTTCAATCATTCTCCATACTTCCCCCAAAGAAGTCCGGGTTATCCACGTTGGGCCTGTACACTGAGGCCAGACTAATTGGGTACCCACCCAACGTCCCCGCTAGTAGCATATATCTCCCCTGTGGATCACATATTGCAGTGCGCAGGCGCCAAGGCAGTCCCTTCCTGAGGATAATCGCAGTCCCCCTCGCGTAGTTAGAGTACCATGCTATGTGTTTCTCCCCCATCCAACGTGCGCGCAGCTGCGCACAGGTGGTCCTCGTCAAATGCAGCTCCTGAAGGAAACAAATGTCCACCCCATGGCGGTCTAGATACGCAGCCACCAATCTCACTTTCCAGCAGTCATTCAGTCCCCAGACGTTCCAAGTTATCGCCTTCAATTTAGCCATTATCATAGCGGGCGCACTTATGTTCCCAATGGTCGTCTCACCCGCCGGCCCCGTCATATCCATTCAAATAGTGGAAGGAAGCCAGTGTGAAGGGAAGCAGGGAGAAAGGAACCAGAGATAGAAAGAAACAAATTCGCAACACATCAACCAAACACCAATACCATCGCCCCTCACCCACTACAGCCACCCAATTTGGCTGAAAAGCAACACCCCCCCCCCCAGTGCGGCTGAAGATGGACAAACAACAACAACAGGTTGGAAGTCATTCCTGAGGGGTGTCCGCTAGGGCCTGGCGGTCTCCAGCCAGAGGGGCTGGGTGGCCGGACGAAGAATTTGCAGCAGGAGCTCCTACTGCAACCTCGGCAGACATGCTGATGCAAAGGCGGAGTTCTTAAAGAAGTGGGTCAGTCTACTGTGTAGAGCGAATGGGCAAAGTGCCCTGTAGATTTAAGTCTTATTAAACGTGTAGTCAGCATGAGGGGGTGATTAATCATTATCACTGAGGGGGGTATCCCTCGTGAACATTCTTTTCCAGACGCAGGTCCAGCTTGCCCGGACGAAGACTCAGAGAAAATTTAATTGCAGATTTGGGGTCTGTAAAGTAGGAGGTTTTGCCCGCATGGAAAATTTGCAACTTGGCAGGGTAGAGCAGTGAGTATTTGATGTCCTGTTTTTGGAGAAGTCTTAACTGGCACAAATTCACGTCTGGCAGCCTGCACGGCGAGGGTGAAGTCCGGCTAAAAGGACACAGAATTTCCCTGGTACGTTGTTGCTTGCAGGTCTCTGGTTCTGCGCAGCACTGTGTCCCGGTCCCTATAATTTAGGAGGCGGGCTATGATTGGCCCGGCCGGGGCACCCGGAGGGGGTCTCGGGCCGAGCACTCTATGGGCCCGTTTTACTATACAAACCGCCAATAGAGAGTCCCCAAACAATGAGCGCAGCATCTCCTCGATATAGTCTTCCACTCGAGTCATGGCAGTGGATTCTGGTATTCCCACAATGCGCAGATTGTTTCGCCCCAATCGCGCTTCTAAGTCCTCATTCTTGTTCTTGATGATCTCCAATACTTTTTCCATCTTGAGTAACTGTTCTCGGGTTGCGACACCCTCATCCTCGAGCGTCGATGTGCGCTGCTCGACCTGTCCGAGGCGTTCATCGTGATTGGCTACCTTAACCTTGAGCCTGTCCAGCCGATCAGACATGGAATCAATTTTCAGGTCAATAGCCGTGAGGGATTGTTTGAGGTCTTTAAACATTTCCCTTATGTTCGGCTCTTGTGCTGACTCAGCGCCCATGTTATCCTCCGTCTGCCCTTTGGCCAGGGGGGTGCCACCCTAGGGAGCCCTGCGCTGCTCAAACGTCAACTTTGGTTGGCGAATGTCCGTCTTGCCCATGTCCCCCACTCCTCCCTAAGTTCTGAGAGAGGTATTGCAGACTGACGCAGCAAATGGTAAGTCTCACAACCACCAGTGAAGACGCTCTCTCCTCCACCTGTACCCCAGTGGGGCGTCAGCTCCCACAGTGGGGGGACGCAATCTCCACACGGCCTCCTAGAGGTGAGGGAGGCTTATTAGAACTTATCAGTCCCTATGCGGCCATTCTGTCCTACTGAAGGGCTCTGGGTACAGGGCCAAGGCACTCAGTGTGTGTCTCTCAGGGCTTCTTCCAGGGCCTGCTAGCTTGCCCAGGAACCCCCCCAGGGTCAGGCGCCACAGTCCTTCCAAATCAATAGCCTGTACGCGGTTGAGTCGCCTGCGGGTTTTAGCAGTGGACAGGGGAAAGCCGGCACCTTCAGGATCTCCACTCCGCCGCCGCATGCCGGGCTCCTTCCCCCGCCGTGCTCCTCACCTGGCCGACTTCCCACTGCAGGCTGGTGCTGGCGGTGCAGGAACCTCCGCGGCCTGGCCAGGCTGCTGCACGATACAGCGCCGCCTCCTCCGGTGTGCGCACAACTGCGAGACCGGTTCACTGCCTCTCCCGGCCGGCCCACATCCACCAGTGCCCCCCAGGCAGCGCGGCTTACCTCTCAAGTCCGCACCTGCCCGTGGGAGCCAGCACCGCTCTCCTTTGCTCTCTGGCGGTTCCGGGCCACCTCCAGCACTCTGCCCGGGACTCCGCAGTCACAGGACCAGCCCCCGCTGCCCGCACAAGTCCACCGTCGGGGCCACAGGTCACCGACCACAATCCCAGGACCTGGGAGGGGGGGTGGGAGGGGGTGAGGCAGCCACGCCCCGAACAGACACCTGACGCTTGTAGCCTCACTCCGCTGCCACACTTCTCTTGCGCACCAAGTCATCAGCAAGCCACCATCTTGTGCCTCAGCTCACAGCCGTCGACCTCTCAGTTATCAGCGGACGTCATGCCCCGGTGATGGAAGGGACAGCAGTTCAGGGTCCATGTAGCAGTCACCCACAAGCTTGGGGACTCGATGTCTGCCAAACGTGGTGGATTAGTAGCGGATTGTCCGTCCGGCCTGCAGAGCCTCACACGGTGGCGGCCATCTTGCAGCCGGCTCTCTAGCACCCCCCAAGCACCAACATTTTAATGGCGTTTATTCTACCCAGCCAGGTTAAATACAGGGGGACCATCTCTTCAGATATTGTTGTAGTTGGCGAAGTAGAAGTGGGTAGTTGGCTTTGTTGAGATCAGTGACCGGGGTGTGATCTTGATACCTAGATATGTAATCTTTTTGTGTGTTATCCGGAAGGGAGTATTAGCGGCTATAGTTCCCATTTCCCCTGTTGGGATTGTCAAATTAAGAAGAAATGATTTGTCCAAGTTCACCTTAAACCCAGCCAGTGGTTCAAACTCTTGTAGTTCCTGTTGTAGGGCTGACAGTAAAGTCTGTGGGGAGGTGAGCGTCAAAAGCACATCGTCTGCAAACAATGAGGTCTTGTGATTGACTGACCCAAAGGGAATCCCTTGTACATCTGGAGAGGCACTTATCCTCACCGCCAAGGGTTCAATACTGAACGCAAAAAGAAGAGGGGGAACCCCTGTCGTGTCCCTCTTCTCAATGGAAAGAAATCTGAGATCATTCTGTGAACCATAACCGCGAGCGGGATTGGCATGGTTTGCTTGAATCATTGTAATGAATTTGTCGCCAAAACTGAATCGTCGTAGGGTGGAGAAGAGGAAGGACCACTCCACTCGGTCAAATGCCTTTTTAGCATCTAACGCCACCAATACCACTGGTATCTTCCTCTTCTCCATCAGGTGGACCACCCGTCATAGGTTATCATAGGTCTGCCTCCTCTTAATAAATCCGGATTGATCAGGGTGTATCAGATTTGGCATGACCTCTTCTAGTGTATTAGCCAAGACGTTGGTATACAACTTTGCGTCTACATTGAGCAAGGCAATCGGACAGTATGAGGAGCATATGCCAGGATCCTTTCTGGGTTTTGTAATCACTGTAATGAGTGCCTCCTCCATGGATGGAGTGACAGCCTCAGTGTTGTCAAGTGGGGAGTCAAATCTGAACTAAATGTTTTGTAAAACTGAACTGTTAGCCCATCTAGGCCTGGGGACTTCTGCAATTTTAACGAATCTATCGCTGACTGGATTTCCTCAGCACAAATTGGTTCATTAAATAGTTCTTGTTGGGCTGCTGAGTTTATGGGTAACTCGAATTCTGCCAAATACTTCCGCTGCGAGGAGGTGGGAACCATATCTTTAGCATACAGACTTTTATAGAATCCTCTAAAAGCCTCCGCCTTGCCTCCGTCAATATGAATCACAGTCCCCTCTGCTTTCCGAATGGAACCTATATATTATTTTTCTTGCTTTGCCCGCAGCTGTCGGGCTAAGTAGGATCCCAACTAATTACCCATCTTATATATAGATTGTTTAAGTCGTAGAAGGGCGAGTTCCGATCTATTCGAGTATATAGATGTCAGTTTACCCTGGGGAGCAGCCACTTTACGTTGCAGCTGAAATGTGGGTGAGTCCTTGTGGGCCCTTTCGACCCGCGTTATCTCGGCTTCTAGTGTCAGACATTCCTTAGTTTTTTGCCACATAAGTGTAGTCATCAGAGATATGCATTTCCCTCGCACTACCGCCTTAAAGGCGTCCCAGTGCGTAGCATAATTAGTATCCTGGGGTTGGTTTGTATGAAAGTAGTCTCTACTCGTTGACCTAAGTTAGTCTCTAAATGTACGATCTCGTGTCAGAGGATTTGGAAAAAAACATCTACGGAACGATGACTTCTGGCTTGGCCAGTTTAGCATTATTTCCAACATAGCATGGTCCGAGATGGAAATTGGGTGTCTTTAGTGGAGACAATGTTTGGCTGTAGTGCCTGGCTCAAAAAAGATATGGTCTATTCGGGAGTACGTCTTATGGTTGTGGGAGAAAAAATTATAATTAGGCTTTCCTGTTTTCAGTTTCTATTTTTGGCAAATTCTTGTGGGCTTTTTTCAGTGTTTTCAAGGGATTTCAATACCTTAAAAAAACAGTGGTTATCAGTGGTTACACATTTTCGCACCATTAAAAACAACAGTAACAGTGTTTTTCTGGTGTTTTTGGTACAGTTTGCTTTTATTATTGCTCGCTTTCTGCACTGATAGTGCATGGTATATAGACAGTGTACGTACAGTGTATATGAGGTCCAAATACATTTTTACAAATCAAACTTATAGTAGTACACTATACAATACTTCTTCAGTGAGTCTTTGGTCATGCACGCTCGCTCTTTCCTTCCCATGTAAACTTTTATTTGTAAAAAGCCCCTCTCAACATTGGCACTTGAGACCAGCAATGCCAAAACAGCCAGTAGACAATTTGCTAACTCTGGCCACTGACATAGCTTTCCATGCCAATGCTGATGCACCTGAAGATTGCGATTCTCTGGGACAGGTTCTGCACAAATGCTTTGAACTGGGTGCATATGCCCTCCGAGTTATTGAAATGGTCAAAAATGAAGCAGCACTTTTGAAAGTCCGGATAAAAAATCCCCTTTACGGAAGGGATCTAGAACTTGTGCAGAGTACCACAGTGAGGCTTCATTTACTTCAAATGCCATGTCTGGTGAAGGGACATTTCTATGCATCATTGCAAGCCATTTCTCATACATTGTAAAATAAAATGTACTGAATTGCTCCTCAACATTTCTTTGCTTAACAAGTGGCAAGCACTCAAACATGGAACATGTTGCAGTGTCAAAGTCACTAAAAGTGTCGCTCACTTTAGTTTAGTTTAGTTTGCCATTTGTAGAGCGCATGGTTACACCACCGGTGTGTCCCCGCGCTAAAACGGTTCCTCAAAAAGGATTCAGGCGACAATTACATACCTTACCCGGCAACTGTCATTTAGTGTGTAGATGTGAAAAGCCATGTCTTCAGTTGTTTGCGAAATCTAGTTTCGCATTGTTCCGTTCTTAGTTCCATAGGTAGAGTGTTCCACGCTTTTGCCGCGAGATATCTGAAGGAGCGTGCGCCCATTCTAGCTTTAAAGATTCTAGGTACTGTCACCAATGCCCTACCCTGGGATCTTAAAAACCGGCCTGGTGTATACTGTGTTAACAGTGGTTGCAGGTACCGTGGGCCTTTCCTTGATAGGATGCGGTGGCAGTGGCACATTGCCTTAAAAACAATTCTTTTTTCCACTGGCAACCAATGTAGTTTGGCCAGAGCTTTCTTAGCAGAGGCTCTTCTCGGGAGGCTTAGCACCAGGCGGGCCGCCGCATTTTTTACCGTTTGTAATTTGGACAGCCCTTTTTTTGAAGCCCCTAGGTATAATACATTGCCATAGTCCATTTGCGAGGTTACCACGGCGTGAACTATGGTTTTCCTCGCATTCGGTGGTAGGAGGTCAAGGATCTTTCTTAGGATTTTCATGGTCCCGTAGCATTTGCCTGCTACTTTACGAATTTGGCTGTCAAATGTTAAATCGGAGTCAAACCAAACTCCAAGGTTTTTAACTTCCGCTTTTGGGGTGGGTATTTGGCCCAGTGTCCCTGGCCACCAGGCTGATGACCAGATGGTGGGGGTTTTACCCACGATCATTACCTCCGTTTTATTCCCATTGAGCATTAGGCAATGGTTTGACATCCATGCAGCTACATCTTCTAGACACTTAGAAAAGCGAGTTGCTGCCTGTTCCCTATCTTGAGACAGCATCACAATTAGCTGTGTGTCATCAGCATATGACACAATAGACACCTTGTGCTCATCCACTCGCTCAGCCAGTGGTCCCACATACAAGTTAAATAGGGTCGGACTCAAAATCGATCCCTGTGGGACGCCCTGGGATAGGGGGATGCTCTTTGATCGATAGGATTGTTGAGCGACTTGGAAGCTACGTGCAGATAGAAAGGATGTCATCCATCGCAGTGCATTCCCCCTGATGCCGCATTCCTCTAATCTTTGGAGAAGTATCTTATGGGAAACGGTGTCAAACGCCGCGCTGAGGTCCAGCAGGATCAGCGCGACCGTTTGCCCCTCGTCGGCATATTTTCTCATAGTTTCTGTTGCCATGAGTAGTGCTGTCTCAGTCGAGTGTGCTGCTCTAAAACCCGATTGAGAGGGGTGCAGCAGGTCATTCTTATTGATATGGTCTACTAATTGTTTGTTTGTTACCTTCTCCGCAATCTTTGCCACGAACGGTAGCAATGAAATAGGGTGCAGATTTTCTAGTTCTGCCTGGTCGACTGACGGCTTTTTCTTTAGTGGCCGGACTATCGCTTGCTTCCATTTAGTTGGAACCTCTCCTGCTTGAAAAGAGCATTTGATGAGTTCTGAAATTTGTGGTATAATAAGGTTCTCTCCCTGCATTAGTATCTCCGGGCGCGCGGGATCTAATGGGGAGCCTGACTTGATCCCCTTGGCTGTAGATCTGAGATCTTCTAGCTCCTGGATTTTGAATTCATCAAGAGTCTCCCCAAAAAAAGTGGTACCTTGCCTGCTAATTGTATTCATCCCTAGCCGTGCTTCCATAGGGAAGGTATCATAGATTTTAGTCACTTTATCGGCGAAGAATTCTGCCACTTTGTTGCAGCTCTCAATGGAGGCTGCTGCATCATGGTTAGTGTTTTCGCGCGTTTTAAGAGACTTTAGTATGGCGAACATTTCTTTCGAGGAGTTACTGGCCCGTTCAATTTTTTCTGTGTAGAAATCGCCTCGTGTTTTCTTAATTAGTGCATGGTATTTTTTTAATTCCTTTTTATAGTTCTCTTTGGCCTTATTACCATAATCTTTGCGCCAAACTCGTTCTTGTTGCTTACATTCTTTTTTGCTTTCAACAGTGTTTCATTGAACCATGGTGCTGATGCTTTATGTCTCTTGGGGGCTTGTGTGTTCCATGGTGCTATCTCATCTAGAGCCGTCGTTATCCATGTTTCGAGTTGGCTATTGGCTAAATTAACCTCTTTATCAAGTATAATATTGTTTTTCATTAGTGCCTGGGTAAAAGCGTTGGGATTGAATTTATTCCATTTCCTGTTAGTAACTTTCTGTATCGTTTTCTCCGTCCTCTGTCTATTAGATGGCATAGTGAAAGGGACTAAGAAGTGGTCTGACCAAGGGATTGGCCATGGTGTTTCCACCTCCGTCTCCCTAAAGTTTGAGAAGTTAGCATCTAGGATATGTCCCCCTTGGTGTGTAGGTGTTTCTACTTTTAGCTCTAGGTTCAGAGTTCTTAGGTCCTTGCATATGGATTGTGCTTCCCGGTTCTGTTTGTTGTCAAAGTGTATGTTCATGTCACCTAGGATAAGGAACTTTTTATGCCTAAGAGCTGGGTGAACTACTTTCTCCTCCAAACTTGTCATGAATTGAGCTACTGGTCCTGGTGGGCGGTATATTAGAAAGCCCGCTATGGTATTGTCTTCTGCCACTGACAATGTAAAAAAGAACGCCTCACAACTTTCTAAATTAGCCTCCTTGACGTTGCACTTTATTGTGGTCTTATAGATTATTGCGATTCCGCCTCCTATTTGACCCTCTCGATCCTGCCTATCATATAGTCATCAGGAAGTACATCTAGGACGTCTGGGGTGGAACTCTCACTAAGCCAAGTCTCAGTCAAGAATAGAGCGTCAAGTGATTTTTCCCTCAGTAGGTCATGAATCTCATATTTATGTTTAATCAGTGACCTACAATTTAGTAAAGCCATTCGCAGTTTGCCCCCATTATTCACGGCGTTTATAGTGTGTGTTAGATTCTTGTCAGCCTACTCTCAAGGAGATGTTTCACATCTACGCCAATTATACTGAACACTTGGTAGACAAGAGTGTTTTTAGACTCTAGTTATTTTATTCTGTCCACTACAGCAGTCATGTTTTCCTGTAAAAATCTAAGAATGCAGTAGAGTGTACTTTTTCCCCATCACTATCAATATGCGACCGAAGATCCTCACATTTTTTGCCTTTGGCATCATCACTTAGCAAAGATTCTGTAAACGGTTGGCACATGGATAATATAGCATTCATGGCTTCTAGGACTGAGAACCACCAGCTACATGACACAGTCGGGACAACTTTTTTGTGAGGCTACACAAAGCACAAAATGAGAAATATTTGTGTTTTAGTTCCCACCCATAACAAAACAGTGCACCAGAATGGACTAAAAGTCAATAGCATTCATCATTATCTCTGAGGATTGTAAAGATGCTTTCAGCATACCATCTAGCAAGTGGCAAGGATCTCTTACAGGGAAGCACTTCAGCTCAGGTATCGATTTTTCAGGTCATCACACAACTTTTTCACATATGTAGCTGAATCACTGCAAATACAAACAATATCACTCCAATCTTCGTTGAACTTGGTAAGAACTTTTTGCAGCAGCATTCCAAGTGACACTACGCTCCATGTTTTCCAAAAGTCTGGTGTCATGTTTTCACCACCATCCCAGATGCTGGGTGACAGCACTCTTTTCACATATACCTGTCACTACACCTTGCACTGAATGTTTAAAGCCTGGGGTGTTTGGCAGTTCACCTACTATCAATACTGACACGCTAGGAAAGGGGGCTGATGTATCAAGGTATTTAACCCATTCTCTGTGGGTAAATGTGATGGTACAAATTGGGAAAGATTCTTATGAAACCAGCCATTTTACCTATCAGTGAAAGAATCAAACGTAGCCAAAATAGCAAATATGATTTTGTTATTTCCTGATTCTCTATAGAATCATTAATTAATGAGTGCGAGACCATACTGGTGTCAGATCCCGTGGGTCTGCATAGTAATAACAACTTAAACCCTCCGGATCCAAAATCCCCTGCTTGCCCGCTTACCGTTGCTCCCATGTTCCACAAACACTCTAGCAAACGAATTACCAACCTGAGTGTTAATAAGGATTGTGATCTTGCTGGGGTTCAAGAGAAGGTTGTTCCTGACCCTGATGAACTAGTTTGCAAGCAAGCGATTCCAACGAAGCACAACATCCCATGCTCAAATAGGTTTGCCCTGCTTGCAAACTCTTCTGACATAATATGCGAGCAAGCTACACCACCAAGCATATTGCAAGGAGGTAGCAACGTAGAGCAATCATCTCCTGACATACTTGGGCCTATTGTCTCCCTTAGGGCTGAGATTATAGCATTGAAAAGTTTGATTAAAGAGCTTACACACCTGGTAAAAACATTACTTCCTTGGGCTCAAACGGTACACCAGGAGCAGGCACTTGCACAAACTCTCACCCTGGCTGGCCCATCAAGCACTGCAGGGGTAGATTTGGGGAAAAGTGTATCCACACTCCTAAAAAAACTCAGTAAATCATATGCTCTCTGGTTCTACACCGGTAAGAACTAATACTCCTGAGCTTAAGACAACAAACAACTTTCCCACACTACTATCTGTGCCAAATAAAGGTCAGGCCGTCTCAGGGTGACCTTGCAAACCAAGAGACACCGTGTGGCCTGCGAAGGTTCCACTACAACCTCGACAACGGAGAGATGTATACTCACTACCGCCACTGCAAGGCCCTAATATTTACATGATAAATGTATCCAAACTTGGCCCACATAACGATACGGAAAGTGTGGACTCTTTGACCAACAAGGTCATAGATTGGATACGCCACACTAGAGGTTGTCGCTCAGTGATTCGTGAAGATATCACCCGGGCACGCAGACTCACTATCCCTGCCCAACCTTACGACTGTATCGAGCTCACCTTTTCAAATGTTGACCTGGCAGAGAACCTTCTAGCTTTGGAATTTAGAACTTGCGCCCCTGCTACTTCAGCCATACAGTTTAGGCGAGCTCAAGCATCTCCAAGGGATGGGTCGCAATCCAGACTTGAGGGGGCTCGACGCTCGAAACAGTAGATTGACTGCTTGATGAGCCTAGCCGCTCATCATGGCATGAAACGATGGTCAGCCAAACTCAGAAATTGTATGAATCTTCTGTTCCCCTCCCCAGTAAAAGCTCATTGGAGGAAATAGGGGGGGTGTTGAATCATTTCCCACAGGGCATGCAAGAGACTGTCCCCTACATGCTTCCCGATTTATTAACAACACCAGACCCTTTAGACTCATCTTGCTCCTTTACTCCGTATTGTACACATGAGGGGGTCTCGGCCTCACGTCCACAACAGCTAAAAATCTTATCGTGGAATGTGGCAGGTTTACTAAACAAGCTATTGCTGCCGCACTGGAATAATCTTGTAGAAGGTTTTGATATATGCTTATTCCAGGAGACGTGGAGTCTGGTCCCACTCCACAAATCTGGCTACGCTTGCTATTGCATTCCGGCAACTACAAAGGGGAGAGGGCGCCCGTCAGGAGGGCTGATTATTTGGGTGAGCATTACTTTAGGCTGTCAAATCACTGTTCAATCGACCACAAGTCCTGACATTTTGAGACTATCTATTAAAGGTCCCAGGGGAGGAGGCACACTGGAGCTGTTTAATGTTTATATTAGAGGAACCAAGGGAGGGCAACAATCACCCATTGTTACACTCTTAGACCATTCCCTATCCAGTTGTAAGCCCAAAGCGAAAATTATAGTAGCAGGAGATTTGAACTGCACCTTTGAGCCTTTCAGCTCAGAGGACATGCTGGAGCTAGAGGATGGCGATGCAAAATGGTCGGTCCCCACTCTTAATATTTCCCCTATTAAAAAGTGGTCCCCGCTTGCAATTCAACTTAATGCACTAACCATTGAACATGGTCTTAGAGCTGCTAATGGCAGAACTCACTCAGACACACACGGTGCAAACACTTTCAATAGAGTAGGTTGCCCTTCACGTATAGATTATATCTTAGTGGACGTAAAATTGTGGGCCCAAATGTTAGACATGTATGTGGGCACTACAACAGATAGCGACCATAATCCTCTTTGTTTGACATTAGAATTGCCCTGGGCCACCCTGTCCTCGCACCAAACTAGGAGGGCCACAGCTCCGGTTATAGACATCGTTCCCTCAAACTGTAAAAGATATCTGAAATGGCATAAGATCAGCGCACACCGAAATAAAACTATCTCGTGTTAAGGAAGTTGTCTCCTCTGGTATTCAAGCACTCCTGGCAACCCTATTGGCTGCCGAACCCTGTGTAGGAGCTCTTTTAGCACACTCCCGTACCATAGATCAGCTGAGCACTGTTTTTTAGCCACCCATAATCATGCTAACACAAAGGCACCCCGGCTAAGACAGCACCCGTGGTACACTAAAAAATGCAGACTAAATAGACAAGCATTGGCAGCCGCAATCAGGTATAAGAACACCGAATCGATTAAACTAGCGAGAAAGGAGTATAGGGAAGCCCTCCACGAGGCTAGAATAGAGTGGGATGAATCTCACTGAAAGACGCCAGTCTGGAGAAGAACAAAAACCAGTTCTGGTCCCTTGTTAGTAAGGGTATTAGCAGAGATCCTGCCTCTCTGTCTAACCACATTACAAGCCATGAATGGCACGACCACTTCAGGAAATTGTATTCCGCTCCTGACGATGAATGTCTGGAGGAGTTAAGCGACTCCACAGACATTCCTCCGGCTGGGAATACGAGCAATCCTTTTTCGTTGCCTGAAATTGAAATGACAATCTCAAAGACAGTGTCGGGAAAAGCCCCTGGACCAGACGGTCTTCCTGGCGACCTCTTTTTGGCTGATCCCAGGAACTGGTCGCGTTATATCCAACTTCTGATCAACAGCATAGCCAATGGATCCCCAATTCCCGACTCTTGGAAAGGAGCGTTGGTGGTCCCGATATTTAAAAAGGGGACAGGGAAGATCCATCAAATTATAGGCCAATAAGCCTAATTGATGCCATGCAAAAGTTGGTAGGTAGGGTCCTCCTCCAGCGAATACAGACCTGGGCTGAAGAGGAGGACATTCTATCCCAATACCAGGCTGGGTTTAGAAGAAACACAGGCACGATTGACCAAGTCTTCAGGTTATTACTCATATACTGGAAGGTCGTTGTTATTGGTAAGGGAAGCCTTTACCTTGCTTTTATCGATCTGAGAACAGCTTTTGATCTCGTCCCTAGGTTAAGACTGTGGCAAACGCTGAGGGACCTGGGCATCCCCCCTCTCCTTCTTGATTTTTTATTTCGATTGCACGAAGGAAACTTCGCCCAAGTCAGGTGGGGCCCTCAAGGGGAGGTTACGGAAAAGATCCTAGTCAGCAGAGGAGTCCGCCAGGGGTGTGTCTTGGCACCTACCCTGTTTTCCTTGTACATCAATGGGGTGGTGAGATTCCTCCAGGAGATCCCGGCAGATGCACCAACCCTGGCGGGCGAGAAAGTTCCAACACTGTTGTTTGCTGACGACACCCTTCTGGTGTCGAAAACCCCGTTTGGGTTGCAAAAACTCCTTAACCGATACCAGCTATTCTGCGACTCCCGGGGCCTAGTTATTAACACAGATAAGACAAAATTCATGGCTTTTAATCCTCACAAGACTTTTAAAAATGACTTAACTTTAAATAATACCCGACTAGAGAGGGTAAATGTGTTTGATTATTTGGGCATCCGCCTTTCTGATAAAATGCACTGGAAGCCGCACCTAGCTAAGATGTTATTGAATCATAAACGTGTTGCTGGGGCTCTTAGCAAAGAACACCGGGCCTCCTATAGTAGGCCGGTAGCTCCAGCACTTGCAATATACGAAGCAAAAGCTGTTGCCGCTGCGTTGTACGGGGCGGAGCTATGGGGCTTCGAAAACATCGAAGATATTGGTAGGTCCGAAAATAAGTTCTTGAGGAATCTGGTGATGCTTCCCAGTAATACTCCATTAACTCCCTTGATGCTCGACATGGGCAGACGGCCGCTCAGGGATATTGCAAAACTGCGCCCTCTTCTCTTTTGGGCGCGAGCGATGCGTACCCCTGAGCTTTCTAATTATGCCGCGGCCCTAACAGAGGTGATTAACTTAGACACGGGGCACAGGGTCAAGTGGATATCCAATGTTAGAAGGTTGTTGTCCAAGCTGGGTCTCACGGAAGCATGGGAAACTCACGTACCACCCAACAAGGCAGAGCTTAAGTGTATTTATTGGAACTGGGTTGATACTAAAGAGCTGAGCAACCCAGAATTGGGGAGTTTGACAGAAGAGTTTTTTCGCCACAAACAGTGTAGAGGCTTAGAGCCTTACCTGGATATCATCCAGATTCCACGCGACAGACAGTTATACATGCAATTCAGGCTGGGCACACTCCCAATCCACGCAACCACTTTAAAATGGCACTCTTATAAATACCAAAGTGAGGCATGTCCTTGCTGCAGAGCTCCGTTGGAAAGCATGCCCCACTTTCTGTTTGCTTGCCCGGCTTATTCCGTTGCCAGGTCTAGCTGGATAAAACCGGTCTGTAAAATTATGGGTACACGCGACCATAGGACCGCCTTGCGTATCCTAAAAACCGACCCAGGTGTGCTTTTTTCGTGTGGGGTGGCGAAGTTTTTGAGCCGTGCCTGGATTATCAGAAACAAAGCATTGAAGGGCACTAGCACGCTTGCCGAGGGATAAATATTTATGTCAGCTTATTTTTTACTATCTAAGTACTGTAACAATTTGTAGAGTTTACTTATTTATGAATATTGTGAAGATGCTTGTGTTTTGTAGAGTACCTCGCCCTGAGATATATTTTCCTATTTGTGGTTGATTCCGTACATCTCCCCAGATATGCTTGCATAACCGTTCTAACTCTCAAGTTTTGTATTTCAAGTCTGGTTGTGCGTCCAAAGCTTATTCTTTCATTTTTTTAATAAGGTTTTATATACAGCTGTTTTTAACCTTTTAAACTTTTTAATCAATTTTCAGGTCTTAAAAGTTCTACTAGTATCTTTTTAGCTATCCTGATAATTCCGTTAAATCATGTATTCATATTAATGTGATATATTGTATATATATTTTTTTTTAATGTCTGTCTGTGTTTTTTGTCTGTTGCTTTTATGATTCTAGTAATCGAAATAAAGCATTTGATTGATTGATTCTCTATAGTTTATAAAATAATTAAACATGACCTAAAACATGCTTCTAAACCCCTCATCTTTAGACCGAAGACCACAAAACTGAAAAAAAGCAAAAGGATGAAGAAACAATATTTTTATGACATCCCTAAACAACAAAACTAAAGCAGAATAGTGTTAGCCCAGTCTTTTTTTGCTGCTACCTTGTATAACAAAGTTACATTGCATTGGCCCCTTCAGGAAGAAATAAAAATGACTCTTTCACTCTCCTTTTCCTTTCTTTGAATGGCATTTAGTTTGTGGTTTTGCTGGTGTTTTTTCAGTGTTTATATATGTACACTGGTGAGGGCTATTTCCCTTTCAGTGGGGCTTTATCAGTTATTATAGGTTTAAACCTAAAACTGGATAGCCTAATTATAATCTTTGGTATTGGGATTGAACGTGCGCCATGCATCAACCAGACCGAACTGTGTTATTGCTTGCCTCTCCGGTTAGGAAAAAACCCTGGTGCATAAGCGTTGGGGGTGCGTTCTATCTAGAGCCGGGTCTCAAATGAGATTAAAGTCTCCCAACGCTACTATCTCGTCCTCTGCGAATCCTCCCAGTTGGTCAAAAAAGGAAAGGAGAAACGCCTGCCGATTTGAATTTGGGGTATAGACCGTAGCAAAGGTGCACGGGCGTTCCATGGAGATTCTCTTTGACCATTAGCATCCTACCTCCCTTATCAGATTTAACTTCCTTAGTCTGAAATTTAAGGGAAGAATGAAATAGTAGTGCCACCCCATTGTGTTTAGAGGTTGTAGATGACTTGTAAATCAATGGATAGGACCTATGTAGCAGTCTGTGCTCTTCAGTACGTTTCAGATGGGTTTCTTGTAAGGCCACTATCCCAAGCCCATGATCCCTAATGAATTTCCAAAATGTACCTCTTTTGTGGGGGAGTTGAAGCCCTTAAGATTCCAGGTACCCAATGTAACTGAAATGAGGGTACTTATCCATTATTGATGTAAAAGAATTCAACACATATCACCATACAGTCACCCCCTTCCCCAACATCTTGGGGCCTCACTGCACCATTTCCTTTCCCTGCCCTGTCCTCCCGCCAATAAACAGTGAGTAAAAACTACTAAACTTAGGGGCCTTAACCCCTTCAAAGGTCCAAACACTTATCTGTAGGAACATTGATCTGGGTAATGAGGTCCAGTTCCGCAGTCCCACTACGTTACATCTTTTGAAAGATTATAGAGTGCAGACTTGTTGAGAAGACCAGATCAAGCTGCCCAGGGGTCACCCAGAGATCCTTTCCATGTGAGCGCAGCCAAGCAAGCCAGAAGGAGTCCATATTCTGCGAAAAATGATCAGAGCAAGATCTCAACGATTTTCAGGCCAAATCTGGTAATCTCTTTGTTTAGTCCTTCTTCAAAACGTCATCCCTGTCAAGGAACTTCAAGACTTTAAAGATGGTCTCTCACTTCCCAGTACGGCGGCCCTTGCGTTGGTGTTGCCACTGCCCCCCTGGCCCAGCACGTGGCAAATCTGCTGTTGTTTCTTTCCATTTACCGGCCTCATCTTGCAGAGAAGAGATTTCTATCCCCAACGGTTCTGCTGTCCTTCCAGCTCTGTAAAATGGTGTTATTTGTCTTGATATTCAAAAGATATGCCAAAGGGGTATGTCCATCTATATCTAACCTGATTTTTCTGCAGGTGTTCTGTGACCAGCTTAAGATGCAATTGCCTCGCCAGAGTAGCAGGGGCCACATCTTGATAAAGAGTACAGATAGCTCCCTCGAACGATATGGGTTCCTGTTTAAGGGCCTCTAGAACAGAGGTCTTCAAACTTTTGGATGCCGAGACCCCCCTGTCAACATTTTCAGGTGTAAGGACCCCCTCCTGACAAAAATTTCTAAACCTGTAGGCAGGGCTACTGGAATTATGAGGCAGATGAGGACCAAATTACGCGACAGGCTTGACTAAATTGTGTGGGAAGAAAATTTAAATAATGTTATGCCGCGTACTTTGGGATAGCATTGCTTCATTAGTTTGGCATTTTTTACACACAGTAACACTGAGGAAAGATTTCACCTCATCAGTACCAGTTTATAACCAAAATACAGTAATTATCAGAAAGATGTCTAGTCAACCTTTGTGAAGGGCATTCCACTCTGCAGGAGTAAGTGCTGCCATGAGCAGCAGGTGTCCCTTAAAACCCTAGCGGTCTTGTGCAGATTTAAGCAGTTTACCCATGCTGCTTTCCTCTCACCCCCTCCCTTCCATCCCTCTCGTCTCCCAACCCTGGACCCCTCTCTCACTTTGTAGGCCATTTTCTTTCACCCCTTTTTACAACTTCTGAACTCCCCCCATGCAACCTCTCACTTCACCTTAAATCACCTCTTGCCATTCTGTCTTTTCACTGCCCTCATCTCTAACAGACTCTCACATTTATCTCATGGCCTCTCTGGCCCCGTCACCTCCAGTGCCCCTTAGCACTTCTCATTCACCTCAGTCTCTCCATTCAAATTTTTGTCTATTTGTATCTTACACCTCTCCAGTCCCCCATTCATCTTTCACATCTCCTCTTTGTTCTTCCACACTTTCTTGAACCAACGTCCCTCTCCCCATGTTACCTCAGCACCAGTGCCTAATTTGAGCAGGTGGTATCCGGTGCTCCGCACTGGCACCTAACTGTGCACACTGGCACTATGACAGACTTCCACATGGTGGCTCTGTCTGTGTAATTTAGAGATGAGCAGAACAGCTGTTTATTAATTCAATATACATTACAAACGATAAACTCCTGACACCCATGCCATTCTTATAGCTTTGGGGGCTTGAAATAGTCTGAATAGTCACACTTGTACGAGTGTTAAGGTTGGTAGTTGCATAGGTATTGTTATTGGCCGTGCAGGCCAGGCAATGGGTGGGTGGTTAAAGTTGCAGTGGCCGACTGGTGAGGGCCCGACACATGTTTTATTACAAATTAATCACTGCTCAGCACCCACCCCAGTACTCCCTCTCTTCCCCTATCGCTGCTGTCCCTCACCCATGTTGCATCAAATTATCTTTTAAGGTCACAGATCATCTCTCAGCTATCTTCTCTCACAGTTTAACAGTAGCCCTCATCTTTCGCTCACACTCACATCTTGCGTGTCCGCACTTCCCTTCGTCCAGAGCAGGGTGGGCAAAAAGCCTGTATTCATGGCTCTGCCAATGCAGCAGGTTAACAAATGGTTCGCTAAGCCTACATACTCCGTGCTTTCAAAATTTTACGACTCCAGCACATCCACAAGACCAAATTCTCGCGACTTGGAGTGCCGAGATGCAATGGGACTTGTATATTGTATTGTAATTGCATTTATATAGCGCTTACTACCCCTGACGAGGTGTCGAAGCGCTTTTTCGGTGAGTAGAACTCTACTCAAGGACCCATAGAGGATTAGTGTTGAATTAGTATAGTGAAATATGAAAGTAATTTAAGTGGTGGATAGGTTAGTCAGTTATTTGGATTTGGAAGGATAGCAGAAGGATAGAAGAGGAAAAAAGGTTTGTATTTATATAGCGCTCATTACCCCTGATGGGGTGTTGAAGCGCTTTTTTCGGCGAGTAGCACGCTTCTCCGGAAACCCATAAAGGATTGATGGTGAATCAGTAAGGTGAAATATGAAAGTAATTTGAGTGGTGGATATTAGTCAGTTATTTGGAGTGAGAAGGATAGCGGAGGGATAGAAGGGGAAGAAAGGTTTGCATTCTTATAGAACCTGTTACCCCTGATGGGTGTTGAAGCGCTTTTCTGGAACTCATAAAGGATTAGTGTTGAAAATTAGTATAGTGAAATATAAAGTAATTGGAGTGATGGATATGTTATTCAGTTATTTGGACAGAGAAGGGTAGATATTTTTGTGATGCATAGTATAAAAGACACACATTTTGACTGAAGCATTCTGTACACGTAGTCTTCTTTTCTGCTAAATATAATAATGTATATTTTATACACAAGGTTTTACTCGGGTGGTTAGACTTGAGAGTGTTAAATAAAATGGCTTTCCTGACCTTCCATGCAAGACAACAACATTATTTGTAGGCGAATAGCATTTTGAATAGAGGTTACCGAGTGCATATGGGTTTCCTTCAGACAAACTATTTTTATATTAGAGAGCATTTGCAGCCCTCTTTTATCAATGGGTTTTCGAATGCCAGCATTGCAAGAGGTTACTGCCACAGAGTTTGCCTCATAATGCAACATACTTTCCTTTCCTTGTTTCATAAGTTGGTCTAGTATGTCATATAATGCTGTCCTCTATTGTCGCATAATTCCAGCGACTCTGCCTTAAGAATCTATGATGCGGGTATTGAGAACACGTTGATAAAAGATATTATTTATATATATACATACATACTATGATGCTCTAGTTAGAGTAACTACTAGGGTTAGATTATCCTTCAATGGTGATGGCATTGACAGAATAGGGTACTCTGGGGTAGGGTGACTGTGCAAGTATAAGGTGCCCTGCATGGGAAAAGCTTTCTGCCATGTGGTGACAGTAAGTGCATAAACTACTCTATCATGTGGCGACAATGTGACTAGAGTGCTAGATGTTTTGTCAGCTAATGGGTTCCTTAAATTGAATATCAAATTCTTATGCCGTTTTGAATTCTAAAGAGCATTATACATCATCTGTAGAAGACGACTTCACAATTCCTAAATTATTTTTTTTTCCAATTGTTGTGTTTCATTTTTCACTAAGCGATGTAAAACCTATCGAGTATATTTTTAAAACAGACACTTCCGCCGCACACAACTGTCACAGAAAAAAATTATTAAAAGGCACAGATTGGCAGGTGCCACATCAGGGTGGGGGCACTGTGACGAACCTGTGGGTGCTACCAACAGATTTATAGCCATGACCTGCGCTTCAATCCTGGAGCCTCTTATGAGTTACATATTCTTTAAATCTCATTTGTGTGCCCTTCCAGCCTGGCTGCGTGGACAGAGCCCATTTACAAACAGATGCTGCTGCCTCCTGCTGGAAAACATAAAGCAAATATTTATGGAAACCCAAGCGCTAAGGGCTGCGATAGCACCTATCACTGACAGAGCACAGTGGGGTAGACCGTTGTGGGAACTCAGAGCAGAAGCCTCTCTGAATACCACGTTCAGTATACAGGCAATAGAACGCTTCAAAAACGTCATTAAAAAGTGTCTCAAAGTTCACTGTAAACAGGAACAATTTTATATTAATAAAAAAAATAAAAAATTACAGTGATAGTCAATTCTTGTGATGAGTACATAAGAAGTATCATGTCTGCTCGAAGAGCACCAGAACCCCATGAACAAATTAAGAGGAAATTGTACCTAGGTTAAAAATAGACTTCTGTTTATTTCTAAGGATCCACGTGCTAAGGCCATCTTCCGCTGCCAAGGGCGGAAGAACTCGAACACCAAAAACAACGTACACCTACTGTACCAAGAAGGAACGGAAAAAACTTATAACATCAGATGGGCTACAGAATAAAAAAAAATCACCACCATGGCAATCCCAGCCATCAAACCTTTTCTTTCTATGGCTTTCCACCAATCAAACCGACATATTTCCCTTTAACTGCCATTCTCCGTTCTAGAGTTACCTGGGGTGGCCAGCAGTCCAGAATGCCTTTCTGTTCAGAAAAAAACCTTTTAAGATGCATGAATGTTTTTTTCGTTCTTGGTTAATTTCATTTGTGGTTGAACTGTGACATTCTTAACTTCCTGGAGTTATATTCACAGCTGCGTTTGATAGGACTGTTTAAATGTAAGGAATAGGCAGAGTAGGGGCCCAGGGGGTACTGGAACGAGAGAAAAAAGCAAGCCTTGGTAACCAGTTTACAAAGGCATGTAAATATGCAAATGGTCTTTAACGACCTGTGAAACACTCGGGCGTGCAGAGATAAGACTCCAGACACTGCCCAGCCGAGCCCACAGCAGCTCGAGCTGCACTGCAGCAGCCCGGGCTGAGACACAGACGGGGAGGAGGGGGGCTGAAGCCCTTGTAGTGCTATGGGCCTCGGCAGAAGTGTGACTGGGAATGCGCGACCCCCTTTGTATCACTCCACGCCCTCCCTGGGGGTCGCGCCCCACAGTTTGAAGACCCCTGCTCTAGAAGGATCTTCTGCTTCACCTTAAATTAGTGCAACTTGGCTAACAAATCTCTAGCATGAACGTTGATTCCAGAATTCTGTGGTCACACTCTTATGGACCCTTTCCAGGTGCACTTCCGGGTGCTGGTCTCCCAGGATGTTTGAGAACAGGCCCACCACGAAGGCCTCCAAGTCAGGCCCTCTGCCCCCTTCCACCAAGCCCCTCATGCGGATATTGTCTCGTCTAGAACGATTTTCAAAATCTTCGAATTTAAGTATTGTGTTATGCAGCTGGGAGCGAAGATTACCTGCTTCAGTTTCCAGGGGGGTCAGCCTGTTCTCCAGATGAAGGCGTTTAATTTCAAGTTCTAGAGCCAGATGTACGACCGGGGCATTTAGCGACTCGCAAATTGTGCTCAATTGCGAGTCACAATTTGCGAGTCGCTAAATGCCATGTACAACAGTATCAGAGGCACTGTTTGCGATTCCCAATGGGGTCGCAAATTGCATGCCTCATCAATATTCATGAGGCACTCGCAATTTGCGACCCCATTAGGAATGGCTGGCCCTCCCAGGTATGGTGGCCTGCTGGGCTCAGCAGACCTCCATGTCTGGGACTGCTTTTCAATAAAGCAGGTTTTTTTTAAAAATGCAGCCCGTTTTCCTTAAAGAAAAACGGGATGCGTTTAAAAACAAAAAAATGAAACGTTTTCGTTTCATTTTTTAAGGGCACTGCCACTGCCTGCCCCCCAAAAATATTTTCCCCTGCATTTGCAAAGGGGAAGGGGTCCCCTGGGGACCCCTTCCCATTTGTGAGTGCATTACCACCCTCTTGAAGAGGGTGGTAATTGTGAGAGTTTTGCGACCGCAATTGCGGTCGCAAAACATTCTTACATAGGGTAGCGAGTCGCAATTAGGACGGGACGCCCTTGGAACGCCCCTTCCTAATTGCGAGTCGCAAATCCTATTTAGCGAGTCGCAAATAAATTGTGACTCGCTAAACAGGGTTTGTACATGGCCCTATTGGTTTTTGCATGCGCAAACGGGTCGCTAACCCGTATGCGCATGCAAAAATGGGTCGTACATCTGGCCCTTAGTCTTCTTGCACCTACGGCTTGGAGAGAGGACAGGTGAGAATTTATGTCGCTTGTCAAGGCCTCCAATGATGCAGCAAGGTCGGCTTTTCGCTCCTACCATAGCTCTTTTTTAAAGTCCCTTAGGGATGTGAGTAGGTGCTCCTTTGTGAGTGCTATGTCGCTTCCCGTGTTCACCTGCATGGCCCCGGCTGGTTGCGTAAAGTAGCTAGTGACTCCATTCGACTGAGCCTTTTTGGGTGGCATAGAAGCTACTGGGGCGGTTGTTCTGGTCGCCCTCCACTCTTAAACACCACAGAGGTGTCCACCAGACCAGCCACCCGTCCGAGTAGGGAACTAGGCGTGAAGCCTTTGAGTCAAGAGGGCTCATTCTCCATAGCGCCAGCTATTATGGCCAAAGTTCGTTGGGGCAGTTTGCGCCGGAATCCACAGTAGTCGGAGCCCCCCCGTAACCAAACCAAGGAGGTCCTGTGCGGGTGTTTCCTTGGTGTACCCCCCCCGGAGGTTCCGTGGGGAAGTGGGGTTAATGTAGCTTCACTATAGACCGCCCGGTCCACCTCTCACTCTTCCAGCCACCCAGCGGGCCCAGCTGTGATCTGGTGATGGTGCTTATCTCCAAACCTCCCCAGGAAACAGATTGATAGACCGCCTCCCCACCACTCACATCAAGACCAAGTCACTCTGAGCTTCGTTTATGGCCTCTCCCGCTCTGTCCCCGCTGAAAAGCCTCTAAAAGACACTGGACATATGGAAAAGGGGAGACAGCATCTCGTGTTGCAAGCAACTCAGCATCTCATCTTCCCTGCACTGAGGGTCGTCAAAGGTTCTAGACAGGGGTTCCCGGGTGCCTTGTGTTCTGATTCCATTGATTTGGTAATGAGGCAAACTCAGGGTACACCAATGTGGGCTCAGCTCATGTAGGTTGTGTGTCGTTCAACAGGCCTCCTCAGCGCTGCCTCACTTACGGCTCCATTTTGAGGTCAGGCACGGACTAGACTATAATCCGGTTCGGTGTTTCTCCCCATTGTACTACACCGCGTCGGGCAGATGGAGTCTTCGCTGGTCGGCTTCCACCCCTGGATGCTCTCTGGGTGAACAGAATCTCCCGCCAGTCCTCCCCACCGGAGCAGCCACGTTTACAGCCGACAGTCTCAGCTACCAGGTCCGGGCGCTGCTTCACAATGTCTCTTGGGGTTTCACAGGCAGCATGTGCGCTTCCTGTCGTCCTCGACTGCCGCTCCAGCAGATCCTCTCGATTCTACATGGCGCGGAGTCCTCCAACCGCCTGCAAGCATTAAAACGCAGTAGGAAAACGCGGAGTCTCAGCGGATTACATCCACTCGGCCATGACGGTTGGCCACGACCCCCATAAATAAATCATATTTTTCAACTTTCCTTCAGATCTGCAATGCAAACTGCGTAGATGAAGGAAATTAAGGCCTCGCGGGGCACTGAAGCAGCTACCAAGATTTCGGGATAATGTAGGTACCCCAGCTGGCTGATGTGCTAGGCAGTAGATCTTCTCAGCATGAAATAGCTCACATTCAGGCAAAGACAATGTATCTATTATATTGAAAATTAAAATGAAAACCAAAACAGATAGTGTGGAAGAATGTAGGATTCAATTTCTTCTGAAAGCATCGTAGTGCTGCTCCAAGATGGAAATAAGTGACAAAAACACCTCATAACCACGAGCCCGGCATTTTCACTTCTTTTGTTTTAGGCAAAAATGCTGGACAGAGCAGTAAGTTCCAGACAACGGATCTGGATTGGAACCTAACTTATCACCTTTGAAATGGGTGCAGAAGAAAGGCAAATAAAGGAAAAATCCAATAATAAGTACTATTACTAGGTTGCTTCTAAGGGAAGAGAAGTTGGCAATATCTGTTTAACAAAAGCTGCTGTAATGTGTGAGCCCCTAAGCTATATGTGTAGGTTCTCCTACCCATTCAACAAGGTTTATTAAAATATTCCTCAAAACAAGCAGTTTTTATTTTGAGTAAAAAAAAGTGTGAGTGCCCAATGCCGGGGTGCTCCGAGTTTGATTCCACTTCATACCTTTTTACCCCACCAACCTACACTCGCCATCTATCTCATGCAGGTTATTTTTTATCCCGGTTTCTCCTTTTGTCCCACCTTTCCCATCTTAATCATTCTTCTTCTTGTTTCTCCCCTTTCTCTGTCTTACTCTGGATGAAAGTCTGATAAATATGTCAGTCCCCACAATCAGTGCCCATCACCTACCACCACCATTAAATATTAAGCAATGACTTTACTTACATATTTGAGGTTTCCCAATCTTACTATGTGCAGGGGAATAAATGTAATCCCAATGAATACCTATTCACACACAGCTCACCTGTACCCCTTCAAATTCTCACTGGGGAACAACGTGACAATGAAAAATAACTATGATTCAATTTTATTTACTACAACCTGGCAACAAATTCAAACAACCACGCTGTTTCACCACCATAGTCTGTCAGAATGGTTCCTGGTTGCCCAGTTTCTTCTACTAATGCCTCAAAACAACAGATCACCGACAGAGTGCAGCACAATGCAGGTTGCCCAGCGTACAAACAACCCACTTCTAACAAGTACAACAATCGTGATCTTCCTATCACTCGGGAGACACACATTACAAAATCTTAAAAAAAAAAAAAAATTTAAAACATCAATATTCCTCAAAGACAACTTTTACCCTATCTGATAATAGCTTCACTCCATGTACAATTGTAGCCCTTTGAAGGAAAAAAGAATCAGTCAGAACATACCATCCTATTCTATATAAAAAAAAATCCAAATGCTATAAAATTACATTTGAAGATTGTTAAGCGACCTTCTTGAATATTTATGAATAAAGGCAAATAAAGCTGAAAAACGCTTACAAAATCATCCTGCTGTGATCGCACAGATTTCTCTTCTTCCAGTTCTTTTTCAAGGTTTTCAATTTCTTCGCTGAGCAGAGAGTTTGAATGATTCAGCTCTTGGCATTTTTCCTAGGGGAATATAATTAATAGAAGAGCAAGTCAGTCCGAAACCAATTGAAGGGGAGGTATACATGAAGAAACACAGCACTTTCATTGCTGTTTCTCAGGTTTTACTAATACCCTGACAGAACGCTCAGAAAGTCTTGCAGAGATGCTTCTCGCTTCTACCTATGGTGTCTCTGCGCTGTCCCTCACCCATGGACTGCAGTCAGAGTATGTAATTGCCCCCTTTCCAGGCCCAAAGAGTCACAAATATGTTCTATAAAAACCTTCCTAAGTAATGTTCTCATAAACCGAAAAACAAAGCTAGACATTCTTTTGATTGAGTGATGGGTATCACTGGTAGTCTTAGTAGGAGATTCCTTAGGTAAAAATACCATCTCCAGTTATAGTGCCCCAAATACTCCACTTGCTTGCACAGGAATCTACAGTTCCCCAGGAGGAGTGCCACATCTTCATCCTGCAAAATGTTCAAGAATTTACACAATCTCATGATAATTTCTTCCAGAGATGTTCCAAAAACAGCACTGTCATCCTGAAAAGCAGTCTAGCTTCTGTGTTTCAAAAAAGATTGTTAGTAAGTCTCTTGAAAGCAGAGGCGACAGATGCCAAACCAAAAGGAATGCACAAATAACAAAAGGCACCAGTTAGGAGTGACAGTGGTCAGATGTCTACAATTGGGAGTTAATTGAATATGGTGGAAAGCTGTACGCAAATCAAGGGTTGAAAAGCATTTGGTCTCACTTATGACTGCGGATAATTCTTGGATCTTGGACAAGGAATGGTAATCCACCAGAATCTGTTTGCTGAGGGATCTGAAATAAGCACAATGTCAACTTGCCTCTCTTGTTTAAGCACCAGAGCTATAGGGGAGACCCATTACGCAGATTCTACTGGTTTGATTACACCTTCTTTGCACGTCTTTCAGCGTGTTTGATCATTCTTGTCTAATGTTTAAAGGTTTCTTAGTGTACGCTTTACCGGCAAGGCACTCTCTTTAAATTTAATCTTATGTTTGAAACGTTTCACACTTACTAATTTATCCTTAAACGCCTTCCATATTATTTGATAATAAGAGATCAATTATTATTTTGATCAGAAATACATGAAAGAGGGTTTGAAGTGCCTGGCATAGGAGTCATGATTATTTATTCAAAACAAGGGAATACCCAATACTTCAACCAGAGACCAGGAGTAATGAAGTGAAACTAGACAATGATTCCTGTAGTAACACTGGAGAGCAACATTGCGCACTGAATGCTTAGTCACATTTTCTAGGGATACCCTAGGACAGATATCATACATTTATCAATAGAAACAAAACTTTTCATAATGATGTAATGCTTGGTTCCTTTATCTTTTTTTATTTTTTGGATTCAAAATTACTTAAACATGGGGGAATAGCAAATAATAATTGTATGAAAAAAGTGATTAGATTGATTGAAGTACACAAAAAAGTGATGGATAGAATGCTTCAATTAATCTCAGCTACTAGTAAATACTCTGGCCGCATCCTAGACCATATTTTGCACACCATGCCACCTCTGTTTGGACCCAGTCATGATTCACATTGAAGTACACAAAAAAAGATATTAATGGAATGCTTGAATTAATCTCAACCACTTCTAAATACTCGGGCCCCATCGCAGTTCATATTTTGCACACTATGCCACCTCAGTTTGGACCCAGCCATATGCAAATCAGTCTTGACCCTGCTCCAATGGGAAAAGAGCATTCTGACCTCTCTGACCCATGACCGGTTTTGCCTTATTAGGGCCATCATCCGAGTACAGCCTGGTTCCCGTGGCAGAGTATGCACAGGGTTGATTGATTCACCTGACACAACAGAGCATCAAAAAGTGTGAAAAGAATTCCTGAGACCAAAACAAACTCGTGTTTATCAAGAGTTTTGCAAATTACAAAACAGACACTGAGCAAATCAATTTGCTATATATGGGACAAAGTGGGCAGTGTTTCAGCTCAAGGAAACGTGTGGATGGCAATTAGAACTGTAACTTAGTGAGAAGACCCAAGGAGAGAATCAGAGGAGGGCCGTCGGTCCTGCTTCAGGAGGGTGTAGAGCAGATTTCTTTATGGGAAACAGGATTTCCAGTCCACTACTACATTGGCTTTCACTTCAAGATATTATTCTGTTGTCACAGGTATTTGACGGTCCAGACAATGATGCCAAAAACCCTTTGGAAGTTTCATTGTCTGGATTTCATCATTCCTAGGCTATTCCTATATTGCACCACTAGCATGTTGTCTATCCTGAGGTGGGTAAAGCATCCCGTTGACCTTCAATTCCAATCGACAGACGTCCTATACTACATCCTGAAAGGAACTGAAAATTGTCCTGCCAATCCAGGCCTAAATGTGAATCAGTCACAACTGAATTGCCTGTTTGATTGATATTGCAATCATTTCCCAAGAAAACATCTGCCCCCCCATGGATAAACAATTTGCAATCTTTTTGGAGACTTGAGAGAAAGTAGATTGTTAGTTGGGGTGGATGATAGCCCTCCACAAGTAATAATGTCACTATTCTTGTTAGGTCCATGTAAAGGTTTCAGTAATTTAAAACTTAACAACCCCTGATAACTATGCCACACACCAGACAGGCTTAACTTAAGAAAATGTGTAAAGCATTTGCAAGTACTAAAACAGTTAAAAAGTCGAAAATACAATAAACACTCCACTCCAATTTATAAAAATAGAGAATATTTAATGAACAAAATGACACCAAAACAACAGACATCAAATAAGGGGAACAAGAGATGGGAATTTTTAAAGTTTTAAATGAAAGAGCGAAAAAAAACTCAAAACGCCAATGGCAACCAAATAGTCGCGCTAAACCGGCTCAAGGTCAAAAGTTAAGGCCCACTGCGATGGAACGCAGGTTGGATTCAGTGACCAGATCGCAGGTTGGATTCAGGGACCAGTTTGGTACCAGTCAAAGAGCTACCTTCTGACTTAGAAATGTTTATGGAGAAAAAGCAGTCATTGACAAGTCGTAGGCAGGGCAAGCTGCAGACCGAATCCAAAGCTGGGATCGATGAAGATGAGTTGCTAAAGTGCGGGATCCCAGTGCAGTAGTCAATGAAGCAGGAAATCTCTAAGTGGGTGAAGTCTGTGCCCAGGAAGACCTTAATGTCGACTGGATGCTGCTCGGCATCGCTCCCAGCAAAGGCCTCTACGTTCAGACATAGAAACGTTTCTGTAACTCAGATTTCCTTCAGTGATGCAAACCAGTAAGTTAGCCCAACTGGCACAATTCAACGTCAGCGGCTGAGGCTTCTGCAGCGACTCCGGACTCTGCCTCCGGGTTCTCCAGGCAGAAAGTTGGCAAAAAAGTTTTAAAGTCCCAGCTTTTGCAGTTTGGGCTGGAGGAGTAAATTCTAAAACCCTCCAAGGGTTCCAGGACTTAAGGAGCAGCACTTACGGGCCAGGACTCACTCCAACAGAAGCAACCAGCAGGGTCGAGCAAAGGTCAAGCAAAGGTCCCGTTGAAAGTGGTCAGTAGGGCTCTTGCAGGAAAGTGGTCTTCTTGCAGCTTTGGTGTTCCTATAGTGTAATAGGAGGTCAGCCAACTGACCCTTGGAGCCCACTTCTTTGTCATGGGCACAAGTGGGAGCAGGCTTAGCCCTTAGGGTTCTCCTCACAAGTCTCAACAGTAGGTGCAGTCATTCTTCTGTCTTTTACAGGCCCAGTAGGGTTCTGCAGAAGGTACCCAGGGGTGGCACATTTATACCTAGCCTGGCACTAGACTGTTGGTGGGGGGTGACTCCTGGCCGCTCCCTAACTAATAGGGAAAAAGTTCCCATGGGTAACTCTACTAACTTTTGCAATATTTCCAGGGTGCCCTACTGCAAACAATCCCACTGTGCCCCCCCTTTACCTAACTTAAACATGGAAGAATCTTTCCTCCCTTGTGCAGAGCCCCTGTGCCCACCATAGGGGGATATAAGCAAATACTCCCCTGTGGTCATTCAAAACCGGTTTGGGGGCAGCTCCTATCCCAACTGGATTGGTGCCTGGCTGGCTAGGACACTAGAGGGGTGGCCCAGGTGTGAGCTACATCTGCTAGTGATAAGCTAGGCATCCTTTGAATATATGCAAGGAGCTGGGTACAGCCTCAGGTCATCCGGCCATGGGAAGGTCAACTTCTCCCCACACCCAAGGCCTTTATCTCAGCTTTAGGAGCAAATGTGCATCTAATCAAGGAGCAATTCAGCTCCTAGGTGACAGATAGAAGCTGAGGCAAATGGACTTCTATAGGCTTTAGGCTGGCTAAAGGTCACTTTTTAAAAGTGCCTTGTATACAATATCTGTTACAATTCCGACTTTATCAATGAATTGGATTTGTAATAAATACACAAGAATGAACGTTTTAGCTGGCTCCTAGGCGGAAATAATGTTGTCAACTTTAATAAAGTATCCCAATGCTATCTATGGAGCAACTAATCATGCTACAGTGAAAATAGCTTTTAGGCACCATCACTGTAAGAACATTAAACTTTTACATGTCCTACTTTTAAATATCATGCACCCTGCATTATGGGCATGTAAGGCCTACTTATGGGTGACTTATTAATATTTAAAAAGAGGACAGTCCGAATGTGGTGGTCTTGAACCTGCACATTAAAACTGGCCATGTGAGAAGCATGCAATAAGGAGAAATATTTGGAATCATCAACTGCTTGCCCTTTAAATTCAATCAGACTATCCGGTCACATTTTAGCAGGATCTTTCACATTAAATAGTAACCCACCATCTTGAAATGTTGGTAAACAAGCCACTCATTGAACTTGATTATGTTTATGACTAAATGGAATGCTTTGTCCTTTTTAAAAGGAATATGCTGCTGAGGAAAAATGTAAGATGTCAAAGAGTAGAGCTCATAGCAGTTCCCTTACCAATTCTATGATTTCTCTGTCTTCTCTTGACAAGCATAACATAAGGGGTCTGGGTTGGTTGGTTTAATTGAATTTTCAAAACCTTTTATATGAAACCCATGTACTGTCAGGAATACAAGGCTTTGTAAGTTAAGACCCACCAGTTGTGGACAAATTCCACCTGATTCACCTAAATACTTTCCAGTGAATCTGTTGGTTCTAGGTGATTGACTGCAGCCATCTCTGGCCCATGATGAAACAAAAGTTGCAAACCAGCTCTGGTCTTTCCAATTATTTCTTTTAAGAGTCAAGTGAAATTGTGGGCTTTGCTGGGGAAAAGGGCTGACTATGCCCCCTCAGCATTCACCATAATTTAACCTGCCAAAAGTCACTGAGCTGTATACTATTTTCACTGAGTTTTGTGCTTTATCTAACACTGTGAAAATCTGCTTCACTATTTAATGAACGAAAAGTAAGCGCTAGGTCTTCCTTCCAAAGATGCTAAATTGCCCAGTTTCTTAGGCACTTGTAGGAAAACAGATCATTATGTCTCAATGAAATGGCACAGTGGGCACTACCTAAAGCACAAGTTACTAACTTGTGTAACGATATATCTGTAAGAGACAGTAGTTAGTGACAGATTCCTTACCTTAGAATATCCCCAGGCGTCAGGCTGGATCCGGAAAGTTTTTTGCGTAGCAGTACCCTTGCGCGTCGGTAGGCGGCGTCGTGCGGCTCCGCGTCCGTCGTCGGCGTCGTGATCGCCGGGATGACGTCGCGGGCAGTACTTAGGCGCCGCCCCTGCGCGCTGACGTCAGTTCTGTACACGACTTTCCGCGCCAGGAACGCAGAGCCATGCAAGAAGCTGACATAGGTGTCTGAAAAATACTAGGGCCCTGAAAGGGATGTCCTTAACCCTAGAAATCAGTTCGCAGAACGGGGAGGATGGGTGGGCGGTAGGAATCTGTCACTAACTACTGTCTCTTACAGATATATCGTTACACAAGTTAGTAACTTGTGCATCTGAAAGAGACACGTTAGTGACAGATTCCTTACCTTAGAATAGATACCCCAGCAATACCAACCCCGGTGGTGGGTCTGCGAACAAAGATCAGACAAGGAAGTCCTGGAGGACAGAACGGCCAAAGAAGCCGTCCCTCCGGACCTGACTGTCAAGGCAGTAATGCTTTGTAAACGTGTGCAGCGAGGCCCACGTAGCTGCCTGACAGATAACCGGCAGCGGAACACCGCGGCCCAAGGCCGTGGTAGCAGCCGTTGCCCTGGTGGAATGGGCACGCAGCCCAACAGGAGGCTCCTTCTTAGCCAAAGAATAGCAGGTCTTGATGCACAAGGTAACCCAGCGGGAGATGGTCCTCTTGTGCACCGCCCGACCTTTTTGGCGCCCACGTAGCCAACAAAGAGCTGGTCATCCACCCGGAAGTGTTTTGTGCGGTCAATATAGAAAGAGAGCGCACGTTTTGGGTCCAGACGGTGGAGCCTCTCTTCCTCTCTGGAAGGATGCGGAGGCGGAAAGAAGGTGGGCAAAGTGATGGTCTGCCCAATGTGGAAAGCAGTAACCACCTTTGGCAAGAAGGACGGACGCGTCCGAAGAACAACCTTGTCTGGATGAACAGACAGAAAGGGAGGTTTGCAAGATAGAGCCTGGAGCTCACTCACCCGCCGAGCGGAGGTGATGGCCACCAGAAAGGCTGTCTTGAGAGTCAGAAGACGAAGAGGACAGTTATGTAGAGGCTCAAAGGGAGCGCACATTAAAAGGTAAGAACCAAGTTTAAGTCCCACTGAGGCATCACAAACGGAACAGGAGGGAAGAGGTGAGTAATGCCTTTTAAGAACCTGTTAACAACAGGGGACTTGAAAAGGGAGGGCTGATCAGGGAGCCTGAGGAAGGCCGAGATAGCACAAAGATAACCCTTGATGGTACCCAGGGCAGAACCCTGTTGGGCCAGAGAGAGAAGGAACAGAAGGACCTCAGAAAGAGGGGCAGAAAGGGGATCCACAGCCTTTGCTGTGCACCATGCCACAAATTTGTTCCACCTGCAGGCGTATACCACCTTAGTGGAGGGACGCCTGGCTGCCAGAATCACATCACAAACTTCGGGAGGCAAGTCGAAAGGAATCAACTGCCGCCGCTCAATCTCCACGCAAGCAGGTGTAGACTGGACAGGTTCGGGTGGAGGACCGTCCCCTGCTGCTGCGACAGAAGATCCTCCCGAAGAGGCAGACGGATCGGGGGATCTACGCTCATATTGAGTAGCTCGGGATACCAAACTCTTCGAGCCCAGTCCGGAGCCACAAGAATGACTTGGGCCCGGTCGTGCCGAATCTTCTTCAACACTCTGGGTAGAAGTGGTATAGGCGGAAAGGCGTACAATAGACCGCAACTCCACTCGTGACGAAAAGCGTCGCCGAGCGAGTGCCGCCTTGGAAATTCCAACGCGCAGAACTGATGACATTGCGCGTTCTCTTCGGTGGCGAATAGATCTAACCAAGGCTCTCCCCACTGTAGAAAGAGTCCTTGCGCCACTTCCGAGTGAAGACGCCATTCGTGATCCATCATGCACCTGCGGCTGAGTTCGTCCGCCCTGGCGTTCAGGGAACCTGCCAGGTGTTGAACCACCAGGAACATGCCCTGGTGTTCCAGCCATGTCCAGAGGCGCAGAGCCTCCTGACAAAGGGTCCACGACCCCACCCCGCCTTGTTTGTTGCAGTACCACATGGCAGTGGTGTTGTCTGTGAACACCTGCACTACCTTCCCTTTGACAGAGGGAAGGAATGCCTTGAGTGCAAGTCGGATCGCCCGGAGCTCCAGAATGTTGATATGGAGCCGGGACTCCGCCCGGAGACCAGAGGCCTCTGATCTCCGCCTCTCCCATGTGACCGCCCCATCCCAGAAGGGACGCGTCCGTCACAACTGTGTGCTCTGGCTGGGGAAGGGAGAGGGATCTGCCCATGACCCATTGCCGGTTCGAGAGCCACCACTGCAACTGTTTTGCAGTCCCCTCCGAGATCTGGACGTGATCGGACAGGTCGCCCTGGTGCTGCGCCCACTGGAACTTCAGGTCCCACTGCAGAGCCCGCATATGCCATCTGGCATGAGTGACCAGCAGGATGCAGGAGGCCATGAGGCCCAGCAGCCTCAGGGTCATCCGTACCGAAACCCAGGATAAGGGCTGAAAGATCGGAATCATAGCCTGAATATCCCGGACTCGCCGTTCGGGAGGATAGGCCCGAAACTGCGTCGTGTCCAGAACTGCTCCGATGAAAAGGAGCTGTGGAGAAGGAATCAGATGCGACTTTGGCACATTGATGGAGAACCCCAGCGAGTGCAGGAGTTCGGCCGTAGTCTGGAGGTGGGAGACAACTGCCTGGGACGAGCCCGCCTTCAGCAGCCAGTCGTCGAGGTAGGGGAAGACTGAAACCCCTGCCCGGCGCAGATGAGCTGCGACCACCGCCATCACTTTCGTGAACACCCGAGGGGCACTGGTAAGGCCAAAGGGGAGCACGGTGAACTGAAAATGCTCGAGGCCTACCGTGAACCGAAGGTAACGCCGGTGGGCCGGCAGGACGGGGATGTGGAAATAGGCGTCCTGCAAGTCCAACGCTACCAACCAGTCTCCGGGGTCGAGGGCAGTCAAGACCTGAGCTAGGGTGAGCATCTTGAACTTCTCCTTCCGGAGGAAGCGATTGACGTTCCGGAGGTCCAAGATAGGACGCATGTCCTCCTTGTCCTTTTGGGCACCAGAAAGTAGTGGGAGTAGCAACCACGCCCTACTTCTGGGGTCGGAACATGCTCGATGGCCCTCTTGGCCAAGAGGGCCGTGACTTCCTTCTGTAGAAGCACCAAGTGATCCCCTGACATGCGGTGGAATTGAGGTGGCATGGCTGGGGGTGGTCTCGAAGGGGAGGGAGTAGCCCCTTCGGACAATGTCCAAGACCCACTTGTCCGAGGTGATGGGACGCCAGTGGTGAAGGTGATGGCGGACCCTGCCCCCGACTGGCGTGCTGTGCACCTGAAAGGAGGGACTAGGAGGGCTTGGAGGCCGCGGACGGGTTGGAGGTGGTGGCCTGACCCGCACGCTGGTTGCCCGAACCGCCACGGCGGTATCCACGTCCTCGGCCACGCGAAGGCGCTTGCTGCGCGGGCCGTTGGCCGGGCTGTGGACGTGACTGGGCGCCCCTTCCGTGGCCACGAAAGGGGCGAAAAGCAGACGCTTGCGGAGGGCGCACAACAGCAAGGCCCAGGGACTTAGCAGTAGCCCGTGAATCCTTGAAACGCTCCAGCGCATGGTCCGCCTTTGAACCAAAGAGACCGACTCCATCAAAGGGCATGTCCATGAGAGTATTCTGGACATCCCCTGAAAAACCAGTGGTTCTCAGCCAGGCGTGGCGACGCAGCGCCACCGTCGTTGCAAGCGATCTGCCCAGCGAGTCGGCGGTATCAAGGCCACAGCGGATGGTATACTTAGCCGCATCACGCCCTTCCGCAATAGCGCGGGTAAGCAGTGTCTGGACCTCCTCAGAACACTGCGGCAAAACATCAGCCACCGAATCCCACAGGGAGTGGGTGTATCGGCCCAAGAGGCAAGCGGTATTAACAGACCGCAAGCCAGCACTGGAGGAAGAGAAAGCCTTCTTCCCAAAGTGATCCAGGCGCTTGGATTCCCTATCCGGAGGGGCGGTAGGGAAGGCTGTTTGGGAGGCAGAGGCTTGGACAACCAAGCTCTCAGGGGTGGGGTGTTGGGAGAGAAACAGGGGGTCGCCCGGAGCCGGGCGATGGCGTCGGGCCACGTTCCTATCCACAGGAGCCCCTGTGGTGGGTTTGGACCAGGCACCCAAAAGAACGTCAGTGAGTGCATCGTTGAACGGCAGCACAGGCTCCGAAGAGGAGGCCGCCGGCTGAAGCACTTCAGTCAGGAGGTTAGTCCTGACGGCCACTGTAGGCAACTGGAGATTTAAGGCTCCAGCAGCTCTACGCAACACCGTTGCAAAATTAGCCCCCTCCTCCGTTGCCACGGGAGGAGACAGCATGCCAGAGTCGGGGAGGTATCCAGCCCACTGGCATCCCCAAGTTCCTCAACCCAGTCCGGGTCAAACTCGCACTGTTGTGTGAGAGGGTCGTCAGACCCCTCCCAGCTCTCCTGGTCCTCCTCAGGTTGAAAAGATGGAGGAGGAGGGACATAAGGGACCCAAGGCCTCATCGGCGCCGGAACCGGCGTCGGGCGACGCCGGTCCGGCTCCATGTCCGGACCCGGGAGAACCGGGAACGACGCCGCCCGGAGCCTCGGACGGCGTCGGAAACGGCACCGGGGACATCGGCGTCGGCGGAGGCGTGGTTAGGTCAACCGGCGTCGATGGAGGTTGCGGCACCACCGGAACCGGGGTCGAGGCCGGGGCCGGAGCCGAGGCCGGGACGAAGGCTGGTGGGACAGGCGACGCCGGGACCGGAGTCGACGGCGACGCCGGAGCAACCCCATCTGGGCCCGCGGGGCCCGAAGGCGCACCGGAGGGACCTTGAGGCCCGAAGAGGCGGGCCATGGCCGACAGGAATTTCTGTACTTCGGCCGGAGTCGCCCCGAACCCGGGAAGGACGGGTAATGCGGGGGCAACTCGACAGGCACGTCCGGGGCCGCGGGGCGGGGACGGTGCCGACAGGGACCTCAGCCGAGTCGCGCGACCGGCGAGGCGAAGTCTTAGAGCGATGACGCCGCTTAGACTTCTTGTGCTTCGACTTACCGGAGGAGCGCGAAGACTTGGATTCCGACGAACGGCGGGGACTCCGCGTCCGGCCCCTCGACCTCTCCCGGGACCGGGGCTTGCTGCGGCGCGGAGCCGACTGCCGGACTTCAAGGAGCTTTCGAGACCGCTCTCGCAAAGCCTTCGGATGAAGTTTCCGGCAGTCAGGGCACGACTCGTGTCGTGGCCTCGGCCGAGGCAGAAGAGACACTCGAGGTGGGGGTCCGTGATGGACATCATACGACCACATTCCTCGCAGGGCTTAAAGCCGGGCATCCCTACGACACCTTAGGAGTCGTGAAGACTCGTTGAAGAGAACAGTGAAAAATTTCACAAAAAGATAGTCAAAAAGTGACTAGGGCACTGCTCTTCCCGGATCTGCGCTTACTGGCGCGGAAAAAGAAGAACTGACGTCAGCGCGCAGGGGCGGCGCCTAAGTACTGCCCGCGACGTCATCCCGGCGATCACGACGCCGACGACGGACGCGGAGCCGCACGACGCCGCCTACCGACGCGCAAGGGTACTGCTACGCAAAAAACTTTCCGGATCCAGCCTGACGCCTGGGGATATTCTAAGGTAAGGAATCTGTCACTAACGTGTCTCTTTCAGATAGACGTACCACTCTCTGCACCCACCCTGGTAAAGTGTTTGGGTCACTCTCAGTGCCTTCCTCTCTTTCTGAGACTTCAAGTATTGTCGTAATAGGACCTGCCATATACAAAAATTTGCTCTGACAAGAATTCCGTGACTTGTCTACTCCTTTGTTGGGACTCTCAAACATGTGCCCCTTTTGAGGTCCATTTTAGGCATTGTGGTAAAACTGTCCCCAGAGAGGGTCTGAGCCAATCAGTCTGAAAGTGGTTCCGCATCTTTGTCAAATATTTTTCTTAAGTGCTCCAGCATGAATATATCCACTTTATGTGATGGAACCCAAGCTGACGACAAGGGTGAAAAGTGTTGTCAGAGTTAAATATATTGTCCAGGATGGTCTTAGAACCTGCATTTGGGAATGTTATGAGAATCAAGGTATTCTCTGAACCTCATTGTCTAGGCTTTTTCTTAGAGCCAGCATGACTTATGCCTTGTTTCATACCAATCATCAGATTTAAAGGAAGTGTCACCATCACCATGTTTTTCATTTGGAGTGGAGAGAGCATCCTCTCTCTCTCATCAAGGATATTGTCTAGTCTGACTATGTTGAACAATGAAATGGTGCTTCTGTTCCACAGGAGGCAGTTACTCAGTTGACTTGTTCATGGCAAGATAGGCCCTCTTTAGTTTTTCAAAAGCATCAGATTGTACTAGTTGTAGCTTTTTGCCTTGGCCTTGGTATGTGGTGGTCTCTCAGACGTCTTGGGATACTCTAGGGTTCTGACCCGTCCTTTCTCTCTTCCCTCTGGATGAGGGGTGACAGTGAGTTAGGGGTAGACAACTGCTAATCCGTTGATTAAAGTTTAGATGCATATTGAATTGTTGGGGTCTGTTCAACGATGGCCAAAAACATTGTGTTCAACAGCATTGGGAAAAATGGTTGTAGGAGACAAGGTGCTCTTTTACCACGATGTATACTGGAAATGTTGTCTAAATTAGCCTGCAATAGCTCATGAAGTGAAAATATCCAATTTCTACAAAATAAGAGGTTTGTAGTTGCCTCTTGTGGTGAATCTGAGGTACATCGGCCTACCCATCACCCAGTATGACTGTACGGCGAGTGAGGTCTTTGAACCTCAAAGAAGACAGAGCGGCAGAGTGAAGAATTGGTGGCAGAACAGAAACTTCCTTCTGTGTTGCTGGTACAATCCTAAATGGCAGATTGCTACAGCAGAAAGAGCGAGCGACGTAGAGAGAGAGAGAGAGGATCTCTGACCGGGGCTGCTGACAGCATCCCCTTTAACTCCACCTTCATGCTGGCTCAGTATTCACGCCTGCTATTATGACAACCAAAAAAAAAAAAAGGAATCCAGGATTTGAACAGTTATAGCATGTCAACCAACCATTCTACTGAAATGTCAGGGATTCAAGGACATATGGAAGATTAAGGGTTTTTTGGTAAGTCCCAGGCATTTCGAAATAGCCTTCTTTCTGCATCAAAAAAGCTTAGGTGGATAGCACTAACAAACATAACCGTCTGCATGGACATGCTGCACTAGCTGGTGTATGGTCAGGGATAATGATCCAAAGGTAAAAGGCAGGTGTTATAAATATTCTCAATTTCTTGACAAAGTTAGCCAACAAAATATTTCTTCAAAGGAGAGTAAACATGTACAGAGCAGCTGCCTGACAAAACCATGCCACTCACTGAGTTGCACCACTTGGGACCACCACCTACAGTGAAAACCTTTAAAGGGAACTGGATTAATAGTTTCTCTGAAACCCATGGTATGCCAACATACTTCTCTGCTTCTTGAAGGAATGGCCATCAAATGAAGATATGTTCAGGAAACAAGCATCAACTTTGTAACATATTATGTAGCTGAGTGACAGGGGTTTGTGCTCTAGAACTGGATTCTTACTAACGAAGGAGTAGAGCTGATCATCCCTAGACTAACTAAATCCAGTACTTGCTCTAAAGCTTACACAAGTTTAGTTTTCTTGTGAATCCATATATATATATATATATCTATATATATATCTATATATATATAGATATATATATATATATGTGTGTGTGTCTGTGATCATATGTTTGAAGGCCTATGGGACTTAACTAGTGAGTTCAGAAACAGGAAGCCATTTTCTTCAGCCTTCTCTACATAGCTGGTACAATGGTTTAATTGGATCATGTCGGAAGCAAGTATTGACACTACCAGATTTGGCACCCAATTACTCAGAGGGGAAATGGCGACCAAATCCTCTGCCTTACAGGCCAGACTGCAAGACATTGTAAAATCAACTGGATTTCCTGCAACAGAATATAACATTTTCTAACTTTCGTAGAGAAAGTTTTCAATTCTATTAAAGATACTGAGGTGAGTATTATGCCACCCTATAAATGTACAACTGGCTAAAGTATAGTTTGTAACTACCCTACATAATGAATGTATGTATAATAACAATTTGTTTGATAGTTAAAATATAAGGGAACGAGAAGAGGTTAGCAACACAGTACAATTAGGACCAAAACATTGGGAATTAAATCAATTTTGGACGAATAGCTCTGAAAGGGAACAGGAAAGTAATTGTAAATAGATTTTGGGCCAATCGAAATAAATATAAATTAAAAGTAGGAAAAGGTAAATAGTATTTGAAAATACAAGTAACACAATTAAAAATATAGTAGGGAAAGCACAACTCAGTAGATGAAGTAACATTGAAACCGTTAGTTTAAACAAAATAAGAGGATTATCTGTGAGAAATAAGTTGTTGGCTGTGTGGGGTGTTAACCCTGCTCAAGCAACAGCCACAACCCCGGATAGGGTGAACCACAAAAGTCACTAAATGAACATGTGCTTTACCCTCTGGTAGATTGGCACAAAAGCAGGGAGGCTTAACTTAGCGGCAATGTGTAAACACGACACAAGAAAAATCCCACACTGATTTAGAAAAATAGAGTACATTTTTAATAAATCGACACCAAAATGACAAAAATCCAATCAGTAGAACCGGAATTTTTAAAGTTTAAGGTAAAAACTACCACATAAAAGATCAAAGGGCCAAACACAGACATCTAGTTGCGCAAGATCGGCTCAAAGTAAAAAACTATGGCCGACCGCGATGGAGCCGAGTCAGATACAAGAAGTGGATTGGGTCTGGTCGGTGCTTAGCTTCGGACTTAGAAGAAATTTTGACAAAAAGTGACTGGGAAGGTAGAAGTTCAGCGAGGCAAGGAAGCAGGCGGTGTCCGAGGAGGAGGCGTTGGTGCGGTAAAGATCTCCACATTCTGACTTAGTCTCTTTTTCAGCAGTTGAAAATCTCCGGGGGGGGATGAGGCTGAAAGGTGTAGCCGGCGAGGGCACCAAGAGGCCGGATACCCCTGCTGTGAAGGACCGGTAAACAGGATTTGCTGCTGCACAGAAGAATGTAGTGGGAGCTGCTGCAAAGTTAGGCCAACCGGCGAAGCACCTTGGGTGGATAGCCGAGGAGGTTGCTCCCAGTCTCCGCTCGGTTCTCAGAGCAGTTTCTCAAAGCAGGATTCAGGCAGCAGAACAGTCCTTCCAGGTGCAGCAAAGTAGTCTTCTGCATGTAGTGACGGAGGAGCGTCGCCCCACAGCCCACGCCAGCAGATGGTAAATAAAATGACAATAACCGAGTTGTCATTTTATTTATGCTGTCTGTCCAAGCCCCGCAATGACTATAGGGCGGGGCCAGGCATGTCAGAGAGGAGTAGAGTGATGGCCAGCCAAGCATGCTCACTTATGTTTCTCCAACCCAGCTGTGTTACACAGCAGGGTTGGAGAAAAGGTACAGGCTCCAATGCACCGTCTGAGCGGCTAACGAGGCCGCTCAGACCAATCCTGGTGCTGGTCTCATGTGAGAGCAGCGTCTGGATTGGGTGTGGAGCCTGTGCCATGAGAGCTCATCCCCTTCCGGCCTGACGGTGACGAGAGGAGCAGTAAGGCCGCCGTCGATGGAGCGGCAGGTAAGTCTTTTATTTTATTTATTATTTTAACCCCTCTCCCCAAACTCCTGCCCTCCTCCTGCGGCTGCCCTACCACTCAAGTTAGGCGGCTGCCGCCACTGCTTCTGAAGAATGTTACAGCAGCAGGCAGTCCTCAGAGTCCCACAGCAGGTTCAGAAAGTGAACTGAAGATCGGGTCTAGGAGTCCCATTTTTATACCTGGTGCCTTCCTTCTTTGAAGTATAAGTTTCCAAAGATCTTTTTTTGTAGTGCTCGGAATTTCCTGCCTTCTCTGCCCTGGCTCCAGCATGACTACAGGCACAAAGAAGTGGTGTGAAGTCCTTTGTGTGAAGGCAGGCCATAGCCTATTGATCTGCACGTGGGGCTGTGCCCAGCTCCGCCCACCCCCCCATCCTGCCAGTGATCACCCATCCAGGCACACCTAATCCCTGTATGGTGTGGCTGTCTAGGAGGAATAAACTAAGTCCAACTGCCAACTACACCTGGTCATGTGACCCAGAACAGGTTGCAGGCACCAAACAAGGCAGAAAAATGCCAACTTTCTAAAACTGAAAGGAATACAGCTAAAAATGCACTCAATGATAATCAAATACAACCAAGTACTTTGGTAAGACGCGTTTATTTTCTATTTGCGCTATATTTAGTTTTATTAGTGTCTTTAGGGCTTTGAACTCACTGGAGTTTACACTCTTTTTTTTGCATTCCGCACTTACTGTTGATTTTCGACAGTTGCGACCCGAGGTAACCAAATTCTTTTATAAGCCACTGGTGGTATTTTCAGACATTTGTTGCGGTAGCTCATTTTGCTTTTTCGTTTATTCCACAGTTGTTGGCACAGTGTGTGTGTTTTTCGCACTGCACGTGGGATGCTACTTTCCGCTCTTCTTCTGGTTTATATCGTTTTTTCTTTTCTTATTCACTGTCTTTTTATTGTTCTGTTATTAGATACCCCTATTTTGGTTAACTGATCTTCAGCCTTGACTTTTTTCTAATGAGCTTTCTATTACACATTTCGTATGTTGTATATAATTGAAATCTTGACCTTTGATATTCACTGTAATTATTGATGTTTTAGATTCCCCTGATGAAGGGCACAGTTCTGCCCGAAATGCATTGGGAAAGTGAAATTTCGTTTCTCAACTGATTGGCTATGCTGAGTCAAGCATCACCTTGTTTCTTTTGAAAATTTCTGCTTTGGACTAAATAAAAGCAGATTCAAATATTCGACATTTTCTACGCTGAATTTCTTGGAAGTTCCGGATATAATTTTGTTGAATGTTCAGTTACACATTGATTACATGTCTTAAGATGGTTTCACTAAATTTTGATACTATTCCATACTACTTTATGTACACTTAGGATTAAGTGACATGTTCGATGTTAGTAGTGCACCTAGAGTTCTTGGATATTCATCCAGGCTGTTGTTGTTCACTTTCTAAAACTGGCATTTTCCTAATTGTGACTTAAAATCTGACTTTACCATTAAAGAGGATTTTAAGTTATAATTTCTCAGACACCAAAACTGAACGTCCTACCTGCTCCCAATCAAAGGTTAGCTCTTATTAAATGTAATAAGGAAACGAATGCTATCCTATGGGAGAGGTGGGCCTCACAGTAGTGAAAAATGAATTTGTGAGTTTTTCACTACCAGGACATGTAAAACTTAAAGGTACATGCCCAACCTTTCAATTACAATGCACCAATTCCGATGGACTGTCTAGAGCCAACTTTAGGAGGAACTTATACGCAATAAAAGGGGAGTTTAAGGCTTGGCAAGAGAGTTATTTTGTCAAGTCGAACTGACAGTTTAAAGCTGCATTCAGGCTGCAACGGCAGACCTGGGGCATGTATTAAGTGTCTCCTTAAGTGGGTGACACAATATCCACCATCTACAGGTACTTCGAGCCCCAACCCACCGACCTCCACAAGCGCTTCCCTGCAACGAAAGCCTCCAGCGATCAGCATCTCACCGCATGGGAACAGCTCACCACACCTACCACAGCCATCATGAACTCCATCCACTTGGGAGCACCACGGCCCCCTGTCCCCACCGCCTCTTCAACCTAGGGAGTAAGGAGATCAACTTCCAACTCACCACCAACCTCAACGCATCCATTGCCACAGCCACCTTTCCCAACACATGGAAACATGCATAAGTCAGACCTCTCCTCAAGAAACCATCCGCCGACCCAAGCGACTCACGAACTACTGCCCCATCTCGCTGCTCCCTTTCCCTGCCGAAGTTCTGGAAAAGGCCATCAACCGGCAGCTCACCGAGCACCTGGAGAGAAACAACCTGCTAGACTCCTCCCATTTCAGTTTCTGCGCCAACCACAGCACCGAGACAGCCCTGATCGCTGTCAATGATGACATCTGCACCCTACTCGACAGGGGAGAATCGGCAGCCCTGATCCTCCTCAACCTCTCCGCAGCGCTCAGCACCGTATCCCACCACACACTCATAGACTGCACCAGATCAGGATCAAGGGACATGCACTCAGATGGATTGCATCATTCCTCATGGAACGAACGCAGAGAATCTGCCTACCTCCCTTCACCTCGGAACCCAAGAGCAACATCTGTGGCATCCCTCAAGGTTCATACCTCAGTCCCACCCTCCTCAACACCTACATGACACCTCTAGCCGACATCGTCAGAACCCATAATCTGAACATCATATCCTACGCCGACGACACCGAGCACATCCTCTCATTCTCAGCAGACCCCACCACCACTGAGACCAACTTCCACAACTGCATGAAGAATGACAGACTGGATGAATGCCAACTGTCTGAAGCTCAACACTCACAACAAAAAGACAAGAACCCAGCTATACGGAGGAGACTAACCCTCCACTGGAGAAAACAGAGTTTCCATGTAAAACCCTCACTCACCAGGGTTACCCCTTGCTGGCATGCTTCATCATCGGGTCCATCCCGTTCCGCTACGGAGCGGGGCGTGCTGCGACCTATGGGTTATGTGGGAGCACTTGAATGATTATACAGTGATAAAAGAGATGATATAAAATATAGGAGTGTGGGGGCTGGTGTGCTAAAGTGAATCTTAAAAATACCTGGCTATTAGGTTTGTTTATCCTATTAATACTGACCTCTAGTTGGTATGATTAAAAAAAGGGGGGTTTAGTAAAGAAGGGTATAACGTACCCGATTTCCTAAAAGGTTGACATGTTTCAATCCACACCCCTATAGTCTTTTCATCAGGACCTAGGAAACAAATTTTATTATGATAACAACTCCCTGGTAATTGGATTCTCAATGTAAACAAGACATATTTTTTGGAGAGCAAGCTACCATGTAATGCTCAGTATAGATGTTTTGTAGTCATACGTTAGTGCTTACAGTTATTAATCCATATTGTCAGTACTAAGGTATTACCATATAACTGCAAAACACCCACTGAGGTATTATCATGTAACAGCAATACATCCAAACAGAGCACCACATGAGTTTGTATCTGATTTGGCAATCATATTCCAACAGGTCTCTCTGGATTAATAACTGTAAGCACTAACGTATGACTACAAAACATCTATACTGAGCATCACATGGTTGCTTGCTATCCGAAAAATGTCTTGTTTACATTGAGAATCCAATTTCATACATACAATGTGTGTTTTTGTCATATCTCAAATGATCATCCCTTCATGTATTTAGAGGTATGGCTAGGTATTCAGGATAAGACGTATCCAATCCCCTAATGGTATCGAGTGGTTGTCCCACTCTCGACTGCCATTTTTATTCAAGCGTGGTCTAGCACTCCTGCAAGCTCGAGGACGCTACTTCCAAACGTCCTTAACTTGATTTAACCTACCAGCAAGCACCGCACCAGCAATATGCGGTCCCTGGCGGTGAATCAGAGTATGTAAAACGGCAGAGTCGAAGCCTTGACGTAGTGAGCCCAGCACAAGCCGCTCTTCTTCTCCTATTTTACATTGACCACGGCAGTTGCCGTAGGCCTTTCATGTATATGCTAAGTGCAGATTTAAACAAGAACTCCCCCGCATTAATAAAAATACGCTCTCTTTGTTTTCACCGCATTCTCTTCGTACACAGTGTGACTAAAGGCTTCACTCTCCCCCCGAGGAACCAGAAGCAATAGCTAAGCATTATAAATTTATGTGGTGTGGTGTGTTTTGTTTTGTTTATAAGCGTGTCTTTGACCACAGTTTGCTCTCAGACGTTTCTACTGGGATTACACTAGATGTGCCACTTACAACATGTTCTTAAAGTCATGTTTTTACTGACTGGTAGGTGCTCACTAAGACGAAACTAGTGTGATTGAACGCATAGGACCATGCATACAGCCCCGAAGCTGTAAAGTCTAACTCTCCTTTTGTATCTCCACAGAAACCGAGTGAACGATCGCCAGATAGGTGGTATACGTGTATACACCTTTTAGTAACATGCATTAAGTAGATGTCCAGTGTGATATAGCAGGAGTGGTACCAGGGAGTTATCATAAAATGTGTTTCCCTATGTCCTGATGAAAAGCCAATAGTGGTATTGCTTGAAACATGTTGACCTTTTAGGAAATCGGTACATTATACCCTTCTTTCTTAAATCCCCCCTTTTTTAATCATACCGACTAGAGGTCAGAATAAATAGATAAATCGAATAGCCACGTATTTTTAAGATTCACTACAGCACCCCCCCATTCCTATATTTTATATCATCTCCTTTATCATTGTATAATCATTTAAGTGCTCCCTCTTAACCCATATGGTCACAGCACGCCCCGCTCCATAGCGGAACGGGATGGACCCGATGATGTAGTATGCCACCAAGGGGTAACCCTATGGGTGAGTTTTTTACAAGAAAACTCAGTTTTCTCCAGTGGAGGGTTAGTCTCCTCTGCATAGCTGGCTTCTTGTTTTTTTGTTGTGAATCTGATTTGAAGGATGAACCAAGTATATCCTCTCACTCCCCCTTTGTTTTGATACTGAAGATCAACACTGAAAAGACCGAAGTGCTAATCTTTGGCAACCACACCCCCCCCCTGGAACGACATCTGGTGGCACGCCTAACTCGGACCCATTCACACACCGACAAACCACGCCTGCAACCTCTGCATCGTTCTGGACAGCAAGCTCACTATGAAACGACAGGTCAACGTAGTCTCCTCCGCCTGCTTCCACGCTCTATGCATGCTCCAAAGAATCTTCAAATGGCTCCCCATCTACACGAGAAGAACAATCACGCAAGTCTTAATCACCAGCCGGCTGGACTACGGCAACGCACTGTACGCAGGAACCACCACCGACTCATGACAAGGATCCACAAGATACCAAACTCAGCGGCCAGACTGATCCTCAACCTGCCCAAACAGACCTACATCACCCCACACCTCAGGAACCTCCACTGGCTCCCTGTCCAGAAAAGATGCCAATTTAAGATACTGACAAACGCCTATTAAGCCCTCCACCACCAAGGACCAGCATACATGAACCACCACATGAACTTCCTCCAACTATACAGAAACCTTCACTCCGCCTCCCACGCCCTCGCACAGAGACCGCGGATCCGCCGTAGCCACAATGGAGCCTGTTCCTTCTCCCACCTCGCCAAGTCCTGGAACGGCCTTTCCCTCCACCTCCAAACCTCACCTTCGCTGGCAGACTTCAGGAAGAAACTCATGACCTGGCTTTTTCGAAGGCGCACAGCAATCCAGCGTCTGAATACCCTCACAGGTGATAAGCTGCGCTTTACAAATACTGACTGATTGACACAATAATTCTGTAGGCCCACTAGTAGCATTTAAATTATCAGCCCTAGGTATGTGGTATACCACTTTACTAGGGTCTTATAAGTAAATTAAATATGCCGATCAGTGGTAAGCCAATGTTACCATGTTTAAGGGAGTGAGCACAAGCACTTTAGCACTGGTTAGCAGTGGTAAAGTGCACAGAGTCCTAAGGCCAACAAAAACGAATTCAGCAAAAGTGGGAGGGGTGAAGTCAAAAGGTTTGAGGTGACCCTGCAGAGAGGGCCAAGTCCAATAGACTGAAATTATTAATTCAATATTAATACAAACAAAACAATAACATAAGTTCAAGACTGCTATGAAATTAATCTCAATGCAACTAGTGTATAAAAAACAAAATCACATGGAACCTAGTAATGCATATATTTTTGAGGCAATGAACACAAACAGCATTAAAGAGTTAGAGACCAAAAGAGGGGAAACAAATCATCCTGGCTCAAAAGAAGAGGCTGTCATGGAAGTTTGAATGGCTGTTATTAACCCTTTGGGTGCTCATGACTGAATGGTTCAGTCATGAGCACCAGTGCTCCTGTGCTCATGACGGAACCATTCCGTCATGAGTACAGGCTCAGAAAATCCCTCTGCTGCAGACACTTGCAATGAAAACGAAACTGAAACTTAGTTTCAGTTTCACAGTTTCGGTGCTTGTGGGGCTATCTCAGCCCCCGAGCACCGAAACACATGGGAGAGGTATTGTTGGAAAGGGGAGACTCTCCCCTTTCCAATGGTACCCTTCCCTAGTGGATCCCTGCTTGGGGAACAAACCAGGAGGGCGATCCCCAAGCAGGGATCCACCCACTAGCACCAGGGAGGGGGGAGCGGCCCCTTGGGCAAGGGCCTTTGCTCCCCCCATACATTTTTGGCACAGACAGTCTTTCAGCCCCCCCTGGAGAGCAGATAGGGGCAGTAGCCCCGAATCTGCCCCCCGGGGGGGGGCAGAAAGCACCCTAGACGCCAGGGATTATTTTTCTATAGGCCAGGGGTGGGGGCTACCCAGAATGGGCATCCCAATGCCCCCACCCTACCCCCACAAAGAAAGGCAAAATACTTTCTGCCCCCCCCCCCCGGAGGGCAGGGTTTTATTTTTTATACGTAGGGGTGGGGGCTGCCCAGAATGGGCATGCCAATGCCCCCACCCAAAAAAAAATGGTACAGTCTTTCTGCCCCCCCTGGGAGGCAGATGGGGCAGTAGCCCCTTATCTGGCCCCCCCCCACGGGGGGCAGAAAGCCCACTAAGCACCAGGGATTTTGTTTTTCCAAAGTTCGGGGTGGGGGCTGCCCAGAATGGGCATGCCAATACCCCCACCCTCCCCCAAAAATGCCACAGTCTTTCTGACCCCCCCAGGAGGCAGATGGGGGCAGTAGCCCCTGATCTGCCCCCCGGGGGGGGGGGGAGCAGAAAGCCCACAAGGCACCAGGGATTCTTTTTTTAATATACGTAGGGGTGTGGGCTGCCCAGAATGGGTATGCCAATACCCCCACCCCAAAAATAATTGCCACAGTCTACCTGCCTCCCGGGGGGCAGAAAGACCAATAGGCATCAGGGAATATTTTTATTTGTTTTTAATTCAGGGGTGTGGGCTGCCCAGAATGGGCATGCCAATGCCCCCACCATGCCCCACAAAATGCCAGTTTTTCTGCCCCCCCCAGGAGACAGATGGGGGTAGTAGCCCCTGATCTGCCCCCCAGGGGGTGTCAGAGAGCCCACTAGGCGCCAGCGATTATGCATGGGGGTGGGGACTGCCCAGAATGGGCATACCAATGCCCCCAACCCCAAACAAATAGCCACAGTCTTTCTGCCCCCCTTGCCGGCACAAATGTCCTACCCCACAGCGTTCCCCTCAGTCTCCCGAGTAAAATAATACCTCACTTGTGTGGGTGGGGCAAGGGCCTGTGACTGGGAAGAGCCTAAAACATAGGGATTAAGGGTATAGCACCGAGAATTCGAAGCGCTACATTTTTTTAAAAACAGGTTTTTAGCCAATTCTGCATTGGACACCCACACAAGTGAGGTATCATTTTACTTGGGAGACTGAGGGGAACGCTGTGGGGTAGGACATTTGTGCTGGCACGGTGATTCCTCACAAACATATGTGGAAAATGTGTTTTTTCAGCTAAATTTGAGGTTTGCAGGGGATTCTGGGTAGGAAAACGTTGGGATTCCACGCAAGCAATACCTCGCTGGACTCCCCCGGGTGTCTAGTTTTCAGACATGTGTGGGTTTGGTAGTTTCCCAAGGTGGCCGCCGGGGCCAAAAACCCAGGTGACCCCCCCTTGTAAAACCAGGTTGTTTTGTGATAGGTAATTTTGATGTCTCCTCAATACGTTTTGGGCCCTTGCCTGTCGCGGGTACTTGACCCACCCAAGCGAGTGAGGTACCATTTTTATCGGGAGACCTGGGGGAACGCTGGGTGGTAGGACATTTGTGGATCCATGCGGATTCCAGAACTGTCCCACACAGAAATTTGAGAAAAATTTGATTTTTTCAGCTAAATTTGAGGTTTGCAGGGGATTCTGGGTAGGAAAACATTGGGGAGTCCACGCAAGCCATACCTCGCTGGACTCCCCCGGGTGTCTAGTTTTCAGAAATGTGTGGGTTTGGTAGGTTTCCCAAGATGGCCGCCGAGCCCGGGGCCAAAAACCCAGGTGACCCCTTGCAAAACCAGGTTGTTTTGTGATAGGTAATTTTGATGTCTCCTCAATACGTTTTGGGCCCTTGCCTGTCGCGGGTACTTGACCCACCCACGCGAGTGAGGTACCATTTTTCTCGGAAGACTTTGGGGAATGCGGGGTGGGTGAAATTTTGTGGATCCACACAGATTCCAGAACTTTCCACCACAGAAATGTGAGGAAAATGTGTTTTTTGGGACAAAGTTTGAAGTTTGCAAGGGATTCTGGGTAACAGAAACTGGTGAGAGCCAGACAAATCACCCCATCCTGGATTCCCCTGGGTGTCTAGTTTTCAAAAATGTATAGGTTTGCTAGGTTTCCCTAGGTGCCGGCAGAGCTAGGGTTCAAAATCTACAGCTAGGCACTTTGCAAAAAAAGGGTCAATTTTCACTGTGAAAATGTGGTGTGTCCACGTTGCGTTTTGGGCCGTTTCCTGCTGCGGGCACTAGGCTTATCCACACAAGTGAGGTACCATTTTTCTCGGAAGACTTGGGGGAATGCTGGGTGGGTGGAATTTGTTGGATCCACGCAGATTCCAGAACTTTCCACCACAGAAATGTGAGGAAAATGTGTTTTTTTTTTTACAAAGTTTGAGGTTTGCAAGGAATTCTGGGTAACAGAACCTGGTGAGAGCCAGACAAATAACCCAATCCTGGATTCCCCTGGGTGTCTAGTTTTCAAAAATGTATAGGTTTGCTAGGTTTCCCTAAGTGCCGGCAGAGCTAGGGTTCAAAATCTACAGCTAGGCACTTTGCAAAAAAAGGGTCAGTTTTCACTGTGAAAATGTGGTGTGTCCACGTTGCGTTTTGGGCCGTTTCCTGTCGCGGGCACTAGGCCTACCCACACAAGTGAGGTACCATTTTTCTCGGTAGACTTTGGGGAATGCGGGGTGGGTGGAATTTTTTGGATCCACGCAGATTCCAGAACTTTCCACCACAGAAATGTGAGGAAAATTTGTTTTTTTGGACAAAGTTTGAGGTTTGCAAGGGATTCTGGGTAACAGAACCTGGTGAGAGCCAGACAAGTCACCCCATCCTGGATTCCCCTGGGTGTCTAGTTTTCAGAAATGTATAGCTTTGCTAGGTTTCCCTAGGTGCTGGCAGAGCTAGGGTTCAAAATCTACAGCTAGGCACTTTGCAAAAAAGGGTCAGTTTTCACTGTAAAAATTAAGTGCGTCCACGTTGCGTTTTAAGCTGTTTCCTGTCGCGGGCACTAGACCTACCCACACAAATGAGGTACCATTCTTATCGGGAGACTTAGGGTAACACAGAATTGTAGAGCAACTGTTATTACCCATTGACTTTCGATGCATTTCTGCCTTCCAAATGAAAGACAATGTGTAAAAAAGAAGTCACTTTGAAAAATGTCCTATAATTCTCATGCTAGTATGGGTACTCGCAATTTCGGAAATCTGCAAATAGCTACTGTTTCTATACTCTATATTTTGTTCCAAATTCAGAAATACATAGGTGTCTTTCATCCCGATTTTTCACTATATATATTTTCCCAAATTAATTGCTATATATCCGGTACATAATAAAAAACCATTGCAAGACGCTGCTCAGTTATTGGCTCTGGGTTCATCGTGTTCTTGGTGAACCTACAAGTCCTATATATCCCCACAACCAGAAAGATCCAGCGGATGTAACAGTATATTGCTTTCAAACATCTGTCATAATTAGAAGAAGTTACAGGTAAAAACGTTGGCACAAATGGCTGTTTTTTTCAACTCATTTTCAATTTTTCCTATTTTCAACTGTTAGTTTCTATAAAGAAACCTTAAAGGATCTACACAAATGACCCCTTGCTGAATTCAGAATGTTGTCTACTTGTCTAAAATGTATAGCTTTCCAGGATCCATTATTGCTTTCATAACCATTTCTACCATTAACTGCAAGAAGGTTGAAAGCACAAAAAATAGCAAAAATAGGCTATGTCCCAGTAAAATGCCAAAACTGTGTAAAAAATGTTGGTTTTCTGACAAAAGTCTGTCAGTCCCTGAAAGCTGGGAAAATTGTGAGCCCCACAAACCCTTTGTTGATACCATTTGCAGGGAAAAAGCCAGACGCTTTCATTTGCAGCACTTTTTTCCAAACAAAACCAAAATTTAGCTGTATTTTGGCTAATTTCTGGGTCCCCTCCAGGGGAATCCACAAACCCTGGGTACCTTTAGAATCCCCATGATGTTGGAAGAAAAGGACGCAAATTTGGAGTGGATACCTTATGTGGTCAAAAAGTTACAGGGGCCTAAGCGCAAACTACCCCAAATAGCCAAAAAAAGGCTTAGCACGGGGGGTGGGGGGGGAGGCCTAGCAGCGAAGGGGTTAAAGGGGCCTAGATGTGGAAATATTTCCAATCACAAGTGGCCAAATTAACCTTTGAGGGTTGCTTCTGGAGAAAAGAAAACTCTTACACTCATCCCATCTTTATTAATGTGGTTTCAATCATATTAAAGATGATAACTTTTGTAAGAAAGTTCAAAGCACAATTATTGCCTCTGTGTCCTTAATCTAATAAGAAACGGTGTCATGAAAGCTAAGAAATCTTTGCATTCCAGGATAAAACATCTTCTGGAGAACAAATCCTTCGCTTCACCATCCATCTTTTCATGTGATAGTGTGCCAATAAAGAGCAGGCCTTGACTAATCTTAAAAATGTGGATTTCCTATTGGATTTGTATGCTATACAGAAGGCTGAGGGGCAGGCTATTAGGATGGATGAGGTATTTGTGCAGTATGAACAGGAAGCAGATAGATTACTTGATACCCTTACCTACAGACCTCCATCAGGAAAGGAGATAGCTGGTTTCAATTGAAGAGTAAGATACTTGGTAGTAATGGGACGAAACCAGATCACTAAAGTGGTGTATGAAAAAAGATCCTGATCTACGGGGCACATTCCTTGACTCTCTGTTTCACCACTGCTTTATGACGGGGTGTATTTGGTTTGGTGGTATTATCTTATCATGTACAAAAAGGGCCCAAGAAATGCCTCTAGAAGTTATCATTAAATAGCCCCCATCAAAGACTGGGGCAAAGTTTTCGGCAAAAACATCATTGAGCACCTTTTGTCTTAATGTATGGAATTCACAATTATATTGTGTGAGCAGTAAGGCTTCAAAGTCAATTATTCCATATTGAACAACAAAGCTGCTGTACAATCTATCCTGAAAAGATATGTAAGAGTCAGGAAACAACCTGTATATGTGGCATTCATAATTTTCTCAATAAAGTTTGATAGAGTTAATCGACATACTCGCTGCAGAAAGTTAGTAGCCTTGGACATTCCACCGGACTCAAGAAATTGATTATTGTACTCCTTTCTTCTACCTGGTGTAATGTGCTCACGATTGAGGACAGACGGCTGTCCCTGAACACTAGTAGGACTTATTAACTCCACTTCTCTTTTCATTGCATTCATAAGATCTCCCTAGATTAACTGCCAATTTACCAGGCTTCAACCGAAGTTAGGGTCTTGTCCCCTTCCGCACCTTACTGTATGCCAATGATGTGATCCTTTTTGATCTTACAGCAAGGGGTCTCCAAAGATGTGTGGATGAAATGAATGCTGGTACATCCACTCAATCTCTGAGAATCGATGTGCAAAAAAGTAAGGTAGTGGTGTTTAGAGGTAAAAATAAGAAGCGTAGTTGGGTCACGTGGAAACTAAGTCAGGAGACTATGTAAAATCATATCCTTATTTAGGAAGAATCCGCTCCTTTGACCCACCTACTATACATCAAGCAACTCAGTAAGGGCTGGTGCAATAGCCCTTCGGAGAGCTTTGGCTCCCTCTATAAATGCTTAGGAGGAAGACACTTTAAGCATCTAATTTCCATCTATACGGTTAAGATCTCTGCTGTGCTACTTTATCCAATAAACATACACGTCATAGTCTTACCTAAATAAAGTGGCTGGAGAACCTTACAGAAAATTGTGTGGCTAAGTCCTAGTTCACGTCGAACGGCTGGAGATCGAATTTTGTTGAGTGATTTTTCGTTCTAGCTCTGGCCAGGGTGATTTGCTGGGTTGATCGACTATTACACTACCCAAATGGCTTCGTTTCTTTCAGCATCTTTAGAAGCAAGGTCTTTTTGAAGGGACTAACAAAACCTTGCTTTTGCTCTGCAACTGGGACTAAAAGACCCGACCATCAGACATTTCTCATACAGACTATTTAAAAAAGTTTCAAAAGACACAGGGCCTCGAAAAAGCTTTGATAAGGACAGGGAACATTGCTCAAAACTATGGAACGATAGCGGAATTGGCCACAGTTAACTGAATCCAACCCTATGTAGACCTAGAGTTATTATGTTAAGATTTAATTGTCTCCCATTGAGTGCCACAACAGAGGCATGGACAGGCACCCCTCTTGCAGTATATGTTTGAAACATTTGCATGAGAGGCATTCAGGATTTTAATTTCAGGTTTTTTATTTGCCAGACCATAACAACACAGCCTAGAGCTTTCGGTCATGTTCTTTGTTTTTGAAATATAATGCTAAGTCTTCAAAGTGAGGCATTAACGTTTATTCGGGCCCCTATAAATGATCACGTTTGTTAGGGTATTTTTTAATTTTTCAAATGCTTTCTGAATTTGCATTGGTTTTTTGAGTTTTAATTGGTATGGACTACATTATGTTACTGAGTTGATCTCAAATGGGGTCTACACAAATAAAGAGTTTTGATACCTTAAAACATTTGCCAGACCTGCAGGTGTGAAGCATAAACTATTCACTCAACCAAAGCGTAATGTACTGAACGCTTGAAGTGGATACAATATTTTTCTAATGAGTCACAGTAAGTCATCCTGGCAGTGGCCATACCTAAATTGGCTGATAAAATAAAAGGGCCACCATACTCTTGGCGGGAACCATCAAACGTTTTCTACTAAAAAAACTAAAATAAAAACAATTAGGCTAAATCTCATTTCACACAGCTATTATCAAAGCACCTAACAACAATATTTGGAGCAGTTGGGCCATATAATTCAGAAAATCGAGTGCATGAGTTTAGACCTATGTCCATAACGGACTTCTGGCTGGTTGCATCTGTGTAATGATACAAAGTCAGACCAGTAATTCTTGTCAACAATGATGCAGAGAAAGGAAAACATTACTTACCTGTAACACCTTGGGCACTATGGACAAGACCTCCACGTCCGTAGCGTTCCCAGTCAGACGCTATGGATATGGAGGTCACGTACATAGGACCACCACTGGAGCATCATCCGCTGTGTGCTTCTCCAGTGAACCCACCTTGTCACACCCCGCTGGGTCAGGACCAGTGATTCACATGGATCTCATTTAACAACAAGAGCCTTTTTTTTTTTTTAACAGTGAAGTCACTGCAAACAGTCAATGCATAATCACAAAATACAGGTACTAATTGCAGAGAATGATTAAATACAGCATAAATCAAACATAGACCATGTTCTATGATCAGGTAACTGCAGAGCGACCCGAATGAAAAGAACAACCACAAAAGGAAGTAGTGAGTTAAAGTAAGAGAGTAAGCAATTATGTGTTGCTATAAAAATAACTTGATTTTTATCCAATTTTTATCCAATGTGACATGCAGAAAATCGCCTGTGTTCGGGTCAGATCGAGAGTGGAAACAAGTTTGTTAGCATTTTAGTGTCAATGACGTTTTGACCCCTAAAAATAATCCTGGGGTCTCTTCAGGACATGAAGGTAGCTGGGGGGACCTGCAAGAAATACATTTCTTTTTGCCTCCCATTTCTTAGGTATTTAAAAGCTAAATCAAACAATATTGAAATCAACAATATGAAAATGTACAATTTATATATGTCGCCTGTTCTTTCTTTATACTTCATTTTGGTTAGTCATAACCATAAAAGTACATAAAATTCACATATGAAAAATATCACAAGCCATGTACTTCCAGTATGACTATGTTCTCTATATGCAAGCACTTGTGCAATATACAACTCATTCCAATCAGCAAAAACCTCGTGAATGGGTCCGTCAGGCTCATTGTGAGTAACTAGGCAATCTTCACTGCTGGTGCTTGCATATGTCGCCTGTTATATTAAGGGTTTCCTTCCCAGGGGAGACAGACAGACAACTGTCACCATTGATTAAAACTAGAGCAGACCCAGACTACAGTCAGCATCCGAGCTCGAGTCTCCCACGTCTCGCAGGCAAACTGAATCAGAGCTTCAGATATTGTACAACAACACAGAAGATATAAGAAAGGTCTGTAAAATATGAAAGAAAAGAGTGAAAGAAGAAATGAAAAGAAAAAACTACCCTAATGACCGTCAATGAGACGACGATGCATAGAGTTTAGCATAAAAAAACAATAACTAGAAGCCAAAAAGCAAATACCACATCATCTGTGAGGCATCAGGTAACAAGTAACAAATAATCTTCAAAAATGATCAATGTGGTTTATCAATCTGTTATGTACAGGTATACTATGACTTTACAGGTCGGTACAGAAGGTATCACAACATACACTCACAATTATCTACCAAGTCTCCTTATGTGTCTGTAATTTGTTTCAGGCCTCAGGTCAGAATGTACCTCTCTTGAGAACTTGCCCTACACCCCCTCATACTGGGGAGTCTATCATTTATTTTATTAAATCCGTTTTTTGAAGGTCACCATATCATGTATGCCTTCCAGCCACTCTCGAAATACAGGGGTTTTGTTCATTTTCCAGCACTGTAAGCTCATCATCCTTGCGACCCTTAAGGCAGTGGCTAAATATAGTGTAAAGTAAGAGGGCAGATTAGTAAAGGTCACTTGTATCGTGAAGTAGAGCCAGTCTCCCATTTAAGTCACTTGTGACCATCAGATCAACTTTCATACAGGTCCAGAGTTGCCTCCTGTATCCGTGCACATTCGAGCATGACCACAGAATATGTACGATGTCACAATCTTGTTCCCCACATCTCCAAAATTCAGAATCAATTATATATAGATATTTATTTATATATATTTTTCAATAAAAGACTGTACCACAGATCGAAACATCTGTAAAAGATATTTAATCCTAATGTCAGCATGCTGGTGACATTAGATATAGAATGTATGTACACCAACATGCCCCAAAATGAGAGCTTTCAGGTCATTCAACAGATTCTGAACACATATCCAAACCTCATACAGGTTTCGACTAAATTCCCAATAGATCGTTTGACAACTTTGCACAGAATAATGAGCTCTACCAGCAGTGCAGCAGAACCTCCATGCTCTGAATCTAGTGCACCTGTACGTGGATGCTTTTGAACAGTTTGCACTCACCAGCGGCGGCTCCTCCGTTATGGCAGAGGAGCGTCGCCCCTCCTGCCAGCACTTTCAAAAATTTGAAAAATAAAACGACAATAAAACAAACGGGTTTAAAACCAGTTTTATTTTTCTTGTGCCGAGTTTTGGGGCGGGGCCAGCGTGGCGACATGCTAGAGGGAGAGTAGTGGGCACTGCCTTCACTGCGCATGGGGGTTTGGCCGGCCATCTAATATCGGCCAAACCCACATGCGCAGTGAAGCTCTCTCCAACCCCAGCTGCATTGCTAGGGTTGGAGAGAGCAGGCACAGGCTCCCAGTCTGTCCTGGAGTGCAAATCATCAGTGCTCAGGCCAATCCTAAAGCTGCTCTCATTCATGAAATCAGCATCAGGGTTGGCCGTAGGGCTAGCTGGGAGCATGTGCCTGCCTGGAGAAGAGAGGAGCAGAAGAGCGTGATGCGATGCTGGAGGGTAACAGGTAAGTTCTTTTTATTATTTTGTCCTATTTGACTCCGTCATCCACCATTCCCCCACCTCCCTGGATGCCTCCCCGCCTCTTTTCCCCCGACACGAGCCGCTCCTGGCAACCCTTTAAGAATGTTTAACAAATGTTGGAAATGGTATACAGGTGAAATTTTTATGATCTGGACAGACTCACAAACTTTGCTGGAGAATTTTGCTAACTAACTAAATTATAGACACTTCTGAAAACTAGACATCAAGGGGAGTCTAGGGGGGCGTGGCTTAGCAGCCAGTAATGGCGGACGCATGAGCGAGTGGCTCCGCGCCGACCAGCCATTTATCCACGGGGAAAGCTGATTCCTGTTGCCGAACACGCTCCGGTGTGTAACCGGAGGCTTCCTGGTGTCCCGCTGCCCCTGGAAAGGTCTTGACGTGGCTGCAGCGCCGAGCCCCGCTGGAGTTGGCGAGGACTGCGTAGCTGCGGGGTCGGGCCCGGAGGAAGGACGCATCGCCGACCCGGACACCAAGCAGAGGCTGGGCCGAGGCGGTCGTGTGACCCGCGTCGGCGGGGCGTGGAGCGGCCCGGCGCCGGCAGGCGCGGCTCCGGCTGAGAGGCGAGAGGACACGAGTGCGACAGGTGGCGGAGCGGGAGGGCGGCTGCACGGAGACTGGAGCCGGGGCCGAGCTGGGCCTTCTGGAGGGCGGCCTACCTACTGCTGGATGGGCGGTTCTGCTTGGCGGCCCGCCTGGAGCGGATCTCTCCCTGTGTACTGCCTGCGGGGGTGAGTGTGCAGCCGGCCGCGTGGGTCCCCCTTCCCCCCCTCCCGTTACCTGCAGTTCCCTGGCTCGCAGTGGCTGGCCCTGATAGACGGTAGAGGACCGCCTGAGACTTGCTGCGGCTGCCCGAGTCTCCCTTCCTTCCCCCCTGGTTGGAGCCTGACTGTGGAAAGGGACAGGGCCTGTGAGCCCTGGGAGCATAACGCTTCTGTAGACCTTCGGCCTGCGCTGGGCCTGGACACGTGGGATCAGCTGCGCTGGAGGCCACTGGCCTGGGCTTCTGGCTGTGCGACTTGCCCAGCAGTGTGAGACCGTGCTTGGGGAGCGCTGAGGGTCCCAGCCCTTTCTTATCCTCCTTCCTTTCTTCTGGAGGGCTCTCTGCGAAGGAGGAGGGCACCATCGACCTACATCCCGCTGGGGAGTGCTTAGGAGGGACTCGGGATTACCGCCTGGGGCCTGCTGAGTGGGACCTCCCTGGAACTGTGGTGTCGCTGCGGCTGCGGGGTGGTGGGGTACAGCCGTGAGGCCCCGGATGCTGGCTGAGTGACTGCTGCGATGCGGTGGGAGTCTGGTCCCTGGAGCAGGGGACCTACGGAGTGACTGCCCTTCCTCCTCCTGCTGGGGTGTGGTGTCCCGAGCGGCGGCGGCTGCGTAGGAGAGGCTCGGGCACGGCGGAGTGGGGCCCAGGTGTGGACAGTGCTGTTGCGCCCCGCGAAGACTTGGATTGCTATCCCTGGGTCTCTACCTGCTGTCTTCATAGTGCCTGGTTCGGAGGAGGACAAATTGGGAATCTCTTTGGACTGCGCTGGGGTGCCAGCGGACCAAAGGGGAAGAAATGGGCAAACCCAGGACGAAGCTAACGGAGCCTGCCCCGGAGCAGGGGGAGGACCATCGGGGAGCGGCTCGGGGTTCTTCTGAGGCACAAAGCTCCGGAGATCCCGTCCAACAACAACTGGCCAAGATCCTGGAGGCAATATCGGACACAAAGGAGACATTACACCAGGATATAAGTACTTTGTCAGTGGGCTTGGGTCTTCTAGGTGCAGAGCACCAGAAGCTCAGTGACCGGGTTAAGGTGGTGGAGTCATCCCTTGAGGAGTTGTCCCCGGCCAATCAGGTGACGCTTAAAGAGATGGCAGATCTAACTGACAGAGTCAGAGTACTGGAACGCAGAGCGGAGGACAGTGAGGGGCGCAACCGGAGGAACAATATCTGCATTCTGGGCCTCCCGCAAGGGATTGAAAACGGCAATATGATGTCCTACCTGGAGCCCTGGCTTCGCACCACGGTTGCGCCGGAAGGCCTAACGCAATTTGATACCCTGGAAAGAGCTCATCGAGTTCCGGCGAGGCCGCCGGGTCGTCCCCCGAGACCGGTGGTGGCTAAGTTATTGCACTACAGGGACAGGGATATTTTGTTACAAAAAGCCCCCTCTGATGGCCCGTTTGAGGTTAACAACAGCACGGTCTCAATCTTTCCCGACTATACCCTCAAGGTGCAATGGAACCGCGCCTCTTTCTTGGAGGTTAAGAGGGCGCTGAGGGAGGAGGGCCTCCAGTATTCCCTTATTTTCCCTGCCCGGCTCTGCATAATTGAGGACGGCAAAACACATTTTTGCGACACTGCTGCTGCGGCTTGGGACTGGCTGGAGGGGTATAGGACCGGGGCCCCCCGGCTGGCGCGGGACCAGGTGGCCCCCGTCAGTCCAGATTACCTGGAAAGCGCACTAGGAAAAGGCCGCCGCGGGGCGTCTCGAAGAAGCCAAGCCCTTCCCAGACAGAGCGAGAATGAGCAGCGGCATTGCAAGCAGTGGCGGAGATAATGCAAGAAGATAGACAGCAGTCGGAGGCGGGCTCGCGCTCACCGAGGGGCACGGAGGGCCCAGAATCGGACTCCTCCAATGCGGACAGTTTAATCTTACCAAAGGTCACTCCGAAGTCAGCAAACGAGATCATATAGGGACAGCCGGTATGTGGAGTCGGCTCGGCTGCTAGTCTTGGGTGCCAGGAGGCGGCAGGGCCACATTGAAACGTCACAGCCCCACCGTTCAGGTTTGATTACAAGGAAGGTCGTGTCTGGCACGGTCCCCTGACATTCTGTTCACGAACTTGAGACACTGATCTAGGTTACGACCCCCTGCAGGACCTCACCATAGTTGGTTTGGACCTCGATTGACTATTACCTGTACGAAGGGTTTGGGTGGGTAGCCGTTGCCATACTGCTCTGGGAATTGGGGAGTTGGTCCATGTTGGGATTTTTTCTTCTTCTCCTGTTCTTGTTCCGATATGTTTTTCTTTTCCCCCCTTGCATCGGTCCTGTCTTGTCCATGGCGCGGGTGCTGTTTGTCTTATTGGCCCGGGTGGGTTGGGGGGGCCTGGGGGGAGGTTGGCTTGCTTAATCAGCAATGGCAGCACGCCAGCAATCACTGAAATTCCTCACATGGAATATCAAGGGGATGGGGTCCATGTCTAAGTGCCATAGCATTCACAACTATATTAAGAGGCGGGGGTGCAGATAGTCCTCCTGCAGGAGACTCACTTGCTCCAAATAGAAGTTGACCGGTTGCGTAGAAGATGTAAAGGGCAGGTATACGCCACATCATATTTAGCGTATGCCCGTGGGGCGTCGATTTGGATTTGAGCGGGGTGCCCTTTGAACTAATACGATCTGTCATAGACAAGGAGGGCAGATATGTCCTCCTTCTGGGGAGGCTGTATGGGCGGGAGGTCACGATAGGCTGTGTGTATGCCCTAACCAGGACCAGTTGGCCTACATGGCTGACCTCTCTACTTGTGTAGCGGATCTGATGGTGGGTCCAGTATTAATAGGGGGGGATTTTAATGGAGTGACTGATGTGGACCTGGATCGATTGCACCCCCCTCTGCCTGGTGCCCTGACCCGCCGAGTGGCGGCTGGCTTGCGGGACTGGATGTCCCAATTGGGGCTGCGATTCCAACAAAAAAAGGGGAAAAACACAAAAAACACAAAAAAAACACACACACACACACACACTCTTTACGCGGACGATTTACTAGTGTATCTTTGGGACGCTGTTCGAGGGACGGAAACGGCCCTACAGTATCTGGAGACGTTTGGAGAATTGTCAGGCTTGCGTGTCAACAAGCGTAAGACATATCTCTTCCCAGTAGCTGGACCAATGGCGCGCCCTCTCGAAGCACCCGTGGATCTTAACTGGGCGTCGGACACCTTCAAATACTTGGGCGTCCAGATCTTCCACTCTTTGGAGGACTTGAGAGAGGAAAACCTGGGTAGAGCACTGCGATCCCTCAGACCTAGTGTTCAGTTCTGGAATACACTACGCCTCCCCATCATGGCTAGGATATCCTTGGCAAAAATGGTCATGCTCCCTCGTGTGCTATATTACTTTGCTAATATGGCAGTGTTAATGCCTGCAACATGGTTCCGCAACCTGGACGCCTTGGTGAGGGACCTGGTTTGGGGGGACGGCAGGCGCAGAGTTTCACTTGCAGTATTGAGACGCCCCATAGAAGCGGGAGGCTTGGGAGTCCCCGATTTTGAGTTATATCAGCTTGCTGCCCAGCTGCAATGGCTGTCTCAATGGCTCGAAGGGGCGAACGTGGACGGGACGTTCTTGGCGGAACACGGTCAGAGTCCCAGTCTATTGCTGGCAAAGCTTCTGATACCCACAACAAAAGTTCCCCACAACACCACATTGCAGTCCACGGCACTGCAATGCTGGAGACGTAGCATTAAGAGGATACCCGATACCTCAAAATATTCGCCGGAGTTGCTGCTGGTGGGATTGCCCCATGGCGAACCGCAACGGGTACTGACTGTGGAGCAGTTGGCGCCCTGGGCGGCGGTGGGCCTAGAGACTGTAGGAAACTGCTACCAAGAGAACACTTTGCTTTCATTCGCAGAGCTGGTGGAGGGGTGTGGCTTGCCCTCGGACCAGTTCTTAGTGTATGAGGCGTTGCAACTGTGGGGCCGGAATAGGGAGGAGCCTGAGACACATGCAGTGCTGCACTCCCTGGTCACTTTGGGTACTGCGAGACACCAAATTAAATGGTTCTACGCGTCCTTGCGTGAGGCCTCACTGACCCTCCTGCTCCGCTTACGGGAGAAGTGGGAAAGCAACTTAGGGAGGGACCTCACGGACGCGGAATGGGGGAAAGGTCCTGGAATCCCCCAAGAAAATATCGCGGAATACGCGATTGAAATATGTACAATTCAACTATGTGCATATGACTTAACACCGCACAGGATCTTTGTTATTTTTGGGGGGGGAGCTGAGGTGCTGCCTGAGGTGTAATCAGGAAGATGCGGATTTCCTGCATATGACCTGGGAGTGTAGGGTCACGCAGATATTTTGGCACACCGTCCTCCCCATGCTTAATGCTACATTGGGACGAACGCTTGCTTGCACTGCTGAAATCTGTTTGCTGGGACTATATCCTAGGCCGCCAAAAAGGAAAGCGGGAAACAGGTTCATGGATTTGGCTCTAGCACTGGCTAGGAGACGTATAGCAATTGAATGGAAAGCACCTATGGGGCCTCGGGCGACTGTGTGGCGGAGGGAGGTGACTGCCGGGGCAGAGGAGAGGGCGCTGCGTAGGGAGGAGCTGAGGGGGCTGCGCTTCCACCCGATGGCGGACCAATGGAGGACATGCTGCACGCCTGGGAATACCCGAGCTCTCCGAGTGATGGGGACAGAGATAGTGAAGCACCCCCCCGACCAGCCCGACATGAGAGACCGGGATGACTCCGACCGCGAGGGTCAGACTCGCCCGTGCAAATGGCTGTGTGAAAGAAGGTCTTGGGGGTCAGGCCCCCCCCTCTCTATGTGAGGGGGTGGGAATAATGCAGTGGCTGGCTGCGCAACAAATGGTTGGGGCGTGATCGGACATGCCAGGTCCCCCTGGCTTCCCCCCCCCTCTCCCCAATGGGAGCGGATTGTGAACTAGGACAATGTGCATACGAATGGTGCCGAGCTGGACACAGATGGACAGATAGTATCCCATGTCTCCCTGTTTGATAAGTTTTAAACACACGAGTGAACCCGAGATGGCAGGGACACCATACACCCAGACACAGCTGCTCTGAACGATACGAGAATGTAAATTACTATAGGGCTGCAGGGGCATGGACACAGGCACCATAAAGCGGGTTCATACACTGGCACATTGGGTGGTGTTCATTGCTGGGAACCATGCCGGCTAGGCCTCGGTTTATAGATATGTTTGAGCTGTAAAAAGTTTGCATCCATATACTGAACTTTATACTGCACTGCTCACAAGTGTGCTCATCGGAGCATTGTTTTTACTTTTGGAACATAAGTAATTGTAGCGAACGAAACTCACAATGTATGTGATCTGTTAAATATTAAAATGCCAATAAAAACATGTTTAAAAAAAATAAAATCAAGGAGAGTCTAGGTGGAATGCCTAGTGTGGATCCTACAACGCTTTCTTACCTACAATTCCCTGCAAACCTCAAACGTTGCCTAAAATCATGCATTTCCCTTGTATTTCCATGATGTAAGCTTTTGTAATCCGCAGGGATCCACAATATTTCTACCACCCAGCGTAAACCCACTTGTCCTGTTAAAACACTACCTCACTTGTGTGTGGGAGCCAAGTCACGCCATCCTCGACTCCCCCAGGTGTCTAGTTTTCAGAAATGTCTGGGTTTGGTAGGTTTCACTGGGTGCCGGCTAGGCCAGGACCCAAACTTACACACAGGCACTCACATTGCAGAAAATGTGGGTACCGTTTTAATGTGGAGACATGTGGGAATGCGGGGTGGTAGGAAATTTGTGGCTCCTTGCAGATTTCGGAACTGTGTGTTTTTAGCAAAGTTTGAGGTTTGCAAGGGGTTCTAGGTAAGAAAACCTTGTGAGAACCACACAAGTGGACTAAGAGCGAGCAAACACACACTCCCCTATGCATGAAAGGGCCAGCCAAGATTTTTTGTGCAAAAGCAAGCATCACCACTGCGGCCACCAGCCATGTCCATAAGACTTAAAACACGCACTAAGAGGAGAGTGCCACTGAGACAGCATACGTCATCTCTGACAAAAGAGGAGATAAGCTTCAAAGCTTACCTAGACGTCTTTCAAACAAAGAGCCTGCAGCTCTGAAAATTATGTTTCCGAGGGCCAAGTTTGAGGAGTGTTACAAACTGAGACTTAAAAATGCGGAGGCCAAGTCAGTGGTATTAGTACGAACAATGGCACACATAAAATGAGCCCAAACACAATATGTGAAGTTGAAGTGTGACACCAGCAGCACAGCGTCTACGGAAGCCGAAGGAGCTAGACTGCAAAATGAATGCCAAGCTGCAAGCATCCGAATCGTAGATTTTGCATCTTTAGATTGTTATATGGACTCGAATGGCAGCCTGGAAAGGCTTGACCTGCTAAAGACCATGAGAATCCAAAAGAGGCAGGCAGAAGAGGAATATTTACAGAGCTGTAGGAAGGTGCACTCAGAGTGAATGGAGAAGCAATTCAAACACAGAGGTGTGATTATGTAATTGTTCCCGGATACAAGTCCTGAAACAGTGCTGGGACAAAGGGACTGCAAATGTGAACAAATCCTTCCATGTGGCAGGCAGGGGCGGACTGGCCTTTAGGGCAATCCGCCAGCGCCCGACGGGCTAGTCTGACAGGTCAGTGTGTGGGCCGGGTTTTGGCTATTAGTCGGCCTGCTCTATGATCTGCTGGGCCGGTTTTTACTGTAAATGTCCCCAGTATTAAAACAAGCATTGCCTGCAGCAATTTTAAATCCAAGCAGTTTTTTATACATTGCAAAGCACTTGTATACCGTGTTTGTACAAGTTCAAAGACTCCCCCAACTTGCAAACATGGGCCCGGGCCGATTTTCTGTCCCAGTCCGACCCTGGTGGCAGCCAGCCAAGCTCCCGTCTAACAGAAAGAAATCACACACAGATAGAACCTGCATTGCACCCCTATTCGAGTTGAACTCGCACATGTTAAATGAAAGAAAGCGCGTGCAATAAAGTCGGAGCTCTCACAGCCTTCGCCGAGTAAATTAGTTATCTGACTTTCTCTATAGGACTTTCATTTTCCAGTTATCATAAAAGGGATAGTTTAATGTGTTCAGAACTTGTCACCTGTAAGCAGTGGTCGAAGTGCATTTAAGAAAGTATGGGGACTATGATGCTGTGCGCAAAGGGGGCAGGGGAGGGAGAAGGGGACGGGGTCAAAGTCGTAGCTAAATAAACAAAAAAATATGTAACTTTTTTCGGTCTTTCACCTTCAGGTAACTACACATAAAATGAGGCACAGATTCAATTAAAAATAAATGCAAATTGTCAATCAGTGGGAAATGCACTATCGTACATTATGAACCCTCTATTAATGCACTGTAGCGATCTATATCTGTAACCAGAGAGCCAAAGAATTGAATCCTGGGTGATGCAGTGGAGAACAGTGACTTGCGAATATTTGGTGCTACGAGGTCCCAGTCGATGACAAAAAGCACTAGGAATATGGAAGTCATTATATTAAACTTGCATTACACGCAGTATAAGATAGGCTGCGACAAAATGCGCAAAAACGTTTAAGATAAAGTGCTTCCAAAATATAGATTTTAGTAATACCCAGAGTGTATGTACATAGCGGAATTTTTTTTTGTAACTGCCCATTAAAAGCACACACTTCATAGCTCAGCTGGCAACTAACTCCCTTGCAATAAAACTGCCACCAGGAAGCTTGAAGTGATTCTATCTACTGAAGACAATACCGGTTTCCAAGCACCCTGTAGGTTTGCATATTAACCAGTTGTGCACATTTAATTTCTATCAGGCAAGCAGGCACCCTGGCAAGAAGGCTTGTTTAGCGGTCTGCCCGTCCCTCGGTTTCAAAGCACAGGAGACTGCATTACACTTCTGCTGAAGTATTTCAACTGAACTCTCGGAATTAAGTGCTCGGGGACGGTTCTTTTGTCTCGAAAAGTATGGGAACTGTTTTACTTAGATTAGAAAAGTATTGGCACGCCGTGCCCCTCTGATCCCGCCCACTTCGACCATCTCCTGGCTGTAAGTATGACTTAAGAAAAGGGACAGGGAGACGTTAAAGACCATCTGATAATCCATTGCCTATCTATAGATAAAATGTAAATTCAAGAACATGTATTTATTGACTTTGAAGCTGTAATCTAAATTACCCACACACACTGAAATAAAGAAAAACCTATGTGTTAAATGGATTGGAATGCAGATTTGAACATGCTCGTGAGGAGGAACAGTAATTGACAATTCTCCAAACCCAAACTGCACACGCGCAGGTTCTACAGAGGCTGCCCCCGACATTAGCACACATTGGGATTCCCCACTTGCCTCAGACTGCTGAGAAATTCACGAATAGAAAATGGACTGCTCCAAGTCACGTGCCCTCTTCGGAGGACGGTGCCTTTTTATCAGTTTAATATAAAAGAATGTTGATGTCCTTCAATTCAAATCGGTTGTGGAAACGTCAGGCACCGAGCACTGCTGCAGCAATGACGACACACATCTACAGCCACCTCCATTTTCAAAAGTGAAGCACAAGCACAGATGTGCTAAAGATATCTGAGACACATGTACATTATGTCAATGGAAGGAGTGGGCACACATACACTGACAGGTTTCCTACTTGGGCATCATTTTGACACATTTCAGAGATACAGGAAAGGTTTTAAGAATTATACTTTTAATTAAGGTAATCGCCAAGAGAGCTATATTTCATAAATGTATCATTAACTGGATGTAACATTTTAGATAGAAAGCCCATAAATCAGTTTTCTATGACGCTTCCTTTATATCACTATCGACCGCAATAACAAAGTCCTCTGAATTTAGTACATAATACAGGGCCATCAACTTTCCAACAACAATATTGGAAGATGAGACTAGAGAACATTTATACAATTAAACTGAGCAAAACTGAAAGGAAGCTGGGTGTGGAAAGAAGGTGGCAGACCACCTCTGTCTTATCGCAAGCAATTCCGCGATACTGTGATTTGTTCATTCCTAAGGAGAATGACACAATCGTATCAGAAGTCTTGGAGAACATGGCATGATTTGAGATAATGATTTATGTGCAGGTTTTTCTTCACACCCACCAGATCATCTGTTTGCAGAGAGAGCAAAATGCTGTGGACTGGCTGATTTTTAGTGTAATGAAATGTCAATCGATGGCTACTCCGTTTTGAGAGAGCCATTAATTCCCTTTTAAGTCAAGGGTGGCTGTTATTATTCTTTGATCTACAAATAACACCACAGTGAGACATCATGATGAGCATCTGTTCTCAGTACCAAGATCAAGGTTTGTCACGCAAGGAGTCCACACCTTTTGAGTATTGGCTAAGGGACTATGAAACGATCTCCCAATGTATATTTGAACAGTTCTTTTCCCTTTTGTGACACCATAAAACTCTAACATCTCAATTAAGATCTTTGTCTTTTTTTCTTTCTTGGACATTTTCAGCAGCTATGTAGCACCTATAAACGAAAGATGTTTTAGGGTGTGTGATGCAAGAGTCGAAAGCGTAGTCACAAACCGCACAAAATTGCCACTTCTATTGGCTAGCCGTCATCAAAATGTTTACGGAGATAAAAACCTTCTGTCCCCAATCCAACACATTCCAGTCTTAGGGATTTTCAAAATAATTTTATTGCTAGGTCTTAAATGTCGTTCTAGTATTTACCCCATAAGCTTATCCTTTAGGTACATAGGGGCCGATCCATGAACAAAACATGACCACCAAACAGGTTATTTTTAAAGCAATCCGTTTACCCACTGGTAACCAGTGCAAAGATTTCAGTCCAGCCCTAATGTGGTCTGTTTTCTTGAGCATAACAGCAAGCCTGCTGCCAAGCTTCGTACAGATTGCAGGCGTCCTATATTTTTTTCGGCAGCCCTCCAATAGCATTGAAATGATTCAATATGGAGCGGATTAAAGAAACACCACAATTACTCAATGGGATTTTTAGTCAGGAAGAGAGAATGCCCTTTTTAACTGTTGCAGGAATACTAAAAAGTCAAGCGAACCACTGACCATATGGGTTGTTAAAAAGAGAGGTTGGAATCCAAAACACCAAGATTTTTTAGCTGTTTTCATGAAAAAAAAAGATAGCAGGCCATACAATTCTGGTGGCTAGGAGCAGTTGCTTAAGCTTTCAGTTTGGCGCAGGAGCCCAAAAGGAGGACACCCATTTTAGCTCCTTTAGTTTTAAGCCTGCTGGGCTATTTAATGTAAACCACTTTTTAAATTTTAAACCATTCACTCACAAGTAAACCGGTGAATCGGCAGCCTAAGGGGTGAAACTGAAGTTTTTGGCTCTTATGACGGAGAAAAGTGATTTAATGAAGATGTTAATTAATAATGGAGATAGCATGGACCTTGGGGCACCACACACTCAACCGCCTTGTGTTCGGAGAAGTTATTTCCTAACTGGATCTGCTGAGTGCAGCCTTGCAGAAAGGATCTAAACCAGCCCAGCACGTTATTTGACACAGCAATCACTATGCCCAGTCTGAAAACGGTATTATCCACCATGTCAAATGCGGCTGACAGGTGGAACAGGCAAGGATGGACATAAATCCCTCATCTGTAATACCACCAAAACTGTTTCACTCATATGATCGGTCTAAGGCACAGCCTCATTAAATTCTACCTTTTGCTTTGATTCCATGAAATTCTGAAGCTGCAGAGAAGCAACCTTTTCAAGGATTTTTGACAGCTGTGGTAGGCCAGCATTGGGGAGAAGCTCTGTAAAGCGTCTATATATAGAGTTGCTTTTTGATGAGCAGCAGCAAAACAAATGGTTTAAGATCTGAAGGAACATAGCCTGATGTTAATTAATGAGTCACCATTTATATAATACAAAAGAGGTAATGGACTTGTCCCTACTATCCTGGTAGGGTTCCGTATGCATAGCACGTGGGCTTCAGTTTCCTCAAGATATTCAATCAAAGATTCCTCCACCACCTGAAAATGAAACAGAGGTATACCTCGTTTTACATCAATCTAAATATGTTGGACCATTGAAATGGCTGTAGAGGTGGATCATTCTTCCCCTATTTCCGGTTGGATATAGGTACATTTCTGTACAATTAATCTATCGTAAGCTTCTACTTTCTCCCAGGAGACATCCAGGCTAGCCATACAGCATTTCAGATTAAAGAATGCTTCGAGTTTTGTCAACAGGTCATTCGGTTTATTGGGGGGGCGTGGCTTAGCCGGCTGCAAGATGGCCGCACTTTGAGTGGGTTCTGCCGGCCAAGCTGCAACATCCGTCAAAATCCTGCGGACCTGCGTGGTTTTGACCTTACACGCACAGTGCATCTGGCTCCCTGCATTCCTGGGTGCAATCCGATCCTCTCGTGGGCAAGATTCCGCACTGCTGTGGGCACGGACGACCCCCGGCGTATCCTGGCTGCCGCGCGCGGCTGCTGGGCCTATTCTACTGCGAGGAGACGGAGGTGGCGCCAGACGGGGGCGAAGTGCGCACATCGCTTGAACGAGCCCGCATTGGAGCCCAAGACCAGCGGTGCTGTTCCTGTGGAGCCTGCTGCCTGCCGCTAGCCGGGTGAGTGCAACGTCGAGCCGGGGGTGGACGGCGGCGTGGTGGGGGCGCGCGTGTCGCACTGCGGGGCCCGGGGCTGCCTGATCCGCTAGCGATCGCCCGCTCCCGCATTGACCGAGCGCAGCACGGTGCAGCGTGCCCTGGGTCCTGCGACGGGGGCGGCGCGCCCCCCGCGTCTCCCCGCTGCTACCTGCCTCTGACCGGTGGCACTCAGTGCGGCTCTCTCTTCACGGACATCCAGTGCGGGGGAGCCCATTGCCCCAGCGCCATGCCGACGCGGGCCTCTCTAGCCCAAAGTTTCACCCTGACCTGCTGGGCTATAAACTGACCGCCGCATTGGCTCATTGCTGCCTGTGGGCCCCAACTCCTGAACTGCCGCCCCCCGTGCGTGCGGCCATCGCATTCTTACAGCCTTCCGCGCCCTAACACCCAGTGGGGGTTCGACCTATATTCTTCGGAGCGTCTACTGGCAGCGCACAGTCGCCCTTAGCTTCTAACGAGGCACTAGAAAACTTCGTGACTATTTTCCTGCCTGTTACGTGTGGCTGCTCTCCCAGTGGCCTGTACCTCTTGATCTGCTGTGCCACGCCAACGGCTCCTAGACGCCATCCAGTTCACTGCCCTAGTGCCCCCTGTGGCCCCACGAACCGGGCGTCATCAACTCCCCTTACTCTTCTGGATACTCAGACAGCAGGTGGTGGGCACGCTCGGTTGCCGCGGCCCAATTATGGGGAAGACGGACCCAAAGCAATCCAAGCTAGCGTTTGAGCAGCGCAGACAGACCAGGCAGGAGGGGACGACGCCGGAGACGGAAGAACTCGCCACTCAGACTGAGACTGGCGCAACGCGAGACGACGACTTGAAAGCAATTATGCTAGACGTCAAGGCCAGCGTCAGTGGTATCGCAACTCAGCTGGACAAGCTGTCAGCTAGTTTGGATTCAGTGAAGGCCAGGGTGGACTCGCATGATGCACAAATAGCGCATCTGGAATCGAGAGTCTCAGATGTTGAGGACACCATGAATGGAGACCGCCAAAAGTTGCTCCAGATGGACAGAGTACTGGAACTAATTAAAAGCAAAAATGAAGATTTGGAGGCTCGCTCCCGCAAGAGCAACCGCCGCATCACGGGTGTGCCCGAGTCTTCAAACATCACTAAAATGGAGGATTACGTCGAACAGCTCCTGCGCGACCTCTTTGACGAGGTTCTGTCCCCGGTCTTCATCGTGGAGAGGGCACACCGCTCTCTGGGACAGAGGGCTCCTCCTGGCGCGCCTGCCCGACCAATTATCGCCAAACTACTGAATTATCGCGACCGCGACGCGATCCTGCGGGCCGCCCGAGAGAAAGGTGAGGTGCGCCACCAAGGGAACATTTGATGCCTGCAGCATATACAGCCTCTAATGAACTAAGCCCCTGTCTTCCCTCCTACCCCCGTACATGTCCTTTTCACTTGTGAGTCCCTTGTCACACCAACCAGACCATTACTCAAATTGAAAGCAGGGATGACATGAGGATTGACACAGGAACTGGCACTTAGCATATCAAGTACAGGAGTCTCTAGGGTGAACAACTAGTACTTACTTAAAATTGTTTTTTCTCCAGACAATGTCCAAGGAAAGATGAGGATGGAAGGTCATTCAATTTGGTCTGGCCTTTACACCAGTGGCACGGATACCAGTGGCGATTCCAAATGTGAGCATTAGGTTTTTGTTCTAACATACTTTTCACATACCATTATGTTCAGTATACATGCATGCAGCATTTGCATGTAGGCATATGGTATTTCTATACCACAATCCTAGTGAAAAGGCAGTGGACGCCGTACATGGTCAAAGACAAGCCTAAAGACAATGAGTAATAGGAGAGGAAGCTGGGTTGTGGACGGCTAATGCATTGTAATGTAGTGTTCTTTAAAGAGGCGAGTCTTCAGCTCTCCTAAATTGTAGAAGCGTTAGGGCGGCTCTGGTGGATACGGGAATGTTGTTCCAGATCCTGGGTGCATTCATGGTCAGTACAGTGCAACAGCCCATGCAATCAGCCTGTATGATCCTTCTTTGTTGATTTCTGAGCGCACCAAATACTGTAGCATCTATATGGCCTTGGTGCAGAATGACCAACTACATGTGAGTGGCATAGGGTATGAGGCACCCTTCCGATCCCCAATAAATATCTGGAATACCAGTGCTGAGACGTTAAGTCCTGCTTCGGCACAGTGCTAACAAACAATGTCTAGGGACCAAAAGAGGCAATGGTTGCTGCTCTGCTCTTCCCCTCACTTTCTTATCTTCTGACAGAAAGCAGTATGGTCAAATAGGTTTGCAGACCCACTTCAGCATGTGACAAGATGAGTAAAGTGAAGTCAGAGGAAGAGCCTCTAACATCACCATACTGATATTGTTACAGGCTGGGGTGGGGTTAGTAATCTAGTTGACCTTAGCCCAGCCTGAGACACGCTGGCAAAGAATGAGGTCAAAGTGAACTCTACGGCTTTATTGATCTACTCTTCCAATCAAGGATATAGGTTAGCAGGAGCTTCAATTTGCTACTGGAGGCTGAACACTGTGCGTGTGACGTGTTATGTTAAGTTTATATGTAAAGCGCACTATCACCCGTGAGGGTGTCCACCATTAACATAGCCCAGCTCAGGGATTTTCCCTTTCCTGCAACCTCCAGGTCCAGATGTAGTTAAATGATGTCCTCAAAAAGCCTATGTGTGGGATGAGTTGAAGAGCCAAAAAATCTCCAAGTTGGTGACTTTTGGCATTTAGTTGTCAGCATTTGGTCAGTGAATGCTTTGGATGGCTCCTTTCTGTAAGTTCCTCATGTACAGATACTATGGAGCCTAGAACAATTTGTCCAAAGATGGCCATTGGCTAAGGACAAATGGAGCTCTATGTACTTTGATTGATTTTGTAGGAGTTTGCTGTGTAGAGCGCAAAAGCTTCAAGCTGTGCATGGTGGCAACAGAGGCTAATGATATCACAACCCCTGCTGGGTTGACCTGCTGGCCAAGATTTGGCAGAGCTGCAATATTTAACTTGCAGGTTCTGCAAATTTTGGTCTTTGCTAAGGGAGGGTTTGCAGAGGTTGACTCATTGAAATCAATACCCAAATGGGAATGGGTTCACATTCATGATTTTCTTCAGACTTTACACCTCATAATCAAGCCACAGAACACTATGGCAGTGTTTAATAACATCTTTCAATGTCTTCTACACCTGCTTAGAAACAGGCTTTGAACAGGAAAATATTGGATTTCACGGAGGCAACTCTGCAGTCACCCTGATTGCTCCCTCTTTTGTCTAAGACTTTTAGAGCTACAAGTAAACATGATTCTTACCACTTTAAGCTACAACAGCAAGCAGGAAAGACAACATCAGAAGCACTGTTTCTCTGCTTTTTTTGGCAAAAAAAATGAGCTAGAAAGTTTAGGAGCATAGCTTCATAATTTTGAAAACCTCTGATTCATATGGCTCACACTCATTTGACCCAAGGACTTCACCAAAGGGACCTGTACAACACAATCTATTGTTAATACTGTTGGGTGTATGTCCCTATGGAAGGGTTCAAGTATGTATGTTTGTGGTATTTATATAGCCTGAATTAAGTCGAAAGGCAGAAGAGCTCTCAATAAGGTCTAAGAAAAAGGCACAGTCAACGTGTGATTGGAGAGGTAGCGGATTTCTAGAAGCAAAAGCGGTTTGTTACTGGGATGTGTCTTTAGCTCATTCTTAAATTGTAGCTGGGATGGGGCAGCCCCGATGGATATGGGGATGTTGTTCGAGATCCTGATTACATAGATGGATAAGGCCTGTTACCTTATTTGTTACATTTCTTTACATATCATCTCCAGTCTAATGGTGTCCTAACTGTGGATATGCAGAGAGCTATCAGAAATAGTGTGATTGTGAGCCAGAAAGGCTAGGGTGCCAGTTGTATTGGATTTGTAGATGATGAAGCTGACTTTAAAGACGGTGCAGGATGTCAAGAGCAGCCAGGGGAGTTACATCAGAGTGGGAGTGATGTGGTCATATTGTATCATGCCCTTGATGCTGTATTCCTGGTACCCCTAAGAGGGGGCATCAGGGTGGAGCCTGGTAGCCCATGGAGCAGGCTATTGCCACCAAGGAGATGCAAGCGTACAATGGTTTGAACAACAGTTCTGAAGTCGCTTTCTGGGAGGGATGGTTTCACTTTCCTTATGAGAGAGTGCTGAGACTAGGCCATCTTGGTTTTCTTGGCAATGTGTTCCTTGAGGGCGAAACCAGTGTTCAGGGTGAACATAAGAGACTTGGCTTTGGGTGAAAGTAGGGTTTGAATCCATCCAAGTTCATGTCACTGAGCCAGGTTTGGACTAGTTGTTACTTCTTGTTCTTGGCCAACAGCAAGAACTCTGTTTTGATTGGGTTAAACTTCAAGTAGGGGGGTCAGACTTCTAGGAACGAATGAGGTGCAAGCATTGTTTGAGGGGCTGGAGGTCTAGAGCAGAGTAGACCTTCAAATACAGGTGTGTGTCAGAGCATTGGTGAATTTGTATATTGTTATCTTTGTGTAGAGCCCTATGTAGAGGTTGAACATGAGAGCACAAGAGGGAACCCTGCAAAGCCCCACAGGTGATGTGAACAAATTGGTGTTAGTTGGCTAGGTAAGAGGAGAATTAGTGATGGGTGTTTCCTGTGAATCTCATTTAAGACTTCAGGGTGTGGATGAGAGTGGGGTGGTCAACAGTCAAATGTGGTTGAAAAAATCAGTAACGGCCTCAGGCAAGGGAAAATGCTACTTACCAGTATGCATCTGTTCTTGGCATGTAGAGCTGTAGATTCATATACTTGTGCATAGATCGCCATCTGGTGTTGGGCTCGGATGTTTGCACTTTGTTTTTGTCTTCGAAGAAGTCTTTGTAGTCACGAGGTAGGTGACTCCTCCTTAGGGTGATAGTGCGCATGGGCATCGACTCCATCTCCAGATTGTTTTCGCCATGAAGGGTTATGATGGAGTTAGTAAGAAATAGAAAGAGATGTCCATGTGTGATGTATCTAAGTAAGATAGTACTGCAACAGATAGAGGTATCCGGGGAGGCGGGTGGGCGTATATGAATATACAGCTCTACATGCCAAGAAGAGATGCATACTGGTAAGTAGCATTTTCCGTTCGAGGCATATGAGCTGTAGATCATATACTTGTGCATAGACTATACAGCAGTTATCTCCTTAGCGGTGGCTACCTGTATCTGTTGCAGCGGTCTGAAATAGTGTTCTTAATACAGCCTGGCCCACACTAGCTTGTTGTTTTGCTTGCACATCTACACAATAGTGTTTTGTGAAAGTGTGCGGTGTAGACCAAGTTGCTGCTTTGCAGATGTCGTCTAGGGGAATGTTCCCTAAGAATGCCATAGAAGCCCCTAGTTTACGTGTGGAATGAGCTCTAGGGGGAATGGTTAATGTGCGTTTAGCTTTAAGATAGCATATTTGGATGCATTTAACAATCCACCTTGCAATCCCCACTTTTGAAATGTGATTGCCCTTATGAGGTGGGGAGAAAGCCACAAAGAGTTGTTTAGTCTTTCTAAAGGATTTTGTTCTTTCAATATAGTAAAGTATTGCTCTTTTAACGTCTAGCGTGTGAAGAGCCCGTTCTGCCACTGAGTCTGGTAGAGGGAAAAAAACTGGGAGTTCAACAGAGTGGTTAAGGTGGAAGGCAGAAACGACTTTAGGTAAAAAGTTTGGGTTAGTCCTAAGAACCACTTTGTTATGATGGATTTGCAAAAATGGTTCTTGTATGGTTAATGCCTGGAGTTCACTAACTCTTCTAAGAGATGTGATAGCAACCAGGAAGGCTACTTTCCAAGAGAGGAACTGTAATTCGCATTTGTGCAGAGGTTCAAATGGGGGACCCATGAGTCTGGTAAGGACAATATTTAAATTCCATACCGGAGAGGGTGGAGCTCTGGGTGGGATTATTCTTTTAAGTCCTTCCATAAATGCTTTGATAGCGGGTACTCTAAACAAAGACAAGTGTTGTCTGTTTTGGAGATAAGCTGCTATTGCAACGAGATGTAGTCTTATGGATGTATATGCTAGGTTACATTGTTGTAGGTGCAAGAGGTAACAGATAATGTTTGGATTAGAAGCATCTAGTGGATTGATTTTGTTATTTGTACAGTAAATTACAAATCGTTTCCACTTTGCGGCATAGCATGCTCTGGTGGTAGGACGTCTAGCCTCTTTAATGATGTTCATGCAGTCCGGCGGGAGATTGAAGTAGCCAAACTCTAAGACTTCAGGTGCCAGATCGCAAGGTTGAGTTGACTGGGATCTGGATGCCTTATCTCTCCATGGTTCTGAGTGAGAAGCTTGGGTGAGAGGCGTAGCTTTTGATGAGGAACTACTGATAATTCCAAGAGGGTTGTGAACCATGGTTGTCGGGCCCATGTTGGAGCAACCAGGATCATTGTGAGGGAATGCTGTTTGAGCTTCCGAACCACTAACGGAATGAGCGGGAGAGGCGGAAAAGCGTAAGCAAATTTGCCTGACCAGTTCATCCATAGCGCATTGCCTTTGGACAATGGGTGTGGGAACCTGGACGCGAAGCTTGGGCATTTTGCGTTTTGGTGTGTGGCGAACAGATCTATTTCTGGGTGGCCCCACATGTGAAAGAATGGAAGAAGAACTTGAGGATGAAGTTCCATTCGTGGATCTGCTGTGTTTGACGACTGAGCAAGTCTGCAATCTGATTGTGTACTCCTGGGAGGTGTTCCGCAAGGAGATATATGTTTTGCGGAGTAGCTCATCTCCATATGCTTTGAGCTAGGTGTGAAAGCTGTAGAGAGTGTCCCCCCCCCCTGTTTCTGTATGTAGTACATTCCTGTCATGTTGTCTGTACGGACCAGGACAGCTTTGCCTACCAGATGGAGCTGAAAGGATTTTAATGCTAGGAAAATTGCCAGTAATTCCAGGTAATTTATGTGGAGTTGTTTTTGCTGAGGGGTCCATATGCCCTGAATGGTATGGTTTTAAAGATGAGCTCCCCAGCCGGTGAGCGATGCGTCTGCTGTTAGCACTATCTGTGGAACCGGGTCGAGGAACGGCCGCCCTTTGGAAAGGTTTTGTGTGTTCCACCACTGCAGAGAGTGATGGGTGCGGCTGTCCACCAACACCAGATCTGTTAGCTGACCTTGAGCCTGGTTCCATTGACGTGCCAAACACTCCTGTAAGGGACGCATTTTGAGTCTTGCATAAGGGACGATGAAAATGCAAGAGTCCATCATCCCGATTAACTGCATGAACACTCGAGCTGGTAGTGAGTGTTGTGGCTGAAATTGTGATATTAGAGCTTGCATGTTGCATATCCTGACTGGGTTGGGGTATGCTAGAGCTTTTGAAGTGTTTATTGTAGCGCCTAGATATTGTTGTGTGGTGGACGGTTGGAGGTGGGACTTGGTGAGGTTCACTGTGAATCCCAAGTGGTGCAGCAAGTGGATTGTTTTGTGTGTTTGTTGCACACAGCTGCTGTGTGACTTGGCTTTTATGAGCCAGTCGTCCAGATAAGGGAACACGTGAATATGTTGTCTTCGTAAGTGAGCTGCCACTACTGCGAGGCACTTTGTGAAGACTCTGGGTGCTGTGGTCACCCCGAACGGGAGGACTTTGAACTGGTAGTGTTGACCGTCTACCACGAACCTGAGATATTTCCTGTGAGCGGGGTGAATGGAAATATGAAAGTAGGCATCCTTTAAATCCAGAGTGGAGAGAAAGTCGCCTTGTTAAAGCAGTGGTAGCACCTGTTGGAGAGTGACCATGTGGAAGTGGTCTGACTGAATGTAAAGGTTTAACGGTCTGAGATCCAATATTGGCCTGAGAGAGCCGTCCTTTTTTGGAATTAGAAAATATAGGGAGTAAATCCCTGTGCCTTGATGAGGCGAGGGGACTGGTTCTATTGCATGTATTTGAAATAGAGAGAGAACCTCTTGTTTTAGAAGAGTCCGATGTTCCGAGGACATTGGACGTTGCCTGGGATGGATGTTTGGGGGAGTGGAGGTGAGTTCCAGGCAATAACCACACTGGATAATTTGTCTTACCAACCTGTCTGTTGTGATGGAATTCCAGACAGGTAGGAACTGTGAGAGACGTCCCCCGACAGGAGTGGAATGATCGGGGGGAAGTGAAGGGAAGTCACTGCTTAGTGGTAGGGGAACTGCGGGTGTTGTTACCGCGGCCTCTTCCCTTATTGTGGTTACCCCTGTATCCTCCTCGAAAATATCCTCTGGAGGAGGTAGTTTGATTGGGACTTTTATATGATGAAGAGGGATGTTCTGAGCCAGTGGTTTTGGAGCCAGCCTTGTAAAAGGAGCGACGAAAAGAGCCTCTAGGGGAAGAGAATTGCAAGGCCCCCAGGGACTTGGCAGTCTCAGTATCTTTTTTCATCTTTTCTAAAGATGTATCGACTGTGGACCCAAAAAGATGCTCTTGGTCGAAAGGCTGATTAAGAATAGTGGATTGCACCTCTTGCTTGAATTCGGATATCCGGAGCCAAGCGTGCCTGCGTAGTAAAACGCTGGTATTACTAGCACGAGATGCTGTATCAGCCGCATCGAGGGCACATTTTATAGATGTGTTGGTTATTAGTTTCAATCAATCAATCAATCACGGCATTTATAGAGCGCGCTACTCACCCGGGAGGGTCTCAAGGCGCTGGGGGAGGGGGTAAGTTACTGCTCGAACAGCCAGGTCTTGAGCTGCTTCCTGAAGGAGAGATGGTCCTGGGTTCGCCGAAGGTGAGTGGGGAGGGAGTTCCAGGTCTTGGCTGCCAGGTAGGAGAAGGATCTTCCTCCGGCGGTGGCTCTGCGGATGCGTGGTACGGTGGCGAGGGCGTGGCTGGTTGATCGTAGCTGGCGGGTGGGCGTGTAGAAGGTCATGCGGTCGTTGAGGTACTTGGGGCCCAGGTCGTGGAGGGCCTTGTGTGCGTGGGTGAGGAGTCTGAACGTGATTCTCTTGCTGACGGGGAGCCAGTGCAGGTCTTTCAGGTGTCCGGTGATGTGGCTGTGTCGGGGGATGTCCAGGATGAGTCGTGCGGAGGCGTTCTGGATGCGCTGGAGTCTTTTTTGAAGTTTGGCTGTGGTTCCGGCGTAGAGGGTGTTCCCATAGTCCAGTCGGCTGGTGACGAGTGCCTGGGTGACGGTCTTCCTGGTTTCAGTTTACCCTCCTGTATAAGGTCATTAGCTTTGTTTTTATATTGCTCAGGAAGATGTTGCATAAGCTTTTCAAGCTCATCATAGTGAGCTCTGTCATATCTGGCTAACAAAGCTTGGGCATTGGCAATCCGCCAATGATTTGCAGCCTGTGACGCAATTCGTTTGCCAGATGCATCTATGAGTTTTGATTCCTTATCAGGAGGAGGGGCGTCGCCTGTGCTCTGTGAATTAGCCCTCTTGCGTGCATTAGACACCACAAGAGAATCTAAAGGGACTTGACCTCTGATGTACACTGGGTCATTGGGAGCTGCCTTATATTTTTTGTCCACCCTGGTGTTAAGGATCCTGGCTCTGACAGGGTCTTTAAACACTTCTGGTGCATGTTTTAGCATTTTAGTCAAAAAGAACCCCCTTTGGGTAAATACACATGCATAAAACCACACTTACAATAGACTCCCTATGTCACCAATGTACAGACCATGAACAAAGGAATAAAGAAATCAAGTAACAGATGCAAATATAAATGGTACAAATTTAATTAGCAAATATATCTGCGTTTCAGTGTACAATGTATACTAATAATAATAAAAAATACATTGAAAATTCATCATAAAAACAATGTAAAAAACCATATGAAATCCAATATGGGTAGTGCAATTAAAAAACATACATACAAATAACGAAAAAAAAAATTGGGAGAACAAGCAGGAAAATAATTCCTATTTGCAGAAAGAACTACTAAATCTCAAATAGATCAATTGTTATATTATACTTTGTGAACTTAGCGTGTCTCGTCCAATACTTTCTCCCGTTCCAAAGACTCTGGAAACTCTTTCCACAGGCGGGTCTTCCCCGAGTATACTACATTCCTTAGTTGAATTTGAGGCTGCTAGATCCACCCTATATGTCACCCCCTGCAGTCCATGGATTCCCCCCTGTAGACACTTGCCTACCTCAATGACCGTATCGGAAAATGCACTCTCTCCTCCTGCTTGCAGCCTACCATCCGGCGCAATCGATACCTCAATACGGGGGGGCTCATCCATCTGCTTCCGAACTATCCACACCTCTGCAGGGCCTCCGCTCTCTCCCGGTGTCGACTGGCTGGTCGCCTGGTCTTCCACCTCGCTGTCGTCCCAGCAGCCGTCCCAGCGCGTCTCTCCTGGGCGCACACCACGTCCGATACTGACGCTGCCTCCTCTCACCCGGAACCCGACCAACAATGAGGCAGCCCGCGTCTCCCTCCAGCGGGCCGCCGCTCTACTCCAGACTCCTCCACTGCGAGACTCAAAGTCTACACCCATGTGTGGTAGGTCTCCTTTCGTTTCGTTTTAATGAAAAATTTTCCGACGAAATGCCGATTATTATAATTTCAAATCATGCAGGTTTAAATTTGTCGAGGTCCGCCGAATCCTCCCATTACTGCTATTCTCTCTCTCCGGGTTTGCGGGGTCGCGCGACGGACGTTAGCCAGCCGCCATGTTTCCCAAAGTAAAAGCAGATATCTTTTGCGCTCGCTTCCGGAGTCAGCTGGAAGAGGAGGAGGACGAGTTAAAGGGAAGGGGGAAAGTGCGGAGATCTTGGCTCCGGCCCCGGTCACCACAAAGAAAATAGGGGTAAAATCAGGAGGAAAACCTAAAAGGTGTGGCCCTAGGGTGACACGCAATTCAACAAAACCCCTTCCATCTTTACGCTCTTACTTTAAGATAATGGAGCAGATTGCAGCACCATCTGGAAAGGGGGGAAAGAGGGCAATATCTACTGCCCCAATACTATTGGAAAATAGATTTTCTGTTTTAGCGGAAAAGCAGGACAAGGAGGGACAGGGGGAAAATAGGATTGAGAGGGGAGAGGTAGATGAACAAAATAGAAATAGAGTATCACCCTAGTGTTACATCATCTGATACTCGTGGGGCATCCTCTTCTCCCCTCACTCAAAAGATATAGTATAAGAAACGAGAGCTTGGGAGACTCTGAGAATCAGCAACCCCCAGTTACAGGCATGGTTTTAGTTGCAGGTGCTGAGACATGTGTTCCGGTAGAGATTACCCCTCGATTAAGCACAGTCGATGGAGAGGTGGTGGAAGGGGCAGTAGGAGGGGTAGAGTCTCAGGTAGAAAAAATGTTCCGGAGTTTAAGACAAGACATCTTGATAAAATTTGAGATTTCGGAAACAAACCAGAAAGGAATCCAGGATAAATGCGAGACTCTAGAAGGAAAAATAGATGGTATAGCACAACGGACTGGCATATTGGAAGGGGAAGTGAAGGCGCTTTCGGAGGTCGTAACTGAAAATTCAGGCGAATTAGAAAAACTAAAAAGACAGAATAGAGTATTGGAGGAAGACATGGAGAGGCTGGAGATGCAGGCAAGGCGTAACAATCTAAGACTTCTTCAGATACCAGAAGGGTCTGAGAAGGGAGACATTAAAGGCTACACCTGTAAACTATTAAGAGAAGGGGTCTTGAGAGATAGACCAGACATAGAATTCGAGAATGAGATCCAAAGAGTTCATAGGGATCCGTTTAGATTGAATTCAGCTAGGAAGGCGCCGAGAAGAATTTTGATTAATTTTCAAACATATGCAGTGAAGGAATTGGTGTTGGGAAGAGCTTTGAAAGATGGAGTATTAAAATATGAAGGGTTTAGCTATCAAATAAGGTCGGACCTGGGCAGGAGAACAGCACACAGGCAGTGGGAGCTGGGATCCCGAATGAGTGAGCTTCGTAGTAAGGGTGCCCAGGTGCAGATGAGATTCCCTGCTTTGCTGAAAATAATGTGGCGCAACAAGATGTATAACTTCCATACTCCAGAAGAAGTGGATATCTTCCTGGTACAGATGGAGGGTTGAGCATCTTTTTTGATACATTTTCAGATATAGTACTGTGTTATAATGAGATAGCAGATTGCAGATCAGGCGGAAATTGTAAAAAAAAGTTAAAAAAAAGTAAATGCACACACACAGGATGGTATATAGGGTCTATATAGACGCCGTTTTCATTTTCATTTTTGTATTTAGAATTTCTTTCTCTTCGGGGATGGGGGGGTCACAAAGGGCGAAATACATTGCCCAGGGAGCAAAAAGGGGGTTTCCCGGGGGGGAGGGCACAGGGTGAGGGGAGCATAGGGAGAAAAAGAAAAAAAATGTCCTCAAGATGCTGAACTCAAAAGGGGAAATGAATGAGTATAGCAGGATAAAGGATTTATGCAGAAGGAGCTGGAAAGACGTGGGGAACTGTGGGGAAAGTAGAAAAACAGTAGAGTATGGATAATTATAAAAAAATATGCTTTCTGACATGGAACGTAAACGGTCTAAGGGGTGGAAAAAAGGCATGTAGGGTGCTAGAATTTTTAAAGGAAAGTGATGTACAAATCATTCTCCTACAAGAGACGCACTTAGAGAGGGAGGAGTGTAGACAGCTCTTTAGTAAAGCACGTTGGGCCCAAGAGGTTTTGTGTTCAGATCAAAGGGGAAGTTCAAGAGGTGTGGCTATTATTATAAGGAGAAATTACGGAATCCGAGTGGTGAAATATGAGACAGATACTACAGGGAGATGGTTAGTAGCCACAATATTAATACAAGATAAGCCCCTGGTGTGTGCTGTGTACTATGGGCCGAACGAGGATAATCAGGACCCCTTAGTAAAGTTAGAAATCTGTCTGTAGGAAACAGAAGCACCTGTAATCTTAGGAGGAGATTTTAATTTAGTTCTTAATAAGGAGCTAGATAGAACGTCACGTGTGAAGTATGTTACCCCACCAAAAGCTTTTGCCAGATTAAAAAGCATGATACAAGAATTTAATTTGGTAGATATTTGGCGTATTAAGAACAAGGAACTGCGGGATTTTACTTATTATAGCAAAAAATATAGACATCACTCCCGCATAGACTTTTTTCTTGTAGATCAAGTTTTATATACGGATATAGAAACAGTATCACACATTCCAGCAGTCTTATCAGACCATTCCGTAGTGGTAATGTCTGTAAATTTTTATCAAAAGCAAGGGCCAAGAAGGTGGACGTTAGATAGGACCGTATTATTAGATGAAACTGTAATTAGAGAGTTGGGAAAGAAAACCGAGGAATATTTCTTAACTAATATAGGCTCTGCATGTGAGCAACTTGTCTGGGGTGCCTTTAAGGCCTATTTACGGGGAATATTGACATCTATAACCAGGGGGAAAAGAAAGTTATCAAAACAGGAGGAGGAGAGTAAAATAAGGGAGATTAAGAAGAAAGAGAGATCTACAGAAGGCCTCCTTAGATGGTGCTATTAATATATCCCTTTTGGCGAAAGATTTAGAAAATTTGCAGGTAAAATTCCAGGCGCAATTGGATAAGAAATTACTTGACAAATGGAAGGCTAGTAAGCTTCAGCATTTTGCGTATGGGGAGAAATGTAGCTCTTTATTAGCATGGAAGGTGAAAACAGATAGAGCCAGGAACACAATAAAATGTTTGAAGAGTAGAGAGGCTGGGGAGGAGCTATGCGCAAATGAAGAAATTGGCCGGGAGGCTAGTGAGTTTATGAGTGAGCTATATAAGGAGACTGTATTTCCTAATCAAGAAAGGATTGAGAATTGGTTAAGACAGACTAGGCTCCCACAGCTGGATGAAGAGCAAAGGAGATATTTGGAAAGAGAGATAGCAGAAGAGGAGGTTAGTATCCAGTGTAGAAAGATGGCGAGGGGAAAAGCAGCAGGACCAGATGGCCTTCCGGTGGAAGTATATCTTTGCATACTAGAATATGTAGTATCCGCTCTAACCTCTATGTGTAATAGGTTATATAGTAGGGGAGAAAGTATCCCCACTACTTGGTCTGAAGCTACCATTACGTTAATTATAAAACCCAATAAAGATCCGCTAAAGGTGGATTCGTATAGACCTATATCCCTTTTAAATGCGGATTACAAGATCTACTCCGGAATTATAGCATTAAGAGTGTCTAAGGTGATAAAAGGGGTTGTGCATCCGGATCAGAGGGGTTTTATTCCTGGGAGGCAACTTAATGAGCTAACCTTCCAGATGATAGGAGTAGTGGATATGGCAGAAGAAAAAAAAAATCCCCCCGACGGTAGTGGCAGTAGATGCTGCCAAAGCATTTGATCAAGTGAATTGGCAGTATCTGTGGGAGGTTTTAATTTGTTTTAATTTCCCCAAAAATATGGTGGAGGCAGTAAAAATCTGTATCAAAATCCTAGGGCTAAAGTGTTGATCAATGGAGATTTAACAAATTGGATTAGTATAACTAGAGGGACAAGGCAAGGATGTCCCCTGTCTCCGCTCTTATTTAACTTATATATAGAGCCTTTCGCTAACTTAATCAGGGCAGACACTGAGATCCTTCCTATTAATTTTAATGGGTTTGAAGTAAAACTGGGACTATACGCTGATGATTTGATTGTGTACACTATTAATCCCCAGGAGGCGATACCCATTTTAATGAGAAGGGCAGAAGAATTTGGCTCACTTTCTGGGTATAGGGTCAATACAGATAAAACTGAGATCATACAATGGAATCAGAGAACAAATATTCCAGGGATTAAAACTCAAATGCGATACTTGGGTGTGACAATCACACAAAAGTTAGAGGATATTACAAGGGTGAATTGGAAGAAAGTGAGTCAAGAGATATCGAGTTTATTGTTAAAATGGGCGAATTTACCATTAACCATCTACGGCAGGGTAAATCTTATAAAAATGGTTATACTCCCGAAAGCTACTTTTCTTTTTAATTCCATCCCCCTAACTTTTAGGAAAGAGGATATAGCTAAAGTACAGGGAAAAATTGGGAGTTTCATATGGGCGTCAAAGGGACCCAGGATAGCATGGAGGAAGTTGAGAGGAAAACTTGGGGCAGGAGGATTAGCATTACCCGATCTGCTTGCTTATTGTTATGCCTTCCATTTCAAAAACTTTCGTATGTTGGCAAATAAGCCCGATAGGTCATCGTTGGGCTTATTATTTTCTGCAATGCTTGGGATGTTAGTCAGGGCCAGCACTATTTTCTTTTTAAGTAGGGAGACCCGAAGTTCTTCAAAAAGGTCAGACTGAAAGTTTTAAACACTGCATTGAGAACATGGATGTATGTCCGGAAAAACTGCGATTCACATATTATTCTGCACGGGCACCTATTTGGGAATCTCCAGGCACCCCCGAATGCCTGAAAGATCAATTGAGCCAACCATTAAAAGCAGGGGGTATATTTTATTGGGCAGATCTTATGAAGGATAACAGATTAGTGAGTTGGGAAACACTCAGCAACCTGACCAGGGGGAAATTGACAAGGTTCAAATACTATCAATTAGGCTCCTGGTGGGTAACCCAAAAATGGACGCATGAGGAGGAAGATTTGAAGCTAGATCAGCTTGCAAGAACAGATGATTGGAAGCAGGAAATTTCCTTCTGGTATTGGTCCTTCGTGGAAGCAGAGGACACGCTTAGTACTGACATTAGAAACCTATGGGGCGAAGAATTTAGGGAGGAGGAAGCCAAGACTCTGTGGACGGATTCTTTCGACATGTTACGAGTAGCTGTAAAACCTGCCTCACTAAAACGAAATCATCTGTTTACCGTTCACAGAGTTTACTGGTCCCCGTGGAAGTTGTCGAAGGTTACTGGTAATCAATATTGTTGCCCAAGATGCAAGCATGAAGAAGCAGATGATTTGCATATGTTTCTAGAATGCCCAAAGATTACGCAATATTGGTTGGACGTATGTAATTTTCTAGGAGATGTTCGGGGAAAAAGATGAAGGTAAGCCCACATTTAATATTTTTTGGGCTTACGCAAAAGAAGGGATGGAGAAGGAGGTGGGTTCTATGTTTACCTTCTATGTAGTAATATTGGCAAGACGCGAAATATGTATTAAGTGGAAATCTGAAAATTCACCGACCTTTGCTGAATGTTTAAAGAGTGTTATATCAACAAGCGAATCAGATATGGCCTGTGATGCAGAAAGCAGAGATAAGATCTGGACTTTACTGTTGGAATGGAGAGAAAGGACAAGCGGGTCCAATGATTAAGCCTAATAGTGCTGGCGGCTCTGGTCTCTCGAAGGGGCGCACAGGTAGTAGTGGAGATGGGACCAGTAACAGCATTCCTCTTAGAGAGTACTCCCTCTCCTCTCAGACGGTCTTCACACGGAATATAGAGATAGAAGGGGAGACTCAGTATGAGAGTTGGCAGAATGAAGACACACAAAAAAAAAAAAATTGTTATATTATAAGGAAATTGTCAATCTTAACAGTTGTCCACATAGATTTACAGTAGGCCTTCCTTTATTAGTGCATCGACGCGTTTCGGTGGGCACTATATTTTGACCGTCACCTTCTTCAGGAAAGGACAATAACTCACAAACATTAAAAACCGATTCTTAATATTGTTCAAGAATTGGACTAGATCAGCCTCAATTCAAACCTAAAAGGACATGCGAATTCCTCTTTTTCTTGCTCCTATATGTATCTTAGATGTGATGTCAGCACTAATACCAGAGCGCGACTCGCTTCAAGTATCCACATATATTCAGATACCGTCCAAATCAATATATAAATGTGGCCAGTACCTCCAATTATATGGCCCGAGTGTAAGACGTAAACGGCTTGTATCTTCTCTAAAATCCAGTGTTCCTGTAAGGACTATAAAATTCTCTTCTGTGGTGCTCACATCCACTAACACAATCCCGTGAGTGATTCAAGTATGGCAATCCGCTTCCAATTTCTGTATGTTTTAGCATGCCTTTTAGCACTGACAGGGTGTGTGTGGACTTTTGTGAGGGTGCAAATGTTTCCAATAAAGAGTCTTCCTCTAAGGGATCAGAGTGTAATTGTACCCCGTGCTATTGAGCAGCCCTATTAATTAGTTGCGCAAACCCAATATTATCATCTGGTGGTGATGGCCTAGAGGGATAGAGGTCCGGGTCATTGTGTGGATCTGGATCTGTATTGTAATCATCCCAAGGATCTGTATCGTGTGGGATGGTATGTGCGTCATCATCCCTATCTGGACCTCCGTTCCCATCCCCATCAGTATAATCATCTTCATCCTCCTGTGGTTGAGGTGAAAATGTATGTTGTGGAGAGTGTGCTGGAGAAATTAACAAATTAGGATCAGTTGGAGAAGGAGAGGGAGGTGGAGAAGTATTAGTGCCCATTTCTTTCTGTTTAATGGGTATTCCAGAGTCTTCTGAAGTGCCCAGTTTCCTCTTTTTAGGAGGCTTGGCGACAACGTGACTGGTTTCTGGGTCAATGTGTAGTGTTTTTTGCTTTGGATCCGAAAAATCTGGCACAGACTGTTGTTTGGGTACAATGTCCTTTTTCGGTGCCGAAGGCTTGGGGTCAGAATGTTCTTTTGATTTTGTTTGTGAAGCTTTCTGCGGGGTCGTGGACTCTTTAGCTTTCGGTATAGGAGTTTGTGGCTCCGAGACCTTTTTCGGCTCCGAAGGTTTTGGTTTAACCTGTTTTGGCTCCGAATGCATGACCTTTGTTTCGACGCCGAGGGCTTCGGCGTCGAGGCTGTTTTTGGTGCCGACGAAGAAGGGTGTGGCACATCTTTAGTTTTGGGCTTCGGAGCCGAAGGTGATTCGTCGGCACCGGAACGGGGTTGGCTCGAGCCCGAGCCGGAAGGCTTTTCTTTCGGTTTCATAGCCGGGCCCGAGGGCGGGGCATCTGAAATGTGTTGCCGGTGTCGACCTGAGCCAGAGTGCGAAGGTGTTACCGGAGCCTTTTGTTTGGGGTTGGTTAGGAGAGGGGTCTTGGTACTCACGGACCGCTGAGCTAGTGTGACTGCCTCATCTTCGATGTCGGAGTCGTCGGCTTCGGAGACGGAGATCTCTCCATCAAGTTTTTGTTCTGGCTGGACATTGGGATCTGCTCCGAAGATGTCTGGAATCGAGCTGCTTCCGCAGGACATTTCGTGACGTCGAGCCCGACGGTCACGGATGGTTTTCTTCGACCTGTAAGATGCACATGCCTCGCAGTTTTTGTCCTCGTGCTCCGGGGAGAGGCAGAGATTACAAACCTGGTGTAAGTCCGTGTGTGGGAACTTAGCACCACACCCGGGGCATTTTTTAAAAGGAGTTCTTTCCATTGACTGCTGGCGTGATCGGCGCGGATAGGCCCAACGGCCCGCGTCGAAGATCTAGGTCGATGATTTTATATTTTTCGAAGATGCGCGTCGAAAGGGAAACGCGATCGAGACAATACTGTCGAGTGGTGAGGGATTGCGCGTCGAAGGGGGTTCGAGAACGGCACCGACCCGGAGCGCAGCAAATCACATCCGAACCCGATGGCGGAAAAAAACTATCTGGAGATGGAGTCGATGCCCATGCGCTCTATCACCCTAAGGAGGAGTCACCTACCTCGTGACTACAAAGACTTCTTCGAAGACAAAAACAAAGTGCAAACATCCGAGCCCAACACCAGTTGGCGATCTATGCACAAGTATATGATCTACAGCTCATTTGCCTCGAACACTCATCTATATCTGTGGCTAGGAGGGAATCATCTTCGATCTGTTAATGTGATCTCGAAGTAATGTATAGACCATTTTTTGAATGATCTGGCTAAGGAAAGGTAGATGAGTGATTGGCGGGTAGTTGGTAAGGTCATCAGAATGGTTACTTCAGCAGTGGGACCGGATGGCCTGTCTTGAGAGCTTCCAGGAAGATGCCTTGAGTCATGGAGGTGTTGGCGATGGTAAGTGGGAGTGAGAGAGCTTCTCCAGAGAGGAATTATAGGTGGTGGCTTTGAGGGAACTGGGGGTCTCTACAAAGATTTTGACAGACAGGGGTTTGGAGGATGACCACTGTGAAGGAGTATGTGTCAGAAAAGAAACCAGTTTGGTTTTGTCAATGCGCTGTTGAGTTTCTGTATTTTTTCAATAAAGAAGTAGTTGATGGGATGGGTTGATGGAGTGCTTGATTATTTTGAAGAGCATTCTGTTTGGGGTTGTCAGTATCATTAATGGCACTGGTATACAGTAATTACCTTTGGCTGATATGATGAGTTGTCGGCATGTTATGAGAAGGTATTTCAGTAGAATGAGGTTGTCAGGATTCTGTTTTTATTCAATTTTTCTCCTGTCTGCAGTGTACCGTTTGTTGTCAGCAAGAGCTTTGGAATACCAGGGTGCTGAAGGCCTCTGTCTGCATATTAGTTGGAGCATTTTAGTTGGAGCATAGGTATTCAAATCATTTTCCAGAAATGCATAGAAGAGTGATGACGTCAGACCTGAAGGTGGCAGGGCAAGAAAGGAGTTTGATCTTTAGGTTGTATGTGGAGACGTCTTTGAAGACATCTTTGAAGGTTTGCCGTTTTCTTTTGGGTTGACCCTCATGCATTGTTTGGAATCTGAGCAAGGGATTCCAATGAGGTCATACAGTCTTTTAGTATGGGAAGCTTGCCCTAGATGGTCAGTAATGTTGAGAAGACGCGGCCTTTGTAAAGTATTAATGATGTAGCATACTGTACCAAGTTGAGTGTACCGATGGGGTTGAGGGTGGAGTCTCTTGTATTTTTCATGCGTCAGTTATCAGAGAGGCTGAAGTTCCTGAGGATAGTGGTGTGGGTGTGACGAATAGATGGTCATAAAGAGGTATGAGAATTCATCAGTGAAGACCCTGTTCTGCCCAGGAAGCCAGTGCCTGTGAGACGAAGGACATCTAGGTGGAGGAACGATGTGGCGGTGAGCCATGTTTCTGAGATGAAAAATGCATCAAGATTGTGATGTGTTATGAGGGCTAAACCATGGTGTACTGTAGACCGTTCATTGATGAGTATGAGATGAAGTAGGTGCCTGATACTTTCAGGGTGTGCAGCGGTTAGAGGGGCATCTATGAGGTTGGGTTTATGTATAGTGAAATTGCCAAGTGGGTGTTTTGAGGTCTAGGTCTCGTGTAATTGTTGGGATTGGCAATGCAGGGTGTTTGGTGAGGCACATGAAATGATCTTACCTCATAGGTCGCAGTGATGCAGGAGTTCTAGCCCAAGCCCCTAACAGGAAAAAAATCTTGTTTGTGGCTGCCCTTTGCTGGAGACTACCAGGCAGGAGGACACCCAAAGAGTGGATAGAAGTAAGGAAAAGGCATGATGTTATGCAGCGGCATGATACCCAATGGTGGAGCTGTAACACTTGTCTACACAACATCAACTTGGGAAAAACAGAAGCTCCATCGAAGTCATCCTTTATGGATACCTACAAGAATACCAAGCTGCAAACATAACTGCCTTTCCAGTACATCCCGTTTTCTTTAAAAAAAATACCCCCCACCTTCCACAAAAAATAGGAAACAAATAGAAAGCAAACTCCTATTTGCACAAGGAACTAAATACAACATCTAACATCCTGGCACGTTTCTGCATTTGAAAACAATTGTTTTATTCACTAATTTTCATATAGAACATCCAAACCAAGTCGAGGGAAAGTAAAATGAGTGAAAAGTTTAAAGGCATCCCAAATGTTACAAGCTAGCAGGAACTATTCTCAAGACTAGACACAACACTTGCCAGAGAAAATACAGTCATACAAGAGTCATAAGTAAGGCATCTGAAATACAAATATATCAGTAACATGAAGACAAAAGCAGTTATTTCTGGTGAGCATACCTCAAGGCAACTCGTTTCACATGACTCTTTCAAAAGGTTGGCATCATTTAAGGACTGCTCAAGTTCTTCATACTGAAAACATAAGTGAATAAGTTAACATATATATACAAGATAAAATACAGCATTTCGCAAATCAAAGCACTCAATATGCAACTTTTGTTAAAGTAATGTTAAGAATACAAAAGTGTCCTGATCTGTATTTACCGCATTCGAAAAGTATTTGTGGGCTGTTTTAATCAACCATAAATAAAGTAGCAGGTCAAATCACATTTTGTGCACTTTAGATTCCTTTTATATTTTATTTATTTATATATTGGTGATTTCATAGAGTGCTGCATTGTATCTGGGCCACTTGAGGGTGCTGAAATAAACATAAAGAAAATAACAAGGTGTTGTAAGTTCATGAGAGGTATGGCCATATGTACGAACACCTTTCCCCCGTAGACATGGGATGGGAAAAACCCTTTGACACATCTGCACTTAGAGTCTTGCCATATGTGTGCGGTGAAACTAGATCTGCCATTCTTCTGTAGCTTCCATGTGGACATTGGGTTTAGTTGAAAGCTTGTTTGAAAACTCGGTTTTCAGGAGTTTCCTCAAAGGGAGGTAATCTGCTTCTAATCGGAGAGTGGGGCCCAGACTCTGATAAGGTTTTGGACTTTGAAAACCTAGGAATCTTCAGCCACGTTTAAGTCTCTTGAATAGGTGTTGTTTGATCGGGTGTGCAGAGGGGGAACATGGATTTCTGGTTGAAGCGTATTGGCATTGTGGCAGGGCCTTTTTCTCCAAAATGCATTGTGTGTGACAATAGGCCAATATAGATTATGTTGCAGTACTACAGACAGGGCATACACAGGGCATTTATATACTTAATTCAGTGATCAGTTTGTCGGTGTAGAATGATTTTGTGGAAGAGAAAATTGGAATATAGTTCAGAATCGAAAATAAAACCTATATTTCTCTATCTTTCATATTTGCCGTTACAAGGTGGACGGGGTGCAGAGTCAAAAGACCAGCTGAAAGGAAGCGATTTCCAGCTGCCCCTCCTACGAGTAGAACTTCTGATTTTGATCAATTCAAAGAAAGAAAAAAATCCTTCATCCAGAAGAGGAACAGTTCCAGGCGATGTCAAATATCAGCATGGTTTGCCACAATGTTTCAAACTGGATGAGTTTCTGGCTATCATTTGCTTACATTTGGAATTTTATTTAAAAAGTATTTGCGCAGAAGGTGCCTGTGTCACAGAAAGGTGAATTGGGTGAAAAACGTGACTCATTACAACAATGTGGTGGACACATTTGTTAACAGGCTTCAACTTTTAATCCAAGGCATATCTGGGATCCTCTTCAAACTGTCTGTCTGTCCACAGGGATGCTCCATCGCTGCGATTACCCGGCTGATGCGAGAGTCTGGAATGGGCATTCTTGGTGTTTACATCCTGCCTGCTAGATGAGTGTCTATTAATGTCGAAACTACCAGACAGCACAGCTGTCTGATTTGCTAACAACATTTTGGGGATATTCGGAAAGCTTCCCTGAGAATGCATTCCACCCTTTGCTTACCATTGGCTTTGTGGTGTGTAAATCACATTTGCTTGCTTTGTATCTGCTTGCTTAATTTGTTTTAGGCTGTAGTTTGAATTCGTCCCTCCCATGGACCATAGCCTATTTACTGTATTCTTCTACAGTGCCCGATTTCTGTAAACAGGCTTTTACACCTTGTTCTTATCTTGTCACATGTGCTGTGCATTCAAAGAGAGAGGTCAAATGTCAGGCTGAGTCTTCCGGTGTTTTCTATTCTTCCTCTGACTTCAAAGTGACAGGATTTATGTGTCAATCTTGCTGTGAAAGGATGGGCTTTTTTCTAGCACACAACCAAATTTAAATGTCTGTAAATTAACTGTGCCGATATTTCAGAACATATCAGAATTAGGAAAGCACGAATGAAGCACATTTTTTGTAACTCTGAAGTGTGTCGTGGAAACAAATATTTTAATACGATCAAAACAAATCAAAACACTATGTCATGACATTTCCACACATTATCGTTTGTGTGCGATATACTTTTATCAGTAAAACTGTATGTCTGTGCAAATGTAATGTTCTTTTCAAATGAAAATGTGTTGTCTGTAATGGCAGTGTACTACCACACCATGCATACTCCACACTAAGCCACTACACTCTACACCACGCCACTCACTTCCCCTCCCCTCTACACCATGCCACTCCATTTTACGCCACTCCACGACATACCGCTCTACGACACTCCACGACATGCCACTGCACTCTAAGCACCTCCACTCAAAGACACTCTACGCCACTTCATTCTATGACATGCCACTCCACGCCATGCCACTCTACGACACCCCCCTCCACTTTATGCCCCTCCAGTCAATGCCCCTTTACTCTACAACACTCCACTCTATGCAACTCCGTCTATGCCACTCCATGCCACTTTACTCCTCTCTACTCTATGACACACTACTTCACTCTACGCCACTGCACTATACGACACTCTACTCTATACCACACCATGACACTCTATTCTACAACACTCAACGACTCTCCACTTGACGACTCCCCAGTCGATAATACTCCACAACACACTTTCCCAATGCACTCTACACCACTCCACGACACTCAACTCTATGACACTCTACAACACTACACAAAACTCTATGACACTCCCTCTATACCACTTTACTCCACTCTATGCCATTCTACTCCCTCCATGAAACTCCACGACTCTCTATGCTACTACTCCATTCTATGACACTCTACGACAATCTACGCCATGCCACAACACACTACTCCACTGTACGCAATTCCCTCCACGCCACTTTACTCCACTCTATGACACGCTATGCCGCTCCACTCCACTCTACTTCACTGCACTCTACTCCCCTCTACACCACTCCATTCTACTCTACTCTACTCCATGCTAGTCTACGACACTCCACTCGAATCTACCCCATTCCACGGCACTATACTGTACGCCACTCCACACCACTCTCCTCTGTGCCACTAACTTTAAGCCATGCTGAACAGCAGCCACACTGGTGTACAACATGGCTAAAATACACTGGCTAAGCCAATTGCTCTTGCATAGGCAAGACCTATTGAGTTTGCTAGTAGTGGAAGGTGTCAGCCTTGACAAGTTGGCTGCATTTGCATACCAGTCTCTATTTGACTATTACACTGCTGAACACTGCGGTTTAGAACTTGTGGCTGCAAATGACAATTGTTTCTAATTCCTGCGATTGTTGATATGTATATGTTTTATTTAGAAAAGTAAATGAAGTTTTCATTCTTATAAAAAAGTGCCTGAGCTAGGGGAATTATGTAAATGTTAAATAGTAGCAGGGTGATTAAGAACCCATAGAGGACTGTGAATTGTACCTCACAGGACAATGAAACAGAGGACTATCAGTATATGTTGTTTCCAACAATTAAGATAAATGTCATCCCCGATAACCTCACCCACTCAGCAGGATGCCTTGTTTAACAGTAACACAGACAGCTGAGAGGTTGAGGAGGATCAAGTTTGCGTGATGGCTTAAGACGGTCTACTCTACTATTTGCCAGTGCTGTTTCTGTGCCACAGGAAGGTCTGAAGTCAGACTGCTGATCTTTTAGAATGTAGTTCGGCTCCACATGAACGGTGCCAGGCCCGCCCAAGCCTTTTCAATGTACATGAATTTAACAGGCAGGACTTGCACTTCTCTGTGAGGTTGGAAAAATATAAGCTTGAAAATGTGTTGCCTTCAAATATAAAACATGCTGCTTTTGTTAGAATGTGTAACTTCAATTTTTATTAAGAAGGTACATGCTTAAATTTAAATTGTATTGATAATAAAAATGTATGCTTCTGACTGCTGCAATTCCCAATATATTTGATAGGCTCTACTAGGTTTTCCACCAAAGGTCCACCATACTCCACAAGGAGTAAACTCATCGCCAACATACAATTAGCAGCAACATAAGCTCTGGTATCTATGTGAAGGATTGAAAATTGTCTCACTTACAAGGAATGTTTTTGCAAACTGGAGCCTTCTAACAATGAAGAAAATCGAAGTCTTGAGGAAGATAAGTCACATATTTATCTCTATTTGGCCACCTATGCTATCCCACCTTTCTACATACATATGAGAATTCTCTTGCCCTGCATTAAGAGATCACAAGTTGTCCATATGCTTCTATATGACTGGCTTCATTTTTAATGAAGCAGTTTACATGGTCAGTGCTTTCAATAGAAGCCAATACCTGCTTGTGTAAGATGTCGGAGAAGGGGAAGCAAGACAGAATGGTGGAATGTAGTTAGAAAGGTGTTATGGAGCTACAGCAGAGACTCGGTTTGATACCACAAAAAAATAATATTTAACACAAAAGAGGAATAAATGTGACAAACACGCTAAAGGACGATAGCGGAGACAAAATCAAAAGTGCAAAAACTTAACTACAAGAAGAAAAATGAAATAAAGAGCTATAAAAGTACTCCCTAGCCTCATTTTTGCTCATGGTCACAATGAAGTCCCCCTACAACCATGAAAATGTGAAAGCTCATGACCTGAACTAAACAGCCTTTTTGCTAGTGCAGCAATGCCGAGAGCAGTTTTTAGGTCTCACTGAGCCAGCGCGCATGCGCTGCTCTGCGAGACTTTAGTAAGGGGCTTTTGAAAGTGCTCCGAAAGCGGCCACCAGCGTGCGGTTACGCGCACAAGCGCGCGCGACGTGCACAGCACTTTTTCTCGTCGCGTGCGCACGACTCGCGTCACCACTCGCGGTTTTTTATTTTTTATTATTTCATTTCGCGGCCGCACGGCGTTACTTTTACGGCCGCGCGGCCAATGCTTGTTATGGAAAAGTGTTTAGTAATAGTTGGGTGAACTTGCATTTGTTGCCCCAGTTCTTGAAAGTAAAATCTCACAATGAAGCAACATCTTATGCTACAACAACAAAAAAGCTGGGAGTAGTGCTCCTTGACCTTGCCAGGTAGGTCGCTCCCCCACCACACAGCTCCGCCTGTGCTGTCTGCCCGCTGCTCCTGTAGGTAAGATCGCCCTCCGCTTGTGGCCCCGGTGCCAGTTTTGTCTGCTTGTCTCCCCTTTCCTTTCTGTGCCCCTCGCTGCCCCACTGTTGTTGTGCCCGTGATTTGCCTGCTTTCCCCCCGTTTTTCCTTCTGTGCCCCTCGCTGCCCCACTGTTGTTGTGCCCGTGATTTGCCTGCTTTCCCCCCGCTTTTCCTTCTGTGCCCCTCGCTGCCCCACTGTTGTTGTGCCCGTGATTTGCCTGCTTTCCCCCGTTTTTCCTTCTGTGCCCCTCGCTGCCCCACTGTTGTTGTGCCCGTGATTTGCCTGCTTTCCCCCCGTTTTCCTTCTGTGCCCCTCGCTGCCCCACTGTTGTTGTGCCCGTGATTTGCCTGCTTTCCCCCCGTTTTTCCTTCTGTGCCCCCGCTGCCCCACTGTTGTTGTGCCCGTGATTTGCCTGCTTTCCCCCCGTTTTTCCTTCTGTGCCCCTCGCTGCCCCACTGTTGTTGTGCCCGTGATTTGCCTGCTTTCCCCCCGTTTTTCCTTCTGTGCCCCTCGCTGCCCCACTGTTGTTGTGCCCGTGATTTGCCTGCTTTCCCCCCGTTTTTCCTTCTGTGCCCCTCGCTGCCCCACTGTTGTTGTGCCCGTGATTTGCCTGCTTTCCCCCCGTTTTCCTTCTGTGCCCCCGCTGCCCCACTGTTGTTGTGCCCGTGATTTGCCTGCTTTCCCCCGTTTTTCCTTCTGTGCCCCTCGCTGCCCCACTGTTGTTGTGCCCGTGATTTGCCTGCTTTCCCCCGTTTTTCCTTCTGTGCCCCTCGCTGCCCCACTGTTGTTGTGCCCGTGATTTGCCTGCTTTCCCCCGTTTTTCCTTCTGTGCCCCTCGCTGCCCCACTGTTGTTGTGCCCGTGATTTGCCTGCTTTCCCCCCGTTTTTCCTTCTGTGCCCCTCGCTGCCCCACTGTTGTTGTGCCCGTGATTTGCCTGCTTTCCCCCCGTTTTTCCTTCTGTGCCCCTCGCTGCCCCACTGTTGTTGTGCCCGTGATTTGCCTGCTTTCCCCCCGTTTTTCCTTCTGTGCCCCTCGCTGCCCCACTGTTGTTGTGCCCGTGATTTGCCTGCTTTCCCCCCGTTTTCCTTCTGTGCCCCCGCTGCCCCACTGTTGTTGTGCCCGTGATTTGCCTGCTTTCCCCCCGTTTTCCTTCTGTGCCCCTCGCTGCCCCACTGTTGTTGTGCCCGTGATTTGCCTGCTTTCCCCCGTTTTCCTTCTGTGCCCTCGCTGCCCCACTGTTGTTGTGCCCGTGATTTGCCTGCTTTCCCCCGTTTTTCCTTCTGTGCCCCTCGCTGCCCCACTGTTGTTGTGCCCGTGATTTGCCTGCTTTCCCCCCGTTTTTCCTTCTGTGCCCCCGCTGCCCCACTGTTGTTGTGCCCGTGATTTGCCTGCTTTCCCCCGTTTTTCCTTCTGTGCCCCTCGCTGCCCCACTGTTGTTGTGCCCGTGATTTGCCTGCTTTCCCCCCGTTTTTCCTTCTGTGCCCCTCGCTGCCCCACTGTTGTTGTGCCCGTGATTTGCCTGCTTTCCCCCCGTTTTTCCTTCTGTGCCCCTCGCTGCCCCACTGTTGTTGTGCCCGTGATTTGCCTGCTTTCCCCCCGTTTTTCCTTCTGTGCCCCTCGCTGCCCCACTGTTGTTGTGCCCGTGATTTACCTGCTCTCCCCCCGTTTTTCCTTCTGTGCCCCTCGCTGCCTATCGCCATTCCCGCCGCTGCGTCCCTGCGGCCCCGCCCCTGACTGCCCATTCGCTGCCCCTGCCTCCCGCCTCCCAGCTGCTCCTCCCTCCCACCTCCCCATAAATGGCGGCCGCTGCCCGGCCGCGCCGCTGGCGCGCCAAGGGCGCGCCTAAGGCAAGCCCGTCTGCGCCCGTCCGCGACTGGACCGCGCCCAGCGCCAGAACCCCTGGATCCCACCGATGCAACACCACTCGACGGACCTACGACGCCGCCACACTCACCGCACTCAATGCCGGCCGGAACCCTGCCTGCTACCGAGCCTCACCGAGACGCACCCACGGACCCTTCACCTGCCAAACCTGCCGATTCACCTGCCCCCTGACGTGCACCACCTCCGCCAAGTCGAGCAACAGCAGCAACCACCTGAAATGCATCCTGCTGAACACCCGCTCCGTCCACAGGCACGCCGTGGAACTCTGGGACCTGCTCGACGCAACAGCACCGGACATCGCCTTCCTCACCGAAACCTGGATGAACGCCTCCTCAGCGCCTGACATCGCCATAGCCATCCCGGATGGATACAAGATCACCCGGAAGGACCGCGTCAACCAGACGGGAGGAGGCATCGCCATCGTACACAAGAACACCATCCGCATCTCGACTAACTCCGACGAGACCTTCACCGCCGCCGAACACCTACACTTCCAGATACACACGGACCCCAAGACCACCCTCCGAGGCACCCTCATCTACAGACCCCCGGGACCACGCACACTATTCAGCGAAGACATCGCAGACTTCATCAGCCCGCACGCCATGCCCTCCGCCGACTACATCCTCCTAGGGGACCTCAACTTCCACCTGGAGAACAACAACGACAGAAACACCACCGCCCTGCTGGACAACCTCGCCAACCTCGGACTCAAGCAACTGGTGAACACGCCCACCCACTACGCCGGCCACACGCTTGACCCCGTCTTCTCGTCCAGCAAGCACATCTCCTTCAGCCACGCCACCGGACTCCACTGGACCGACCACAGCTGCGTCCACTTCAGCTTCAGAAAGACTGCGACCCACCACCACCCGCAACAGGCTCCCCGCCGGAGCTGGAGCAAGATCACCGCCGAGCAGCTCACCGCCTCCCTCAGCCAGAACACACCCACCGACACAACGGACCCAAACGAAGCAGCCAGCAACCTCGCCAAGTGGCTGACCGCCTGCGCCGACGACCTCGCACCACTAAAAACCCTCCCAGCAGACCCGGAAGCAAGAAAACCCCTTGGTTCACCAACGAACTCAAGGAATCCAAGAAGAACTGCCGCACTCTCGAGAAAACCTGGCGACTCGACCAGACCACAGACAACAGGACCGCCCTCAAGCACGCCACCCGCAAACACCACCAGCTGATCCGTGCCACCAAGAAGTCGGCACTCAAAGAACGACTGGACAACAACGCCCATGACAGCAAGGAACTTTTCAGCATCGTCAAAGAGTTCTCCAACCCCAGCGCCGGAAACAACGACATCACCCCCTCGCAAGACCTCTGCAACTCACTCTCCGCGTTCTTCCACCGCAAGATCACCGACATACACAACAGCTTCAACGCACAAACAACGCACCCTACCGCCGAACCAATGCCCGCCACCACCACCCTCTGCAACTGGACCCCGATCAACACCGAAGACACCACCCGCACGATGAACTCCATCCACTCCGGATCACCAACCGACCCCTGCCCACACCACGTCTTCAACAAAGCCGACGCCACCATCGCACCCCATCTCCCGGGACATCATCAACTCCTCCTTCCGCACCGCCACCTTCCCGGAGAGCTGGAAGCACGCCGAGCTTACCGCCCTCCTGAAGAAACCAACGGCGGACCCCACCGACCTCAAGAACTACCGCCCCATCTCGCTCCTTCCGTTTCCGGCCAAAGTCATCGAGAAGACCGTCAACAGACAGCTTGCCGCCTTCCTCGAGACGAATGGATCCCTCGACCCCTCGCAGTCCGGGTTTCGGGCCAACCACAGCACCGAGACCGCCCTTATCGCAGCCACCGACGACATCAGAACCCTAACCGACAACGGGGAAACAGCTGCCCTCATCCTCCTGGACCTCTCCGCGGCGTTCGACACCGTCTGCCACCGCACCCTAGTGAAGCGCCTCAGCAACATCGGAATCCGAGAGAAAGCACTGGAATGGATCATCTCGTTCCTCGCCGGAAGAACCCAGAGAGTCCGCCTCTCCCCGTTCAGATCCGAAGCCACCGAAGTCATCTGCGGCGTTCCACAAGGATCCTCACTCAGCCCGACCCTCTTCAACGTCTACATGAGCCCCCTCGCAGCCATCGCACGCCGACACAACCTCAACATCATCTCCTACGCCGACGACACCCAGCTGATCCTCTCCTCACCAACGACCCCACTACCGCCAGAGCCAACCTGCACGACGGGATGAGAGACGTCGCCGACTGGATGAGGAACAGCCGCCTTAAACTGAACTCAGACAAGACGGAAGTCCTCATCCTGGGCTCATCACCCTCCGCCTGGGACGACTCCTGGTGGCCCCCGGCCCTGGGCACCGCACCCAAGCCAACGGACCACGCACGCAACCTGGGCTTCATCCTGGACTCCTCCCTATCAATGACCAAACAAGTCAACGCCGTCTCATCTTCATGCTTCAACACCCTGCGCATGCTCCGCAAGATCTTCAGATGGATCCCCACTGAAACCAGGAAGACCGTCACCCAGGCACTCGTCACCAGCCGACTGGACTATGGGAACACCCTCTACGCCGGAACCACAGCCAAACTTCAAAAGAGACTCCAGCGCATCCAGAACGCCTCCGCACGACTCATCCTGGACATCCCCGACACAGCCACATCACCGTACACCTGAAAGACCTGCACTGGCTCCCCGTCAGCAAGAGAATCACGTTCAGACTCCTCACCCACGCACACAAGGCCCTCCACGACCTGGGCCCAAAGTACCTCAACGACCGCATGTCCTTCTACACGCCCACACGCCAGCTACGATCAACCAGCCACGCCCTCGCCACCGTACCACGCATCCGCAGAACCACCGCCGGAGGAAGATCCTTCTCCTACCTGGCGGCCAAGACCTGGAACTCCCTCCCCACTCACCTTCGGCGAACCCAGGACCATCTCGCCTTCAGGAAGCAGCTCAAGACCTGGCTGTTCGAGCAGTAACTTACCCCCTCCCCCAGCGCCTTGAGACCCTCCCGGGTGAGTAGCGCGCTCTATAAATGCCGTGATTGATTGATTGATTTGCTGAAGAGACTGCATGAGCAGAGTTAACCCCATCCAAGCAATGCCCGAAGGGGCTGACTCAAAGCCCACACTCTCTGTACTTCTTATTGCATTTTTTTTTTTTTAAAGAATTGATAACATGACGTCTTTTAGATTACCACGTCTGTATACAGCCAGACATTAAAAAATGGCATTTTCAGGTTATATTCACGTGTTCCTTTTTATTGTTTTTTTCAATACTGCGCACATTTGTCACCCAGGCCCTCGTCAGTAGCAGACTTGACTTGACTATGGGAACGCCCTCTACGCGGGAGCCCCGGCCAAGCTCATCAAGCGACTGCAACGCATACAAAACGCCTCCGCACGCCTGATCCTCGACGTACCACGCCACAGCCACATCACCCCCCACTTGAGGAACCTGCACTGGCTCCCCGTCGACAGGAGGATCACCTTCAAACTCCTCATCCACGCACACAAGGCACTCCACAAAACTGGCCCAGCCTACCTCAACAGACGACTCTTCTTCTACGTCCCCAACCGCCAGCTCCGCTCCGCCGACCTCTCCCTCGCCACCATCCCTCGCATTCGAAGAACAACCACCGGCGGCAGATCCTTCTCACACCTCGCCGCCAAGACCTGGAACACCCTTCCACTAAGCCTACGACAGACCCAAGACCTGCTGACCTTCAGGAGGCTACTCAAGACCTGGCTGTTCGACCAGTAGCAGCATCCCCCCCCCCCTTCCCTCTCCCCAGCGCCTTGAGACCCTCGCGGGTAAGTAGTGCGCTCTACAAATTCTGTGATTGATTGATTGATTGATTTGTTACCTGCCATAGAACAAGAAATAAACATATTTAACGCTTTTCTACAGTCTCGCAGCACATGGCCTGCTGCCCAATGGCATTTTGTTCTGACTAAAGTTGCAGTTGTAAATAGCTCTGCAAACCGGGGCAAATACATGTATGTGGAGTGCAGGACAGAGACCAATGCCTTTCTCTTGGCTGAGAAGAGAAACTAAGGCGGCCCTGCAGGGAATACCGACTGACTGGCGAAAATCCATTTAGACATCAGCTAAACTCAGCTGAAATGAAGCGTTTGAAGCCTCTGGGAATGGGGTTAAGTGTGTGTTTGTGGAGCCTCCGTGCAATTATGGGACCGCCGAAGCAATAAAAAGCATTACACGTGCATATGTATTATGATGCAGGAGTGAAGTACGCATGCGCAGTTTTTATTCAAACATAAAAACTAAACGGAGTCAGAGTGTAACGCATTTTAATGGATAAATTAATTGTGATTTTAAGAATGCTTTTGTCTCACGAAAATAACGTGTTTACTCTGCAGCCTGAGATTCACTACACAGGCTTACTTGCAGAGAGCGCACACACACGACTGACCCACAACTGACTACTTCACAGAGTGTAACAGGCTATTCTTCATGGTTGTAAAACCTCTTGCATATTTATAATGACACAATGTGCTTTGATAGTCACTTATTACCATTAATAATACTCAATGCGCGCGCTGATGAAAATAGCGCACATACACGGTTTCAGCACAAATTCAACAAGCATTGGCATAGCCAATAGGTCTCGCCTTTGGCACCTTATAAGTGTTGAGCTATGGAACAGTTGATGTTGTTGCACCAAGGATATTGTGCTGGTTAACTAAACACTTATAAGGTCCCAAAGGCGAGACCTATTGGCTATGCCAATGCTTTTTTGCTGTGCTATGTGTGTATGGTTGATCCCTCTATTCACTTCCGCACCCCTCACACATGCACTAAAACATGGCAACCTCAAGGTATATTTTTTTTTTTAAAGTAACGTGAGTGCAGTACACACACAACTTTAAACATCTTTGTGGGTGGTTGATTGTTTTGGATAAGTTGAATGCAGGTTGATACGTTTACATGTGATATGTATGCATGTGTGTCTATAGTGTTGCCCTTTCTATTGTTGTACTTTTACCCGCAATGTGCTCTGAATCGTTCCCTGGGGGCTTTTATGTGCCGTACAAATAAAAACGAAACCAACATTTACCAGCGTCCTACCATGTTCTCATGAACTGAGTTCAATACGCAGCTTGGCAATGTCAGCACAAATGAATGTATAGAAGTGGGAATATCTCGTGGCTTCACTTCTATCGCCTCCTGGTTCGCCTCTCTGTTTGTTTCATTTTGTTTTTGTTCTTTTACATGTGTACTCGCCAGAAAATATTTTGCTTAAGAAAACATGCATGCTAAAAAACATAAAGCTATTTGTAGAAGCAAACATTGCAGAGTCTCGGAACAATCTGAGTTATTTCAGCTAAACTGTTGCGCAAACATCTGTGATGAGAAATATGTATGGGAGTGCTGGTTTGTGCCATGCTCTTTCAGTTGTTTATTGTGAGTGAGGGTGGGTGGAGCAGGCATCAAATCCAAGAGCTATACTGAAGAGATGTACTTCTTTAGTAGTATGGACGGGATGAAGCTCTGTGACACTGAACGTGAATTCTGCGGCTACATTTCTATTTACGTGCGGTTTGAGCCCAGCCTCATAGGTTACAGGTAGACTATTATTTGGGCGAAAAAAGCTCTTGTCAATGGCCACCAATCCGCCCCCTTTACCCATTTTATCTCTATATTGTATTTCACATCATACAATTTTTCACCAGATTGACTACAAAGAATGTAAACAAACCAGGATTGGCCCTCATCTGGTTTACAGATCCATAACTGCACTTGAGCCGTGTGTTCGCATCAGTCCAAGTCCCACAGTGATTCGTGTGACCACTTGGTCATAGTGGTGACTCATGCATATGGTGGTTATGTGGCAATGTGACGTGTTTCTGATGACATTTGTGACAGTATTTTTTATGTGTAATGCTGTGTTCTGCCGTGACTTGTGTATGTAATGATGTACGTCTTGGTCACGCGCATTTTAAAGTGTGCGTTTATTTGTATGTAATGGAGTATGTGGATCGTAATTGTGACTTATGTATCTGGTGATGTATGTGGCAATAGTGTGTGCATGTGATAACGTACATGGAAGGAAGTAAGAGTCAGCATAACTTTTCTGCTCAGCACTTACTATTCTAAGCACACAAGCATTTAAGGTCATACAGTACTTTATTTGTTAACAAGAATTTCCCATTTCAGGACTCAATAGTAGTGGTACAGTTGTGCCTTCAGTTCCTTGAAATCTAGGCCTCTACTAACCACATATTTCCAATTACCCAATATTTGTGGACGGGCCTTATGCATAATGCAGCACATTTTATAATAGTATTACAACATTATTTAGTAAGGTCAAAAACTAAAATTAAGGATGCTATATTAAATTTGGTAACACTAAAACAGCACCTTTAAATACAGGTAAGGACATCGCCTTAATAATTTCTTATAAGGCCCCAAAGGCGAGACCGATTGGCTATGCCAATGCTTGTTTATAATGCGACCCATGCTGCTCCGATTCCTTTTTAAAGTTCATCTTAACACAAGAAAGTCGGCCATAAATGTTTCTTAAAAACAAGAAGGGGCAACTCACCAGGGATAATGGAAATGTGAGTAACTTGCTGCATGTTTAAATTATGCTTGCTGAATTTTTTAATTTACTTATTTTTACTAATTTGCATACATTTTCTTGGATAACATGTATACGTGATATTAACTGCTCATACACATGCAAAGTCAATTCACATACACAAACATCGCTACAGGCACATGCATGCCACAAAACGTGGGCAGATAATCTGCATAAGGACAAACACTTGTCAAAGTATGCTTTTACAAAGGTGTAGAGCAGGAGGCCTCCAACTAGGGGAGTTCAGGTTAGTTTGTAAGGGGTGTAAGTTTGTGGAATGGGTGTGCGTGTTTATGTGTGCATGTGTTGGTGTATATGTATGTAAAGGTTGTGTGTGTGTTTGTTTGTGAGAGAAGGGGTGCATGAAGGGTGCATGTGCATTTTAGTTTTTGTTTTTGTTTCGTTCATTTATGTAGTGGCTTTGTCTGGGGACGTTTGCGAGTGTGACTGGTGGGCTAGTTCTTGCACACTGCGACTTCTCCCTGCCAGAAACCCCTGGCATCAATACCTGTCCTATCTGGTGCTTCATCTGTACACAGATGTCCATCTCTGGCAAAATGAAACCATTCCTGGCATAATGTTGAACCCCCTTGGAGAAGGAAGATCCTGGCAAAATGGGTAAGCCTTCTATAACACTGAGCTTTTTAGGCATAATCATGCACCTTCAGTTGCATAGCAGAGGTCATCCTCATCCATATCATATTCTGATCATCCTTGGGCTAACTGTGGCACCCTTTAGCACAATGGTGGCCACTCCTGGCAAAATGATGGCCACTCCTGGCATAATTACGTCCAGCCCTGACATTATAGCTACACTAGTGATGGTGGCCATTCTTGGCCTAGCTGAGGCCATATGTTGTGTAGTTATGGTCAGCATTAGCATTATGGTATCCACTCCTAACACAATGGTGGCTTTGGCATACTGGTGATCAACACTTGCACTTTCTGTGCTTTCTTGTCATTATGCTGGTCACCCTTTTTAGAATTCTGACTAGCAGTGGCATGTGATGGCAAGACATGGAAGGTAGAATTTGCCCAAGTGAGGCACATGTACATGTGAGTATTTGTGTGTGAACATAAGCTGGTCTTGGGGAACCAAATGTGACATATGTAAAATGGTTTGAGGGGCAAAAATGACATTTTCCCTAAAATTAGTAATAGTAAAATGTGTGTATTTTCAGAGATAGATAAACTGATGTTTTCTATGGCAAGAACACCTTATAAAGCAAGAATCATGGCAGAGCTTTTATATGGAATATAGGTCCGTAGTTAAAATCTGTTTTTTCATTACCTCAATCAAATGGAAAAGGTAGAAAGATGAGGCAGATAGTTCGGGGTTTAGGCCGAGGTACTCATTGGTCAGTGACCAGCTTGCAGCTAGGTTTGCTGCTACTGAGATATGAAGTAGACACAATATTTAATATTTGCTTCAAGTAAAGGTGGAGGGTCCCTGGACAATGTGGTTAAAAGAAATGGAGTTAGCCTCTCAGCTTGCAATTTCACAATATATACCTTAATGGAAAGTGGAATTTTAAACAAGTATATGTACTGGAATTCTGGAAAAGTTAAAATCACCAAATTAGAAACCAGATGGTCAAATGTAAATGTTGAGGGAGAAAGATTTTGGGAAATATAGATTGCAATAGTTCTAAATCTAGCTTGTGTCTGTAATAATGATCTAGAATGCAGTAGTTTGAGACCGTGTTTATGGGTTATAGTCTTCAAACAGCTATGAAGAAAATATGACCCTGAGACAATGGTAGATTAAATACCTTCTGTATTAAGAGAGTTGTCCAATGTTCTCCCATTGTATAATGAAACTTAACTGTTGGGTTAGTGGTGATTTATTTCTTGGCTCTGTCCAAAATATCTTGATCGAAGGTCAAATGGTATTGGAAGCAGGTTAGGTGCATAGTCATTCCTATTACTGAAAAAGGGCTGTACAGAAGTGTATAGGCAGCAACTACATTTACTGAACTGTTGGTGTAAGGGTGTGTGAACCTTTTGGATTTTATACACTTGAAGTGAAGGCCAATGATCCACACTTAGTGAAAATCTTTTTTTTTTTTTTTTTTTTTTTTAAACAAACTTTATTTGGTTTTTGTTATAGTAGTTATGCATTGACAGTACAATCACGTTCATTTGTGCAAACCGGCAGTAATCGAGCCCCTCAAGCGACACCGGTGGACTCCCTATTTTAAATCAATGAAGTGGCAGTACGTCCTTTCCATATGGGGCATAACAGAGCAGCGCAGGTGACTTGCTACCCTTAGCGTCCCACAGTACAGTTCTGTAGTTACCGGAGGCATGACCACATAATGATTCACCCTCCCACCCAGTTACCCCCTAGCAAAACCCACGAAGTAACAAAACCTCCCCACCTCCCCAACAAACCTTTCCCCCCTCCCCCCCAGGCATGTCGCTTAAGTACCATCTCTCATAGGTAAGAATAATACTGGGTAGTTCAACAGGGCACCTGTCTTGCTAACCTTAATGGGAGGATGTCCTTTCTGATTTACCCGCCACCCTCCTACTCCGCTGGGGCGGCGTGTGTCTCTGGGATTGGGCTGGGCCAGTCTCAGGGTAGGCTCTCAGTCCCCAGTCCCCTGGTCTACATTGGCAGGGGTGCGTCATCATCATCCCTTGGTTGCTTCAGTATGTCTACAAGTGCCACCCAAGCCCTCGCCCCATCTAAGGATTTGTCACTCCCACTGCGGTTAGCCATCTCCAGGCGTAGGGTCCCCTCGCACTCCGCCCATTTTATAAACTCCCTCATCCACCTGGACACTTTGGGTGCTTTCTTCGCTTTCCAATTTTTTGTGATTTCTCTTTTAGCCAATACCAACCCCAGGTCTATGAACTTGCTGGTAACCTTATTTCTGGAAGTGTGGGGGAACCAATGTAGTAGACAGCACCCCGGTGTCCTCGCTACTTCCCGCTCCGTCACATCTGCTAGGCTAGAGGTCACCTCCCGCCAATAGTCTCCTAACGCTGGCCAGTCCCAGAACATATGCATGAACCCTGCAGCCTCCAGACCGCACCTCGGGCAAGTAGACCGGGTCCCAAAATATTCAGTGATCTTGCCCGGGGTGAGGTATGCTCTATGAAGAACGAAGAACTGGATCAGCTGGAAGCGTGCGTTTCTGGTGCATTTCCAAGCACGTTCAACCAGTTCCCCCCATGGCTTCTCCGCTATGTACTCTCCTATGTCAGCCTCCCATTTCCTGCGCAAGGCCTCCATTGGGCTCCGTGTCTCCCGCGTGATGCGTCTATAGAGGCAAGTGACCGCCTTGAACGTCCCCGCGGCCATGACTATGTACTGTCCCGGCTGAGAGGTGGTCGGTTCCGCCAACCCCGCTCGCCAATGTTTCCGGATGGTCACTGTCAAAGCAGCGTGGAGGAGGAAATCGCCCCTCGGGAGGTCAACTCGCTCTATCAGATCATTAAAAGGGAGTAAGGTATTGTCCTCAAACAGGTTCCCAATAGTAGATATCCCCACCTCTTCCCAGTCCCTCAGCCGCTGCCAGTCCCCTCCGTGGGGGAGAGTTTCACAGATTATCAGTGGGATCTCCGGCGCATACGGAGAGCGCATCCGTGCTCGTTCGAGGGACCGATTCCAACAGCGGCGCATCACTCGCAGGTCTGAAGGGATCGCTCCCTCCCTCAGAGGGAGATGCAAGAAAACCTTGGAGAGGTGCTGTAAGCTGGGGTCCGAGCCACCGGGAGTTCCGGATTCCGGAGGCGTCCCGCCATCCACTTCGTGAACCATTGCAATTGTGCCGCGTGGTAATAAGCTTCAAAGTCCGGGACCGCTAATCCACCCTCCGCCCTTGGTCGCATCATAGTGGACAGCGCCACTCTCCTCCGGCCAGAACCCCATAGGAACCCCGTGATCAGGGTGTTAAAGTAGGCGAAAAGCCTGTGCGGAATCCAAATGGGGAGGGAGCCAAAATAATAGAGCAATCGAGGCAGCGTAACCATTTTTAAGAGGGCCACCCTACCTGCCAGCGACAAGGGAAGGGAGCCCCAGAACTCAAAGTTGCCTTTAGCACTCCGCATTGCTCTCCCCACGTTACCTTCCAGCAAATCATTAGGGTCGTGGTAGATTTTCACCCCTAGGTAAGTCAGGCACCTGTCTTCCCATCGTACCTCCTCTGTCGCCAGCGGTCCAGCTCTTCCAGGCATGGTCGGGAAAAGGCACGACTTAGCCCAGTTAACCTTTAGGCCCGCTACTCTGCCCAATCTGTCCAATAAAGCCTTGGCTCCCCTCAAAGCCTCGGCAGCATTGGCCAGGAACATCAGGAGGTCGTCCGCATATAGTGCGATGTATTGGGGCTGCCCCAGCGCTTCCAGGCCCCGATAGGCACCCCCCAGCCTAGCGTGGACTGCCAAAGGCTCCACCGCTAGTGCAAACAAGAGGGGAGACAACGGGCACCCTTGTCTCGTCCCCCTCCCCACCAAGCAGGCGTCCGAAATAATGCCACCCGTTTTAACCCTAGCGGTGGAATGTTCGTTCAGTAATGCCGTCCAAGCTACAAACCCCTCACCCAATCCAAACGCTCTCAGGACTCTAAGGAGATATGGCCAATCGAGGCTGTCAAAAGCCTTCTCCAAGTCGATGGACAGTATACATGCTTCTTCCTTATTGTAGGTAGTCGCATCTAAAATGCGCATGAGCCTGCGTATGTTCATTGCTGTGTTCCGCGCTGGGATGAATCCCGCCTGATCCTCATGCACCAGTGTGGGCATGTGTGCCAAGAGGCGAGACGCCAAGACACTGCTCAGTATTTTATAGTCTAAGTTGAGCATAGCCAGAGGTCTATACGCAGTACGGTCCCATGCTGGTTTTCCTGGCTTCAGAAGCGGGATAATTACCGCTTCTCTCGTAGTGGCCGGCAAATGCCCCTCTCGGCGCGCCCTATTGTATAGTGTGACCAAGTGGGGAGCCAGAGCGTCCACATACGTCGAATAAAACTCAACCGGGAGCCCATCCGTCCCCAGCGTCTTATTTCGGGCCATATGTTTAATGGCACCCCGCACCTCCCTTAGGGCAACAGGGCTGCCCAGTGTCCCCGCAGACTCCGCGTCCAGCTGGGGAAGCGCCACCTCATCCAATACTACTGGGTCGAGTTTACTCAGATATAACTCGGTGTAATATTCCAGAAACTGGAGGTTAATATCCTGCTGGCTAAGGAAGATCTCGTCGTCACAGCCGCGTAGTTCCAGTATCGCCGTTCCCCTACGCGCTGGATTAGCCAGTCAGGCTAACAATGCTCCAGCCTTGTCCCTCTCTGCATGGGCCCTGGTGGTGTAGGCTCTATAGTCAAAACATCGCAGTTGTTCCACTTGCGCCGCTAAAGCTTCCCTGGCTACGAGGAGGTCCGGCTGTTTATCTACCCTTTCCGGCCGCTCCTTTTCGGCCTCCCTGAGCCTCAGTTCCGCATTCTGCACATCATGCAGGAGAACTCTTCGCACCCCCTCTACCTCGTAAATGCACCTGCCCCGAATGACAGCCTTAAAAGCGTCCCATTCAGTGAGCGGGCTCGACGTGGTACCGGCATTAGTGATGAAGTAGTCGTCAATGGCATCCCCTACCGTAGTTCTAAACACCGGGTCTTCCAGTACCTCTGGTCGTAGGCGCCAACTAGGGATTTTAGTACGAGCCCTCACCCAGTCCAATGACACCAGCAGGGGATTGTGATCAGAAACCGTCCTGGTCAAGTATTCACTCAGCCTAATTCCGCCATGAACATCTGGTGAGCAAAGGATCGCGTCCAAGCGGACATGTAATTCGTGTAGAGCAGAGAAGTAGGAATAATCCCTTTCCCCGGGATGCTGAGCCCTCCAGGTGTCTATCAGTCCCCAATGGCACTGCCAGCCTCTCCTAGCCTCAGAAACTCTATGTGTGGGGGCGTCAGGGAGTGGGGGGTGGGATCTATCCAATTGAACGTCAGTGACGCTGTTAAAATCCCCTCCCAGCAGCACCGAACCCTTTAGCACCAAGGCAAGCGTTTGGGAGAGGTGCGCCAGGAACGCAGGTTGATCCACATTAGGGGCATATATGCTCCCTAGGGCAAGGTCACGGCCATCCAATCTCCCCAGGACCACTACAAATCTACCCTCCGGGTCTATGATTTGTCTGACACATTGGAAGGGGACCCCCGCCCGCACCCAGACCAGAGCTCCCCTGGCAAAAGCGGAGTACCCAGTATAGAACGCCTGTCCCCTCCAGCGCTTCTGCAGGGCTATTCCTTCCGTTTGCGATAGATGAGTTTCTTGCAAGAGGGCGATTTGGACCCCCCGCCTAACCAGGTATGAGTGTATCTTGTGGCACCGGGACATAGTGTGCATTCCCCTAATGTTAAAAGCAAAACGACAATCGTGAACATTACCTGCGCCATCTTGTCTGGTGGAATTCTATGTGCACATAAGTTGCAGTCATTTTAATCTATCACAGCCATTTTGTACTCTGTTGGTCACCTTTGTTTCACCCTGCCCTTACTAGCATCCCTCTGACCCTCTCACCGACCTGGTACGTGTGCTGGGGGCTATAAACTCTATTTGCCTCAACAAACCTCAGCGCCACTTGCTGCCACAAACTCGTTTTTCCTCTCATCTCTGTTTTCAGGCAAACCTTTGGACACTCTACCCCTCACTGCACCTAGTTACACAAACAGGTTCCAAACACCAAAAAGACTCTTGCAACATGATTTATTGCACTGCAAACAGCAAGACTTGTTGTTACCAACAATGGGACCTGTTTTTATCAACAGAACGGACTCTTAGATCTGGCCGGTCTCACATGTTTTAGACCCTGAAGCAAGGTCCAGCTGCAAGATAAGATTGTCTGTTTGACCTGGGTGGGAAGAGAATTACTGTTGGGCTTGTGTGACAACCTGCCCGGGCGGGGACCCCAAGCTTGTGTAACCATGTTGATGAAACCAATGCATTGTGTCAAACCTGTATAAAAGGAAGAGCCAAAGGAGTTATCAGCAGAACACCTCCCTCAGACATCCCGGTGTCTGCAGTTGACGTGATCTCCTCATGAGAAATAAACCTTTTCTTGTCTTCCAGTTTCCAGCGCTTGCCTCATTATTTCGATAGCGAACCCAAAGTGAATTAGAGGTGGAACCCTGCACTGGGCAGCATTGAGGGTCTTAGAAGACTCGCTGCCTTTCACAAATTGGCGCCCAAACGTGGGGGCCCATCAGCGACGCGTGGGTCCGGTAGAGAGGTCCTAACGACGGAGTGAGCGACTAAACGATTGGGGTATACCTGCCTGAGAAGACCCTTGTCTGGCTGCCGATCGACTGAACTTCACCGGTTCCGAACGGACCTCTCTCGAGTGACCTGCGGTCCTGACTGGGACCTTAGAGGAACGCCGCATTGATTGTTGGAGTGAGAGGACAACCAGGCGCTGGAAGGGAAGACGAAGAACCGTCCCTACGGTCCGGGTAAGGTCGTGAAAAACGACTTAAATTGATTGATTGAATAGTTTGATTGAAATACTAGTATTCCTTTTTTGATATTGAGTTATTTGCGACATTTCCCTGCTTGCAAACAACGAAGAATAGGAATATTCTCTCTCTTTGCAGGCAGCGAAGGACAGGTAGTGCAGACTTTTTGTCTAAATTGATTGATTGAGATATTCATTTTTGACCGATAAATACGTCATGCCTGTTTTCTCTAGATTGTTTGATTGTAATTGTTTTGGACCAGACCGTTCGTTAGAGGTCAGTCAGCCGGCACCGCCGGAAGGCACCCCTAACAAGGACATGTACGTAAAGTATGGATTAGCCACCGTAGCTTATAGCAAACTATGGCATAAATACAGTAGGAAGGACCGGGTAAATCAGTGGTCACTGACGGGATCTTTCGATCCCGCTAAAATAGAAACGTTAGAATTAGCTCTCCACAAAAAGAAAACTAGACCAGCCATGTTTGACAGTTTTGGTTTATGGCGAAAAGAGGCAGCTCAAAGAAAGAAAAGGGACAAAGCTAGACAAGATAAAGAAACGCGAAAATCAGCTTACCAAGCCTGTAAAAGATTAGAAGAAAAACTAAAAGAAAAGGAAATCGATAAAAAGGAACAGGAATCAAAAATATCAGGTCAATGCCCTGTTAGAACGCCCTCGACTCTTTACCCCAAGTTACCAGCAAAACAAAGGGTAGATGATGATTTATTGTTAGGTCCCCCAATCATATACATGCCACCCCCTTACGCCCCTACTCATCCCGTAGTACAACGCCAGGACCACCAAAGTATAGCCGCAGATGGCACGATCGCCTCAGTCTCCACCGCCTCTGCTCCCACCGAGTCACCCACACCAAATGCCTCATCAAAGGATACAGTAGTAGAGGTAGGATCAAAAGAAAAAGGAGCGCCCAGGGTCCCGCGATTAAGTAAAAATGAGCGAGCAGGCATTGATAAAATAGTTAAATCCCTCATAGATAGGAAGGAGACAGAAGAGTATGTAACTGACATATGCAACTCCTATGTTGAAAACCGCAAACGATACTTTATTGTACGTCTCTGTTACCACACTCTTACTGCATATGAAGAGAAGTACCAAGATGTAGGGCCCGAGCGGCTAGTGGCTCTCTATAGGAAGGTAGACACCGGAGATGAAGGCGACAACGATGTTACAGAACTCTTTTCATCCACACTGGAGGTATTCCGTCACCTCGTGGAACAAGGACGGATAGATAAGGACAGGACATCTAAGATAGCAGGACCCCGGTGGAAAAACCAGATAGCATGATGCCGATAAAAGAAGCTGCCCCTTATTGGGTACCTCCTAGAGGACAAGGGACTCATGACGATATGAACCATCAAGACGCTAGAGGAAGGGTGGTCTACAATTGGGTGTATCAACCATGGGACAGACAGGACATTTTGACGTTCCGTAAATCTTTACCGGATTTACGAAAGAACCCCACCGCCTTTTACACCGAGCTAGGTACCGCTCTGGGATCAACAATAATGACACTTGCCGACATAGACTTGTTCTTCGGGTTATGTTTGCCAGCAGATGTGTGGAAACAGATTAGGAAAATAGACCATACCGAACTCCTTGGTCATACCTGGGAACAACTCAACACACTAGATAAACAGCGGAGCCCTGGTCAAAAACCGGTTAAAGCAATATTGGACCTCCCTGACAAAATAGTGCAGAAAGTGAAAACGCTGATCCCAGAGAAAAAGATAGACTGGTCCATAGTAACCGCGTGCCGCCAGAAACCACAAGAGGATGTCTCAGAGTATTTCTCCAGATTTGAAACGGTGTTCTCCGATTACAGTGGACAAGACATGTCCACCGCAACCGGACACCACTTATTTGTGCAGAACTATGTCAAAGGACTACTGCCAGATGTATCCCAGAAATTACAAGCCAGCGAAAGTAGTTGGGCAGCATCTAAACCGGCGGCCATTCTCCAAATGGCCCAGTACTATGAGCATCAGAGAAACGAAAATGACAGGGCTACAGAAAGGAAAAAGAAGGACTTGAAGGAAAGGGTAATGGTAGCACAACTCCAGGGGCGAATACAGGAAGGGAGCAATATAGGGGAGGATACCAGCAGAATACCCCTAGAGTACAGCCACCTAGAAACAATTCATCGACATGATATGTAGGACGCCAAGACCTAGGACAGGATCAATGTGCATTTTGCAAAGAATATGGACACTGGAAAACCCAATGCCCGGCTTTGTTAGGAGCTGGTAGGGGCAGAGGGCGAGGGAAATAGCAAGTGGACAGAGAGGAAGAGGACGTGGGAGAGGGTACGTGAGTGAAGCAAGCGAGGAAAGGCCAGGAAGAGTGAACACATTCGACCATCCCAAACAGAATCAGTACCAACAGACAGATTATGACAATACGTACGACTTTGCATAGGACAGCCAGGGGCAAGGGAGGGATCCAGTCGAGCTCTATGTTGATCAGCAAGGCCCTTATGTTACCGCCGAGGTCCTGGGCACAAAGTCGCCATTTCTGGTAGACACGGGAGCAACACGTAGTGCACTATCCAAACGACTGATTCCAAGGGCACCCTTGTCAGGCTCACATGTGACCTCAATAGGATTTGACGGTACGCCCTCCACCAACCCTTTGTCCCGACCGATCCCTTTTAACCTTGACAACAATAGCGGCGAAACGATATTCCTCCTCTCTTCCAACACCCCAGACGCCATTATGGGTCTCGACCTTTTGAAACACTTCCATGCGACTATCAGATGCTCACCAGACGGAGTGCGTGTCGTCCTGTATGACAACCCCCAGCGCCATAGAGAGAACCCTTCTCAGCACACGTTTTCCATCTCCGAGACTGACGCATCCCTACTGGACACTTTGCCATCACACTTATGGGCTAGGGCTGATTCAGACGTAGGACGAATGATGATTGACCCAGTACACGTAACAATACGACAGGACGCAACCCTACCGAAAGTACCGCAGTACAAAATATCGCCAGAGGGTGAGAAGGCACTGACAGAGATCATACACTCTTTGGTAGCGGCAGGGGTGGTAGAGGAAGTAGTGAGCAACGTTTGTAACAGTCCCATACTACCGATTGTAAAGAGACAGGGAGCGGGAGACGGAAAAGCCTACCGCTTCATCATTGACCTGCGGGAGATAAACAAAATCGTAGTGCCACAATACCCAGTAGTTTCCGACATCACGACAATTTTGACTTTAATCCCCTCCACTGCCACCACCTTCACTGTAATTGACCTCAAAACGCATTCTTTTCCATACCTATACACAAGGACAGCCGCTATCTATTTGGATTCACCCTAAACTCCCGTTCGTACAGATTTTGCAGAGCACCTCAGGGGTACACTGAGAGCCCAAGCATCCATAGCCAGGCGCTTAAAAGACAGTTGGACGCCATACAATTGCCAGATGGAGTGGCACTAATACAATATGTAGACAACATCCTTCTAGCAGCGGACACCATACCAATAGCCGTCACAGCCACCATCAAACTACTCCATTTTCTTGCTGAGAATGGTCACAAGGTCTCCCGAAAGAAATTGCAGTTCTGTAAATCACAAGTGACCTATTTGGGTCACCTTTTATCCAAAGAAGGGAGGAAACTCACGCCTGACAGGATCCAGACAATTCTAGACACCCCTGTCCCCAAAGATCAGAAACAAGTCCGCTCTTTGATAGGTCTCACTTCAATTTGCAGACAGTGGTTACCGAACTTTAGCCTCATTGTCAAACCCCTTCTCTCCCTCCTAGCTAAAGGCATCCCCTCACCTCTCCCCTGGACCCCGAATGCCAGTCAGCCTTTAAAGAACTACGCAATGCCCTTTGTTCAGCGCCTGTCCTAGGAACCCCGGATTACTCCAAACCATTCTTCCTCTACACGCACGAGAGGGAAGGATGTGCATTGTCTGTCCTAACACAATCAATTGGTCACAAACAACGCCCTTGTGCATATTTCTCTGCCACCCTCGATCCAGTAGCCAGAGCGCTGCCAGCGTGCCTGCGCGCTGTGGCAGCTGCATCGATACGCCAGAGCGAAGGAATAGTACTCTCCAATCCAGTCACTGTTTTAGTACCCCATGCAGTCGACACACTACTAAACCAGACCAAAACCCAACACTTGACTAGCGCCCGACTGACAGGATATGAGTTGACCCTGCTAGCACCGCACATTACCCTAAAGCGATGCACCACCCTCAATCCAGCCACACTGTTACCCCTACCCGAAAATGATCCTAGCGTGACTCCACTACACGACTGTGTGACACTAACCGATGAACAAACAAAGGGTAGAATAGATCTCAGAGACACCGCCTTTCTAGAACCAGATGGAGAACTATGGGTGGATGGTTCGTGCATCAAACTCCCCGACGGCACCACCTCAGCTGCATACGCTGTCACCACAGCCCGAACCGTTCTGGAAACAGCCCGTATTCCCCAACGTTCAGCCCAGGCTGCAGAACTCATTGCCCTCACACGAGCATGTATCTTAGCGACTGACACGACAGTTAACATATACACTGACAGCCAATATGCCTTCGGGGTGGTTCACCATTTTGGGATCTTATGGAAAGAAAGAGGGTTCCTGACTTCACACGGTACACCCATCCTGCATGGAGATTTAGTCTCCGCCTTGACGCAAGTAGTCCTCCTCCCAAGAAGTTAGCAGTGATAAAATGCCAAGCACATAGGAAAGTGACTGATCTCATTGGACAGGGAAATGCACTAGCAGACGTTACTGCCCGAGCCACGGCAGGAGACAGAACTACGACACGAATGTATGTGACCAGGTCACAAGCTGAACGATGGACTGACGCTAGGACCACTGTAAGGGACATACAGACTACAGGCACACAAGACAAATTGACCGAGTGGGAAAAGGTGGGACTAAAAGACGAGGAAGATTGCTGGAGAACTAAAGACGGAAATAAATGGATGTTACCCAATGCCTACCTCATCCCCATATTGACCATGGCACATTTACCAGCACACATAGGCTCCACCCCCATGATTGAACTAATCACCAGAGTATGGCATAACGTCAAGATAGCAGAATCTGCAAAACACCTAGTACAACAATGTATAGTCTGCCTACAACACAACCCAGGGAAGGGGACAGTAGTACCACGGGGAGGATTTGGAGTCCCTGACCACCCCTTTGAAATCCTTCAAATGGATTACATTCAACTAGAGAGATGCCTTGGTCTAAAATATGTCCTGGTGGTTGTGTGCGCTTTTAGCAAATGGGTGGAGGCATATCCCACCCGCGACAATACCGCCTTAGCCACTGCAAAAGTATTGCTGAAAGAATTCTTCCCCCGATACGGCCTTTGCAGAATTTTATGGAGCGACAACGGCCCCCACTTCGTAGCCGAGGTGATACAGAACATACTGAGAGGGTTGGGGGTAAAACAAAAGTTCCATGCCGTCTTCCACCCCCAATCAGCGGGCCTGGTAGAGAGACACAATGCAACGTTGAAACTAAAACTAGCCAAAATAGTTGCCACGACCGGGTTGAAATGGCCCGACGCCCTCCCATTGGCATTGTTATCGATGCGCTCCACCCCAACCAAACACCGACTGACCCCGTATGAGGTGGTCTTCGGCAGGCCTATGAGCATTTGGGCGGCACCAAGACCCACCTCCATTAACGATGTCCCGAACATATTAATGTCGGATTACTTGCATAAATTGACAAACGAGCTAACAATTATCCACCAACAGGTGCAGCAAGCCTTGCCTGACGTATCCAGGGGCCCGGGACATGAAAAAAAGCCAGGCGACCATGTATTGATTCGCAACTTCCAAAGAACGAAGAATCTGGAGCCTAGGTGGACGGGCCCCTGACAAGTCCTGATCACCACCTGAACTGCCCTCCGAGTGGAAGGAAAACGAAACTGGCTGCACGCTCATCATTGCAAACGAGTCCCTCCAACCCTGGCAACCTGTGAAGGGGTGGAGGTGCAAGAAGAAGTACTCGCGAGAGACCGACCAGCTCTGAGTTACTACCCACAAGAAGACACCCTCGAACTATCAGAATTTCCCGACCCCACGGTGCCATCCAGGAAAGGGTACAACCTAAGATCGACGAAAGGAGGGAGCTCCAACGACCAGGCCACTAACTAAGTCAAGGACTCAGATCAGTAGCACAGTCAAACAACGCTACCAGGAAAGCGCCAGACAAAAGACTGTGGTCCTAACAGTTGTTGAGCTCCTCGAAGATGATGGAAGAAACTGAACACCTGCAAAACCACCGCAAAGACACCAAGACTGCTAACCTGCACAGCACAAAGACAATTGCACTTGTAGCCGCATTTCTCACCTGTCTCCTGCTAATGGTCGCACTCTGGATCATTGAAGAGAATGCACCTGCATACAGAACATTGTCACCCACCATGCAACCAACCACCAAGAAAGAACACTTCCTGGTATCACTACCGCCACATCTCCGAGAACGACGCAAAGAATTCTGGAATAATTTTTTCGTGCAGATGTTGCACCAGCACAATCTTGCCACCAATGCTACCAACTGTTGGGTCTGTGGGCTGTTACCACATGCCACTGAACATTTCATCCCTTTCATCCCTTCGCCCTTTTCTATTCACGGATCTTGCCTTGCCTGGATGATGCTCCTACAAGAAAGTTACAAAGACAATGCCACTTCCGACGGAACAATCGCCCAGTTCTACAACGAGTTCTGGTGAAACAAAACAGGAAGGACAGCCGCCCCCTTCTGCCCTCACACCTTCAATGCGACATTCCAGATTAATGTCCCCTCCAAAGAACGAGTGGAAATGCAAGTGTTCAATAATCCTAACAGAGCCACATTTTCCTACCTGAAGAAAAGAACTGCTGCAACACTGACTGTGGCCCTATCTGTGGTGAACGTCTCTGGCCTTGTATGCATTGAAGGCCGTGGGACTAAGAATGTGGGTCACAGCACCTGTAGCATTGTAAGGACTTTGAACACTGCCAACCCCCAGCGCTTGTTGCATCACCCAATATGTACTTTGTTTGTGGAACCAAAGCCTACACCTGGCTCCCAAGAAACTGGGGGGCACGTGCTACATCGCCTTTGTTTTGCCACCAACCTACACAGCCCCTGCAGAGCATCATCGAGAAAAGCGTTCTAAAGACATTGATCAAGCAGACTCTGCCTCATCACAGTTCCTCGACGCAGCAAAAGGGCTCGTCCCGCTATGGGGTCCGATGGCAAACAGCCGAGCTATCAGACATCTGTCCCAAACGGTAGAGACCGCCCTGAACGTCACTGCTGGCATCCTCACCAACAACACTGCTGAGCTCCAAGCAATCCGTCTGGTTACCCTGCAAAATCGCATGGTCCTGGACGTGGTACTAGCGGACCGTGGAGGAGCATGCCGCATCATCGGTGCCAGCTGCTGTGTATACATTCCTGATATTTCACCTTCTGTCTATGAAGCAATCGAACATCTCCATAGACTATCTTCAGAAATTCATCAAGGATCAGAGACTTGGACAATTGGAAGTTGGCTTTGGGGCATCTTGAAGGAGTGGGGTTGGAAAATATCAATGATTCTCTTGGTCCCAGTATTGACAATATGTGGTTGTTGTTTGGGTATACACTGTATACCACCTTTGAGTTCTCTTTGCATAACTACCTTGCACCCTAAGACTATGGACACTCAGCTAACAAAAATGAGAGTAATGTATGATCAAGAGATACAGGACATTATGGAGATCGAAATAGACTGACAAGCTGGCTAGTTATGTTCAAAGGGGCCACTGTTAAAAGCAAAACGACAATCGTGAACATTACCTGCGCCATCTTGTCTGGTGGAATTCTATGTGCACATAAGTTGCAGTCATTTTAATCTATCACAGCCATTTTGTACTCTGTTGGTCACCTTTGTTTCACCCTGCCCTTACTAGCATCCCTCTGACCCTCTGACCGACCTGGTACGTGTGCTGGGGGCTATAAACTCTATTTGCCGCAACAAACCTCAGCGCCACTTGCTGCCACAAACTCGTTTTCCTCTCATCTCTGTTTTCAGGCAAACCTTTGGACACTCTACCCCTCACTGCACCTAGTTACACAAACAGGTTCCAAACACCAAAAAGACTCTTGCAACATGATTTATTGCACTGCAAACAGCAAGACTTGTTGTTACCAACAATGGGACCTGTTTTTATCAACAGAACGGACTCTTAGATCTGGCCGGTCTCACATGTTTTAGACCCTGAAGCAAGGTCCAGCTGCAAGATAAGATTGTCTGTTTGACCTGGGTGGGAAGAGAATTACTGTTGGGCTTGTGTGACAACCTGCCCGGGCGGGGACCCCAAGCTTGTGTAACCATGTTGATGAAACCAATGCATTGTGTCAAACCTGTATAAAAGGAAGAGCCAAAGGAGTTATCAGCAGAACACCTCCCTCAGACATCCCGGTGTCTGCAGTTGACGTGATCTCCTCATGAGAAATAAACCTTTTCTTGTCTTCCAGTTTCCAGCGCTTGCCTCATTATTTTGATAGCGAACCCAAAGTGAATTAGAGGTGGAACCCTGCACCGGGCAGCATTGAGGGTCTTAGAAGACTCGCTGCCTTTCATACTAACGTTCCAGGATATACACTTAATGCCTACAACAGTTCCCATCATGCAAGCCGTACCCTACCTGGATGCAAATAACCCCTGTAGCGACATGCCTTGTCCCCAACACAAACCCCAAAACAACAATGTCCCCCCAACTCCCCAGGACAGGTTCGCCCAAACAAGACCCCATCCAAACCAGTGATCGTAAACAGTAAATCCCAACAGGTATCAGGGCGTAAGCTAACCCAGTTGGACCCAGAACTCCCCAGAGTCCCCCCCCACTCACTTAGGTTCGGTGGTAACCCCAGATTCTTCCCCAATATCCATGTGTGTCCTCTTTTGCCTACTGATCATAGTTAACCACCTCCTTTAAATCTGGAGGCCCCCGGTAGTCAAATCTGGCTTCTCATACAACCTGATGGGCAGGCATCAAATTATGCCATCCGCAGTTTGCGGAGTGACAACTGGAAGGTCAGTCTCCGAATCTCCGTGCTCGCTGCTCACCCGCGAGCTCACCGAACCTCCCGTTGCATGGCTGCAGGCGGTTCCAGCTGGGCCAGGGTCTCCCTGACTGATGTCCGCCACCGCCCGGACAGCTCGATCTCGTTCCAGCCTGCGCCCCTTCGGGGAGGGGGCCCCTGAGGGGGGTGGAGAAGGGCTCGACGCCCGTCTAGAAGAGCCCGGTGATGGTACACGGCTTCCAGGAGCTGGTCGGGTCTCCATCCATTCCCAAGCGGCCGCCGGGGTGGTGAAGAAGAGCGATCTGGAGCCATCAGTCACCCGGAGGCGCACCGGGAACACCATTGCATATGGAAGCTGCAGCTGGCGAAGTTTCCGCTTGACAGACGTACAAGAGGCTCTCTGGCGTTGGACCTCCCTTGTGAAGTCCGGGAATATCGACACTCAGCTGTTTCCGATTTGCAAGTTCTGCTTCTCCCGTGCCCATTTCAGAATGCAGTCCCGGTCCCGATAGTGTAGCAACCTCACCACCAGCGGGCGGGGAGGAGCCCCAGGCTTCGGTGGCTGAGCCGGAACTCTATGGGCGCGCTCAAGCGCATAGAAAGGGGACAGGCCCTCAGGGGCTACTGTAGTCCGAAGCCAAGACTCCAGGAATTGTACAGCGTCAGCTCCCTCCTCCCGTTCCGGGACCCCCACTATGCGCAGGTTATTTCGCCGTGAGCGCCTCTCGCTGTCTTCCGCCCGCAATTCCAGCACCTTAACCTTCGCTTCCACCATCTTCAGTGTGCGCTGCAGCGTAGCGACCGCTTCCGGTACGTCCGCCATCGTTTTCTCAGTGAGGATAACTCTCTTTAAGTTTGCGGTGGTCGTCCTTCAGCAAGGCGAGGTCGGCTCCAATGGAGTCTATTTTTGCCTCCAGCGCTTCCCTTGAGGAGGTAATGGCCTGCATGATATCAGCCAGCGTGGCGTCTCCAGGGGCACGCTGCAGTCGCCCCTCCGATAGTTCCTCGTCTTCTTCTGTGTGATGATCCGCTTCTTCGATGCGAAGGACCTCAAACCCCTTCTTCCGTGATGTTCTCCCCATTTTGTCCAGCGTGAGTTTGGGCAAAGGCGGCCCCGCAGCAATCGGCCAGGGAGTCCCCCGCCGTCTCAGGTAGGTAGTCGTGCAGGAGAGGGAGGTCCACTCACCGTCGGCCCCCCTGCAGACGGGCGCGCACAAGGTCCCAATCGCCCTACAAGGGCCCAGTGCTCACACAAGCGTCCCCTCAGCGTCCCTGTCCCCCAAGAGGCGACCAGTATCCAGTTGCCGCTCAGCCCTGCAATAGGCCTCCGGGGCCGGGGTCCCCACAGCTTGTAGGCCAGGTCAGAGCACCAGGGTAATTCTGGGGGACCAGGCGGTAAGGCCGCAAGCAGCAGCCCCAGGCGGTCTGCCCACCACGAGCTGAAATGGACGGGCCCCCCACGCAGCTGTCAGTTCTCTCGGGCCTGCAGCGATCTCACCTCAGTCAGCCGCCGGTGGGAGTTCAGTGTTCGCGCTGCAGCACACCTCGCCACATCAGGCACCCGGGCTCCACTCACGGCAGGTCGCAGGGTCCCCAGGGGCAGCATCCTCCCCGTCGCACCAGAGCGCTGCGGCGCTCACCTCCAGTGCTTGCAGGGTCTCATGTGCGCCTCCAGGTCATCGCGGGCGGGCCCAAGGTCCCGACATGTCCCCGTAGGCGCGTCGCCGCAAGTAGGCCGCCCCCGTAGCTGCAGGCTCTCTCGTCGCTGCTCCGCCTCGGCAGCTTCCAGCAGTCGTGCACCCAGCCCGCTGCTCTAAGTTCAGGGCCAGAACAACGCCCACCGGCAGGGTGCCGCAAGTGCTCCGCCGCGAGGCACACAGCACCGCTGATCTCTTCAGGATTCCCCCGCCAGGCCCAGCGCCGCCATTTTGCGAGCGTTCGCCAACAGCGAGGGGGGGGCCACGGTCCGCTCTCGTTTCACGGCCCGCTCCGACAGCCGCAGTCTTCAGGGGCCCAGGAGTGCCAGCGCTCAACAAGAGATGTGCCGAGGTACCTCTACCGGGCACCGCCGCCTCCAGCGCGATCAGAGGCGTCCGCAGCGGATCAGGGCAGCCGCCATCTTGGGTGTCGCGGAGCCGGCCGCTCCCGGGGAAGAGTCCCGGCAGGTTTAGCCCCCACAGAGGCGCTCTCTTTCGCTCTCACCGCAGCAGCATGGGCACCAGCACTTCCGGACACTTTCGTGACGGTAGGGGCCACCTCAGACAGGCAGGATCATTGCGAGTGGGGGAAACCACGGACGGAGCTCCGAGGTCCGCTTCCCCTCACATCGGCATCAAGCCACGCACCCCACACTTAGCGAAAATCTATAGCCATTATTTTTTCATTAATGTTTTATGTAAACATGGTTTCCCCTTTCTTTCGTTGTTTTTATTAGTTTGTTTTCACTTCTTGTGTTTTGTGTTTAGGTGAGCCTCTCTGTACTCTAGGGATCCTCTATATGAAGAGCTTCTACTCTGCAAATAAGGTAACCAATTAGCTGGGAAGGGAACTGTCAACCAAGCATATTTCAAAAGCTCTACTATTTGAACTAAACCACACCAAGATACGTGTATTCTCTGAGCTGACATGTCTTTTAAACAACTATTTGTAGTTTGATTTACACACCTCCTTTGTTAACTATAATATTAACTGACAACAAAGTTGTCTCTTCGAGCTCGCAAATTAGGCATCATTACTAAATTACTTTCTAGGAAGGAAGATAGCTGCAAGGAGATGCTGCAGGGGTATATCCCACATAAATGGGTGACTTGGAAAGTCTCAACATTTTGGGTTCTTATTCTTGTATTGTGCTGTGCCTTTTTTACTTGAGTTTAGATGGTCATAGTTCTGCTTAAAATGGATCAGCAAAAGGTCATAGATACATAGTTGCATTCCAAGAAACGCATATTCCAAGAAAGGAGGTTGGGTGATTTAAGTCTAGCATTTACAACCGACAATTCTTCAACAGCTAGTAATAAAACAAGCAGGGTTGTTATTCTTTTTCACAATGGATTCCAAGTCAGACTGCCTAACTCACTTGCAGTTGGAGAAGGGCGGTAACCCTGAATAATGGCACGAGTGGCCCTGCCACTGCGCTCTTTGTGACCATCTATGCCCCAAACCAAGGATAGAACAAATCATTTTTGCGAATCCTCAAAAAGGTGGCAAGATTATCATAGGTGGAGACAGTCCTGTTAGGAGATTCTAATCTGGTCATGAATCTTCTACTCAATATATCTGGTGGTTGGTCAGCCTCTACGACTGTGGCATCTCTGTAATTTGGAGAGGGGGAGGTTGGCCTTGAGCTTGACAGATATCTTGAGGGAACTACATGAAGAGGAGAGAGACAATAGTTTTTTATTTCATGTGTGAAGACCAGTCTCTATCATTAACTATATCTTGATTTCAACCAGCCCCTTGGGGAAACGAAAGGACCATGCATAGGGTATTTTCAATATGTGACCATGCTCTGGCAATGGTACAAGGAAGGCCTTGCAGGCTGTGCCTACAGCTCTTTGGTGGAAACTGAACAGACACTTTCTGGAAAAGGCTGTCTGCGCAGCTGAGATTTAGGCCACCATCAAATTCTACCTTAAACAGAAAGATAATCCAGAGGTCTTAAGTGCAACACTATGGGACACCATAGAGGCCGTCATATGGGGTAAACTGATTTCATTAGCATCTGTCATCAAAAGTACACTGTTTCAGGAGAAACTGGAAAACGAAGTGGCTTACAATGGGATACTAAATGAGGTATTGGGAGGGAGGGGCCAAAGAAAGATGAGGAGTAATATAGGCCAGCTTAATGATCAGTAAATCAGAGCAAACCCTCCTTACATAAGGTCAGAAATTTTATGACAAAGGTAACAAACTGCATGGACCGCTGGCTAGAAAATTGAAAGCTAAATTTACTAGAGTGCATATTAATGCCAGTCTCAACTGAGTGAGAAACGCTACACGGTTAAAGGTGAACAGCTGACAACTGCAACAATTACTATGCACCTCTTTACTAAGTTGGAAATGAGCAGGACGAACGAGTAAGTAGGAAGTCTCAAGCTAGCCAGAGTGGCAGAAGCCAAGTCTGAAACCCTAGGGGCCCCTTTGACACAGGAATAGTCTTTGAAGATGATAAAGGGTCTTAACCAAAGTACTTGGTCCTCATGGTTGTTAGTTGAATTCTGGAAGATCTTAAACGGTGAACTGGTCCCAAAGCTGACAGTACTTTACAACTCCTTTAGAACCACAAAACAAACCATTCCTGAGAAGTCAAGTGCTGATGTGGTGGGGATTCAGAAATAGTGCAAGGAACAAACTCTACCACATGTTTAGGCCAATAACACTGTTGAATGTTGATAATAAAATCTAGTGTGTTTAGCAACCTCCCTTTAAAAGTCTGTCAATTTACAGGTTGCAGCTTTACTTGTTAGATTACCCTTGCTTTCTTTAATCCTTCATTTAAAAAATACTTTGTAGGAGGGCAACTTGGGAGCCAAAAAGATACACCTCCACTTTCCTTTGATCCAACCAGCAACATGACAGTGCTGCTCTATTGGAGAACCCCCCTGTGGCAGACTCGCAGCGTCCATGAGACACCTAGATCCAGAAACTTACAAGATCCGTCTGGATTCTAAGTAAAATCATGAATGGAGGAGACAAGCGCTGCACGAAGGAGCCAAGATGGCAGCCGACACCTTGGTCCAAGAAACGAAGCCCACCCAGACAGAGTAAAAATCCAGTCCAGAAGAAAAGCATTAAAAAGATGGCTTGGTAGAAGCTGCCCCCACCCCTCAATTCCCCAGAAGAAAGGGGTGTACTGACCAACTGAGGAGCAGTGGTAGAAAGCAAAACATAAAGCAGGCCCAGACTGCTTATTGACTCAATAAGAGCCCAGTGAAAAGGCAGGCCCATGAAAGACTGAGGGAGGTGGTCTTCGGGGAGCCACACAGACATCAAAACGGAAGACATCAACCAGGTCTATCTGAAATAAGAGGCAGTTGCAGCACAAATTGTCCATATTTCTGGAATAGGAAGACGCAGAAACATAAAAGAGGTAGAATGAGCAGTTTAACAAATGAGAAGAAAAGCAGGGGGGCTGAAATCTACCTCTTCCGGTGAGAATGGTGGGAAGAAAAACAAGGCAAAGGTTATTTAGAACATGAAAGTCCCTAGTTTGCAGACCGAGTGACTAAAGACTCATATTTACCATATTTGAAAGAGTCAAAGGGAACTGAAGTGAAGATCAGAAGACTAGAAAAGAAAGTGCTGAAGACAGACAGAAAACAATGTGTTGCCAAATTAAATAAATCAAGCATAAAAGACGGCTGTGAAAGAGCCACAAGCCATACTGAAAGGTGCAAGTGAGAGAGACAAGGCAAATGGCAGAAATACAACATGATAAAGGACATGATGTGCAAAGAGCTGATACAAATGCAAGTGAGGATCACGGCAGGGAGGGTGGGCGGATTCAGTGGATAGTGAATCATCTGGCGACAACGAAGAACCCATCACAAAGCAGTATATGGAAAAGCTATTCAAGGAGCTCTGGGAAGACTTCACTGCACTTCAAACTAACCTGACTAGGGAAATCTCAGAGATTAAAAAATATGTTAATGTCCTGATGCATATTTTTTGTAATTCTGAAGTGTGAAGGAAACAAAGATTTTAACATGACCAAAACAAATCAAGACACTTTTACTTGAAGATGTGCAGATGATCAATATTTACTGAAACCCAATTTTTACACATTAACATTTGTGTGCAATATAGTTTTATCAGTAAAACTGAACGTCTGAGCTAACTTAGTGGCCACTTCAATGGAAAATGTGCGGTCTGTAAATGACAGTGCGCTATCACAAGATGCTTTAGTTACATTAAAAAATCGCCCACCTTATGTCCATTAAAGCTAGTTGGGTCATGAACATTTGTCATGCTAAAAAAGTAGGTTGTGGTTCTAATAAGTTTGAGAATGACATTCTTCACAATGAGAGTAGGCGAAAGGGAACGCACAAAATGTAGAGAATGGATATATGTAAGATAACTAAGATAATAAATCTAAATAGGCACCGACTTAACTTCCCATTGAAACATCTTACTATAACCCCATGGAGGGAGATATTCACCTGTTACAAGAACTGCATTTACTTAACTGTAACCATTGTAGGATGAGATCAAAGTTATTTCTTAGACAATTTTAATCTTCAGGCAAGGTAAAGCAGGAGGAGTGCGGTTGCCCCTCGGGCGAGACTTTAAAGGAGAGGTACATCATGTTTAGGCGGGCAAGGGGAAGAGCACTTGCAATGGTGAATAAAGAGGAGTCAGACGCTTACACAGTATGATCAATACATGGACCAAATAGTGGACAAGATGCATTTCTGCCAAAAACAATAGAGACCATAATGAATATGGCACAAGGAGCACTTATAGTGCCAGGGGCTGGGCAGTAAGGGATAGGTTGGTGCAGAAAAACAACCAAATAGGCACCATATGAGAAGAAAGGGCAAGATGATCCAAGCAGGTGGGTTTTGAGGACATAGGATGCAAATACAGATATAGATTTTACCTTCTACATGGCTGCTTGTAAGAGGCAAGGTTAGAACCTTTCTTGTTTTCAATGCTCCTACTCAGAAGATCCACCAAAATAGGGCATATTTCGCTATTGGAACATAAGATAACAGAGATCATAAGATAACTGAGCTTACTCTGGAAAGGGTTAGAAGGTATAAAAGCGGTCAAGGACCCAAAGATGTTCTGCTTCAAAACAAAGGGGTAGTTAGGGAGATACACAACTGTGTAGTACATTTCCTTTAGAAAAAACGATAAAGGAGATTTTGAAGATAGAATACTATGGCCTACTTTGAAAGCAGTGGTAAGGGTTACATACTGTCTGGTTCTGTTAGGCAAACTAGGAAAAGAAAAAAGGGACAGTTGTAATCTCAGCTGAAGAGCTGGAAGACATACACAAATGCACCAACTGCATCAAAATTTGGTGAAAACTTACCTTGCTCAGAGCGCAAGTCAGGATGCTTGATACAGACGATGTGGAATACACATTCATTCAGGCTAAGCAAAAATATTATGATGATGTATCAAGACTAGGAGGTTGCTTACCTGCAAGATGAGAGCGAAAATAATAGTGGAAAGGGTCACTGTGATTTAAAGCCATGGGTGCTATGAGCAAAGGGAAGATTAGGGCATTTCTGGAACACTCCGCAAATTCTATAATTAACTATACACAGCAGATAAATTGCCATGTATGCAAATGCAGAAACTCCCAGAGGACCAAAGGCAGGAATTTAGATAAGCCCATACAGATAGAAGTATAATAAGTATTGTGAAATTAAAGGCAAATAAATCACCCGGCCCAGATGTTTTATAAGAGGTTTGTGCGCAACATGCTCCAATACTGACAAGCCTATTCAATTATTTACTAGAGGAAGGGACTAAAGAAACAACGGCATAAGCCGTGGCATCAGTCAGACCCAAACCAAGAAAAGAAACATTATTCTGCGATTAATTATAGACCAATTTCACTGTGGAATGCAGCAATAAATTGTTTTCTGGAATCAGCGACAGTGGGTAGAGTGCTTCCTGGGCTGATGGAATGAGATCAATCATGCTTCACCCAGGCAGGGATTGTGGAGAAAATACAAAATATGCTTCACCTTACTGGTAACATACATATAACAGGCAAAAAAGCACTGAGGCTGGAGTCTGATAAGGCATTTGGACAGGTGCACTGGCACTACCTGAACCAAACATTAACTTTGTTCGTGATAGGTAACAGAGTTAAAGGTTAAGTCCTTTGTGGCTATAAAAGTACCACAGCAGCAGTCTGGGTGAACTGAACACCTACATATCCCAAACACTAAGTTGAGAAGAGGAAATGGGCAGGGCTGCCCTCTCTTTCCCATGTTGTTAGCCCTCACCAGATGAGAAAATTTGCCAGAATCCTGAAATACAAGTAATTGCCATTTGGGGGAAAGTGGTGGTCCGACGAGGGAAGAGACACATACATTAGTAACGTATGCAAAGTGCAGATGTTATTAAGGTCACACTAACAAAGCCTTTGGACTTGTAACCTGCACTGCTAAGAAAACTAGCAAAGTATGGCAAAGTGTTAGGTTTCACAATTAACCTAGCAAAGTCACAGATCTTAAATATCCCAATTCCAACCAAAGAAGCAAATCAGATTAGGCTGTAATTTTTTCTCCAAAGGGCAAGAAGCTCAGTTATGTATTTAGGAATCCAACTGTCCCCTCTTTCAGGTGAAGTCATTTATCATACTCAGGATTGTGCGATTATCTTGGGGTGTCCAACATCTCACGTTATTATCAAGCAGTCCAACTGAGGTATATGGCTGAATCGGAACACAGAGTCAGAGAAACAATGTGCTTCATAGATCAAATAAATATAGGTACCCACATTGGTTGAATACCATGGCAATGGAAGGAAAACAGGGTTGGCGGACAATACATTTCTCCAGTTACAAGAGCAACCTTGGGGCGTGGAACAGAGCGGCTTTGGCATTAGGACGTCCGATCATCACTTGACTGCTGACCTCAATACTGGGAAACCTGGAATTTCGTCACAGAGTGGAAATGGAGACTTATGCCATGGAAGACAAAAGGTTGATAGAAATAGGATAATACAATATGAAAACTTAAAGGGAGAATTCTCCCTCTCTGAAACAGAACCTTTAAGACATATCCAAGTAAGACACTAGGTGCTACACCCAAATACAAGGCTCCTAATTAAAAGACCACTGACAAAATATGAAAAATGCACACTTGCAAAGGAGTGTGGTAGTGATTTTCTGGGTTAATATTTATGTGAAAAATAACAATGAAGTATAATGATTTTTATGTTGGATCTATTAAGCAAATGCTGAATTAACATTATTAAAGATGAAACAAGTTTAATATGATGAATAGAAATGTGTTTATTGCCATATTTTAGTTGGACCACATTTACATGGAAACTTTATCTTGGATAACATGGATGCTGTTCTGATGCTGTTCTGTCTTTCACTCCTGTATTCATCCCTTCCCATCCCGTTCCCTTGCACATCTCTTCTCATAAGCTCTTGTATTCCTCACTGGTGACGTTTTTAACGCCCTTCCACTGTAGTTCCGTTGTTGGGCCTAGCCTTATTCATTTGTGTGAAGCATGATCGTTGAATGTTTCATATTCGTTTGAAAAACTCTGGATGGAGGTAGCGTTGAAGATGGTAGATGCTTTCTCAAAATGGGATAGTGCTTAAGTACTTGGGTAATGATGTGTTTTATTCTGATTTGCCAAGAGAGTTGTTACTTTAAATCATACAATTATGAGTCTGCTATTTCTTTAATTTATTATGCAAGCATTTCGTATAAGAACCCCTTGGATATTGGGGGGTGGGGGGTGGCAGAAGACTTTCCTTTTCTAATATGATGTGCTGACCGATTTCTTTATGAATTTGAAGTTCATTTGGGACTTTGATTTCTGATTTTTAACTACTCTATATGATTTTCCATTTGAACCTGCATTTACTCTGTACCACTTGATTTCTAAGATTTTTGCAATAAAACCATTTAATTTTCTTCTGATCTAGAACTCAATTATTAAGTCCTTCCAGTTACTTATAATTGTTACTCTGCTAAATTGATGTTGGTGAGGGTGCCATTTCATGCAAGATTAACCAGCAGGAGAACTATATGAGGTAAATTTTGGATGATTTCAATTTTGGGTTTTCCTGAATATTGGCGTACACTTTTGCTCCCACAGGAGGACGACTAGAGGTTGGTTTCTGAGCTATATTAACTTCTACAGGTGCAGGGAGAGCAAAGGAAGGCCCCCGGGATGCAGAGATTGGAAAGCGAATTAGGTTGCCCGTGAATAAGTGTGGAGCAGAACAAAGCCTTACCAGGACCCACAATATGACGAGATCAGCTGCCACTAAAGAAACCATAGTTAAAATCACCACCTACTGGTACTTTATCCTGGTTAAGCTCTGGGAATGGGATAAACTTAGATCTGAGAAATGCTGGAAAGGTCCTGGATAAAGGAATATGTTAGTACACCTGTTATTTCATTGTCCCAGCTGACAGACATGTTAGAAGACAGTTCTGAATTTGATAGATGACATTCTTTCTACCTCTATCGCAAATTTACCAACATATGTAATTTGGGGTTTTGGCTAATAAGCGGATATATCACCTCAATTCTGGGAGAGGCAGACAAATCTTGTTAGTATTATGTGTGGTTAAGCAAAGTATTACTGTGCTATGGGGAAAAGAGAGGACGCCAGATTACAGAGAATGGATATCTAAGATATGGGACACAATGGGTATGGAGGAAATCTGATATGCCATATCACAGACATCATAAAGATATTAGAAAATCTGGGCCTCATTCTTAGCCTTTCTTGCTAAAGAATTCACTGAAAATACGTGTCCAATTTATCCGAGGGTTTTACTAATCACTTCTAAGAAGGAGTAGAATCAAATGGCCAGAGAGTTAGCAGTGAAATACGGTCTAATCTGTCGATCAGACTGAGCTAGAAAGAAGCTCGTCGACTCTAGTATGGCGCTGGGGAGAGGGGTATATTGGAGTAGTAAATTAAACCAAATTGAGTCTGACTAAATTCATTTCCAGCCAGTAGCTGTAGGCAAGATTTATTTAATACCTATGAAAATAAATAACAAGGTTTTGATACTTAAAATAGATTTGTGAAAGAGAACTCTAGTGACATGTTTTTACACTGGTGACTTTCTTTTTAGACTAGAAGGTTTTTGAGGAAAAATCAAGCAACATCAGGCCAATACAGCTGGAACATAGACTACTAAAATATATTTTGTTTTCTTGTTTCGAAAATTGGCCTTCTAAGGAAAGGTTTTAAATACATACATTTTATATTCCTTTATCACAAGTGAGTGACAGAAAATTCAGTGCTTATGTCTAGCAACGATCATCCTTTCAAAAGGAACTTTCAATTTCACCTGCTTGAACTCTGGGTTATGGGAAGCTGCAGTTGGCAAGTGAAGTGCAAATTTTGTAAGAGGCAGGCAGCATTTTTTTCCATGCATCAAGGACATCTGCAGGGCCATTAAGATAACAAGACATGGGACCGCTACCAGCTGATATACACAGCATCTACAGACAATCGAAACTGTGGCTTTCAGATGTAGTTATGCAACAGACAAGTAACCCGGAGCAGAAAAAGACGGACTTACTACTGATTCAGGTCACAAAAAAGATGGCATAAAACGGCAAATTGCTTGGAGCATGCGAAACAAGGAGGCTGCCATAAAGGGGTGTAAGAGAAGATAAGATAGAAGAAGGTAAAATATATTAGATTACCCACAGCATGACATTACCATGACATTTTAGAGAATGAAAAATCAGTTGGGGTTCGTTTCACTTTCAGCACAACCAAATGAGCTGGGATTTTAAGGATCCAATTAGTAAGATTTTTTTTTTTTAAATGTACAAAAACTGTTAAAGCAGGTAAAATGAAGACTATACACCAGCTGTGTGACATGGCACGCAGGTCTCTACCGACTGGTTTCAATTATTTGTTTGATATAATATGTAGTTTGAACTAAATCGTTCGAACTACCTAGTTCCAAAGTAACTAGTCATAAAGTAAAAGACATATCAAAATTGGGGAGCAGATTAGAAAGCATAACAAATGATGGGGGAACAGAGTAGGAGAAAAATTGGATATGCCATATATATAAGAGAACAGAAAGAAGCAAAGGTGAGAATAAGGTGTGAAAAAGGACACTGCAACCCTGTTAGAAGGAAAAGTGAGAAAGCAGAAAAGGAGGAGGTGAAAAAGACAAGCAAAAGAGAAAGTGAAAAGTCAGGGTAATGAAAAGATGATGATGGATCAAGAGGATACGTCCATTCTTATGAAAAGAAAATTCACCGCTCAATTTTCACCAAATAATTCTAACCAATGTCCTTTCCAATGCAAACTCACATTTCAAACTATGGTAATTCAGAAAAACATATAGAAACTACGCACATAACCCAATGGTCAAACATGCAAAGGCTTTAGCGGAAGGGAGGAAAATCCAAGCCTTTACAATTACAAACACAGGTGTTGGATAATTGTTGCAAGGCCCCAGCAACCTTACAGTGTCTTCAGTAGCGCAACTACTAAGCTTATATCTACATACACAGATGCTGGTGGGGGTTTGCGTGACATAGGATTCCACTATGGGAGCACGTCACAGAGCTCAATCATACCCTGGTGTAGGGGAAGGTTTCACTCCCTTTTAGGGGAAAAAACGTAAATTACAGAGGTCATCATTCACTGCCTACACATACATCCATGTTGGGAGTAGACCCAACCATCTTACAGGCTCAACCATACTTAAACCTAGACCTACTGAGTAAATGATCCCTGGCAAGGGATAAGCAGGTGTTCGTGAAGGTTGCAAAATGGAATCCTCTATAATGATCTCGCCATATGCTACTATCATTGCTGCATTCTGCTAACAAAAACAGCTGCTGGCTTAAAAACTGGCATAGGTTAGAAAGAGGTACGGAATAAACCCCGTTTACAAGCTTTCAAGAGCAATTTCATAAGAAAAACGGTCCAATAATGACTCACCTGCTTTTGGAAGATGCTAAGTTGTTCAAGTTCTTTGCATTTGCTTTCTACTAGCTCTGCAACTTTACTTGCTAGTTCTTTTTCTCTTCCTAAAAATACAATCCACATTTTAAAAATTAATACAGGTCTTCTGAAAACAAATAATGCTGTAGTTCAATACTCTAAAGTTCTAAGTCGATAGATATTTACTTTTGTAATTTGACCACGAGACTTTTTAAGCATTGTGGGAATAAAAATGAAAAAGCTAAACAGAAAAGCAGGACAACATATGGTAAAATTACTGCCTCGTTTGCTTTCTTAGGTGGCGTTTTGGTTTTTTTTACTCAGCGGCAGCAGTTATCTAGAGCACTGCAGCCTTTAAAGGCTAGCTGACCTTTGATAAGTTTGATTCAATTAACCAGTTAAGACAAATATTGATTGAGCGTGGCAGCTGCACAACAGAATGAACAGTATTTACTACAGGAAAAGAATGGACACCTTTAGAGCTGTGTGACCAACACGTGTGTTGCACAGGCAGCCTAAAAAGGCAAAGCAGAGAACTGACATGCTGTTGAAGCAGCCTAACTATGAGAATATTATTTCTTTGCGTAGGAATCAGACTTCTTTTTGAGTGTACTCAAAGCATGTTTGACTTGCAAGTCCAGGATAAAATTTACATATTGCACATATTGCTTAAAAGTCATATACCCAATGTGGGAAAGAGCAGCAGATAAAATTTAAAGAAATGGGCTGACAGACTGTCCAATAACAATGCAGTTAAGGTCCCAGTGCTAACATGAGAAACAAATCATTCTTTTTAGATTCTTAATGAAGAAACTGGACTTAAAAGTATGTTAACCTAAGTGTGCACTGAAACTGCAAGCCCGGTGGGCACCGGGAGATTCAAAATAAATTTTAAAAAATGAAGCAAGAGCCACTCTTATTATTCACTGCTCCTAGGAAGGAGCACCCCATAATCTCCTAAAGCATTTTAATACACAATATTTCTATGCTTGTGGTGCCCCTAGAAGAGGCAGGGTCACCCCAAAGCTTTTTCTAATGTTGTGGGGGCTGTAGGAAGTAAAGCAGCCCGAGCAACATTTAAAAAAATAAACCAGTATCTCTCCTAGGTCATTAAATCCATGACCCCATGAGAACTTACCATACTTTTAAAAGCACTCCCAGCTGGAGCTCTATGCTCCTCAGCTAGAGTGCAAGACACTCTTGTGGTTGTTTTAAGATTGCATTTTTTATTAAAGCTTTACAAAACATGTATTAAGCATTGCACTGTATGAATTACTGACATATACATTTGATTACAAATATTGGTGATTTTGGAGAAAGATTATAGATCTGCTTATGTATATTAATATGCTTACCCCTCGATAAAGCCAATAGGTCCCCTCTTGATATTTTGGTGTTCTGCCTCTTTGACAAAGTCAGTAAGACTCCTTGAGTGTGGCCAGGACCTGGGAGACTGCATGCTGCGCCTGCCAGATGGCCGTGTGTGGCATGTGGTGGATGCTCGCAATGGTTTGGATGCAGGGCCGGGCTAGAGTGCCTGGTTACAGGCCAGGTCCTGCATCCAACCCCATGCAGCACACAGCCAAACACTGTGCACAGCGAGGGTTGGCTGCCCACGGGGGAGTTGGATGCTGGGCTTGCCTGTCTGCGAGGGGTTGGCCGCAGGCCCAGGCGGTGGGTTGACTTTATGTATGGTAATAAAATATTAGTTTACGTTAAAAACCGCCTAAAAATTCACTAACAAAAACAAAGGTTAAAGTGGCGTTATAGTTAGGTAAAACTTTCAGAGAAAACAATGTTTAAAATTTAAAAAACACTGAAATTCACCAGTTATAAGTATCTCAATTAACTAGAACTCGTGCCCTAAACTAACTATTAATTCACGCCCTCGACATGCACAGTTAATAACCCCACATATTACATCACTTATGAAATGTACTAGAACATCATTGAGAACATCATGGCAACATTTGAAATTAAATTACTGATGAAAAAACTGTGCTTGGCGAGGGAGGCTAGTTATAGTTACTTTACGGCATGAGTGTGCTTTTCGTGATTTGATGTAAATCCGTTCAGTAGTTTTGAGACATGAAGGTTCAAAATATTTGTATATTTCACACTGTGGAGGATCTGCGGAGCCGACAGATCAAGATAAAATCTGACTGGCTGCCACCAAGTCAACACAGATGTGGTGAAAGCCATTTTAGGACTCTGGTGGGCCAAGGCCCATGGGGGTTAGCCTCTTAAATATTTTATTCGATAGGGAGGGCATGTGGCCTCCTCCCCAAACCTTATAGAGGCCCCAGGGACTCCATCCGCTGGACCGATATTGTCAATTAGGGAAGGGGGCAAGTGGTCCCCTCATTGAGTCTTATAAAGGCCCCGCGGACCCCATCCCCTGGGGCCAATATTGTCAATTAGGTGACGGGGGCATGCTGGCCCCTCCCCCTAGCCTCATATAGGCCTCGGGGACCCTACCCTCGGAGGCCGACTTTACAATTTAGAGGAGGGGGCATGTGCGCCCCTCCCCAAACCATATATCGGCCCCGGGGACCCATATCCCGGGGCCTGATGAGAGCAGCATCTTGGGGGATGGGGTCTGAACTCTATTGTGCGGGAAACATAATTCTGCTCCTGCACGGGAAAGAGCAGAGAAAAGTTGATCCTGCCCATTCGGGAGCAAAGGAATGGAGCCAGCTCCCATTGATAACCAGGAAGGGTGCTGGCTGGTGTCCTGGCCTTCTCCCCCTGCACTCTCAATGATGGGCCATGTTCTGGGTACCCTGGCTGGGGGTTGGGCACCTACGGGGATGACTTTGATCAGGAGAGAGCAAACTTGGGTGTTAACCTAGGGAGCCCAAGGAGGGAATACTAGCTTAGACTCTCTGACACCATTTTGGAAACTAAGAAATGGTGCATCATGGAATTGATTTTATAGTACAGGAGGTGCTTAAGAAAATCAGTGAAGGTAGCGTAGGAGCTTTTCTTTAATTAGCGAGGGAAATGTACCAATCACTAGTGTGTTACACATATAAGGTGTGGCTCCCATTTCCATAAAGTTGAAATACTGCTGTAGAACAGACGATGCCTGCAAGAAGGACTTCTTAACTCCTTGAAAGAGGACTTGCAGTGACTGAATTCAGCTCTCCTGAGAATCTCTGATTAGTAAAGCTGTTCTCAGTACCACTCTGCCATAATCCACCGACTAACTCTCAGGGGGGTCAAAATAATCAACCTGACCTAGTGGCTAATGGCCCGACAGCACTATCGTTTTGCTCACTGCGGGAAAAGACAGGTCCGGGTTTGCCCAGCAAGCACTTTAATGGACTGCTTGTTTAGCCGATGCTGTGGATTCTATCAGAGCTTTTTTTAACACGCCTACTGCTTTTACAGCAATCTTGCTTGCTTTTAGCTGTCCACGAGCCTTTTTACACTCTTTTAAACCTGTTCACAGACGCTAATAAATTTTGTTGCAAGATGTCAAATCCTCTCAAATCTATGTGCATCCCAGCTCTTCCCCACAATGGGAGCTATGGATCTTTTTGCCACTCAGTTTTTTATTGTGGTTAAGGGTGTCAACATGCTAAAATCCACTTTGCATCATTCGATCTGTTAGCACATCAGCTGATGATATAGATTTATTGAAGCTTATTAAACCTGCTCACTGTCACTGCAAGTATCTGTTGCAAGCTCTTATATTCTTTGATGGATATTTATGTTTTTTTATATTTATGTTTTTTATTGTTTGTTGAACTTCATTGCAAGGATTTTAAGTAAATAATCAATTTAAATAAACTTGAACTTAGTCCCCAAAAAGGTTCTCTAACTTATCCATAAAAGCCTACTGCCGTTAATCAACTCACCATCAGGCTGTGAAGAAGGAAAGGTCACATGACCAAAATATGCATTGCTAATCGGAAGAAAAAAAAGAACCAGCAGGACCAGTAGGAACGAAACCGTTGGCTGTAGTGCGAAGACTGTGGATGGAAAAGATTTTGCATACTACAACCTTTGACCTGGAACCCAAGGAACTGTTCATGAAATCTGATATCAAAAGACATAACCAGGAAGAAGTTATTCAATATTCCGAAAAGTTGGGACTTAGAGGTCCAGAATAAGCCCCAAGACTATTTAAAAAAAAAAAAAAAAGTGTATGAGCTCTGAAAATCTAAGTCTGAAGATAAATATGCTGGCTTGGTCCAACAACAGGTCTTACCTGACACTTCGCAGTATATCAGGAAAGGTGCCAAGCACCCGGTCTACCCCACTCCACAATATAACATTGACTTTTCTGTTCCCCACAAAACAAGGAAGTGTCTAAAATGTGACTTCCCCCATTTTAATACCCATAATTTTTCCATTTTCTCTCTGGTAAAGAAAATAACTGCTGAACAGAATTAAATCAAACTTGTAACTTTACTCAAGAAAGTGCCTTTACCTGGTTTGGCGTAAATTCGTTCAGCAGTTTGTTGAAAAATTGGCTTGAAAAAATATTACATGGTGGGCTTGAAAGAGCTATAAAGTTATAGATAGCTATACTGTTAGTCCAAGGGTGGTCCGCAGACTCAGGTTAGTGGACCATATACAGACTAATTTTTTTTAATTTTTTTTATTACTAGTGGCCAATTTCCGTCCACAAACCTTATGACTTGCTGGATGCAATATAGAATAACCAGTCGAAGCTGCACATTACAGGGCACAAGGCATAGACCTCGTATCCGGAGAAAAAAAAACAACTGAAGAAGCCATAAGTGGGCAGAGGGAGCAGTCCAGTAACGTCTGACATAGTTGGGGTTGAGGGGAAATTGGGCAGAAAAGGAACTCCCCACTTTGGTTAAAATAAAAAAAAGTACATTTTGTTGTGGGGATCACAGAAGTCAGTGCTGTTCAAGGATATGCAAGCCACTAGCAAGGGTTCTCAGCTGATCCATTCTGAAACTCCTCTTGGGTATGTGATCCCGGTAAGGAAGTTAGCCTCGTCCTGGCTACCTACCGGTAAGGAAGTTATCCTTGTTCTGCCTGCTTGAAGGTGATGGGCAGTGGTGGTTGCCCGGTAGGTTCAGGGGAGGGCATGGCTAAAATTCTTAGCATTTGAGATGTCATCAGTGATGTCATCAGTGATGTCACTGACCATGTCATGAGTGATGTGATATGTGACGTCATCAGCAGTGCATTGCGGGGGCGCGAGCTATAGTTAGCTGAACTAACTATAACGGGGGAATTTCACTGGTTTTGTACGAGTGAAATGTCCAACTAACTATAACTGTCCCTAAAACTTATGGTTTTTTCAGTGAATTTCTAAGGTTTTTTAAATGCTAATTTCTAACTATAACATGCCTGAAACCTATGGTTTTTTCAGTGAATATATATATATATATATATATATATATATATATATATATATATATATATATATATATATATATATATATATATATATCCAGCCATCCATCCATCCATCCACACAGGTAAGCCCCAAAGGAGTGAAGCCACAAGAAGATGAGTAGCTCACATAATTTATTGACAACTTGCAAGCAGGCAACCCTCCGGGTACAGGCATCAATGATAGTCCTTACGCCAGACGCGTTTCAGGAGTTTCTTTATCCCTTCTTCAGTGGCGCTGTTAACACAAATGAAAGCATGATTTCTTGCGCACGGTTTAAATTTCAACTGCCTGCCACAGTGGGCGTGGTCGCTCTCACGGCCTTCTGGGCATTGTAGTGCGCTAAAGGTATTCCCCCGTGGGTCTGCTTATCGTTGCTTAAATAAAACACACAGTTTTCTCCCCAGTGGGTAGATGCACAGTCCTGGCGGAAGACTGCCCCGCTTTCCAGATGTCAATGCGAGCATCAAGCCAGCACCACCCTGCAATGGTGCCAACTTGCCTTCCTGCCGTCGATTCCAGCACCACCTTGGAGCCAGCACGGACCCGCAAACCAGTGGTGAGCCTCACTCCACGGCCGGGCACAGCCGTTTAATATCCATCCACACAGGTAAGCCCCAAAGGAGTGAAGCCACAAGAAGATGAGTAGCTCACATAATTTATGCTACCAACGAAATCAGCAAACAAAAGATTGTTGAGGCCCCCCCCCCCCCGGATAACTTTACCCCTTTGTCAGATCTGCCAGAAATCTGAGACCCCTGCACTGGGCTTAAGTTGCTAACAGCCTGTCAAATATCATGCCGTTTCAGAATAGCAAATATTTTTGGACCAACCCCCTTTAAATGTGCTCTCTTTTAACCGTTCACCAGAAAACTTGACATACCAACAGAAAACTAAACATGCTGAAGGGTTATCAAATTTCATGAGGATTTGTGAATCAATATCACAGTTATTAGCAAAGGAACACTTTTTTGGGTGAGCAAGATGGTGTCAGACTGATTCCTCGTCGCTCTGCCGCGCACGCCGCACTACTCGATAATCGGCTATGCGGTCTGCTTCATGATGCCGCTGCTATTGCCGAAGCCGCCGAGACTGCAAGCAGACAGGACACGAGTGCAGCTCCTCTGCTTGTCCCGAAGGAATCTGGATTTTGCCTCCAACGCCGTCGCGCTGGGTGAAGCGCTGGGAGAGGCGATACAATCTTTCAATCGCCTATTTATCCTCTGCCACATTGTGTCGACATTTGCTGAGTTCCTATTCGGAATTCTATTCCTGGAATTGAGAGGGAGCAGGACGCGAGGGCTACGGTTTTGCCCTCGGAACTGGGGGGACGTGAGAGGTGGAAGATACGCTGCGCTGGGAAGCGTGCTTGGATTTTCTGGCTGCTTTTTCCTTTTATGCTGTTCGACCCCCAGGGTCTGTGCCCTGAGATCCATCTCCCCAATTGGAAAACCACATCAGAAGCGGCAGATGTCGTCCAGGGCCCCCAGAGTTGGGAAAAGCAACAAACCAAAGGTATCTCAGCCCACATTAAATAGCAACACTACAGGAGAGGGTGCTGTACCTGATATTTCTATAAAAGGTAAAAGGGAAACTATCTATTTGAAACGGGCCTCTGGGAAAACTGGGAGTTGTGGGAGCATTCGGGGGCTAAGGAAGGTACTCAGCCAACAATCGTAGAAATGCTTGCGGGACCTAAGACACTATCTACTAATCCTGATGCTACTTTGAGTGATGCTCCAAACCCCACACTCCCTACTGTGCCCGAACCAGATCCCTCGCTTATAGATGTTGAGGAGCACTTGAATCCTGGACCCAATCCGAGGGAGTCTCAAGAAAGTGGCACTCTTTCACTAACCTCTTTTGGCGAGCAGGCTATAGACCAAAATAACACAGAGGGCTCAGTGGCTTTGGAGAAGATACCCGCCAATTTACTTTCTTTAGTGCCACCCTCTGAAGATGCTGCTAGCCCCCAGACTCCATCAAGCCAATGGTCGGAAGTGGGGTTAACCATCCAACAAAAGGCATCACTGACTATATCCTTAGAGTAGAACCCAATCCCGGCCCCAGAGCTCCCTGGACTCCGGAAGTAAGTGGCGAACATTTTTACTCGGTCTCGGATGGCTCTCTATCCACCTCTGACGGCGAACAAATTAGTTCCACCTCGAGTGAAGATATCAGTGTTGACCCCTCTAAAGACACTGGGACAGTTCAACATCAGGCGAAGAATAGAAACCCCCCCAAAAGGCGGAGTCAGCTCAAGTGGGACTATTCAGATTCGCAAATGTCTTATCATCCATGTGAAGAAGAGGGACAGGTCTGGGAAGATGCAAAAACTATAACAGAACCCACAATAGAACCCTCCTTATCTTCAATCTTGGCTTCTATTAAAAACTTCCAAGAAGAGGTCCGCTCTGACAATCGAGCTGCCAAGGGGCAGCCAAAAAGCTCCAGGGGGCCTACGAAAATTAAACAAGCTATGTACTGACATGAGCGACCGGGTTAGTATGGTTGAGGGTCGTACCGAAAGCCTGGAAACAGAAGTAACCACTTTGAAAAACCAGGGGTCGGCTCATGAGGCATGCCTGGCTGATGTCAGGGTGAAAATGGAGGAACAGGAAAACCGTCAACGCAGGAACAATCTCCGATTGCTAGGCATTCCGGAAGGTGTCGAAGGTGACGACCCAAGGCGCTTCATTGTACAACTACTGCGTGAAACTTTCCCGACTCAAACAAATTGGAACTGGGAGCATGAAATCCAGCGAGCGCACCGATTCCCCTTCAACATCAGACCAAACCGAAATGGCAATAATCCTTCTGATGGAAAGCCTAGAGCATTCTTAGTGTTCTTTGGGAACTTCCTTCTCAGGCAATATGTATATGATCAGGCCCGTCCGAACTCTCCGAAAGGGGCTAATGGGGTGATGTTTTTGCCAAACCTGACTTTTGCCACACAACGGTAGAGCGTAGATGGCATCTACGCCAACTCATCACCCCATTTCAACAGCTAGGTGCCCAAGTGTTTTTAATGAATCCTGCCAGACTAAAGGTGATTCTGAATGGGACCACACGAGTCTTTATGTCTGAGGTCAAGGCAGGGGAGTACCTAGGAGAGATAAAGGCAAAAAAAAGATAATAAATGAAAGTCTAGTAGGGGGAATTTAGAAAAAGAAAAAAAAATGCCAAAAGGGGTTAAAAAAAAAAAAAAGTGTAAAGAGATAAATTAAGAAAAACAAGCAATAATCTGATGGTGTAATTTGATTAGTTTTTCCCCTTTCCTTCTTTTTTGCGAATCTGGGCGATTGAGGCTTAGAAAGTCGAGATATAAAGCCGATAATGCATCCCGGCTAATTTAAAGGCGTAGCCAAGCGGTGATGCATCTTTACTGACAACCATCATTCAGGACATTCCTGATTGCTCTAATTTGGGGGGAGGTAGGGGGCGGAGGGGGGTCACCACACGAATCATTGGTGATGGGGATCACAACATTGGTAAATCTGATATCAGATAATGAAAATAAAATGCAAGAAAAGAGGGCTAAATCACAAGGTAAAAGAAAAGAAAACAGGGAAAGTGGAACCAAAATGTGTAAAAAAGTAAAAATATCAGTATGTTGTAAGAACCTTCATAGGCCTGATAAGCCAGGACATATAGCCGGGAGAAAGGCAGTAAAAATATGGCAGACAATATGAGTAATCAATGTTCCTTAAAAATTGTGTCTGTCAATATATGTGGCCTAAATGATGTTTTAAAACGGCAGAGAGTAGCCCAGGGCTTACGTTTTTGGGAGCTGAACTTATCACCCTGCAAGAAACACATGTGGAGGGATCCCAGAAGCACTTATTAAAATCACTGGGGTATAGGGTTATAGGGGGAACATCCCAGGGGGCAAAAACAAGAGGAGTTGGAGTGTTGTGTCAACATAGACATCCATTGACTTCCAACAGGGTTAAATCTGATCCTCTGGGGAGGTGGGTTATCGCGGAGTGTTATTTCTCCCCTAGTTCGGCCTTTACACTATGCTCCATTTATGGAAGCAACACAGATGACCCCGGGGTCATCAACTGGCTCACGGGTGAACTTGCCCACTGGCCTCTACCACTGGTAATTTCTGGGGATTTGAATATTAACCTACCCAGTAACTGGAAGGCAACCGATCACTGGTCATACACTGGCAGGAAGCCAAAAGTCTATCAGGCCCTACTTAATCTAATACAAACACATGGACTCTGTGACGTCTGGGCTAATCTAAAACCCCACTCATCCGGGGTATACATATTTTTCAGCCCCACATCTCTCACTTGCTAGATTAGATTATTTTTTTGTTTCCACTTCAATACTCCAAAACTGCTCTATCGAGCTGGCCCCACGATTTATGTCAGATCACAACCCCCTTATTTTAAACATTAGTGGGTTAGGGCTTAGAAAAGAAACCTCGAACTGGAGCTTTGAAAAGCTTTATTATATGATGAGGGTTACCGATCACATATGCAGGGGTGGATTAAGGAATTTTTGGAAATTAACACAGGATCAGCAGTAGTGAGATCTGTATGGGATGCAATGAAGGCGGGCATTCGAGGGGAAACCCTGCGGTACTCCATCAGACAGAATAAAAAAGATAAAGCACAACTAGCAAAAGCTCACGACAAGATGAAAAAAGCTGAGGAAGATTTAATCTTAGCAGTCAATCTAGGGGTAGAAATTGAAAATGCTCAGTTGGAAGTAATAGCCAGTAAGGCAGAAATAGGGTCCATATTTGCGGAAAAAACTGCTAAGAAATGGGCTTCTGCCAGGGAAAAAATATACGAATGTGGCGATAACATTGGCCACCAACTCGCTCTTAGAATTAGACAACAGGTGTCTGCTAGTGAAATTCAGTCGATTCAGCTTAACACTGGAGAAATCACAAAAGATGCTAGTAAGATCCGAAATGCATTCTGTGATTTTTACCAGAGTCTTTATTCAGAAGATAACACAGGGCCACCAAAACTGAGAGAAGAGGAAAGTCTGGCCTATTTAGACCAGATTACCCTGGCGGCACTTAACTCTGAAGACTATGACCAACTTGAAGAACCCCCTGGATGGGAAGAGATAGCCAAAGCCTTAGGAAGCCTTCCGGATGGGAAGGCGACAGGTGTAGACCACATACCAGTGGAGTTTTACAAAATATTTGCCCCCCAGATTAAAGACATTCTTAGTGCACTGGTAGAATCTATCTTTAATGGAGCACCTCCTCCAGACTCTTGGTCTAATGCCAAGATAGTGATTTTCCCCAAAAAAGAGAAGTCTCCTTTAGAAATGGGTTCATACTGGCCAATCACCCTTATTAATTGTGACTCTAAAATATATGCCAAGGTATTTGCTGCAAGACTATCATTGAGAATAGAGTCCCTGGTCTCGCAATGGCAACACGGTTTTATTCCCCAAAAAGTACAACTGAACATATTCGTAGAGCCATCACACTGTTGGATGCAGCACAAGTAACGGGAGACCCGATCTCATTAATTCTACTCGACGCTGAGAAAGCGTTTGATCGGGTCTCCTGGGCGTATCTTTGGGCGGTCATGAAGAAAATGGGCTTTGGACCAAAAGCAATACAAGCCATACAAGCCCTTTATAGTAATCCCACAGCTAATGTATTAGTTAACGGGACCCTGACGGAGCAGATCAAAATATCGCGAGGGACTCGTCAGGGGTGTCCGTGCTCACCTCTGCTCTTCGCTCTATATATTGATCCTTTTATAAAGGCTATAGAAAGTAACCAAACCATTAGAGCGGTGAGCAGACTCGGTCTAGATACTAAAATCATGGCTTACGCCGACGATCTGGCAGTTGTCACCCCTGATCCTGTGACCGCCATTAGCGCCCTGGAAATGGAGGCCAAAAATTTGGGAAAGCATCAGGATACGCGCTTAACCAAGGTAAAACCCAGATCATCAATAATAATCTAATAGACTGGGTAGATACCCGGGTGGTACAGTCTGCAAAATATCTGGGGGTCACTTTAACGGCTGATATCGATCTAATTGTAGAAAAAAATCTGACCCCACTAGCTATTGAATCTAAACGGGCACTTAAACGACTAAATAATTTACACCTTACCATTGTAGGGAGATGCAACGTCATTAAGATGACCTACTTTCCCAAACTGCTCTACTTTTTTAGGGCCATCCCCTTGGAAATGAACAAATTAATGCTACAAAAATTTGATCACATCTTTTCTCAATTTGTTTGGGCATTCTCCCGACCAAGGCGAGCTTTTAAACTACTATCTCTTCCCCGAGAGAGGGGAGGTTGGTCACTACCTAATTTGAAATTTTATTATTGGGCTGCGGCCATGCAATACGGTGCGGAATTACTGCAAGAACAGTCATATACTCCTGATTTAGGCTTACCATCACCTTATCAACTGCTTCTGGGGGAAGAGACCCGTGGATGCCTCTGGAGGCAGCTCTCCTATGGCTATTACAAGCGGGTAAGATTTAAGACTTTAATCAATATCTTTAAAGTCTTTTCCAATATACGGAAAACTTTTGGGTTGGGCAATCTAAATTATTATACCCCTCTTAACAATAACCCCAACTTACCATCGATATTCAATGCTTCTTACATGTCTGAATGGCATAGAGCAGGCTTACTGAAAATGGGTGATTTGATAACTTCCGATGGTATTAAATCCTTTGGTGTTCTGAAAACCAAATTTCAACTGGGGGAACATCAGTCGTTTAAATATATGGCTGTAAGAGACTTTTTATCTCGTAAGACTGGGGGGACCGCTGGTTTCTCAAGAGTAGACCTTATCGATAAACTTCAAAACTCTACCCCGCCCAGGATTGGTTATATATATACTAAACTAGTCGGCTTGATGCCTGATGATATGCTTGCTACTGCCAATAAATGGCAGAAGCATTTAAAAATTCCTTATAACACATTTAATCAAGCCATACAATCAGCCAGGAGTGATTTGTTATCAGCAAAACTGCAGGCACAATTTTTTAAAACTGCTTTTTTCTTATATATTACACCGGGTAGAGTTGCAAAGTGGGGGTCGGGCCGGGTACATTCTGTCCCAGATGTGCAGAGTTTAGTGCGGACTCGATTCATATGTTCGCTACTTGCCCCCAACTTACACCGATATTGGGTCAGATAGAGGACTTTCTCAAAAAGTTCTGTCACAGGACATTCAATTAACACCCTCGACTATTCTATTGGGCATGCAAGATAAGGTCTGCAGAAAGAATGGCGGCGCACTTATCTTTGTTGCGATGACTATTCTTCGTCTCTGTATAGCGTCATCATGGAAGGACCCCAATCCTCCACTATTCTCTCACTGGTTAGCTCGATTGATTTCTACTCATAATTTGGAAAAGGCTATATTCTCCAAAATGGGATACAGGGGGAAGAAAAAGGGCCTTGCTATTTGGCTACCATTATCTGTTTGGCTTAGATAGACAGGCAGTCTTAAGATGGACTTTTGGAAAAGGTCTTATATTACTATGGTATTATTGAAACACTGTTGGATATTTTGCACAATAGCTTCTTTTTCTCTTAGACATTTCCTCTTCTTTTTTTTCTTTTTCTTTTTTCCTTTTTTTCTTCTCTTTTTTCTTCTCCTGTTTGGTGTTTGTTTTCTTGGTCTTCGAAATATCAGATATGGAATAATTGTAATAGAATACTCATCAACCAACGTTTACATCGCTGTTTTTAGATTCGGGGGGTGGGGGGTGGAAGGTGGGTAGGGAGGTCACGACCAGATTGGTTTTTCTGTACCTTTGTATTTATTCTTGTACCCTTAAATAAAAAAATAAAAATAAAAAAAGGAACACTTTTTTGACCACCTCCTAACTGTGCCCCTCTTTTTATGAATCAGCACAAATTTTAAAAATACTACGCATGGGCTGAGCATAGTAAATGTGCGCCATATTTCATGCAAATTTGTCAAAAGGCACTAAAGTTATAGTCTTACGTAAGGAATTGTCTTACAAATATATGACGAACACCTCTCGATACCCAAATTAATATACTCAACACTGTGCAAGTATGTCAGCTGACATAGTCCGTGAGAGAGAAGCCGCAGCGTTGGAGATGTTCGACGACTGCAAACAAGTGACAGTTATAGAAAAAAATGTAGACACAGTCACCAAAAGTCACAATGAAACATTAAAAGACAAATTTAAAAAACTTGAGAAGAAAATGCGCGCTGAACAAAGCAAGTGGTGGGAGTCCCGCTCGTTGCAAAGGTATATAGATGTGGACCGGATACCGCGGGGCTTACGTATATTGCTGGCCCGAGCTATGAATCCCCGAATCCCGCAATGATGCGTGAATGGGCCCAATGTAATCTTGAGTCATCTAAACGTCTGGTAACAATACTAATAAAGTATGCTGATATTGATAGAGCAACACTCTTGGAGGAAATCGACAAGATTAATGAGGAATTAAATGAACTGGGCGAAAGTGATGTTCAACACAAATTACGGCAAGAAATGATGGTCAGATTAAAACGGGAGGAAGATAAAATGAAGGAGCGCAAAACGTTCAAATTTCATAGGGATAAAACCGATTATGAACTGGGCCAGATATTCACTTTTGCGAAAAAATATGAGGCGATGCGAGCAGTAAAAAGCAATAAATCAACAGAGCAAAGACCAGGACCCTCAAGGAGTGGAGAGCCAAACTCTAGTACTTCCCAATCAGACCTCAACTCTGCCCCCGACAGTGAATCGGAACAAGATACAAGGAGAAACACTAAACAGAAACACTCATTAGACGAGGAATTGGGTTTTTTATGCAGCGACAGGAGGCAAACCCTCCGACCAAGGCCCCAGAAAACAAATTACGGTCAAGCAAAAACCACAAACGTGGACAGAGAAGGAAGGCCAACAGAAACAGGCCACAATTCGAAGAAGCGAGGAGGTTGGAGGAGGGGCAAATAAATACAAACAAAACGATCATAAATTTGGCCAACTTAACTTTGAGTGACACAGATAAAAGGATTTTAAGTTTGGGCCTCTCTTTTTGTCCTGCTAGAAACTTTAACTACTCTAAAACCAGACTGGATATTTTCAAAGGGGTAAGAAAGTTAAAACTCAAAAAATTCCATGCCCTAAATAAAAGAGATGGTGACCACACGAATGAGGATGGGACCATGAGCAGTGAGACAATCAGTGATGTAGAAACAACACAATTAGACGCCTCCTTTTGTACAGAGATGCAGGAGCTCTGGCTAAACAATGAGGGTGACACCGATATGGACAACAATTGAAACAACCAAATCCAATCAATCAAATGTCAGGAGTAGGCCGCAAAAGGGAATAAAAACACATTTTAAGGCCAAATCAACGTTTAACCCCATCATGACACGAGACTCCATTGATATTTTCCATGAGAGTGTGGTAGAAGAATTAAAACAACTAAATTTGACAACTCGAAATATTAAATGGAAATTCATCAAACGAAACCATGAATATGATCAACTCATGAGAAAACTGAAGGAAAACAATGGCATAGTCATTCGAAACTCCGATAAGGGGGGAAACATTGTTTTGATGTCCAAAAGTGATTACACCAATGAAGCTTACAGACAACTAAGAGATAACACGTGCTACACCAAGAGTACCATTGCTGAAATGAAATCCACAAACACAAGATACTACACTCAATTGATGACATGGAAAAGTGATGGAACGATAACAGCTCAGGAATATAAATACCTAAAGAATGAACCTCCAGTTGTGCCCACGATTTACTTTATTCCCAAGATCCACAAGGATCCACACAGACCGTCTGGTAGACCAATAATATCAGCCAGGAACAGCCAATTAGAGCATACCTCCCAATATGTTGACTTTTTTCTCCAAGACCTAGTGAAATCTCTACCATCTTATGTATGCGACACTGGGGATTGCCTAAGAAAACTTAAAGATTTCGAATGGAAACCTGGATACTTGTTCATAGCATTCGATGTGAGCTCATTATATACTAGTATTCAACACCATGATGGACTGAGGGCATTGAGATTTTACTTGGACAAACTAACAGAAATTACAGTTGACCAAGAGGAAATGCTCATTGCAATGATGGAATTCTGTCTGATGAACAATATATTTATGTTCAACAATCTATTGTACAGACTAGTCAGAGGAGTAGCCATGGGTGCCAGCTTCTCCCCCAGCTATGCATGTCTGCATATGGGCTGGTGGGAGGAGCTGGTGCTGAAAACCCAACACCAACATGCGATTAATAAGAACATAAAAATGTGGTTATGTTTTATCGATGACTTGTTTGTGGTCTGGGAGGGTAACATTGATGATGCCAATGATTTTATCAAAGCTCTGAACATCAATAACTTGAACCTACAGTTTACAGCCACTATTAGTGACACAGAGGTGAGCTTCCTAGATACCAAAATCTATGTGCGTGACGACAAAATCGAGTCCAAATTATATTGTAAGGAGACCGCAGGGAACTCCACGCTACATGCGAGCAGCTCCCATGCCAAGCATCTGATTAACAGCATCCCCTATGGGGAGATGCTTCGGCTGAGGAGGATTCTCAGCAATGATAATGATCTAAGGGAAGCTCAGACCTCAAGTAGAATGAGGTTTCTAGAGAGAGGGTATTCGAGAAAGGTGATTGATAGCGCTATTCTGAAATCTATGCGCAAGGATAGATATTAGCTACTCTCACCAAACCACCCTAGTGAGCCAAGTTCCGTGACACAACCTTTAGCAAGTGTTAGTAAAACCAGAAAGGAGTTCAGAATAATTATACAATATAGCCAACAACACAAGCAACTCCAATCAATCATCTCATGCAACTGGCCCATGGTACTAAGTGATCCCATCATAGGGAAGGATTTACCAACTCGACCTTCCATCACATACAGCAGAGGTCTATCAATGCGGGATGAGCTGGTGAAAACCAGCCCAGAAGTCATTGAAAATACGAATTGGTTACAGACACATAAGGGCTTCTTCAGGTGTAAAACCTGTAAGGCGTGTCAGCAGGGTGAGAATCGAACAACCTACACGACACCATTTAGCACAAGAAGTATTAAAATATCCAAACTTCTGACGTGCAAAACTGAATATGCGGTATACATACTAATTTGCCCTTGCGACCTACATTATGTAGAGAGCACCAAATTACCGGTGCACAAAAGAATCCTGCAGCACCTTAGGGCAATTACTAATCAGGATAACACCTACCCAGTGGCACGCCATTTTAAAAGTAAACATAATTCGAGAAGCCAAGACCTCAGATATTTTGTGATTGATGCGGTCCCACCAAGCAGACGAGGGGGTAACAGGGAACAACGGTTACGTCAGTTGGAAACAAGATACATTTTAGAGTTAAACTCTAAACATCCAACAGGACTGAACGGGACTGAGGATATGTACACTTGCTTATGAACTGGCCTTTTAATGGGTATTTTAAAATCTGGCATTTTATCAAGATTATCTGTTAACCTATATGCAAAGTTTTATCTTGGGTCTTACTATGGTTTTTTTATGGACGGTTTTACAATGTATATTGCTGTTTTAAGTCTAGTATTTTACTATGATTTTTTATATTATTGTAGTTATTCATTGATGATTTTATGAACAATATTACATATCTTTATACATTGATGGCTGTATGGACAGGAGCCTATTAGGGACTCATGAGCTATTTTGCACACTGCACCACTACATCAATAAGGAACTTGCTCAATTTGTACATAAGCCAATCAATTAGCAAATTTTATGCATACATATTTATATATTTAATTATTTATTAAATACAATTTGCATTTTGCACAAATCAGGTATTGATACCGATATCATTGGCAACAAGTAACAATGAAGATGCAGAGAAAAAGGAACAACAGAAAATCAAAACCAAACTAACAGATGGTAGTTATATGCCAAATACCCTTGAAAGACCATGCAATACCTAGGCAAAAGCGATATATATCCAACCACAGGGTATTGGGGCTCCAATACCCCTGCGTGCAAAGAAAACCAAAATCAAAACATATAAATTAAAAATGAAACGCATTCAATATTAATACGAACCAACGTGACTTTGGTTAATATTTTGGGCACATACAGCACTTAGGATACTGGTGATAAGCACTTTATTAGCACACTACACACGCCAGACATTATCGATCAGAATATTGATTCAAAGATAGGATATACAAGCAGGGTTTGTTGTTGAAAGCTTTAATAGATGTATGATTTTATTAAATTGTTTTTACATTTTACCATCAAAACTTTTTAATAACAACAATATATTGATATGAAATTTTAACCCTGTATTTATGCAATGGCACACAAAGAAACTACAATTGTAAAGGCCAAAGAAAAACTACAAATGTAACTTTTTTATGTCTATGGCGTAATTTGCACATGTGACTTTAATTACACTGGCACTGGACACTTTAAAAGATCCAATGTAACGTAGAACTCTGTCATGTGATCAAGGCTCCCGTGTGAGCTGAAACGCGTTATGCCGATCTGCACTAAATAAAGGAAAATAAGCACTTACTTTGTGGTCCGGTTCCGTTTTTGGAGTATCCAGCGAGAGGACGGAGACGAATGGATATATATATATGTTCAACACTCCGTCCATCATCCCCTTTGGTTTTGCTAAGTTCGCCCTAAGTTGGCAGGGTATGCCCAGACGTGGGTCCCTTGCTCACTTTGCCACTGGATTCAAGATAGCCTGGCTGATGAGGGTTGTGAACCCGAAACCGGTCCCAGGATGCTTGTTTCCGGTCCAGGGACGACATGGCTTGGCAGTTCGGGCTGGACTGTTCCCATGAGGCACAGGGTCAGACTGATTTGCATATGGCCATGTCTGAACTGGGGTGGCGGAGTGAGCTAAAGAATGATGATGGATTAAACCCAGAACAGTTGACGGGGGGGGGTGTGTGTGTGTGTGTGTGTGTGTGTGTGTGTGTATATATATATATATATATTAAACACAGCGCCTCTCCAACCTCCAGCCGGCGAAATAGAGAGGAAACGGACTCCGTTAGCAGATTTGGCAAGATTGTATTCTTCACACACCTCCGTCAGACGCGTTTCGAGCAACGCAGCGTCCTTGTTCACTATATATATATATATACACAAACACATATACAGTGATAGCTCCTGCATAGTTATGTTTAGGTCAGAGTTTCCATTGAAAAGACATTTGTTTCCTAAATAACTTTGGCACTGCTCGACAAATCTGCATGAAACTTTCCAAACCACAAGTACATCTAAGTTGGGTTCCTCATGGCTCGTTTCGTTAGCATCTGTCAAGCAAACCTAAAAATCACAGGATGGGAAAAGGGGGGACATCTTAAAATTAACATTTTCCATTTTACCTGCCATAGGATTCTTGCTCCTCGATAGGAAAAAAACTGCTGAATGAAATGTACCCAAAGTTTGCACATAAGCAGCACTTGATTCAAAGTACCCCCTTTGTGTGGGTTGGTGTAAATGTGTTCAATAGTTTGAGAAAGTGGCGTTTAAAAAGTGTTTCAGTCTGGGCATGAAATGATAGAGGTATCAAGACTGTAAATTCAGGAGGGTCGTCTAATCTGGATTGCGTACCTCCCGCACGCAGGAAATAAAAAAAAATATTGAAACATCCTGCCATACACCCCCAACCCTACCCTGCACAGAGAAAAATCAGTTGATGGGTCATTACAGAACTCAGTGCTTCGGTCACACAGTTTTGAAAAATAAGATCAAAAGAGACGGGGAGGAACGGCAAAGGCAGCATCCACTTGCTCAGGTGAGAAAGCCAAAAAGGACCTGCAAAATAACAAAATTTTAAAAAGATGTATTGTTTCGCAGGGTTCACGGACCCCACTGCAGGAACTGCAGGTCCCAGCACGGCATGACCCCCGAGCTCATGAAATCCAGCCTTACGTTCATGAACCATGGGTAACCTTGTTGGACCTCTCATAGGATATGCACTGAGAAAGATTTGCTGCCTGTGGTGGAAGGGTATGGGGCCTGGCTGGGGCCAAGTCCTGTGGCCTTGCTGCAAGGGGTTTGGCCGTCCTCTGAGATTCGGGCGTAGGGCCTGCGCAATTGGGTTTACTGGCAGGCAGAGGGTGGCCGCAGCCAGAGACCAGGCTCTGCAGCCAACCCCTGCTGCCCACAGGTCTGCGCAGGGGTTAGCCACCTGCAAAGGGTTGTGCATGGGGTGTTGCCAGGCCATGGGTCATGGCAAGTCCTGATATCACTGATGACATCTCAAATGACATTGATGACACCACCGGTAACATAAATGATGACTTTAGCCACGTTACTGCAGTTGACATTAATTTTGTTTTTTTCCAAAGATGTGAAACACGAATTTAGATGTTTATATTATATGTAAACCCTATTTTGTAACACTTTGTTTTGGATCTACTGTTTTTGAGACCGAATAATTTAAAAGTAATTCATAGATTTTTGTAGGTTAAATGTGTTATTTTGCTAAATAACGGTGGGTCATTTCTTCTGTAGTAATAGTTGATGTTTGTATAATGGTTACACAGCTGTATATTGCACTTTCCCTGATTATATAGTGAGGCAGGGGTGTGGGTTGAGTTTTTGTGGCCTGTTTGCTTAAGCATATGTTAATAAAGATTACATGCTGATAGACTATACACTGCTATGTATGTGTTCTTGCTTGTGATCGTTTAATTGACAATGTTTTTCTTTGTATTCATCAGTGAATGTGGTGTCATAAAATACTAGAGGAATGATTGCATTACACAGGGGTGTTTCTAAATCACGATGTAGGAGTTATGTTGTATGATAGTGGGTGGGGTTTTATTTTTACAGCAATTGTATTGTTTTATTGTGGTGCTTGCTGTATGTGGTGATGGCAAATGTGTGCTACTGTGACAGTGAGTGTTTCTGTTTATTTTAATATTGTTGCATGTGTTTTAAAACAAACTATTTCTGATAAGATAGTAGGAGGATAATATATAAAGAAGAGTTGGGTTTTTATAGTAGTGGATGCTGTATAATTGTAAGGTGTTGTCAAAGACATATGATGTGGATTAATAATTTAGTTCAGGCGAGACACTTAATACATAATGATTAACTTAAATATAATTATGTTAAGACGAAACGAGCCATATAGCACCCGGTGAGATAATCTGAGAGGTCATCAATGATGTAATTTAACAGGTCACAAGTGATGTAATATGCAAGGTCATATGCAGTACATGACCGGGGCGCAAGTTATGGTTAGGTTACCAAACTAGAACTGGTGAATTTCTGTGGTTTTTGGCTTTTATTTTATAACTATAACTGCATTTTAACTGTTGTTTTTCTAGTAAGGTAAGGGTTTTTTAAACTAACATTGTAGTTTTACAAGTAAAGCTAACCAGAACTTCACTTTAATCTTTTTTCCCCAGTGAATATATATTACATATGCAGATGCACAGAGTATATTATGCAATTTATTACCACTGATGAGTGTGGGAGGGGCTATAACTCAACAATAGGACTCTCTGCATCTGCATTCATGGTTAATGACTGGCGTTTTCCATGTGTATTTGCTTTAACAAATTTATTTAGCCAAAATCAGGATGCAAGGAGTTACATTTGTGCAGCAAAGTAAAATCACACTCCGAGATATTGCAACTATTAGGAGAATTGTTTCGCTCTATAAATTAGTTAATGCATGCAATCTGTGAGGCAGCAAAAAGCATTTTTCTCATGTCTCTTTTGCTATACTGTGGTAATAAACATGAATTTGATCTTTGCACTTTAGAATAAATGTGTGTTTATTACTACACTTGGTATAAGTAGCATGCTGCTGAGCTGGAAGCCCAGATAAAACTATATAAGATGTAGAGGTCCAAGGAAATCATGTCTGCACGGACTATTAAGGTATTGAGTCAACCGGCAAAAATCAGACACTATGCTATTGTGCACACAACCATTGAAAGTGATGCTCACACGCGGTCAGGCTGGTAGACTTGTCACTCCCCTTCATCGCTCCCTGCTGCAGTAGTCCAGAGTGGATATTACTCCCTTTTGGACCGCTGGGAGCAAGACCAGGGTAAACGACTAACCACCAAAGAGAAAGAGACATTGCTAGAATACCCCTCTCCAGTATTGAGAACGCTCGCTTTAAGTTTATGCTACACAGAGCCTATCTAACACCTTTCTAACTGCATTAAAAATGTACCAGCATTACTGGCGAATCTCCGCAATGTCATCGGCCCTTGGCTGAAGTGACTCGTATGTTCTGGCATTGTCTAGTTCTCACTGTGTGCGTTAATCCGCGAAGTAAGTGGCAGGGATCACCCCCATTTACTAGAAGCCAGTATCTTAGGTTTGTATGTGCGGGCAAAAACTTCCAGAATGGAAGATACTGTTATATGGGGTTATGTGGCCCTTGGATACATTGTCGACATTGCTAAGTTAGCATGAGTTTTGCTTGCCCTATGCTGCTGCTTTTGCGCACGCCTCTGCTAAGAGTTTGTTTTCGCGACACTTTGCCTCTGCCCTGTACATGATAACAGATTGTTTTTCACGTTCTCAGCTTTCCCTTCAATTCTGTCTGAACATAATGTGCAAGGTCGATCAACAATGTCTCTTGTTATTCTGTTCTGGTCAGTCCCTATTATCTAGACAAAACATGTTACCAACAGCTGCAATATGGAAGAATCGAGCTTTGATATAGCGTTGTTGCATGTTTTTGAAACACACTCGAAGAAAGCCGTTCCATGGAGCTGAGCTCTGCTGTTCCTATGATGTAAACCTTTGCGTTTAGGCTTTCAGGTAGGGGGTCTGCTAATAACGCCTAGAGATCTTCTGTTATATAAAATAACTTCTTACTACCAAGGGGAGGGTGATTAGGCCCAGTTATTTTGCCTTTTTCACAGTCTTTATAAAATGACGACTCCTTTTGTATTCTATGGTATTGTAACAATGCTAATGATGCTAGCTTTATGCATTTTGCTGCTGGTCGTGGTTCGCATACTGTTTTATGAATCACTATAGTCAAAATAAACATTTTGAACTTATTTAGTGACTCTGATTATTCTTATTGTGGACAAGTACGTGAGAGCGAAAGATTGTCTTGTTCCCGCGACTCTGAGGTGAGTCGGGAGTGCTCGTGTTCTGGGTTGTCTGAACATTCGTAGCTTCTTGATATTTGTAGGAGACCGAATGAGACACTATTGATAGTCGGTTGGGATTTTGGGTACTAAGGTGATAGGAGGTACACCTCTATTTACTGAGGTCATGTTTTCTTGTGCATAGTTCTGTGTATGAGCAGAATCCCCGCAACATGGCGCCGCCAACGTTTGGTCTGGTTCTTATCTGCGAGACGCTTGAGTAGTGCTCGTGCTGGTCCACAATACCCTCACTTCTGTTTCCGGAGACAGCTGTGACGGAGTAACCTCCTATATTGACATTTTTATAGGTTTATTCAAGCTTGAAGTTTTAAAAGGTATTTCTTTTCATATAACCTGAGTTTGCGCTGCCACTATTTAAGTTGTTCTACTGTCTTCTCCATAATGGCTGTGGTTGATATTCCGGCTCATAGCAGAGCCGCGCTGAGGGCGCACTTGACTCGTTATGCAGTCCCTGATGCTGGGGCCGCGCTTATTTTCGTGGTGGAAGCCGATCCGGCTCACCAGTTTGAAGTTTTTTACTCTTGGGTCACCTTACCGGCGGTGGATGGAATTGATGATATGTTTCACACATATACTCCCACTGCCGTTCCTCAGCAGTATCAGCCTTATAGAGCTCTTGAGATTCCGCTTACAGCTTGGCAACACCGTATTTGGTTTAATGGCGCCCTTCCTCACCCATTAACGGCAGTCCGTTTAGGCCCTTTATCTATAGATGGGGCCACATGGCCCGTTTTGGCTGGGTTTACCCCACACCCACGTGCTTTTACAACTGCAACTCTGGCAGAGCTCCGTGTCTTACATACATCGTTAATACACGTATATAGAGCGGTAATACAGTACGTAACCCGCACCGTCCAGGTAGGACCACCTGGCGCTGCTGTACAACCTGCGGGTCCTGGTGGCGTGACCATCAGTCCCCTTATGGTTAATGCTGTATAAGAATAAGGATGAATTTCCTTATTGGCTTGCCGAGAAATTTGGACAGATAGAAGCTGTCTTTCCTAATACAACTCCTGTGGAGAAACACAGGATCTTAACTATTAGTTTACCCAAAGACTTAATTCCCGAATTGGCTGATTATAACACCTGGGGGAGGGTGTTTGCAGCGGTATATTCTATGTGTTTCGGCACTCCCTCCATGACCGTACTCCCCTCTGTGATTAAACGTGTTCAAGATGAACACGGAGCCGAAGCGGCTGTCGAGCTGGAGATGAGACTGGTAGGAGTGTTCGACGTGGTTGCTGATATGATCCTTGCAAATGTCAAGGGCGATGCCGTTAGCTAGCGGTCACAGAGGCTGACAGACCACGAGAATTACTTAAGATTATTGCGAAGGCTTATAAAACCATAGGCCGCAATACTCTGAGAAATAAGCCTACGACTCAAACACAAATGCAGTCTCTAAATCAACAGAAAGCCCAGCCTGATAAGGATGGGCGCCCTTTCTTTCCTAAAAAGAATTGGCAAAGGAATAAGAAACAGGGTTCCCAACAGCAGAAGCAGGGTTCGTGTGCCAGTTCACCGACCCCTGACGCTTCTGAACGTACTTATGACTTGCGCAATCGCGCTAAAATTAAGTCTCCTGATTGATTTCAGGTTCCTGATCAGCGTTCTCCTCGTTCTTTACAGGCAACATCAGGCTCACAAGCCGGTGGAGGTGATCGCCAGGATCGGGGTACAAGTCAACCTGCGTCCCAAGCTCGTGAACAGCTTCGACAGTTTGAAGTCAAGGACAAGCAGGGTGATTTCCCTCGTACCCGACCTCCTTTTCAAAAGAAAAAGGTTGCCGCATTAACAGCAAGATATGCCACAGACGGTGAGAACGCGACTCCTGGATTGGACATGGGCAGTGACTCTGCTCGACAGCGCGGCAGAAGTTACCATAGTCAGGGAGGCTCTACGTCCCCGTCTTGATGTGACAGCAACTGACACATTTGTTACTATTGAGACTGCAGATACCCGGGTTGCCCCCCCGGATAGACTCTACGAAGTCATTTTCCAAATTGAAGGTGATATACTGTGTCCCATTAAGGTTGTTTTCTGGGAGAATTTAACCGCTACATATGACATTTTATTGACGGAGAGGGATTGGCCTCCACCCTTTGTGTTAGCCTCTTCTAGAGGGGAAGATGTGATACTTCCGAGTTTTTCACGTTGTGTCCCGGAGGACCGCGCACAGGCTTACGCAGAGGAATGGGCTTTGGCCTTAGCCCCGGCGGTGTATCGCAATCAGGTGGGATGGGACATTGATTCACCAGCTCATGAAATACCGTTGCGCTCTATGCCACAACCTCGACCTCAATATCCCATCAAACATGAAGCAAAAGCTTCGGTTTGTGACATTCTAAGACAATTGGAGTATCAGGGGGTAATTGAGTCATGTACATCACCTATGAATAATCCTCTCTTTACTGTCCCTAAACCTGATGGTTCATTTCGGATTGTATTGGATTATAGAAATTTGAACAGCCATTGCCGCACCTTTGCGGTGCAAAACACACACAGCTCGGCGCTGGTGAATAATATTGTTCGTAAAAAATACAAGACGACACTTGACATTTCCAATGGTTTCTACAGTCACAATCTCGACCGTGCGAGTAGTGACCTGACAGCATTTAGTGCCGTCGGAAATCAGAAAAAATTTACACGATTGCCTATGGGGTATAAGAATAGCCCCGGGGCATTTGCGGCGCGCATTGTGTCTATGTTGCATGACATTGACCCTGAGGCCTTGTCATACGTTGATGACATCTATTTGACTGACGACGACCTCGCCCCGCATCTTGACCGAGTCGACCACATAATATTGTCTTTTGCCGACTACGGTTATAAGTTCAATTTTGCAAAGTCACACATTGCCCATCTGGCAGTGCTCTTTTTGGGCTATGAGCTCAATAACGAGGGAAAGGGTTTAGCACCTCACTTCCTAGAGAAATGCGCACATTTGCAACCACCTTCTTCTTTGAAAAAGTTACAATCCCTGCTGGGTTTTTTGAATTTCGGGAGGACTTACATTCCCGATTATGCCCAGCGTATCAAACCGCTTTATGCGTTGATACAACCTAAGTTTTCATCTGCCAGCTGGCTTCCGGAACATTCTCCCGTTCTGCAGTCTTTGCAGGCGGATTTACTTGCGACTAACTTCTTAATGACTCGTGATAACACCACCAACCTGGTAATACGTATCGTTTCAGGGGCAGTAGGTTTCACGTACTTAACATTCAATGAAGGAGACTGTTAGACCTGGTACCATTGGCGTGAGTCTCCCTTCCACTTTTTTCTGATTGCCTCCTCTGTTTTTGATCTGTTTGCTAGTTTTAGATGCTTTGGGCACTGTGCCACTGCTATTCAGTGCCACAGTGCAAGTGCTCCCTATGTTAAATTGATGTATTGATTAGTGACTCCATGATTGGATCATTTGATTTACTTGTCAGACCCTAGTATAGTGCACCAGGTGTGCCCAGGGCTTGTAACTCAAATGCTGCTGGTGGGCTTGCAGCACTGGTTGTGCCACCCACAGAAGCAGCTTGTAAAGTGTGTCTCAGGCCTGCCATGTCGACTTGGCAAGTACATCAAAAAGAATCCGTAGGTGACGGATCAAAAGAACCTAGCCAAGAAACAAGGGCGGGTTCACCAATTGGGGTGAAGGCCACCTCTACTGGTAGAAAAGAAAAATTTCTTTTCTTGTGTCCCCTCACTCACCCAGGGTTGCCCCTAGGTGACCTGCTTCATCATTGGTGCCATCCCAAACATCTACTGATTGGGGCGTGCTGCGACTTGCGGATTTACGTAGGAGCACTTACCTTGTGAGGCTATGTGTCGTGCAGTGTAGGGGGGAGTGGTGTAAGTGATGTTTTAAAAAATTACCTAACTAGTGAGCTATTGTTTTATTCCTGCTCCTAGTTGGTAGGGAAAAGAAGGGGGTTAATAAAAGGGAAGTGTAACTGTTATGTAATTATAATCCCTTGTATTATGTCAACATGTTTCAAGGTATCCCCTAAACCTTTTCTTCAGGACAACAAAGGGACCAGCCCTTTGTGTACCACTCCGTGCCGTACCTATAATAAAGTGAAGTGAAAAATTATTAATGCACACCTATTGTGTGAGCATTGGGAAAAATATATACATACGGTTGCTTCTGAACACGTAGTAACAGTAGTACGTAGAACAGTAGTACACCCACTTGCCAGTACCTAAACCTTCCCTTATCTTCATGTCAGACACCCCTAAGGTAGGCCCAAGGGCAGGGTGCATTGTAAGTATAAGGTAGGACATGCCCTAGTGTGTGTGTGGTATGTCTTAATAGTGAATTACAGCCATTTTCGTTTTTCACTATTGCAAGGCTACCTGTTCTCCATAGGCCAGAATGGGCAGTTTGATTATAACATCTTATCATCCTAACTGACCCAGGGAACATGGTAGAAAAACGAATTTAGTATGCCTGAACTCAGGATGATAAAATACATCTTTTAGTAAAGTTGGTTTTAACATTCTGTGTTTGAAAATACCACTTTTAGAAAGTAGGTATTTTCTTGCCTAACTGTCCACGCCTGCCTCTGCTAGGTTGTGTATTGTGTGTCTGGCTTTGTGAGTGACAGGGGCTGGGGGATTCCAGAAGACAGGGTGAGTCAGCACAGGGCTGAATAGACCTATCTGCATGTAGAGTAGTGCAAGGAGTTGCACCTGGGTCTGAATAGGGCTGTGCCTGCCTTCCACAATGCTGGCTCCACCTCCTGTGGTGTGTCGGATGTCCCTGGCCCACTCTGTCAAAGGAAAGAAGGAGTCCTGTAAACAAAGTGCTCCAGGACTGCACAGAACTGGTTTTGACTAGGCAAAGGCCCCTCTGCCTTCAGAGGACAAAGGATTTTGCAGTATAAATATTGGGGCCCTGACCCCAGAACTTTAGATCACTTCTGGAACAACAAGACGAACCTCTGCCAAGGAAAAGAACCAAAGGAAGCTGTAGGAGTTGGACTGCCCCCCTGCCAGTGTGCTGTGTTGCTGGGTTGGCCTACAGTGGTGTCTTCAGTGCCAAGGAGAGGAGAAGGAACTTTTAAAGAACTTTCATCATCTTACAGAATATTACTCCAAGGGCTTGAACTTGTGCTTCCCTCCTGCTGAAGTCTCAGGGACAAAAGACTTCACCACCAGCTCCCCTCTGAATTTCCTTGCTGGGAATTCTGTCTGCAGAAGCCTGCGTGTCGCTGGGAGCTGGAAGCGCGACTCAATGAGAAGAAGCATGTCGCAGTCGCAGCTGTTGCCGTCGCATCGCAGGAGAAGCGTGTCGCCGCCGCAGAGGTCGCCACCGCATTACCAGAGAAGCGAGCCTTCGTCAAAGCTGTCAACCGACGCATCACCGGAGAAGCGTGTCGCCGCCGTAGAGGTCGCCGGCGCATCACCGGAGAAGCGTGTCGCAGGGCCTGTCGCGGCTCCAAAGTTACAGAGTCGCCGCACGGCCGCGGGGCGTGCACGCATCGTCTTCACGTCGTTGCATCAAGGGCGCCATCTTATCGCACCGGATCGTTGCAGCGCATCGAAGCGCCATCGTGCCGCATCGCAACCGGAACGCAGTACGAGAACCTACGCATCACCTCCTCTCCGATAAGGAACAAGACGCATCCCCTACTCTGCGCAAGCATTGAGGCGCGACGCATCGTCTCCCCCGAAGCAAGGAACCGACGCATCTCCATCCCTGCGAACCTTTTGTTTGTTTTGCGTTACGCATCCAGGTACTTTTGTGAGAACTTTGTCGCACTTACCATCAACTTGAACTAAGTTACTTCTACCATCTTTGAGTACAGTATTGTGGATTTTTGTCGTTTATGGTCTTGTGTTAAGTCTATATAAAGAATACTTATTTTTATAAAACCTGTGAGGTGTCCATCTGTAGTTTTCACTGTATTACTGTATGTGTTCCCAAATGCTTAACACACTGCCTCTGAGATAAGCCTGTCTGCTCGTGCCAAGCTACCAAGGGGGTGAGCAGGGGTTATCCAGTAGTGTAACTCCTTTGCCCTGACGAAGAAGCAAGGGTCCCTATTTGGTCAAAAGTACCTACCTCTGCCAACTAGAGACCCCCAGTTCTAACAGAGACACAATACCTATTGCATACAAATCACACTTGTACACTGCGGCTGAAATGCGTTTTTCCTCTGTTGAAAAAATCTTGACGGCAGTGCAGATGGCGATTCTAAAGGAACGCTCACTGGTGCAGGGCAAACGCATTCTTATGGTCACCCCCTTCCCTGCTTTGGAAGCAGTGACTAAAGCAAGTGTACCCAACTCGAAGGCATTACACCCACGTTGGATTCAGTGGGCTACTTCTTTGACGTCTTCGGATGTCACATTTGTCTTTGATCCATCACTTCAGACTCAGGAATTTTTACAGTATGAATTTGTTCATCCGCCTCCTTTGTCGCTTCTTCCTCTGAGTGAATACAAATGCATCATTTATACTGATGGCTCGGCGCAACCGGCCACGGGTTCCAAACATGCTTATTCAGCAGCTTGCGCTATTGTGACTGGCTCCATTGAAGATGGAGAGTTTAAGTCTTCCATTGTGCACACACAGGCACTAGGAGACTCTACGGCGCAATTGGCTGAGCTGCGTGCTCTTGTTCTAGCTTTAGAGTTTGCTGATCCTCTTGTGAATACCCTTATTGTGTGCAATTCATACTATTGTGTCCAGTCGTTCAATGACAACTTATTCTTTTGGTCTCAAAATGATTACCGCGATTCTAAAGGCAGCGCAATTAAGCATAAAACGCTTTGGGTTCGAGTGGCAGATCATAAGCAACGTCTGCCTCTCACACAGGTTATTCACACTCTTGGCCACCAGCGTGTCGGAACGCACGCTCTTGGTAATTCTTTGGCTGATGAAGCAGCCAAGTCTGCAGTAGCCACGTGTTCCGTAGCAGCAGTTACAAGATCTATAACTAAGATTGATAACTAGGGAGGGAGGTAATTATCCTGCGGGTTTCCCTTCTAAGTACTCTTATCTTGTAACTCCCGAACAGGCTCCTTATGCTACCATTCCTTCGGTTGGAGATCGGCTGATTCCCAACTCTGACCGCAGACAAGCTTTGATCAAGGCCGCACACGAAGGCATTGCTTCGGCCCATGCTGGTGTGTCCGCAACAGTCTCTATTCTTCAGTAACGTTACTGGTGGCGTGGTTTATATAAACAGCCTCGTAACTATGTTCTTTGCTGCGATGTTTGTCAACAAATCAAGCCTTCTACGGTCCCACGTCCGCCACAACCTCAGTTATGTATTTCTAATAGGCCTTTTGGCTGTGTCTATCTTGATCACTGCGGTCCTCTTTCTTCTGATACTGCATACAAGTATATCTTGGTTGCGGTTGATTCGTGCACTCGATTCCTGTGGGTCTGGCCACAACGTAGTGCTGACGCTCTAAATGTCATCAGGGATTTGCGTGTCTTTATCCGATGTTTGCCTGTGGTACCTTCCATTCTGACCAAGGTCCAGCGTTTGCCTCTAAGGCTTACAAGGATGCGATGAAGTCGTTGGGGGTACAGGTTCAGTTTTCGTCTCCATACAGGCCTGAGGGCAATTCAGTTGTGGAGCGAATGAACCGTGACTTAAAGCAATCCTTGACAGCTAGAGTCTTAGGTACTGGCAGGGACTGGCTGTCCCACTTGTATGGGGTCCAACGTGCACTAAATAATCTCCCTAGAAGATCTCTGGGTGGGCGGACCCCTTACGAAATGCTCTTTGGCTTTCACATGTTTGTTCCTGACCTTGATGGTCTGGACATTGTGGCGGCTGCCTCTAAGTTTGACGTAGATAATCATTCTGCTATGTTACAGGATCTACAAAAGGCACGTGATACTCTGGGAACTGAGCATTTACCATCTTCGCCTGATGATGCTTTACTGAATCCTGTTACCGGTTGGCTTCCTAAAATTGGGGATCGGGTGAGAGAGAAGATTGAAAACAAAAAAGAATTTGGTCCCTCTTACCAGGCTCCAGTTTCAGTACTTGGACTGAAGGGTACTCGTACAGTCATTCTACCACCGTTGCCAGGTCGCAAAGACAACAGGTACATCTCAGTGGACAATGTCAAGTTACACCGTGTGGCTGATTCTGAATAGTGTGACACCTGCAGTTTCGTGCAACGCAATTTCCTTAGCGCCATTGACTTTGACATCATCTGCTGCCACACGGATGTCTGCTCATATGATGGACACTGTAATTGATCTTCAACCTTTGCGACAATCCTTTTCTGCGATGGATATTGTGTGCCCTATTCCGGCTATTGATTACATGAGTGAGCTGCCATCAAGCCCACGGGTACGACTGGACGATTCGGCACTTTCTCCTTTGCTTGCAAGTCCAGTGAGTGCCTGTGATGGAGATCAGGCACACCTTTCTTCTGCCGCGTCCTCCTCATCATCCAGTTTGTCTGATGCACCCCCGTCTAAATTGCGTATTTTCTACTCCTGGTTCAAAAAGACATACTTCGTTCCCCCATGGACCTACATTTGGTTGATGCTGATCCTAATTTTCCTCTTCATGTCAATTGGATTTGTGACAGTGTTCTTTTTGCTCATCAATGGCCATTATCTCCCTGAACGCTCTGCAGTACAAATGGCCGATGGAACTTTGCCTCCTCACACATCGTCCCATGTCATGAAATGTGACCAGTCTTTTGTGAACATTTCAGCTTTCCCAGTTCCTGATGGCATAGTTTGGGACAAAGTAGCTTACGAAATTCATGGCCTGACTGAGGTCCTTCGAGTTCCATACCTGTTTCACGTCTCATTAGGAGATGTGGTGACACGGGACATACATTCGGATGAATGTCTATACTCTGATCACGTCTCAGCTGGACTACGCCAACAGCCTGTATTTGGGTCTGCCAGCCTACTTGATCAGGAAACTACAAACTATACAGAACGCAGCTGCCAGGCTCATCAGAAATGTACCACTCCGACACCACATATCCCCCCACCTACGCAGCCTGCACTGGCTGCCCGTTAAAAGGAGGATAGAATTCAAAGCACTGGCTCTCGCCTATAGAGCAGTCAGAGACACGGGCCCTCAATATCTGATGAAGAGACTCCGAAAATACCATCAGTCGAGGGTCCTGAGGTCCAATCATCGGGAACTCCTAGTCACTCCCCGCTTTGCAAAAGCCAGGCTTGGTGGCCGGTCGTTCCCCGTTAGAACCGCTTCTCTTTGGAACTCCATGCCTGAGCACATTCGGAAGGCCAAGTCAGAATCTGTATTCAGGAAGATCCTGAAGACCTGGCTCTTAGGCCTCCCTTAGCACTTAGTAACCTGCCCCTACCTCTCTGCTCCCGCTGCTAGCGCCGGGACACCTCCGTTGGAGGTAGCCGTGCGCTCTACAAACTACATTAATAATAATAATAATTGGGATGTGCAGGCAGTTCATGCATTGTTTTCAGATTTAAAATATTATGCTGCCATTGATGCTGAAGATTTGCATTTAAATTCTGCCAATTATGGTGATCTCTTTTGCTATCAACATTATGGACATCATTTTTTACACAAAACCAACACGATGAGACCTGTTTTTAATTTTACCCAATGGGAACATTGTCCAACTCCCTTGGAGGGGAGTTCTAAAACTCTTAGAAATAAGTTCACCTATTTTTCAGATTATGATTTGACTAATCCTGAATCCTATTTTTATAGGCTTCAAAAATCCCCTACATCTGGGGTGCGGAGCTTGCCTGAGCCTAAGATGGCCACCTAAACCGAGTGCTCCGTCGAGCCATTCAATTATTCATAAAGTATCCTGCATTTGGACGAACTCTGTTGCTGCAATTGCAAAGCCCCGTTCGTCAGAAAGTGCGCTCCACATCTTGATTGCATCTGCGACTGCGGGGGTAGCCTGTGACCGAAGCTACACGGTGAGAAGCCTGGAGCTGGGAGCTGCGCAGTGGGGCCTACCAAGACGGCGTGAGAGGCGCTCTGCCCGGAGGCACCGATACGGAGCGGTAGAGACATGGACTGTCGGAAGAGCGCGGCCGGGACGGCTGCGGGCGCCTGTGACGGGGACTGCTGCAGTGCCGGAGTGCGCTTGTGAGGTGCTCGCACCTGGCCCCTTAATACGATCTGAGCCGGCTCCGGGCAATACCAGCCGTGCCTCGGGCACTCCGGCCCGGCTGATCGGTAAGAGCCTGCAGATTGCGTGGCGGCGCAATCTGGCTGCTAAGGATCCTGGGGTCGGCTTGCGTCGGGGCCCGGCGGAGCAATAGAAGCTGCGTTTGCCCCTCGGCGACCCATGGCGCACTTGGAGACGCGCTGATTTTCAAGCCTGGCCACTCGAGGTACCACGGAGCAGACACGACGAGCGCTTGCCCACACAGACACGGTACAGTGCTCCAGTTCTTTGCGAGGGACGCCTGGCCACACTGAAGCGGGCGGCTCGATAGGGGGCTTCCAAGGGGCTCAGCGCTCCACAGCAGCTCTCAAAACTTTGGAGTGGTTCTGAAGGGACTAAATACCGGTTGTGATTCCCCTGCTCTGAGTACTGGTTCCTCAACGAGCAGGGAGACGCCCGGTGCGCAGTGGGGGACTAAATACTTCTCTACCTGGGAACCTGGGGCCAGAACACTACCTACTGTGGTATGAACCCACCAGACTCAGAGTCAGCAGTGAACTGAAGCGGTGACTCAGCGATAGTATATACACAGGTCGTTATACCTACATTGGGGCTGAGTTACGCTGGGAAGCGCGCCACCCTGAATTAGTGACAACTGCGCCGTACTGACAACAGCTCCTTTTAGGCGGTTACTTAACTGGGAAGAATAGTCCCTCAGGAGCCAGTGGGAAGGATCGGCCGGCCAACTTTTGTACAGCGGCAGAGTGTCTTGCTGCAGCAGACCTCACTCACCCACAATGGGTAAAGTTGATAAAGCGCAACCTAAGCTCAACTTTGAGCAGCGATAAACCAAGACCAGAGATAATACCCCAGAAGGGAGCCACAGCGTGCATGAGGAGACACCGGAGCAGGTGGAGGGAGATATCCGTGTCATGCTTGTAGCCATGCAGAAAAGCCTGCAGGACAGTCTGTCTGCTATTGATGCAAAACTGGACTCTCTGTCGTACAGGATGGATAGAATGACGGAACGTATGGACAAGCAGGCAGAGAAGATAGACATGGCGGAACGCAGGGTGACTGAAGTGGAAGAGGCACAGACAGAAATGGACACTACACAAAAACAGATGAGTAGAGCGTTGCAAACCCTGCAAGATAAGGCGGAGGACCTTGAAGCCCGTACCCGAAGATGTAACATACGGATTACGGGCTTACCAGTTTCAGTTTCAAATAGCTTTATTCGACAAATTAAGTCATAAAAGCATATAGGAACCATCCATCATAAAATACATGACCTAAAAAAAATATTTTAAAATATATACAATGTTGTAAAAAGTAATATGTTAAAACCAACTTTTAAAACATATAACATGTACATTTAATAATACATTAAAAGGACCTTCCCTTCAGAAATATTTATGATTACAAGACTTACAGGGCAGCTCTTAATATAGCTAGCTTATGCATTTCGTAGGTGATTTGATCTTAGAGCCCACGACCACCCTAGGTATTTCGCCATTGCTATGACAACAGGTGCTGTAGTATCCGAGCGCAATATTCTTTCAGCCTCCTGCGCCCTTCTTGTACCTATGAGCTTACAGATTGGCCGTAACCAAACACGGCGTGGTCTTTCATATCTGACACAGACAAATAATAAATGCGTCAGAGACTCAACACTATCTTTGCAAAATGGACAAGTTTTATCACCAGATACATTCCATCCCGCAGTAAAAGCTCTCAAGGGTAGGGAACCTACCCTAAACTGGAAATACAATTTCCGGTCCAATGGCTTTGTAATGAGGTCCCAATAGGACTCCATCCTCGGGGTAGCTTTAAATTCCAAAAAGGAACCAGTCAAAGTGAAAGAATCACTGGATCTAAAAACATTAAAATAGACCCATTCCCAATATAACTCCTTCATACATTTTTTTGAAGGGAAGACAGAATTTTCTGGATCATTCCACAACTGGATCATGCCAATATTAAATAAAATATCTCTAACTGTCCGTAGCCACTTTATTGAGTGAAAGGTGTCGGCTCTAATTATATCCAGAAACCCTGCTGCATAACCTACAAGTTCTGGTACACTCCATACTCTACGCCAATATAGTAGAGGACGCAATTTCGCTAGAGCTGCAATCGGTTTTCTCCCCATATCATTCAATAATGGGCACATTGGAGTGCTTTGGGGTAGTTTAATAATATTCCTCAAGAATCTATTTTCAGAGGATGTAAGCACCACCAGATTTTCACAGCCCCACAGCTCCGAACCATAAAGGGCTGAACTAATAACTTTTGTGTTGTAAATCTCCAGGGCTGGACTTATGGGTTTTGTGTATGATTTATTATATTCAAGTTGAACCGCCCCCGCTAGTTGTCTATGCTTAAGGGATGCCAATTCTATCTGATGATTCCATTTCAGATTATTTTGGATGTTAACCCCCAGATAAGTGAACTCTTTTACATATTCTAACGGTCTATTATTCATAACAATTCCGCCCTTCAATACCTTTTGTGTGTTGAATGCCATCACTCTTGTTTTCGATACATTAACCTCTAATCCACGCAATAAGCAGAACTCCTCAAATATTTTGAGGGCCTTTCGCAGTCCGCTAGGGGTCTTGGAGATGATTAAAGTGTCGTCCGCAAACAACAGTATGGGGATTTTTACTCCAGCTAAACTTGGGGCATCCGTAGGGGTAGAGCTCATACTATTCACTATTCCATTAATATATAATGAGAATAGTGTCGGGCCATCACACAACCTTGTCTCACCCCTCTTTCCACAGGGAACGACTCAGTCACTTCATCTTGATTCCCCCATCTTATCTTGGCACTATTCTCAACATGCAGCCTAATAATAAGTGACAGAAGCTCATGTGGCATCCCTAACTCATGTAACACACCTTCCATAGTTTTGCTCGGGGAACTAGATCGAATGCGGACTTAAGATCAACGAACGCGGCGTATAATCTACCCTTACCCAAAGTAACAGTTTTCCAATAAAGCAAAACAAATCTAAACACCTGATCGATGGTGCTGGTTAATGCCCTAAACCCTGCTTGGAAGGGAGATAAAACATTGAGCTCATCGATCCAGGTCTGTACTTTATTCAATACCAATCTCCCCGTAACCTTTTGCATACAGTCAGTCAGACTGATTGGCCTGTAATTCCCGGGGCATGACCTATCCCCTTTCTTATAGACTGGTATAATTATTGCTCCTCTCCAGGATTCTGGTATTGGCGCCCCCTGAGCGATAGCATTTGTCAGCAAGAGGATATAACGGTTCCACTTATCTCTATCATAAAGGAAAACATCCCCCGGTATGCCATCCGGCCCTGGTGCTTTTCCCGCTGAGATTGCCCCAAGTGCTATGTTGACCTCTTCCTCACAAAAGGCTGGGCCTTGATATGGTGTAACGGTGAAGCCACCTTCCTCATAGACTATTTCTGAGGCATACTGGGGTCTAAAGTGAGCCACCCAGTCCTTTTGGGAAAAATAATTCAGGGGCTGCTGGGCCTCCCCTCCACTCCCCCATTTGTAGACGTTCCAAAATTCCTTGGGATTTTTTAAGGCACAGGCCACCTTAAGCTCAAGCCATCTTTTGTCATCCCAGCTTCTCTTCGCTGAAGCCTGAGTTACTTTGTAAACACTTCTTGCCTTACATACTACTATAGGGTCTCCTACCTTAATGGCTTTCCCTAACTCAAGCCGAGCTTCTCTACACTCTTTGTTAAACCAGCGCTCACCTTTCCGTCTATAGACCTTTTTTTGTCTCCCCTGCCTAAAAAAATAGGTACGTAAATCAGCAAAAAAAAAAAGATTATGAGCACTTGTTATTTCGTCTAGTCCATTAGAACTTTTCACCTTCCTTTCGAGTTCGGTGGTAGCACTATCCACTCCCTTCTTTATGCAATCTAGTAATTCTGGTGTTTCGATAATTTGAGCCCATTTAAGACGTCGCATGTCATTCGAACAACTAACTTCATTTGCCACATTACTATCACTAGATCCCATTTGTGTCTTAGACCCCCACAGGTGAGTAGTTATGCACAGCGGATTGTGGTCACTTTCATCCCTATCAATTACTACCTTATCATTCAAAAGATGCCATAGGTCCAAACTCAACAATACATAATCAATTCTACTGGAGCTGAATCCATTATTAAAAGTCTTGGCTCCAAACCTGTCGGAGTACGTATGCCCATTAACCGCCCTCAAACCCCTTTCCATACAGATAGTATTGATTTGGATGACCACATCTGTCCACTTTCTTATAGGGTCCAGTTCCAGCTTCGGGATACCCCAGAAAATATCTACGTCATCTAGGTGGTTACCTCCCTCCTGAACTAGAGGCTCGAATGTCATGTTAAAATCCCCAGCAATAATAGCTTTAGTAAATTCCTCGTTAGAATCTAGATGAGCATCCAAAACATCCAAGACTCCCGATGTCTTGCCTCTTGTGCCCCGCACATAGATGTTATAGATATCTATTATTTGACCTGTACTCAAAATCAGTCTAACTACCTGGATGTTGTTACTTTGAATTTGAATTTCCTTTATAGTTAACTGAAGATTTTGTCGCACCCAAATGGTCAAGCCCCCAGATGGCCTCCCTTTTTCTCCCCTGGAGGCTGGTGTGTGATAGTTTAAATACCCTTCACAGTACAATGGATTCTCTGCCCAGGTCTCTTGAAAAAGGCAGATATCATATTCTCTAATGAATGCATGCCATTCTGGGGAGACCATCTTTTTGCTCAACCCTGCAATATTCCATGACAAGATAGAATTCTTATAAAGAGAAGTATTCCAAGTCAAAGCCCCGTCTGCAGAAGGATGGGACAAATGACCCTCCATCAAACTACTAACAGCCTGAGCTGGGCTGGCTAAACTTAACATGGAAGTCTGTGTCATTTCCACTGTTGAGACTTTTGGGTGCACAGAACTACCATTCTCATACACTTCCTTTACTAACAGTGTAGGAGCTTTATTAAACAGGGTAGATTGGGCCAAATCTGTCTCCCGATCTTGCGGGCACACAGGGTTCTTCCTTGTGATAGAATTCAGGATTATGCGGTCTTGTTTTCTTAATGCTGAACCCTTAGTAAGTCAATCATTACTATCCAACGCAGAGCTCCCTTTCATATTAGTAGGCCTTTCTTTTGCCAAACAGTTGCTGTAATCGTTCGGAAGGAAGCGTCTGAACTGGATAGCTGAGTGGCCTGGTGATGTGGTACGAAATTCAAGTGTAAAAAGATTTTCTACTAGCTCTACACTATTCATTTGTAGTTCAATACAATCAAAGGGATGGGTAGGTGAGGATAGCCTACGTGCTGAAACTATATCATCCCTAATTACAGATCGGCAACCCCTGACATGCCTTATCCAGTGAATAGCCTTGTTAATTACCGACTCCCTATTTTCTATACCTCTTCGTACATCATATTTTGGTACATTGGTCATTAAAATTCTATTAGGGTTGGCAGTAGGATATGTGTTGGATATATTCTTTACCACAGCATCATGCTGATGTAAACTAGGCTGATTAACCTTCTGCTGCCGTTCCACTAATCCAGGAGGGTTTCTAGCAGGTAATGCAGGTACTCTCCTGTCGCCCAACATCCTAGTACCAATGCAATTACTTGAGAAGGTATTCGGTAAACTATTAAACATCAACTGAGGTCGTAAATTTCGACTGGCATTATCTAACTGGGGAGAAGGCCTACTTGGGCTGGTATTACTATCTAATGTCAGTGCTGGCCAAGTGCCTATTTCCCTCGCTGCAGTATCGGCTTGTTTGCGCGCTGTATGACAATTATTATCAGCATTCCCATTCCCTATCCTACTTTGGGTTAAGTCTAGCACCAATGATTTAACTAGTAATGTTAATTCATCTATCATATCTCTCATTGACCTCACTTCTATTTTTAATGACATTACTACTTCCGTTAGATTCTGTCGGCTAGTGTCTAGGTCTGTATCTACTTCCTGTCTTTGATTCGTTTCGGCCACAGGGACCCGATCTGGCATTAACTTTTCACCCTCATCACAAACTGGGTTTTCTAACGTTAATAATGGCTGGAATCTATTCGAACACAGTACTTGGTGGTCGTCGTAATAGGTATCAGACAGAGGTTTCACTGGACTGGTACTAAAATCTAATACCCTCTCTTCCTCTATTGCCTTATCAATACAGTTTACTTGGGCCTTAATGCTGTTTTGTTTAAGTAACATATCCGGTATAAACAAGTTGGAAGGGGGGCACTGCTTAGATATGTTTTTCTTCTTACTAGCTGCTGATTTCTGCGAGGCAGGTTCTAAAATGACCTCGCAATCATTAATTAGACTATCGATGCGATCCATCACACAATTACTACCCGATGTTTTAATTGCCTTTTTCGCTCTTTTGCCCTTATTACCCCGGCTAGGTTTTGCTCCCCCTGCCTCCCCACACTCTTCCAACTGTTTCCTTTTCCCCATCAGATTGCTTTAGCTACCCTGATGACTGTGTCCCACAAATAGAAACCAAAACGTAACAGTATTAGGCAACCGAGGTTGAAAAGTACCAAAACCATTTACTTTTGTTGGTCCAAGGGTTCATCAATGCCAAAAGTACAGTACCTTAAAACGCCCCTTGAATCAGTTCTACTCCCTAGAGTCAGTTGTCAGAGGGGTGGCCCTGTCCTGTCTCTTCCTGGCACTGACGGGCGCAGGACGGGCCCGCCCTTGGGAGGCGAGCTGCGATGATGAGGGCACCGCTGGCCCCTCCCTCTCAGCTGACCGATGGGCGTCTGAGGCGGGGAAACACACGTTGCACTCTGGGACTTGGAGTCCCACCAGAGTGTGAAGGATACAGCGGTGCTCTCACAATGGCCCCAGAAGTGACCGGCAAAGTTCAGGAAGACGCAGAGGGAACAAGAAGACACAGCCTCCGCTGGGAGATCCACGGAGAGTAGATTTACCCACAGCGCTCCTCAAGCTATGTGTTCCAGAGGGAGGCGCCTCGGCTGGAGTCCAGTCCCGTCCCGGGGGCACTCGGGTCGCGCCCTCCCCACTTAGAAGGTGTGGCCAAAGTCCTCACGCGCCGGGGGGCTAACACTGCGTGGCTGCCAGTCACTGCCCGCAAGTCCAATGCCCCCTGCGCACCAACCTGTAGAGCGCCGCAGCAGCTCGAGGGGGCCCACCGCAACTCTCAGGGCCTTGTCCCCTCTCGGTATGGGTAGAGGGCACCGCCTCACCTCCGGGTCGCAAGAGGCCGGCCAGGTCGCACAGCCGTGTGCCTCGCGGCACAGGGATCGCCTCGGCTGGTTTCCGGTCCCAGCTCTAGGGGGCATCCAATCACTCCCTCTCCGCTCCGTGTGGCATCAACGAAGATTAAAACGAAGGTGAGTCCACAAAAAAGGAGCCTCTTCCAAAAATGGTAAAAGTAAAAATTAATATGTCCGCGCTATCAATTCGCAGAGCTTCTGATGCTCCTCAATCATACCTTCAGAGGCATACGTCTGCCTTCAGGTAAGTAGGAGATTTTGAGTCCCTAGGAGCCAACAAATATGTAGTACGAATCACGAGGAGAGCCTTCGTGATAACAGTCCTGTTACTGGGATGTAACCAATAAAGTTCTCAACAAGAAAAAGAAGAAAAAAAAAAAGGGGGAATCAATAGGAACAGAGCGTACAGCGTATAATAACGCTAGGGTGATGGCTCTTTTGCCGCTGGTCTCTGATCCGAGCTCGCTAAGCTTTAAACAACAAGGGCAGGCAGTCTCTAGTGTCATCAGCGTGACTCCCGCTAACAAGAGGAATCCGATCGAGGAAATGGGAGGCAGCCGAGTAACCTCGGACGGCAGCACGTCCCAAAGCGGAGACAGGAGTCAGGTTTGCGGCTGGGGGAAAGCGGTGGCAATCCTGCGAGTCAGCGCGTCCTCACGCTGTTGTGGAATCCTGAAACCACGGCTTGGGGGCAGCTGTTTCAAAGGCTTCTCAAAAATAATTGAAAAATCTTAAAGATGGACAAAACCCTTAATGAATTGCTACCAGAACATCCAAATGTGACTTATAGGAAAACAGCATCATTGGGAGATTGCCTGACAAGACGTTTTATGACAATCCATTAATCTGACAAAGTAAAGACATCAAATTCGCTGACAGGCAAGAAGAAACGTTTTTGGAAATGTCAAAAATATAAAACATGCTTGTATGGTCAAAATAGAACTCCGACGTTGTGGTGGAGAGGCGTGGCTTGCTTGCTCGCTGCGAAAGCTGCAGCTGGCGAATGCTGACTGTGCTGAACGCTGACCATGCCAGACTCCACGCAGGTGGGGAACATGGAACTATTTGTGGAGAAAATGCTGCACAACTTGCTGGGCTCCGACACGTTTTCTTCAATGTTTGTCGTAGAGAGGGCGCACCGCTCACTGGGCCCGAGACCTGCTCCAGGGGCCCCACCAAGGCCAATTATTGCTAAGCTTCTAAATTACAGGGACCGCGACGCAGCCCTGAGAGTGGCACGGGAGAAGCAGTCCTTGCAGTTTGAGGGATCCACTATATCACTATACCCGGACTTCACGGTCCGAGTGCAGGAGGCACGTGAGCAGTTTGCACCACTCAAACGTCAGCTGCGGGACCAAAATATTGACTATGCCATGTTGTACCCGGCGAGGTTGCGGGTGAACAGACAGGGAAAATCCAGGATCTTCACAGACCCCAAAGTGCTGCAAAAAGCCCTGAAGGAGTGGTCAAGGGAGCGGCGACGGTGCCCGGAGCAGACCACTACGGAGGGTGCCGTTGGAGGCAACCTGGAGGACCAGGACTAGCACGCGACCTACCCAGACTACCAGATAAGATGGGGACATGTGGAGGGTGGCTCGAGCACGAATAAGCTATGACATGCTCTGCTGTGGAGCTTACGACGAGAGCTGGGATATAGCTTATAGGAGGGTTTGGTACACTTATTATGTTCTATGACTGTTGCTAGGTTGTAAGATGTGCACTGGGAGGGGTGGAACACCTCAGAAAGGAACTATGGGGCATAATTCAGATGGTTGAATAGGTTCCTCATGCAACAAATAGACTTGATGGCGGACGGTAATGGGCAGATAGCCCAACAAAGTTGAGTTACAGCAGGGGTAGGCAACATCCGCCCACGGGTGTGTACCACAGCTTGGGTTTCATCTCACTTACTGCTAAAACAACACTGTTTGATGTGAATTTGTTATGATATCTGGGGATTATGTGGGGGGATTTCGCCACTGCAAAGTTGGGGGATGCTTGGCGTGGGTGGGGGGAGGAGGGAAACTGAGACCAACGCACTGTAAAGTTCTTAGAGTTGCTACATTTAGGCAGGATGGGAGTTGCCTCGATTTTGGCCACACATCGCAGTCTAGTCTACAGCTGATTGCACAGATTCTATGATGTCGACTGATCGTGTGTGCGACACGGACATACACAGTACACTGAGGGTCTTGACTTGGAATGTCCGGGACTCAATGATTATAGAAAATTAAGGAAGGTAATGGCATACTTGCTGCGGCATAAAGTAGACGTTGCATTGTTACAGGAGTCACACTTGCCCTTGAATAGCAGAATGCTCCGCAGTAGAAGTCTTCTGGGGACAACACATGTGGCGGGCTTCACTACACATGCGAGAGGGGTGATCACTTGGGTGAATCCTAAATCCAATCTCACACTAGAGCCACTGTGCTCTGATCAGGAGGGCAGGTATGTAATATCACGATGCAAGGGGAAGGGTTTAGACTTGATTCTGGTCAATGTCTATGGCCTAATTATGATAATCCGAAATTCTATGCCTCACTTACAGAAACGATGCGGTACTATACGGGAAGAATTCAACTTTGGGGAGGCGATTTTAACTGTGTACTGAACCCACGTCTAGACAGATCAGGAGGGCCGGAACGGCGCACCACTGCGTCGGCCCGTGCTATTGCAGATACGATGATGCGATTAGAACTAAAAGATGTCTGGCGGCAGCGGAACCCAAATTGGGCGGGTATACACACTACTCTGCGTTCCACGACTTGCATACAAGGATAGATTACTGGCTAGCCTCTCGGAATGTTTATGCTCGAGTAAGCGACTGCATGGTGCTCCCTCGCACCTACTCAGACCACTCCCCTATACTTCTAGTTATAGACACTCCACAGAAACATATACCTCCTTTCACCTGGCGTTTCCCCCCATATTCACTGTTAGATACGGCCTTTAAGTCGGAGATAGCCGAGGCTATAGACACCTTCTTTACTCGTAATATTGGCTCAGTGGACTCTTTTGCAACTGTCTGGGAAACATTTAAAGTCTATATTCGTGGGATCAATGTCTAAGCACTCCGGGGTGCTTCGGTCGCTCCGAAAGAGACTATCTGATTTGGAGAGCTTACTTAAAACACTAGAACACCAACTGTTAGACAGAGCGAATGAAACTGACACAACGACGTTCAAAACACTATTAGAAAAATATCATGATATAGCGGACGCTGAGCTGAAGCATTTAGGTAAATATGCGACAGCACGCACTTACGGGGAGGGTGAGCGCCCGGGCGCGGTCCTGGCCTCACTCCTGAAGAAGCGCAGGGAAGCTACAGTGGCGTCGGAGATTAGGGGCGCTGAGGGGGAAATCATAACGGAAGAGACTGAGATAGCTGCACGGTTTCGACAGTATTACTCGACATTATATGGCTCACGAAATGCATGTGTGGAGACTGAAATGCTAGACTACTTGACTCATGAAAAGTTGCCCTGGCTAACCAATGAGCATCGTGAGTACTTAATGCGTCCACTGGAGACGGAGGAAATAGTTTCAGCGTTAGCGGGGATGAAATCATGCAGCGCCCACGGGGTAGATGGCCTCACTGTCAATTTTTATAAAGAATTCAAAGATCTGCTGGTCCCACACCTAGCTACGCTGTTTGAGGAGATGATTGTTGATGGCATTATGCCACCTCCGATGAGAGAGGCGGTCATTGTAGCTATACTGAAGCGAGACAAGTCTCCGTCTGACTACTCTTCGTATCGACCTCTGTCGCTACTAAATGTAGACACCAAGATTTATGCCAAGATCCTGGCGACTCGACTGGCCCGCTGGTTCCGATCCTAGTGGCACCAGAGCAAGCGGGATTTGCACCTTGTAGGAACCTGACTTATAATCTGAGAACGGTGTTTGGGGCAATACAACACACTAGACAGGATGTACAGGCAGTAGCGGTATACCTGGATATGGAGAAGGCCTTTGATTTGGTTAGCTGGCTTTTCATGAGGCACGTTTTGACGAGGATGGGACTGGGAGAGATATTCTTACTAATGGTTGGGGTCCTGTATAACTCTCCATCTGCCAGAATAAAAATTGGCAATTTAGTTACTGACCCAATACGTATTACCAGGGGCACGCGGCAAGGATGCCCCTTATCCCTGATATTATACGCGCTGGTGGCGGAACCGTTAACTTGTGCATTACGGGAATACCATAGCCGAAGGGGTATAAGATTCCCAGGGTACGAACTGATAGTTTCCACGTACGCCGATGATACGTTGCTCTATGTTAGAGACCCTGAGAATAATCTGTCTCCTATACTGAGGGAAGTCGTGAAGTACGGTACGATTTCTGGCCTCAGGGTTAATTGGACAAAATCGATAATTTTTCGCCTTACTCCTGCTACTGTGCCCTTTATGCCGGATTACCCGCTGCAATGGACAACGGAGCCAGTGAGATACTTGGGAGTCAACATACATACTGACTCGGAAGTGGTGTTTCGTGAGAACTATGGGGTAGCTATCAGTAGGCTGGAGGATGAGATAGAGAAATGGATCCGACTGCCGTTGTCGCTGATGGGTCGGATTTCGATCATGAAAATGGTAATACTCCCAAGTTTCTTATTCCTGTTCTCGCTCCTGATAAAACTAGCTTGGGCGGGGAAACAAGCCAGAGTCAGATGGGATGTCCTTACACTCCCTTACCGTCTAGGGGGACTGGGAGCTCCGGACCTTGACATATTATAGAGCAGCACAGAGTGCCCATGCTTATCAATGGATGCATGGCCTACCAGGTATCCCACATATTCAGATAGAAAAGGTGGCGGCCTCACCACGCCCGTTACCCGCTATGTTGTTTACGCCGCCAGACCGCAGGACAGGGATTCTAGATTCCATAAACGCGACTAGGCATGCATGGCATCACCTGCTGCAGCTCCAAGCTGGAGCGATACTCTACTCCCCGCTTGCTCCCTTGGAGTGGTGCCAATGGCTACCTCCGTGCTGAGACAAGGGAGTGACGAGAGCGCTCGGCTCTATGGGTGTGGTGACGATTGGCGATATGTTCATTGAGGGGAAGGCTAAGACATGGGAAGAATTTGAGGAGCCTGACCTTGAGACAACACTATTACACAGATTTCAATTTCACAGAACGAGACATGCACTGGCAGGAATCTTGGGCAGCGATTTAGAGGAACCGCCGGAAGTAGCACCACTCACATACGTGATAATGGCAGACACTCCAACCCACATTGTGTCCAAAATATACAAATCCGCACTGGGGTACCGGGAAAACTTTTATACCAAGGCGAGGCTTGCTTGGCAAACTGATTTAGATAGAGAATTAGATGACGCAACTTGGAGGTATTGTTGCGAAAATACGAAGCGGATTTCGCCAAATGGGAGGCATAGGCTCATTCATTTTAAATTCTTAAATAGGGTGTACTACACGCCGGATAGGTTATGTAGATATGGTCTACGTGACACGGCTAAGTGTGACCGCTGTGAAGAAAGAATGGCGGATTTTTTACACTTAGCATGGATATGGCCTGGAATAACTAATTTTTGGACCCTGGTGTTCAGAGAGTTGGGCGACATTATAGACATGCAAATTACACCTGATCCCATGCTCGCTTTGCTGGGGTATTCCAAGCCACTCCCAAAGGCAGTTCGAAGACTGGTAGACATGAGTATGTTAATTGCTAGGCGTAGAGTGGCGATATGCTGGTCAAAAGGCCCGACTCCTACAATCGCGGACTGGACCAGGGACATGATGTATTGCAGCACGCAAACAGAGCTATATAGCGAACTTCTCCCACCGCGCAGTCGTCCTAAAAACTTCTGGGCGTTGTATAAGACACACTTGCTGACTAAAGACAACGCGACAGTAAGGGCTGATACTACTACATGTGAGGAAGAGGAGGTCTAGGCGTAATAACTCTGAAATGACACTGAATAAGATCTGCGGGGTCAAGATGCCAGACTACTAGGCGCTGCCGAGCCAGCAAGCAGGGAGGGAACCTGGGGACCCTGAGTTAAGGTGAGAGTGGACTGTACTGTGAATTAGATTATAAAACTGTCGCTGGAACTGGCGGTCTTTGCTACTAAGGTATATGGTAAGATAATAGTCGATGAGACTGACTGTGAGGCGATATGCTGTGATTGTTTTTCTTTTGTACAACCCTGCCATTATGCTGTATGGTGTCATGTCTCTTTGTTATTTAGAAAATGTTCATAAAGTAAAAAAAAAAAAAAAAAAAGATCCCCTACATCCAAGTACCTGTTATCACACACTAAACTGATTTACGCCAACTTGTTTAGAACACAGTTGGCCACACACGGTTATGACCATTGGAAACAGGCTATAGATTTAAAGTCAATCTGGGGCACGAAGCCATGGCAGGTACAGGGCACTGAGGCATTACATCGTGCCTGCCTGATCCCGACTCAATTGTTATTTTTAAATGAAACCATTTACCAAACATCCTGTTATGGCCTTGCAACTCCCAAAAACCTGAACACCCCCTCCATTCCTTCATTAACTGAATATGACAATTGGCGGTTACATAATAACTACACCATTGAGGCTTTGCAGGCTCTCCTTCAAAATGCCTCCTTTAATGTTTCTGAGGTTGATTCATCAGGATGGTTGGTGTGGCAAACTAATGCAAATGCATGCCAGTTGCGTTTCTATAATGTTACACCTGGTTTTATTCAGACTAAGCCGGACTCTCGTTATCCACCTCATCATTCTGTGACTACATACTCGGTAGGTAAATTGTGCCAGCAGTGGTTAGAACACTCTACCCTGGCATCTGTGAAACAGCACCTTTCCCTCCTATTGAACGATATAAATGTGGCTGATTTTCTCCTGGGCCCACGTAATCCAAGGGCCAAGCGATTTATTTATGCCGCTTATAATGAAATTTGGAAACTTTCACAGATGGAAGCAGCCTTCCGTCTGCGTCAAATTGATCAGGCAAATTTAGAAAAAGTCCTTGCTGTAGTGGACAACAGCATTAACACACTTTCTTCACGCATTTACACCTTAGACAATATTGTTTCTTCTGTAATAGATATTGTGCAAAGTGATGTTTCTGTGTTATATCATGGTCAGAATCAGTTAAGGTCGGTCATGCAATTTGCTTGGACGTTGCAGACACTGAAAATGGGTAAAGTGCCTTGGGTTTATTTGAATGCGACTGCTTTATTTTTGCCTTTTAACCTGACTGATAAACAGAGGTTTATGTCCATGAAAGATGCTGTATACACGCTGTTACATATTGAACAATTGGAACATTTACCGTTTTCCGTAGTGGAAACGGACTCTGCTGTGTGGTTAATTCATGGGGTTACCACTTTGCCCTTTTCGCTTTTTCATTTTACATCATGTATGCAACACTTTCCTGTTGGCCACTTTGAACCGCTTGGTAGTGCTTTTCTGCATGAATTATGGGCCCTGCCCTTTGCTTATCGGTGTCTGAGGGAGGATAAAGAGGTTTTCCTTACAGGGGAGGAGTGTGATTCGACAGGGGGTCACTCTCTTGTGTGCAAACACGTTAAACTGCACGGCGAGTGTAACGTGTCAGCGCCGAATCTAGCTTGCTTTTTAAAGGGGACCCCAGTACCATCCATCACGCCTGTCTTTACATTGCTTACTAACGGCAGCTATCTCATTTTAAACAATCAAGACTGTTGTGGTTTGCGGGCGGGAGTCCCATACTTGGTAACAGTTTCCCAGCGAGCAACTTGCTGTAGCAATGTCCTTTTCCCACCCCGCAGGGGAGTTTAGATTCTTCGATTTGGCCTTCCATTCCGACTTTGAAAACAGAGTTCAACAAGTTGAGCAGGCTCAAAGCCCTTTTATTCCAACAAGATTTGCTGACTTGACGTGCCTGCTTGCCAAAACAGATAGCCATGGGATGGAAGTCGTCTCAGGAACCAACAGCTGGGTGCCTTGTCCAGAGAATGGTTGAAACTGGCGGAGGTAGAGGCGGACGTCCTTCATGCTCTGCAATACAGGGGAGTTGCTGCTGTGGGCATAACTGTGTGAGATGCCACGATTGTGGCCCTGAAGGCGAAAACTGATATGCAGCCCCCCAGACATGTATAATCTGAACCAGGGCGGCTCCTCGGCTAAGGCAGAGTAGTGTCGCCCGCTACATACAAAAAGAAAAGGAAATGATAAAAATGTTAAAAAGTTACCGTATTATAATTTTCTTTTTGGAACCAGCCATGTTGGGGCGGGACTGTGAATGCCTGGGAGAGGGAGGAGGAGTGGTTCCTGTGCACTTAAGTGCACATGAGGGTTTGGCCGTCCAAACCCTCATGCGCATTGTGCATGTTCTCCACTCAGGCTGCATTACCCAGTCCCCATCTGAGCGCCAAACCACGGCGCTCAGACCAATCGGTCAGGGGATTCTGGGAGGCTGGGTGCTTCCTGTTCCTGCGTTGGAGGAATAGAGGGGGCAGCTGGCAATCGGCGACGATAAGGTACTTTTTTTTTTCCTAGACCCCATCCCCTCCTCCGCCCCCTTGCCACCGTTCCGAACAAGCCGCCACTGATCACACCATCTTAAGAATTGACTTTGCTGTGTACAGTGCTTAATTTGAGCTGGAGCTTTCCGGTGCTGAGCACCGGCACTTAATTGGTTTCCGGTACTCGGCACCAGCACCCAATTGTCAACAACACTCTTAGGGCAGTCTGCCACAAGGTGGCGCTGCTCATGTAATTTAGAGATGAGCAGTATAACAGTTGTTTATGAAAACAATATACATAAAAAAATTACTAATACCTGCCTCCCCATCCATTTCTTTAGTTTTGGGGACCTGGAATAATCTGAACTGTCGCATTTACATGCGAGAGAGATGGTTAGTAGTTGTTTTGGCAGCGATGACAGGGGCGATGGGTGGTGCAAGCTGCAGTGGCCTCCTGGTCAGAGCCCTGGCACTTAATATTTTACAAATTAAGCTCTGGCTGTGTAGACAGGCACCTTCTTCAAATTGTTTTTTATTTGCCTAATTGATCCTGCACTACCTACTTTGAACCCACAATGTGACTTACCAATGGTTTAGGCAAATATTGTGCCATAATTGATAACCGGACTGCCTTCTTCCTCATTGTATATCGTGTGCATTAGTTTCCCTCCCCACAAAGAAGAGTATTTTCATTTATAAGCACATATATCTTGCGGTATTGGAGAAATGTTGCTGCAAGCTATTTATGCCAGGTCTTGCCTTTTAAATATTATGGTTTTAGTAAGTTATTAAACTGTAACATATGGATGGGTCTGAACTGGTTGTACAGTCACAGACTTTCCTGCTTTTATCGAGAGCTCCTCGCATTTACATTTTACTGTTCATTGTATTAACTTCTTAAAACGTAAAAATACATTAAAATAACATCAAAAGTCAAACTGCGAATGCATACAGGGTGTTCAAGCTACGAATGGATACCAGTTTAACCATGCAAATGCTAGTTTATTTTTAAAAGCACACTACCAAAAAACTATTTGCGGGAAAATTAAGCAGCAGCACAAAGAATGCAATTTCACTAGCACAGTCAATCCAGTCTTTCAAAATCCCCCCCGCAGCGGAAATGTTGAACAAGTTACTTACCTTTGGTAATGCCTTATCTATATCTAGAAAACTAGCAACAATGTCTCAACCGGATTTAATAGAAACTAATATATATGTATGTACAAGACATTACAGGAAGGAAACAAAAGAGGGGAGACTCCAAGTAATTTGTTGAATGTGCTCATGGCATCATATTTGAAACACAAATCATACATGACAGTTATATCAGCACTGTTGGCATAAATGCAGAGGCAACCCTAAGGAACTTAGTGCACGTTGTGCTCGTGACAAAAAGGTGACGGCGCAAGTGACAGGTGAGGAACACAGCGATAGGCGCGAAGTGATAAAGTGATATAGAATATATACAAAATAATTGGTTCAACACAATGATTATTTCAGGTAATTAATCAGGGTTTTAGAGCAATTCTGTGAACCAAAGTAGAGTGTGCGCCAAAAATTGCACTGGTAAAATGGTCGACGGCGTTTCGATCCTAGTAAATCAGGATCATCTTCAGGACCGGGTAGCCGATTTTGTAGGTGCTGTATGGAAAAAGAAAGGGAGGGATCAGGGCGACTAGGGGCAGGGGGCACACAGGGGGAGGAGAACGGGAAAAAGGGATTGTAGAAGTAGGGGCAAGGCTGCCTACCTGTAGCACACGAGTGGAGGTGGCCTGGGGGTTCAAGAGTAGATCAAGAATAAATTTGGGTCCTTGTGTGTGAGGCCGCGTAGAGGAACGTCTGCGTGTGGCCAAGAGCCTGGAGCGCTCAGTTTGGGGGGAAAAGGGAGGGAGAAACCAGAGTAAAATAATTTCCGTGCTAATGAGCACGCGTAGATGGGGGTGAGACAGCGAGGCTGAAACGGTTAACTCACCCACTGGCAACTTAACGAAGGAATCGTAGGCGAGGTGCAGGGTCGGATCCCCGATCCACTGCAACGACAACAGGCGTAGAATCCTGGGGAGGTAGAAGGGATCTGAGCGTGAATGTGGGAGATAAGGAGGGAAAGTAAAAGGTTGCGGGGCTCGAGTGTTGTCGCGGCTTACCTTGATGTATGTGGAGGCGAGGTAGAATAAATCCGTTAAGAGATGGGTCAACGAGTATCTCCGGGCCGCCACAATCGTGTGCGGTGTCATCCGGAGTCTCGTGAGTGTGTGGTGGATGGATTAGTTAAGTGTGTCTAGCATTTCCGGGGAGCGCGTCAAACGATCACGTGACCGCCTCCGGATTGGTTGCGAAGGGGGTGGGTGGGGCGTTGTCACGGACGCTGGTCAACCATGAGTAAGGCGTCATGAGGAAAGGGAAGAGCTACTCTGAGTAATGGTATCTGTAGGGAACACGTGTGAGTGTTGCGAAATAGTTATCGGTCAAAATTACGGTAATAAATACATCATAAATATTTACGAGGTGCACTCTACCATATTGCGGAGTGAAATGGAAAGTTACTTTCAGTCTAGCGTCTGCTAGGTACACATGGTTGTATCAGCAGTCTAGAAATACGAAATGGAATTAAAAAGATGAAAATAAACATGAATATAACATTAATACAGTTAAAGCAAAATTGGTGAATTTAGAGTCAGCCTGGCTGTGACATGAAATTAGCAGACCGGTGAGATTCAACAATCGGCGCAAACAGTTCAACAGTATATAATTGCGTAAATAAAACACTACGACTAAAAACCATGTCTTGTTCAAGAGATAAGCTCATGTGTTCGAGTGTAGTGTGGCTAGGGTTTTAGCAGGGCGGACAGTGTACAGGAGAAAATAGGCCAGGGATCATAGATACAGTGGGAACAGGGATCACACCTGAATGGTGCTGTTCCACTCGTCAATCGTGTTCAAGCCCTGGTTCACTGAGTTACAGCGTGTGATCCATTTGCATTCACTCTTGTTCAATAAAGTCTGGAGATTGCCCCTCTGAGAGGAAGCAGAGGTTGGTCAATCACCTGCCAAGAAATGTCCAGTTCACTGTGGTTCTTTTCAAGGTAGTGTGCCACCAAGGGGGCTGTCAGAACTTTGCAGTGTATTCTGCTCTTATGTTTTATGATTCTTTGCTTGATCATTTGGGTAGTCTGACCGATATCTGTGAGGTTGCATGGGCACTGGATTGCGTAGATCACATTCTGGGAACGGCAATTGGTAAACGTTTTCAATGTGTATGATTTGTTGTTGGTCCTGAATTCCTTGGTGTTGGAGGTGAGGACACAGACGCTACATGTTTGGCATCTGTAGTGGCCGATCAATGGTGGTAGACCCCAGGTGGCGGTGATGGAGTTCTGCTGCATGGGTTTGGTGGGCCAAGTAATGGCATGGACCAAGTGATTGGCCAGGTTATCACCTCGTTGGTAAGAGAAGAGTGGGGGTTCCTGAAAGGACTTATGAGTTCTCAATAGTGTCCTGTTACGTTTGATGATCTTCTTGACGTGGTTACTGCAGGGGCTGAATTTGGTCACAAGCGGGATCTAGAATTCATCTTTTTAGGTTGGGGTGTGAGGAGGAGGTCTCGGTGGCAGTACCATACCCTTTTGCGGGCTCGTGAGATCAATCGTGGTGGATAGCCTCTGGAGATCAATTTGTCGCGGAGGATATCCGACTCCCTGAAGTAATCCTTTCGCCATTTGCAATTTCTGCGAATGCGCAAAAATTGACCGTATGGTAGACCATCTCTCAGGCCGCGGGGGTGGTAACTAGAGTAATGCAGTAGAGTATTTCGTTCTGTGGGTTTCCGGTACAGCATGGTTCCAATTTTGCCTTCATCCGCATGGATGGTGATGTCCAGGAATGGTAAGTCATTTGATTTATAATCTGAGGTAAACTTTAGCTGAGGTTGAGATTGATTCAACCAGAGAACAAAGGAGTTCAATGTGTCAGGAGTACCTTTCCAGAAAAGGAGAACGTCATCTATGTAACGTCGCCAGAGGGAAATTTGTGTCCTGAATGGGTTGGTCGGGGTCAGTATGTGTGTTTTTTCCAGATTATGTACAAAAAGGATCGCGAAATTGGGGCAAAACAAGCTCCCATGGAGACACCCTTGATTTGTAAGTAGAACGAATCTTGGTAGAGAAAGTAATTGTTCTCCAGGGCGATGTGTAGTAGATCCATGACGAAATCTGTGGGGATCAGGGTGGGTCTAGGTCTGTCTTCGAGTAGTTCTTTAATGACTGTGAGGCACTCATCATGAGGAATGTTCGTTATTTAAGGACTCTATGTCCAGTCCAGCCATGAGTTCAGTGTCCATATCATAAGGTCTGTCTTCGATAGTTTTGATAAGATCCATACTGTCACGTATGAAGGTATCAGTCAACGGAACAAATTCTTTGATGACTGCATCAATATATTTTCCTAGTGGCTCCAGGATGGAACCGCAGCCGGAGACAATCGGACGTCCAGGTAGATTATTGCTGTCCTTGTGGACCTTAGGTAAGACGTAGATCACAGGTGTCCGGGGGTGTAGGTTGTTGAGAAAGGCAAATTCATTAGCTGAGATAATGTTCTTGGCTTGGGCTTCACTTGTGACGCGTTGGATCTTGGTTTTCAGATCAGGCAAGGGATCTCTGGTGAGTTTGCGGTAGTGTAGAGCGTTTGATAGTTGTCTTTTAATCTCAAGATCGTACTTGCCGCTGTCCATGACAACGATCCCGCCGCCCTTGTCTGCCAGTTTTATAATTAAGTCTGTTCTTCCTTTGAGGCTGAGAAGTGCTTGCTTTTCTGTTAGAGGTAAATTGTAAGGGACATACTCTAACTGTTTTTGGAGATCCATGACCTCGCGTAGGACCAGACGTTCGAAAGAGAGTATCTCAGGAGGCATGGCTGTTGAGGGTGGGTTGAAGGTGAATTTGCCTTTCTCGACAACCTACACCCCCGGACACCTGTGATCTACATCTTACCTAAGGTCTACAAGGACAGCAATAATCCACCTGGACGTCCGATTGTATCCGGCTGCGGTACCATCCTGGAGCCACTAGGAAAATATATTGATGAAGTCATCAAAGAATTTGTTCCGTTGACTGATACCTTCATACGTGACAGTATGGATCTTATCAAAACTATCGAAGACAGACCTTATGATATGGACACTGAACTCATGGCTGGACTGGACATAGAGTCCTTATACACAAACATTCCTCATGATGAGGGCCTCACAGTCATTAAAGAACTACTCAAAGACAGACCTAGACCCACCCTGATCCCCACAGATTTCGTCATGGATCTACTACACATCGCCCTGGAGAACAATTACTTTCTCTACCAAGATTCGTTCTACTTACAAATCAAGGGTGTCTCCATGGGAGCTTGTTCTGCCCCGAATTTCGCGATCCTTTTGTACATAATCTGGAAAAACACACATACTGACCCCGACCAACCCATTCAGGACACAAATTTCCTCTGGCGACGTTACATAGATGACGTTCTCCTTTTCTGGAAAGGTACTCCTGACACATTGAACTCCTTTGTTCTCTGGTTGAATCAATCTCAACCTCACCTAAAGTTTACCTCAGATTATAAATCAAATGACTTACCATTCCTGGACATCACCATCCATGCGGATGAAGGCAAAATTGGAACCATGCTGGACCGGAAACCCACAGAACGAAATACTCTACTGCATTACTCTAGTTACCACCCCCGCGGCCTGAGAGATGGTCTACCATACGGTCAATTTTTGCGCATTCGCAGAAATTGCAAATGGCGAAAGGATTACTTCAGGGAGTCGGATATCCTCCGCGACAAATTGATCTCCAGAGGCTATCCACCACGATTGATCTCACGAGCCCACAAAAGGGCATGGTACTGCCACCGAGACCTCCTCCTCACACCCCAACCGAAAAAGATGAATTCTAGAATCCCGCTTGTGACTAAATTCAGCCCCTGCAGTAACCACGTCAAGAAGATCATCAAACGTAACTGGACAATATTGAGAACACATAAGTCCTTTCAGGAACCCCCACTCTTCTCTTACCAACGAGGTGATAACCTGGCCAATCACTTGGTCCATGCCATTACTTGGCCCACCAAACCCATGCAGCAAAACTCCATCACCGCCACCTGGGGTCTACCACCATTGATCGGCCACTACAGATGCCAAACATGTAGCGTCTGTGACCTCACCTCCAACACCAAGGAATTCAGGACCAACAACAAATCATACACATTGAAAACTTTTACCAATTGCCATTCCCAGAATGTGATCTACGCAATCCAGTGCCCATGCAACCTCACATATATCGGTCAGACTACCCAAATGATCAAGCAAAGAATCATACAACATAAGAGCAGAATACACTGCAAAGTTCTGACAGCCCCCTTGGTGGCACACTACCTTAAAAAGAACCACCGTGAACTGGACATTTCTTGGCAGGTGATTGACCAACCTCTGCTTCCTCTTAGAGGGGGCAATCTCCAGACTTTATTGAACAAGAGTGAATGCAAATGGATCACACGCTGTAACTCAGTGAACCAGGGCTTGAACACGATTGATGAGTGGAACAGCACCATTCAGGTGTGATCCCTGTTCCCCACTGTATCTATGATCCCTGACCTGTTTTCTCCTGTACACTGCCCGCCCTGCTAAAACCCTAGCCACACTACACTCGAACACATGAGATTATCTCTTGAACAAGTCATGGTTTTTAGTCGTAGTGTTTTATTTACGCAATTATATACTGTTGAACTGTTTGCGCCGATTGTTGAATCTCACCGGTCTGCTAATTTCAAGTCACAGCCAGGCTGACTCTAAATTCACCAATTTTGCTTTAACTGTATTAATGTTATATTCATGTTTTTTTCATCTTTTTAATTCCATTTCGTATTTCTAGACTGCTGATACAACCATGTGTACCTAGCAGACGCTAGACTGAAAGTAACTTTCCATTTCACTCCGCAATATGGTAGAGTGCACCTCGTAAATATTTATGCTGTATTTATTACCGTAATTTTGACCGATAAATATTTCGCAACACTCACACGTGTTCCCTACAGATACCATTACTCAGAGTAGCTCTTCCCTTTCCTCATGACGCCTTACTCATGGTTGACCAGCGTCCATGACAACGCCCCACCCACCCCCTTCGCAACCAATCCGGAGGTGGTCACGTGATCGTTTAACGTGCTCCCCGGAAATGCTAGACACACTTAACTAATCCATCCACCACACACTCGCGAGACACCGGATGACACCGCACACGATTGTGGCGGCCCGGAGATACTCGTTGACCCATCTCTTAACGGATTTATTCTACCTCGCCTCCACATACATCAAGGTAAGCCGCGACAACACTTGAGCCCTGCAACCTTTTACTTTCCCTCCTTATCTCCCGCATTCACGCTCAGGTCCCTTCTACCTCCCCAGGATTCTATGCCTGTTGTCGTTGCAGTGGATCGGGGATCCGACCCTGCACCTCGCCTACGATTCCTTCGTTGAGTTGCCAGTGGGTGAGTTAACCGTTTCAGCCTCGCTGTCTCACCCCCATCTACGCGTGCTCATTGGCACGGAAATTATTTTACTCTGGTTTCTCCCTCCCTTTTCCCCCCAGACTGCGCGCTCCGGTCTCTTGGCCACACGCAGACGTTCCTCTACGCGGCCTCACACACAAGGACCCGAATTTATTCTTGATCTACTCTTGAACCCCCAGGCCACCTCCACTCGTGTGCTACAGGTAGGCAGCCTTGCCCCTACTTCTACAATCCCTTTTTCCCGTTCTCCTCCCCCTGTGTGCCCCCTGCCCCTAGTCGCCCTGATCCCTCCCTTTCTTTTTCCATACAGCACCTACAAAATCGGCTACCCAGTCCTGAAGATGATCCTGATTTACTAGGATCGAAACGCCGTCGACCATTTTACCAGTGCAATTTTTGGCGCACACTCAACTTTGGTTCACAGAATTGCTCTAAAACCCTGATTAATTACCTGAAATAATCATTGTGTTGAACCAATTATTTTGTATATATTCTATATCACTTTATCACTTCGCGCCTATCGCTGTGTTCTTCACCGGTCACTTGCGCCGTCACCTTTTTGTCACGAGCACAACGTGCACTAAGTTCCTTAGGGTTGCCTCTGCATTTATGCCAACAGTGCTGATATAACTGTCATGTATGATTTGTGTTTCAAATATATGATGCCATGAGCACATTCAACAAATTGCTTGGAGTCTCCCCTCTTTTGTTTCCTTCCTGTAATGTCTTGTACATACATATATATTAGTTTCTATTAAATCCGGTTGAGACATTGTTGCTAGTTTTCTCGTACTCACCCAGATCTCAACCTGGGCTATGGGTTATACTCCTGTGGTTTTTTACCTTATCTATATCTAGCCACAGATACCTTCTGTTAGAATTACCCCAGGCGTCAGACTAAATACGGAATTTTTTTTGTGAGCAGTACCCCTGCACGCCGTTAGGTGACACCGATCTGCTCCGCATGCGTCTTCAGCGTCATCTGTGCCAGGTGTGACGTCACGGTACCTATATAGGGCCCACCAAGGCGTGCTGAAATCAGTTACTTTTCATGACTTTCCACACCAGAATAGCGGAGCTTGAAGTGCACTGACCACAGGTGTGAATAACTAGGTCCCTGAAAGGGGTCACCCCAGTCCCTAGAAATCCGTTCCCAGAGCGGGGAGGATGGGTGGGTCGGTAGGGAACCTGCAGCTAGATATAGTCTCTACCAGATAAAGGGTTACCAAAAGTAAGTAACTTGTTCATCTGATAGAGACATCTAGCCGCAGATTCCTTACCATAGAATAGATACCCAAGCAATACCATCCCTGGGGTGGGTCTGCGGACGAATTTCAAACAAAGAAGTCCTACAGGACCGAATGGGCAAAAGTGCCCATCCCTACAGACCCGACTGTCCAGGCAGTAGTGCTGGGTAAACGTGTGCAGAGATGCCCACGTTGCAGCCTGATAGATATCCAGGGCTGGAATTCTACGCGTTAGCGCAGTGCATGAGCCATCTAGAGATGGTTCACTACTGCACCGCCCAACCTTTCTTCACACCAATATATCCCACAAAGAGTTGGTCACCCACCCGGAACTCTTTCGAGCGGTCAAAGTAGAACAACAATGCTCTTTTTGGGTCCAGACAGTGACCACGCTCCTCTTCTTTAGAGATATATGGAGGAGTATATAAAAGTAAGCAGGGTGATGGAGCGGCCTACATGAAATGGGTGACCTCTTTCACAGGAAGGAGGCCCCTGTGCGAAGCACCACTTTGTAAGGATAAACTGAGAGGTAAGGTGGCTTCATCGATAATGCCTGCAGCTCACCCACTCTGCGGGGAGTTGTAATTGCCACAAGAAGGCTGTTTTCAATGTGAGATGCCTGAAAGGACAATTGTGTAGAGGCTCGAAAGGAGAACACACCAAAAATGTCAGAACCAAATTAAACTCGCACTGAGGCATAATATATGGTGAAGGAGGGAAGAGATGAACAAGAGCTTTCAAGAACCTATGTACAATAGGGAACTTGAACAAAGAGAGATGGTCAGGCAGCCAGAAGAAGGCAGAAAGAGCAGACAGCAGCCTTTGAGAGTGCCCAGAGCAGAGCCCTACTGGGTAAGGGAAAGAATGAAGAGTAAGACTTCAGAAAGGGTGGCAGAAAGGGGATAAACATGTTTTTCTGCACACCATGCAACACATTTCTTACAACGGCAGGCATATACCGTCTTGGTGGAGGGATGCCTGGCTGCCAAGATAACAGTACAGCCTTCTGGAGGAAGGTCGAAAGCTGTCAACTGTTGCCGCTCAATCTCCACGCAAGAAGTCGGAGTGTGGACAGGCTCGGGTGAAGTACCCTTCCCTGCAGCTTCGACAGAAGATTCTCCTGAAAGGACAGCCTGATCGGAGGATCGATGGCCATGCTCAGTAGCTCAGGATACCAGACTCTCCATGCCCAGTCTGGAGCCACAAGGATGACTTGGGCCTGGTCGTTCTTGATCTTCTTGAGAACTCTGGGCAGGAGTGGTATGGGTGGAAAGGCGTACAGGAGGCCTGAGCTCCACTCGACCGAAAAGCATCTCCAAGCAAGCGCCTCCTTGGAAACTCCAGCTTGCAGAACTGCGGACATTGCACATTCTCAGCGGTGGCGAATAGATCCAACCAAGGCTCTCCCCACTGCTGAAAGAGACCTTGCCCCACCTCCAGATGGAGACGCCATTCATGATCTGCTAGGCATCTTCGGCTGAGTTTGTCCGCTCTGTCATTCAGAGAACCTGCCAGATGTTGAACCACCAGAGATATGCCGTGGCCTTACAGCCATGTCCAGAGACGCAGGGCTCATGACAAAGGGTCCACGACCCCACCCCACCCGGTTTGTTTCAGTACCACATGGCGAAGGTGTTGTTCGTGAACACCTGTATCAGCCTTCCCTGAATGGAGGGCAGAAAGGCTTTCAATGCCAGTCAGATCACTCAGCGCTCCAGCAGATTGATGTGGAGACCGGATTCCGCCAGAGACCAGAGTCATCTGATGTCCACCTCTCCAAGATGGCCGCCCCATCCCATTAGTGACACATCTGGCTGGGAACGGGAGAGGGGTCTACCTCTGACTCAATCGTGGTTTGTTAGCCACCACTGCAGATCTTTCGCAGTTCCCTCCAAGATCTGGAACGTGTCAAAGAGATTGCCCTGATGCTGCGCCCACTGGAACTTCAGGTCCCACTTCAGAGCCTGCATCTGCCAGCCGGCATGTGTCACTAGCAGGCTGTAGGAGGTCATGAGGCTCAACAGCCTCAGAGTCAGTCTCACGGTAACCCAGGATAGAGGCTGAAACATAAGTATCATAGCCTGAATATCCTGGACCCGCCGTTCAGGAGGACAGGCCCGAAACTGCACTCTGTCCCGAACAGCTACGGTGAAAGGGAGCATCTGAGAGGAAGTCAGGTGTGACTTCAGCACATTGATAGTGATCCCAGTGAGTGCAGGAAGTTTGCCGTAGTCTGGAGGTGGGAGATAGCCTAGGGCGAGCCCGCCTTCAACACCCAGTCGTCGAGACCAGGGAGACTGGCACCCCTGATCTCCACAGATGTGCTGCAACCAACACCATCACCTTGGTGAACACCCGAGAGACACTGGTAAGGCCAAAAGGGAGCACAGTGAACTAAAAATGCTTGTGGACTACCGTAAACCGCAGATAGCGCTGAAGGGCAGGCAGGATGGGTATGTGAAAATAGGCATCCTGTAAGTCCAACTCTACCATCCAGTCTCCTGGGTCCAGGACAAACCAGACCTGAGACAACGTGAGCTTTAAGAATTTCCCCTTCTTGAGGAAGAAGTAGAGGGCTCAGAGATCTAGACTAGGACGAAAGCCTTTGTCCTTTTTGGTGACCAGGAAGTAGCGAAAACAACAACCATCGACTACTTCTGCCACCGGAGCCCTCTCCATGGTTTCCTTGGCCAAGAGAGCCGCCACTTCGAAGGGACAGATGATGCTCCATCAGCCGGACATGAGATGGTGGCATGGAGGGAGGAGTAGTCTCGAAAGGGCGGGAGTGGCTCCTTTGGACAATCTGCAAGACTCACTGTCCGATGTTATGGACTGCCAGTGGGGCAGGTGATGGCGAATCCTGGACCAACTCGATGCCCATGATCGTAAAGGTGCAGATTATGAGGGCTTGGAGGCTGCAGCTGCCCGGGAGGGGGGGGGGGGGGGGGGGGTGGGAAATGGACCAGACCGCTGGCTACCGGACCCACATGTGGGTACTGCATCCTCGGCCACGCAGAGGCTGGGGAGCATGCGTGGCTGGAAGGAAATTGGCACGGTTGGAAGCCCCTTCCGTAGCCACAAAAGAAGCAAAAGGCATATTGGGAGTGACATACAGCTGCTGACTTGGCCGTAGCCCACGAGTTCTTAAAGAGCTCTAGCGATGAATCTGCCTAGTCTCCGAAGAGACTGGTGCCATCGAAGGGCATGTTCATAAAGGGAAGCTTGGACATCCCCTGAAAAGCCAGTCGTCCTAAACCAGGCGTGACACCTCGGGCCACTGTCAATGAAATCGCTCTGCCCAGTGAGTCGGTCGTGTCCAATCCACAGCGAATAGTGAACTTTGCTGCGTTCCTCCCGCCGGCAACAGCCTGGAAGAGGATGGCCCATGCCTCAGCAGGGACCTGTGGCTGCACTTGCGCAACCATGTCCCACCGAGTGTGGGAGTAGCAGCCAAAAGGCATGCAGTGTTCACAAACCGCAAGGCCAGGCTGGCAGAAGAAAACATTTTCTTCGCCAAAGTTTTCAGCCTTCTGGATTCCCTGTCTGGGGAAGTGGAAGGGAATGTGCCCTGGGAAGTTTAGGCTTGGACCACCAAGCTCTACGGGGTAGGGTGTTGGGTGAGGAAGTTTGGGTCACCTGGCGCGGGGCGGTAGTGGCGAGCAATAGTCCCGTTCACAGGAGCCCCCGTGTTGGGTTTGCAACAGGTCCTCAAAAGGACGTCAGTGAGGGCATCATTGAACGAGAGTAGCGGTTCAGATGAGGAGACTCCCAGTTGCAGCACCTCTGTAAAGATGTTAGTCTTGACTGCCACCTAGAGCAGCTGAAGGTCAAGGAAATCAGCCGCCCTCCGCTCCACCACTGGGTAGGAAGCTCCTTTTTCCGTAGCCACGGTGGGGGGGTGGGGGAACCAGCATCCGGAGAAGTATCCAGTCCACTGGCGTCACCCAGTTCTTCACACCAGTCCATATTCGGTTGTGCCTCCTAGGGCTGGTATTCCTCAGGGTGGTCCAGCAACCCCTCCCATCCTTCCTCAAGTCCTCACCCATAGGAATAGGGTTCAGTCTCCGATCTAGGGAGAAAAGGCCCTGCCGGGTTTGGCTGCAGCATCGGGCGGTGCCCCTCCGGCTCCGTGTCGATGTCGGGGATCAGGATGGGAATGGCGCCATCGGTGGACGCTGGCAGCGCCAGGGGCGTCAGCATCGGGGAAGGTAGACATGGTGCGACTGGCACCGGTCCGGATCCAGGAATGGATCCAAGGGGGGCCACTGGAGCCAGACCTGCCAGCGCGGAACCAGAAAGGACCCCCTTCAGCCCTGCGGGGCCTGAAGGCGTGCCAGCAGGGTCGGGCCACCCAAATATGAGTAGCATTGCCTCATAAAACTCTTTAGGTTGGGCGAGGGTCCTTCCGGGTCCCAGAAAATCAAGGTGGTGCAGAGGTGTCCCAGGCGCAGGCTCTACTGGGGAGCCAGGCTTGGAATGCCGATGCTCCCTTTTCTCGTCAGCCATGGGAAGTGGAAGACCTCTTCGACGTCTTACTCTTCTTTTTGTGACTCTTACCTGAATGACCAGAGGACTTGGAGTGGGACAAAGAGGGCTCCGTGAATGCTCCAGGGACCTTCCATACAACAGAGATCTCGATTTTCGTGGAGTCGCACGTCGGGCTGCCATGAGCGTCCAGGACCACTCCCTCAAAACTTTGAGGTGCATGGCGTGTCAGTCAGAACACGACTTTGGGTCGGTGTCGCGCTCTAAACACTACAGGCAAACAAGGTGCGGGTCCATCACTGACATCAGCCGGTGACCAGCGCCGTAGCGCTTGAAGCCTGTCTTCCGAGGGGACATCCTGTCACACCAGGAGATGAATACCTAAAAAAACACAATAAAACATCTAAAAAGGCCAGTCAAAAATTGACTGAGGGGTAGCTGTTCTCCGAGTCAGCGCCGCCTGGCACGGAAAGAAAAGAACGGACATCAGCTCACCTGTGTGGCGCCTATATAGGTTCATAGGCGTCACATTTGGCGCAGACAATGCACAGGGAGCCTATCTCCCCACCTAGCACACCTAGCAGCGCGCTGGGGAATAGCACACAAAAAATCTTCCATATCCAGTCTGGTGCCTGGGAAATTCTAAGGTAAGGAATCTGCGGCTATAAGTCTCCATCAGATAAAAACAAAAGGAAGAGCAAGTCACTTTGTATTCAGGACCTATTGCATATCTCGAACATTTATACTCTAAAAACAGCGGAGTATAATGTAAATACACAAGTTGATGAAAAATCAAGAAGGCATTTTATTTTAGTGGGATTGGGCTTTTAAAAGTGATAGAAGATACACCCTTAGATGACAGCTAACAAAGTCCCTCACACAGTCAATGGCAAGGGAAGCCAACCACAGATGAACATAAGTGCCCAACAAATTTGGCAAATCATTGCCCAGGGCACCCAACTTACGAGAAAACCCTAAAGCAATTTTAACAGCCTGCTTTAAAAAACAAGATCCAATATAGGAATATACTGGCGACCACGTAGGTGTGGGTACAATCTGGGGATCAACATTAAGTCCATCACACGGTGTTGACAAGAAAGACACGCTTGAGGAAATGTGCTTTTTTTCACCACAGCAATTATTTTGTTTACGAAGGCCTACAAGAGGAACAATGCAATTAAAACCGGCAATATGCAAGGTCAGTAAACTCAGTACAGCACCAAACTATAATTGTCTGCTAGGTGTGTGCTGAAAGATAATTGAAGCTTCTTAAAAACATTAGTCATGGCAAAAAGGCAACGTCAAGAAAAACTGTTCTTATTCCCTTGTAGTGAATTAGCCAGTGTGCATGAAAGTGAAGCCTGCTTTCACATAAAAATAAAATCAAACATTCATTCATTACAAAGAGAGGGTAGCTAAAGTCCACAAACTGTGTGTGTGGCAACCTGCACCAGTAACACACACAAGAAAGCGACTAAACAACAAAAGCATTTAATGAGTTTTCCTCAACACATAATAACTAATTGCTTAAAGGTTGGGCAGGAGGGACGTTATAAAAGAATTCTGCGCGTCTAGTCTGATATTTGAGTATGTACCTGTGTCTTTTAAGGGCACCATCAATAGGTGCAGCACTCAGTAGTGAATTGTGCAAGCAGGAAACCAAAGTTTTAGTCCCAGTTTCCCCAAATGACCATCACTTTAGTCTCTTTGGCTCAGTTCCCAAAATGCCCAAATTGGAGCATTTTATGGCTACACTAAAAGAGGTGGTTTACCGGAGTACCACAAATAATCATAAACTAAGTGATGTAAAGATTTTCACGAAAATCCTGGCCCATTGACTGGGCGAGGTCTGGCGGCGCCTGGTGTCTCCGTACCAGGTGGGCATTGTTAGGAACAGACAAACAGGTGTTAACATCAGATTGGCCGGTTACTGGAACAGAGGTACTCCTTCTCTCCCTTGACGCAGAGAAGGCCTTCGACCACGCCGACTGGTCATTCTTGGTGAAGACTCTTGACAAGACTACTATGGAACCTCGGATAAAAACGTTTATACTGGCTAATTATGCATCTATTTGACTGCCACTTCGAGCGCGAGCCTTGATTTCCGTTCCGAGGTGGACCATGAAGACAACCCTCCACTACTTGTTGAAGGCCCTGAGGACAACGGCGATAACAACTTACTCCTTCCTGTTGACCCACATAGCCAGGTACCCAGACTTCCCGCCAAAGATTACAGACAAACATTACCAGACATTGGGGGCGGAGAGGGGGGGCGGCACTATGCCTAGGGCAGTTAGGATTCTTAAGACCCGCGATCAGTGTGCCAATTACTTTTTGCTAGGCTCTAAGGACTTGCATCGGATTGCTGTAGGAGTGACAGCCACACGTCCACACACTAGGGGCACATAACACCACCAAAATTAAAGATATGTTCACGGAGGGGAGCACTACCAAAGTGCTATCCTGTTTATACAGAGAGCTAGACAATCCCATCCCTACGCTACAACTTTCGTACATGCAAAAATGGGCTGATGACTTTGGCCTAGAACTGACTGAGGAAGATTGGATTCTCACGTGGAGACAGGCCGCACACTCCTCACTCTGCCTCCAACATAGAATAAATGCCTTTAAAATAATGCTAAGTTGGTACTCAACACCAGTCCGATTAAACGCCATGGTGAATACCGCTGATGCGCGTTGGAGGGGTTGTGGGGCAAGGGGGACATACTTCCATATGTGGTGGGAGTGCACGTATACACAGCAGTTCTGGAGTCAGTTGATGGAGGTTGTAAGAGATATTACTAATGTATCCCTGCTAATAACGGGTAGTGATTGAGGGGGAGCCCTGTGCGGGAAGGAGGCTGAGATCGGGACCTTTTTTGTGGTGAATGTTTCTAGGTTGCTACTGGAGGGTCTAGCTTTGTGGTTGATGGTCGGGAGGAGGGCTTAAAGCTCATCAGATTTTCAAAAAGTGCTGCCTGCACCTGAAATCTGAAAATGTAAAATAAAGTGATTAAAAAAAGAATCGCAAATTGCAATGCCTTGCCATCATGGAAGTGATTAAATTATAACTGTATCACCTAGGGGTCTTTCACAAACTCAAATCATGGTGAGTGTTCACATCCTACTTCACGTTTGAAACAACACAAAGTAAACTGATGTTGGTCAGACATGTACTGTTCTGCATCCACTAGATAGCAGACAATTGGATGGATCCGATAGATCCTTCTGGTTCAATCATCCCATCCTCTTTGCCAATGTAAATAAATGCCAGGCAAGGCAAGGCAAAGCTCAACACAGCTCAGTATGGCCAACAGACGCTGCCTTACTGGGTGTCATCATTGATTCCTACCCAAATCATAACATTCTCCAAACTTATTAAATTCACTGTACAGATTAGAGCAGTGGTTCTTAAGCTGTGGTCCGCAGACCCCTGGGGGTCTGCAATGCCTTCTCAGGCGTCCGCAACAGTTTAGAAATGAAATCGTAAGAGATTAATAAAGTATATATAAAGAAGTAAAATGTCACATTTGAAAACGTTCCGTAGGTGTGAAGAAATTTGAAACTGGAGGCTAAAAATTAAGTTGGTCGCCTCAGATTGATTCGTGAGAGCCATGCAAGTACATCAAACAGAATATAGTATGGACAATGGCTGGTCTCATAGAATTTAGAAAAGTTCCAAACTTCCCACTAAAAATAAAATTTAGATTTTTTTTATATTTGTTTGTGAATTAAATAAATACAATATTTAATAATTTGTGTGATGAATGCTTGTTTTTACATTGGTGCATTGTTTTGAGGTTCAATCATTGAAACTGCTTAGACCAGAGTCCACAGCTTCCTGTTATGGGTCAGTGGGGGACCCTGGATACCAGTAATGATTAAGTGGGGATCCACAGAAGTCAAAACGTTAAGAACCGCTCAGAGACCTAACATACTAGTTAACTATATTACACAAGTAAACAACAGAGGGGAAAATTATTCTCATCTGAGCCGATTCAACTTTTACACAGCAGATGGGAGCTTGCTGAACGCCATCCTCAAACTGAGATTAGGATATGTCTGTCGCAAGGAGAGCTGCAGGTGTGTTGTCTGGCTGGGTCAGAATATGTTTTGAGAAATGTCTCAGAGGGGTAATAGGTCAGTACAGAGGTCAAACAGTACGCATATAAACTTGTAATTTTAATGTATGTAGACAGTACGCATATAAACTTGTAATTTTAATGTATGTAGATGATGGGTATTTTAGTCCTCAAGAGCATGATCATATTATATTTGAGCTGGATCAGGATGAGTATCTCAATAATTAGTAGAATCTCTTTTTTAATTCTTGTGTCATAAGATGATGATATGAGCTGCTTATTGAAAAACACAGCGTAGACCTTACTTCACTTAGTGACAGAAATGGAAGCATTTTGTAAAGTAGCTGGCTGACACATGGCAGCTGCAATGGCAATAAAATTGACTTTGAACAAACATAGGCCACTGACAACTGGAGCAGTTACTTCATTACTTAATAGCCATCATTGACCATGAGGGTTTACCAACTGTCATACTATTTTGGCCTTCCTTTTCAGGTAAGACATGGCGCCCTCTGTAGCTTTACAGTGGATAAGAAATCTGTTTTCCAGGAAGAGTGCGACATGGATATACTCAACCCTGAGATTCTAAAGGGCTCATTTAACATACATTATCCGGTTCACTTCCTTCCTTGCCAAAGGACTGTAGCTGGAAATGGTAATCAAGCCCTGCCCCAGTTCTTGGCTGTTGCAGGGTCTCTCATGGTACCTGTTTTATCTACACTTTCATTCAGTTTATAAATGCCATCGTTTGTAATGTTCTAGAGTACCACAGATATTAGGATTCAGCAGTATGCAGACAGCCACCAATTATACCTTCTAATGTTGTATTTGGAGGACATCAAGCATCTGGCATATCTCTCAAAGTAGGAAATACACAAAGACGGGAGCTAGAGGAGATTTGGAGACCAGCGAGGGTATACTCCCCTTACTCAATTAATCAAACACACAAGAGCCCTCTGGTCTAGAGGTCTAAGAGGGTATTTACTAATTAGCCAGTTGGTGCCACAGGCCGAAACATGTTGATCTCCAAGCAAGACAAGCGGGTCTAATGGTTCCCGCGGTGCTTCTTTGTTTTTGGTTTTAATCCTAGCACAGAGTCGCTTGAATAAAGACAAGAGCCGAATGCTGTAGCTAGTTTTAAACGCACTTCACTTTCTGCACTGCGCCCTTCACCACGCCTTTCAGCTCGCATTGGGTAATTAGTAAATACCCTCTTAGCAACTAAAACATCCCTGAGCTCCTCCCTATCAGTGATGGGGTGGAAGCCTGCACCATGATTAGGCTTAATGGTGCAAGGAGGTTCCCGAATGATGAAGCATGCCACCTTTGGTGGGTGAGGGAAACCGTCCTTTAAAGGGACGCCTTTTTTCAGGCTTGGTGTTGAAACGAGAAGGAAGGGAAAATGTGATCTGTAATCTGAATCAGTCCAAAAAAGGGCAATAGTTTGGTGCCTACTGAGCAGGAAGCCAGGGCACAAAGCTTCTACGCTTCAAGAGTTACAGTGGGCACTGGTCACCCTCCCCCACCCGCAAAGGTCTTAATATGATTGAAGATTCATTGTGCACTATTTCACACACTCACCTATATGGCAGTTATGAATGAGTTTAAGGTCTTTCACTGTGTGGGCTACTCGCTAGGCTCCTGATATTTTAAGCCTCATGGTGTTCTCAGATACCTTCTGCAGTTCTCATGAGCTGAACAAACCAGGTACTGACAGAAGCAAAAGATCATACTCAGCCCAGTTTTTGTCTAAAAGGTAGCTCTCAGAAGTCTTTATGTAAGAAGCTGGATTATTATTAGGGGTGGGTGACTACCCACCTCTCCCAAAGAATGATCTCAATCCTTGTCTGGGCAAACCCTCAAAGTCACTTAATTTACCTGAGCTCAACCCCCGGGTAGCTACGGCACAGAGCAGACAGGCTTAACTTGGGGCAATATAACAGTAGAAAGTTAAAATGCAGAACAATAAATATCCCAAACCGAATTAGAAAAGGAGAGTAAAATCTAACAAACAAAATGACACCAAAATGAAAAAAATCCAATAAGGAGAACTAGAGATTTGAATTTTTAAAGTGTTAAATAAAAGTGACACCAAAAAGTGTTAAGCGCCAACTGCAGTCATCTGTTATGCTTGACCGGGACCTAGGTGCAATTTAGGGACAACCACGATGGGGCGGTGGTTACATTAATATACAAACCGGGTTCATCCGGGTTAAAAATGATAATTTATGACAATCTTTTAAGTCCCAATCCATCACAGACATACACTTCTAAAGACATCAGGGGAAGCACTTAGAGACTCACAGGGTGTCAGGAACAGCTCAACAGCAGGGTCTAGTCCAGGTCCAGTTGCCACTGGTCAGCTGGGTACTTCTAAGAAAAGGCTTCTTACACCTTGTTCACTCCAGCTAAATCACTCTTGGAATCCATGTCTTTCTCCTGGGTACAGGAGGGAGCAAGTCCAGACCTTCGGGCTCCTCCATGTAAGTCATAGACAGCAGGTTCAGTCCTCTTCTGATCTTCTGCAGGTCCAGAAAGTGTTATGAAGTGAGTGCCTGGAGGAGCCACATGTATGTCTGGCACTAACTGGTGAGGAGACTCCTGGGCATGTCCTAATCAATAAGGTAAAAGCTCCCAGGGCCAACTCTACCCACTTTTTTAGTGGTATGTGTTTGCTTTTCTGCAAACAGGCCCAAAATGCTAAGCATCCGGGCATTTACAAGATGGAAAAAGTGGTCAGCCACACTAAACTTGGGCTCTGTGTGGGGGGAAGGGGTGTATATATGTATGTGTGTATATATATATATATATATATATATATATATATATATATATATATATATATATATATATATGGCGGCATCAAAATAAATATATGAAAAATAGCACTTACTTCGTGGTCTGTGTACGTGTGTGGCGAGAAGGAATTGCGAGAGCCTACGGAGATTGCAATATATATATATATATATATATACATATATATATATATATATACACACACACATCTATCTATCTATCTCTGGGAACCTTGGTGTCCTCCCACTAAAAAACAGAGAATTGTCTTGGCATCTTCTTCGCTTCTTTTCCAGTTTGCCCTACCTGTTACATGTGGCTCAAAAGACCTGCCAAGCAGGACTCGACATTGTAGTGTCAAAACGGACGCCCACAACCCCCTCCCTGCATATTCTGTGGAATACAGAGACGTTGTCTCTGCCCATTCAGGCCAGCCTATAGCTAACTCCCGGTAGGCATTCCAAACATTTTTCACACCTATTCAAAGCTGAGCACAGGTTTAGAGCTGGCAGACTTAGGTAAATTAGCCATCTGACCGTTTAGGCAGGTAAACTTTCTAAAAGTTACTTTTCCTCAATATTTATTAAAAACCAACTTGACCACTGAATTGGATTTTTAATAACTATTACAAATAGTTGTTTAGTTTTCTTTCAGCTAGCCCCATTCCAGAGATACAGGATTAGAATTTTAATCTGTACTCAGATTTTCTACATAGGACAGTTAGGCCTGCCACAGCGAAAATAGCTTTTAGGATCATGTCACGGCAGGGACATGGTAATATTAATTTTCTACATGCTCTATTTTTAAATACCATACTCCCTGCATTGTGGGTCACAATGATTCACATAAACAAGGGAGGCTTACTAATATTTAAAAGGCAGGTTTTTACCTGCCAACAGGGTTTATTTCGACAGGTAGCAGAGCATGTTTTGCACTGTTACAGTAGTCTTCATCGGTAGGCCTGAAACCATGTTTGCACTGCCACTATAGTGGATAGCACAATAAGTGCTGCAGTTCTATAGGGACATTTACCTTCCAGGCCCTGGGTATATTTATTACCTTATACTAGGGACTTATAGGCAAGTTGAATATACCAATTGGGAGCATACCAATTAGATCATGTTTAAAGGGGAGCACAGGTGTTTTATCACTGGTTAGTAGAGCAAAAATATAGTGTTCAACCAATAGTGAAAAATCAGGGGCGACTATGCAGAAAAGGCAATTTTCTATGCTTTATAATTTAAGATCTATTTGGAGCCAGCTGTCAGTAATGCAGAAGGTGTCCAGAGGTTTACATCAGGTCTTCAATGCCCTTACACATCAAATATCACATATGCAAACTTCGCTCAGCAAAGCTTTAATGATAAATTCTGCATGGTACCGTCCTGGCTTCTTAGGCCGGAACCCTATCGGGTAACTCAGTCAATCGCCAAGATCATTTGAACCACAAGAAGTCATTTAAACAACAAGCAGCAATAAAGAACGTAAATACACTGTAGAAACAAGCATTGGCATAGCCAATAGGTCTCGCCTTTGGGACCTTATAAGTGTTTAGTTATCCAGCACAATATCTTTGGTGCAACAACATCAAGTGTTGCATGGCTAAACACTTATAAGGTCCCAAAGGCGAGACCTATTGGCTATGCCAATGCTTGTTTACTTTTGTGATCCAAAAAGGAATGCAATAGCTCTTGCATTTGCTTGAGTTAGAGCTATTGGTGTTGTGAATGATAATGTCTTTTATCCATGTGTTGTAGAGTGTATGTATGTGGTGTGTAGTGGAATTATATGAGTTGGATTGGAATTGTTAGTTGTGTAATTGTGTGGCATGTAATGGTGTGGAATGGTATTTTGGGGGTGAGGAATGGTATGTAGTGGAGGTTAATCATGTGGTGTGCAGTTGAATTTTGTGGTATGATGTGGAATTATGTGGTTTGAATTGGATGTATGTGGTGTTATGTAATTGTGTTGTTGAGTTAAATTATGCGGTTTGTTGGTGAATTATGTAGTGTGGAATGTAAATGGGTGGAGTTGAATTGTGTGGTGTGGAACTGTGTGACGTAGAGTGAAAAAGCAATGTGATAGAGAGATAAGGGAAGGAAGGGAAGAAAGAGGGAAGGAATTAAGAGAAGGAAGGGAGGAAAGATGAGAGGATGTGAGAGAGGAAGGGAGGGAGGGAATGACAGAGTGAGGAAGAGAGAGCAAGAAGAAAAGAAGAAACCAGTTAGTCAAAGGCAGAATTGCAAGATATGAGTGACTGGAATAGATGAAGTTGAAATAAGGGTTGAGGAAATAAGGCTGGGTATAGGATTAAGGAGTGGCGAGAGGGATTAAGACGGGCAAGAAGGAAGGAGGAAAGGAGGTAATGAAGAAAGATAGGGAGGCAGAGAGGAAGATAGGCAGAAGGGACAGTGGAAGTAAATAGGAAGGAAAGGTTTGAGTGATGGAGGAATCGAGGAAGGGGGAAGAGATTGTTTAAGTAATGACGACTGGGAAAAGGATGGAGGGTTAGGAACGAAGGAAGGTAAAGAAGGAATGAAGGAAAGAAGTATGGGGGATTAAGGAGGCCAATAAGGAAGGGGGGGAATGAGGGAATAAGGAAGCGAGAGAGAAACTGTGAAATTAGGTCTGGGATAGGCAGTCAATCAGTCAGTGCTGGAATGCAATGGCTGGAAATGCAGCCATGTATTTTTGATAAAAGAAAATAGCATATATCAGTTGATGTGTTGCTCAGCCTGTTACTGCTCTTATATGCCTCTTGTTGCTCTGTATTGTCATTCTGTTAGAAATGGTAGCATGACCAAAACACATGAACATTGATTCTGAAAAATAACCTCCATAAAATGTAATGAAGAGGTTATATGTTTCACTGATGCAGGAGCTACTTTGAGGCATTTGTGAACAAACTGAATACTCTTTTCTATTAATTTGCGACATAACTGCCTAGCTGCTAGGGCATTCTCTCCAGAGAGACTATGTTAAGTGCTTGTTCTTCCGTGGTGGCAGTTCGGCTTGGTTGTGCTATCTATCTAATATGAGGCCTAGCAAAGACTTCTCATATATCTCTCTGTCTCTCACACACCACGCTAAATGGCAAATGAACAGAAGCACTGGGGATCAGATGATACCTATTTTGTACATTTTACCTCAAACAGACACCTACAGGTACATCCTCTGGTACAAAACGAGGGACAGGGGAAATTAGTTCCAAAGCTTATGCTTGTAATATTGCATAAAGTTTATTCACAAACTATCTACAATACACGTTTATCAAAACGCACTGTATATATCAGAATGGAGGATACAATACAGCCGACAAACATAGAAGCGCTGGCAAAGCTACTGCTAAAGCTTTTTAAAGGCATTTTTAACAATCGGATGGAAGGATGGGCAAAAACAAGGGATCTGGTTTCAATTAAGAAACACTTTGAGGGTAAAGCAAATTCCATTGTTTATATATGTTTTCATTAATGTAATGGAGTAACACTTTCAAAGGAAAACACGTTGTTTCATGTCATTTATGATGATGTTTGAGAAAGAAGCTTGTGTTGCAGCTTGCAGTCCTACAGGTGTCACCTGCAGCTGCACTGGCGCAGACTTGTAAGATTGTCATCTTCCTCTCACTACTGTAATTACCCAGAGCATCGCTCCGGAGGACACTCAGTGGCAAGCGCCAGCCCACCACACAAAGTGCAAATTATGTAACACTTGCTTAGTGGCATTGTCAGTTCCAAGAAAAACAAGAAAAATAAAAAAAAACAGACGCGGCAACGGAAACAAGGATGGGGTCGGAGCGGCAGAAGGAGAGAGAGGGCAGAAAGGGAAGATAGACAAAATGCACGCGATGGAATGGGAGTGAGAGAGGCAGGAACGGAGCAGGCATTTGTGCGTGTGTGGGTGCTTTTATAGCTCAGACCTTGCTAGGGGGCATCAAGGCGCTGGAAGCAAGGAAGAGAGAATGGGTGGAGGGAGGGAGTGGAGAGAAATATCAAGAAAGAAACTGAGCGCGTGAGCGTTAAAGAGGGAAATGTAGAAGTGATGGAGAGAATTAGGGTGAGAGGAAGGGGGTATATAAAATGGAAAACGTGGGGATGAAAAGGAACATTTTAAGGAGAAACTGAGTGAGAGCCCGGAGGAAAAAGACAGATCGACGGAATCAGGGACAAACAGAGGGATATAAAATTAGAAATGCTTTGTGAGGATAAAAAAGAGAAATGCTGATAGTGCAAGAAATACAGAAAGATTTTAGATAACTTTTCTAACATAATGAATCCGCTCGTATTTTTGTCGCAAGCCCGGCAGTGGTGCGTGCGTGCGCAGTCTGCTCTTTTTGGAAGCACATACTCGTGCTTGTGGCGCGCCCCTGCTCGCTCCCGCAAGGTGGATGCCGCCACAAGCACGAGTATGTGCTTCCAAAAAGAGCAGAGCGACGGCTAAAGGTCCTCCTATGCAACGCATGTGCGCTGCGTAGGCGAGACCTAAAAACGGAGTTAAGGGCAAGATTTCAAGGACCAAATCAGAATACTTGTGCATCAAAAATACAGAGATAAACAAACACTTACCCATATAACGCCGGCTTCTGATCTGTAAGAAACAAAATGAATTTATATGTTGAAGAAATATCTACTTTGTGCACACTTTCGATAATTAATATTGCACAGTAACAGTTCATTGTAAGACTACATTTAGCTGATACAGTAACAATTGATTACTAATTTTTTTTATATTCACCGACAGATAGCAGTGGCAGGCACTCTGCAAAATGTCAGCTGTAAAATATGCTGCATTTTTCACATCTATGATGTGATTTAAACATGTGTTGTTATAAACATCGTTCATAATTTACAATAAGGGCCGGATTACAAGCAGCCCATGCTGGCTGCGATATCATCTGGAACCAAGGTGTTTGAAATTTATCAGATGTAATTTCTATCACCTATTATGGCTTTTTGGAGAAAAACATACAATTTAGGTGCTTATCACAACAAAATCCACATGTCATGGTGAAAACCAGGCCTTTTTCCCCTGTTAAATTCAGGCAGACTTGGTCTCTTGAAATTAAATGGAGGGTGAGAACTTATCGAAATTACTGGATGCGATAAACTTCACACTACTTAGAATTGCGATCATCTGAGCAAAGAGGTGACTGCCTAATGATTCCAATTAAATGGGCCACTTGTAATCAGGCCTTTTGAGTATGCCACAGTTAGCCATGACAGATCAATCATCTCTTTTCAAAAGGTGCCTTTCTTCTTTGGCTAAAAAGTATTATATGAAAATGATCAGATTGTAGCACAATGAATGGATAGCAAATAAGGTTTGGGAGCCTCCAAATCAAAGTCTTGACTTTGCTCTTCGATTGTGATTTTAATCTTTTTGCTGTTCACAACAATTAGTTAGTCTTTAAGAAAGTGCTAGTCTTACATCAAGAGTACAAAATGTTAATTAAAAAACATTAAACATATAATATATTGTTGTCAGAACTATGTGAGGAGCAAAATATTTCTGTAGAATAAAATACAAACAGGAATGGGGAAAAACTTATATTACAATGACTGATAGTAATATTTTAAAAAGATCATCAAAGAATACATTGGCAAGTGGTACACCAAACAACTCTGTCCTTGGGCCCCCTCGCATTACCATCTAATGGAATGCTTTTAGGTCGAGGCTGCGACAGTGCATGCGCTCTTGCTTGCAAGACATCATTGTGAACAAAAAAGGGCTTGAAACCTGCCCATTGCTTATCACTTGTTGGCTTCAGTGTCACTCTTCTTTGCTGCCTCCTAATAGGCCAGCCCAGGCCAAGCGTCACTTCCGTTCCTTTCTTTGGAGCATGGATCAAGCACAGATGATTTCACTTAATCAGTGCCCATCTGCTGCTTGCGCTATGATTGAGGTACTATTTCTTCTTTCCCCACCCACCCAGTGGTGTTACTTCACCCATGCTTTAACAAAAAGGAAAAAAAACATTTTGCACAGCAGAACAGGCTGCTGTGCAGCATGGCAAAAGAAAAAAGCGATATGGCACAGTTAACTATTAAAAACAGCTCTCCTATTCAGCCGACCAGTCATATCCTGAGGTCCCATGAGCTGCAAACTACGAGCCAAGGTACAACTAGTGCCGCTACCGTGAGGTCGACGTAGGCTGCGGAGGAAACGCCCATATGGGTAACTAGCTGGAGCGCAAGGTTGTAACTGTTGCCACATACGCTAGTGACTGTGAAGATGGAAGCAAGTACCCACCATAGCACCTCAAATGGAGGCTATGTAACATGGGAGTCCCAGTCTGCGAGCCCCGGGTGCAGGGAGAACTTGACCCCCCTTTCTAACGCTGACCCCCTTATTGAGGATGACCCAAAACATTCCATACCCTTAAAGGATGATGCATACTCTAATCACCTCAACATGCTGCTGTCATTTCCAGCATACAAGGAAACCCATGTTTACTTAGCCTCATCTGTTGAAAAGGCCCTCCCAATGGGAAAAGACCATGATAAAAGTACAACTAGCGAAGCAAAAGACAAGAAGCACTCCCCATGGTATACCCACCACCCAAGTGGGAAACCTTGTCAAGCCTCCCCAGTCTCAGGGTACCTAAGCCCCATGGGTAATCGATGAAGAATGTGATTGGGCGAAGTGAATGCAAGGGGGACACAACAGACTCAAAGCTTTGGGGAACCATTTCGGGCACAGTGCAGAACAGTGAAAGTGCTTAACCATCAAGCAGGTTGACCTGCTAAATACTTTAGCGGTGTTGGTCTAAGGTATTGATGACAAGCTGCAGAATCTTAACAAATCTAATATCACAGGTACAGGCCAGCAAAAGCACAAACTTCACGATCTGTACATGCAGAGAGGTCATCGACAAATTGGCACAATTACCCTCATTACTAAATGGAATTTTAACAGAAGTTAAAGCCACAGCAGAGAGGGAGGATAAGATGATGCCAACAACCACAAGCACATGGAACCCGGAGATGGGTCTGAAGTCACAACTATTGGAGTAGGTATCCTAGACCAGATTGTTGCAGAAGAAGTGGCACCAGGAGTGGGAAGCCCCAGTGCCAAGGTTGCACTGGTTCTATCTACGGGTGAGACAGAGTGGAAGACAGAGGGCCAAAATACAACTGATGGCACGTCAAGCAGAAACTGGATGGACTCAAAGGACAGTACCCTATTAAATCCCCTGGTGGGATCACAAGATCGGAGTTCATACCTCGATCACAGCAACCCCCAAGAGGGATAGAAGAGGCAGCAATTGAAATACTGTTAGGATGCGTAGCACTATTATAAAAGGAAATGAGGCCCAGAAGACTGGGTGTAGGGGTGGACGCTCTGTTTGTCCTTGAATCTTGAAGCTCATGGTCCTTGAATCTTTGCTATATGAACCTCCCCAAGGAGAATGGATGTGATAATCACAGAAACATCGTTAATGCAGTACAGCATATGAAAGGAGGACCCTGGGTGGAACCATTCCAACCTAAGTACCTCGAAACCTTGCTCTGTCTAAACAAGAGAAAACGCGAGCGGAGAAAAGCCAGAACGAGGCCCCCTATCAGATGGTGCCCAAAGATCGAAGAATAAGGATACCAGTAGACCCGTGACGCAGGTGGATAAGGACCTCTCTGCCAATGCACCAGAGGCGCCAAACACGTACAAATCAAGCCTGCTGTGGGTTGCTGAATATCCCTTGAGAGTAAATTATGATATTTTAAGCCGTTCAACCATATTAAAGTTGATCAAAGAGCTACCAAGCCTGTCCCAGGTGGAAATCATCGGATATCTTCTCAATAAAATTCCTCTCACCCCGTGGAAACCAAGTTGCGGAGTCCACCTTAGTCACGTTTAATGAGCCAAGATTACACACGGAAATCCTATCGGAAAAAAAGCAGCTGAGAAGCTGGGGCATTAAAGTGCCATTATTCAAGGAACAACTCTACTCTAATGTACTGCTGAGACAAAACGAACAGTTAAAGGAGAAGAGACCAGCTTCTTTGATACTCAGAGATGCAGTAGGTAGGGCTCAAATTATGTGGGCAGCAGGGCCTAACAATTAAAATAAATGCTGATCTAGTAGTGGAGACACAAAGGACTGTTGTTAGAAAGGACAAACTGGCAAATTGGAGCTGGCTCCCTCTGGCCCGGTCAAGGGTTCGAAGCCCAGATTGATGCTCAGTGGAGCCCACAAACACGATGTCAGAGCACAGCAAATTACGAGTTTGTTCCTTGAATGTGGGGGTCTCGCAGCAAAGTAAGAGGACATGGAACTGACACAATATTGGAAGAACTTTGACATAATACCTCTTCAGGAGACATGGGCCCTAACGAGCATTCCCCTATTGGCTTTGTGGAATTTTGGACGCCCGTCCAGAAAACAAGCAAATATTGAAGAGCCAAGGGTGGACTATCGGTATATATTAGTTTGAGGGAGGGGGCGCATAAATATAATTTTTATGGTATGATATAGCTGCTGTGCACGTGAAAGCGCCGTCATGATCCGCCGCAGCTCAATTACAACTAATGTAGTTTTACATTAGTTAGTAATGATAGCAGGGAACCAGTATTTCCCTGGGCTCTGCACATTCATTAGAGATATTGTACGTTTGTTATCCCGGTACAAATGCCTTTCTTTTGGATAGTGCTTCATTTCGTCTTGTCTTGTGGATTGTTGCCTGCCTTGTTATGTTGGCCTAGGCCTGGCTGCCATGCTGCTTTTCTTTGCGCACGTTACACTGAGCCGGGTCTCCCTCGCCCTTTGCTCGTGCCAAGTTCTTTTGCACTGTCTGCATTTTCTGTTGTTCACCTTTTTGGGCTCGGTCTGCACAAACATGTACAAGGTCACATAACAATGTATTTTGGTTCTTCCTGATATGGCCAGTCTCGCGCACCCAGACATAACATTAGGTGCAATTGCCATGAAGAATTTGGTGTGCTTTTAATACTGTGGTTTACTAGCGCTTAAGAACACTTGGAGAAATCCTTTTCAGTGAGAAGAGCTATGATGTCCTGCTGATGTAATTCTGCATCTAGAGACTGAGGTATGGGGGTTCGCTAGTCAAAGCCCAGAGGTCTTCTATTATTATAATAAACTATCTTACTGCAAGGGAGGGTGGTAATGTTATTTATACGTTTATCCACTGAGCTCTGAGATGCTTTCCCGTTTGTATTCTATGGAATTGTAACCATGCTGCTTATATTAGTCATATGCATTATGCTATTAGTACTGACACGTGTACTGTACATTAGAGCACGTAAGTTGGAATAAACATTTTAACCTATCCAGTGTCTCTTCCTACGCACCTTGTGGACAAGTACGAGTGATTGACGAAAGAGTGTTCTTGCTTCTGCGAGTCCTGAGATAAAGATACCGTGTTCTGGGTTGTCCAATCATTGGTACTTGGGTGCTAATGGGATGCTAAGCTAGTTGGGTTGGGGTTTTTGGGTGCTACGGTATATGGTGGCAAACCACTGTATTCCGGGGTCCCATTATCCTGTGCATAGCTCTGTGTATGTGCAGAAACCTTATGACATGGCGCGACCACCGTGGGGCTGCTTAACTGCGAGACGCTTGAGTAGTACTTGTGCTTGTCCACAAAACCCTCACGTACGCTTCCGGAGGCGTAAGTGACGGTGATACCTCCTATATTGAACGCTTTATAGGTTCTTTCAAGCTTGAAGTTATTAAAAAAGGTTACTTAATAACCCATTTTGTGCTCCCTGTTAGGTTGTCGAATATAATTGTTTGGTCATGGCTGGTGTGGCGATAGCTGCACATAGTCGTGGAGCACTCCGAGACCACTTAGCTGTGTATGGAGTGCCCGAAACTGGGGTCGAGTTGGTCTTTGTGGTTCAAGCCGATGCGGCTTATCACTTTGAAGTGTTTTACACTTGGATCACTTTTGAGGCGGTGGATGCAGGTGATAAACTGTTTCATGAATATAAACCCACCGCTATTCCTGCTGCCTATCGACCCTATACTAAACTTGAAGTACCTCTCACGGCTTGGCAGCACCGTGTTTGGTTTAATGGCGCCCTACCACAACCAACTACCGCAGTTCGTTTAGGCCCCTTATCTATTGAGGGGCCACTTGGCCTATATTGGCCGGGTATACCCCGCATCCAAATTATCTGGCATTACCGCTTGCGAACTGCGCACTATGCATACCGAATTGGTACGAGTGCATCGAGCCCTAGTGACATACGTTACAGGTAGCCTACATGGAGCTGCTCCTGTAGTCGCAGGCCAACCAGCTATAGCCGCTGGAGTGACCATAAGTCCTGTCATGGTAAATTCTGTGATGGGCAAACGTCCACAAAATAAGGACGACTATCCTTACTGGCTTGCAGAAAAGTTCAATCAGATAGAAGCAGTGTTTCCCCATACATCCCCAGTAGATAAACACCGCATCCTCACGATAAGTTTGCCAAAAGACATAATCCCCGATTTGACATCATGTGAAAACTGGGGTAAGGTATTCGCAGCAGTTTATTCAAAATGTTTTGGAACTCCTTCCATGACGGTTCTACCCTCTGTAATTAAAAAAGTACAGGATGAACATGGCCCTGAAGCGGCTGTGGAATTAGGGATGAGACTAGTGGGAGTGTTTGATGTAGTAGCTGAGCTGATCCTTGGAAATGTCAAGGGCGATGCTATGAACTTTCAAGTAGCGAATGCTTTGGCTTTGGTCCCAGAGTTGGACAGGCCCCGCGAATTACCGAAAATTATTGCCCGGGCTTATAAAACAATTGGAAGAAATAGCCTGGGCAACAAGCCTTTTGTAAAAATGCAAACTCAATCGCAAACACAAGTTACAAGAAACAAAAAGTACATCTGAGAAAGATGATAAACCAGTCTTCACTAAAAAGAGTTGGAGACAGAAAAAACAGGGTAAGCAACAAAAGAAGCCGGGGTCGAGAGGCGCTTCCCCAGTTTCGGTTTCTTCTGAACGTACTTATGATTTACGTGATAGGTCAAGGATTAAATCACCAGAAAGGTTTCAGAGCTCTGATACGCGTTCTCCTCGTTCTTCACAGGCCCAGACGTCGTCACAGGCTGGTGGAGGAGGACGGCAAGATAGAGGAAGGGGCCGAGAGGCTCCCCAGGAGCGAGACCAACCTCGACAACAAGTCAGAGGGAAAGCAGAAGACTTTCATCTTCCTCGACCGCAATTTCAGAAGAAAAAGTTGCCGCTGTCACAGCGAAATATGCCTCAGACCGTGAGAACGAGACTCCAGAATTGGACGTGGGCAGTGACCCTCCTAGACAGCGCCGCGGAAGTTACCATAGTGCGGGAGGCGCTACGTCCTCATATGGAGGCGACAGCAACTGAAACATTCGTTACTGTAGAGACAGCTGACACGAGAGTGGCACCCCCTGACAGACTTTACAACATAGTCATACAAATTGAAGGTGACATACCGCGTGAAATAAAAGGGATTTTTGGGAAAATCTAACCTCTTCATATGACATTTTGTTAGCAGAGGTGGATTGGCCACCCCCATTCGTTTTAGCTGCACATAAAGGAGAGGAGGTAATCCTTCCAAGCTTTTCACGGCATGTCCCAAAAGACAAAGCTGAAGCACTTGCAGCTGAGTGGGCTGTGTACCTGGCACCAGCGTTATACCGCAACCATGTGGGATGGGATGAAGAATCACCTCCTCATGCAATACCTTTGCGGTCACTACCGCAGCCACAACCCCAATATCCCATCAAACGGCAGGCAAAAGGCCCCGTCTCCGAAATTCTGACACAGTTGGAATATCAGGGAGTAATTGAACCATGCGTATCACCTATGAATAATCCCCTTTTCGTGGTTTCTAAACCCGATGGATCGTACCGCTTAGTTTTGGATTACCGGCATTTAAATACTCATTGTCGGAACTTTGCGGTGCAAAATACACACAGTTCTGCGCTTGTAGACAGTCTTGTTCGTAAAAAATACAAAACGACACTTGACCTTTCAAACGGTTTCTACACGCACAACCTAGCCCCGGAGAGTGGTCAATGGACCGCATTCACTTCCGGTGGTAAATTATTCCAGTTCCGGCGTTTACCCATGGGCTACAAAAATAGTCCGGGTATATTCGCCGCCCGTGTTGTTTCTTTGTTAAATGACATTGATCAAGACGCATGTTCGTACGTAGATGACATCTATCTGACGGACGACAAATTATTTCAGCATTTGTCCCGTGTGGACCGCATTATTCTTGAATTCGCGGAGCAGGGTTACAAATTTAACTTTGCTAAGTCACACATTGCTGAATTTACCGTTCTGTTCTTGGGCTATGAGCTCAATAACGAAGGTAAGGGCTTAGCCCCCATTTCTTGGAAAAATGTGCACATTTGTGCCCCCAAATACTCTGAAGAAACTTCAGTCTTTGCTGGGGTTCCTGAATTTCGGGCGTACTTACATTCCCGAATATGCCCAGCGTATCAAGCCTTTGTATGCTTTGATACAACCTACTTATTCAAGGTCTTGCTGGCTGCCTGAGCATACCTCAATTCTGCAGTCTTTGCAGACAGACCTATTGGAGTCTAAATATCTTTTGACTCGTGATAACCACACAAACCTGGTGATTAGAATAATTCCGGGGCGGTGGGATTCACATACTTAACCTTTAATGAAGGTGATACAGTACCCATCGCATACAAGTCACATCTGTACACTTCCGCTGAATTGCGCTTTACATCCGTCGAAAAAGTTCTAACTGCAGTGCAAATGGCGATTCTAAAAGAACGCGCACTGGCACAGGGAAAGCGGATTCTAGTGGTAACACCCTGTCCTGCCCTAGAGGCAGTAACAAAGGCAAGTGTACCGAACTCAAAAGCAATGCATCCCCGTTGGATACAATGGGCTACATCCTTGACGTCTTCGGACGTCACTTTTGTTTTTGATTCTTCTCTGCAGACTCAGGAGTTTTTGCAGTATGAATTCATTCATCCTCCTCCTTTGTTTTTACTACCGCTTGAGGATTACAAATGTGTGATCTACACCGATGGTTCGGCGCAACCGGCCACTGGGCCAAGCACGCTTATTCAGCTGCATGTGCTATTGTTGCGGGTTCCTTTGTAAATGGAACGTTCAAATCCTCTGAAGTGCACACTCGCACACTTGGAGATAGTACCGCACAATTGGCCGAGCTGCATGCATTGCTACTTGCACTTGAGTTCGCTTCTCAGGATGAGACAACTCTTATTGTATGTGATTCCTTCTACTGTGTGCAGTCTTACAATGACAATCTGTTTTTCTGGTCGAAAAACGACTACAAGGACGCAAAGGGAGCACAATTAAGCATAAAATGCTTTGGGTTCGAGTGGCAGAATTGCAACAACGTCTGCCCCTCACACAGGTGGTTCACACCTTAGGCCATCAGCGGGTGGGCGCACACGCTATTGGTAACGATCTGGCAGATGAAGCTGCCCGTTCAGCAGTAGTCACGTGTTCAGTAGCAGCGGTTACCAGGTCCATGTCTAAAATTGACTCTGTTATTTTAGCAGCTATTGCTGCAACCAAGGAAGGTGATAATTACCCTACAGGTTTCCCTTCCAAGTATTCTTACAAATTAAGTCCCGATCAGGTTCCTTATGTAACTATACCTGACGTTGGAGATCGGCTGATCCCCAACGCGGACCGCAGGAGTGCCTTGATATCAGCTGCACACGAAGGCATGGCTTCTGCTCATGCAGGTGTGTCAGCTACGGTTTCCATCTTGCAGCAGCGTTATTGGTGGCGTGGGTTATATAAAGACACCCGTGCTTTTGTGCTTTCTTGCGACGTTTGTCAACAGATTAAGCCTTCCACGGTAACACGTCCACCACAAACACCGCTCTGCATTGCTAACAGACCCTTTGGGTGTGTTTACTTGGATCACTGCGGTCCATTCTCATCAGACACTGCCTATAAATACATCTTAGTGGCAGTGGACTCGTGCACACGGTTTCTCTGGGTCTGGCCACAACGGAGTGCTGACGCCCGAAATGTAATCAGGGATTTGCGTGTCTTTGTGGGAATTTTCGCATGCGGCACCTTCCATTCGGACCAAGGTCCAGCGTTTGCCTCTAGGGCTTACAAGGATGCAATGGCTTCGCTTGGGGTGCGGGTGAAATTTTCGTCTCCGTATAGGCCTGAGGGCAACTCTATCGTTGAACGAATGAACCGTGACTTAAAGCAATCCTTAACAGCTAGGGTTATAGGTACTGGCAGGAACTGGCTGGCCCATTTGTATACCGTTCAGCGTGCACTTAATAATCTCCCTAGAAGACCTCTGGGTGGGCGGACCCCATACGAAATGCTCTTTGGCATAAGAATGTTTGTGCCTGACCTTGAGGGTCCAGACATCGCGGCGCAATCCGCCAAGTTTGATGTAGATAACCATTCTGCTATGTTACAGGACTTACAAGAAGCCCGAGACAAACTTGCAACTACACATTTGCCTTCAGCCACAGATCCTGCGTTGCAGATTCCGGTAGCCGGCTGGCTTCCGAAAGTTGGAGAACTGGTTCGAGAGAAGGTTGAAAACAAAAAAGAATTTGGCCCCTCTTTTCGTGCACCGGTTCCAGTTCTTGGCCTGAAGGGAACACGTACAGTCATTTTACCACCGCTTCCTGGTCGCAAAGAGAACAGATACATCTCAGTTGAAAATGTCAAGCTACAGCGCCTGGCCGATCCTGAATAGTGTCACACCAGCGGTCTCTTGTCCTGCCATTTATCGGACATATGTTCATAGTCCATCTGCGCGAACGATCGCTGATGCTGTAATTGAGATGGTTGATTTGCCTGAAACTATAATCGATCCCCAACTCTCCACCAACATCGACGAGGACGAGTATACCTATCCTGCATCTGAATCGGTGGCGCATCAACCAACAACGCCACTTGGCCCGACTCGTTATTCCTTTGATTCGGATTCCACTTCTTCAAAAGTCCCATCCAAGTTCAGTAATTTTATATCCTGGTTTAGAGACAATTTTTTGATTCCACCCTGGACATACATCTGGTTGGTACTTTTCTTGATTTTTTTGTTCATGTCCATTGGCTTTGTCACAGTGTTTTTTCTACTAATTAATGGTCACTATTTACCTGAACGCTCTGCTGTAGACTATGTTTCTGGAACTTTGGCTCCTCATTCCTCGTCTCACATCATGAAGCGTGACCACACATTTGTGAACATTTCAGCTTTTCCAGTTGCTGATGGCATTGTATGGGATGCAGTGAACTATCAAATCCATGGTCCGACGGAAATTATTAATGTACCTAATGTCCTTCGTGTTTCAATGGGTGATGTAGTACAAAATAATATTCATTCTGATGATTGGGATGTGCATGCCGTTGAAGCATTGTTTGCCGATTTAAAATATTATGCATCTTTTAATGCTGAAGATTTATATATGAATTCTGCGAATTATGCCGATTTGTATTGTTACCAACATTGGGGTAATCATTTTCTCCATAAGCCAAGTGCCCTGCGTAGTTCTGTTAACTATACCCAATGGGAACATTGTCCAAACCCCTTGCCAGGTAGCTCTCAAACTCTTCGAAATAAGTTTAATTATTTTACTGATTTTAATCGGTCGAACCCTGCATCCTATTATTTTAGACTTCATAACACATCAACTCAGAAAATTATGTTAACACACACCAAATTGCTTTATTCAGGTTCCTTTCTAAGTGCCCTAGCTGTGGGTGGTTATGAGTACTGGGATAATACAGTGGATTTAAAATCTATTTGGGGCTCCAAGCCATGGCAGGTACAGGGAACCGAGGCATTACACCGTGCTTGCCTCATCCCTACACAAATTATGTTCCTCAATATCTCCATCTATCAGACTACATGTTGGGGCTTAGCTACCACTAAACAATTAAACTCGCCCTCAATTCCATCCCTTTCGAGTTTTCCCAATGATAGCTCACGTTTTAACCTGTCCCTGACGACCCTACAGGCTCTATTACAGAATAATTCATTTAATGTTTCCGAACTGGATCAGTCACCCTGGTTGGTATGGCCTATATCATCTAATGCATGTCAAATGCGTTTTCACGACTCGGGTACTAGATACACACAGGATAGGCCTGATCCGAGGTTTACTGCTTCTCGTACTGTCACTACATATTCTGTTGGTAAATTATGCAAACAATGGCTGCAACATTCGTCCCTTGATTCTGTTAAACAACATTTGTCCCTCCTTACAGGCAATATTGATCTGTCCGATTTTGTTTTGGGACCTCGTGGTCCCCGACCTAAGAGATTCATTTATGAAACGTATAATGAACTCTGGAAGCTATCACAAATTGAAGCTGCTTCCCGTCTTCGGGAAATAGATCAAGCAAATATGGAAAAGGTGCTTGCTGTTGTTGACAATAGTATTAATACCCTGTCTTCTCGCATTTACACTTTAGAGAATATTGTGTCCTCTGTTGTCGATATTGTACAAGATGATGTTTCTGTGTTATATCATGGTCAGAATCAATTGCGCTCAGTTATGCAGTTTGCATGGACTTTACAAACGCTTAAGTTAGGTAAAGTGCCTTGGCATTTTTGAACACCTCTGCCTTGTTTCTACCTTTTAACTTAACTGACAAACAGCAATTTATGTCCATGAAAGGTGCAACTTACACTCTATTACATATCGAAAAGATGGATCCTTTGCCGTTCTCTGTTGCAGAACTCGATTCTGCTGTGTGGCTAGTTCATGGGGTTATCGCTTTACCTTTTTCCTTGTTTGAATTTGACTCGTGCATGAAACATTATCCTGTGGGCCGTTACCAACCCTTGGGCAGTGCTTTCCTGCATGAACTCTGGTCCTTGCCTTTCATGTATAAATGCCTTCGGGACGGCAAGGAAGTCTTTCTCACGGGGGAGTACTGCGACTCGACTATGGGTCATTCGCTTATTTGTAAACACATTAAATTGCATGGCTCATGTAGCGTTTCCGCTCCTAATCTTGCTTGTGTGCTGAAAGGTATTCCTGCTCCTGTTATTTCTCCTACTTTCACTCTCCTTTCCAATGGTAGTTATTTACTTTTAAATAACGAAAACTGTTGTGGCCTGCAGGCTGGCATTCCTTACATTGTAACAGTTTCGCACAGGGTTGTCTGCTGCAAAAATGTGCTTTTTCCTCCCCCTCATGGCAAGGTTGATATCTCTATTTGGCCTTCCATCCCTACCATGGAGGCAGATTTCAATAGACTGAGCAGAATAAAGGCACTATTATTGAACGAGGAAGTTATGCTCACGTCCGCCCGGGAGACATTCATTCTCCAGGTGGCGAGTACCCACAGTGAAATACAGGCCCTTTTAAACACTAATCTCCCCCAACATTTTGGGGAGTTAATACATCGTATTTTTAACGCATCTAACACTGAAGGCCTAGTACACTTTTTTAAGGTCGTGGGGTCGGGCTTGGTGTCCTCCTTCCAAACTATTTTTGGTGTCATCCCAGCATTCATACATTCTATTTTTTCCAGCGTCTTTGGCGGTTTCCCATTGATCCTCGCTTTAGCGGCTGGTGTCTTGCTCTTAATTTGCTTTCTGCGCAATGGCTGCTCCCCGATGGGACCTGCTCGATCCAGAACGCCTCCAGCTGCTCCGTGAGCGCATTTTGGCTGGTTTTGGTGTCTTGCCATTGGCGACACTGAGTGTGTCATATACTCTTTCATTTCGCTTTGCGTATTTCACTTGCGTGCAACCTGTGATGACTTGTATCCGCTGTCCTTTCACCTGGACTCTGGATTATTGCCTCTCCAATTCGTCATTGTCTGTTCCGGATTTTGTTCAGTTGATGGGTCCCTTAGAGGCCCATGAACAGGACTGTTCCGTTGCTGGCTGTATGGCGCGTGCGGCTGCACTGGGGATTTTGGCGCAATGGGATATCTGGGCGGCTGCCCAGGATCTCCTACAACGAAGCTGTTTCAATTATCACGCAAGCTGTCCCGCATTGCTTCTGAATGCTCCCCTTGCTGAGGAGCATTCCTGCTCTTTTGATCTCATGGATTGGATGGCATCTATGTTTTTGACGATTCCAATGATGAACTCTTGGAGGGTATGGCTTTTTTCTGTACTTACACTTTCATGGATTGACCTGCCCTTCGCCGTTTGGGCGCTCCCTGTGCTCCAACGGCTGTGTTGTCCTCTGATGGGCCTCTGTCCTGGCCGCCGGACTGACCAGGGGAGGGTGTCTTGTGGATTGTTGCCTGCCTTGTTATGTTGGCCTAGGCCTGGCTGCCATGCTGCTTTTCTTTGCGCACGTTACACTGAGCCGGGTCTCCCTCGCCCTTTGCTCGTGCCAAGTTCTTTTGCACTGTCTGCATTTTCTGTTGTTCACCTTTTGGGCTCGGTCTGCACAAACATGTACAAGGTCACATAACAATGTATTTTGGTTCTTCCTGATATGGCCAGTCTCGCGCACCCAGACATAACATTAGGTGCAATTGCCATGAAGAATTTGGTGTGCTTTTAATACTGTGGTTTACTAGCGCTTAAGAACACTTGGAGAAATCCTTTTCAGTGAGAAGAGCTATGATGTCCTGCTGATGTAATTCTGCATCTAGAGACTGAGGTATGGGGGTTCGCTAGTCAAAGCCCAGAGGTCTTCTATTATTATAATAAACTATCTTACTGCAAGGGGAGGGTGGTAATGTTATTTATACGTTTATCCACTGAGCTCTGAGATGCTTTCCCCGTTTGTATTCTATGGAATTGTAACCATGCTGCTTATATTAGTCATATGCATTATGCTATTAGTACTGACACGTGTACTGTACATTAGAGCACGTAAGTTGGAATAAACATTTTAACCTATCCAGTGTCTCTTCCTACGCACCTTGTGGACAAGTACGAGTGATTGACGAAAGAGTGTTCTTGCTTCTGCGAGTCCTGAGATAAAGATACCGTGTTCTGGGTTGTCCAATCATTGGTACTTGGGTGCTAATGGGATGCTAAGCTAGTTGGGTTGGGGTTTTTGGGTGCTACGGTATATGGTGGCAAACCACTGTATTCCGGGGTCCCATTATCCTGTGCATAGCTCTGTGTATGTGCAGAAACCTTATGACAGTCTTTCTTTTTCTGCAGGCTTCTGTAGCTTGGCTATCAGACCGGGGGCATTATCATGTGGCCCCTCATTCTATGACACTAGACATGTGTTGCACCACTGCAATATTATAAGCGGCATCTACCTGTTATGTGGTATCTTTATGCAAGAAGCCTTGGACGCTTTTGAAACACATATGTGGACGTTTTACGATCAATAGGTACGTGCTCTCTGCAATGCCCAATTTAATTTATTTTATTTTCTTAGCCACCTGGGTGTTATTGTATTTTATGAATATATGAACCCTGGTGTTTCAAAATGGCCTCTATATCACATACTCTACTCTTGGTGGGAATGTATGACTGGTGATCTCTGGTACGGTTTTCTGGCCTGTCAGTGTGTACTGCTGTGTTCTTGCTATGGTCTCCTCTTTTGCATCTATTCATGCACAAAATTAAATTTGTTATATAGTTGTTGTCTACCGATAGGTAGATCTTTTGAAGCATAGTTTTAAACTTTTCTTCAAGAACTATTTCACCTTCTATGTGCTGATATGTTCATTCATCAAATGATTAACACCATCGTATGTTACCATCTTGTTTCCTCATGCCACTACTGTCATTAATTAGTGATTGTCCATTGCTCTTTTTACTGTTCCTTCTTTTTCGATCTAGTACGTTAAAGAAACATTTTTCAATGTTGTGATGTTTGTCGTTTTTAACTGCATGTTTTGTGATTGGACACTTTGCACAAGGTGTGTGTTAAATAGCTAGTTCTGTTTGTTATGTGTAGGTGTGTCCAGTTTGTGTATATTTATGTTTTTATATATGTATTATCCACAGCCCTGATGAAGTTCAATCAACTGATCTGAACGAAACGTGTTGGCTGGATGATGCTCTGTTTGTACCACCTAAATGAATGCTGATGACTAAATTGGACACTTGGCTGGACTCGTTATCTGGACAGCAGCAAATTTGGGTATTATTATTATTAAAATTTGTATGGCGCAGCGAATCATCCCCAAGGGGATCTCGCGGCGCCTGGGTAGCAGACAACATATTAAAAGTGCTCGTTAAAATAGCCAGGTTTTAAGCAGTTTCTTAAACTGTGCCAGATTGGAGCAGGCTCGAATATCATCTGGCAGTCTGTTCCAGTGGGCTGGGGCTAGGTGAGAAAAAGCACCGAGTGCAGAGCAGATTTCGGCTGCTCGATCTCAGTTGGTGCACGGGAATGTATGGTTCTAATTTCTTCATTAGATAGGCAGGACCCATCCCCTGAAGTGATTTAAACACTAGACACAGGAGCTTAAAGACTGCTCTTTTCCTGATAGGGAGCCAGTGCAGTTGTCTCAAAAGGGGTAGTGACGGAGTTCGTGCGGGTTTGTTGAGGGCTAGACGCGCTGCTGTATTTTGGACAACTTGCAACCTTGATAATAGATCTTCCCTAATCCCTACCAGTAGCGAATTTCCATAATCTAGTCTACTGACTAGAAGCGCCTGTATAAGGGCTTTTCTGGCCGAAAGGGGAATCCAAGGGAAGATTTTTCTCAGCATTCGCATCATACCGAAGCAGGTGCCCGAGATGGTTTTTACATGCTCCTCCATGGAAAGTCTCATCAATTGCGATGCCCAGATTCTTCGCCCACTTTTTTGGTGTAGGAGCTTCCCCGAGTTCTGCAGGCCACCAATCAGGGGTCCATAACTCCTCTGCTTTCCCGAACAGCAGAATCTCCGTTTTATTGGAGTTAAGCTGTAGGAAGTTCTTACTCATCCATGTGGCTATTTTTAGCATACAGTTCTTAAATTTTTCTCTGGTCAAAGAATGATCCATCTCTATGGGGACTATCACTTGAGTGTCGTCCGCATACGAGATCGTATCAAACCCACAAGATCTAACGATAGTGGCCAGAGAAGACACATAGATATTGAACAAGGTGGGACTTAAGATGGAACCCTGAGGGACCCCCTTGTCCACTACCGAGGTCTGGGACACAAATGTGTCCAATTGGACACATTGTGTTCTGTTGGTCAGGAAGCTTTGCAGTCATCTTAAGGCCATTCCTCTGACACCAATCTCTCGTAGCTTATCCAAAAGGATTCTATGCGAGATGGTGTCGAAAGCTGCCGACAGGTCAAGAAGAACTAACATCGTGGGAGTCCCCTTGTCCAGTGACATCCTTATTGAGTCTGTTACTTCGGTCAATGCAGACTCGGTGCTATAGCAAGCACGGAAACCTGACTGAGAAGGCTCAAGTAGGTTATTTTGTTCCAAGTAACCCGAGAGTTGTTTATTAATCAGAGTCTCCATAATTTTAGAGCAGCATGGGAGAAGGGAGATGGGTCTGTAATTTTGTAGCTCTGAGGGATCGGCTGATGCTTTCTTCAGCAATGGCTTAATTTGCGCCTTCTTCCACTTAAAAGGAAACGTGGCCGTAGCTAATGATATGTTACAGACTTCTAAGTATAGTATTGTCTAAGGTGCACCACTCCATTGATTCTATCCTACTGAACTTTATGTTGAATATCCGAACAGTGCAATTTTTAGACATGTTTAACAAGGAGGTCGCAGTTGTCGCTCTGCAGGCTCCTATGGTGGGGGCTACACAGTGCTATATTAGACCCCCCATCATAAATCCTCCCTCCCCCTTTAATAGCTTGGCGCACCTGTTTTTATCCACGGGGGTCAGGCTGTTAGAGGACTGTTTTTTATTTGGGTCATACCGTCCTTTATCCTGACCTCTTTTGGATACTACCTTTGTTTTATTCCTAGGGGCCAGCCTGCTAGCGGACTGCTTTTTAGCCGGTTCATTGCTACCCCCCTAAATATGTAACCACATATGTGATTATCCACAGGGGTCAGGCTGCTAGAGGACTGTCTTTTATCTGGGTCATGCTGTCCTCTATTCCGACACCTTTTGGTTATTACCCACGCTTTATTCCTATATCATTTTAAGATGTTTTGGGGGCTTCCACCTCAAAAGGAATGGGCTGCTGGGGGATCGTCTCCCTGGCCTATGGTTTCAAATAGCCTGGTATGAAATTTGCTTTCTAATTCTGGGAGGGGGTAATTGTGGGATTTACCCTCACTGAATCATGTTTCCTTTTTAGGTTTAGGGACCACTGGATTAAGCATGTAGAGACTTTTTAAGAATTGTTTATTGACTATGCTGCATTTTTTCTTTCCTTTTTATATTTTGCGATTGTTGTTTACAGTTTTAATTAACTAATAAACTATATCTTTACTAGTGGTTTTTTTTGACTTACTGTCTAAAAAAAACATTGAGAAAGATCACAGATCTCAGACCTGTTGGGTTTGTTCAACTTGTGGCTGGAGAAAAATGCTTTTGAGGCGGCTACTATTTAGTTTGGTCCTCCATCTGATGCTAGAGGGACCTCAGTGAAATTAACTGATCCAGATCTCGCTGGCACTCTTTTGTTGGTGTGTTAATCCTCTTTTAAAGTTTGAATTATTTTTGTGTACTTTTAACCTACTAGGGAAAATAAATTACTCTCACAAATTGCACGAGCAGAGCAGTGCTTGTTCAACACAGATGCCTCTGGGGACAACCAGGCATGAAATATATTGACCCTTAAATCAGTTGTTTTTCTATGTCAGGATTTCCTTACTTGCCTCCCAGAAAGGCTGTGCTTGTAAATCTGCATAAGCATTGAAAGGTGTTAGGGGTTTGTGGCACTTACCAGTTTTTAGTCTGTGTGTTTGTGAGGTGCACTTGGCGGAAGTCACTAACGAGGGAGGGAAGAATTAAATGGTGTATGGAGGGAGGGCACGCGATATAAAGGCAGAGGCCCCACATCCTCAACATCAGACTAGGCTCATCAAAGTATGTCTTCTGGGACGATTTTTGCCACCATCACGCAACACTAGTTGCTGTTGCCTTATTCAGGCTAGCCATCCCAGGAAACTCTTTGGATGCCAAAACCTTGATGAGTGGCTATTTACTAACCAAGAAACCAGTTGCCAGACCTCGTTCCGGGGAACAAGGAGCAGGCAGGTGCTACTAGGGCACAACCGTGGTGGATGAGGTGGTTTCCCCGGAGGTGGGTCCTACTACGGCTGTGTAAACGGAGCCAGTTACTCCCCTTCCGCACTTGACTCTCAGAGTTGCAAGGGCAAGCAGACAAAGACTTCTCAGGGAGGTTGTATAGGGCACTGACTCCAAACTCAACAGTCAGCCAGCAGACACAATAACTCACTTTCAAACTGAGTGCTTGTTTAGTAAAAAAAAGAAATACTTTACAAACCCAGCAAAACAAAGTACAGTGCGCAGTAATGGGAGTTCAGCTACAGGGCTCTGCAATGTACATTACAGGTCGTGGTCCCGTTCTACATTTTCAATACCAACTACAGAAATTTAGTAGCATGAAAAGATCATACACATGAATCAGTCACAGGTGCAAGCTCACAATTACATCCAAGCAAGCAGCAATTCTGCTAGGTAACCCAAATATCAGTTCATTATGTATCTTGAGCAAAAATAGTTCATACCTGCAATCTTTATTCTCCCTAATGGGCTGGATTATCTTTCTTAGCCCAAGACACAGTCTCTCACTTCAAGCCTTGTGCTACTGGTTTACGGAGATTCTGTCCGGCGCCGGTATTGGTGATGCATCCATCGCGATTGTACAGGCAGTACCTCAGCCTTTGGGTGCAAGACCAGTACCCGGCCTTCCTGCCGTGTAGTCCACTATGCCAACCATTTTGAGAGTTACTGCTGCCTGTGGCAATTACCAGCGACAAAATGTCAGGGGCCACAGTGGGAGGGAGTGGAGGTATCGGGTTCGCCCCCTTAAGGAGAAGGTGGACTTGGAAACACCCTCGTACGATGAAAAAAAAGAGGGAAGGCGAGGGGGGCACTTCTTCTCTTCGCAAAAAAAAAAAAAAAAAGAAGGAGGACCAAGGAAGGCTGTGTTTAAATACGGGTGGTAGTCCACCAACACAAATTAAATAAAAATAGCTGTTCCAAAGAAAACATGGAAGAGCAGCAAGAAAACCAAAAGGTAAGTGGGGTAATCTGCGATGAGAAGAATACTAAATGAAACAGAGATATCACTGCAGATCAAACAGCTGAGTACAGTGTGTCAGTATATGTCCTATAGTGAAATGTCCAAATATCTGAAGGATTGCAGGCAGTGGGACACCTATTGGATTGTGCCACTGAGGAAAAACAAGATCAAGAGGGAAGGGGCAACCCAATAACCCTTGTGAGCTTGGGTGTGCATCTACAGCCAAAACAAAAAGTGCAAACATGAGGATCATTCAAAACAATACATACAAACACCACAATTAGACATGGATCCCTCATTCAGTTTCTGGTTGTATTTGGGTGTGTACTGACAGACAGAAAAAAGAAAAGAAAAATCTATTGGAGGCGTACATGTGAAAAGAGTAAGCCCGGGCGTAGTTTGCGTAGTAGCACTTCACGTAGCTACGTGAAGTACAGCTTCAACTACACGTAGCTATGCAAATTGCGTAGTGCGTAGCTGTGTGCTTGACTGCACTGTACAATAATTACCAAAAGCAAACTTGTACAGTGCAAGTTAAGATAAAATAAATATCTCTGTCTTTATATGCTAAAAATGCATATAGTCATTTCACTAAAGTGAAAACAAAAAGTTAACAAGCAGTGAGAGAGGTGATGATTTTGGTATCCTCACTAACTTAGGGAGAGAACCAACAACCAAGCAGATGTCTTGAAAACAAAAAGCACATCTTATTGAACGATTCCTCCTAGGACCACCCCAAGCACAGTTATGGGCAAAAATACAATCCCAACCAAAGGCCCTGCAAAGCATTATGGGACGAGATTAGCAGTGGGCAGTGAATATTATAGTGTCCAATATCAAAATAATTCTACAAAGAGCTGCAGTTCAACTAGTCGTTACTAGGTGTCGTCCCTCAAGAGTGAAATGCAAAAGTATTGAAAACCTTTCATGAAGCTTTTGCATTTGACTCGTGAGGGACGACACCTAGTAACGACTAGTTGAACTGCAGCTCTTTGTAGAATTATTTTGATATTGGACACTATAATATTCACTGCCCACTGCTAATCTCGTCCCATAATGCTTTGCAGGGCCTTGGTTGGGATTGTATTTTTGCCCATAACTGTGCTTGAGGTGGTCCTAGGAGGAAGGGACCACCATTGAATCGTTCACATGATATGCTTTTTGTGTTCAAGGCATCTGCTTGGTCCTCCCCTAGGTTAGGGGGACTCCAAAATCATCACCTCTCTCATTGCTTGATATTTTATTGTCAAAATTCATTTTTGTGAATTGGTTATATGCTTTTGAGCATAAAAAATTGCTTTATCAAAGCATTTGAAGGAGTTTATTATTAAGCCTGGGCGAACTTAGTGCGTAGCTGTGTGCTTGACTGCACTGTACAATAATTACCAAAAGCAAACTTGTACAGTGCAAGTTAAGATAAAATAAATATCTCTGTCTTTATATGCTAAAATTGCATATAGTCATTTCACTAAAGTGAAAACAAAAAGTTATCAAGCAGTGAGAGAGGTGATGATTTTGGTATCCTCGCTAACTTAGGGAGAGAACCAAGCAGATGTCTTGAAAACAAAAAGCACATCTTATTGAATGATTAGGTGGTGGTCCCATCCTCTTAGGACCACCCCAAGCACAGTTATTGGCAAAAATACAATCCCAACCAAAGGCCCTGCAAAGCATTATGGGACGAGATTAGCAGTGGGCAGTGAATATTATAGTATCCAATATCAAAATAATTCTACAAAGAGATGCAGTTCCACTAGTCGTTACTAGGTGTCCCTCACGAGTCAAATGCAAAAGCTTCATGAAAGGTTTTCAATACTTTTGCATTTCACTCTTGAGGGACGACACCTAGTAACGACTAGTTGAACTGCAGCTCTTTGTAGAATTATTTTGATATTGGACACTATAATATTCACTGCCCACTGCTAATCTCGTCCCATAATGCTTTGCAGGGCCTTTGGTTGGGATTGTATTTTTGCCCATAACTGTGCTTGGGGTGGTCCTAGGAGGAAGGGACCACCATTGAATCGTTCACATGATATGCTTTTTGTGTTCAAGGCATCTGCTTGGTCCTCCCCTAGGTTAGGGGGACTCCAAAATCATCACCTCTCTCATTGCTTGATATTTTATTGTCAAAATTAATTTTTGTGAATTGGTTATATGCTTTTTAGCATAAAAAATTGCTTTATCAAAGCATTTGAAGGAGTTTATTATACTCCTGCTACGCTACGCTTATTAGCACAGTTATTCACTCTGCTACGTGCAATTTGCGTAGTGCGTAGTAGCACAAACTTTGCATGCTTCGTGAGCGTAGCAAAGTATTATGCCCAGGGTTAGAAAAGAGTAGTTTTACTAATTACAATGAATTTAAGGAAAAAGAAAAAATGAGCATACACAATTGAAATTACATGACCTATTTCCAGTTCAACAGATGATTGGGGGGGCATGTGTTGTAGCACACAACATTCAGATGACCTTGAGAGAGTTCTCCAAGACAATTCAACAAAAGCCAGGTGAATGCTGATCTACTTGCAGAGTATGAAGGCTGGTTGTCATCATCCTTCCTAAAGTAGCACTTAGAAAAAGACGATAGATCAGGCCCTGCTTTGAAACCTCCCTACCCTCTAAAAACAGATTCTGCTGTCCCACTCTTAATCTTCTACCATCAACCAAGTGGCACTACTGAGGAAGGACTGATAGGCAATCCCCTGCTAAAAGGTCCTCATAGAATTTCGAAGGGAAGCCCTGTGTCTCCATCCTTCCTCAATACAGTGATTGGTCAGCTCCTTCCTTCAGCTCCATGTTTGTAGGCAATCCACATCCAGTGGCTGGAGAAGCTGTACTGTCTCCTCCATCTTGTGCAATGTCAAACCAGGGACAATCCAAAATAAATCCCGCCAGTCCCAGCAAACATGCTCTCACTCCACCTACACCAGAACCAAAGACTGTTCAGTTCTATAATCCACAAAAAATAGTATACTGCCACCACCTCTTTATGTCAACAACCCAGGACATGGACAACAGAAGTCATGCTTGGTGTGCACCTCTGGGTCTCAGAACAGGTTCTGGAGCTCGGAATCATCATGGCTTTGCCTAGGCCTCTGCACACCTGCTAAATTCGCATTTTAGTCTGCCAAATAAGTCAGAATATCAGTTTCACATGGAGCCAGTTTACTCAGGACAGGGGTACATGTTCATTTACCATGCAGGGTACATAACCGTCCCAACACCTGTGCTTCCTCACATTTGGCAACAGGCCACTGAATGCCTGATTATGTACAAATGCTCATCACATATTTAGCAACAGTTCTTTTCAGCATCTTTACATCTTCCTTATAAAGCCTAGCCAAAAACTGGTGAGACACCCGATAAAGTGCAGTGTGGCTGGCTAGCAGGCGGGGGATAGTGGGAGCCAGGATGAGAGTTGACTTTTTGTGCGTTTGCGTGCATACAGGTCTGTTGTGAGTATTTCTCTTCATCATTCTGAGAGTTTATGCATGTGTGATGGCCCGAGCATCAGCTTTGACTGTGTTAGGTAGGTCAGTTGGTATTTGTTTTTGTTAGTATGAGTGCCTAGGTACATTAGGGCCACTGCTGGAATATGTTGGGTATGTCTGGCACAAGGAAGTCCTTCCTGGCACGTGGTGGTCATTACCTAACATACGACTGCCATAATATTAGGGTAACGCCGTTGCAGGGAAGCCAAAGATTGTCCTACCAAAGCTGATGGCTGTCAGAGGTGACAAAATCAGTCTTCTAAATGTTGTAAAACAGTGGAAGGGAAAGTAGCTCTCAGGCCTGCAACTGAATCCGTGGATTTCTATTCACCTGTATCTTAGCAACCATCTCACACCTTTTTCATGCCGGAACTGCTACTTCTTAAGGATTTTACAGTTTGGGCTGCAAGCTGCCATTCAACTCCCATGGATACATCATGGGGGCTTCCTCCCAAGCACCTGGCAGTGACAATATTCTTAGAAAGAAGGTTGTCCAAGACCTGATATTACCATCATGTACCAACAGTGCAGCACTAGTTATCGTCTGTCTGGGTCCAAGCTCGACATATCCTCACGTTTCACTTCCGCCTCTGCAACCTGCCACATTCATGGCTCCACATCATGGCTTGCACCACAGGTCTCCTGCATCAGGTGCCTCTCGCTGACCCCCACTCACGAAGTGATCCACCTCACTCTCCCTTCCTGGTCAGCTCGCTCACACCAGGATGTTCCCTGCTCCACTGTGCTTTTTATTTCAACTTTAGTGTCAACCCATCGCTCTGTGTTCACCCCAATTTCTTGCCCATTCCACCCACTGATTTGGTACTCCTGGTCCTTTCCAACTTCTGTGGGACCATCAATAAGTCTAGTTTAGCAGTTAAAAATGCGTTAAAGACTTTGGCCCACATGCATCAAAGAAAAAACCAGTCGCAAACATGCAGATTCTCAGAATCAGCCCCTTTGCGACCAGTATTTTTGCATTTGGGATGCATCATCCCTAATGCAAAATTCGCAATTTAAGTAATCGCAAAATTGCGATTGCTTTAATTGCGATTGCATTTAAGGAATCGTAATTTGCGATTCCTTAAATGCAAGGCAATAAAGTTAAAAAAATTGCGGTTTCGCAATTAGGAATCGCAATTTACCGTCAAATGAAAGGTGATGGTAAATTGCTATTTCTTTGAAAAATGCACCAAAGTGCATTTTTCAAAGTCCCATGTTACACACACACATGCCCTTGGGGCATGTGTGCGCGCAACATGGGTGCATATTACAATTTCAGGGGTGCAACAGGGTGTCCTTTTGGCACCCTTGAAATTTCATGCGCAATTTGCGAGTACCTGAAGGGTACTCGCTAATTGCGCATGCAATTCCCATTCATTCCTATGGGCCTGTAGGCCCATAGGAATGAATGGGAAGCCATTCCTTAATTGCGACTCGCAATTTGCGTGTCTCAATTAAGGAGTGTTTAGGAATCGCTATTTTTATAGCGATTCCTACATGCAAAGGCTTTTGGGATTCCTTAATTGCGATTCCATAATAATCGCAATTAAGGAATCGCAAACGCCTTCCTTGATGCATGTGCCAGATAGTCCTCCTTATTGGCCCTTCTCGAAGCTTTGCTTAGAGAGTATTTTATGCTACCATTCAAGAATATTATCCTGAAAAATGCTTTCTCTAGTTGCAGCAGTTGACTTGCTATAATCTTTTTAAGCTCAATCACCTACAAAGAACTGAATGAGCTACAACATTAAGGGCCACATGTATCAAACAATTTTGCATTTGTAAACTGTGTGAATTGGTTATTTTACCCGTTTGCGAATGCAAAATACCCTTTCAAGATGTATGAAAGGCTTTGTAGTCTCAATTTTAGATAATCAGAAATATTTCGACTTACCTAAAATTGCGACTACAAATGGGGAAATCGCAATTTGCGATTCCCTTAGCACATGTACCAAGCATTTTCTAAATGCAAACTGTGCATTTAGGAAAGGCTATTATCATCGACTCCAAGTCACTGGACACTGAGAAAGGACTGTTGAACTCTTGTGGGTTTTTTCCCCTGGTGTTCAAGGGGTAAGTAGTTTTTGTATTGCTTTAATGGCTGCCGTGATGTATTATGTAATTAAAGCGAAGAAGGAAAAGCATAATACTCGCCTCCATGTCCTTAATAGAATTGAAACTTACCTTCACTTAAGCTAGGCACATTTTCATTCTGCATCCCTTTCGGGTACATCCTCTAAAATGTTCTTCTAAAAAACTGTTTCTGAATCTCACTGGACCTGGGGGAATAATTCTAGTGATCAACTTGGTACAACGATGTATTACAATGAACTGGACCAAAGAAGCATCTATTTAGTTTTCAAGGGCAAGAGACTGTCCCTTAGCAAGATCCCGCCCTGTCTACAGTCCACTAAACAATTGAAGCTTATCTGTACAACTCGTGGATATAATCCAGGGCGCTAAGTCTCTATCTGGAGAGAGAGATCATGCTGCTTCAGAGTGTCCTGGATCTGACGCCATTCTACCTGCCACCCAGACAAAGATTACAAAGATTTTGAAAGGTGCTAATGAAAGATGATAGAAGCTACATTACTCAAAAACCGTTCTCGTTCTTATGTTATTTAGAGAAGGTTTCTGGGAAATTTCTAGGTGACAACCATTCGAAGCAATGGACAGAATAAGGAAGTAGCTTTCAGCGAAAAGGATTGCCGTCTGTGAGGTGGTCTAGCTCTATTTTCTTTCGCTTGATTTTCTTACTCTCCCTCATTTCAGAACATTACCCTAAATCTTTCCTCCACAGTTTACTAATCTATGAAGTGGCATGCTACATGGTCTAAACTATGCAAATACTTAGCAACATTTCAAGGATAATCCTGCACTGGTAAAGCTGTGTGTCCTTGAGCTGAACCAGCAGTCAAAACAAATATTAACAAGAATTAACAAAGCTTTCCCTGGTGCAATGATCAGTCCAATGAAGATAGCAGTGAAAGGTATGTAATTAGGTAAATGTTTGCTCTTAAACCCCGATTTCCCTCATACTTTTCCTGTCAGCTCCAAGAATTGAGAGAAATTGAGCAAAAGCGTGGCCCTACTGTGAACTTCAAAGTGTCAGTGATTAATAGCACTTTAAAACGAAATGCAATGGGCTTATGTGTGCTCATTACACCCCAATATTCACCTTTCAGAGAGGGCTCTTTTACAGAGCATCTTTCCCTGTGGCCCCCACATTTGGCAGTAGTGGCTCAGCATTAGGACATCAGATGTCACTAGAAACAATGGGGCAACCTCTCACCCCATTTCCGGATGCACAGCGTGTACCAATAATGCAGTACGTTAAACCAAGTTTGTTCCAAAATGTATTCAAAGTTCATCAAAGTTATTCACGGTGTCCAGGATTTATCCATAGTCACTTGTGAGACATCTTACTTTCATCACTGTAACCTCAAACGCTACAGACATGCCGAGGCCTTAATCGGTAGCTAGGAGTGCATGCAAGTAATCTTCATTAGTTCATCACGATAACCCAATGCATTTCGGGCCTTACCTTGGCCCTTCGTCAGGGGTATTCTACAATTAAAAAACAATGTTTCAATACAAAAAATGTTCGGGATCCCACGGTGTGCCCACCTGCCCATCACTTAATTGCTTCAGCAGCTCTCCGTATCGACGACAGGTCAGCTGGGTCCTAGGCCTGCTCATGCCCTCCGCCAGAGGTCTCTGGGGTGTGATAGGGCCCAACACGACGCTGATTCAACCCACAGCTATTTTTCATGACAAGCAGGGTTTCAACTGAGCACCAACCCTGGGAGCAGACCGCCGTGAGGCATCCACTCCGCTGGTCATTGCGGGTGCATTGGTCCTGCGGCAACCTTGGCAAACACTATACCAGGCCGTCCAAATTATCCTTTGAGGGCAAGCGTACAACTCGCCACATTGACCAAGAAGCACATTTAGAGACAAATCCGGAGTCCTTATCAAGTGGCGGCCCACAGGATATAGACATTAAAGAACTGCTAATTAATGTCAAAACCAGTCTCAGAACTATTGATGCCACACAGGGACGCGCTTACCAACAGGCTAGAACATATGAAACAGAGAGTAGACAAGCATGATACTAGACTAGACGAACTCAAGAATCGCATTTCCGACGCAGAAGATGCTCAAGCGGAGTCTAAGGAACATATGTTGCGCATGGACAAAATCCTCGGTCTTATCAAGGCCAAAAAAGAAGCCTTTAAATTACAGGTATTTCGGATTCAACCGCTGTTACCACTATTTGGCTTTGTGGAGTCACTTCTCCAAGACCAATCCCGTATGCGTTCCTGTACAATGCAAAATAACGCATCACACAGGATGGCAAACCATCTTTCTTTACCGATGCCAAGTCGGCCCTCAAATTTGCAAAACATATTACCAAGCGGCGAGACTCCCTGCCTTTTCGTTCCTCCGAAGACCCTCTCAACGAAAATGACTGAACGGTCCCTGGCGAAGGGAACACATAGCAAGTTGGTCACTGCAACTTTGTGCCCCGCCTAGAGCTTGGCAACAGGCGCCATGGTCCTCACGTATGTATCTGTGGCCTCCTACTGCTTATTGAACTGCAGCTCTCAATTCTCAACTGTGTCGTTCTATTGGATTCTATTCCCATCCGTTCACCTAGCCTATATTGCAGGGGAGTAAGTTCAGCCTTTGTCTGCCCCTGGGGAAGCATCCTGTTGTAGCGGTTGTTGATGTAAAGGGGAATTGAGGAGGGGGAGGTTTTTTATTTCTCAATCATGTTCGGAGGTTGGTGAGGGTGGGTATGGTTCTTTCTAACTACTGTTATTCCTTTTTTATTCCTTAGATCTTCCTTTGTTCTTAGGTGATGGGCTTTTAAGCATGCTGTCCATTGCACCCATTTTAACACACAACCACTGCTAAGTACACACATTATCACATGAACACATTCTAGATGACAATAAAATGCCTCACCTGGAATGTTCAAGGCCTCAACGATTACCGAAAATCTCGACTCGTACATACATTTATTGCACGCCACTGAGTAGACATTTGCTTTCTCCAAGATCTACACCTCGCGCACCACGCCGGGCTTGAGGGCAAGATGGAGTGAGGACACATACACCTCACTATACTCCAATTACGCCAGAGGAGTGACCATTCTTATTCGCAAGGGCCTACCGTGGCGCCCCAAAGACAGCATTACAGATAAAGATGGTTGCTATGCTATAGTAACAGGCATACTACACAGACGGCCAATAATCCTAGTAGCAGTTAATGGACCTAACATAGATGCTCTGGAGTTCTTCTCTGAGCTGTGGAGATTGGTGGCAGGGGTGGGCCCCGGGGCGATACTCTAGGGAGGAGATTTCAACGTGGTCCTGGATGACAGATATGATAGATCCGGTTCAAAACGCCGCTCACCTCCTGATGCGGCCTCAGTGCTCATGACCCTCATATAAGACAACCAATCACTAGACACATGGTGACAGACCCATGGGGAACAGCGGGAGGGTACCTGTTTTCCCTCTTATCACAACACATGGTCGAGAAATGACTACTGGCTGGTGTCCAGGGACGTACAAACATGGGGTGCCAAGACTACTCACCTTGCCCGCACACTGTTAGACCATGCCCCGGTGCTGTTGGATTTGCCAACTCCTCGGATCCACCCTCCCCCCCCAGCGCATTTTCATGCACCTCACTACCAGGGCGCTGCTCGGCTCAGTGTTTCAGGAAGAAATAGGCGCAGAGATAGTTGCATATTTTGAACGTAATGTTGGCACTGTGGTTTCTCCATCGATGCTGTTAGAGGCGTTGAAGGAGGTGTTGCGGGGAGTGTGCATCTCCAAGCAGGCAGGCGTGCTAAAGGCAATAAGCACACAACTGGCTAGACTTGAACAAGACATTCACGGACCAGAGTTAGACTATCATCAAACAAATGATCCAAACACAATAGCGGCTATACGAGAGAAGATATCATAATACTCTGCTGAAGCTGAGCGGGCAGTTAACTATTTGGGTCGAGATGCCCAAGCTCGCCACTATGGGGAAGGTGACCGCCCTGGGAAAACACTAGCGAACATCCTCCGTAAACCACATGCCTCCACATATGTAGTTGAACTACTAGATGGTGATGAGTGCCTCCAAGACACCTCTTCAGGAATACTACAAACAATGTCCACCTTCTACACTCAATTGTAAACGGAGACCCAGATCCAGGACAAAACTGCTTTGTACGCGTACTTCGACACAATCGAGCTTCTCTGGTGGCAGAGCTCATCCAGACCATAAGTTCACTTCCAGGTGACAAGGCACCAGGCCTCGATGGCTTTACTACCTCTTTTTATAAAGAATATGCAGCCCTCCTGGCCCGCATCTTTTGGCCATGTATGAGGACTCCTTGAAGGCAGGTAGCCAACCTGCATCACTCAGAGAGGTAGTGATTGTTTCACTCCTCAAATCTGACAAGCCGGCCTCTAGATGCGACTCCTATCGGCCACTGTTGCTGATCAACAAAGTTCTAGCAAATCGACTGCTGCCCTTATTACCCACCATTGTGAGACCAGATCAATCTGGCTTCATCCCTGGCCGATCAACCTCACACAATCTGCACACCCTATTGGCGGTCATGCATCACCTAGATCCACAAATACAAGCATTAGCCGCCTTACTCAATGCTATCAAAGAGTTCGACTCACTGGCATGGGACTACCTTTTCCCTCTAATTCAATGGCTAGGTCTCAGCCCTACCTTTATCCGCTATATTCAACTCTTACACACACATCCAACAGCGCGAGTCCGCCTGAACGGACTTATCTCTGACCCCATTCCAATAACCCGTGGAAAGCGACCGGGCTGCCCACTTTTGCCACTATTATTCGTCATAGCGATAGAGCCCTTAGCTGCTAGGCTGTGGCAACATCATATGCACCGTGGTATCGGTTTCACCTCACACGGGCTGATTATCTCACTGTATGCAGATGAGATCACATTATATATATGCGGTCCACGCGTAAACCTGGTGCCGATAACACGCAAAGTGATTCGCTTTGGAAGCCTCTTCCAGCATACATATAAATTGGGCTAAATCCACACTTTTTCCTCTCATAGACCACACACATCCGTTCAGCAAAGATTACCCTTTGAAATGGGCTGACGGTCCAGTACAATATTTGGGTATATGGCTCAGTCGCAACGAGCAGGAACTGTAAACAGCCAATTTTAGTTGCGCGATTGAATGACTTGGAAGACAGGATTCCCATATGGTCCAAATTACCTCTCTCCCTGGCTGCCCGTATCGCTTTGCCAAGATGGTGGTGCTCCCTAAATTTCGATACTTATTTCTTAACGTCCCCTAACCGCTCACAGCACCTTCCTGCGATGTCTTCGATCTAACTTAATTACTCGGACATGGGCAGGTGGCCAACGCTGCATCTCTTGGGAGATACTCACATTGGGATGGGGCACCAGATACGTCCCTCTAAGCATTACGCACCCAGGCGCAATTCTTACACTTCTGGATACACCCAACTCCCTATCAAACCCATGTGGTGGTGGTAAAAGACCGAGCGGATCCCTGGCCATTGACCACAGCACTGTATGCTCCATATAAGACACCCAGAGCGGAAATACACTCGGTAGTGTGTGTCCGTTGGCCATGGGATGGTTTACGTAAGAGGGCAGGACTCACTCAGATATACACTCTGTCATTTCCCCTATGCGATAACCCCCGATGCCACCACTACAGGATAAAGGTGCAAAACAGAGATCTCTCCGCCTCAACAACCTTCCCTTTTCTGAACTATACCCTGGGGACACGTTTCTGCAATCAATTGTCATGACCCCCCCCTCACCCACCTGCTGTGCTGGACCTCTTCTTATATTACCAAATCAGGGCCAACTGTCGCACCACTCACGCAACCTTTCCAACACAGCCTCCAACACTTCAGGCACTCGAACATATCTTCTCCACGCCTCTCCTCGCAAATGGATACACACTTCAGTTCAACAAGACTCTCTGGTGACAACTCCCCGCGCCATTGCGGTATGGGCTATGGATATTGGCCCAGCCCTGACAGACTCACATTGGACATTTTGCTGCAGGCAACTGGAGCTGTATCACCTAACTATAGATTACGACTGATACACTTCAAATTCTTACACTGCATATACCATACCCCAACACAGCTACACAGGATGGGCCTGGCCTGTGACCCTAGCTATCTTCGTTGTGCAGCACCATGGGCCTCCTTTCTTCACCTAGCATGGGAATGCCCAAGGGTGGCCAAATTCTGGAAGGAGGTGCTCTCGACCATACAGTCGATAACAGAACTGCAACTTGACTGCACACCACTGGTGGGATTACTGGGCTACGTCAGGGACATTCCAGCTGGACATCGAAAGGCTCACAGCTATGATGCTTCTTTTAGCCAAGCGCAGGGTGGCCATGAGCTGGGGAAGATGCCCAGCACAGAGGGTGAAAGACTGGCTGTGGGACACTGCATATTGCTCTGGACAATTGTCACACTTCTGGGAATTGATGCCTCCCGTCCCGAAAATATATGGGATACTTTCCTTGTCTACCTAAGATCAAGGGACACTGTCACTATCACCGTCGACAACCTTCCACGATGTGTCGCAGAGCCCAGATACCACACTAGATCCCCTCCCCTAAAATCTGGATCGACCGGACCGTTAGTCATCATCCTATTAGCTCACCTTTGTGCTGCCGGCGAACTCGGTAATGGACATTACTCTTTATTTCAGCTGGCGTGCACTACAATGTACCAATGTGATACTATCAAAGATGGGTGGTTGTGTGACCCAAGATTCAAGATTAATGTATAAAGAAGCATGTTTCTTCTTGTTGCTGTTTCTTTCTCATTTACTTTTGTCCTCTTCCTATCTTCTTCTCTTTCCCATACGCTTTCAAACTTTATATAAAAGACATTGTGTGTAATTGATTATAATATCGTATGCACTATCACAAAATGTCAATAAAAAAAATATTTTAAAAAAAAGGATGGGAAGTTTCAACAGCATGTCTGCTGCTGTGGGCGGGGTGTTTGGACAAGAGGGGTCTCTCAAGCTTGCAGCAGGGTGCGGAGGAGAGGCGCAGCCGACAGAGTGACATCTTACGGGTTTGAGAGAGAAGGCTCTGGGTGTTTTAGGAAATAGATATATCCACGGAAATCAGTGGAAATGGGGTTGTGACTTTAATCGTCACTTTCCCCTTTTCACTATCTTTTCCCCAGTTAGACAGTATGTGCACCCAATAGAAGTTCGAGGAGACACAAGTATAGCCATGTGACCCCCTTAGTGAGCTGGAAACTGAAGCAGCCAGCACAGATGAGGCATTATGAGTGCAGCTGGGATCGGCTTTCTTAAAACTCAGGTTCTATGCAGGTAAAGCAGGGATAGGTTGGGGCAACCACTGCCAGGATTAGTGGACAGGAAGGGAAAAGCAGTCCTGGTAGTTTGGTGATTACCTTGGGGTTTGGGAGGCTGCGACGGTGGGGAATAACAGATGCAGTTCCTGGCAGCTGGAGTGCACCAATTGAAGTTAACTTGCCATGGGGGTGGATACATTGTGCAAACAGAACTGATACCCCGATAAGTATGAAAGGGACAGGGCAGTTCTGACTTGAGGCTGGCAGCAACAGAGCGCACCAGCGAAGGTGAATGGGAAAATGAGGTATTCTGTGTGACTGCTGGTGTGCAGAGCATCAGGGAGGCAGTGGAGGGGGCAGGGCGTGTAGGGAGGATGCTATGCTAAAGGACCATGACCAACATTTTTTTTTTTTTGGTGAAGAATGGCAGCAAGCTAATAACTCCACTGGTTAAAGAGCAGGAAGTATGACATGGTCCCTTTCCTTTTAAATGGGCTGTAAGTGTGCATGCAAGTGCATTAAGTGTCAGCAGCAATGGCTTGAAGAAAAGCTGCAGCACCTACAAGGGTATGAATTCCTCCCTGGGGTGCTCTGAATGAACTGAGAGCTGGGCAGGGTACCTCAGAGAGCAGAGCTTCCTACCCAAGGTTACTTGACAATGGATAGACGGATGGCACACTTCTCAACTCACACTAGCAAGACAGGTATCACCCACTTGAAATAAAGTTAACCTGGATAATGACGGAGACCGGTTGGTCTTCCGGATATACCGACTCTGCATTACCATGAAACCCAACACCACAGCTAGAGTCAGAGAGGCTTGGGTGTGGACCTGTGGTCCCACTCACTCACAAAGTGTGGTCCTACTGTTGTTCACACACCCAACATATTTCGGTCAACCACAGACATAAATTGCTGCAATTTAAATTTCTCCACGAGCATACCTCTCCCCCTTCTGACACTGCAAAATTTGACCCTACTCGATCTGACCAGTGCCCCAAATGTTCAGCCCTAAATGCAGATTTTGCGCACCTGACATGCCCATGCCCGAATTAGCAGTTGCACCTGACCCCCTCATGGCACTCATAGGCTGCACTGCCGATATTCCCAAGCCTGCTCGCCGGCTTGTGTCAATGCCACTCTTGCTTGCTAAACGCGCGATCGCGGTGCATCGGGCAGTGGTCGGGTCCCTACTGCTGCAGTGTGGCTCAAAAGTATTTGCGATGGCATCGGCGGGGACTATGCACAGCTACAGCCACTCACAACTTGGCCTAAAGATTTTTGGCAGCCCCTTTGGGACTACCTTCTCACCCTAGAACCCACAGCTCCAGATTGATCACTGCCCCCACCCTAATCATTTTACCGCCCTCTCCCTTCCGGTCTGCATCCTATGCCCTTATCTGCGATGTGATGATGTTCCTTTATTTTTATGCATGCAATGTATATGCTGATGTTGTCATACCTCTGACAGGATCGTGTTCATTACGGTGCACCTTGCACCCTACTACACCCTTGATGTATCTCTGTATGATGTGTTTCGTCGGGGCTATGTGTTGCTGTCCTGGCTCTTCTTGTGTGAAAACCCAACAAATACATTTAAAAAAAATAAAATGAAATAACGTTTACCTTCCCAACAAGCCACATGTTTCCCATACACTTCAATGGGGTCACCCACCCCTTAAATTTCCTCGCCCTTCAGAAAATTAATAACTTCTGTAGGACCACCCTCTACAAACTCCTGAATTCAGCCTCCTGGGAGACTCAATAGTGTGAAATGGAAAAGAACAGATGGATGAATGCATGGATGGATAGCATAGGTGAAGGACGCATGGATAACTGATGGATTAAAAAAAGGATGATATATAAATAAAGTGCACAACTTGAGCTGACTTAAGTAGATTTGAGAACTTTGTTTTCACAAACTCTTCAGCTACTGCCCACCCTTTGCACTCCACGCACGTGCAGCAGCTTAGCCAAACATCCATACGCACTGTAAGTTTGTCTGCCTCTTTCCCCTCCAGATCTGATATCACTGCAGGGGCTTCTCTCTTTTTTTAAAACCCACGAGTGGAGGGGCGTGGCCAAGATAGCAGGCGGCTAGGATGTGTTTGCCGATCGCTCCGAGCTGCCGCCAACTAAAGCATTAAAACGAGCCCGCCGGCCCCTCTCTGTGACCCCCAGAAGTGAGTGCGGACTGCGGAGAGGGGAGGTACAGGCGGAGGCTTGTGGAGATAGAGTGGAGCCCTGAGTTTGGTGTCCTGGTACGGCCGGAGACGTGGCCAGGCGCAGAGCATGATTAGGGCCGCGGACGGCGGCCTTCCCCCAGAGCCAGAGATGGGCCTGCCCTGGTGCGGTGGTTGATGCGGGCGCTCAACCGAGCCCTGGAACTCTGGGGGGGGGGGCCCCCTCCATAGCTGACTTGTCAAAGCTGTGGGGCAGGAAGATCAGCGGAGGCCGCGGTGGCGACACGCAGGGCATTGCCGAGGGACTGTAGCTGCCAATCAAAGGTGCGGTGCGGTGGGGGGCCGGAAAGGGACTGCGGCCTCGGACCTTGCCAAGACGAGGGCGGTCCCCACTTTGTTCCCGTGACCCGCCGAGAAGAGCGAGGACCTCGGCGGCGTGCTTGTGAGCGCGGCCACGGCCCCTGAAGACTACGGGGACGAAGGTAGGCCTCAACCACCATTGTCTGAATGCGGGGGTGAGTGGCAGACGTCGGAATGTTGGAGCTTCGGGGAGCGGCTCCTCCCTACCCCACATCCCCTGGTGCTCTCACTCGTGGAGGTAGACTACACTGCATGCCTGCGTTGGTGAGGGGGAGCTATGAAGAGCAGGACACGCAGAGAGCGGGGCCCCGGGGCATTAGAGAGGCAGCAGGCCGGACCACCTGGTTACAGCAGGCAACGAGGTGGTGGTCGCTTCGATCACACGCCGATCCCTGGGACATTGCTGAAAAGAAGAACAGGGAGGGCAGATCCTCGTTGAGTCTCGGGGCATAGCGGGCGGTTTCATCATTAGACCCCCGCAGAATGGTATCCTCTTGACTGGGGCCTTCCCTACTGACCCCTCTGGATCATTCATAACTCCCCCCACTGAGACTCTCCATAGCTAACGAGGGGAGTAGGAATTGGATGCGCAACGAGAGAGGGGTAAAACTCAACAGGCTGAAGGTGGCAGAACTGAAGTTCCCCAGCAGGATGCCTGGAGCTCACTGGATATAAAGAAAGCACTCACTTTCTGGATCTAATACCACCGGGGTGTGCTGGGTCCATGTAGCCGGTCCCCCCCCCCCGCCCCAGACACCGTCGGGCCGGGACCAAGGGAGCAGTGCTTTGGTCACCCGCTGACGTCGAGACAAAAGAGCCCTTCAGGGACGCAGGACAAACAAGTGGGCTGTTTGGGGTCACTGGCCACGCTAAGACACAACAGTATGGTGAGAAACAGAACAAAAAAAAAATGAGCGCTCCCTTAAAGAAATGTTTGGCAAGACAGGAGGCCCCAGCGCGGAGGACAAAAACGCAAACGTAAGGGTAGATGCCAGATCAGACACCGAAGACGGAGAAGGTCCGGTAACCAAGTCGTTTCTGGAAACGCTATTCACCTCCTTGCGTGCAGACTTGCAGGCGATGAAGACGGAAATTGCAACAGAAATTCGGGAGATGCGCCGTGATGTGGACGAGGTGGGTGAGAGAGTGGCCGAGCTTGAGGACAGAGAATCCGGCCGGGAGGAGGAGGTCAATTGGCTGCAACAAGAGGTCCTCAGGCTGAAAGAGCAGCAGTTAGACCTTCAGGCACAAAATGAGGATTTAGAGAACCGATCCCGGAGAAATAATTTACGGATCAGAGGTGTGCCATCCAAAGCAGAAGGATCCAACTTGCGTGAATATGTTACGGCCCTCCTCCGCCATGTTCTGGGCCTCGCAGAGGAATCCACCATACAGATGGATCGGGTCCACAGGGTGGGGCCTGAGAGAGCCGGGAAGGGCCCTCCGGCGGAGATATTGGTATGTGTCCATGATTTCCAAACTAAGGAGGATATCATTTGAAAAGCTAGAGACTCGCACCCAATCCAGTTTAAAGATTGCCCGCGACCTTTTACCAGGATCTCTCTCGGATCACTTTGAAAAAGCGCAAAGACTTCCGCCCCGTCACAGAACACTTGAGGAGAGCTAATATGCCCTATGCTTGGGGTCATCCTTTCGCATCATTTTTCGACATGAGGGAGCGCTCCACCAAATTAGATCCCTCAAAGAGGCCTGTGCACTTTTACACATTGATGCCCAAGATGGCACTGAGGAAGAGCCTACCTCTCCCAAACGACAGCGATCAAAGTGGCAGAAGGTGTCAATCAACCCACGCAGGTCAAAACCTGACACGGCACTCATCGACAGAGAAAGACAGGCAGTACTACAGGCCCTCTCGGCGGAATCCACCCTTTTGGCTGAGTCCTGACCTGACGGAGGAAACGCCCTGGGGGTGCATGGAGGGACCGGGAGGAACGCAATAGTGGCGGCGGAGGGATGGGAAGACTGAAGATATTAAGGATGCCACGCCCGCCGCTTGCCTGCTGGACATTTCCAGGCTTCCTCAGGAGACTTCACACGTTGGTACAGTCATCCAATGGGTGGCCACATCTCACCCCAATTCACTGGATCTGACGGACTCTGGTCATCTATTGTTTCAATTACTGTATCCTTTAGTTTTGTTGTGGGAATCTTTCTGTCTTCTTTAATTTCTTTCTCCTCCGCACCAACTGAGATATTTTATAGGTAGCAAACACACTGAGGATCGTAGGTCAATGCTCCCCCTCACTTCCCCTCCGAGAAGAAAGAACCCCACCAAATTAGCTGTAGTAGGGCGCCCCGAAAATATATGACATATCATCCGTATAGTTAGCCTTAATGTGCGAGGCCTTAACAGCCCTGTAAAGTGCAAAGCGATTCCGTCTTTATTAGAGCATTCGGGAGGGGATATCTGTTCATTACAAGAGACACATCTGCTAGCCAGGGATAGCCACTGCATGCGCTCACCCAGGTTTCCCAGACAACTCTGGTCCTCAGACACAACTAAAAAGAATGGGGTCGCCATACTCCTGGCTCAGAAGTTCCAGGGCAAGGTTATCGGCACGGAGTCTGAAATTAAAGGCAGGGCATTGGGGATAAGGCTTCAGTGGGACCATATGCAGATCACGGTGGCGTCTATATACGCACCGAACGAACACCAAGAATGTTTCCTGGTCAACTCCCTTAAGCAAATTCTAGCCACTCCTGATAGAGCGGTGGTGATAGTAGGTGACCTTAACCTCGTTATGAACAGAGACTTAGATCGTTCTGGTCAACGGACTTCACAAGCTGGGGCTCTATCGCAGAATGGGCTTCAATGGCTTGCAAACAGCTCCCTTCACGACATTTGGAGGCAAACACACCCCACTACTAGAGACTACACATATTCTTCATCTGCCCACAAATCCTATGCTCGCATAGACAACTTTCTAATAACGGATGCCCTAAGGGATGCGTAGCTGAAGAGACGATTGAACCTCGCTCCCTCTCAGATCACGCACCAATCATGCTGTCGCTGAACCTAGGCACTTGCCAACCGCGCTCATCGCGCTGGCGTCTTCGAGACGCTATGCTCCAATCAGACCAGACGGTAAAAGCCATTCATATGGCGATTGCAAATTATCTTAACATTAACGATAGCAAGGAGGTTCACCTTGCCTCGGTCTGAGAAGCATTAAAGATAGTATAACGCAGTGATCTTATAGCAATCTCGGCAGGTGAAAACAGACTCCGAAAGGAGCAGCGAAGCCAGACATAAGCCGCAGTAGCAGAATTAGAATCAATCCATAAACGCACAGGTGCACCCCGCATTTGGAGAGAACTGGAAAAGAACGCTTAACATTGCGCCGCTTAGATCTAGACAGAGCAGAATATGCCCTGCTGCGCCTTCGGCATAAGTTCTTTCTTAGTGGAGATCGTTCAGCCCGCATGCTAGCTCATAGACTGCGCCAGAGGGAGGTCTCTGGGTCGGTATCGGCGATTAAAACTACTGTGGGGTTCACAGTACATTCAGACTCGGATATTGTTAGGCCTTCCGAGACTTCTACAGTAGGCTGTATGCGGGAGACGATTCTCCTTTGGAGACAAACTCATATCTCCAAGAAGTACAGCTAACCAGGCTCCCACCTGATATTGCCTCCCAAATTGACTGACCCATCCAAATAGATGAGGTGGTGGCGGCGATAGCCCACCTCAAAACTTCTAAATCACCGGGCCCGGACAGCTTTACGCCACTATTTTATAAAAGATTCTGCCAGATCCTGGCTCCTCTATTGGCCAGACTTTTTAACTCGTTCATCGACACTGGAAGTTTACCTGACTCCCTCTCTGAAGCTTCTATCTCTGTTATTTTAAAACCCTCTAAAGACCCTCTGGAATGTGCTTCTTATCACCCAATCTCGTTGCTTAACGTCGATGCAAAAATATTCACGAGCATCCTAGCCGCACGCATTAGTCCATATATGGCAGGGCTAATCGACCCAGATCAGGCGGGGTTTATTACCTGGAGACAATGTGGGGACAACACCAAACGACTTATACACCTCACAGATCTCATCCACCGCTCTCGAGAGGAGGCTCTCCTACTCTCCGTCGATGCTGAAAAAGCTTTCGACAGGGTCCATTGGCCGTTTCTATTTGAGACGCTCCGTTGATTCGGCTTCGGGGAGAAGTTCCTTGATTGGACGAGATGCATCTATAAATCCCCAAGGGCTTCTGTTAGAATCAATGGATACTCCTCCGGGCACTTCCCTATACACAGAGGCACAAGACAGGGTTGCCCCTTGTCTCCTTTGCTATTTGCCCTTTATATGGAACCGGTGGCACAAAGAATTAGAGACAATCCACTGATCTTCAGGATTAGCCTGGGGGCGGACACACATACTAGAAGCTTATACGCTGACGATGTGGTCCTATCCTTGAAGAATCCTGTATCTTCCGGCTTTGGTGGAAGAATTCAGTTGCTTTAGCGAGGCATCCGGGTTTAAGGTAAACCTCTCTAAATCACAAATACTAAATCTCTCAACTACCCCTGATACAGTGGCAGCGTTGTCTTCTCAATTCCCCTTCACCTGGGCCGGAGATCACATACCATATTTAGGTATTTTTCTGGTGCGTAGCCCTGAGAAAACGCTAGCGGCCAACTACGGTCCACTGTTGGAACAAACGAATAAGACTCTGGCCACTTGGTCCCGGGCAGGCCTCTCCTGGGCAGGACGCTTCGCTGCAATCAAGATGACGATCATGCCACATATACTCTATGTCTTTCAGACTATCCCCCTGACAGCCATCCTCCGTTACCTTGCATAACATGCAACGAGCCATCAATCGCCTCATATGGGGCGGGAAGCAACCATGACTCAACTTTCATCAGATTACTAAGCCTAAAGCTGGAGGGGGAATGGGGGTTCCCGTGGTTCAGAGATACTTTCAAGCATCACAATTACGATTTAAAATAGAATGGAACCGCCACCTATCTGAGAAGCACTAGTCGTTCATGGACCAAGCGATTGCGGGAGTAAATATCTTGAGAGAAATTTGGCTTCCTCGTAAACACAGGGCATGGGGGCTTTATTCCTCCCCGATAACGGCGACTACCTTAAAAGTTTGGGACGCAATAGCGACCCGACTTGGCCTCACTATATTCCCCTCCCCGATGACCCAGTTAGTTGACCATCCTGAATTTCCCCCTGGATGTAAGTCAGAATCATTTCAGAGGTGGCGTGAGAAGGGTTGCAAGAGGGTGGGTTCACGGTTTGACCAGAATGGGATCATTCCCTTTGATGAACTTCAACAAGATTACGCACTCCCAGCTTCCGATCTTTTCTTATATAATCAGGCACTTCACTGGGTAACTTCCCCGGACATGAGACCAGGGGCTTCTCGTCAATTGACTCAATTTGAAAAATGGCTTGTCACTAAAAATAACAACAAATGCATCATATCAGAACTCTATGCTCTACTTTCAGCAGCCGCCGCATCCACAAAATCCAAGGGCCAGCTGAGGTGGGAGGAGGAAATAGGCAGAACACTCACAGATAAGGAATGGCAAGACATATATTTAGGCTGTCCGGTTTTAGGTTTAAACCTATAATAACTGATAAAACCCCACCGAAAGGGAAATAGCCCTCACCAGTGTAAACATATAAACACTGAAAAAACACCTGCTGAACCACAAACTAAATACCATTCAAAAAAAGGAAAAGGAGAGTGAAAGAGTAATTTTTTTTCTTCCTGAAGGGGCCAATACAATGTAACTTTTTAATGCAAGCTAGCAGCAAGAAAGACTAGGCTAACATTATACTGCTTGAGGCTTGTTGTTTAGGGATGTCACTAAAATATTATTTCTTCTTCCTTTTGCTTTTTTCAGTTTTATGGTCTTTGGTCTAAAGATGCAGGGTTTAGAAGCATGTTTTAGGTCTTATTTAATGATTTTAAAAACTGTAGAAAATCAGGAAATATCTAAATCATATTTGACATTTTGGCTGTGTTTGATTGTTTCACTGATAGGTAAAATGACTGGTTTCATGAGAATATTTCCCAATATGTGCCATCACATTTACCTACAGAGAATGGGTAAAAACCCTTGATACATCAGCCCTCAGTTTCTTGTGAGTCGGTATTGATAGTAGGTGAATTGCCAACACCTCAGGCTTTAAACATTCAATGCAAGGTATAGTGACAAGTATATGTGAAAAGAGTGCTATCACCAAGCATCTGGGATAGTGGTGAAAACATGACACCAGACGTTTGGAAAATATGGAACGCAATGTCACTTGGAATGCTGCTGCGAAAAGGTTATTTCCAAGTTCAACAAATATTGGAGTGATATTGTTTGTATTGCAGTGATTCAACTACGTATATGAAAAAGTTGTGTGATGACCTGTCAAAATCGATACCTGAGCTGAAGTGCTTCCCTGTAAGAGATCCTTGCCACTTGTTAGATGATATGCTGAAAGCATCTTTACAATCTTCAGAGTTAATGAAGAATGCTATTGACTTTTAGTCCATTCTGGTGCACTGTTTTGTTATGCGCGGGAACTAAAATGCAAATATTTCTCATTTTGTGCTTTGTGTGGCATCAAAGAAAGAGTCATCCCAACTGTGTCACTTAGCTTATGGTTCTCAGTCCAAGAGGCTGTGAATGCTATATTATCCATGTGGCAACCGTTTACAGAATTGATGATGCCAAAGGCAAGAAATGTGAGGATCTATGGTCGCATATTGATAGATTTTTGCAGGAAAACATAACTGCTGTAGTGGACATAATAAAACAACTAGAGTCTGAAAACACCCTTGTCTGCCAAGTGTTCAGCATAATTGGTGTAGATGTGAAACATCTCCTTGAGAGTAGGCTGGGCGACACCATTAGTGACTTTGGCACTGCAAAATGTTCCATGTTAGAGGGCTTGCCACTTGGTAAGCAAAGCAATGTTGACAAGCAATTCAGGAACTTTCATTTTACAATGTATGAGAAATGGCTTGCAATGATGCGAAAATGTGTAACCACTGATAACCACTGTTTTTTTAAGGTATGGAAATCACTTGAAAACACTGAAAAAACCCCACCAGAATTTACCAAAAATAGAAACTGAAAACAGGAAAGCCTACATATATTATAGAACCTTCCACACAGCACATGATATCCCGGCCACAGAGGAGGCGTACAAGGTGGCATCTTATTGGTACTTAACACCGGCCAGAATAAATTGCTGGAATAAAGATCGTTCAGCCGATTGTTGGAAGAGGTACGGACAGACAGGCTCATTGGTACACTTACTCTGGTATTGTCCCAAACTGGTGAGATTCTAGGAATTGATTCTGAATGACATTAATGAAGCCTTTAGCACTGATATACCGTGCTTCCCAGCATATATTCTACTAGGTCTCCCAAACCCCTTGACCTTCCCCTTACGCTCACTTAGAGGGAGACAGATAGCTTTAGCTCTTAACGCTGCAAGATTAGAAATACTAGCTCACTGGGGTTCCACATGGGTCCTGACCACACGGCATGGTTGAGATGGTTGTTGACTGCATTAGCGATGGAGCACATGTCCATGACGGTGGATAATAAAGCTGATGCATATATGGAACTCTGGGCTCTATTTATTGCTTTGTTAGTAAAGGAATTTAGGGAGGTGACTTGTCCTAGGTTCTTGTGAATTCTACGCCTTACTACCACTACTTAAGACATGGGCACATAAAGGAGGGGTGCTTGGATAGAGCATGATTGTGTTCAATACCTCAGATCGGAGTTAGGACCATTATCGGGTGCGGAGGAGACGTGGGTGGGGGGGTTAGGATGGGTGGTGGATGGGTGCTCTGTTTACGTAGATAGTTGGTTCTTTCTTATGTTTCTTCTTGTCTTCTTTTCTTTTGGGCTCTTTAGTTTACCACTTTTTCTTTGTTACATGAGCCAGGGCATGGACAAGGCAGACTGCTTTCCACTGGTTCGCGTTATGGAGCACTAGCCATTGTTATGTGCAATTAGCTGCCGGCCTCCGGGTTGTAGGCGCATAGCTGTGTCCCCTTCATACGCATTTACCTCGTGCCAGCCAGTGGTTGTAGGCACTCGTATTGATACGGCATTGTGAAAACAAATAAACATAATTGTTCCATAAAACCCACGAGTGAACCACTGGGACTGATGGACGGATTCCCCTGATGTCACCATCCATAGAATCTCCTTCTGAGACTGTGAGGGGCTGGAGGGGGCGCCATTCCACCCAGGTGTTCCACCCAGGTGTTAGAGACCCCCCACCTCTTTTCTCACCACTGATTCTCCTTGTGAGACTGTGAGGGGCTTAAGGCAATATTTTAACCCCAGATGACAGACACTTCCCAAACTCTGACGTCACCATAAAACAGACCCACCTTCTGAGACTGTGTTAGATGCCCCCTAAAACTATGATGTCACCACAGATACTCCTTCAGAGAGCTTGTTGGAGCGTCTGAAGCTAGTCTGCTTTCTCTTTTCTGCTGTCCCTGTAGTAGAAATAGGATCGCAGGTCGCACGGTGGCAGTAAGAGACAAGGGAGTGACACATTTTCCCTTATGTTCTGTTCACTCCCCTTCACCTCAGCAGGTGCAGTCAGTTTGAATATAAAATGAAAATGTGTAGGAAGATGCACTATTTTTGCCATTTCCCCCAATTTTTCTGGAGGATTGAGGTGAGGAAACCCATTGCAGCAGTGGCGGCTCGCAGTGGGAGTGCTGCGGGGCGGTGGGGTGGGGTGCGGGAGGGGCAGGGTGGGGGGGTAGTGGAGTCGGACATACGACAGCCAGGAGTAAAGTAAGTAAATAAATAAATAAAATTATTTACCTTGCGCTCGCTGCATCGCCAACTCAGCGATGCAGCGAGTGCAAGGTAAATAGTTTTATTTATTTATTTACTTACTTTACTCCTGGCCGTTGTATGTCCGACTCCACTACCCCCCAACCTGCCCCTGCCCCGCCCCACTGCCCCGCAGCACTCCCACTGCGAGCCGCCACTGCATTGCAGTGGTCAGGCTCACTATGCATGGGGACTGGTCTGTCTTAGTTTTTGTGTTCTCTGGTTCTCTACTCTCCAGTATGTCTTTTTTGGTGTTCTCTGTAAGAATGTCTATGGGTATGACACGGTATACTGATGCACTGTGAGGTCATCATTTACAAAGCTTTCAAAGCCAATACATTTGAATATATAATGAAAAAAATGTTGTAAAATTCAATTTTTACCAATTTTTTGGGGTGGGAGAAAACCCCTTGCAGGAGTCAGGCTCGCTCAATGCAGTCGCTAAGCACCGTACAGAGAGAGGAAGGTCTGACAAATTTTGTCAGGGCTGCCTTGAGTTCCCAGTCCAGCCCTGCAGGAAGGTAATTCATCGCCATGAACACCTTTCAAAACTGAACTGGCTAATTTGAATTACTCCCTCAATTAAAAAACAACAAATGGACAAGAGCTAATCATACGTAACTTTCACCTTGCAGGTATAAAAACTGATACAAAGTTCCTCAACTTGTGAGCAATGAGGAGTCCGAGTTAGGTGCCGATCTGTGGATCAAAGTGTGCAGTATGAATGACTGTCAGTTCAACATTACTCAGCGCTACCAAATAAATCAAATCACATTTTTTGCAATTCTCCCTGTGAAACCTTATCCATATGAGACTACAATTCTTGTTTGCGACAAACCGCTTGAATACTTACCGCTTTACCGGCTTTGCACAGAAACAAGAAAATAGTAAAGGCTCCAACAAAAGCAGCACATATCACCATTTCCCAGGAGACTCCGTAAACGTCAGGGCCAGGTCTGACATCTTCAGGGAGAAAGGCCACAGCCTAGAACAAAAGGAAAATAGACAGCTTCACTAAAGCACTCACAGGAGAAGGCATGCCAAGCTGCTGAGAATGACTGTTGCAATCATCGATGCTTTCATTAAATACAACAACAGAAAATATCTCCGGCGACATGCGAGACTACAGAACACTTTTTACAAAGAGAAATATCTCCCAGCAAAAAATGTTGCATTTTTGTCCGAAAGAACATTAAGGCAGCCAAACTAGAATAAAAAGAAAATAAAAAAAGACAACTAGTCTGGCTTTAGTCCTTCATTCTATTCTATCTCTTTAAAGGAAAACCGCAACAAATGAAATCCTAGAAGGAAAGGCAGAGGACTCCACCCATAGGTAGTGAAAAGCAATTTGTGAATGCGATTAGTACTACAGTAGTACGACTTTACTAACTACAAAGTGCAGTTTGTGAATAGGTCCCCATATCTCCCAGTTGATATATTTCGATGTTAACAACTATAAGGTAGTACCTATATCTGCATAATTAAAATATCACTAAAAATCTCCTGTGATGTCATCTCAGGATAGGTCATAGAACTGCTGCCTGGGGGCTAGCGTTGGCAGTGTACTCAAGAAGTCCTCACCTGCTGCTGGGACCACGTCAGAGGGCAAAGAGTGAGTCCGACCTGTAACCCGAGACCTGCTTAGTGAAAGCTGGGGTGTAATGCTGGGTATAAAGAGAGTAAGGACTACCGAGATCCCATCATTTGATACATGAGCCATAGCATGGAAAATAGAGGGACAGACTTACATCTCCATTCAATCCTCCACTTAAAACTGCATTGACCTTCCTCCAGATTTCATTGTGGTCTAGTTCCTCCGTGGACATATAAAACACTAACAAAGAAGCATAATACACTTTGTGAATAAGATGTTATGCTTCAACCCAGTATCTGCATTTTACTCTAATACAGCTGCTAAGCCACTAGGCAAGCAAAGTGTTTGCAGTTACAGCTGGGTGTGAGCTGTGGGAGGCCTGCAGTAGGTCCTATTTTAAATTTGTATGGAAGTTTTCAAGGCTACTCTTTCAATGGTCAACTTTCGGTAATGCTTTGAAAATAACAAGGACCCCCTGTAAGGTAAATATAGCAATTCCTAGGACAGGGCAACAGCAATTGTGAATAGTAAATTCCTAGGCAATTAAGTAAAAATAAATGGCACAGTATAGTCCTTTTAAAATAAACAATTAATAAATCCACACAATTTATGCAACACAGTGTACCAACTCAAAACTATTTAGAATCTTTTTATCTTTATTTTAAAAAAGTAATTAATCTTTTTTTTCAGATAATCATAAAATCTTTGACATACATAAATTTCAAACATCAAATGTTAAAAACTACTGTCACTAGTCAAATCTTTAATTTACAGACCAATACAATCTCTAGCTGTAGTGTAGTACGACGGAATATACAATTATAACAACAGCCAACATTTAATAAAATACAATAAAAAAGAGAATTTGTGGCACAAAATTGTCTTCGACGCGCGTTTCGGCGCACTCGCGCCTTCTTCAGGAAAGCCACACGATTTCCTGGAAACAATTGAGAGGTACACTGAGTTTGTACTTATTTATATTTGCATAGATTGCAATGTGATTCAATTAGCTCTTCTAAAATTAAAAATTATTTAATTTAAAAACTGTGATGTTTTAGTAGTGAGATATAGTAAAGTCAAGAGAGAATAGTATAAATGAACATGCTGGAGATCGCGTAACTAATTTAAAAAGACATATAATGGTGAGTCAATAGAAGAAACATTCTCACTAGATAATAGATTTACTAGTAAAGAACCAAGATACCCAAGTGATTTCCTAATACTAATAAAAAGGAAAAGAAATAATATAAATTTGCTTACTTAAAACTAATAGATCGCTGCTTTTAGATATTACATCGACTTCTATTGAAGTTGTCCCTGATTTCTGAAATGCAAATCTAAGATAAATTAGCTGAACAACTCTAAGTTTATGAGTCTCATATATTGAGGTGAATAGAGCTTCATTTTATAATGAAGAGATACCTTCAATATCGTATTTAACAACCGATCGTCACTGGCGTATACGGCTTATGTTTATAAAAATAAACAATGTAGAGACGATAACATCCGATTTCATCTAAGAAAATATATAAAGTCAATGAATAGATCAAATATATGATTCTTAATACTAATAATCTAACAAAAGCGATTCTTAAAAATAACAGAAAAAAGAAGGAATCTGATATTACATACCTGACTAAAATGTCAATAATTATGACACGGATGATAAATTCAATGCTTCTATCTCTGGATAATGAAAATAGAATTTCGATTCATATATATTTCAAATCTTCAGTAAAATCTGAAAATTACCATAAAATTAAAATTAGCTAACAGTTGCGTCTGCTATCTAATTAATAACTAAAAATCATCAATGAAACTATTTAAAAAAAATGAAAAATACAATTATTGATATACGTACTAACTATAGTGGCCATATTAGTAGCAGTCTAATACTAGCTGTATTAGCTTTGTATCTAAGTCCTATATTGCATGTATTCTGTTATATATAGCCTACATTTCTATTTCGTCCATATAAAAAAGAGAAAGAGAGAATAACGAGAGCACGAAGATGCGGGGCCGTACTAAGCTACCATTCTCACGTCTTCCATTAAGGCAAGTAAACCTGATTAAAGAACTTCTAACTCTATCGAACCAATATCATGTCAGATAGATGATTTAACCGCTAAAACAATAGCGAGCGATGCATTTACTAACCTGATGAAAACAGAATAAGACCAAAATGGCGCCTTCGCGTCCTCGTCTTACTCACAAGTACTTCCTTGGTCGGCTCCGTATGCGCAATGGTTGATGTTTAAATGTTTGTGCTCATACGTAAAACAGTCATGTGTTTTTACGTAATGAGGAACTGAGTGAAACCACTCATAGTGAGACGTACATAGCGCACTTAGCGTCTAAAAACGTCTCCAGCGTAAACAGTAGCTGACGTCAGAGTAAGGACGAGGATTCTTTTTGTATTAGTAAAAACTTTATTGTTCCTCTAGGTTTTTACCGTAATTTTATATTATAACATTACCCTATCAGACAACTATAGGAAGATGTAAACTTTCATTAATTCCATCCTATCCATAGAGGATATTTAATTCAAAATCGTAAACTGTTAGATTCCAATAATATGTTTTATTTCTATAGTTATCCATGACAAATACTAAAAACTTAGTATTCAGTCAGGGACAACAAAAGTGTAAATTATTCAGACATTTCCCTTTTTACATAAATGGTTTCTTAAATGGCATTCTCCCAGGGTAACTCATTATTGAGCCCACAATGAAATGTATCTAAAACAAAAATCCAAAAGACCTCAACTTTCGGTAATGCACTTTATCCATATCCTATATCCATCTTCAATTGGCTTTTTTTTCTCTCCAAAATTGCTGAAGTCAACCTGTTAGGAGGAGAGAGTCCCCTAAATAGTGACGGGCGTGCACCCCTGCCCGGAGTGATTCAGCAGCAACAGTATCTGGATCCTTGGTACTGATTTTTGGTCATGGGCGAACAAGGATCATACATGTGAGCCATCACCTATGCCTCTTGCATGGATTGATTTCTTGTTAGACCGGGAGGGGCACTCAAAACGCTACCTCGTAGTGTTAAGTAGGTACTGCCTTTGCCAAGAGTTGTTTTTTTGTTTTTGTTTTTATTGGCATTTCTCAAATACAACAGCAAAGAGCACATTTACCAGAAAGAGAAGATAAGACATATCATGTCCATTTTAGCAGAATGCATGTGATATATCAATGACATATACACAACCAATCTGTAAAAAAAAAAAGAAAACAAGCAACAACAATGCAGGATTACATGAGTGTAGAATCCAGATGTTGTGGGTTACCATATATGCCAGCTGATGCATTTCGTGAGAAGAGCGCTAAAGCCTTTCAGTCTGTGAGTTCAGGGTGTGATAACAGATCGGCACGGAGTGGTTGCCAAACGTTTTTGGGTCGGGAGGCAAGGGGTACAGTGTCGCATAAACAGCACTAGTAGTATCGTAATACATCAGGTCTCCCCACGCCTTCACAGTCGGGGGTGTAAGGCAGGGCCGGACTGGAAACCGAAACCGACCCTGGCAAACTGCTCGGCCGGCCCCCCTGGGGGGCAGGGGGTGTGCGGCCGAGCTGTTTGCTAGGGCCGGTTTCAGCCGATTTTGTTACAGGGGGCCAATATTGCCGGCCCCCAATAACAAAAAAAAACCCCTAGGGGCCCAAAACCGGTCCCCACCCTGGCGGCCCACCGGGGAAACGTCCGTGCCTGCTATGGCCAGTCCGGCCCTGGTGTAGGGCCCCCCCAGTGCATGGATACCTGTCTCTTGGCCAGAAATAAGACGATAGCAGTAAAGCGGCATATTCCAGTCCCCAGAGGGTGGACATATCCCAACAATGCCAACAGTGGGGAGGGTGATAGCTCTGAGTCCACCATCAGTGCTAGCTGATCAAAGATTGCTTCCCAGAACGCCAGGACCGGGGGGGCAGTTCCACGCTAGATGGATGAAGTCACCCTGCGGTTCGGCACACCTCCTACAGCTGTCTGGCCTAGTGGGATCCATTTTAGCAAGGGGTGATATAGGCCCTATGTATGTATTTAAAGTGGAGCAGCTTATGCCTGTTGTTGTTGGAAAAAGTCCACATTTTGTCTGTCAGCGGATGCCCCAGATCCACCTCCCAAGCCGCCCGCGTCCCCCTGACCACCCCGGGGCGAAGTGTCTGGGCACAGTGGTACAGTCGGGAGACCAAGTGTGTGCCATCGGACAAAGTAACTATTGTGGATAAGGGCGGAAAACCCTGCAGTTCCAGCACCGAGGGGTGCATTGCAGCAATTGCCCTGTGTATTAGAAATGTGTCCAGTATGGATATGTCGCGGTTCTCAACCATGTCCGCAACCGAGCGCACCTGACCCTCCTTAAACGCATCTCCAACCACCCGAATTTGGCAGCGTGCAAGTGCATGCTGCGCTAGGCTTTCAGTGGTTGGGGTATCCACGGATTGTTAGATAATGGCAAGTGCGGGGAGTACAGGCGGTCAGCCTTCAAATATTGACGAAGTCTCTCCCAGGCCCAACAAGTGCTTTGTAATGTGTGGATTTCCGTTGGAGTCCTTGTGAGGCCCTTCGGTAAAATAGCAGAGAGGGGGCAGGGGCGTGCCCGAGAGTGCTCAGGCTTTAAATACTGCAATCGTGCATCATGGTGGTACCACAAATAAGCATAGTGTGCCTGCACTATGAGATGATACAGGTAAAAATCCTGTACTCCAAAACCGCCCTGCGAAAAAGGCTTTGTAAGTGTCTGCCACCCCACCCGGGCCCATCCCCCAGCCCAAAACAGCCGAATCAACAAGCCTCTAAGTGTCGCAAAAAACGTAGTGGTAAGTGGAATGGGAATATTTAAAAATAGATAGAGCATGCGCAGCAAAACAACCATCTTGATAATGGCTATCCGGCCAGCAACCGACAACGGAAGCGTAATCCAACGATCAATCTGTGTGGATAAGCGGTACATGGCAGGGCCGTAATTAATACGGATCACTTCAGAAGCTATGCGATGCAGAAGGATACTGAGCTATCTGGGGGGGTTCATCGCACCAACGTTACGGGAAGTCAAGTGCAAAGGGCAGGGTAGCATCAGTCAATGGGAAGACCTCTGATTTGGCCCAGTTAATGACGAGGCCGGAGAAGGCTCCAAAACGGACCACCTCTCGTACTATTGGAGAGAGATTAACAACTGGATCACACACGAAGAGCAGAATGTCATCCACATATAACGAGGCCAGGAGGGGACCCTGGTGAAATCTAATTCCCCGCTGGAGATGGCGTTCCTGTAGGTGCCTCACTAGAGGATCCATGGCAATTATAAATAAAAGTGGCGAGAGAGGGCATCCCTGCCTGGTACCCCGCAACAGGGGGAACCGCTCTGTGAGTTCTCCATTGAGACGGAGGCGCGCCACTAGGTGGGTGTACCGTAGGCGGACCAGGGCACTGATATTGCCAGGGAAACCCAGTTTGTTGAGTGTTGCATACAAAAAAGGCCACTCCAGGGAATCAAAAGCCTTTTCGGCATCCAGCAATATTGCCGCGGCTGGGAGTTCTGGGTTAACCTTTGCCAAGAGTTAAGTAGCATGAGCGTGGTGATGGCAGCATACCATGTTTTTGCAACATAGATAAGTATTGTAAAAAGGACTTTTTAACTATTACTGGAGTGAGGTTTACCGGCTCACTCATGTAATGTTCTGCTGCTGGGTGCATAATTCGCCCTTGGCCTACATCATGCTACCATGTAGTGCTGTGCAGCATGCATGTGTTTGTGTGTGTGCGCTGTGATGTAAGTGTGGCTTTGAGTACTACAATGCATGGAGGCCGGTGGCTGGTGCCCTATTGCAAACCATTGGCCTTGGATTGGCATGTGGAGGAGCCTTCTTAGATTTGTGGACTGCCACATTCCTAAGACCTGGTTGGGACACATACAGGAGGATGAGAGAGCCAGGCTTCCAAGTGAACTTCAAAAGGACTCCTTGATTCTGGAAAGGTCACTGGTCAGAGGGCATGGCAACACCTCAGGAAGAGGATGGGGTTGTTAAGGGAAACGCTACAGAGACAGGGAATCATCAAGAGCAGGGCTGTGACCTTTGTACCGTTTTGTTAGGCATATATAAGCAAAGGTGATATTCAGGTGTGATCCTTGAGGCGCTCCCATGGCTTGTGTTGTGGGGCTATCAAGGTTAAAGTCGCTCCTGCTGTGAAAAGACTACTTCCTGGATAATAGAACAGAGGAGAAGGCACTTGAAATGATGCAACACCCACCACACAAATTCCAAAGAGAAGGAAACTAAATCAAATCGTGTCTGGAAATGGATTATAAAAAGGGGAACATGAGTCTCCCAAATCGTCAACTGTGAAGCAATCATCTGTGGCTGTTTGTAGATGTGGAGACGCTCAGCAAGACTTCTGTCTTTTGAGACCAAGGTCTGTTAGTCTCCTTGCTGGGTGAGGGGACATCATCCAGGACACTCAAGACCACTTGCTATGGAGTACCAACATATCTGCCTGTCTGTCTAGACCAAAGGACCCTATGAGGAGGAGGAGAGTACCTGGAGGAAGCTAGGTACAATGGGGATCCTTTCGAGTTGACCCCTGAAGCTAAGTGTTAGGTTCACTGTCCAGACAAGAACTATTGAACCAATCAAGCCGTACACCCATGTACTGAGTCAGCAACCCCTTTGCCAGAGGGGGCCTAAGTGAAGATTAGCATTGCCTCATCAATCGGACCATCTGCCCGTGCGCTGCTTAAGTCGGCAACTCCGTATGCCAGAGGGAGCCTCCGTGAAGATAAGCAAAGCCACTCTGATCGGGCCATTTGCCTGTGTGCCACCCAAGTTGGGCGACCAGGTAAAGAGCAAGCGCCGTTACTCTGGTGCACCCCTGCGAAGAGTGAGGGCTGTTACCCAGGTGCAGCTTGCAACCAAGAAGCGCTCAGTTCTGACCCATGCACCCAGAGCGCCAACTTAAGCATTGGATACAGAGTAGCTGCTCAAGACCTGATGTCGGAATCAGAGGAACTTACCACATCTATGTAGGAGTGCAGTGGATGCCCAGCTTCCTTGCCAGCAGCGACAAGACTACAGCTCTTTGTCAGCTTCCGCCGCAGTCTACCACAAAGCTGGACTGCTGCACACTCCCAGGGTCTTTCTTACTGCAACACCAGCTGGAGCTGGTAAGACTTATTTCTGAGCCACAGAGTCCATGGGGGGAGCTTGCTCCAACTAATACAGTAATGGCGCAGGGACACTTTCACTTCTAAAAATCCATCGTAGGACTTCTAAGACTTGTACTCACTAAAAAAGCCTAAACTGAATGTTCTCTCACATGAATGGGGACTAACCTCCACCAGTAGACAGGGGAGTGGGACTCAGGATCTTGCCAGGACAGCGCTAGAGTTCCAGCCTTACAAAGAGAGTGTATATTGCTTGTGTGTGCCGTATTTCAGTTTGTGTTTGTTTATAAATACTACTCATCATAAAAGTGAGGCTGGACATTAGATTATTGGGTTGTTGGATGTATTTGAGTCTTGTGCCCGAGTACACCTTGCACCTACCTCCCCAACCCCACACCCCTCGAGAAGCCTTAGACTGCTTGACCTGCACTACCACTGAGAGTCAAGTCCTGAAGGGGTAGTACTCAGCACAGCTGCTCAGGACCCAAAGAAGGCCAGGCCCTGGACATCAAGAGCAAATGGCCTCAAAGCCCACAGTTGGGCCCGGTAACTCCTGCTTGCACTGTGGCCCTCTGAAAGGGGTTCTGACACAACCATTTTCCTCAAATTAAATTATAACCGTTCCGTGCACCTGAATTCTCAAATTATATGATTACTTCCCAAAAAGAGTTTTGAACTGTTCTTTTCTAAAATCAGGTTTCAAACACACTGTTGCTTTTATAATACCATTCCCACAACCCTCAACCCCTTCTATTTTGGGTCTTAAATCTTGATACCAACAACAACTCTATGGAATGTCATCTCCACTCTTTGCTATTCAGTTACCCCCTTACCAACTCACAGTGTTTATATACCCTACTCCAGAAGGAACCATCTCACCCTGAGTAACCCTCCTTACCAAAGGTGAATTGTTCCCCTCCCTGAGCACCTCTGTTGGACAACTTCCTCATTCATAAGCCCATCACAGCTCTCTCCAGCCCCTTCACCCTCATGTACTATCCGCTCCTGCATTACTTGCACATAAAAGCCCTGCTGCTATTCTCTCTCCCAGCTTATCGCTTGTTGACTCAATCAATGATGGTATCCCTACACCTTAGACACCCCTCACCCAAATCACTGTCACACTCAACTAAAATGCACAACAGCATTTGGCATCTTTCGTATCTGCCCTGTGGACATAGAAGCAAAGGTGTAACATTCACACCACAGAATGCCAGAATTCACGAAAACTATAGTCGAGTCCTTGAGTTCTATACCTTCACCCTTAACCAAGACTAATTATTTAACTTTGAAACCTACTCATGCTATTGAGGACTCCTCAAATTGTAATTGCTGTATGGTCTTTTAAACATCCCTGAATTCACACTTTTTTTCAAAAACCCGTTTTAAAACGCAAGCAGGGAACACCACCATATAGAGTATGTACTTTGCATAAAATTATATATTAAAGTATTAAGTCTCGATACATTTCAGCATGAGATACAGAAACAGAACACACCTCCCCTTTAAGAATTCAGATGTGATGGGCCTACATAGGGGCCGATTCCGATCTCGGCCGGTAGGGCTCCGAATCGGATTCGGCTTTACCGGATCCGATTCGGAGCCCTGTTTCCCGACTGAACCGTACGCGGGTCCGGCCGAGCGAGTACGATGCGAAATCGCCGACCGACTCGTCCGGGCGTCCCGACCGCTCCGACCGACTCGCTCCCGGCTCGAACCGCTCCGACCGACTCGCTCGGACTCGCACCGCGCAATGGAGACGTTTCCCGGCCGGGTAAGTACGATGCGCGCCGCGAGCAGTCCGACCGGGCCGCGCACTCCGGCTCGTAAGAGCTGTCGGAGCCGTACTTTGGGGGTCCGTGTCGGACCCCTGTACGCGTAGCCGCGCGAGTCGCACACAGGGGGACCCATGGGTCCCCCTACCTGTGCGTGTACGGCGCGAATCGCTTCGCCGCGTACCCGCTGTAGGGGGCGCCCTTGTCCGACTCGCACCCATTGAGTCAATGGGAGCCCGCGTACGCGTTGTACGACCGGCTCCCATTGACTTCAATGGGAGTCCGACCGACTCGAGTCCGATAACATACGGACGCATCGTACTCGTTCGGTCGGACTGCACGGGTCCGATTCGGTCGGAAATCTCTCCGGGTCCGGCTCGGTCGGAGAAATTTCCGGCCCGAATCGGAATCGACCCCAGAGTGTCTACCAACTTCCACCATATCTTTTCAAAATTCTGTTGGCCTCCCCTTGTCATGAAAGTCTTTTTTTCTATTGATGCCTTGTTTCCGTTTGTGAGTTGTAGGGGGGCAGCCTTTGCTCTCCATTTCTTAGCAATGTCCCTTTTGGAGACTAGAAATCCAACGCCTTGCTGCTCTGGTGTCATCCATCTCCTCCATACTTCCCAGCAGTACAACCTTAGGTATTAACTCAACCCAATGTTTCGTCAAGATAGCGCTGACCTGCCCTCCAGTACCCTTGGATATTGGGGTAGTTCCACACTATATGCTTTAGGCTACCCCTCACCTCAAGGCATTTAGAACAATCTATGAAGGAACCCGAATTCATTTTCCACAGTCGCTCAGGCGTATGAGTAAGTATTTCAATTAAATTAACCTAAGACAAGAGAAGTTTGCCAAAATTTGAGGGGCCACCTTAGCCTCTCTCATAATCATCCAGTGTCCCAATATCTACTTCCCATATGGCTTTTAACTGGGCCAGAGGATCTGGTGTGTTGATGACCAAGGAGCTGTATACTCTCAAAACGCATCCCTTGCCCAGATGCTCCATTGTCAGTTTAGCTTCTAAAGTACTGAATTCTGGGGGAGAGGGGTTTACCAACTCGGTCTTTAGTGGGTCTAAACTAGTGTATTAGAGTTACAGAAATCCAGAAAAATTGGGATTTGTGCATTTGATATTCTTCACATAAGTGTGTGAATGGTTTCATCTATTTCACTTTACAAATATTTCCCAACTTTGAAATCCGTATGTAGTCCCATGCTTTAAATTCATACGACTTTGCTGCTAAAGCCAATTTACATGCCATAAAGGTATCTCCAAAAGTAGGTCATTTCTTCCTTCAGATATGGCACATGGCTTTGCGTCATGTAGTTAGTGTAAGGGTTGTGACGCTCGAGAGATGTCTAGGTTGTTCAGATTAATATAGGAAATGTGTGGGGTTAGAATCTTGGAAGCATTCAAGCTCCAGCCGGTAAGCAAGGTGGTCACGCTCGCCAAACATCCATTCATTAAGGATTGTAAGGTGAGCTGCCCAATAATATAACTGGACATCTGGCATGCTAATCCTCCATCATATGTGGCCTGCGCGCATTTAGCCCAAGACAACCTCAACTGCTTACCTAACTATAGATATGTCCACAGTGCTGCTTTGAGTTTATTGCAAAATGACTGCAGAACAACCAGTGGAATGCCTGACCGAACATAGAGAAGCATCTGGAGGGCGATCATTTTGACTAATGCAATCTTCCCAGTGATCGCTAGAGGAACGTTTTCCCATTTATTAAGGTTTTTGTTGAGTTGGGTCATGACGGGGGTGATATTAATGTCCCATGCCTTTTAGTGCAGTCCTCGATATTTAAAACTCCCTGTGGGAACCTGAAGATGGGCTGCCAAGGTATAACCTTCCCCTCCTCATGCAGTGGTATCAGTGCTGATTTGGTCCAATTTACAACAATCCAGACGCACCTCCGTAAAGTTGCAGTATTTGCAATATATATGCTCCTGTCATTACAGAGTCACGTAGGAAGTGAAGTGCATCGTCGGCATGCATGAAGATGCTTAGGTCTGCCCAATCCAGCTGAAGGCCTCTTCCAGCACAACCCTCCTGATTCATTCCGCAAGAAGTCAATCATAAGTCAAACAGGAGAGGAGACAATGGACAGCCTTATTTAGGGTCTCCTTCTATAGGAAAAGGTTCTGAGAATCCTATTGACTCTGACCTGTGCCCATGGCGACGATAACAATGTTGTAAAAATAGGATATAAAACGAGGACCAAAGTTTACTGAATTCACACTTACACATCCACACTTACTTTCAGCAACTTTACAACATGCTTCCCTTTAAAAATTGATAAATCCTTGGATCAATGTAAAAATAAGTTTAATTCAAAATAATGTGGGTAAAAAATAAAGAACAAAGAACCTTAAATGACGTACCGAAAATCAAATAATGAGATTCTGATGTATAACAAACTAAATGACTCTAAACATGCGATTTGAAGGGGGCGTGGCCTAGCGGTCCAACATGTCGGACGCGCTCTAGGCGAGCTCCGGAGGCCCTATTCAATATCCTACAAATATCCTGTCACATCAATCTAGAAAGCGCTTCCCCGGTCCCCTAGACTGCGGAATACATACCGCCGACATTAATCCCGGTGGAGGAAATACCGGATCGGGGCTGACGCTGCCAGGCGGGGACGCTGCCTGATGGCCTGAATGTGGAAGTCTGGGCCCACGCTGACGATCTCGGTCCCTACCGCACAAGTGAGTGCCAGATTGCTGTAGATCGGGGTGCCGCTCGGTGCAAGAGGTGGACGGACCCGGGGTGTCCAGGGCTGCACTGCAGGATTCTGGACAGGGCCACGCGAGATAGACGCGGGGGCATGCGGGCGTGGTGTCAGGGCCGGTGCTGGAGACGGCCTGGCGTCCTGCCCCCAGAAGAGGTCGCAGCAAGACCTGGGCGGTGGCGACCGGACTTTGGTGCTAGCGGAACTGCACCAGCCTTACCTTGCCGGACAGGTCAACTGCGGCTGTCGATCCCTGCATCGGTGGATGCTGAATGAAGACGCGCAGCATGCAGATTCGAGCCGCATAAAACGCTGCTGGGCCGCAACGGGCCGAGAAGGTACTGCGGCCTGCGTGGCGGGGAGCGGGAGACTTCTGTGGGGGCCGATGTGGCCGCGGGGAGAGTCAGCGACTTCGCCCACGAAACGATAGCGGGTGCGTGGTGCCCAGGATACGCCCTGCAGACGAGGGGTGCGCGCCCTGTGCGGCCACGGGCTCGTGGCTAATTATATCCTGTGCGGGCGGCGCTCCCGGATCCTGGGACGGTGCCGGCCCGGAGTGCCCTTGCATGCGGCCAATATATTACACGGGCCTCGTCTGGACTCCCTGCCGGTCCCCCCCGACTATTGCAACCTCGTGGGGGTTCATACTGCGGTAATCTGTGGCCTGCGCTACGCCTGAATACCCCTGAAAGCGGCCTCTTTATCTGCAGTAAGAGACATGGTGGCTGAGGCCATCTCAGTGGCTGGAGGATTGTGGTGACCCCATGGGACCAGTGTACAGACGCGGGCCTCCCTGGACAGTGGGGCAGGCGTATTTAAATGGCATAATATCCCAGAAAAGCAGGAACGTCCAGAGATTGCAGAAACAGAAGTGTGTGACCAGACAGGGGCACCCACTAGGGGGGCGGGGAGGTGCCAGCTCACGGAGGCGGCCTGGCTAGGTCCTGGTGCGGCTTGTATGCGGGTCGCCTTGTTGCCGGCCTTGAAGCAGAGCTGGACTCAAGACAGGACTGACCAAAGAATACTGCTGCAGCAGTGGCTTGCCTCGGATCGCGCTGCTTGTTGGTCTGGTGGCTCTCCTGTTAAATACTACCGTGGTGGGGCCTGGCCGATGCGGCCCCCTTGCTTCCTCTAAAGATGACGCGAGATAAGCCTTAGGGCACCAAACAAAGCACGATGGATCGGTACATAGGCTCTGGGACTTCGGCGGCGGATCAGGCGAGCCAGGCTCTGCCATCCCAGATAACGCAGCGCTGATGGCGGCAATAACACAATCTAGGGACACACTGGAGGCCAAGATAGGAGCTCTGGTGGAGGACACCGTTACCTCCCTTCAAAAGAAAGTGTGTTCTTTGGAGTCTATCACTAAAGGCCTTGCGACCAGAGTAGAGGATGCTGAAGGGAGGGCCCGCAGAAATAACCTTCGATTTGTGGGTTTCCCGGAGGGCTGCAAGGGCAGTAATATGGAACAGTTCCTCACAATATAGTTGACGGGCTGGCTTCCTTCAAATTCCCTATCTCAATGTTTCATCATAGAACGTGCACATCGTGCTCTGATGCAGAAACCGCCGCCGGGGGCCAGGCCGCGTCCGATCAGACAGGATTTTAAATTTCCACGACAGAGATATCATCTTAAAGCAAGCCAGAATAAAAGACAAGTTTCAGTACGACCCACATCATGTTTTAATTTTCCTGGATTTTTTTATTTTATTTTTTAAATATTTTTATTGACATTTACATGACTACATTGCATTTTCCAAAACAGGCATATTACATTTGCTGCAACGATCTTGATTTCAATCAACCTGGATACATAGTCTTGCAATATAGGCTGTTGTCACTATTGCTACTTCAGCTCGAAGAAAAAGAAAAACCATATATCTTCTATGTCGATAACACTTTGTCCCCTTAAACTTGGTAACAATAACTATAAACTTACCCCCCTCCCTCTCCCCATCCCTCCCCTCCCCTGTGGTCATGGGTAGCGACATTCACTGCAGGGTTCGAAGAGCAACCGTTCAATTATGTATCTCAATCGTCTGTGTTATTCCCTACTGTGTGAGGGGCCTCTAATACGGGCAAGGAGCCCGTCTGTTCCTAAGTGTGTTGTGGGGAAGGCTGTCTTCTCACTGAGGGATCTTTTCCTTTTTCTTTAGTTAAGTCGGTGATCAATAAGTACCAGGCCTTCACATCATCTTCAAGCTTATCATCCCTCCTAACCTTTTTCATCCTTACTGACTCTGCAGTGGCCCACCCTAACATATCTTTAATCCATTTTCCGTACTGGGGTGGATCTGGACTTAGCCAGTGGATTGTGATTCGCCTTTTGGCTAGTACGAGCCCCAATTGTATAAACCTCCTAGTGAGTTTCCTAGCTTTAGGTGCGGGTAGTAGTCCCAACACGACCCCCTTAATAGTGGCTGGTATAATCCATCCTGTAACAGTCTGCAAAATCTCTATGATCTCTCTCCAATAAGGTGCCAGCACGGGGCAGTCCCATAACATGTGGATAAAATGTGCGTCCGTGCTCTTGCATCTGGGACATATATCCGCTCGCTCCGGGTATATTTTGTGCAGTATTCGGGGAGTAAGATACGTCTGGTGCACCACATTATATTGGATTAATTTGAAACGTGTGTTAGAACTTATGTGTTTGACCCCCTCATGCACTCTCCGCCATTGTGTCTCCGTAAGGGGCTCGCCTATTGCAGCATCCCATTTCGTCTGCAGCAGAAGAGGAGCAGAGGGGGACATCCTCCCGTAACGCTCTGTATATGTGTGAGATCATTCGTCGCCCCCTTGCTAGAGTGGTTATTGTCTGGAGCACTGATGTGACCTGCGGCTCTTGTGGGAAGGATGGCCACAACTCTCTAGTCACCGCTGAGATCTTAGCGTACTGTAAATACTGCCCCTTGCCCAACTGAAAAATATCAATTGCTCCCTCTCTGGTTATTAACCGCTCTGTAGGGTATAAGCCCCCCATCAAAAGACAGCCACCCTCTTTCCATTTAGCAACATTCATTACTTGTTCTATCCCTTTGAAGGGAGTCACCGCCCACAGTGGAGTCTCAGGGGCATACGGCACCTTCCTGACTATTTTCTATACCACGGTTTCCCACACCGACGCAACATGACGTATGACATAGGGAAAAGATCCCGGCACCCCCGACCCCATCATAAACAGCTCCGGGAGGGCTATGCCACGGTGTGTGCCTGCCAGTAATCGCTTCTCCCAGTTGTCTTGCTCGTCAAACCAGTGCACCGCATGTTGTAATTGTGCGGCCATGCAGTACAAATTCAAACGAGGGACTTCCAGCCCCCATCTCCCACCTTCTTTGCAGGGTGCTCAGCTTTATCCTCTTCCGTTTAGGCCCCCACAGCAACTCTATGATCAGACTGTCTAACTGTGAGAAATATTTCTGCGGTACCATATACAAGGAATTCTGCAGGGTGTACAGGCATCTCGGGAGGATAACCATTTTAGTCAATGCTACCCTCCCCATTAAGGATAACGGGAGTCCCTTCCAGAAGGCAACAGATCTTTTAACCCCGTCTATTCTCATCCCTATATTATCGGCTAAATAGGCAGTGCTCGTATGTGTCAGGTTGATCCCTAAATAATTTTCCAGGATTATACCAAACTCGTACAGCAGCACCAACACTCCTTTGTGGCTGCTAAGGCCTCCTTATGGGATCTGAAAATCTCATACGCTTTGCTGTACCCGGCCTGGCTAAGGGTCTCATATAAGTCGCGTTCGCTTTTTTTCAACACATTGGATAAAGTGTTTGCCTGGATGGATGAAAGACTGAAACTCAAACCACATACCCCACCACGACGTGATTCAGAGTCTTCTTCTGGAGAAACCACTCACAAACCCATTCAAACTAAAGGGAAAACAATTCACAGATTGCGATCAAGGCACCGATGCAGGACAAGAGGTGCATCCAGCTCTGGAACAACTGAACACCAAAGTGACTCACCCCCGTCATAACACGAAGCCTGGAGGCCAATATAGATGCGTCCTGCGTACTGAAGATAACAAATATCGAGGGCCCGGTGGGGAACGAACTCCTCCCACCCCCCCTTAGAACTTCGCTCAGTATCTCAGGGACTCTTGATTGTTGGGAACAGTTCAATGGGGATCCATTGGTGTGGGGATGTCTCCTGCCCCCGTTGGGGTAGGAGCAATACCCCATACGCGATAGATGCTTCAGCCATTTTCAGGTATTGGGAGGGGAGGGAGAGGGAGGGAGTGGGATTGTTCAGTTTTGTTCAATGTGCTATGTCATATGCTTTTCCACATGATATCTCCATAGACGACACCGAGACCCCAGAACCAGCACAATGACAGGATTGGGTGGCAGACTTAAGATAGTTAGCTGGAATGTGCGGGGTGCTCTTGATAAGATAAAGAGAGGGGCCATACTTCACCAGGCCAAGCTTTACACTGCAGATGTCCTCCTACTGCAGGAGACCCACCTCCTCGGCACTAAAGCGCCATGTCTTTCACGTTTCCGATACATACAGGTCTTCCACGCAGGTTTCACCAGAGGCTCACGAGGGGTGGCGGTCCTGATTCACTGCAGGGTCCCATATATTCACATCAAATCCTGGTCTGACCCCCAGGGGAGATATATCATTATCACTGGCACAATATACGGAGAACAAATTATACTAAGCAGCATTTATGCGCCCCCACCGCTAGCATGGTCTTTTGTGGAGCGCCTAACAGGACTCATGCTAGAAGTACCTAAGGGTCTCTCTATAGTGGGGGGGAGGGGGGCGACTGGAACGCTGTCCTATGCCAGACCCGAGACAGATGGCGACCGAACGGTGGATTGGGGATGGCGCGGGCAACGCGGCTACACGCTTTCGTGGACGGTATGGGATGGATTGATGCATGGAGGCATCTCCACCCGACTATACAAAGCTACACATATTACTGTAGTGCCCATGACTCATTTTCCCGTTTGGATTAAATCTTTGTGCCCGCCTGCCATTTCCATAGAATCGCGACTACGGATATACTGCCCAGGGGCTTATCAGATCACTCCCCAGTGGTGCTGATGGCACCTACAGGATCAGCAATATAAAACACATTACACCGGGCCATCACAGATTATTTCACGACCAACTTGGGAACGGTAGACTCTGTGGTGACTATATGGGAAGCTATGAAGTCAACCCTTAGAGGTGTAGATATATCTTTCTGCACCGCCCAACGTAAGAAACGTCGGGAGGCATTGCTCCAGACCGAGGCGCAGCTAATTGATCTTGAGCGGCGTAGTAGAGGGGAAGAGGGGAATCAGGTACGCTGAATATTTCTACACACACAACGAATACATGCAGGTGCACTGTTGGATGAGGCTCAACAGGCTTGGTTGGCCTCCCGCAGTAGAATATATCAATGGGGGGACAAATCGAGCTTGCTTCTGCATCGCCTGTGTCAACACGCACTCCACCCACCAGCTATACCAGGTATCCGTGGAACAGACGGTCAAACACTCACCGACCCGGTCCAAATTGCTTCTAGTTTCGCCTCCTATTATGTGGAGTTATATGCTCCTAGAGAAGTCCTGCCAGAACCTACAATACAGTGCTTACTTGATGATTTACCCCGAAGGCTCTGACTGACAGCGCGCGCAGAACTAGATGCTCCCCTTACGACTGAAGAATTGGGCGCTGCCCTCGCGGACTTAAGTACGGGTAAAGCTCCTGGCCCCAACGGCTTTCCGTGCGAATTCTATAACATTTTCCGGCCCCAACTCGGTATCCACTATCTGGCTGTAGTCAATGCGGCCCTCAAGGAGGGCAGACTCCCACCACACTGGCGGCACGCGGAAATTACGGTATTTCCCAAACCTGGTAAACCCCCTGATCAACACACATCACACCGTTTCTTATCGCTGCTAAACGTCGAGGCCAAGCTATTGGCCAAAGCCCTGGCTAATCATATACTAACTTACATGGTGGACTTAGTACATCCGGACCAAGTAGGATTCATGCCCCATCGTGCAACTCACCATAACATTTGCCATGCCCACAATGCCATCGCAGCAATTGATCACTTAGAGTGCCCGGCAGGCTGCTATTGGCCGACATAGACAGGGCTTTTGATTCCTTAAGTTGGACGTATTTATTTGCCCTCCTACAACGCCTAAACATTGGACCCCGGTATATCTCGTATATTCGCTTGTTATATACAGACCTCACTGCCTCTGTTCGCGTGGCGGGTGCAGTCTCAGATACCTTCTCTATTGGGCGTGGTACCCGGCGGGGCTGCACCCTGTCCCCATATTTATTCGCACTGGCTATGAAACCACTGGCCTCGTGGGTCAGAATTGACGCACAGGTCAGGGGGTTTGAGTGGTCCGGTGGGTTATCCGATCAGATAGCCCTATACGCGGACGATGTCCTTTTCTTTATGACTGGCAAGGGGTACATGGTCGCGGGAGGTAACGATAACCACAACAGGGTTTAAATATCTTGGGGTCTATTTGTCGACATCTCAACCTCTATCCTGGGAGAAAAACATTACCCCTATATGAGCACATACACAGGCCCAGATGAAGAGGTGGGTGAGCCCGCCCTTGTCTATTCTCGGGAGATCGGCCATCTTCAAGATGGTTTCGCTGCCCGGCCTCCTTTATCAGATACAAAATCATCCCTACCCGATTCCGCCCGCTTGGTTTCGCCAGGTTAACGTGGGGTTGAGTCGCTTCTTCTGGGCTGACCAAACCGCTAGAGTTGCACTGAAAATGTGTTTTCAATCAACCTACTGCGGGGGTTAGCGACCCCTGATATTCAATCATACTATGCAGCTTCCCATCTCTTGGTCCTGAATGAGTGGTGGTACGGGGATAGACGTGACCCGGCATATCGTTTGGAAAAGTGGTTAATGGGCGACATACTGCCTCACTCACTCCTGCACGACCCAGGGGAGCTTCGACTCCTGCCACCAGCTACACAGGTGGTGATTGGGGTATGGAAACAATAATCGCGCAGATGAGTAAGGTGGGGCCGGCTGACGGGAGAGAGGCCCCTGTGGCAGAGTGGCCTTCTGCCCCAATCGTCCACATTGTCGGGTTTCCGAGGCTGGGATGCTATAGGTATCTCTACACTGGGAATTTTTATGCGGGGAACCACACTGAAATCCTTTCAGGATCTTCGGAAGGAATTTGACATGCTGCATTCGCAATTTTATAAATATTTGCAATTTCGCCATGCACTATCTCCTTATATTGCACATCTAGAGTCCCTGCCAGAGTTTAACCCGATAGAGGCCAAGGTATTCATGTGTGATTTGGGGGAACATAAAATTTCCAAGATATATATCAGTCCCTGGTGACAAACCTTCCCACCACAGTCGATTCACTCCGAGATACATGGCAGAGGGACCTAGGTCCCCTTGATAACGACGACTGGACGGAGGCATTGGAGTCCCCACGGGGTTATGCAATAGCTTCTCGACTAAGGCTAATACAGTTCAAGTATCTGCACCGTGCTTATTTTACTAGGCATAGATTGTGGAGAGCGGGACTGATACCTTCCCCTACTTGCCTGCGCTGTGACAGCACGGAGGGTACATTCATACACACGATATGGCAATGCACTGCGCTTACAAAATTCTGGAGGGGGGTCAAGACCTGCCTTTCGAAAGTGTTGGGGTGGGATATACCTTTGTCGCCAAAGCTTGTCATGCTGCATATCACGGAAGAGATAGGCGGCAAACGCTACAAACGCCATCTGCTGTTCCTGGGCTTCACCTTGGCAAAAAGGGACATAACTAAAGCATGGAAGGCCCGGGATCCACCCAGGCTGGGAGCCTGGAAAGCAGGTCTTGACTTTTGTATGAGCCAGGAGCAGCCCATATTTAGGGCAAGGGGTTGCCCGCAGAAACACTCAAAAATTTGGAAAAGGTGGGCGAATTATAGAAGCCTCTATCTGGAGCCCCCCGCCTCGCGGTCGGTGGAGGCAGAGGTCTTGGAATGTACAGAATTCAAGCGGTGGCAATTGTACACTGGGCTTGGCTACATACGAATTAACTTGAAGGGATCCGTCTATGGATTGGTATATTGGGCATGGCACAAAGTGTTGAACTGTTGTGAGCCAGCGTTTATAGGCTTGCTGTGTTGAAATTTGTTTTCTTGTGAATTTTGTACCGATATAATGGATGTCGACAGACTTGATGTCACATTACTGAATATGTATTACTGCAAACATCTTGCGAGTAATGTAGTGACTATTGCTGCGGACACAATAAAATTTGTTTTTAAAAAAAAAACATGCAATTTGGAAAAAAGAAATCAAAATTATAAATACTAAACAGCTTTTTTATACAAACATACCTTTTGTCAATGTTTCTGCTCTTCTACACACCATAAATTAAAGTTTGCCTATTTCCTTTAGTACAAAAGGAAACTACTCCTGCAATACACGTTTTATCTCGGTAACAGATTCTCTGATTTTATAGTCTTACTTTAAGAACCTCGCATAAAAATGAACAATAAATAATTTAATTTCAACAAACAAAATCAATGTAACTAATGTAATTTACTTCAAAATTCCAGATCTTCAGAAACGACACTGAGCAATTATAGAACAAGTCAACAGCATTCATCCAAATAGGTGTTTATGAACCGGAGTAAGGGAGTCCGTGTCAGTTTCCATTATTTTTGCATAATGCATAAATACAGGTGACAGGCTCACTTTACATGCACGGTTGTCTCGGGACACTCCCTGCACACAAGCAAAAATTGGTACACCAAGGGGCAATTTATCAGCGTTCGATTGATGCTCAACTTAAAAAATATATATTGTTCAGTGGTTGTAATGGGCTGCCTGGACCTGGCTCAAAAGCCCATTAGCAGCATTAGTATAAAAAACCACCAGATAGTAGCTTAACCAAGTGATTCGTTTTGAATGTTGGAATATCAGACTACAGAAAAATGTTGCATTATTGCAGTTGATATTTAAAATCTATATAGGAAATAGCTTCCTGGAAAAAATAATCAAGGAAATTAAAGGCTTCACGTTAATAAGCAAGTTTATGTATTCCAAGAAAGTGAAGGTCCATTATGTCTTTCGGCAAATTTGGGAATTTATCTTTAAATCCGTGACAAATACTAATAAATAACCATTACATGTATAGTCTCCAACCCTGCTCTGTACTGTACTGTAGAAGTAATACTGGCATGGTATTCCATTAATCCAAACACTTCCTAGGCACCCTCTACAAACACCTTCCATGCAAGGTTCCCAGTGGCCTACAGTGGGACTCTGTAACTAGTAAATGGGCCAGCTTTGGCCTCGTAGGCTTTAAATAATTAGGGCTAATATATCTCATCTCCTCGATACAACATATATTCCAGTCACTATTTTATGGGCTGTTTTTAGCTTGAGCTGAAACAGGACTATACAATTTTAGATATTCTGAGAATGTAATTCCCAGGTAACAAAAGGATTTTGCCGTTGCAAAGGCACCCTACCAGAAGCTTACACAGCTTCCTAGTTAATTTGTTTCCCAATCACATGATCTCGGGTTTTACTTGATTTACTTTGATTATATTCAATTTTAGTTATTTTAGCTTATTCAAAAGTTATTGTAATACAAACTGCTCAATCACAAATTGCTGCGAAATCATCCTGCATTAATGCAGACACATAACGTGAAACAATCCTAGGTGGAAACAACAAAGCGGTCACCAAAAACACAAGAATATTTCTAAGGTACAAACTAAAGACAGGAGGTGCGATTATACATCACTGAAGAACAGTGGTATTAATTTTTCCTTGCCATGGATCCATCCTTTGCATTCTTCACTCAACACTAAGTTCAAAATGAAAGTACATTGTAATCTGCAGTAGAGAGATCCAACGCACTAGTTTTGGGCATATAACTCAGCAGTAGTCTTCTCGTTTTTTTCTTTTTTTCCTAAGGCTTTGGGTCTTGTTTTTTATTTGTTTCACAGGGAAGGCAGTGGTCCCTTTTGATTTTATTCAGAAACACAGTCTCTTCTCGCCTGATCCCCAGTCCCCTCTGCACAGGGCACCGGGGTGCCTCCTGTCAAGCGTGGAAACACTAGTGGTCGAGGGTGGGGCACCTTCACTGCAGACCATTATTTCAGCAATGGGCTGACTAGCAGAGGAGTGGGGTTCAAGTGCCTATCGAGGAAGCATACTCAGTGTTATTTACTTTAAATAATGCCTTAAAAACCTTCAAAATGTTTTCTTCAATCCTGTTTTTTTTTAAATCTGTCATTTGTTTTCTGTTATTTGTCCCCCTCGTGCCTGTTTTCTACCTCCTCTCTGTCCTCTGCCGCTGCTGCCCCCGCGGCCCCTCCCCCCGCCAGTTCCCGCTTCCCGCCTCCCAGCTGAGCGTCCCTCCCCCCTCCCCTACTTAATGGCGGCTGCGTCGCTGGCGCGCCAAAGGCAAGCCCGTCTGCGCCCGTCCGCGACCCGACCGCAGCCAGCGCCAGCAACCCTGGATCTACGACCTTCCCCCGCTACAACTCCGCAGCCCTCCTCGCACTCAACACCGGAAGAAACAACAACTGCCAGAGATCGACGCCGAACACCACCCACGGGCAGTTCTCCTGCCGACAATCCTTCACCATCAACAGCCCCCCCACGACCGCTGAACCAACGACAGACGCCCGCACCACCAAAGCCCGGACTTGCATACTCCTCAACATGCGCTCCCTCCACAGACACGCCACGGAGATCTGGGACCTGCTCGACACCCTCTTGCCAGACGTCGCCTTCTTCACGGAAACATGGACCAACGCCACCTCCGCCCCCGACATCGCCACCGCCATCCCCGGCGGATACAAGATCCAAAGAAAGGACCGCCCCCACCGCCCAGGAGGAGGACTCGCCATCGCACACAAGAGCTCCCTCCGACTCTCCACCTTCAGCACGAGCGACCCCCTCTCCAACACAGAGCACCTCCACTTCCAGATCCAAACCAGCCCCAGAACCACGCTGCACGGGACCCTCGTCTACAGACCCCCAGGGCCTCGCGCCTCTTCCGCCACCACCACTGCCGACCTCGTCACACCCCACGCCATCGCCTCCACGGACTACATTCTCATCGGAGACCTGAACTTCCACCTCGACAACCGCAGCGACCCGGACTCCACCACCCTCCTTGACAATCTCGCCAACCTCAGACTGAAGCAGCTCGTCACCACCCCCACCCACAGAGCCGGACACACCCTCGACCCCATCTTCGCAGGAGGGACAAACATCCACTTCAGCCACACCACGCAGCCCCTCTGGACAGACCACCACTGCGTACACTTCACCTTCAACACCACCACCACCACCGCACCCAAACCCACCTTTCGCCCGCCACGAAGGAACTGGAGCAAGATCACAGAGGAACACCTAATCACCACCCTCCTTCACGACCCCCCCTCCGCCATGACCGACGCCAACTCCGCAGCCAAAGAACTACACCACTGGATCTCCAGCTGCACTGACAAGCTCGCACCCCTCCGCCACCCCATCAAACAACGCCCTCTGAAGGCCGCCTGGTTCACCACCGACCTCCAAGAAGCCAGGCGCTCCTGCAGACGCCTCGAGAAACTCTGGAGGAACAGGAAAACCACCGAAGACCTGAACAACTACAGGGGCGCCATGAATGAATACCACCAGCGCATAAGAGCCACCAAGCGGACCTTTATCAAGAACAAAATCAACACCAACGCAAGCAACGCAAAAGAACCCTTCAACGTCATACAGCCGTTCACCAATCCCCAAGCAAAGCCACGGACGTCACACCATCCCAGGACCTCTGCAACAAGCTCAGCTCCTACTTCCACCTGAAAATCAAGGCCCTCTACAACAACTTCAGCGAACAGACTCCTGACACCACCCCCCTCTCCACCACCGACAACCAGCCGACCATCACCACCTGGAAACCTGCTACCACTGAAGACACCACCACGACCATGAAGAACACCCACTCAGGAGCCCCCACGGACCCCTGCCCACCGCACATCTACCACAGAGCCGCCGCCGCCATAGCACCTGAACTAGGCAGGACCATCAACGCCTCCCTCGAATCCGGCATCTTCCCCGACGACTGGAAGCGGGCAGAGGTCAAGCCCCTCCTCAAGAAACCCTTGGCCGACCAGACGGACCTGAAAAACTACCGGCTCATCTCTCGCCTTCCCTTCGCAGCCAAAGTCACCGAGAGATTCATCAACGCCCAGCTGACCACCTTCATCGAAGAGAACGCCATCCTCGACTCCTCCCAGTCCGGAGTTCGCAGCAACCACAGCACCGAGACCACCCTCCTTGCCGCCACCAATGACATCCGCATGCTACTTGACCAGGGCCACACTGCGGCCCTCATCCTACTAGACCTCTCCGCAGCCTTCAACACCGTCTCACACCGCACTCTCGCAGCCAGACTCCAAGACACCGGTATACAAGGAACCGCCCTCGACTGGATCCGCTCCTTTCTCTCCGGCAGAACCCAAAGGATCAGACTCCCTTCCTCTCCGAACCTATAGAGATCAACTGTGAAGAACCCCAAGGATCCTCGCTCAGCCCCACGCTCTTCAACATCTACATGGCCCCCCTCGCCGCCATCGTCAGACAGCATGGGCTCAGCATAGTATCTTACGCCGACGACACCCAGCTCATCCTCTCTCTCACGAAGAACCCCGAAGACACCAGACTCAGCTTCCAAGAAGGAATGAAAGACGTCGCAGCCTGGATGAGCGACAGCTGCCTAAAACTGAACTCTGAGAAGACAGAGGTCCTCGTCCTTGGACCCTCCCCCACTGCGAGGGACAGCTCCTGGTGGCCCTCTGCCCTCTGCCCTCAGAAACCCACCCACCCCGACGGACCACGCCCGGAACCTCGGCATCATTCTAGACTCCTCCCTCACCATGACCCACCAGATCAACGCCGTCGCCTCCACATGCTTCAAATCCCTCCGCAAGACCTTCAAGTGGATCCCCCCCGAATGCAGAAAGACCGGCACCCACGCACTCATAACCAGCAGACTGGACTACTGTAACGCCCTCTACGCCGGAATCAACAAAACCCTGCTGCACAAGTGCCAAACCATCCAGAACACCGCAGCCAGACTCGTCCTCGGAACCCCACGATACAAGCACATGACCCAGCACCTACGAGACCTCCACTGGCTCCCCATTGAGAAGAGAGTAATCTTCAAACTACTCACCCACGCCTACAAATCCCTCCACAACATCGGACCCAAATACCTCAACGAACGAATCTCCTTCTACGTACCCAAAAGGAACCTCCGCTCCGCCGACCTCGCCCTGGCAGAGACCCCACGCATCCGCAGAACCAGAGCAGGCGGAAGAGCCTTCTCCTACGTTGCAGCAAAGACCTGGAACGAGCTCCCAGTCAACATCAGACGCTCCCCCACCCTGTACACCTTCAGGAAGAGCCTCAAGAACTGGCTCTTCGATTGATCCGGAGCTGCACCCCCCTCCCCCCCCAGCGCCATGAGACCCTCACGGGTGAGTAGCGCGCTTTATAAACCCCTGATTGATTATTTCCAAATTACATATTTTTCGTGGATTATTGTGGCTAACTACCCGTCTAAACAGATCTGCTTCTCCCATTAGTCTCCCCTGCTCGCTTTCCGCGTTTCACCCTAACAACCCTCCTTATGCCCTCTCCCATCAAACTCATCTCTGCTCTCCACTGGGTGAATGCTTCTTGCACTTCATCAGATATTTCAGGGCTAAATAAAAAGGCTACTTTTGGCTTCTACAGGTCCACTAACATATTACAGTTATTAGACTTGCAAGTTTGATACTGTTTTCTTTAAGTAGGAGAAGATTTTTTTTTTCAATTTGTCAAATTTTTGCATACATAAATATGATGCAGTAGTGTTGGGACCGAGTCAGTCAGCTGTAGAATGGTATGTGAGAGCTGACTGGCTATTGCCCTTTTAGGTAGAAGATTGACCGTGACACATGACTATGACCCCCGCCCAATCGGACTTTTAGGGGTGATCCTGACATGTGACTGTCTTTTTTCCAGCACTACAGCCTTTCAATCACTGGTTCAGCTTGTAACTGAATCTGAACTAGCACAACAAGTCTTTCCGAGGAAAATCTGTCATATGGCTGAACCTGATGCAGCCCTACAGGAGTCTCAGTAGCTATCCTGACATGTGATCCACTATTCCTCAGACCCACCAGCCTGTCAATAATAATGCTGACATGAAATAGTCTCTGTTCCCATCCCACCTGCCTTTGAAAAACAGTGGTTCTCATTGGCATCATTCAAATTTCATTTCAATAATCAGACAAAATTGACGTCTGCAATGAATTCCATGAAAATCAATAAAGCCAGGCCCCGTTATACGCAAAGGAATTTATATACAACAGTTATCATACAATAATAAATGTCCAACATTGGTTTACCATTGAATTAACAACATCAGTACCGTGTGTTCCAGTGGGAAATGAAAACTATAATGAAAAGTAACAGAAAGACAGTGACCGTGATATAAAGACCTCTTTGTGCGTTTATAACAAACAACAAAACAAAAATCAACCGATAGGACAATGTTACAATGTAGTTTTTTAGGTCGAGCCTAACGCAGCGCGCATGCGCTGCTCTAGGAGAGGGCCTCTTGGAATCGCTACAGCCTTTCTTGAAGCTCGTGCGTGTGGTGCTCACATGCTATTGGGCTTTGCGTGCGTCTTCCTAAAAAGACAGCACGCAATTGGGCAAAGGCGGGTGCATGTCCCACCTTTGTATCTGTCCACGGCCTACAGCTTGCGAGAGCGAGCAGCAGCGCCATCGGTTTCCAATTATCGCGCCCGCGTCTTGCGGACGCATTAATTGTAAACAGATGGCGGTCGGGTTGGCCCTGGCTTTTTTTCCCCTTTGTCACTCGTTGCCATTCCTCTGCAGAAGCCCCGTCGCTCACCCTCTCTCTGCCCCCCAGTCTCTCTTCCTCTCTTTAGATCACTGTTGTCTCTAGCTCTCCGCTTCTCGCCCAGCCCCTTATCGCCCGACTTTGTCCTGCCAGCTCCCTGGGGGTGCCCCCCCCGCCTCTCTATTCTATTGCACCTTCATTCCTAATTCTTTTCCGTTCTCTAAGTCGTTCTCCGTGTCTCGCACCCCATCACGCCCCCCACTGCTTTCTGAACGATTCTCTACTCTTCTTTCCCCCTTTCTTGCTCCCCCTTGCTCCTCCAATCCCCCCACCCCCACCCCCGCCGAATTTATGTTCGGGCAGTCTCTAGCTCTCTGTCATCTCTTCATCATCCTCTCTTTATGCTGTTTCTAGCTCAGCCTCTCAGCGCTACGATCTGATGGGTATGCTATCAGATGTTTGTGTAGCGCCCATTCCACCTACAGGCTGTCAAGGCGCTGGGGCTCGCTTTTAGCACTCATGTATGGGAGTGACAAAGTTTTTTAAATGTATGTTAGGCTGGGATTACAATCTGTAAGTAAAACATGGATGTCCATGGAGACCCCTTCACTATTTTATTTTAGGTCTCCGCCAACCCCCTCTCCCCTCCCCGATTCCTTCTACGTTGTCCTTTTCTCTCTGCCTTTATTTCCACCACATGCTCTAAGCTCCCTCCCTCTCCTCATTTTCAACATTCCTTAGTCTGCCCCCCCCTCCATTGTCTTTGTCTCCCGTTTATTCCCCTCTTCCTCTCAATCTCTTTTTCTTTCTCTTCTTCACTGTCGCTGTCGGCCTCTCCCTCCTGTCTACTTTTAATTCAATCGTACATCTTTACCGCTCTCGGGCCGTTTCATCCTTGCTTCTGTGTCCCGCCACATCCCTCCTCACTCACTTCGTTTTCCATCTCGCTGCTGCTTTCAAGCATCTCCAAAATTCACCAACACTTCTCGTCTTTTGTTTTTTCACCCGCCCCTTCTCGCCTGCCCTCCGCATCATCTATCTTTTTACCTGCCTTTCCCCCCCGTAAATTCCCCTCTTTCCTACCCCGTCCCAGTTAGCACCCTCTCTCCCCATCACGAGCCTCTGTCCCGCCTGTTTCCATTCGACCCCCTTATTGCTTCAGCTCGGAAGCGCTCTACAGATGTTTGCACTTTTCATTCCACACAGACGTGCTTGCAGCCTCCTCCCCCACCACCCGGGCTCGTGCCCCGTTATTCGCCTCGTACAACTTCCCGGGTGCTTGTGACTCGCTTCCAACCCCAGCCGCGCCGGCCTTCTTATAACCATGTCACATCAACGTTGTATTTAGTTAGCATTTGATTTTTTTCAGCAGCGTAAATCGACCCAGTCATAATAACTTGTTTCTGCATAGCGCTTAACAACGAATCTTTCCGTTTCTAAAAGCTGTAGTTGACCCAGTGAAAAGGAACCAGACCCCTGTCGTTGGGTGTTGCGTGGGCTGAACAATTTAAAAAACAGTTTGTTGTTCCACTTTCTGTGACACTCAAAAAATACGTACTAGCCAGGCATGTGGTAGGAATCAAGCACAAACACTTTCTTCCTTTGATTTTCTCTGCACCCGTCTCCCATTGGCAAAACGTGCAGGTCTCGCCTGTGACGCTATTTGGCATATTAATGTATATTACATGTTTTGGTGCTTGTATTTCCCAAAGTCGAGGGTAATATGCTGCATGGGCTAAACACTTATAAGGTCCCAAAGGCGAGACCTATTGGCTATGCCAATGCTTGTTGTTATTATGCATGTAGACGACGTTCCGACCCTCAACGAGATAATGGGGTCTCATCAGGACGAGGCAACAACCATTAATAGAAAGACAAGAAAAAGGCAAAAAAAAACATGTATGCACCGAACTTCATGCATGCATGCTTACTGAGTATTTTAAGGCAGTTATTATTCCTCTAGACCTACAGGTGAGAAAAGTACCAGGCATATTTAGAGAAAGTAAAAAGGCCAGATTGGCACCATGTGCTCATGACACTGGATGGTCCAGAGAATTGAGACTGTCCTAGACCGTGCAAAAGAAAAATTAAATGCGACTGCAGAGTTAGAAAAAGAACTGCTAGGGACTGAGGCCATGCTGGAAGCTCACAAGGCATTAGACAATTTGAATACAGCAATAGCAGAATTCAATAGCACTGAATTAAAGAAAAAAGCTGACAAGTTATATAAAGATATCAAGAATTTTTCAAAAGAAAATGCATACCCCCATCTACAGGACACGTTTTACATGCAGAACTACCAACAAAATAGGACATACACTTGGGACAGATTTTTTTTTTAAAAATGCTAGGCAGTTACCTTTTTAGGTCTCGCCTAGCGTTGCAGCGCGCATACGCTGCTCGCTCTGCGAGAGATATTGTGGATGAGGAGATTTCAGAAGGGCACTTGAAGCCCCGCCCCTCATTTTCATTGGCTGGCGTCATAGTTTATGTAAAACGGTGGCCTCCGATTGGAACTGAGCCTTTTTGGTTTCCGCCCTTTCTCCTTTTCGTCCGGCCCATCCGGACTGGATCGTCTGCTTTTCGACTGTCGTGAAGCAATTTCTTATCTAAAGGAGGCGTGTTATATAAACAAGCCGTGAAGCAAAGGATCCAGTCCGGATGGGCCGTCCCAAAAGGAGACAGGGCGGTAACAAAGAAGCACTGTTTGGAGAGCTTGTTTTATTAGTGCTCCCTTAGCGCAGCGAGACACCGTGAGAAGCGAGGACAAACAAACGTAGGACCAATGAGAACATAACGGGTTTCAAGCATGGCACGTACAGACAAGGGAGGAGAGGATTGTATTTATGTATTTATAAATCACTCACGCAAACAAACTAATTTTCGATGGCATTACGTTTATAGCATGGAACACCAAAAAGTAATTCATTTGTCCTCGGAAATAAAATCACATTGTAGGATGAAAGTCTCGCACATTTGGGGTTTTCTGTTAACTTTAAATCGTGTAAAAATGGCTGTTATAAAGTTACGTTTTTACGTTTGTGACAAAGGTAGTTCAAATTACTTGACATTGAAGAAAGAGGATTTGTGTGTTCAGTAAGGGAGCAGCAGCGCTGGCCATCGAGCTCCGCTGGAGGCTGGGCGCTGCGCGAGAGAGGGGCGGGAGGGAGGCCGGCAGAGAGGTCAAGTGGCAGGAAGCAGCTGCCAGCTGCTGTGTGCTGCGCCGGTTGTACTGTTGTACAGTGAGACGGGGAGCGAAGGCTGCAGCAGAGGGGCCGTCCTTTGGCATATGGTGAGTGGACGCAGTGAAACTATAGGGAGGGAGCCCTCATACATGCAGGTCCGTACGGAGGGCATGTGAGAGAGTCGGGCGCTGAGGAGAGGGCACCCCTTTCACAGAAGAGGAGTACAGTCCTTCGGCTCGGGGATGGTGCGCTATCAAACAGGCGTAGATCACTAGACGCGAGAAAGCACCACTGAATATTCCCCAGGGTTGTGGTGTAGTGGGGTGGGTGGGAGAAGGGAGGCAGCAGGTTCAGTTTTTCATGAGCTTCAATGCGTCATATTGTCTTCCCTCCTAGAAACTTGTTTCACCCTCCGGTAGACCTCAGTGGGCTCAGTATCCCAGCAAAGCTTCACCACGCGCTTGCAATAAAAGGTCCACCACTCCTTGGACTTGTGGGACTGCTCCCTCCCTTACAAGTCACCTTGGTGAAAGGTATGAGCTGCCTTGATGGTATGGTGGGTAAAAGAACAGCGGAAAACACTGTAGTGTACAAGAGAAAGGACATACATCGGGATCGTACATTCTGCCTCACCGCATCCACGTATCGGAGGTTCTATCCAAAACTCATGACAGAGGCAAATGTCTTCCCCAGAATGCTGCACCTGACACTCCAGAGCCAGAGTGCTGTTTGTTTTCATGCAGAGTCATCATGAAGGGACCCACGCTGTTGGGAGTGAGTGGTTTGTCGAGATGCCTCGGTCCATCCACACAGCGTGAGCCTTGACTGCAGCTGCCTCTGAAGAATGCCATTCACCAAAACTCAGAATGAATTCACACGGATGTTCTGACTAGAGGGACCACATTACGACACCCCTGGCAGGAAAAGGAAATTCAAGTTAATACAAATAATAGCCATCTAGTGTTTTAAGCGCAACACTGTTCAGGCTACTATGCGGAGAAGAACTAGGAACTGCCTTCCGTTCCTCAGTTATTGAACATCCCTACTTTCACCCCCTGTTCCCCTCATGCTTTCATGCTCATTCCAACATTTCATTTGAGTCCTCATCACTTCAATTTTCATGGACATCATCCTTTCTAGATCCTTTTTCATGCTCTTTTCTGTGTTCACATTTTTATCGTATTCTCTTCCGTGCACCTCCTTTCCCATAAACCAATGACATTCACACACGCTTCTCCATAAGTAACCTCCGTACTTAAATTCCATGCTCCACAGACCTGCGAAATATCAGTGTTTTAACCACTTCAACCATACAAAAAACAATTAACCAGTTCCATTACCTTATCCACACACCAAGTAGTATTGGCACATTTACTATAAAGCATAGCTGCCCCGCGCGCCCATTACTGCCCGCTGGCAGTCTGTAGTGCCTGCAGAGCCTCCCAGAGTGTAGACGTGTCCAGTCAGGACGGCCTGTCTCTGAGTGGGTCTATAATGTTCGTGATTATGTTCCCCCAAGTGATCAAATCATCCACAACCCCTTCATTACTGCGAGTGAGCTTAATATGTTGTTCATCTGCAATCTCCCATTGTACTAAATCCGCCAACCAAATTTTTATATCCGGCATGCTAGGCACCTCCCAGTGTAAACCTATCCTTCTCTGCACCAGCACCAAACACAATGCGAGCATTCGAGATTGCATTTGAAAGTGTTTCCAATGTGGTTGCACCCCTTGTAAAAAAAATATCACATCAATAAAAGCCAGTACCATTTACAATACCGATAACTCACACTAGTACAAATGCAATGCAATAGATTTCGCAGTTACAAAAAAGTTAGCTATTGCCATTTTGCATTACAGCATTTGCTTAATGTTTCATGAAGGGAAGAAAAAAAAAAACAATGTAATTTACAATGCCAATAGCTCAAAATAATGTCATTGCGAGACCTATTGCATTGTAAATGCTTGTTTTAATCATCAGCGGGATCGGAAGACTGACGCCCAGGAAGGTCTAACCAGCTTGTCATTCTGGGCAGCCATTTTTACAGGGAGCAGAGGCAACAAGGGGAAGCAATGAAATCAGACAGAGGGACAGCCAAATGAGGCGAAAATAGTACAGATGAAGTCTAGTGGGCCCATACATTTGGATATTAATGAGTCACTCAATTTACAAGATAATCAGTCAATACCGATCTTCAGTTTGTCCAAACATATTCTTTCATCAGCAGAGATATCCCTCTTAAGTAAGGGCTAATCACTTGTTATTGATGAGAGAACATTTTTTTTGCATTGTAGACAGAACTGCATTTTTTCCGTAAACTAAAGTTAAATACATTTTTTTGCAGACAAAACTATCACTACAAATGAATCAATTACCGGGTTGAGACTACCGTCCACAATCTATCCTCTCACATCAAGTTACCCTCCTGAATTAGACACCTTTGAGATATTGGTATTGTGAGATGCTGCATGCTTGAAGAATGAGAGGCCTTCTTAAGTCTTATATCTCACTAGCAGAACGAAGAGCATTGCAAGATTTGAAATGAAACACATCCTTAATCATAAAACTAGCTGATAAAGGGAGAGGAACTGTGATACAAGATGCACAAACTAGGATACTGAGATTATGAGACAGTAAACAATAGTCAACATTATACGAATCTGACAGGTAACCCTTTAGGGGAAATACATAAAAAGATCCCATGAATTACAACGCGGGTCAAAGAATGTGGTTTCCTCAGCCAGAATGAATTTGAATTACTAAATAAAAAACATCCAAGAATACCAATATTATATACATTACCCAAGCTTAAAAAAAACTAGACCCTTCACCCAGATCATCTATCCTGTCAGGGGGTGGCAAGGTCTTGGAGCCACTGGGACAATATATTAATATATTTAATGAGCATTTTGTCCCTGAATTGGAGACTCATGTAAGTGATAGCACATACATGATTAATTTAGTGGAGGCCCTGTCCTTTCACCCAGAGGTCGAGATGCTAGTCACACTCTATATCGTGTCATTGTACACAACTATAGCTCGGGTTGAGACTTTAAAGATAGTGGAACAAATACTTAATACACGCCCGGCACCGACTCATATCTTTACTGAATTAATTATTGAACTCCTAACTCTTGCCTTGACAATTATGTTAAATACAATAACCAATATTATCAACACTGTGGTGGTACATCAATGGGAGCAGTTTTTGGCCCAAATCTTGCAAACATTTATGTTGATTCTTTGTAACACCAATGCATACTTACTAACAGGAATTCACACAGAGCATCCATTAGATGCTGAAAAAGATATATAGACGATATCTTTTTTGCTGGGAAGTACACTGAATCGAGATTAACAGACTTGTGGCTTATTTACATCAATTAAAAAACAACCCGCCGTTCACCTGTCAGCAAAACAAGCCAGAAATTGCATTTTTGGATCTCCTAATAAAACATGATGAAGGGAAACTTATACAACCCTCTTTAGAAAATCAACTAAGAGAGACATGCTTCTTACATACCAGAGCTTTTGCCCTCATGCCCTGAGAGTTGGCCTTCCATATGGTCAATTCCTCAGGCTACGACAATTGCACATACAGATCTCAATATCTGAGAGAGACACACATACTACAAATTAACATACTTGAGGGAGCATCCTGGTAAAATACTCAAAGCAGCACTCAAAAGGGTGTGGTACAATCATAGGAAGGAACAGTTAAGAACCGGAACTTTTAAGAACCAAGCAAGAAAAGTGAAAAGAGAAATTAGTGTGTGTTACAACGTTCTGACCCCATACGAACAAGGTCACAGAGTCCATGAAAAAAGCACCGGCACCTCCTGCAGGATATTGATATATTCCATGCCTTTAAAAGAGGCAAGAACATTAAAGACCACATTTTCCATTCATCCAACAACCAGAATACACCCATACACCTGGAGACGCTTAGGGACTAGAACCAATAAAGGGCTACTATGAGTGTGGAAACTGCACAGCCTGTAAGTTCACTCAGAGAAGCAAACCTTTCGTTCATGATGCGATAAGTGTTGAAGTTATGCATCTTACAAATTGTAATACATCAAATGTGGTTTACTGTGTTTGGGCCCATACAATTACATCTTCATTAGACAAACAGCGCAGCAGATAAAAGCATGGATTGGCCAGCATCAAAGTAGGATCAAATGTAAAGTAATGAATGCTCCATTGGTCCTACATTATATGGGGTAAAATTACATTGCAGATGAAATCAAGTGGGAAGTGATTGATGAGGCACAAACACGAGAGAGAGGTGGAGATGTGTCACTGATCCTACAGAGACTTGAATGTAACTGGATTGCCATATGTTATTCAATAGAGAAAGGACTGAATACTGTTGAAGAATGGCAGAATTATGTGTCACTATCTGGTGACTGAACAATGGTACAATGGACTTACTATCCTTAAGGATTGTCTGAAAATGTTTTGGGTACTAAAGTGTGGTTGGTTGGAACAATGATTGGGGATACGAATAAATACACTGATGTATCTCTATTTAATACTTACTGTAAACCATTGTGCAGTACTTTTAATTCATATTGTTAAAACTGTGATATGATTGTTGTACAGTAATTGTTACTTTGACTTGTGAATTAGACCTAATGTTTAATGCTTGACATATACCAGCAGATCCCCTGTATTAACTTGGGGTGTATTTTAACAGATAGAAATTATTGTTGAATCTTCTCCAAACCTTAGCCCCTGACAAACCCCCTTTCACCCCACACAGAAACTCCATCCCCGCCTTCTCTTTTCCATCATGAATGCTAATCTATCGTATACTCATCCTTTGATCGCCAATGTAACTTCTGAAACACACTGTGTTCCAAGCCTCGTTTTGGAGGCAGCCATCTTAACATGCGCAGCTTCGCGCCTCATGCTATGCATCCTAACAAGACAGTGACATGTATCCTTCTCGCACCGTTCGTGCATTGCCAGCTTATCCTGAAAGAGGGGATGGCTCCCTCCTTCCCAGTTGCAGCGCTTTCATTTGGTTGCACGTACACTCCTCTAGGATAAGTGTGTTAAGAGTTGTGTTGAATTTACGAACTGTACTTACATTAACTTGAGATGGTAATAATCATATTGATTTACATCAACCTAGGTATCCATTACCTTCTGAGAAAGTACATACTTTTTATTAAGTAACACTGGTGATCACTATCACGTGTCACCCCACCTTTGAACCAGCACTAATCTTGTAGGTTATCCTATAAGCAATTCCTTTCCTCTACATCACGGCTCAGACCGTATACTCCCTAACATATATCAATTATCTTTTACAGATGTCCCATCATGTTCTTTGTCCTGATGAGACCCAGTATCACATTTAGAGTTGAAACACTGTCGACATACATAATAACGAACCACACTGTAACACTGTCCTATCAGTTGTTTTTGTTTCAGAGAGGCACACATATATAAAAAATGTTTTCTATAAACACACAAAGAGGTCTTTATATCACAGTCACTTTCTTTCTGGTACTTTTGGTTGTGATTTTCTTTTTCACTAGGACACACTGTACTGATTTTGTTAACTCAATGTTTTACCAATGTTGGACACTGATTATTGCATAACTGTTGGATATAAATTCCTTGCATTTAAAGGGTTCTGGCCGTTCACTTAATTGATTATGACTGCATTCATTGCAGATACCATGTTTGGATGATTATTGAAATTAGATTTGAATGATACCAATGAGAACCACTGTTTATGAAGAATTATAAATTGCCCAGGTTCCCATATGTCTACGGGTGGCTCTTGTTTTGTAATTGCATGAGTTTTTCAGTTCGGAACTTATCAGGTGACTTCAATGCTACCCTCATGTGACACCTACAGCCAGTCCAAGCTTTTTATTCAGCAGCACTTTCCCTTGGGGGCAGTGGTCTTCAAACCTTTATGCTGAGCCCTCCTGAGCACAACATTTTGGAATTGGCCCCCTCAAACTTTCAAATGGTTTATGGAGTCAGGTGTAAGGATTACTAAATCGTCTGCACATTGGGATTCCACTGGGGCAAAAGTAACATTCAGGTCCTCATCAAAGCTGAATCTAGCCCTCTTATGAAAAGTGCCTTCCTGGCCTTTCCCCACAAAGCTGTATCCTGAACTCTCTATAAATTCCCATCAAATAATAATCTACAAAGCCCTTTTGTTAGATTATGTTTGCCGATGCCTTTTAATGCCATGTAAAAGTTAGCATTCGCTACGCCATTTTCTTTTAGACGCCATTTTCTTGCTGTTCGAAACAAATCCTGCTGAAATCCGAAAAATGCTCCTTGCTAAGTTTCGTTTCTGCAACAAAGAACTGTTAGTGCCAGTGCATAACTTTCCCACTCAGTAAAGGCCCTCTTCCACCTGTCTGGCAGTTTAATCACAGCGCAGGGTGGAACGGCCTTGAAAATGTTCAAGATACGAGAATAGAAGTTTTTTTGTCTTTACGATGTTCATCCACATCTGTTTGGAAAATTCCACTGTGGGCATGTTGTTAGTTGACCATGCAATGCATATAATGTATCTTTATGCTTGCAGTTTCTCAGTTCCCTCTGTAACACTCTCTCGAGGCTGTGCAGACAGGGCCCCGCTCTGAGCGTGTAGAATAAATGATTATTGGTGTCTATTCTCCACTGTTTTCTCTGATGCTTCATTTTGGTATGGAAGGCTGAGAGGTGGTCAGTGGTGACCCGGGTGGCCCAATTCGGGTCACTTCCTTCAATTTTCGTCCGAACAGGGACTCCTTCGGGGCATGACCCATCCATTTTCCACAGACGGAAGGGAAGACGAGGACATCACCAGGTCGGACGGACGGCTCAGACATCCCTGCACGAAGAGATATGTTTCTCGCAGCTGCTGCCTCTGTCCCACCGGAGGGTGCCTCGCCCAGCGGTCGTCCCGACTGGAGTCCTGAACAGCGAACATGTGATCTGACTCTTTGCTCTAAAGAGTCGGCAGTGGAGAATAGGTGTATCAGGTGAGTCTGTTTCAGTTTATGTGGTACCACTGTAAATGGGTTTAGTTTCAGCACTAGGACTGTTTTGGTGAAAAGTGTTTGCAAATACTTTGCCAGGTAAAATAAGATTATTGTTTCTCTTTTCTTTACAATGCCTGGTTTCAGTAAGATTCAGAGTTTGTGCTGTTATTGTTGTTCTAAAGATGTACGGTTGGAAGAATCCCAGCCTGCACCTCCTGAAGGTAGTCCTAATTTTGATATGTATGAGAAACATGGCCTTGGCCCGATTATGTTTAGTACGTTGTGGCACAAATATACGAGGGACAATGCAGAGTTACAGTGGCCTTTGACAGGTTCTTTTGACGAACAGAAGATAGGATTTCTTCAGGAACAGTTGTTTAAAAGACGTAGTAGACAGCATATGTTTGACTCCCTTCGTACTTGGCAGAAGGAGGCCAAGCAGAGGCGATTAAAAATGGAGAAAGATACCAGAAAAAGAAAAATGCAGACCCTTACACAAAGGCTGTAGCTTATGATAAAGACAATCAGGAGACAGGAATAGAACGCGAAGACAGAAGATTTCGGTTGCATATTGATAAGTCCTATATGGCTCAGGAAGATGGTGATACTTTTATGGAGACCTTATTAGATACCCAACCCCGCCCACCATATGCCCCAGAACGGATATATCCTGTTGTTCCCCAACAGCAACAACAGCCCACACCAGGTGCATCAGTCTCTGAAACTGCTACACCTACAGCCCCAGTCAACGTACCCCCTACTCCTTCCCTTCCATCGCAGCATATGACTGCGGCAACTCCCGTTACTCCCGTTACAGTTACTCATCCTTCATCAACACTAGTTATTGACACACCAGCGCACGGCCGGGACGATAGAGATTTAACGGGATTTAGGGAACGGTTAGGTCCGTTAATGCGATCTGGAGTGGGGGAGGAAGAGAAGAAAGTAAGAGAAGAAAGTAATAGCAGAACAGGCAACTCCCGTTACTCCCATTACAGTTACTCATCCTTCATCAACACTAGCTACTGACACCAGCGCACGGCCAGGACGATAGAGATTTAACGGGATTTAGGGAACGGTTAGGTCCGTTAATGCGATCTGGAGTAGGGGAGGAAGAGAAGAAAGTAATAGCAGAACAGGCAATACAGTGGGCTCGCAACCCCATTTACAGTCTCGAGGACATATGGCAAGTAGTGCGAGACTTCGAACTCTTCTTACAGCAACATGCCCTTAAACATACGTCCGCTGCACTAATTGACCTCTGGCATACACACATCAAAACAGAAGCACCCCAAATACTATTTGATATTAGTGAAGTCGTTTATATAATTAACATGGAACAGGCCCAAGTGTTCGGGAATATTTCAACTCTGATTACTTATAGAGGCAGACTACATGATAAGAGTCCCACTCAAATAACTCAGTTCCCAATGCGAGAAGTTCACTCCATTTATCACCCGGAAATCCCTGCAGTGACGCATCAACATGGGGTGATTACCAGACCGGCTGTGGCTGCCCGCTTTCAGGAACAATGGGTTTATACCCCATGAAAAAGAAGTGAGGTTCTGGCCCTGAAGGCTACCCCGCCCGATCCTAGAAAAAAATCCTACTGCTTATTATAAAGAATTGACAGAAGCTGCCTCTTCTAGTGTGATGACTCTTGCGTATATTGAAATGTATTTTGGCCTACTAGTCCCAGTTGATATTTGGGGACAGGTGCATACTCAAGACCACACTGCTGAGTTGAATGGAACACGGGACGCAATTAAGGGTTGGGATCGAGACAGATAGCCAGGAGACAAGCCAGATGCCGAGTTACTTGCCTTACCCAGACGTATAATAACATACATGCACACACTTATCCCTCCAAAGAAGGTTAGTTGTGACAGACTGACTGCCTGTCGGCAGAAGAAAGACGAAAGTGTTTCTGATTTCTTCACCAGGTTTGAAGAGACGTTTTTGGATTATAGTGGGCAGGATATGTCTACAGAAGGGGGGGAGTCTGTTTATTTGTGGATCGGTTTGTCTCTAATCTCCTTCCCGAAATAATGTCTAGACTTCAAGCATCTGAAAGCACCTGGTCCACGTCTTCCCCCTCTGTGATTATGAATATGGCCCAATATTATGAGCATAGAGACAATGAAGAAAAAGACAAAACAGATAAAAGAAATAAGGATCTGAAAACAAAGGTTTATTGCAACAGGCATATCGAGGTAATACTAGAGGGCAGGGACCCCAACGACAACTTCCACGCACTAGACAGCCACCCATGACACCTTTGGGACAAAATCAGTGTGCTTACTACAAGGAAGAAGGTCACTGGCGCAGCCAGTGCCCTGTACTTTTGCACAATGTTTTGTCCACTAGAGGAAGGGGTTCTGGAAACAGGGGCAGTGGGACCAATAGGCAACAACACACTACTGCCTCTGTAGGCCGTCCCGACAATTAATTCGACGACACCAGCGAAGGACAGTACTACCATGACGATTATGACGTTGATGATGTGACAGGGATGTCTTTCAGATAGGACAGCCAGGGAAAGGGACCAGTTCATATATCTGTAGATCAGCGTGGCCCTTATGTTAAAGCGGATCTGAACGGATCTACTAAGGAAATTTTGGTTGACACGGGTGCCACAAAGAGCTCTGTTTCCCGACACATGGTCCCTGGAGCGGCCCTGTCTGGCCATAATAATGTTTCAATGGGTTTTTCAGGAGTACCGGTTGTAAGCCTCATCTCGCGCCCTCTTGCTCTTACTGTTGGCCCTTTTACTGTGGACTCCCCATTTCTTTTAACATCTAATTGTGGTGAAAATGTAATGGGCTTGGACTTACTAAAGAAGTTGCACGCTACCATATATTGTTTGCCAGATGGGGTTTATATTACCATGGGTCCTGACGTGGGTACTAGACAATACCTATCCAAAGATGCTCCCCTTCCACCTGAATTTGATCCAGTACCACCCACATTATGGGCCACTGGTGACACTGATGTAGGCTTATTGCACATACCACCAGTTTCTATCCGAGTGAAGGACAATGCCATACTACCACGCATTCCCCAGTATAAAATACCAAAGGCAGGAGAACAAGCTCTCCTTGATATTGTTCAGGACCTCATACAAAAGGGGGTAGTCGAGGAGACCACTGCTAACATATGCAATAGTCCTATTCTTCCGGTCCAAAAAAGGGCGCCTCTAGACTCTCCCAACAGTGTTGGTGATGTATATCGTTTTGTGATTGATCTGGCGAGATCAATACAATAGTGGTCCACAATTCCCAGTGGTCCCTGATATAACAACACTTATTTTTTTGATAATCAACTTTATTGATTTTTGAAAAAGAAAAAAAGGAAGTAACAGTACAGCACTTAAATCGGCATTCAGTGGCATGTCAAGTATGCCAGTGACAATAATATACATACATGCATAACAATCTAGGCACATTACAAAAACAATCAGTCGAAGGGTGAAAAGACAAGCACGCAGACCCCATTATCCCAATTGGTTGATCCATTTGCCCCATATCTTTTGGTGTTTGGTTGGGCATCCCCTAGCCTCGAACAAGGGTTTCTCTTGGGCAGCGCACCAGTCTACCCCTCCACGCCACTTCGCTTGTGTGGGGGGGTGGGGTCGGGTTGTGTTCATGCCCTGGCGATATCGCGTTTCGCCACCATAGTAGCCGTCCACAGGAATAATTTATCTGCTCGGGACCCGTCTAGGCCATCCATAACTCCCAGGAGGAAGTGTAGGGGGTTGTGGGGTACCTGCCAACCCAGGACGTGTGTGAGTTCTGATTCTATTTTATCCCAGTATTTTGTAAGGCGGGGACAAGACCAGACCATGTGGTAAAAATCCGCTGATTGCTGTCCGCAGCGGGCGCATGCAGATGAGTTGCGCAAGCCTGCTCTATGCAAAGCGTTCCGGGGTGAGACAGGCGGTATGGAGGTAGTATATTTGGATGAGGCGGAGGTGGTGACGGTCTTAGGGGCCATAAGGGCGTCACGCCAGTTATCGTCTTCCAGAGGGCCCAGCCATTCCTCTCACCGGTGCCTGAGTGGGTCAAGCGTTGCAGGGCCGTTATTCATAAGGGTGCGGTATATTCGTGATATTCCTCCCTTCCCTAGGTTCCCCATCATAACTTGCGCCTCTAGTGGGCTGAACTCAGAAAGTGTGGTGCCTGTTGATAGGTGGGTATTGAGGGCGTGTCGCAGCTGAAGGTATTTATAAAATTGTGAGGCGTGGAGGGTGAAGCGCCACTGTAGGTCCTGGAAGGTCCGTATGTGATCTCCCACCCACACATGACCCAGTTGTGATATGCCAATGTGATCCCACCGTTTGAAGCCCTCTAGTGCTACTACCTTTCAACCACGTGCCCTGCCAAAGCCGTGTTTGCTGGCTCAATTTGTTGTCCAATTGTGTGTGTCGCAGGGCCGAGCGCCAGGCTAGGAGGACCGCCCGAGTTACTGATGGCAGTGATCTGGGGATTGGGCACCCATACATAATGGCTTGGATTCGGGGGAGGTCTATGTCTCTTAGTTCGGTTCTGTAGGCCGGGTCGGACCACCCGCCGGTGGACCAATCATGGATGATGAGCAGCCGGGTGGCTAGATAGTATAGGTAAAGGTCAGCCATGCCCATGCCTCCATCGAAGGACGAAATCTGACAACGGGCGAGGGCTATACGTGGTCTCCCACCTCCCCACAGAAACCTAGTGGCCATGGCGTCTATCTCTTTAAACCAGCTTCGTGGGCAGTGGAAGAGGGTGTTTTGAATGACGTATAGGAAGCGGGGAAGGATCATCATCTTAAATAATGCCACCCTCCCAAGAGGGTTAAGCGGCACGGTTTGCCAGCGCCGGAGATCCTCTTTGGCCTTCTTGACGAGCGGAGTAATGTTCAGCGCCCATTCCAATTCGGGGAGCAGGGCGACCCATATGCCAAGATATTTAACAGACTGTCGTCTGATGGGAATGTTTGACTGCCAATCAAAACATTCCCTAGAAAGGTGGAGGGGTACCAGGGTCGATTTTGCTGGGTTGAGTCGAAGGCCAGAGACGCTCTCAAAAGCTTGTAAGGTGCGAAGACATCTAGTGCCCGAGCGGCCCAGGTCTGCCAAGAATAGCAGGACATCGTCCGCGTACAGGGCAATTTTATCTATGTGGTGACTCCCCCAGGACAAGCCCTGAATCGAGGCGTCCACTCGAATGAGGCACGCCAGGGGCTCCATGGCTAGCGCGAACAAGAGTGGGGAAAGGGGACAGCCCTGTCTCGTGCCTCTATGGATCGGAAATGTCTCTGAGAGAGCCCCATTAATGAGTACTCTGGCTTTGGGGTTGGAGTAGAGGACTCGAATGAAGTGTCGAAACTGCTGACCCATGCCCATCAGTGTTAGTACTTCATCGAGATAGAGCCAATCGACTGTGTCGAAGGCCTTTTCAAAATCGACAAGGAAGAGCGCTAGGTAGGGTGTGAGCATGTGGCGGTTCGCGAGGGCTAGGTGGAGGTGTCGCAAACAGTGTCTAGTGCTTCGTGCAGGCATAAAGCCGCACTGGTCCGGGTGAATCAGTTTGCTAAGGAAGGGGCGTAGGCGTTGAGCCAGGACCATGGCATGAATTTTAACTTCGGTGTTGATCAGTGAGATCAGGCTATTATAGTCTGCACAAGCCGACGAGGGTGGTTGGGTCTTGGGAATGACCACAATGGTCGCCATATCTGTTTCAGGGGGACATGCTCTAACTTCTGCAACATGGTCGAATAAGGTGGAGAGATGAGGGATCAGCAGTTCCCGGTAGGTGGCATAGTATTCCTGAGGAAATCTATCCGGACCCGGACTTTTCCGGGATGCCAGCGAGGAAATCGCAGAACTAATCTCTTCTGGGGTGAAAGGGAGATCCAGGGTGGCCGCCTCCGAGTGAGTCAGGCAGGGAATACAAACTTTCCCCGGGTCTATTAAGTCCGGGGGAGAGCCCTCCAGCTTACGTGCCGAGTATAGGCGGGCGTAGTAGTCAGCAAAGGCCTGTGCGATCTCGGGGAATGTGCGGCGAGTGGTTCCGGAAGAGTCTTTGACTTCAGGGACAATTCGGTTTGCTAGTGGGTATGAGGCCAGTCTGTGTAGCAGCTGCCCATTCTTGTCGCCCCAGCCATATACCCGGGCAACAGTCGAGCGCCATAACAGCTTGGCCGAGTCCAATGAGATCTGCTTGATCTCTTCGCGCAGGACTGCTAGTTGCCTATCTTGAGCCACATCTGGGGTCCTGGTGAGCTCAGTCTCCAGCCGGAGTGCTTGCGCTTCAATGAGAGCCAAGCAGCTATCCCGGGACAATCGCTGCACTCGGAGGTGGCTCCTGGCCACTCCTCGGACAGTGGCCTTACCCGCCTCCCAGAGGGTGCTCGGGGAGGGGACCGAGTCCAAATTTGTGAGGAAGTACTGCCGCAGTTCCTCTCCTATAGCCTTTGCAAACTCTTTACACTGTATGAACCAGGTGTTTAATCGCCATATTGTAGTGTAGCTCCTATTTCCCTAATAGGCTCTGCGCATTGGAATAATATATCCTATAGGTTTGACATAGGACTAAGGTCAGTATGTCCCTATCGAGTATATTAAACTTAATTACTTGCGCCAGCTAGCTCAGAGGCCACTAGAAACTCCTTGACAACAAGAAGGGAGTAGTTTCTGGCAGCCGCAAAACATGACCACTTTGTTTCCCTTTAGAATCAGAACGTGTCCCAGAGTCATGGAAACAATAGATAACTATTTCACTCAGCTCAATCGTGCATGCTTAGTTTTCTCCAAGTTTACACAGAAAGAAATAGACGGGCGTTTCAATAAAAGATTTATTGAACAGTCTTGTTTCTGGTGTAAGTAAAATGTGCTGTTACGATCACAAGACAGTATGCGAGATAAATAATGTACAGTGTGAGCAGTAGAAATAAATAATACTGCGAGAGCATTATCTTTTAGTACATATGCTTTTACATAAATAACACAGACTAAAAATGCGAGTACTCATACGATGCGTTTCTAATCTAGTTCTACCCCAATGTACCTAACCTAACCTAGGTGTAGGGAGAGGTATGAAGTAGGTGAAGTATTCCTTACTATGGCATACTAAGAGTATGTTAAACCTAGTATGCCTAGTATGCCAAGAGTCCCTCTAGGTTCTTATCAGCTCCATACCTGAAGAATGAGAGAGGTAGGAATCCCTTTGCCAGACTCGAACTCCAACACCCCGCAAGGGAAGTCAGATCACTGGAAGCTGGACTCTCTGCGTGCAGGGATGACAGCGTCTTCTCAGTGCGTCAGGCCGGGAAACGGGCTCCTCTGAAGTCGAGGTCTCCTCTGATTTACAGGGGCTAAGGAAGGTATATTTATACCTGAGAGTACCTAAGAATGTTAGTATTGACGTGAGTCGGACAGCGAAAGACGTCATGAATGAACCCCTAAGGAATAATGGTTCATGCATAATATATGAGTCCTTGAAGAAATCAATAGTCCTGGGCTAGGGAAACTCCCGCAGCCTAAGGGTCTGTTCTTCATGAACTCGTTGTGACGTTAGGGTGGACGGATGTCGGAGACCATGCCTGTATTTGGAGTGCACGGTTTAATGCCTAAATAAGGGCTGGGATTTTATTCCTATATAAGGGCAGGGCGAATTGTGCCTATATAAGGACATGATACTGGAAAGCCCGTTTATGGACACCCTAAGAGGAATACAACACCCACTCCACTTTCGTGTGTACGATAATACTAAAATGCTAAACATTTAAAATGCTAAACATAAAATGGAGTACCGCATATTTAAAAATATTTCTTAAAAGCATTAAAAACATAGTAAAAAATGCAAAAGGTACTGTACATTTGAAGCAAATGCTTTTTATTTCAGGCATAAAGTTCGAAAATAAATGCAATTGGTATGAAAGAAGCAGTAAAATTTACATGTGACAGAAAATGATCGATAAGTTGTTCAAAAATCAAAGTCATTTCATGTCATGAAAATTAATGAACTGTTATAGACACACAAGATGACTAAGTGTCCGTGGAAGTACTGCGAAGTCTGTACTATAAGGCTAGTTCTACTTTAAGCAGATTGAAGTGCCATTTTTGTTCGAAAAATAGGAAAAAAGTTCAATTTTGGTAGAGTTCCAAGTTGTTTTGAAAATGAAGGCCAAATTGTTACTGCATCTCTGGAACACTGTATGCTGAATCAGAGTCAGTTTACAGGTCTGGTGTAAACATGAGATCATCTATTTCTATAGACAAAACATCATCCACTGTAGTTGGTGTCAGTTGGAACACCTCGTGAAGTAGATTAATTGCACAGAGATGAGAAGCATCGCTTCCAGCATAGGTTGCCGCAGCAATGTTCGCGTCCGTTGTTACCTGTGTGCCTGTAGATCTTTCTCGTACCTCAGCAGCAGCCGAAAGCGTCTGTGAGATCTCAATGAATGGTGACATCAGGATCGGTAGCCTCTGGGGACAACACAGAGCATGGGCCGTTATCGGGACCAGCAGAGTATCGACATCCGTTGGCGTAGCTGATGGAAATGTTAGACAGGTGTCCAACACGCATTCTTCACCGCATAGCAGGCATCGTAGAACAGGTAAGATGCAATCTTGCCAGATTGGTCTGAATGACAGGAACCAAGTTGTATTAAGGTCCCGTAGACGAGTCATGCCCAAAAGCTGTACTATTCGCTCACGGCACTTTCGTTCAAGGAGAGCTTTCTCCATTTCGCTCGGAGTGATGTCTGCGAATAGGCTGGCCATAGCGCAATAGCAGGAAGAGAAATAGAATTCCGGCAACAAGTACTAGAATTAATGGTATGCCACCAAACACCGAATGTGCAAAATTCGGGATGATTCCGAGTATTGCCTGGAAAGGTGCTAACAGACCGGAGCAGATGCTCTTAAATACATGTACAATTCCGGTTGTATCAGACATATTGAAGATACGTCCTATCATTTCTCCGAAATGTATAGGGCAGTTTGTACGTATTAAAGTCTGTATCTCAGCCGAAGTCCTTGCTACTTGTAGATCATAGGTTTCTTTGGCCGAAGTCAAAGGCACTGTTTGCTGTAAAAGCATGGCTTTCATTCTGCTCAAAGTATCAAATCTTATAAAAGACGTTCAGCGAAGGCCATAGAGGCGACTCCCTGACTGTGTCTATTGGGGCAAACAATACTTGCATACAGCAAGTGACCCTGGAGTTGACCGTTACTAGATATGGGATGCCTGGCAGCATGCCGCAGCAACTCTGATCATTCAACATGAGGTAACTCCCATTAGAAAGTTGTCCAAACGTTGGATTAATCACAGCAGCTGGTGTACCCTGCTGATGGCAAGACAAATTTGCCAGAGAACCATTACAAGCCCCGTGTAAAGAAATGTCCTGACATATAAGCGAACCGCTCAGTGCACGTTTACAGTGTGTACCGCTCAAAAACACTTCACGATCCCCACTCCAACATCTATATGTATACGGTAAATCCCAAGATGTCTTAATGTATTCCTTACCCAACCTTTCATATTTGCCTGCTTGCATTTGTCTGAGGCAATACTGAAACTGAAAAGTACTCACACGTAATGTTATTTTGCCATGAATAAGCCATTCTGTAGCTGGTTTTTCTGCCACTGTGAATGGTAACTTTTCCAGTTTTTCAATGCTCAGCACTGTATACTTTGCTCCTCTTTGTGCCAGTTCGATCTGTTTATCAGTTAGATTGTATTCTGCAAACAGAGCCGTTGTGTTGATAAAACGCCAAGGCACATAGCCCGCTCGCAAAGATTGCAGCGTCCAGCTTAATAACACAATAGAACGTAATTGAGACTGGCCTTGCTGTAACATCGCCAAATCTTGTTCTAGTATGTCGATAGCAGAGGATACAATGCCATCCAATGAATATATTCTGGAGGACAAAGTTGTTAACCCATTGTCGACCACAGAGAGTGTTTTCTCTAAATTAATACGATCAAGTTCACGTATTCGTTCTGCAGCCTCCATCTGTGATACTTTCCATGCTTCATTATAGGCAGCATAAATGCCGGCATATATGAAACGTTTTTGACGCGGTTTTCTTGGTCCAAGCAAGAATTCCCTAAGGTCTGCGTCCTTTTTAAGTAAGGTTAAGTGTTGTTTCACATCCTGTAGTGTAGATTTATGCAGCCAATCGAGGCATAATTTCCTACACTGTATGTTGTTACTACCCCCGGATGTTGTCTTTGGACGTATCTTGGGTCTGGCCTATGAATAGTAAAGCCCTGAGTTTTATTCAGGAATCTTTCCTGACAGTTATTCGTGTCTGTGGGCCAGATCAACCATTTTTTCCAATCAGGATTAGATCTGTTGAGTTGTAGTATATTGTCAACTGTCACCACTGCATGTGTATCGTTATCACTTGCAGGTGTTGGTACAGAAGGTGTGTTCATCTCTTTGATCTTGGCTAATCCAAGACAAGATGTTTGTTGGATGGTTTCATTCAAAAACATTATTTGTTCAGGGATGATACAGGCTCTAAATAAAGCTTCTATCCCCTGCACTTGCCAATCTTTAGTACCCCACACAGTTTTTGTGTCTATTGTGTCTTTCCAAAAGTCGAAACCCTGTCTAGACAGTTGGGCATTAAATAATGCAGAATAAATCTGTTTTGTATTTGTTAACATAATTTTCAGTCCTGTCTTGTTTACATTTTTATAGTAAAACATTTCTGGATCAGATGTATTGTAACCTGAAAAATATGGAAACTTGTTGGCAAATGTTCTTGAACTACCTTTAGGTGGTGTAGGACAATGTTCCCATTGGTTAAACAAACACATTTCTTGGATTTGCAGATTTATGCAAATAATGATGACCATAGTGGTTATAACAATACAGTTGTTCATAGTCTGATGAACCCTCTAAATATTCATTTTTAGAAAATGCAGCAGATTTTTCTAGGTCAAACATTATGTCATTAACAGTCTCAAAGTCCCAATCATCAGAATAGGTACTATTAGATCACTTAGTGAAATTTTAAACAAATGTGGAATGTTCAATTGTTCCGACGGGCCGAAGATGTCAAAATCTGTTTTGTCCCACACTATACCATCCTGTATAGGAACAGCTGTGATGTTCACTGATGACAAGTCTCTTGCTTCACGATGGGAGGATTTATGAGGTTTCAAAAGTACGTTCACGCCTTTTCTTTCAGTAGTCACATGGATGTATCTGCCACTTATAAGCACGCTCACAGTTGTAACCAAAGCTAGCCAGAGCAGGAAAACAAAAAGTCCAGATATAATCCAGAGTTCAATCCATGGAGAAACCAAATAAGTCTTTTTCAGAAAGTGAAGAAAGTCTTGTACTTGCTGCTTGAATTTCAATGATGCTGGCGTCGTTTCAGGTTCACTCGGATCTTCTGAGAACGTATCAAAGTTAATGAAATAGCCAGAAGCAGTTCTATCAATTGTTGGAATTGCATCAGGATTTGTAGAAATCACTGGAACCAGTTCATCACTTGCTACATTGGTGTAGACAGGTGTATTTGGACAAACTGTTACTTGGTGTTCAAGAGGGATGAGTTCCATAGCGTTGTTGCTTAGTCCTCCATCTGTTGCAGCTGAATTCTCGATTGTTATCAGTCTTTCAGTCTGAACCTCTTGGATAGTAGCGAGAGGAGTGCGTCTGCTACTAGGTCGGAGTCCACGAGGCCTACTATTTAGTATTGGCCACATGCTGTGGTTTGATCAGGTCGATGGACACAAATCTTTTCTCCTTTCTTCCAGCAAGGGGCGGCAGAAGTACTGTTCTTGTTCCTTGAACTGCTAGGACAGGTACTGGTTGTCTGTAAGATGGTCCAAATTCCTTCTTGTCCGCAATCTTTTCTCTGACTAGATCCCCAACTTTTGGAATCCAGACAGGCCTTGCTGGGACCGCCGATTTTTCCCCAGTGGTGGTTGGCTGTAGGAATACGTTGCTTTGTTTCGTTCTTAACTCATTGAGTTCCTGTAAAACAGCCAAACGATCTTTGATATCAAACAGTTTATTTTCCACCACTGTGCCTACGTGTTCAAGATCTGGTACCCACATTCTTGTCCCAAATAGGACCTCATATGGAGTGACCCCCCCTAGAGAACTTCTTGGCAGATTGTTCAATGAGCGTTGGACCCCATTAAGGTGTTTGACCCACCCATCACCCGAACCTAATACCCTAGCTGTTATAGACTGCTTTATGTCCCGGTTTTTCCTTTCCACAACCGAATTTCCCTCAGGATGGAATGGAGAGGAGTACCGCAATGCAACGCCCAGACTGGCCATGGCTTCTTTGTAAGCCCGAGAGCTAAACGCAGGACCCTGGTCAGAATGTAGCGTGCCTATTGCATATGTGCCGATAAAGACTCGCAAATCTTTTATAACAGTCCGAGCGTCAGCTGAGCGCTGAGGCCATAACCATAGGAACCTAGATTCATTATTTGTGGGAATTCCTTTGTCCAGTAGGACGCAGGCGCATAGATAGTCTAATGCTGTCTAACAATGGTGTCTGCACTGGGTTACCGCATTCGCAGCATGGTGTCTGGTGGCTCTCTCGCTGTAATTTACAGTCTAAGCAGTTGTTGATGAATATGTGAATTTCTGTATTCATTCCAGGCCACCAGTACATCTCTTTTAACGTCAAAATTGTTTTAGAGATCCCTTGATGTGACAGACCCTCCCCCAAATGTGTTTCATAAATCAAGGCTGCTCTACGTTCCATGTTTGGAATTACCCTATCTCCCACTCCAGGGATTCGAGCAAAAGGAACGTTGTTCGCATCAATTACATAAGAGTACTTGAGTGGAAACTTTTTTGGTAACGCTGCACTGCTGCCTTTGCTTGAAGCATTGACAGCCAACATTATCTCACCGTCTATTTTTGTTTTTGAATGAGTGATCGCAGCTACGGAAGCCGTCTGCTCAGCCCCCTTTGCGGCTTCATCAGCCAATGAATTCCCTGCAACGTGAACGCCATCACGTTGATGACTCAGTGTGTGGATCACGTGAGCCTTTGGTAGTTAGTTTTTCAACTGAACTACTTGTTCCCAAAGCATTTTGTGCTTTATTGTGCCACCTTTCACATCTTTGAAACCATTTTCAAGCCAGTTTTGTATATATTCATTATACGACTGAACACAGTAAAAGGAATCGCACACTATCAGTGTGGGGAATTCTCGATCTGTACTTTCAAGTGCCAGTTTGAATGCTTGTAGTTCAGCTCGCTGAGCTGTACAATCTCCTAGAGACTGAGTTTTTGTGACCATAGGTCTGAAGATGCCATTTCGCATGCGACCTTTAACGATTGCACACGCTGCACTGTAAGCTTGCTTACTCCCTGTTGCGGGCTGTGCGGATCCGTCAGTGTAAATTATAAATTCGTACTGATCGAGAGGCAGAATTTCAGTAGGCAGAGGACATCCTTGTTCATATTGCAGGAATGCTTGTGTTTTTAAATCTGGATCAAAAACATATTCAACATCTGTTGCAGCAAGAGAATTAACCCATTGTATCCATCTTGGATGTAATGCTTTAGCATTTGGAATGCTAGCTTTTGTGACCGCTTCTAAAGCTGGTACCGGGGTTACGACAATAATGCGTTTCCCTTGGGCTAAGGCTCTTTCTTTTGCTACAGCGGTTTGAACTGCTGTTAGAATTTTTTCAGTTGAACTGAAGCGCTTTTCCGCTTGTGTGTACAAATGAGATTTGTATGCTATTGGTATTTTCTCACCCTCATTGAAGGTTAAGTAGGTGAATCCGCATTGACCCGAAATTATTCGGATCACCAAATTGCGTTGACTTACGCGTGTTTGTAAGTGATTTGTTGCTAACATGTTAGCCTGGAGTGAACGCAAGATTTCTGTGTGTTCCTGTGTCCAGTTTCTAATCGAAAAATCAGGTTTTATTAATGCGTAGAGAGGTTTAACCCTTTCTGCGTAATTTAGAATGTATGTTCTTCCAAAGTTTAGGAAACCCAGGATGGATTGCAAGTTTTTTAGCGTTTTTGGAGGTTGGAGCAGCGCACACTTTTCTAAAAAGTTAGCTACCAAGCTCTTGCCTTCACTTGAAAGCTCATATCCTAGAAATAGGACATTGAGATGGGCAATTCTGGACTTTTTAAAGTTGAACTTGTAGCCCTCAGAGGCGAATCCCAGTATAATGGTGCTCACCCTGTTCAAGTGTTTTTCCAGGTTATCGTCTGTCAGATAAATCTCATCGACATAGGACAATGCCTCATTGTCATAAATTTGTAGTAACTCCGTTACCCTCGCTGAGAATAAACCTGGGCTGTTCTTGAACCCTTGTGGGAGTCGACAAAAGTGACGCTGGGTCCCCATTATGGAGAATGCTGTTAAGTACTTGCTTTCAGGTGCTATGTTTTGACAAAAGAAACCATTTGAGATGTCTAATGTTGTTTTATATTTTTTACGCACAATGTTATTCATTAATGCTGTGCTATGTGCATTTTGCACTGCAAAAGTTTTAGAACAAGTGTTTAGGTGTCTGTAGTCCAAAACTAGACGATATGTTTTGTCTGGTTTGGAGACAGGAAACAAAGGATTGTTCATTGAGGAGGTGCATGTTTCAATCACCCCTTGATATTCAAGTTGATCTAAGATCTCCCTGACCTGTTTTTTAGCTTCTTGCTTTATTGGGTACTGCCGTTGTGCAGTTGGTTCATGTTTCAGATGTATTTTATGGTGAGGTGAGTCCTCATCCCATCCTACATGATTTTTATATAATGCTGGGGCCTGGGCCACTGCCCATTTCCTGGCATATGTATAATTTAGGTGAATTGGAATATGGTTGGAGAAGGCAGGCATAATAATGTCCTCGCCATGTGGGCACTCCCTGACAAATTGTGGTGGCCAGTCCTTTTCTGCTAGAAGTATGTCATAGCCCTTTGATAGTCTTTCCCAAAAAAGTGCTTTCACCTGTCTAGGTTTGTCTCCCTCCATCCGGAGTGTTATTTCATATAACCTTTGTGGAGTACTAACCCTGGTGTCTACAGTCTCGACTGTAATGTACTCATTCAAGTCCACTATCTCCAGAAGTTCCTTCAGGTTCTGGCGAACTATTGTGACTTCTGCTGCACTGTCCAGCATTGTCTGAGCCCATTCTCCGTTCTTGAGTGGTGTTCTCAGTATTCTCGGCATGTCTGATCTGTAGACCTGCTACTTTCTTTTTGGAGAATTGAGGTTTTGCTTTAGTTTTTGGAGCGTGTTTGTCGTCTTTCGATTTCACGCGTTCTTCTCTATGTTCCGATCGTCCTCTTCTTTCCGAGGTCTGTGATGAGATCTGAAAGGGACGAGAGGAACGTGTATCAGTATCTTGATACCTGTCAGGTTTTCTCAAATTATCCCTATTCCTGAGGTTATACCTCCTTTCAGAGGGCTCCTTTTGAGGAGTCCTACCTCGGGATTGAGAACGTTTCTCGTTTGATTTTTGTTTAGTAGACTCCCACTTCTTTTTAGAAGATGTAGGAGTTTGTTTAATTGAGTCCTTCTCAGGACTTTCAGATAGCTTCGGCTTCACTGGTCTTCCACCCAAACTATCTCTGCCTAATTCTGCATAAGATTGTTCGATTATTCTGGGTAGCTCAGTTTGATGTTCTGTAACATCAAATTCCCTTAATTTTTGGCGGATCGCCACTGCTGCTGCCTCCCCTTTAATATTAGATAATATTATTATTGAGACCTGGTCGAAATTTTTCAGTAATTTCATACCTAAATTTAGAGCAGGCTCTGCCCCGTATTCGTTTTGAATTTGTTTCAGGACATCAGGTATTACCGCAATTGACGGAATGCCATGTGTTTTGGTATAGATGGCAGCAAAGACTGAGCCCCAAGTGGTGCAGTCTTCCAGTTGTGGTGTGATCCCCATTGGTAAACTGATTGTTAGTATTCTGTGTTTCTCATACGGGCTAGTATTTGGAAATACTGCTTCGATTTGAGTAGTTTTTTGAGCTATCTAGAATGGAATTTGCTCACGTTTTGTGGGCATTTTACCCATGACTGCATATAGAGTCTGTGGTGTAATTTTTAGTGTATTCCCCTGTTGAGGAGTTGGATTTGGAATTATTAATGGTTGCTGGACTGTAAAAGTCCGCATGACATATTGGACCAATTGTCTGTAAATTTTTATTAACTCTGTGAGTTGAGTAAGTAAATCCTCGTCTGACATCTCTTCAATGTCAGGATGAGGTGTGTAGCCGGCTAGAATCGGCCATGTTGCTCCTGGTCTACCTAGTGGACCGAGCCTGGTAATGTTTTTGTGATGTTTTAGGGCGCCTTTAAACCAGAGCTGATGCTCCTGGTATGTTAATGGAATTTCAATATCCTCGAAAGGAATGTATTCCTCTGGTGGATCATCTTCTTTGTAGAAGTGAAACATGTGTGTTACTGAATTGGATTCAGGAAATATTACCCATGAATAGAATACCTCTGTCTGAAAGGATTCATGTGCCTCTATCACGAAAACTGCTCTACCTCCTCTTGGTGGTAGGCCATGTTTTATAAGTTTTAGAGTGATGGCTCTTCTTAAGTTTGGAGCGATGTTTATGACACCCTCCTCGGTTTCATTTAAACCTGTAATGTTAAAAACTGCTGCTTGGGCTGGATCAGCCGCAGCTCCACTGTTTCCGGCGTCATTGTCGGAGTCAGGCATTTTGTTGTTTGAAAAATGTATAACAAGTTTCAAGGAAAGAAAGATTGGGTGCACAATATTTTGGAACACTGTATCCTTCAACGTTGAGCAAACCAAACAGCTAATATATAGGGTGTTTCCCTATGTAGCCGTGGTGGATACTTAACCCTGCCCACTCCAGACGTCTTTTGGAGTATATGGGTAGGGGTCTCTTGAGAGAAAAAGCACGGCTGAGTTACTCAGTATCTAACGTTGAATTACCGCCTTACCAAACCGTTGGGCGCCATGTAGTGTAGCTCCTATTTCCCTAATAGGCTCTGCGCATTGGAATAATATATCCTATAGGTTTGACATAGGACTAAGGTCAGTATGTCCCTATCGAGTATATTAAACTTAATTACTTGTGCCAGCTAGCTCAGAGGCCACTAGAAACTCCTTGACAACAAGAAGGGAGTAGTTTCTGGCAGCCGCAAAACATGACCACTTTGTTTCCCTTTAGAATCAGAACGTGTCCCAGAGTCGTGGAAACAATAGATAACTATTTCACTCAGCTCAATCGTGCATGCTTAGTTTTCTCCAAGTTTACACAGAAAGAAATAGACGGGCGTTTCAATAAAAGATTTATTGAACAGTCTTGTTTCTGGTGTAAGTAAAATGTGCTGTTACGATCACAAGACAGTATGCGAGATAAATAATGTACAGTGTGAGCAGTAGAAATAAATAATACTGCGAGAGCATTATCTTTTAGTACATATGCTTTTACATAAATAACACAGACTAAAAATGCGAGTACTCATACGATGTGTTTCTAATCTAGTTCTACCCCAATGTACCTAACCTAACCTAGGTGTAGGGAGAGGTATGAAGTAGGTGAAGTATTCCTTACTATGGCATACTAAGAGTATGTTAAACTTAGTATGCCTAGTATGCCAAGAGTCCCTCTAGGTTCTTATCAGCTCCATACCTGAAGAATGAGAGAGGTAGGAATCTCTTTGCCAGACTCGAACTCCAACACCCCGCAAGGGAAGTCAGATTACTGGAAGCTGGACTCTCTGCGTGCAGGGATGACAGCGTCTTCTCAGTGCGTCAGGCCGGGAAACGGGCTCCTCTGAAGTCGAGGTCTCCTCTGATTTACAGGGGCTAAGGAAGGTATATTTATACCTGAGAGTACCTAAGAATGTTAGTATTGACGTGAGTCGGACAGCGAACGACGTCATGAATGAACCCCTAAGGAATAATGGTTCATGCATAATATATGAGTCCTTGAAGAAATCAATAGTCCTGGGCTAGGGAAACTCCCGCAGCCTAAGGGTCTGTTCTTCATGAACTCGTTGTGACGTTAGGGTGGACGGATGTCGGAGACTATGCCTGTATTTGGAGTGCACGGTTTAATGCCTAAATAAGGGCTGAGATTTTATGCCTATATAAGGGCAGGGCGAATTGTGCCTATATAAGGACATGATACTGGAAAGCCCGTTTATGGACACACTAAGAGAAATACAACAATATCGGTCGTAGCGTATCCGGGGAATCGCCGAGGCGCAGGAGCACTGCCGAATGGTCGGAGATTCCTCGGGGGAGGATAGCCATGTCAGCCACGTTGTGGCAGTCGGGGGCAGGCAAAAAAATCATGTCTATTCGTGCGTGGGTATGATGCGCCGCTGAGGGGTGTGTGTATTGGGGGGTTCGAGGGTTCCAGGTCTGCCAAACATCACAGAGGCCCAAAGTAGCCGCCCATTCAACCAGCTTGTTCGCCTGTGTCACCCTAGCAGGGGAGGGTGTACCCATAGTGTCGAGCGTGGGCTGCATGACCGCGTTAAAATCGCCTCCTAAAATTGTCTGTCCTAAAGGCAGGGTGGAGATAGCGTCTGTAAGGTATCGCATTGTTGGTGTTAGCATAGCAGGTGGGACATATATGGATGCGAGGTTGAGGGTCTTCCCCTCCAGTGTTCCAGAGAGAGTTACAAACCGCCCTTGTGGGTCCCTATGGATGTCGGTGGGGACAAAGGGAAGGGTTCTCTGCAGCAGGATAGCCACCCCCCGGGAGCCTCTGTCAAAGCCTGAGTGCCATACCCTGTCAAATCCGTAACGTGCTAGGAAGGAACATTGGGTCCCCAGGAGGTGGGTCTCCTGAAGCAGGAGGACGTCGGGGGAATGTCTTTGGGCATACTTCAGGACTGCTGTACGTTTGATGCGATCAAGCAACCCATTGACATTCCAGGACATGACTCGAAGAGAGTTACCCCTATGTTCTGGGTGTGCCATATGGAGCGTGTGGTCTAAGGGAGTCATGGAGCAATAGCCCGCCAGAGGCCATTAGCGGGATGCGAGGAGGGTGTGGTCTCCTTGCTCGAGCTGCAATGTATGGGATCGCAGTGCATGTGTGGTAGTCCTGTGTTAAAGTGCTGTGAGTGATAGACTAAAAGAAGAACAGTGCAAAACAGAAAACCAAGCAGTGGACAACGGTCCAAGTCCCCCCATCCCTACCTCCCCCCACCCTACATTTCTGGAACTGAAGCATCTGTCGCCCTACAAACTAGAAAAAGAACATGCTAAACTAAAACGCTTAGCTCCAAGCGGCCTGCAGGGAGTCAAAGAATTGTGCCTTGTCCTGAAAGACCACACGAAGACGGGCTGGGAACAGGAGTTTGTATTGGAGGTTGAGGGCGCATAACTTCTGCTTCACCTCAGTGTAGGAGCGCCGTTGAACTTGGACCTCCTTGGTGTAGTCCGGAAACACCATTATGGTATGGTTTTGGAATTTCAGGGTGCCCAGAGTCCGTGCCTCCCTCAAGACAGCATCTCGGTCCTTGAAGTTAAGAATCCTGGCTATTATTGGACGATGTGGGGCCCCAGGCAGAGGCTTGGGTGCCAGGGATCGGTGGGCCTGTTTGATGGCAAACCAGGCCGACAGAGTTCTTTGGGCATCCATGATGTTATCCACTTTTCTATGAAGGTCGCCATTTGACCCTGTTCAATCCCCTCCAGAAATCCCACCAGACGAAGATTGTTGCGCCGAGATCGATTTTCGGCGTCCTCAGCCCTTCTGTGTAGTTCTTTAGTGTGGGTCAGTAGGTGGGCTACCTGCTCTTTTAGTTGGTGGACATCGTCCTCCACCGTAAAAAGGCGGGATTCCGCTTCTGAGATACGGGCCGTGGCATTGCGCAGGTCCTGCCGGATGAGGGCCATATCTACTCGGACCTCGCCGATCTTGCCCTCCACTGAGGTCTGGGACGTGCTGATCGTTTGCAGGATTGCGGTGAGGTCACTACCAGGGAGGGACGGGCCACCCACGGCACCCTCCATCGGGCCCAGTTACACCATGGTGAACTGGTCCATTTTTGTTTGCGTTTGGGTAGTGGAGGACTTGGGGCCCCGGTCCTTCCCCATGGTCAGTGGCGAGGAAGTCTCTGGCTGGACTGACAGCAGGGGTCCCTGGCCTGGAGTCGGTCAGGCAGGGAGTTGGGGGTCACGTCCGCTCCGACCTCCCCGCGTTGTAGCAAGGAGGGCAAGCTCCGTGGTCCGGGGTGGGGGTCTGCGGACGGCAGGGCCCCGAGGGCCACACGATCTGTGAATAGGTCCAGCGGGCCGGTTGCACAGCCTCTGGGCCCAAGAGAGTTTCCGCCCATTGCGATTGGTTGTGTTCAAGGGCCCAGAGTGGAGTGGGGCCCGTTCCCCCAGTCGTCAGGCCTGTAGGGTGCAGGTAAGGTGCCACAGAAGGGCGTCAAGGGTAGTGGTCGTCCTCCAACGGCCCGGTCAAGTCGGAGGTGGGTAGGGGGGGTTTTCCAAGGGTCCGGAGTGAGCAGGGGCTTCAATGCGCGGGAGATTGTTTCCCCGCCCCCTTACTCCGGTTCGGTCGGAAGGCCTCGATCCACCTCGGTGTCCAGGCTAGGCCACGGTGCCTCCGGGGGTCACGTCCCCGCAGAGAGCGAGATGGGAGCCTTTTGGGCCATCGAGGGGAGTATGCGAGCGCCGCCGCCCCAGGTGATCTAGCGGGCCGGGTACTGTATGCAGAGTTTGCCCCTAGGAGTCTTCGGTCTGTGGGTCCTGGCCCAACCCCTCGTGGAGCCAGAGGATACCGGCGTGGGTCAGGGTCAATGCGCCTCTCCGGGTTCAGTTGGGCGGTGGAGCGTCGCCTTCAGGGGAGCCCCAGCTGCAGGATGAAGGAGGCGGGGGAGGAGGGGCAGCAGCCCGGGTCCGGCGAGTGGATCCACACCCAGGTCGCCCTCCAGCTCAGTTGCGGGTCCCAGGCGAGGAAGGGCCCGATGGGTCTAATGCCTCGGAGGCCTTCCGGGGCCGCGGGGCGCAGGCACACAGTTTCCGCCCCCCCAGAGGGTCGAGGGAGCACTGCGGATCGCCGGGGCAGCAGCCTACGGAGGCGGGCCTCACTCACTGCTGTCTGAGGGATCCGGTGGGACGCGGAGCCGATGTAGGCCCCAGCGAGGATCTTCCGTCCCAGAGTACTTTCTTTCCGCCTTCAAGGTGCGGACGAGGGCCGACCGTCAGCTCAGTCTTCCAGGGGGCCTCCGCCTCTCCCCGGTTGCACCTCTACACCGCCGCTCTCAGTCCATGCCCCTCACAGGCGTGGATCGCTGCTCGGATCCAAGGGGGAGAAGGCTCAGGGGTCAGGGCCAGGCAGGTGCCTCAGCGGCCAGTTGCGAAGCGGTCGTCCGTCGTCAGGAGGCCGGCAAGTGGGGCTCTGGGCCGGTGTCACCTTGGGTCCCCGCAGGCCCCTGGGGTATGATCTCAGGCCTCACCGGGGTGCCTCCGAGACAGGGCCGGGTTCGCCATCTTGTGCAGCCGCGCTGCCAGTCTCGGGGAGGAGAAGTGACGCACAGCGGGTGATGCGGGCTCCTCGATCGTCTTAGGGTGATGGCGCCGCCTTAGGGAAGGAGCAGCCGTCTTTGGGGCAAGGATTAGGCTGCCGATGGCCGTGGATTATGTAGCGGATGACGGAGGGGTACGCAGCACTCTTAAGAGTGCGATCGCCATCTTCACGCTCCAAGCCACGCCCCATCCATAACAACACTTTTAAATATGATTCCATCTGCCGCTAAGTTTTTCTCTGTCATGGATTTTAAAAATGCATTCTTTAGCATTCCCATACACCAGGTATTTGTTTTGATTTTCACTGGCTGGCAAAAGTTTCCGATTCTGTAGAGCTCCTCAAGGCTACACTGAAAGTCCCAGATATAGTCAAACATTGAAAGGTCAGTTGGATTCGCTCTCATTTTCACCAGGCAATGCATTGGTACAGTATGTCGACGATTTGTTAATTGCTTCTGATACTGAACAAGGTTGCAGAGATAGTACGGTGAAATTATTGTTGCACCTGGCATACCATGGTCACAAAGTTTCTCTTTCGAAGTTTCAGTATTGTCGACAGAAGGTCACCTATTTAGGTCACCTTCTGTCGAAGGAGGGTAGAAGGTTAACGCCAGAACGCATCAGTACCATTAATAAAATGCCATGTCTGCAATTTCAGAAGGACGTTCGTGCTTTTATAGGCATCACTTCCTACTGTCGCCAGTGGATCCCTAATTATTCTTTACTAATCAAACCCCTGCTTGCATTAACAACGAAAGACGTCCATGAGCCTTTACCTTGGGCGCCAGATTGTCAGCAATCCTTTGAAGAATTAAAAACAGCTATTTGCTCCGCTCCAGTACTAGGCACGCCTTACTACAACAAGCCTTTCATGTTATACGTCCACGAGATGGCTGGTTGTGCTCTCTCGGTCTTGACTCAAAAATTTGGCGAAAGACAGAGACCTTGCGCTTTTTTGTCTGCTTTGCTTGATCCTGCGCAAGGGCCCTCCTGAGTTGACTGCGAGCGGTCGCGGCCGTGGCCACTTCCATCAGACAATTGGCTGGACTCGTACTCGATAATGACCTCACAGTTATGGTACCCCATGCTGTGGACACACTTTTGAATAAAACAAGGACGCAGCACCTCACCAGTGCACGTCTTACCGGCTATGAATTGACATTGTTTGCCAAACATATTACGATCAAAAGATGTGCCACTCTGAAACCAGCCACGTTATACTACCCCTCCCTTCCGAGAACGATGCAGTTGACAAACATGATTGTATTTTCCGAACAGAGGAAGAGACGAAAGGACGGGTAGACCCGACTGATGTTCCCTTACCTGATCCCCAAGGAGAACTATGTGTCGATGGCTCTTGTTTTAAATTATCAGATGGCACCACCACTGCAACTTACGCTATAACTACATTGTGCACAGTCGTAGAGACATCGGGAGTTCCCTATCAACCTTCCCATGCAGCAGAACTTGTTGCCCTTATACGAGCTTGTGAATTGAGTGAAGGATTAGTTTTCAATATTTACACAGATAGCTAGTATGCATTTGGGTTGCACATAATTTTGGGCGACTGTGGGCGGAGAGAGGGTTCCTTACTTCGCATGGTACTAAGATACAACACAGACAATTGATATTACGATTACTATTTGCACTAGCACTTCCTAAGAAGATGGCTTTTGTGAAGTGTAGTGCTCACAAGAAAGTGACAGATGACGTAGGCAGAGGGAACGCGTTCGCTGATCAAACAGTTAAAGAGAAGGCTCAGAGTAGGATGAAGAGAATGTTTGTTGTAGGCCCAGCTAGGTGGGTTCCCGAGAACACTATGTTTAAAAACACAGTTGAGAGTGTGAAAGAGATACAAAGCGAGGCCATGATAGAAGAATTAGCTGTGTGGCAAGAGAATACAGCACATTTAGATGTAGAAGGGTGTTGGATTGATTTGTCAGGAAAGCAGAAATGGATGCTACCTGATGCATATGTACCTCTTTGGTTACTATGGCTCATGGCCCAGCTCATACCAGTGCAAAAGGTATTTCTAAACTATTGGCCCCGGTTTGGTGTAAGGACAATATTTCCAAAATTGCTGCACACTTAGTGAAAAATTGTATGATTTGTTTGATGCACAATCCTGGGAAAGGTACCCCTACATCATCCGGTAACTTTGCACCACCTACATTCCCCTTTGAAGTCCTTCAAATGGATTTCATTGAGTTAGAATGTTGTAATAATCTCAAGAATGTTCTAGTGGTCATATGTGCATTCAGTAAATGGGTGGAGGCTTACCCTACTAAAGACAATACAGCTATCACAACAGCAAAGGTACTTATTAAAGAGTTCTTTCCTCGATTTGGAATGCCCAGAGTTATCTGGAGTGATAATGGCTCTCATTTTAATAGGAAAGTGATTAAGCTAATATGTGAAGGCTTGCACATTAAGCAAAAGTTCCTTGCTGCCAATCCCCCGAAGTCAGCGGGCTCGTTGAAAAGTACAATGGGACACTGAAACTGAAATTGGCAAAAATTCAGGAGACGACAGGGTTGCAATGGCCAGATGCTCTTCCTTTGGCCCGATTGTCCACTAGGACTACTGCACATTCTAGAGTAGGCTTATCTCCCTATGAGATCATTTTCGGCCGCCCACCAAATGTCTGGGGGGTCCCCAGGCCGAGAAAATTCTCTAATATTGAATATCCTGTATTACTTGATATTACCTTGGGCAATTGACGGAAAGTTTGCGTTCTATTCACCAGCAGGTGCAAGACTCCTTACCTCCTAAGCCAGAGGGTCCCGGCCACAGTATCCAGACCGGAGACTTCGTGCTTATTCGTAATTTTCAGAGGAAGAAAAATTTGGAGCCCAGGTGGAAAGGTACTGAGCAAGTCCTTCTGGCTACACAAACGGCTGTAAAGGTTGCTGGTCGAAAGAATTGGGTCCACGCGACCCACTGCAAAAGAATACCTTTGCCGTTGCCTTTCGACCAGTGGGTATAGGAGGGATTAGGAGACTTTGAATGTGAGCAGGTGCCCAGATTCGTGCCTTTTAGTGATGCAAAGTTAATTTGGACCCAAACAGACAAGGAGAACGATGATGTTTTGAACGAGGCTGTCCCACCAGAAAAAACGAGCTATCCCAGAGCCTCTGTTCAGTGATCATACTGTGCCTGGAGCTGCTAGGTACAACTTACGTCCTCGGCCGAGGACCACTGAGTCAAAGGAAAAGAAAGACTAGGGATGGACTGCATAAGATAGGAAAGTGCTGAGTAGCAGTACCAACGAGGGAGTGGATACATGAAAGAGTTGCCTCTGTTTTGCTCTTGTTGTTTGAACATTAGTTAGGAAAGTATACTTCGAAAAGTATACCACCCTTATCGACGTGGGATAGATTAGGAAAGAGCAAGCTCCACCGCCGGTACTCAAGAGCGCCAACTGATGGACGATAGGAGCCTGTAGCAGTGAGGCTCTGACGGACACTGGGAAAATTTATATTTCTTATCATTTTTGTGCTTTATCCTTTGTTCCATTATGCATCCTTTTGGTAGGCAAATTAATGACGAGGAGCAGCCAATTGCCCCTAGACAACGCAGCGTGATTTGGTCTATGCAAAGTAAGATTGTGTGTGTGTCTGTCTGGTAACTGGTAATACTAGTATGTGGGGTATCATGGTTCCTGGAAGATGCACATAGTGTACGTACAATTAGTGTAACTGAACACCTCCCCATGAGACGCAATAGGAGGGCTGCCACAAATAAGATGTTTGTGAATACTCATAAGAGATTCTTTGGGAAGGGGACCGCTTGATATCCTATCCGGTCTGTTACCAGCCTTTGGACTGCGTACCCACTGTCCCTTGTTAACTACACGTACACTCGGCCACCACAGTTTGTGGAGGTAAAAGGAACTTACGAATTTGGTTACCCCGGACCATGTCTATATCACCAAAACCCAAAGGGTGAGGGTTACTCTGGCTGTGATAACACATTTTGTGATAATTTTTATATGGAAGAACAGTATATTACTCTTGTGGGTTGGCATTATGAAGAATTAACAGTACCTCGAGAAGCTGGTTATTATGCTGCCTGTTGTCCCATAGTGAATTTTACAGACGATTTTTTGTACACTAATTGTTCAGGGACAATACTATTTAAAAATACCCTTTCCTTAGTGAATAAATTAGATCCAAATACTTCTGGAATGAATACTAGATATGCTGCAGTGAATTATAAGGGACTGATATATGCCCACCCTGAGTTTTCCTTTCTGTCCAATGGGACTTATTCAAATGTTTACAACGGTACTGATGATGTGGCTCTCGGGATGGTACTGCCTTTAGGTGTACCATGTAAAAATGTCCAGCCTAAAACAAGATGGGTAAAAAGGACACTGACAAAAGAATTTTGTGGAGGGGTAACAGACTTGGAAGTGAATAGTTATAGCAACGGTATAACATTTGGATACATCCTGTCCTCCATATTTACCTTAGGTGGCACTGCTATGGCCAGGGGTGAGAAAGCTACAGAGTATTTTGGATGTAAATTGCAGATTCTATCCAACACTACGGTGTCAGACTTGATAGATATTACTACTCAGTTAGAAAGCATGCAGGTGTATTCGGAACAGACTAGATATGCAGTGGATTTGATGTTGGCCAAGAGCGGTGGTGTTTGCGCAATAATTGGCGACCAGTGTGTTATGGGTATAGACAACTTGGAAAAGAACATAACACAGCACATTAAGGATATCATTGATAATATCAAAGGCATGAAAAACGGAAATTGGAGTTGGTCTTTCTTAGGTAATTGGGGTTGGATCCTGAAGGACATAGTTTATTTCCTAGCAGTATTAATACTCTGTTGTATTCTCATCTAATGCCTCCCGCTTTGTTGTTCCTATTGTGCCACTGTTTTAACACCCAAACAGCAGATATCTTATCTGCCTCTGTTACGAATGCCGCCATGATGTTACAGAATGATATTGATGATCTTATGAATATAGATGAGGGGATATTCGAAGAGACATCCCTATTAGCTGTCCCACTATCAGATGACAATGGTAAAGAGTGCCCATAGTGCCACCTTCATCACATGTCTACTTATGATGCTGTATCAACTAATGATGATGTCACAGTTACCCCCTGAATATGGGCCAGTCTTATTTACTTTTCCAATAGAAAATGTTTTTAGCTCATGCTAAAAGGAGGGTTTGTTAGATTATGTTCGCTGATGCCTTTTAATGCCATGTATAAGTTAGCATTCGCAACGCCATTTTCTTTTAGACGCCATTTTCTAGCTGTTCGAAACTAATCCTGCTGAATTCCGAGAAATGCTCCTTGCTAAGTTTTGTTTCTGCAACAAAGAACTGTTAGTGCCAGTGCATAACTTTCCCTCTTGGTAAAGGCCCTCTCCTATCTGTCTGGCAGTTTAATCGCAGCGCAGGGTGGAACGGCCTTGAAAATGTTCAAGATACAAGAGTATACTTTTTTTGTCTTTACGCTGTTCATCCACATTTATTTGGAAAATTCCACTGTGGGCGTGTTGTTAGTGGACCATGCAATGCATATAATGTATCTTTATGCTTACAGTTTCCGAGTTCCCTCTATAACACTCTACCGAGGCTGAGCAGACAGGGCCCCGCTCTGAGCGTGTAGACTAAATGATTATTGGTGTATATTCTCCACTGTTTTCTCCGACTCTTCATTTGGTATGGAAGGCTGAGAGGTGGTCAGCGGTGACCCGGGTGGCCCTAGTCGGGTCACTTCCTTCACTTTATCAAATTCCTGTGCAAAGCATTGCCCAGACACCAGCTGTAAAGCCCTTCCCTGGCCACATTCTACAGAGCACCATTCCGACACCACGCTCCAAGACACCATTTAGGGCCCATCCAAATCTCCCATAAAAAGCTCCAACTAAAACTCCCCACAGAGGAGTCGTCTTTGAAGCCATAACCAATCTCTATCTTCAGACTCTGATAGTGAGTAGCTGGACTTCTTTAATATGATTGGGAAAGTACCAGCACTTCTCATTAGTGAACATTTCCTTTGGGTAGTGCATACCTGCACTTTTATATTTCCATTTTAATCTGTGCCAGTCCTGAAATCCCATTCTTGAAATTCTGATCCAGCATCCTCCGCCTTTAAGTCCTATCCAGTCTCTTCCCTGCAAAGATGTGGTTGTGCCCCTCTTCAAGGCTACCCAGAACCTCACAAAAAACACCCCACATCTAGAGCTACCAACTGCACTTTTTTTTACCTGCATGACCAGTATTTTAACATCCGAGCCGGTTCAAAAATTAGCAAAATCATCAAAATCTGGTATTTTCCCCTCTTATCATTACATATTGAAAACAGTAAATAGAAGAAATCACTTTAAAATGTATTCTAGAGCACCCTTAACGTTCCATGACTGATAACAAAAATAAACAAAGACAGAAAAGCCATGTTGAAAATGAATACAGGCCATTTTATGTAAAAGTTCTTTGTCAGCATCATGTCAAAGCTTTTGCAGAATCTTAAAACGTGAACATTTGGTCGGTATTTTACATTGAGAAAGATTGCATCTCAACCCACATCAAAGCCCTACCTCCATTCAAGCCCCAGAAGTACGCCCTCTGCACACACATTGACATGACCCCAGTAATGTCACTGTGTTATGTTTTTCAGATTTATTTTTCAATGGGCACGTACACATCCTGAACGTGCGAACTACTTACAAGCCCAAACCCTTAAAAAAATAAATATATATATTATATCAAAACCACAAAAAAAAAGTGTGTGCGAGTTTCCATTGATGCTGCCAGGCCTGCTCCTAACAAACGCTCTTGTAAAAGAGCACCCACTAGCTCTTCTTTCAAATTGGTAAAGCCAAGAGCTCTGTCTTTTAAATCAGCATATCTACCTTGATTTCACCACTTGGCAGTTCTTAGAGGGTCCAAATCAGAACCTCATTTTTACTACAGCGTGTGTGATTAAAAACTTATCCAGAATCCCAATCTTGACATTTTCGAAAAGTGCGTTAAGTATACAGAATAGTAACTGGTAGGGAGGAAATCCACAATAACCTCCCTTTGAGGCAGAATATTGGGCCTTCTCTCTGCCAGACTCTTGGCATGTTAGATTCTTCAACCAGCTCTCACCCAGACCTCCATCAACCCTGCACCAGTCATCTACCTCCACTCTCTGGTTCTCCTAGGATGTTTTACTAACCAAACGCTGTCCTGCCTTGCACTCCATCATGTCTTTCTTACAGCTCCTCTTTCAAAAACCATTTCCCCCCAAGTCAGGTTGTTTAAATATTCAAACGTGCAGAGATACCTGCATAGTTAGGCCAGATCTTCTTAACCTGCTACGTAAACCAACATAAATGACCTTCTGCTTGACCCTTGGACAAGCATGGTGATCATAAGTGGACGCAACCCTAATTTGCATTTTAAAGACCGCCATGTAAATGGATCATTGCTCCATTGTCATTCAGCATCCTCAAATCGACAGCCAGCTTTCCATCCACCTTCCACAACAGTACGACTGTCTACCTGCATTACAGAATTTGGTTTTATTTTTTTATTTCAAACCCAGAGGTACACAAACAATATTTTTTGATTGTGTCTCAAGCACACATAGGCCAAACCATGTTTCAGGTGCTGCCAAAAAGGATTCTTCATAGTATGCGAGACCCTTAGCGTCCTTTCTTTCCCCTGAAGCGAAGGCCGACCCTTAACAGTCTTGAAGGCCACATGCTGTACAAGTTCTCCAGTTAATATGTAGCACTGTCTGGTATGTAAGCATTCTTTACATGCGAGAACTTCGCATCTGTGTACACCTCATCATTTATCAGAGCATCAACAAATGTTGTATTGCTGTTAATAATTCAAATACCTACTACCTTATGAATCTCTTATTACTGGATACAACACTTATGTTCAGACATCTACTCAAATAAAACGCACAACCAAGGAGAATTATCAAGTAAATTTGGACTCAGTCATCAGCATCAAAAAAGATAATACCTGACAAGATTACTTAGTATGCTGCAGTAAGGTAACCTTGGGGGAAAAAGAATTGACAACCCATTGCCGCTCATTTGTGCCTACTCACAAATACTGAGCGTTGTACTGCTCTTTTAATACCACAGAAAAACCCTAGACCTAATTTAAAACGTGCTGGTAATACAACGAAATGGTTAAAAAGCCTAAAGGTACCAAACTTTTTTACCACTTTCCTCTATTTCATCCTTGATTACATTAAAGCAATACCCGACTCTAATAACTTAGCTGACAACTAGAAACTGAAGAACAGAGGGGATAAGAATGATGCAAATTTTACCAGGTGTAACCTCATCATCACGAGTTATTTCCCAGCTTTTCCTGCAAACCTCTAAAAGAGAAATAATGCCTTAAGGTATTTTTTGTTACCACTAAGAAACAACCAGTTCTTGAAATAGAATTTTAAAAGAGCAGAGCGCTGGCTTACTAATTTATTTTACATTATTCTATAGCTCAGCTTAACCCACGCTGGGTCTCAGTGCGCTTTACAAATGCAACAGCTTTGGATATCTGAAATCTCTTCACAGAGAAATCGGAGAATACTGAAAATGAAGTGCTACAAAAAATGGAAATCATAAGTAGAGTGCGTGTAAAAAATATTAATACTCACAGTGCTGCTCATGCTGATACTCTCCCAGTAAAAAGAGTGCATTCCTGAGGAAGAGGGGTGCAGAGTGCATTCCTGAGGAAGAGGGGTGCAGAAAGAGGCAAGAGGGTGCAGAAAGAAGCAAGCGAGGTGCAGAAAAAGGCAACAGTGGTGCAGAAAGAGGCAAGACAGGTGCAGAAACAGGCAAGAGAAGTGCAGAAACAGGCAAGCGAAGAGCTGAAAGAAGCAACAGTACTCTCTCTTTTAAATTGAAGAATTGCAGGAAAACTGTCCTCATCGCCACAAAAGATGACTTCCGCATGACTCTGGACAGAGGACACAGAGGCCCTCATCCTCCTGGACCTCTCCGCAGCATTTGACAAAGTCTCCCACCCCTTCCTCCTCCAACACCTACACGACATCGGAATCCAATGATGCACTGGATCTGCTCCTTCCTGTCTGGAGAGACCTAGTCAGTCAACCTGGCACCATAGACCTCAGATGCCCGCGAACTCATCTGCGGAGTGCACATGGATCCACCCTAAACCCATCCCTGTTCAATGCATACATGGTCCCTCTAGTCAGCATTATCCGTTGTCAGAACATCAACGCCCTTTCCTAAGCCAACGACACACTACATTACGGACAAGACAACCAGTACCCGGATCAAGTTCAATGCCTTCATTACTGAAATCGCCCACTGGAGGAAGACCAACTCTCTAAAGCTGAACACCAACAAGACTGAAATTGTGATCTTCAGGAACAGCATTTCACCATGGGACTCCACCTGGTGGCCAACAGAGCCAGGACCGACACCCACCTCCATCACCCATGCCAAGAACTTCGCGATCATCATCTACAGCAAGCTCAACATGACGGCAAAATCAATGCCATCATCGCCTCATGTTTCCATACCCTGAAGGTGCTAAGGAAGATTTTCAAATGGCTCCCAATCAGCACCCTGGTCAAATGCAAGCTGGACTGCCGGAACACCCTCTTATGCCGGACTCAACAAAAAAACTCACCAGAAAGCTTCAGAGCATTCAGAACTCAGCAACCAGAATCACTCTCAACCTCCCACGCCGCACTCATTAACACACCACACCTGAAGGCACTCCACTGGCTCCCATTCACAAAGAAGCACAAGTCAAACTCATCACACACACTTTCACGGCACTACATAATAGTGGCCCAGCATACTTCATCAATCGTGTCTGCTTTCACAAACCTTCCAGACACCTCCACTCGTCTAGGCTCCTACTTGCACGAATCCCACACATACAGAAAACCAGATCCGTCAGTCGAACCTTCTCTTACATCACTCCTAAGCATGGAACGACCTGCTGCTACACAGAAGAGCCTCCTCCTCACTTCTTGAATTCCGCAGGAAGCTGAAGACCTGACTTTTCAAGTAGTCCCATGAGGCCCTAGGTGTGGCTAGACTCACACCTGTTCAGCTCCAAGATACCCTCCCAGGGGATAGTGCACTCTACAAATCTACATAACAAGTAGCTGAGTACCTGAAAGTATCTGCCCATTTAAAGCACTGATGACAACTTCTAAATGAGCGCATACCTTCAGATCTTCATCTTTCTTAATGGGCATGCGTGTCAGACAAACTGGGAATTGAACCTGGGACCACAGGCGAACTTCACCTCTCTGAAACAAGTGCATTAATGCACTGAGATATTTTACCTGCTGATGGCCATATTTGATGAATCTCAAAACGTAGCAAGGACTTGTTTCTATGAACCAGAACCAAAAGGGGCAGGAGTGATGGACAGCCAGGGTGCACGCTTGGAGGGACATAAGGTAAGAGGTATCCAGCCACGGTGCTGTCTCTGTCACGCAGCAGAGGTTGCCAATGTCCCTGCCATGTCAGGACTCGGTCCCAAGCACCCATCACAGGACCACCCCCATACTAGCTATGGGGCGTCCACTCAGGAGGCCCCTTTGCGGAGGACCATCTAACGGTTCCCCTCGGAGCCTTGACCCGCTTACCGCTTTCACCATCTCGGCGGGCAGCAGGTAGAAGCGCTTGGCAGTCTTCTCCAGTACCGCACATAACTCCTGCGCGGCCATTTTCCGCTCTTTCGGTAGTCAGACTAGGGGAGAGGAGAGTATGCAGCCATCAGCTCTCGGCGGCCGCTTCTAACCCGGCATGGGCATCTCCTGTCACTACTTGCAGACCTACTGCCGGGAACTACCATTACCTACGACCGGGGGGGGGACGAAGAGCTATGATGATAATCGCCAGCGGCAGTCAGCCCGGGTACAACCAGGCACTACTGGAATTATGGTTGGGGCACCAACTAATAATTAGTGTTTTTTAATAAATGTCTGCGCTGTAGTCTGCAATCTCTAAATTACAAGAGTACTGTTCCCCCGCTGTCCCTTTAAATTCCGCAGCGGCTAATGCACGTCGTCGTTGTATAGTGAGAGAGATGGAATATACCAATGCAACGGGAAAGGGGGTTGCGGTGGCGAGGGCACAGTATCCCGATTCCCTTCTCCGCCAGCATTCGTGCACTCTTCGGCTCTGTCCTCTAAAGCCTCGGCCTGTGCTCGCTGGCCAATCATTATTTTCCTATGCCCGAACCACGCCACCAACTATCACGCAGTTCTTTAAGAAATCGGAGCACCCCATTTAGAAATCTTTTATTTCATTTCTGCGTAAGGCTATTGAGCGCATTTTTAAACCTGCTGGTGAGTGTACATTAGCCCACATCTGTATAAAGCAAGAAAGAGCACGATGGTGATATAAAAGGCACCCCTTCAGCTTTGACTGCAAAATTTCATTCAATCAATCATTCACTCGCTAACACTTTTAACGGCAAGGAAAAGCCAAATGTTCAGAGGTTTCATGATAATAGTCTCCAAATTTCCCTGAATTTGATGTGGTTTATAAATATTACAAGAAGAGGTGAAACGGTTTCCGCTTTCCGCAAATTTGACGACTCTTGTCAACATCTCAGTTGAACTAGGGACACTGGGAGCTGCCGACAGTGGAATAATGGGAAACCAAGCTCGAAAGCCGGCCTCGGCTCAACACAGTGTGGTTCTGGACAAATCACTCAATCTCACAGTGGTCGAAAAAAGCAAACAAGGAGTAACTGTCTAATTCCGTTGTAAAGCGCCCTCTGTTCGCGCTATGAAAAAAATACATAAAAAGCCACAGATCTCAGATAACCCCAAGTTTGAAGGTCATAATCCCCCTCCCCCTTTGAATCTCCTTGGCGTTAATGAGTGTCGTGCCTCCCAGTTTTCCCGACAATAGCCCCCATATGTTATTGAAAGGCACTACAATATATTAGTTCTCCCCCAAAATAAATGTTTGAAAAGTCACTACATTTCTCGACAGTGGCCTTAAATATTTTTGAAACATATGACTATGTCTCTGAACTGTCTGAAATGTATGTTGGCGAATAGCCCCACATTTCCCTCAACTGTATTGACTGACACCCAGCAGGCGATCTAATCTCTCTGGGGAATTTCAGTAAGCACATTATGCAAAGGCGTTTATTTGCCAGTTTCCTTCCCTTCCCGGATTCAACGGCACGAAGAGGAGCTCTCTGCGATTCACTAGCTATTATATCTGCTTTGAAGCAACCCTGCGGTTATTTTGCAATGCTCTCTGCCAGATCCGAGGTTGCAGGCGCGCAGAAAAGCAACTGTCACGTTCTCCTTATCGAAGGCGACAGGTGCAAGGGCTACTGCAGGGCCCAGTCTAGGAGTACAGCATATACAACCTTATGCTGTAGTTCAGAATGCTGGTACTCAGACTGTACCCGAATGCTCCAATTTTGACAGAAAATAAAAACACTAGTATGTAGTGATAAACTGACTTCTCAGAAACACGCAATTTAGTCAAGTGTGGAAGCGGACATGGCTGCATCGTGCATAGGCTACAACAGAAGCCTGGGGCCTGTGACGCCTAACCAGGGGTCCGCCAGTGTTTAGAAAATTAAATAGTATTAGCAGATTAATAAAGCACACACACATAAAAATCAAAACAGAAGATAGAAAGTTTTAAAACGCTCTGTAAATGGGAAGGAATTCGAAAATGGAAGCTAAAGATTAAGTCGGAAACTTTACCTTGATTTGTGGGAGCAGTGCAAGTCTTGCAAACAGACTCTAGTTTGGAGCACATAGGTGGACTATGAGGCCTCAAATGAAACAGTCGTGTACACGACAAAAAGAAAGCATGGATTTGGAGCAAAAGGTAAATTGACATGCTACAATCTAGAATACTGCTTTATCTTTTAGAAATAAAACTACATTTGAACGTTTCCATTAAAATTAAAATAAAAAATTCACATATTGGTTAGTTCATTAAGTTCAATATTTCATAATTTGTGTGTTTGTTTGATGTATATCGTTTCTGTATTTTTGAGTATTGATTTGAGGGTCAAATCATAGAAATTGCATAGGTGGGGTCCCCAGCTTTTATTAGTGATTCAGTGGGGGTCCACAGACGTCAAAATATTAAGAACACGCATCAAGGGTCAGATTAACGCATTTTAGTGCTGGTGTCTGCATCACTAAAATACATTATTTAAACATTATAGCGCCCCAGGGACCACCCAGTACGAGGCACTGAAGGCTAAATGGCTGCATTTCACAAAGCAGCCAGTGCGAATTTGATTTGTAGAGTTGAGTTGTTGGCACTGGTTTGCTGCAGATCATCTGTCACATTGAGCTCTGCACGGATAGGAGGCGAGTTGAACCCTGCCATGCACTGTTTTTTTTCTTTTTTTACAGTAAAGCCAGGGCAAGCTCAACTTCTAATGAGCCCACTGCCCTTCCTGACAGGGTCTCTGGAACTATGTACCACGTGATGACAACTGAAGTTCCAGACGGGTGCACAATCTGCTGTGCAACGCTCATATAGATTCAATCTGGCGCGGTGCCTTGCATCAACAGTAAGTTAAAACTTTCACACAACAATCATGGACATTCTGAATGTCGGATGCAGTGGAGGACAGTCGAAAGGGCAGTGATCGGGACCCCCTCAGACTGCATGAGGAGACCACCTGCCTGATACCCTTCCAGGGCCTGATGTCAGAGGAGAGCCGCCACAGGCCACTTCTGTGGTCCTGGATCAACCTGACCTGGCGGGGCCTCCAATTAAATTTCTGTGTCTGCAGGGCCTCAGGTGTCCCAGTGGAAGAAGCTACAGCCTAACCAGCATCTGGACAACATAGTGTGTTTCTTATTCAGGGCAGCTGGCGCAGTAGGAGGCGGATTGCTTCCCAAGCCACCACTAGCTGTTCCACTGCGAGCAGGCCCAACAGCCCCTTTGCCTGGTGAGTCAAGAGTCCTGGAAGCACCGGGGCCACATCCTGGTGCCCGTAGAGGAAAGCAGCACCAAAAAGTACAAGGTAACATCACTCCTAGTTTATATTTTCATCATTATCATAAACTTTATTTCGATCACCAAGATCATAAAAGTACATCACAATGGATCATGAGCACAAAAGTACAGCACAAAAAAATCCCAGGACAACCACACAAGGGAATGAAAGTCAAATCACATTAGCAGCAGAATAAGTGTATAGTATCAGTATTCGATCCCAAACTCAAGGGTTTAATAAAGACACGAACCAAAATTCTTAATAGATCCATAGAAAACAATAGCAACATACAATAGATAGACTCGGTGTAACATGACCAGTGTAATTACAACTAATATCGATTAATGACACAGGCTGTTCAAACAACAGCAACATACAATAGAGAATCTCGATTTAAAGTAACCTGTGCAATTCATACCTTGTGTTGATCAATAATACACGCCTTTCGGTCAAACTATATATAAAATCTGAGGTAGACAATGGCAACATACATTAGATTGGCTCAAGATAATGTGACCTGTGCAGTATCAGCTTGTTCCACTAGACGAACTATGGAGGAAAAAAACAGTTTTGCAATCCGCAGGCCATTATTTCAATATATTATAACCACTAAAAAAACCAATAAAAACATACATTAAAAATTATCTCGATATAAGTTGGTCATACAGTTGCATCGTAAATTTAGCACAGACCACAAAAAAAGTGTGAAATGTAAAAGAAACTCGAGCCCAGAACAGAGTCATACATCCATCCTACTTATTTTGAAAAAGGGAACGTTACTTAACAGTACAAATTTATAAAAACCAAGGACAGCAATAGCAGCATACATTGAATTATCTCTATATAGGATGGCCTATACAATTGCAGCATAAAACAATTTGTGAGCTAAGGAGGAGGACTGGAAGATTCTCAGTCCCCACATCAATTAGTCACTTTCTTAAGGTACACGTAGAACGCCTAATCCACAAAGCCATCAAGTATTTAGCCATGCCAAAGTCCACCACTCTACTTGTATCAGTGCTAAGTATTCTGTAGGCTTCTAAGTGGCGCCTAGTGCCCATGTTTCTGGGACTACCCACTTTGCCCGAAGACTGTAATAACATAGGCAACAAAAATAAGATGTGGATTAGTGTTTCAGGACCTCCTAAACAGGCTGGACACAGATCATCTGATATTTCATTTGCTTGCCATTTACTACAAAACTTTTTAATGGGAAGAGTTCTATATCTAAATTGGAGAAACAATTTCCGTGCAAGAGGAGGAGCAATTTCGTCAATGGTTGGTTCATACCATGGGCAAGTTTATATTTTCACAATACATCATTTATTCCCTAGACCATGTAAAGCACTGTAACAATTGGTATCTTGACTTCTGTAAGGATACGGAGCTGTGTAGAACAAGCAATTAAAATACTTAGGACCGAATGCCACCCATCTACATGTATTCAGCAGTTTAATTTTGGGTAAATCCACTTCTTTCAAACTTAGGGAGCACTGCCAATTGATCTGAAATACCCCAAAAAATTATTCCTCCTTAACAGCTGCGGATGATTTGACCTCAGTTTTTTCTAAGGAAGTACACTTAATTTACATTATTATTAAGAGTGTCACTGGTCTCCATTTTTCTACATCTGTAGTTGAAGCTTCATCCAAGCCAGGGGGCAATTGCCAGGTTGCATATTATGCCAGTCATTCTGAACTCTATTGAACACTATCCTCCCCTTTACTCCTTCTCCCACTGTCTGCCTGTTTGCACCTTTCGTAGGGCTCCTTTGCTATGGTGGAGTAGCGTCACCCCCTGCCAGAAGCCTAAAAACATAAAGAATAAAATGATAATAAAACGTATTTATTATCGTTTTATTTTTCCTTCCCGGGCCTAGTCTTTGGGGGCAAGGCCTTCAAGGTAACAGTGACGATGGGGAAGTGGTAGGCACTGTTGTCAGTGCACGTTGGTTTGGCCGGCCGTCTTAGGATGGCTAAACTGACATGCGCACTGAGCTGTCTCCAACCCAAGCTGCGTTGCCGGGTTGGAGACACCAGACACAGGCTCCCAGTCTCCCTGGCAGCGCAAATTGAGGGCGTTCAGGCCAATCCTGGATCGTCCACAGGGGAGTCTGGGAGTCTGTGCCTGAAGTGGATATGAGAAGAAGAGCACAATGCAGCGGGCGGTAGGTAAGTTCTTTTTATGTTTTTTTAAATATTCGCCCGTTGCCCCCCACCACCGCCCGCCGCTCTTCCCTGACATCTGCCGCTCCTGCTTTTGCAATACAGTAGTCCTTTGCTCACTTCCCCTCTTTGCCCATTTTCACTTGCCATCCTGTCACGAGGTTTATCCATTTCCACTATGAAAATTTTGACCCGCTCAATCACTTGAATCCAGGGGTCTAGCATCCATTGGTGCAGCAGGTGCAGTGGTACTGGAACCTGATTGTTGATGTACTTTGCAATTCAAACAGAAGCCAGGGGGCCAATTTCCTTCCTTGCACTGGGGCACATGACATTACTGTCTTCGCCACTGCTTGAATCCTTGTCATCTCTTTCGGTCTTTCCTGCAGTGTGGCATCCCCACTCTCTTTCATCCCTCTCCCCCTGTTTACCCATATCACTTCTTTGCTTGGTCTCTACATTACCTCATCTGTAATTCCATTTCACTTCCACCCTTTCCCCTTTTCGTCTTTTGTGGTACACAGTCTATCTTTAATGCCAGCCCACATTTTTACCCCTTTTATGGCCGTTTTAATCTTTTCCCATGTCACATTTGCCCTCTTCTTGTGGTTACTCCCAGCTTTGCCCATTTCTTCTCCTTCAGCTCGTCAAATCTTTGCTCCTTTTTTCTCACAAGGCAATCCCGCCCACTCTTCAGACATATTTCTTTTTGTCCTAAACCCCTCTATCAAAACAGTTCTTAGTCTTTCTAGTTCAGGAAACAGGGCTGGAATCAAAGGCTGCAACTAGGTATCTTTTCAAGCTGCACAGACATATGTCCTTAACCAACATTTCGGACCAGTGAACAGAAAGATGAGCACAAAGTGAAAGAAAAAATGGAAATAGCGAAGAATAAATGCAACATTTCATACATGGCAACATTTTGACATTAGAAACAGGGAGATTTTGAAAAAAAACCCAGGGGGCTTCATTTTCCCCATTGAGCCACATTGAAACAAATGCAAATTTAGGCGGGAAACAGGTAAAATAAAGCCGTTTTTGGCTTTAAAAACACTCGGGAGTCTCCAGCCTGAATCGGGTTTGTTGACATGTATGCATAAGTCCAGATTTATTTATAATGGTAGATTTGCATGTGTAACTTTCTGGACGAGCATGCTGGGAAAGTATTTTGGTTATCGACTTTTTAAGCAATATATGTGTCTATCAAATGTTTTAAAGCTATTTCTAAACCTTTACATTGTACAGAACGTGGTTATTTCTGTTTTGCATCTCATTACATGGCTTTAACTGCTTTGTCCTCCTTGCGACAGTGTCACTCGAAGTGTCACACATAAGGCCTTGCAATGTCACACCTAAGGACATTATAAACATGGAGATGTCACACATAAGCTAAAGAAAAACTTGGCAGCTATGCAGTAGACTCGAAGTCTGTTCTGCTGAACTCCGTGGGTAGTAAAATGTTTTCTATCTACAGTCAAACAGGCATCGTTTACCGGGGGAACGTTCCCTTTAACTGCATTCGATTTCTCTTGCTCAGACTGTGTTGCCCGTCACCAAAGAAGTTGTTTCCATATTTGATTGGTGGGAAGTCCTACTCACGTGTATGCGATACCCGAGCGCTCCATCATTGTGGTATGTTTTGGTATCGTTTTGTCTGTAGTCATGCCTGGCTCTGCAGTCAGCGCTGCTCTGAATACGTCACACTGCTTGCGTGCTTTCACAACTCATCTACGTGTTGTCTAAGACTACCACTTTTAGTGCTTTGACAAGTATAAATCTTTAAAGAATACATCCACGCTAGAGTATGGTAGGCACTGGTTGTATAGACCTGTGCTGTTGCCAATAAATATTTCCAAAAATGTAACCGAAAAAGCCAGCAAGCTAGAACGTGACAAAGGGCGCACTGTGTTTGCGACATTGCTGCATCACTGAGATTGAAGCAAAACAGGAAGTTAAACACTGTCAGGCAGAGGAGAAAATAGAAAAAAACTGCCGACACAAGACAAGCGAATCACACACAGAGCCACGTAGGACTAAAGGCTGTGCAGAGAGAGAGACAGGAGCGTGTCCTTACCTCCTCCTCCCCAGCGGCTGAGTCCATTCTTCGGGCACCTGCGAGGGGGTACGGCAGGTCTGAGGCCAGCCGGGGGCCTCTGACCTCCACAGGCAGAGTCAGGCCCCCTGGGACGGAGCTTTTCAGCTTCCTTACGGCTGCCAACTGGAGAGTGAGCCTGTGAGGACAGGCACTGCGAGCAGACGGGGTGCCAGTGGTGGATGAATGACTGTCAACCGAGCGGCTGCTTTCATTGCCCTCTCCGTCTTGTCCACAGGGAGCGCACGAAACAATACGTATTTGTTTTCAAGCTTAATGAAACATTTCTCTTTTTAAACGGACACAATAAGGTAGTTTCATAAACTAGCACGGCTGCCGGAAACACATGTGCATCTTTTCACTATGTTAAATTCGTTCCTGCGTTAGTTATAACACTAACTGGCAGGATGGTTTGAACACAGAAAATGTCGGAAAGGTGAATTTAATCATCAAGAAAGTACCATTTTATTATTTTGGCACACATTTATAGGCTTCGCCATGCACCCGGCATGTAAGACAGGTAGCTTTGTATCGCCAGCTCTGTACGCATAGGTCGGGTGACCAGATTGCTCCATGTCACCGGGACACTACTTTTCCATGCCTGGACTTTTCTTTTACATATATATCATTGTTATCCGATGTGCTGGTTCAATTGGTGCAATTACAATGAACCAAGACAACAACTCCCAGAATGCACTGATATCTAAAAGCATCGGCCAGGCATGGAAAATGGTATCCCGGTGACATGGGGAAATCGGATCTGGTTAACCTAGCATAGTAGGGCCCATGGTGTCATCTAAAAATATTTAGTTGGGAGGAGGAGTCTGTAGAAAAATAACAGGCTACTGTGCCCCTACACCAACTTTGGTACTAGACTCTGTGTGCAGTCACATCTAGACACTCAGATCCCGAATCCAACAGAAAGCATTACACAGAACATCACACATGCAACCAACACAGTAATGTACCATTACATGGCTGAGTATCACTGCCCCAAAACAGCACTCCCTTCCGAGCAAAAACACAGAAGCACCCAACACAAAACCTTGCGTTGTACCCTGCACACTCATCCAACACAGTTCAGATATTCCATATTTATATATAGCATTTAATATTGCGATCATTGCCCTCAAAGGGTTAACAGGCTGCAGCACAGTGCCCTGTCACTCCTAACCATCCTCTCCATAATTCTCCACTGCTTGACCAAATAGGCCCAGCGCAACCTCTGCTTAGAGGAACTGCCCTGAAGAGGAATGGACCTTACCCCGGCCACATCAACCTCTAGGGTCACCAGCACAACATATAAGTGGCTAGACTGAAGGCAGAGCCAAGACCCCAACAACAAAGGAACGCTCCTTTTTTTCGTGCATCAGGTGCAAAGGCACCAGGGCCCAGGAGGGCGAGGCCCCCCCCTGCAGGCTAGCTATCATTTAATATCCAAGCACAGGCCTGCGAGATCATTGCTTGCATTAGGGCCCATAAGAAACTTGCTACACCACCGCCAGCACATGACTAACTGGTCCTGTGACCCCTGTCACATGTTCTGCCAGCAGTAGAGAGGCAGAAACCTGACTGGTAATTGATTCTACACGTATGAACCACAGTCTTTCAGGAATCAAACACCTGACATACGGCTGACCATGGACAAAACTTTGAAAACTTTCAGAAGTATCAGTCTGACAGGCGACTTGTTGTTCCCATATCCTGATAGTTACCTGCGGGGAGCAATATGCCGTAACTGGCTTCAATGTTACTTACTAACCTAGAATAGACACAATGGGTCACAAGATTGTTCATCCAATCTCCTAAAAAGAGTGCAAATATCACCGATTTTTCGCCACTTATATTGTTTGACAGTCCAATGCAGGATCCTTTTTAATAGTATGACCATTGTTCATACGGCAGTGTACTAATGTACAGCACAATTTTTGGCCAATAAATTCTCCTTTCATATTCCAAAGAGATCCTTACGCTCAGCTTATGCCTTCCACTTGACAATTTCTAAAATCCAGACGTGCAAATTTGGTGACAGAGACTTTTCAGTTGTTGAGACTAAACACTGGAGCAGTCTTCCGCTTAATTCTGGCTGATCTAATTTTCGAATGTACCATATAGCAGGTAAGTAGGGGTCAATAGTCACAAAATAGGAATTTCAAGAAAAAATATCTGCATATGAAGAAACAGACTCAGGAAGGCCAGAAGGAGAGGGAAGCCTTCCAAACGGCTCTGAAAGAACAAGCAGCCTTGTTGACTACGAATCAACGAGTTCAGGACACTGCTATATTGCACCTAACAGATGGTATTTCAAGTCCACAGGTGCACCATAATGTCCCGGGTTCAGTCCTACAGAAGTTTCAGGAAGAGGATGACCCGGACTATTTCTTCATAAATTTTGAACAGGTGGCAACAACTGCAACATAGCAAACAAGGACATGATGGACAGAGCGCTGAAACTTTTCAGACACTCACCCCCAGTCACAGATCTGGGTTGAATCAGTCATTGTTCTTTAGCTCACTTGCCACCCCAGCCCAGCCATATGCAAATCAGTCTTGACCCTGTTCCTGCTGGGAACAGTCCAGCCCAAACTGCTAAGCCAGGTCTTCCCTGGACCTGAAACAAGCATCCTGGGACCAGTTTTGGGAAACCCTCATCAGCCAGGCTAGCTTGAATCCAGTGGCAAAGTGAGCAAGGGATCCACGTCTGGGCATTCCCTGTCAACTTAGGGCGAACAAAGCAAACACAAGGAGATGATGGACGGAGCGCTGAAAGTTTGCAGACACTCACCCCCAGTCACAGATCTGGGTTGAATCCATCATCGTTCTTTAGCTCACTTCGCCACCCCAGTTCAGACACAGCTATATGCAAATCAGTCTTGACCCTGTGCCTCCTGGGAACAGTCCAGCTCAAACTGCCAAGCCAGGTGTTCTCTGGACCGGAAACAGGTATCCTGGGACCGATGATGGATTCAACCCAGATCTGTGACTGGGGGTGAGTGTCTGAAAAGTTTCAGCACTCCGTCCATCATCTCCTTGTGTTTGACACCTGCAACATAGCTACAAGAGAGATGGTGTCAGTATATAGCACCCCTACTATCTGGGGAGCTACAGGCTGCCTACCAAGCTGCGAATCCTGATGGAAACACTGACTACATCAACATTAAGCGTGCCATCCTAGAACACCTGGATTGCGATCTGGAATATTATTGGGGAAAGTTCTGCAAAGAAAAGTGGGGCACTAAGGACAACCCCAGAGCCTTATACTATCTGATCAGGGATTTGGGAAATCAGTGGTTACAACCAAGCACTTCCACAGCAGACAAAATAACAGAGAGAATCTACCTGGAGCAATATCTAGAAGCCCTACCTCCCCATACCAGATCCTGGGTGAAACAACATCCCAACTGGACTGTAGGGTCGACAGTAGACCTGGGTTGTACATTCCACCGTTCCCCTGAGTTCAGAGTACAACCCCAGCATCCCCTTGGCGGGAATATGAAGGATCCAAGTAGGGGAGGAGGTCCCCCAGTGGAGAACAGGGGATCAGGCCCACCTAAATTTCCAGCCAAAGCCCCGGTGGGAGGGTGTGGGTTGCCCCAGTGACCCCAGTGCTTCCATTGTGCTGTATGGGGTCATATCGCCTGACACTGTCCCTAGAAGGCTAATACTGGTGAACCTATGGAAATAGGATATAGTCAAGGCAGGGTTCTGTATACAGGGGAGGAGACAAAAATATAGGAAGAAAATACACCTAAATGGCAAACCTATTGACACCTTATTGGACATAGGGTGTCACTATACCGTAGTAAGTGCCAAGCTTGTTTCCCGAACTCAGATTAGGCCAGGTGAGTTTGTACAGGTGACCTGTGTACCCGGGGATTAAAAGGCCTATCCACTGCCGGCAGTGTTTCTGGAAGTGGAAGGAGATCAGCAACTAAGAAAGGTGGGGATGGTACCTGAGAAAGTGATTTTAGGTCGAGACTTACCCCACTTTGAGAAGTAGCTATCCAATCTGACCCAACAGACAATAGCTATAAATTGGTTATGAGAAGCCCCATTCAGTGAGATAGAACTAGACACCCCAAAACCCCAGCAAATTATAAACAACGACAAAGGAAAGGGGGGAGAAGAAACGATTTCACTTAACCTCTCTTCCTGTAAATGTTTGAGTCCTCGCCTCCCCAGAAGACCTGCAGACTCCCCCTCGGAGCTTCTGGTCAGCCCAAAGAGATGATGGCTCGTTGGTGCATGCGTGGGAGCAAGCCATGGAGCAGAGACCCGGACAGGAAGGCCCCTAATTCTTTGTTAAGAATCGGCTGTTATATAAGATAAAACAAAATAGGGAGAAGGACACTGAACAATTAGTTGTACCCATGGCCTTCCGGGAACAAGTCCTACACCTTGCACACAGTCAGAGAGGGGGAGGGCATTACGGACAGGAACACACCTTAAAGTACTTATTGGAAAAATTCTACGGGCCAGGGGTGTATAAAGAAGTGGCCAAATTTTGTTCTGCCTGTCCCCACTGTTAGCTTGTGAACCCTGCAGGGATAGCCAAGGTGCCCCTTTGGCCTCTCCTTTTATTGAAAAGCCTTTTCGGTGGGTGGGTATGGACCTTGTAGGTCCCCTCACCCCCTCTGTTCGTGGGCACCTGGAGCCATATCAGGAGATTTTAGCCGGTACACAGCTTTTTTGACTGTCCTGGCGTCCCAACCTTTACATCCACCCTAGCCGGTATTCTATCCTTTTCTAGATACCAGCCCAGGCCCCAATGATTTTAACATAGTATTACTATTAAAATGCACCGTGGGAGACCATTGGCTAACCGGGGGCCTTTCTGATTTCTAATGGTCCTTGTTTCTGTCACTTGGCTAAAGCGCTTCCCGTTTTTTCACTCGTGGCAGTTATCTAACCAAGAGGACCACCCTGGCCCCACGCCAGACCTAGCTGGTACCTTCATGATGCAAACCTCACACCCAACGCCCCCCACCCCCGCCCGCTCTTGCCTATGAATGGGGGTGATAGTGTACATTGTATTTACCAACGTATACTCATATATGTTTATGTGATTAATCTATTCCGCCCCAAGAGATGGGTCACTCAAACAATTTCCGCCTTTGCAGAGTTTTGCCACGCCGTAAGCAGCCGGGGTTACGGGTCACCACTCATTACTGCCCCAGGCTATCAAACCTTTTGCTTTCCATAGGGCTTCCTTAATTAGCAGGTGTCAACTATGGCAGCACCGAGGGTTTTATACACCCACACCACATACTCCACGTAGTCCATAAACCCCTACTCATACCAATGAGGTCTTCCAGAACACGAGGGATTGTTTTTTCTAACAACCAGTAGAGGACAATACCCATTATCTGGACTCTACCGCTCTCCAGGCTTCTACCTTCCGTCATTGCTGCGGTTGGTGTGGACGCACAGGCTGACGCACCTGTTTCGGAACCGATAGGTGAGTCCCCTGTGTCCCTAGTGGCGCTATACTGTGACGGTGTATTGTCACCACTCATATCAGGCTGTATCATTGTTCCACCTGGTCGTTAATATTTGCTACTAAGCATGGGAATGTACTGTGCATGTTTTCATATAACCTCCTCTCATTGATGCACCAGGAGGGTTCACCTACTGGTGTGGGCCACCATTGCCTTTAGAATCCTTTATATGTTTTTGCTAAAATTGCTCCACTTTCCACGTGTGTCACAACACATCGTAGTCCACTGCATCTGTCTACAGGTTTCCTTGTATGTTGTCTGCTCAGTGGCCTTATCCTTGCCTTCTGTCTCCCCACTTTTCTCCCTTCCAGGTCCGCGAGAAGGACGTTTTTACTCTACTTGACATTTCTGCCCCCCACCCCGGATTACCTTTGAATCCGAAAACACAGGGACAGCACACTTAGGATCCCTCTGACTGTTTCCTTGAACCAGAGAGTAGATTAGGTACCCCCTGCACCCCGGTCCTGAAGAAACGCCACTCATCCATTAGGAGAACAAAGATGTGAAACATGTCGACCTTTTAAAACACTATCACTTCACATTTAGAGCTGCAGCAGGTTTAATTTTCCTGCCAGTATGGACTCTTGTAGTCTGTTTTTAGCCATAGCATCAGTGTCCAGCGAATAAAGTACATTCTGGACTCTTTTAGCTATTTTTAAGACACCACTGACACCACTCTACTCACCACACTTCTGCCCCACTGCCTCATCATATAGGGCCGAAACGGTTTTTACAACATTGAAGATCTCCGGCAAAGAGCCCCCCTGCGGGGCCCGTCGGGCATTGCAGTGCTGGCCCGACGAGGAGCTGCCCTATGATGAAGCATGACACCCCTTGGGGTGTGTGAGGGCCCTTGCTCCTATTGGAGCTCTCCCCTTCCCTACTAGTGTTCCTTCTCCGACTGGTTGTCCTCCCTCCCTCCCCTCCACTTCCTGTCGCTCCCCCCCCCCCCCGGAGGAACTGCATACCCTATTGTGTACCGATATATAGCAGGGCATGTATGCAGGACCTAGATTATAAAAGCCTTTGTCCCCCTTTGGTTTACACCCGAAGCAATCCCCTTAACCAGTATGACTACTCAGTCAGTGGCACAAGCCATGGTATCCTTTTTTTCTCGGGTAGGGTTTCCCCATGAGATTTTAACTGACCAAGGCACTCCATCTATGTCTCCCCTAAAGAACCAAGTGTGTAACACCTTAGACATTCATCAAATTAGCTTGGCAGTGTATCACCCCCAGACTGATTTGCTGGTGGAGCGCTATAACAGAACCATCAAGACCATGTTGAAAAAGATCATAAACGAAACAAGGAAAGACTGGGATAGGAAACCCCTTCAGTTTTGTTTGCCATAAGAACTCACAAACAGAGGTCTATGGGCTTTTCTCCCTTCAAATTGTTGTTTGGGAGAAAACCGCGTGCCCTTCTGGATATGGCAGTAGAGCAGTGGACTCAGGAGGAGGATGAAGGTAGACCTTTGTTAAGCTATTGCTCAAGGCTAAAAGAAACTGTGTCTACACTATGGGAGGAGGTGCATGCTAATCTGTCTCAAGCGCAACAATAACAAAAACAGTCCTATGATAGAGGGGCCAAGTTACGAGAGCTCACTGTAGGAGAGAAGGTACCTATACTACTCCCCACTACGGAGAAAAAACTGTTGGCAACCTAACAGGGTCCTTATTCCGTTCTAGAGAAATAACCCCTGTGACCTATAGAGTGGATGTTGCCCATGGAAGGGTTGTGGTACAAGTATATCACATTAACCTGTTAAAAAAATGGGAAGAAGCCCCCCCCCCCAATCATTATGGACCAACGGTTTCTGTTGGTCTTATTACCATCAGCACTCCCTTGGACATACCGGTCCACCCTTGTACCGAACCAGACAGGGCAACTATAAACATGGGGAAAGAGTTAAGTGGTCAACAGAAGGAACAACTGTCCACCTTATTGCAGCAGTACCCAGGCATTTGGCCGGCAGTGCCGGTCGTACCACCCTAGTCACTCACAATACTGTAACTGATGGTACCTGAGTAGTATAGTTAAAGCCATACCGCATCACAGAGGCCAGATAACATGCAATGGAACAAGAGGTGCTGTACATGTTGGATGCTTATATCCTAGAACCTTCACAAAGCGAGTGGTGTTCTCCAGTGGTCTTGGTACCAAAAGGGGATGTCAGTTTGAGATTCTGCGTGGATTTTCGACAGTTGAACGCCATCTCTCGCTTTGACACATATCCCATGCCACAGGTGGATGAGTTGGTGGAGAAATTGGGGGGGGGGGGTCAAG